>CM019826.1:17553472-18958171 GCA_009763385.1 Coix lacryma-jobi var. lacryma-jobi
CAAGGCATCGTTACAAAGGATGGCGAGCTCAATTGAGTGCCACATACAAGGCATACAATACTTATCATGAAATAATGAGACATAAGCCAGAAGATTTGGACATTGTGGAGTGGCACTACTTAGTTTTGTATTTTTCAAGTGAAAAATTACAGGTTCGAAGCCTCTAACTTATATGTGTTTATTGTCTGCAATCTTTGATGTGCCATTAACATTCATGTCTTTATGTTAGCGTATAAGCACCACAAACTCTACCAATTCCCAGCATCGACAGACAATACATCTTAGAGGATCAAAACCTTTTCACAAGTTGGTTATGAGCAGGTAATGATATGGAACCTAAAATTCTTGTTTTATTATTTTCCTAAACAGTAACAATGTTCATTTTTCACATCTTAGAGAAACCTCGAGACTGGTGAAGAGCCAAATGGTTTGATGTTTTGGAGGAGTACACGAACCAAGGAGGGCCGATGGTCTTCTGATGCTGCTAAGCAAATATATGTTAGTGCTACTTTCTTCATTACTACTTAGTGATGTTTTTCCTATTATATTGATAGTTGTACATGAGCTGTTTGTCTGATAAAAGGTCGTCATCTCCTTGTCCTTGTGTTTGTTTTCCAATCATATCTTTACTTTCTTATTTATGCTATTTTTAGCTATGCCACCTGCACTAGTACATAGACATATGGTAGCTGCTGTAATTCTTTTAGAATTTTCAATGCAACTCTTCTAATTGAGATGATGGTCCCATCTGGATAGATCTGGGGATTTTCCAAGTTTTGTGTGCTCTTTGTTGCAGCATAGTAGTTTATGTAATTGTGTTGTTTCCAAGTCCTCAATTTCTTAATCATGCCTTTATGTCTCAAAATAAATTTTGGACAATTTTATAATCTTTCCAGAAAAACCTCCTATAAGTCATTTGGACCCGTATATCTACAGATATGATTTATTTTCTTTACAGCTGTTGCATGCCCATACTAACTGTGTTGTTAAATTTAGGAAAGCGCCTTCTCCAAAATTGCAGAGAAAATCGAGATGGAAGCTGCTGTAATTTCAGAGCAACAAGAAAAGCAAATTCTTCATGAAACATACAAGGAGGCCACTGGATCTAGGAGCAGGAAAGGTCCTGGACATGGATACTTGGCAAAGTATCCGACCCGAAGCCAACTTATGAATGAACAAATTGAAGAGCAAGCTCGTGCAGCTGCATTAGCAGCAGCAGCCCAACAGAAGAATAGTGAGATGCAAGCTGAATTAGATAAGTTAAAAGAAGTTCAAGCCGCTGAGAGGGAGAGCCACAAGGAAGAAATCCAGCAGCTGAAACATGAACTGGAGAGTACAAGTAACAAGATAAGAGAAGAACTAAGGCAAGAGTTTTTTGCACTAATAAAACAACAGAATGAAGCACCTCCTTTGGTAATATTATTACTTTTTAATTGTTACCAATATCATTGTTTTTAGTACACCTTGATTGCTAATGATTCTCTTTATAATATCAATGGAAGAATGCGGCACCAACCCCAGAAGCCTCTCCGTCTGCAGAAACAGTCACTCAACCTTCAGACTTCACAACTAATGCTACTGGTATTGAAAATGTGGGTATTGGAATAGAAGTTGTAGAGTCAGCACAGGTATTATTTTTTGATATATGCAAACTGAAATGTAGTGGATAACAACATTTTATCGTATGTGATGTGTGAATTTTTTGTTGGTAATATGAAGGCTGCTACAAAATCTGCCCTGCACACACAGAATGAACCTTCTGCTCAACCTGAGGTTGTTCCCACACCCATCCAAGGATCAGAACATGTGCAACCGGTAATATACTTCAAAATGAACACCTGCATTTGAACAGTTTACTACCTGATGATTGCTCATTCAAATATTTTAGTTTTTACAGACTATAGAAGACAGTGAATTGTTGACCACAAAGAATAGTACCCTTCCTATTCGCTTCACTCGTGGCAGTGCAAACAGATCACTTTTCTTAAATGATAAAGAAAGTAATGAGACAGTGGCATTTATAACATCACAAACACTGAGGAATACTACTGCAAATAAAAAGCGACATTGGAGAAAGAAAGGAGGACAGGTATGAGCAATCCTTGTCATTTTAAGTTGCTGTCCAGATTAATAACATTAACTTTGTTCACTTATACTTCCAAAATTTTTGGTATAAAATATATGGATGAGTCTCTATGAGTTATGTATGTTGCCATGACATGGTTGGACTGGTCCAAATATAAGTTTTGAACATAGATAATTATTTAAATGATATGTTGGTCCCATCTTGGCAGATCTGGGGACTTAGAGAAGATCAACTTGATAGGTTGGTGTACTGCGAAACTTGTGAATACAAAAGTCAAAGATAATTGTCATATCAACCTGCTGTTCAAATTTGAGGTCATTTGGCCTAGTGGTTTGAAAATTACAGTTGTTTGAAGTTACCTCCCAGTTTTTGGCTGCTCTCTGTTTCAGCAGAGTAGTTCCTGTATTACTGCTGTTTCGAAGTCCTTAAGATCTGAATCATGCTCTCATGTCTGAATACGAAACGTGGAGAATTTTATAACCTTTCGAGAATGTCCTCTTGCAAGTCATTTGGACTTGTCTATCTCCTGATACGAATTATTTTCTGAACAGCAGTTGCATGCACAGACTTATGGAACTTTCTGGAAATCAAGTTGCTTATTGTTTGGCTTTAGTATCCATTGTATTTGTTAAACCCAAAAATGTTGTCTATCAAATGTTATTTATTTTTCATTCCAACTGTCTGATCAACTATATATATTACTAATGCATGTCAATTTGTCTTTTTCAGGAAGACCAACATTGACGGAGTCCTGGCTAGCTGAAATGAATCAAATATTATGCAACGAGAAAGATGTCATCATGATCAATGCTAAGAGACATGTAGTTTTGTTTATGATTGCCTATTTGTAGAAAAAGTTAGTGGTTTGTAATGCAGTTGAACTTTGCAATTACCTGTTTGGAAATAGGAAGGAATGTGACTTCAATACATTGTACAAACTATTGGATGCTTATTATCCAAGATATTAATATGATTGCCTTTTGTGCCATTGAATTTTGCATTTTAATGATTTCCTATGAAATGAATTGGATGCTATAAGTGGTCGCTATTCAAATCTCATGTCGATGCAATAGTTTCTATTGCATCCACGGTCATGTCAACGCAATAGTTTGTATTGCATCCAAGCTCGCGTCCATGCAATAGTTTTTATTGCATCCAAGCTCATGTCGATGCAAAAGGTTGAATTGCATCGAACACAAATGGTGATGCAATAGAACCTCTTGCATCAATGGAAAAATGTGATGCAATAGATTATATTGCATCAAACCAAATATAGATGCAATATAGTCTATTGCATCGAACAATATCCGATGCAATAGATGTATTGCATCAACATGATTTGGATGCAATAAGTTATTGCATCAGATATTTTCGATGCAATACACAATGGACAGTCGATGCAAACGCTACTTCTCGCATCAACCACAGGTAACCGATGCAAAAGGCTATTGCATCGGCTGGCATCAAACGACAAATTGATGCATAACCGAGCTATTGCATCTATTATGGACCTATAACATCAAATTTGGCCCGATGCAATAGGGTCAAAATCTAGTAGTGAGCTGTTGCCTTTCGACGATCATGAGAGGGCTTTGAAGCTTTTGCATACTCTCGATCGGTCGGTGTGGGACTCAAAGGTCCAGACAATCATCGAATCGTCTAACTATGAGACCCTCACTTGCGACGAGCTCTTTAGTAAGCTCAAGTCTAGTGAGATTGACGCCATGTCGAGGGCTTCTTATGAAAATCCTTCTGGCCCGACTATGGCTTTGGTTTCTGGCTCTTCTTCTAACACCTCTAGAGGATTTGCACTTTCTTCTCTCTTTTCTGTCACAGAGGAGCAGTTGGAGTCTTTGAGGGATGACGAGTTGGCTTTGCTTGCCAACTGGTTCTCGCGGTTCCACAACAACCGCATGAACCGTCGCCACGGAGGAGGACGCTCGGGATGTTTTGAGTGTGGCGACCCTGACAACTTCATTGCCAACTGTCCCACGAAGAACAAGCATTCTGGGAAGGGCGATCATGGGCACAAGTACGACTCTGGCAAGCGCAAGGAGAAGTATGTCCCCGCGAAGCACAAGCGGAGGGGCGGCTTCGACAAGGAGTACATCAAGAAGAAGTACTTGGAGAAGGCCCAAGCTGAGCAGCGTGCGTTCTTCACCACGCCTAGCGACGTCGACGGCTCGGATGATGACTCCGCTTGCTCAAGCGACAATGAGTCCGAGAAGAAGAAGAGGATCGAGGACAAGCTGAACGGCCTCTGCTTCTTCGCCGATGACGAGGGCTTCTGCACCATGGCCCTTGGTGATGAGGTCGACGACACGGTGGAGGACACCCCTCGGAACGACTACGACGACAACACCTCTCAGGTATCTCTGACCCACGACGAGCTTTCTGCTGAGGTCGAGAAGCTTACTGCCACCTTGCTTAGTCAGGATAAGTTGCTTAGGCGTGCTGCTAGAGAGCGCAAGGAGTTTAGGCAGAAGTGGGAGGACACGGTGAGGGAGCTAGAGTTTGCTAAGTCCACCGTGGTCGTTTCTGAGGAGGCGGAGTGTGAGTTGTGCACCAAGCACATGACTGACCTTCTCACTCTGAGAGGTAAGTATGCTGCTTTGGTTGGAGAGGAGGATGAGCTCCGGGCTAGACCCGTGTTGTTGGGTGTGTGCAAGTCTTGTGCAGGCTTGCAATCTGAGTTGGCAGAAAAGAATGCCAAGATTGTGTCTCTTGAGAAGGCCAGCTCGGGTAGCACTTGTGTGACTAGGTGTGTCTTGTGCGAGGGTTTGGAGATGGAGATCGCGAATGTGAAGCATGACAAGATGCAAAACCGAGGAGGAAAACACATACCTTCAGACCATCTTGTCATGGGTGTCATATAGTGAGCGGCAGCTTGGGATGATGATCGCTCAGTTTAAGCGAGCTGCTGGAGGTCCAGGTGTAGGTTTTGCTCCGGGTGTTGATGTTTCTTCTTTTGGAAAGATTGGAGAGTCGAGTGGTCTGAACCCGAGTGAGAAGCCCAACTCCACCACTACTCCCAAACTTACCAAGCTTCCACCCAAAGAGCCTCTCAAGCCTAACACCAAGGATGGGGTGTTTGAAGAACCTCCACGAGCTCCACCCAAGAACCAGCAATGGGCTCCCAAACCAAACCACCTCAAGAACAAGCTGGACACAATGCCACCTATCCAGGAGGAGCTTATGCCACAGAAGGGCAAAGTGATCCACACCCACAACCATGAGTACCAACAACCCCCTATGAGATCGGTGAGGTACCATTGTGAGCACTGTGGGAGAGATGGACACTTGAGGGAGTTCTGCTTTAGGCGCAAGAGAGAGGAGCGCCGTTCTAGGGAGATGAACAATCCGGACATGTACCATCCTTTCCATGATGTACATGTGCTGAATGTTCAGAGGAGAGCTCCGAGGAGAGCTGCTAGGCCAAGAGGTACAGTGCCTCAAGGTCCTAGGCGTCAGGGAGGTGTTGCCCGACGGGGTCCTGACTTTGCAGGATACGGACCCCATGGCGGAGGCTTTGTTGAGCATTTCCCTCCACCACGTTTTGAGTATCGTGATGGACGCTCTTCCCTTAGCGGACCACGTTTTCCTATGCGTGGTGATCGCTTTCCCCGTAGACCTGCTAGGAATGGTTTTTATACTGACCGTTCTTTTGAGCAGCCGGCCCAACACTGGTACTCTTCCTACTTCACTAACCCCAGTGTTGGACCGTATGCTCACCCTATGTCTTTTTATTGATGTAGGTAAAACGATTGGAGGACATTTGGTTGGTGGATTCCGGTTGCTCGAGGCATATGACCGGAAACGCCAAGTGGTTCTCCAGTCTTAGTCTTGTTGCCGGAAACGAGTTTATCACCTTCGGCGACAATAGCAAAGGTAAGGTGTTGTCCCGTGGGTCGGTGCGAGTTAATGAGGATTTTGTGTTGCATGATGTTGCTCTTGTTTCTAACTTGCATTTTAACCTTCTTTCTGTTTCGCAACTTTTTGATGATGACTATGAGATTCGTTTTAAACCGAATCTTAGTTGTATTTTAGATCCCCAGGGCAATCTTGTATGTTTGATTTCGCCCTTTGGGAAAGTCTTTCGTGTGAATTTCTCAGAGTCGTTCGGAGTTTCCCGCTGTCTTGTGGCTGGTCCTTCCTCCTCTGATCTTTGGAAGTGGCATAGGAGACTCGGTCACCTGAGCTTCGACTTGCTTGCAAGGCTTAGTTCACTTGGCCTAATCCGAGGATTGCCCAAGTTGTCAATGGAGAAGGACCTTGTTTGCCATTCTTGTAGACATGGAAAGATGGTTGCCGCTCCCCACCATCCAGTGACTCAGGTCATGACACAGCACCCTAGAGAGCTTTTACACATGGACCTTGTTGGTCCAGCTCGGGTGAGCTTAGTTGGGGGGAAGTGGTATGTTCTTGTTGTGGTTGATGATTTTTCGAGATATTCGTGGGTCTTCTTTGTGACTGAGAAGATAGAGACTTTCTCTTTTGCTCGCAATCTGATTTTGCGTCTTCAGAACGAGTTCCCTATGAACTCGATGCGAGCTATTATAAGTGATAATGGTTTTGAATTCAAGAATTCAGATTTTAAGAAGTTTTGTAACTCTTTGGGTTTGGAGCATCAGTTTTCTTCCCCCTACACACTGCCACAAAATGGTGTTGTAGAGAGGAAGAATCAGACCCTTGTAGAGATGGCCAGGACGATGCTCGATGAGCATAGGACTCCTAGGCGATATTGGGCTGAAGCTATGAACACTGCATGCTATATTTCCAATCGCATTTTCCTCCGAGCTTTCTTGAAAAAGACCTCTTATGAGTTGCGTTTTGGAAGACAGCCCAAGGTGAGTTACTTTAGAGTTTTTGGTTGCCACTGTTTTATACTTAAGAAAGGCAACCTGGACAAATTTGAGTCTCGTTCTTCTGACGGTGTATTTTTAGGTTATGGCACTCATACTCGAGCTTATCGTGTGCTTAACCTTGATACTAACCGAGTCATGGAGACATCCGATGTCACCTTCGACGAGACCAAGGTTTGTTCTTCTTCTCGTTTTGAGCGTGCAGGTGATCATGAGGTTGGTGAGCCTCTTTTTGATGACGAGGACGAGGGTGCGGAAGGTATGGATGATCCAGCACCCCCTCCACCTGCTGTGCCGCAAGGAGCGGCTTCTACTATGACTCACGGCCCCGACACTTCTTCATCTTGGGGGCCGTGGGATCCGCCACCCCGAGCGGTACTTTTTGTACCCAGGGGGCACCAGCTGCTGTTGAGGGGGAGATCACTTCTGCTCGGGAGGCGCCACGACACATTCAGCACCAACACCCGCCTCAACAGATGATCGGCAGCATCGATGAACGTGTCACTCGGTCCAGGTCACAAATCTCTCACTTTGCTCATTCTGCATTTGTTGCTGATTTTGAACCCCGAGATGTTGGACACGCTTTGATGGATCCGGATTGGGTCAATGCCATGCATGAGGAGTTAGAAAATTTTGTACGAAATTGGGTTTGGGTTTTGGTTCCACCTCCTTCAGACTGTAAGCCTATTGGGACAAAATGGGTTTTCAAAAACAAACAAGGAGAGGATGGCCACATTGTTAGAAACAAGGCTAGACTTGTAGCTAAGGGTTACAGTCAGAAGGAGGGGATAGACTATGAGGAGACTTTTGCTCCTGTAGCACGTTTGGAGGCTATTAGGATACTCTTGGCTTTTGCTGCATCCAAAGGTTTTAAACTTTTTCAAATGGATGTCAAGAGTGCCTTCTTAAATGGCTACATAGAAGAAGAGGTGTATGTTGAGCAACCCCTGAAGGATCGAGAATGCAATCAGAAAGCGACCAGAGGGGGGTGAATGGGAGCTTCAAAATTTCCTTTCGAAAACTAGTAGCCACTGTCCCAAGAATCAACCCCGAAAGCAAACCCTAGAGCTTGCTAGTGTCCACGACCCTAGATGTAGGCGGGATGCTTCCAAGAAGCACAGCGGGACACTACACAACTCTAGAAAGTCAACGCAAAAGAAGGAAACCAAATTGGACAACGAACGAACAAGCTGCGGACAAAACAGCGCGAAACAGTACTGACCGGACTCACTGATGCGTCCGGTCAGTAGGCACCGGACGCGTCCGGTCAGGCCAACTCGGTTTTGGACCCTTACTGTGTTGGACCGGACTCTGTGGCGCAGAGCGTCCGGTCGCAACCTGTGCATCCGGTCAACTGACAACTACACCCGATGAACAGTGGGAGCTGCGCGTCCGGTCAGTACTCAGAGGTGAGTCCAGTCATCACGCAGAGAAGAAACGCGAAGAACACTCAACGACCGGACTCGCAGAGAGCGTCCGATCGATGAACAACCAGCGTCCGGACAATATCAGTGAAACCGCAGAGGACATTCAACCACTGGACGCGTCCGGTCAGCACGACGCGTGCGTCCGGTCACCCCGAAACTGCACGTATTGTTCACCAGTTCGACTCGATCTCACCCAAAACAAATCCTCTAGGGATCAAACTTGGTGAGAAGAGTCACAAGGAGGATAGTGAGCTATCTCTAAGAGATAATGGCTCGAACCTATCTCCAAATCGATGAATCGAAGAAATTCGGGGGAGGGGAGAAAAACTTGACCCGAAACGAAAATCGATCGATCTCCTAGACCGTGAGGTTAGAGGAGAATTCCTTCGGTGGAAAGAAGTGCCTCACGACCTAGGACAACTTGGTTCAAACGGATTTGCAAAAGATGAACCAAGCAAAAAGATCAAGCGACGAGAAAAATGTGGAGAAAAGGATTCCGCGAAGAATACGAACGAAACGCGAATCACAGCCACAAAATTGCAACCGTGTGGCTACCACACGCTACAACAGTGAGGTTACGGCCTCACTTCCTCAAAATCTCATGAACACAGAGGTATTGTTCTCTTCTCTGTGGATCTCAGGTTCGCTACAGCAGGGGAGAGGGAGAGCAGGAAAACCTACAAGGCAAAGAGCAAATGACTGAGATAGATGGGGAGGAGGGTGTCTCCCCCTACTTAACCTAGTCCTAATTTCTACTCTATTCCTATTCTACCCCTCACTACTTACAGAGCGAACCAGCTAAACCCTAAGGTTATTCTGGACCAACTCGGTGGTAGGTAGATCCGACGGCCACGCCCGCACAACTCGTAGCGTTGCCTTGACGCAACCTCCCGATTGCCGCCACGTGCCGCCACCGCTCCGCATCCTTTTCCTGGACGTCGCACCCCCGGTTTTGAGGCCCAAACCGGGAAACCAGCCTTCACAGCCAACCCCCGATTTTGAGGCCCAAACCGGGAAACTAGCCTACCAGCATCTGAGTTTTGAGGCCCAAACTCAGCAAACCCGCAGCGCCCAGGTTTTGAGGCCCAAACCTTGAAACCGTCCTCAGCTCGAGTTTTGTGGCCAAACTCGGAAACCCTCAGCACCCAGGTTTTGAGGCCCAAACCTAGAAACCGTCCACCCGATGGTTTTTCTATGGCTCTACCACCAAATCGACGTTGTAGATGGGATGCACCGCCCGTGCACCTCGTCCACCGACACGTGTCCCCAAGTCCACGACTCAGGCAACACATGACCGCAAGTCTTCGCTCGTCGCTGTCCCAGGCTGCCAGCCACCACAGCTGATCCTCGAGCCACCGGTCCCTCAGTCCAAGCCTCACGTCCGCCCTTCGCCACTCTCGGTCCATCGGCACGGCACGTCCCTACTTGACCTTCACCTTGCCTCTGATCACTGTGTCCGTGCTCGACACCTGCACAACACAAGCCAAAGAACATGTGCATCATCCCAGTTGACAATCACTCATCACTCAGAGACTCGGCATACACCCATGTATCCGTAATCTCCCCCTTGATGAGTGAATTGCCAACTACCAACATAAATCATAATGGAAGCAGAAGAAGGAAGAAGGAGAAGGAGAGAGAACTCAACCAAATGACCCAAAAGCATAGCAAAGCCGAAGAAGGTCAAGTGGAAAGAGCAAGACAACTTGGTCCCCAAAGACATGGGCAACGGCTCGACACGACCAAGCAAAGCAAAGCTAGCCCTCAAGAAGAGGTAGAACAGGCTCCACACCGCTAGCAAATACCAATTGAAAATATCAAAGCAAAATGCTAGTCCCTCAAGATAGAGGCACAGAGGCTTAACACAACTAGCAAAGAAGCTCGATACCAATGCCTTACGGCCAACAGGAAGCAGCAAGAAACTCCCCCTCGAATAGTGCAAACAACCAAAGCTCCCCCTTAGTTCAAACGGAGGGTAATGATTTGCAATTTTCTCCCCCTTAGATGAAAATGCACTTATCAAGCAAAAAGGAGCCGAAAGCAATGTTCTCCCCCTCAGAAAATGCACCGACGAGAGTGCCAACAAGAGAGGGACTCCCCCTTCCAAAATGCATATGAGTCAAAATGCAAGTTAGGAGCTTCAGGAGTATACTCAAAAGAGTGTAAAGATGCTCTACAGAGTCCTGATCCGATGACTCAGAAAATGCACAGAATGCTAGCAAAAGCTCAAACTGATCACTAACTCTGAAATGAGAGCACAAAGAGCAGTTTTTAGCCAAAAAGGTATTCACCATCAAAATAGCACAGACATGTATAGACAGGAAGTCAAACAAGTGCTAAACATGTATACAAGGTGAACTACCCCTAGCATAGTTCAATCATCATGCTGATATCAATTGAAAAATGAAGCATATACTTGTGATTTCAAATTTTAATCGGAGTTACAGCGATGAAATTACACAAGTTCAGAAATCAGCATGTGACTGCGAGAGGTTGAATGCTTGTTATTGCCTAACTTTCCAACTGTGCGAAGCCTATGCATAAGCAATCAGAAGCTTAAAGCAACAGTTTCAGTCATACACTACACAGCTCAAGTTTAACTCAAAGTGCAATGAGAAACAGTCTCGAAACTATGAGGTGCTAACAAGCAAACCCATCTCGATCTTTTCAATTCACTTAACTTGGTTCAGATTTTAAACAGAATATGACATACCAAGCAAGTGAATGACTCAACACTAAAGACATAGCAACCTAGCATACATAGATAGCATAAGTGACTTCGACACATTCTACACATGCTAGTGGCATATCTCAATGGTGAACATTTTCAAGTTTTAAGTTCATTAATCAAATTAAAAATAGCTCAGCTCACAGTATGTATTAGTGATCAGAAAGAGCATAAGCTACAGCATCTATATAAAGCATCAGAGCAAAGACTACACAGAGCATAGTTACATTCTCCAGACTATATTCATGAAGCTCAGAATGTAGAAGTGTATGCTGAAATGCAAAGATGCATGAAGAAACCAAAAAGAAACAAAAACAACTGAAAAACACAAAGTCAGTGTATCATACAAGAGTCAAAAATGTTTCCCCCATCTAAAAGGGGAAACACACACCAAGCTCACCTCTCAACCGATTAAAAGTTGATTGGTCCAAAGGCTTGGTGAAAATATCAGCCAACTGATGATGAGTATCGACATGGCGAAGGTCGATATCACCCTTCTCATAGTGGTCTCGCAGAAAATGAAAGCGCACATCAATATGTTTGGTCTTCGAGTGCAGCACGGGGTTCTTAGCAACGCTAATC
This sequence comes from Coix lacryma-jobi var. lacryma-jobi, assembly GCA_009763385.1. Taxonomy (NCBI): domain Eukaryota; kingdom Viridiplantae; phylum Streptophyta; class Magnoliopsida; order Poales; family Poaceae; genus Coix; species Coix lacryma-jobi. The sequence continues at coordinate 17,565,158 of CM019826.1, forward strand.
GCACTCGTGCTGTCACAAAGCAAAGGAACACGAGAAAAGCTCAGACCAAAATCATGCAAAGTGGCCATCATCCAGAGTAACTGGGAACAGCAGCTAGCCGCAGCAACATACTCAGCCTCCGTGGTAGACTGGGCGACACTAGACTGCTTGCGAGAAGACCACGATACAAGAGAAGAACCAATAAACTGGCAAGTCCCAGAAATGGACTTGCGATCAATATGGCAACCAGCAAAATCGACATCAGAATAACCGCAAAGAGAGAGGGTGGAGGAAGCAGAATACCAAATCCCGAATTCTGGAGTGAAGGATAAGTACCTCATTATGCACTTGACCGCCTGACGGTGAGAAGTGTGCGGCGACGACTGAAATCGCGCACACAGACACACCGCGAACTGGATGTCCGGGCGTGTCGCCGTCAGGTACAGCAGCGACCCGATCATACTCCGGTACTCCTTCTGGTCCACTGCTTCTCCCTCTTTGTACGCACTAGAGAGGGAGATCGAGTGACGGGAAAATCACAGAGAAACGAAGAACACGAAGAACATGAACAAAAACGCGAATCAACACATCGATCTGCAACTGTGTGCCTACCACACGCTACAACAGTGAGATTATGGTCTCACTTCCTCAAAATCTCCAGTACACAGAGGTATGGTTCTCTGCGGATCTCAGTAGCTACAGCAGGGGATTGGGAGAGCAAGAAAAACCTAGAAGGCAAAGAGCAAATGACTGAGATAGTTCAGGAGGTGGGTGTCTCACTCTACTTAACCTAACCCTAATTCCCAATCTACCCCTAAGTATTTACAGAGCGACCCAGCCAAACCCTAAGGCTATCCTGGACCAACCCGAAGATGTTGTTGATCCGACGGCCACGCCCGCACAACTGGTAGCGTTGCCTCGACGCAACCTCCTGATTGCCGCCACGTGCCGCCCTCGCTCCGCTTGTCCTCTTCACGGACTCCGCCCCCGATTTTGTGGCCGAAACTGGGAAACCAGGCCTTTAAGTCCATCCCCCGGTTTTGAGGCCCAAACCGGGAAACCAGCCGCCCATCGCCTGAGTTTTGTGGCCCAAACTCAGAAACCCGCCAGCGCCCAGGTTTTGAGGCCCAAACCTGGAAACCGTCCTTAGCCCGAGTTTTGTGGCCCAAACTCGGCAAACCCGCAGCACCCAGGTTTTGAGGCCCAAACCTGGAAACCGTCCACCCGATGGTTTTTCTCTGGCTCAACCATCAAACCGGAGCTGTAGAGGGGATGCACCGCCCGTGCACCCCGTCCACCGACACATGTTCCCAGGTCCTCGACCCAGGCAACACCGTGCCCCGCAAGTCTTCGCTCGTCGCTGTCCCAGGATGCCAGCCACCACAGCTGATCGTCAGGCCACCGGTCCCTCAGTCCAAGCCTCACGTCCGCCCTTCACCGCTCCTGGTCCGTCGGCACGACACGTCTCTACTTGACCTTCACCTTGCCCTCGATCACTGTCTCCGTGCACGACATCTGCACAACACAAGCCAAAGAACATGCGATCAAACCCGTTGACAATCACTCATCACTCGAGACTCGGCATACACCCATGTATCCGCAATCTCCCCCTTGATGAGTGCATTGTCAACTACACACACAAATCATAATGAAAAATAGAAGAAGGAAGGAAGGAGAGGAGAAAACTCGACCAAATGACCCACAAGCATAGCAAAGACAAAGAAGGTCAAGTGGAAAGAGCAAGACAACTTGGTCCCCAAAGACATGGGCAACGACTCGATGCGACCAAGCAAAGCAAAGCTAGCCCTCAAGAAGAGGTAGAACAGGCTCAACACCGCTAACAGAAAAGCTCGAACCCAACTGTAGCTGAAAAGCAAGAGAGAGCTCGATACCAATCGAAAGATCAATTGAAGCAAACACAAAACTGCTAGTCCCTCAAGATAGAGGCACAGAGGCTCGACACAACTAGCAGAAAGCTAGATATCAACTGACCAGAACACAAGAGCTCGACACCAAATGAAAAACTGAAGGGTGTATGCTAGTCCCTCAAGAAAGAGGCAAAGGCTCAACACAACTAGCAAAAACCGCTCCGTACCAGCTGAAAATAACTGAAAATCAAGCTCAAGAACTCAGAAACGAGCAAACTCCCCCTTGAATGGTGCACACAACCGAAATCTCCTCCTTAGTTCAACTTGGGAAGCACATGATTTATCAACATTTTCTTCTCCCCCTTAGTTGAACACAGAAGGCACTCGTGATTTGTCAAATTTCTCCCCCTTAGTTGAAAATGCACCATCAAGTAAAAATGCATCAGCAAGCAATCAAGCGAAGTTCTCCCCCTTGGAAAATGCACCATCAAATGTGCCAACAAAAGAATTTCTCCCCCTTCCAAAATGCATATGAGTCAAAATACAAGTTAGCAGCTTCAGGAATATAGTCAAGAGAATGCAAGGATGCTCTACATAGTTCTGATCCGATGACTCAACAACATCCATAAAATGCTAGCAAAGGCTCAAACTGATCACCAAATACGAAATATGAACAAGTGAGCAAAGTGAGCATTTTTAGCGAAAAAGGTATTCACCAGCAAAATAGCACTACACATGTATAGACAGGAAAACAAGCAAGTGCTAAACATGTATACAAGGTGAACTACCCCTAGCAAAGTTCAATCATCATGCTATAGAATGAAGCATACACTTGTGAATTCAATTTTAAATCGGAGTTGCAGCGGTGAAATTTCACAAGTTCAGAATTTTGCATGTGATTGCGAGAGGTTGAAAGCTTGTCATTGCCTTACTTTTCAACCGAGTGAAGCCTATGCATATGCAATCAGAAGCTTAAAGCATCGGTTTCGGTCATACACTACATGGCTCAAGTTTAACTCAAAAGTGCAATGAGAAACAGTCTCGATACCGTGATGTGTTGACAAGCAATCCCATCTCGATCTTTTCAATTCACTTAAAACTTGGTTCAATTTTAAACAGGTTATGAACATACCAAGCAAGTGAATGACTCAGAACTAGAGACATAGCAACCTAGCATATATGAAAAGCACGAGTGAATTCAACACATCCTACACATGCTAGTTGCATATCTCTGGTGAACGTTTTCAAGTTTTATGTTTGTTAAGCAGGTTCACCATTCAAAAAATAACTCAGCTCACAACATGTATTAGTGATCAGAAAGAGCATAAGCTACAAGCACATCATATAGCATTAGAGCATACTAAACAGAGCATAGTTACATTCTAAAGATTATATACATGAAGCTCAGAATGTAAAAGCGTATGCTGAAATGCAAAGAAAAACAAAACAAACGAGAAAATAGTCAGTCTATGATACAAGAACCAAAATGCTTCCCCCATCTAAAAGGGGAAACACACACCAAGCTCACCTCTCAACCGATTAAAGGTTGATTGGTCCAAAGGCTTGGTGAAAATATCAGCCAACTGATGAAGAGTATCGACATGGCGAAGGTTGATATCACCCTTCTCATAATGGTCTTGCCAGAAATGAAAGTGCACATCAATGTGTTTGGTCTTCGAGTGAAGCACGAGGTTCTTAGCAACGCTAATCGCACTCGTGCTGTCACAAAGCAAAGGAACACGAGTAAAGCTCAGACCAAAATCACACAAAGTGGCCATCATCCAAAGCAATTGAGAACAGCAGCTAGCCGCAGCAACATATTCAGCCTCTGTGGTAGACTGAGCGACACTAGACTGCTTGCGAGAAGACCACGATACAAGAGAAGAACCAATAAACTGGCAAGTCCCAGAAGTGGACTTGCGCTCAACTCGACAACCAGCAAAGTCGGCATCCGAAAAACCGCAAAGGGAGAGGGTGGAGGAAGCTGAATACCAAATCCCGAACTCAGGTGTGAAATGAAGGTACCTCATAATGCGCTTGACCGCCTGACAGTGCGAAGTGCATGGCGACGCCTGAAAGCGCACGCACAGACACACCGCGAACTAGATGTCCGGGCGTGTCGCCATCAGGTAGAGCAGCGACCCGATCATGCTTCGGTACTCCTTCTGGTCCACAGCTTCTCCATCCACATCTGCATCCAGGGCCGTCGTGGTCGACATGGGTGTTGGAAGAGGCTTGGCCTCACCCATATCGAACCTCTTCAGCAAGTCTTTGGTGTACTTGCCCTGGTGCACAAACGTCCCTTCTCGGGATTGCTTAATTTGCAATCCGAGAAAGAAAGTCAGCTCGCCCATCATACTCATCTCGAACTCCCTGCTCATAGTATCTGCAAACTTGGCAACCAAAGCATGAGAAGAACCACCGAAAATGATATCATCCACGTAAATCTGGACCAAGAGTGTGTCTTTGCCTCGCTTGAGGAGAAAAAGCGTTTTATCCACACATCCCATTTTAAAAACCCTTAGCAAGCAAAAAGGTTTTCAACCTATCATACCAGGCCATAGGGGCTTGTTTCAAACCATATAAAGCTTTGTGAAGTTTAAAAACATGGTTTGGAAACTTGGGATTTTCAAAACCGGGGGGTTGCGGATACATGGGTGTATGCCGAGTCTCTGAGTAATGAGTGATTGTCAACTGGGATGATGTGCATGTTCTTTGGCTTGTGTTGTGCAGGTGTCGAGCACGGATATAGTGATCAAAGGCAAGGTGAAGGTGAAGTAGGGACGTGCCGTGCCGATGGACCGAGAGTGGCGAAGGGCGGACGTGAGGCTTGGACTGAGGGACCGGTGGCCCGAGGATCAGCTGTGGTGGCTGGCAGCCTGGGACAGCGACGAGCAAAGACTTGCGGTCATGTGTTGCCTGAGTCGTGGACTTGGGGACACGTGTCGGTGGATGGGGTGCACGGGCGGTGCATCCCATCTACAACGTCGATTTGGTGGTAGAGCCATAGAAAAACCATCGGGTGGACGGTTTCTAGGTTTGGGCCTCAAAACCTGGGTGCTGAGGGTTTCCGAGTTTGGCCACAAAACTCGAGCTGAGGATGGTTTCAAGGTTTGGGCCTCAAAACCTGGGCGCTGCGGGTTTGCTGAGTTTGGGCCTCAAAACTCAGATGCTGGTAGTCTGGTTTCCCGGTTTGGGCCTCAAAACCGAGGGTTGGCTGTGAAGGCTGGTTTCCCGGTTTGGGCCTCAAAACCGGGGGTGCGACGTCCAGGAAAAGGACGCGGAGCAGTGGCGGCAATCGGGAGGTTGCGTCGAGGCAACGCTACGAGTTGTGCGGGCGTGGCCGTCGGATCTACCTACCACCGAGTTGGTCCAGAATAACCTTAGGGTTTAGCTGGTTCGCTCTGTAAGTAGTGAGGGGTAGAATAGGAATAGAGTAGAAATTAGGAATAGGTTAAGTAGGGGGAGACACCCTCCTCCCCATCTATCTCAGTCATTTGCTCTTTGCCTTCTAGGTTTTCTTGCTCTCCCTCTCCCCTGCTGTAGCGAACCTGAGATCCACAGAGAAGAGAACAATACCTCTGTGTTCATGAGATTTTGAGGAAGTGAGGCCGTAACCTCACTGTTGTAGCGTGTGGTAGCCACACGGTTGCAGTTTCGTGGCTGTGATTCGCGTTTCGTTCGTATTCTTCGTGGAATCCTTTTCTCCACGTTTTTCCCGTTGCTTGATCTTTTTGCTCGGTTCATCTTTTGCAAATCCGTTTGAACCAAGTTGTCCTAGGTCGTGAGGCACTTCTTTCCACCGAAGGAATTCTCCTCTAACCTCACGGTCTACGAGATCGATCGATTTTCGTTTTGGGTCAAGTTTTTCTCCCCTCCCCTGAATTTCTTCGATTCATCGATTTGGAGATAGGTTCGAGCCATCATCTCTTAGAGATAGCTCACTATCCTCCTTGTGACTCTTCTCACCAAGTTTGATCCCTAGAGGATTTGTTTTGGGTGAGATCGAGTCGAACCGGTGAACAATACGTGCAGTTTCGGGGTGACCGGACGCACGCGTCGTGCTGACCGGACGCGTCCGGTGGTTGAATGTCCTCTGCGGTTTCACTGATATTGACCGGACGCGGGCTGTTCATCGACCGGATGCTCTCTGCGAGTCCGGTCGTTGTGTGTTCTTCGCGTTTCTTCTCTGCGTGATGACCGGACTCACCTCTGAGTACTGACCGGACGCGCAGCTCCCACTGTTCATCGGGTGTAGTTGTCAGTTGACCGGACGCTCTGCGCCACAGAGTCCGGTCCAACATAGTAAGGGTCCAAAACCAAGTTGGCCTGACCGGACGCGTCCGGTGCCTACTGACCGGACGCATCAGTGAGTCCGGTCAGTACTGTTTCGCGCTGTTTTGTCCGCAGCTTGTTCATTCGTTGTCCGATTTGGTTTCCGTCTTTTGCGTTGACTTCCTAGAGTTGTGTAGTGTCCCGCTGTGCTTCTTGGAAGCATCCACCCTACATCTAGGGTCATGGACACTAGCAAGCTCTAGGGTTTGCTTTCGGGGTTGATTCTTGGGACAGTGGCTACTAGTTTCCGAAAGGAAATTTTGAAGCTCCCATTCACCCTCCTCTGGTCGCTTTCTGATTGCATTCTCGATCCTTCAATTGGTATCAGAGCAGGTTAAGGATCTTCCACCTTAACCGGTTCCAGATCCACAGAAGGCGACATGGATCGCGGCGTGGGCAAACCGCCGTTCTTCGATGGGACGAACTATGCGTATTGGAAGATACGCATGTCGGCCTATCTGCAAAGTTTGGATGCTTCCATCTGGGATATTTGCAACTCTGCCGATTACGTTGTCTTGGCTGCTCGTGTAACTCAGCATCAGATCGATGAGCACGATGCCAATAGCCGAGCACGTAATGCTCTTTTCTCATGCTTGAGCATGAGTGAGTTTGATCGTGTTTCTCACCTCGCTATGGCTCGGGAGATTTGGGCTACCCTCATGCGCTTTCATGAGGGAACCTCTCAAGTCAAAACCCGACTCTACGAGTCGTTCAAGCGAGAGTATGAGAACTTTCGACATATGCCTGGCGAGAGCATAGAGAGTTTATTCGCTCGCTTTCAGGTGATTGTCAACAGGATGAGGGCTAACAAGGAGCTGTTGCCTTTCGACGATCATGAGAGGGCTTTGAAGCTTTTGCATACTCTTGATCGGTCGGTGTGGGACTCCAAAGTTCAGGTGATCATCGAATCACCTAACTATGAGACCCTCACGTGCGACGAGCTCTTCAGTAAGCTCAAGTCCAGTGAGATTGACGCCATGGCGAGGGCTTCTTATGAAAATCCTTCTGGCCCGTCGATGGCTTTGGTTTCTGGCTCTTCTGCTAACCCCTCTGGAGGCTTTGCTCTTTCTTCTCTCTTTTCTGTCACAGAGGACCAGCTGGAGTCTTTGGGGGATGACGAATTGGCAATGCTCGCCAACCGGTTCTCGCGGTTCCACAACAACCGCATGAACCGTCGCCGCAGAGGAGGACGCTCAGGATGCTATGAGTGCGGCGACCCCGACCACTTCATCGCCAACTGTCCCAAGAAGAAGCACTCATCTGGGAAGGGCGATCATGGGCACAAGTACGACTCCGGCAAGCTCAAGGAGAAGTACGTCCCCGCGAGGCACAAGCGGAGGGGCGGCTTCGACAAGGAGTACATCAAGAAGAAGTACTTGGAGAAGGCCCAGGCTGAGCAGTGTGCGTTCTTCGCCATGCTCAGCGACGTCGATGGCTCGAATGACGACTCCGCTTGCTCAAGCGATGACGAGTCCGAGAAGAAGAAGAGGATCGAGGACAAGCGGAACGGTCTCTGCTTCTTCGCCGACGACGACGGCCTCTGCACCATGGCCCTAGGCAAGGAGGTCGACGGCGAGCTGGTGAACTCTCCTCAGAACGACGACGACGACGACACCTCCCAGGTATCCCTCACCCACGACGAGCTTTCTACTGAGGTCGAGAAGCTTACTGCCGCCTTGCTTAGTTAGGATAAGCTGCTTAGGCGTGCCGCTAGAGAGCGCAAGGAGTATAGGCAGAAGTGGGAGGACACGGTGAGGGAGCTAGAGTTTGCTAAGTCCACCGTGGTCGTTTCTGAGGAGATTGAGTGTGAGATGTGCACCACGCACATGACTGACCTTCTCACTTTGAGAAGCAAGTATGTTGCGTTGGTAGGAGAGGTGGATGAGCTGAAGGCTAGACCCTCGCTGTTGGGTGCGTGCAAGACTTGTCCTGTCTTGCAATATGAGTTGGCAGAGAAGAATGCCAAGATTGTGTCTCTTGAGGAGGCCAACTCAGGTAGCACATGTGTGGCTAGGTGCGATCTTTGTGAAGGTTTGGAGATGGAGATTGCAAACGTGAAGCATGCCAAGATGCGAACCGAGGAGGAAAACACATACCTTCGGACCATCTTGTCATGGGTGTCTTGTGGTGAGCCGCAGCTCGGGATGATGATCTCCCAATTCAAGCGAGCTGCTGGAGGTCCTGGTGTAGGTTTTGCTCCGGGTGTTGATCTTTCTGCTTTTGGGAAGATTGGAGAGTCAAGTGGTTTGAACCCGAGTGAGAAGCCCAACTCCACCACTACTCCCAAACTTACCAAGCTTCCACCTAAAGAGCCTCTCAAACCAAACACCAAGGATGGGGTCTTTGTTAAACCTCCGAGAGCTCCACCTAAGAACCAGCAATGGGCTCCCAAACCCAACCATCTCAAGAACAAGCTGGACACCTTGCCACCCATCCAGGAGGAGTGTTTGCCACAGAAGGGCAAAGTGATCCAAACCCACAACCATGTGTACCAACAACCCCCTTTGAGAGCGGTGAGGTACCATTGTGAGCATTGTGGGAGAGATGGACACTTGAGCGAGTTCTGCTTTCGGCGCAAGAGGGAGGCGCGCCGTGCTAGGGAGATGAACAACCCGGACATGTACCATCCCTTCCAGGATGTACATGTGCCGAATGTTCAGAAGGGAGCTCCAAGGAGAGTTGCTAGGCCAAGAGGTCCAGAACCTCAAGTTCCCAGGCCTAGGCAGAGGAGAGCTCCGAGGAGAGATGCTAGGCCTAGAGGTGTAGTGCCTCAAGTTCCTGGGCCTAGGCCTCGTAGAGAGCGTGCCCGGCGGGAGCCTGCTGTTGTAGGCCATGGACCCCGTGGCGGTGGCTTTGTAGTTGAGCATTTTCCCCCACCGCGTTTTGAGTATCGCGGTGAGCGCTCCTTCCCTAGCGGACCACGTTCTTCTAAACGTGGTGATCGCTTCCTTCGTAGGTGTGCTAGGAATGGTTTTTCTGCTAACCGTTCTTTTGAGCAGCCGACCCAACACCGATATTCTCCTTACTTCACTAACCCCAGTGTTGTCCCGTATGCTCACCCTATGTCTTTTTATTGATGTAGGTAAAACGATTGGAGAAAGTTTGGTTGGTGGATTCCGGGTGTTCGAGGCACATGACCGGAAACGCCAAGTGGTTCTCCAGTCTTAGTCCGGTCGCCGGAAAGGAGTATATCACCTTCGGCGACAACAGCAAAGGTAAGGTGCTGTCTCGTGGGTCTGTGCGAGTTAATGAGCACTTTGTGTTGCGTGATGTTGCTCTTGTTTGTAACTTGCATTTCAACCTTCTTTCTGTTTCGCAACTCTTTGACGACGACTATGAGATTCGTTTTAAACCGAATCTCAGTCGTATTTTGGACCCTCAGGGCAATCTTGTTTGTGTGATTTCGCCCTTTGGGAAAGTCTTTCGTGCGGATTTCTCGGAGTCTTTTGGCATTTCTCGTTGTCTTGTGGCTGGACCTTCTTCTTCTGATCTTTGGAAGTGGCATAGGAGACTAGGACATTTGAGCTTCGACTTGCTTGCAAGACTTGGTTCACTTGGCTTAGTCCGAGGATTGCCCAAGTTATCCATGGAGAAGGATCTTGTTTGCCATTCTTGTAGACATGGGAAGATGGTTGCCGCTCCCCACCATCCAGTGACTCAGGTCATTACTAAGCGCCCTGGAGAGCTTTTGCACATGGACCTTGTTGGTCCAGCTCGGGTGAGCTCGGTTGGGGGGAAGTGGTATATGCTTGTTGTTGTTGATGACTTTTCGAGATATTCATGGGTCTTCTTTTTAGCTGAGAAGACCGAGACTTTCTCCTTTGCTCGCAATCTGATTTTGCGTCTTCAGAACGAGTTCCCTTTGAACTCGATGCGAGCTATTAGGAGTGATAATGGTTCCGAATTCAAGAATTCAGATTTTGAGAAGTTTTGTAACTCCTTGGGTTTAGAGCATCAGTTTTCTTCCCTCTACACACCCCCTCAGAATGGTGTTGTAGAGAGGAAGAATCGGACCCTTGTAGAGATGGCCAGGATGATGCTCGATGAGCATAGGACTCCTAGGCGTTATTGGGCCGAAGCTATGAACACTGTATGCTATATTTCCAATCGCATTTTTCTGAGAGCTTTCTTGAAAAAAACTTCTTATGAGTTGCGTTTTGGAAAACTGCCCAAGGTGAGTTATTTTCGGGTTTTTGGTTGCCATTGTTTTATACTCAAGAAGGGCAACTTGGACAAGTTTGAGTCTCGTTCTTCTGACGGTGTGTTTTTGGGTTATGGCACTCACACTCGAGCTTATCATGTACTTAACCTTGACACTAACCGAGTCATGGAGACATCCGATGTCACCTTCGACGAGACCATGGTTTGTCCTTCTTCTCGTTTTGAGCGTGCAGGTGATCACGAGGTCGGTGAGCCTCTTTTTGATGACGAGGATGAGGGTGCTGAAGGTATGGATGATCCAGCACCCCCTCCACCTGTTGTGCCACCAAGAGTGGCTTCTACGACGACTCACGGCCCCGACACGTCTTCTTCCTGGGGGCCGTGGGATCCACCACCCCGTGCGGTACCCTTTGTACCCGGGGGAGGCACCAGCTGCTGCTGAGGGGGAGATCACTTCGGCAAGGGAGGCGCCACGACACATTCAGCGCCAGCACCCGCCTCAGCAGATGATCAGCAGCATCGATGAACGCGTCACCCAGTCAAGGCAAATCTCTCACTTTGCTCATTCTGCATTTGTTGCTGATATTAAACCCCGGGATGTTGGACACGCTTTGACGGATCCGGATTGGGTCAATGCCATGCATGAGGAGCTTGAGAACTTTGAGAGAAATCAGGTTTGGGTTCTAGTGTCTCCACCTTCTGAGTGTCACCGAATTGGGACAAAATGGGTTTTCAAAAACAAACAGGGAGAAGATGGCCATGTTGTGAGAAACAAGGCCAGACTCGTAGCCTAGGGTTATAGTCAGAAGGAGGGGATAGACTATGAGGAGACGTTTGCTCCTGTAGCTCATTTGGAGGCAATTAGGATACTCTTGGCTTTTGCTGCTTCCAAAGGTTTCAAACTTTTTCAAATGGATGTCAAGAGTGTCTTCTTAAACGGCTACATAGAAGAGGAGGTGTAAGTTAGACAACCCCCTGGTTTCGAAAATCCCAAGTTTCCAAACCATGTCTTTAAACTCCACAAAGCTTTGCATGGTTTGAAACAAGCCCCTAGAGCCTGGTATGATAGGTTGAAAACCTTTTTGCTTGCTAAGGGTTTTAAAATGGGATCTGTAGATAAAACGCTCTTTCTCCTCAAGCAAGGCACTGATACTCTCTTGGTCCAAATTTACGTGGATGATACCATTTTCGGTGGTTCTTCTCACGCTTTGGTTGCCAAGTTTGCAGACACTATGAGCAGGGAATTTGAGATGAGCATGATGGGGGAGTTGACGTTTTTCCTCGGGTTGCAAATCAAGCAATCCCGGGAAGGGACGTTCGTGCACCAGGGCAAGTACACCAGGGACATTTTGAAGAAATTCGACATGGGTGAGGCCAAGCCTCTTCCAACACCCATGGCGACCATGACGGCCCTGGATGCGGGCGAATTCCACTTGAATCAACTTGTTCTTTACAGTGAGGAGATCATTTCCACCGAAGGAATTCATCTAACTCCTCACGAACAAGTAGATCGGGTCGATTTCGTTTTCGTGGCGCTTTTTCGGTTCATACACCTTCCCCTTCGATTTCCCGTTGATTGAGTTGTTTTGAGCAGATGATTTCTCGGGGATAGTCTCCTAACTACCTCGTGATCATCCTCTCCAAGTTGGGGATCAAGGGATTTTGGTTTGGATCGATTTTGGAGAGATTTGGGGAGAAGGCGACTGAAATCGCCCTCTCTGCGTGTTCCCGGACAGTCCGCCGGTGAACCGCGGACAGTCCGGGGGTCGGGCTCTAGCCTATTCAGTGGCTGCGCAGTTCGTACGGACGAGTGATTTTTGAACCGCGGACAGCTCCATAGCCAGCCATGCAGGGATGGTATCCCGCCGGGCAGGTACCTGGGTTCACACCCGGATATCAACCTGGCTGGGACGACTGTTGGCATTTCTTAACGTTATTACTAAGAATGGACCTTACGATCCATCCCTGGCAACGGCGCCAGAAATGCTTGTTGGCATTTCTTAACGTTATTACTAAGAATGGACCTTACGATCCATCCCCGGCAACAACGCCAGAAATGCACGTTGACACTTACTAACGTCGTCACTAAGAATGGACTTTGCAATCCATCCATGGCAATGGCGCCGGATATTGGCATAGAAATGGACCCAAAGATCTATTCCCAGCAACGGCGCTAGAAGTGTCTGTACAATGTCTCTTAACAAGTTGCTTAGAATGGCGCGTTTCCAGCAACAGTGTTAAGCATGCATCTTTACGATAGTTCGTAGGTTTGGAGTTTAGGTCCGCAAGCGCACGGAATTATCGTGTAGCATTTCACCCAGAGATATACCGAGTATCGTGATTTATTGGTTTGCTCGAGGAAGGCTTTGTATGTATCAAGTTCTAGGATAAATATAGTACCAAATACCATGATAGCAATAATGGATCAATTGTCATAACAGGTGATAAACAGTGATGATTTGAATAGTGGAGAAACACAATCTTGAGCATGGCAAGAGGGCAAAGAGTAAAAAGAGACTAAAAGAATAAATAAATAACAGAATAATTGAATAACCTAATAGAGCAGGCATGGTCTGGATACAGGTCATTCATAGAACAAGTTAATCATGCAATCATATGACATAGAACTAATCTCATGCTTCAGATGGTTCGGGAGATTACGCGAGTACTGGTCTGCCAGCAACCTCTCGTAACAATTTAGACTCCTACACCCTAGCCGAACGTGGGGGAATGCCAAGGACGGACATGGCTGTCACCACCTGCCGCCATCCCCACTACCGTGGACTAAGACCATGCAATTACCCGGCCTCTACATCCAAGCACCATGCTTGCATGCATAGAACCCACTCAGACTCCCCCAGGTCCCCGACCCTATGGATCGACAGGTAAGAAACCTGAGCCTACTCAGAAGAGCATGATAAACCGCCACCCTTGACAAGAGGTTATCTCTAATCATATAACAAGCATGAAGCAATTAGACTAATGTTCTATGTGAGAATAATACAATACACACTTAGCTCTAATTCATATAATACACTACTAACCCTAGGGTAGCAATATATTATAAGAACTATACACTAGAATGTATATTATACTAGTTCCACAAGAACTATTCATAAGTTCATATACTAGCAACATGATATAAGACCTAAGATCTAAGTCATATACCAAAATACTAGAACAAGAACTATACTCTAGTTCATATGAAGAACTGTATCGAAAGAATGAAGACAGGGCTTTGGAGATCAGATCTTTCTTATTCATACCCAATATCTCTCCAAGGAGCCAAGCCCTCCTTGCTAGCTTTGCCTAGCTCTCTCTCTAAGCTCATGAACAAGGAAAAACTAAGAAGTGGTAGTGCCCAAATGTGTAGCTCAAGAAGTGATTGTGTTCTATTTTGGCCTCCTCTCCCCCTCTCCTTATATAGGTGTTTGAGGTCGGTTTAGGAGGGGTGTCGCTGCAAATTTCACCCGGAACCGCCTTTAGGGCAATTAATGTACCGCCTCTGCAAAGGCGGTGGCCACGTGGCGTCTCCAGGGGGGCGGCGGCCGCCCCCTGGCTGGGCCCAACAAGCCCAGGCAAAAGCCTGGGCTGCTCCTTTTGGGCTCCTGAGTTTGTTCCCGGCTGAAATTTGTTGCACTTCTATATGGGCTTTTTGTGTCCTTGTTCATTTTGCGCATTTCGGCGTGTTGGATTGCGCCTTTTTGGTTGCTATCCACCTGTATGCATGTTTATGATCTGCAAAACATAACTTTGCACTACATGTGGAACTTGGTTAGCAATAAATGTATATATGAGTAAAACACATGCTTTTCTCCTTTTATGTGGACTGTGTTGGCGGGATAAATATGTCGATAAGAACCGCCAACAACGACCTACCCCGGCAATCTACGGCTGGTATGTAGTGGCCTGAAGAGAGCCATGCAGCTTGGGCCCAAGGCACATGGGTCGAGTCATCAGACTCCGAAGGGCTACCATCTTTAGTCCCACCGAGGCAATCCATCACCTTGGAAGGCCTAAACATGGGGATTGAAGGGCTGGAGATCCGCACTGACAACATTTAGAGCTCCCTGAATGAACAAGCCCAATGGAACTAACGATGGGATGCCAGTCATGACCAGTTCAACACCATATAGACAGAATCACTTGAAGAAATGCGCCAAGTCCATGCACTGCTTCGACAGCAGCAAGAGTAGCAGCTGTCGTATTGGGTGTCGCTGGGGTACTATCATATCCCCGGGGTCCGTAGCTGCAAGCTAGCTTGGGGGAGGAGCCCCCCAGGTACCTTGTATCTTGTATCTGCATTGCATATTTCCCTTTTCTAAATCTTGCATTGCATATTTAAATTCAAATTTTTGATTTCACACAAAAAAAATGATAACACTCACATCTATATGTCAAGCATGCTTTTGTTATGTCCTTGTTGAAATGATGAATAGTTGCTCTATTTCATATTTCAACCTTGCTTAGTTTAGAATTTTGAATTCCCTGACATTTAAGTTTATTGGATAAAACTATTCATCCTATAAACTTGAAACTCGTGGGTAGCATAAGCATGATCCTTGTCTAAGTTGTTGCTTGATTTGATTCGATGAAATAGACTTTGCTATGAGTTTGATCTAAGTGACACTTGACATCCAGAGTTTTCATTTTCAAAATATTAAAATTGCAAGTTCCTCAATGATCATATATCCTACCCGACCCATATGAGTTATTCTTTTGAAAGAACCTTCTACTCATATGCTACTTGTAATTACATTGAGCTTTGTCAAATTGTTTGTGACCTATGTTGAGATTCTTGTGATACACCCATGATCTGAGATTCACGTACACTCGACAAACATCGCTAACTCTTATACCGAGAGTTACGCATGATATGCCATCCATCCACCAAATAAAGCTCCATCCACTTGTCACTTCTCTCTCACACATAAAGTCAAAAAAAGAGTTATGGGCTATGAAAAAAAGAGAGAATATGTTGAAAAAAATGGGAAAGTGCGCGATGTAGAATTACGGGTATGCTCAATACCCACCTGAAAAAGAGAGAAAAATAGAAAAGATAGCCCGTACTCTAAAAAACTCCAAAAAGAGGGAGAGATTTGACTAGGGAGCTCAAAACAAAAACATTTTCACACACTTGCACATCTCGATCAAGGTATATGACTTGAATCCCCATGTGGTTTGGTTTTTTACATAGCAACATATGTAGTACAAGTATGCCTCACTTTATCTTCTACCTTAAGCTCCACATAAGCCTTCATAGATGGTAGGAAAAAGTAAGGCAACTTCCAAAAGCTTTTGGTAAGGATCAAATACACAATGAGCGATCGAGTGTATCATTTGAGGAACTATCTTTTGAATTTTAAAATATTTCAAAACCTCCAGATTGATAGTTGAACAAAGAATAAAAGATAAGTAGGTCTATGCAAATTGGTCGGTCTCGCAATCGCCAAAGACTCGGAGATTGCTACAATGCCCCACAGGTGACAAGGTAAAAAGGGTGAGTAGAATTCCAATTCATTTAAAACAAAGAAGAATTCTCAATTATAAACATAGCAACTTTGAAACATGATCGGCATTGCCGCAACTCCTAATCAACAACCTAAAATTGTACTACTTGCTCGGGACGAGCAAGGGGTAAGCTTGGGGGCTTTATTGGCGGTGCTTACCGATAACTTTTATAAGCCAACCAAGGACGAAACAAGGCACACTTGCATACATATGTTATCACCTTGGCCTATTTCCACCTGTATTGGAGAATCATTGTTTTACAGGTAACAAAAGTGAATACAGTGGAAAAGGCGAGAAGAATATGCTTTCCGACAAAGCGTAAATCCAACAAACAAGGAAGAGGCCCACCTAAAGAATGCATTTGCGCTAGAAACCACCAAAGACACAACCTACACTGAGCCAGGGGCCCACCATGCAAAGGCAGTGGCCAGCAGGCCCACCAGGGGTGCGACCACACCAGGGGTGCAGGCGCACCACCCCTGGCCCCACTCCCCACCAACCTCCTATGGCGGTTGCATGCCTCCATGCACATGTCGGTTATAATGGTTTCCATGTTTAGATCCTCCGAACCAACCATGTTGTTGTATAAATAAAGGGGTAGAGCTCCCTCTCAAAGAGGTCATCACACATCAACACATTGTTTAGTCATTCCATTTTGTATTTGGAGCTCTCTACCTAAGTTTAGATCTTCTAGTAGTTGGAGCAAGTACTACTTGCAAGAGAGGAGGAGAAGTTGTAAGGATCAACTTGGTATGAATATTAAGTTCCTCTATTCATACTTGTTCTTGTTCTCTTATGATCAACATTGTTATGTTCATGAATTAGAGCTATGTTCTTGTTCATTGTTCATCGTTCTAGAGCTAGTTCATAGTTTTAGATCTTTGTTCATCATGAACACGAATATTGTTCTTCATTCAACATGTTTAGATCTTGATAGCTTAGGGTTATGTGTTGGGTGGTGTTTTATCATGCCTTCGGGTGCGCTTGCATCTTTATCGGGGAGGTGTAAGTGTTCTTCATGTGCGCGAGAGTGGTTCTCACGTGTATGGAGATGGGTGAATGCTTGGCTTAGTCCACGGTTGAGGGGTAGGCTGCAGGTGGTGACAGCCCTGTCTGTCCCTTGTAATCCTCCACGTTCGGCTTTGGGGTAGGAGTCTAAATTGCCCGGTGTATCCTGTTGGTAGACCAGTGTTCCCAGGTCTCCTAATTCATTCAATACTTAGCACTAACGTTAACATGATTATGACATGTATACTTAATTCATTAACATGTCCTTGTTCAGATCTATGCTCCGTAGGATATTATTCATTCCTTTATTCTTTCTTCTATCCCTGTAGAAGCTCCATATATCTTAGACAATGTGTGTGTTGATACCACTATCCAAATAACCATTTATCCTCCTGCTATGGTTAATTGGTCAACTATGCATGTATTATGTTCTTGTTATGGGTATATCTTGGATCCTTCGCATCTAGCTTTCCCAGTGGTAAAATATAAATAATGATACCTCGAATACTCCTGGTGAAATGCTATAAGGTAACCCCATGCGCTTGCGGACCCTGTCTGTAAACGAATTGGTTTACCAGGACAGCCTCTCTGGCCATCACTAAAATCACACGTTTTCATATATGAAGTGCCATCGCAATTCAGCGCCGAAACCGGATGTGTAGCTAGAGTGGCTACATCTGAGGCTGACACTGACATCCTTTGGTAGCACCACTAGGAACAAACATACTCAGTGTATGTCGTTAAGGAATGTCAACAGGCATTCCTAGTGCCTTGCCCGGGGATGATGGCCTACACTAGTGATGATGCTAAGAGATGTCAGTAAGTATTTCTGGCGTGATTGCCAAGGATGGACCCTAAACCTATCCTCTAGTGGTTGTGCTAAGAAATTAGACTCCTAAGTTATATTACTTCTATTAAGTCTATGTTAATCCTAGCATATGATATCATCTATTGCATAATTAATCATCCACCCATACATAAGGAACATTACAAAAGAAGTCCATATCCAGAGTAATTCCTTCAGTGTAACCAGGTTCTACTTGTCCTAGACTCGGGGAGTGGACTACATTGGATTCAACGAGGCTATAAGAGTCACCCTCGCGAGCTACCACTTGTTGGCCCGGTGAAAAGGATGCATTCGTAGGTAAACATAATCTAAGCACCACGCCTACATTATATCGACCACTTAGCCCAATCCAGAATCAAACTAAGCGCTTTACAAACATATGTATGAACTTACTATCAATTAGAACTATATCAAGCATACAACTAGAATAAACTAAGAACAAAATAAAGAGAAACATAATGATAATTGAAATAGCACAAAGTCGATTACAAGAATTACCAGAACTCCTGATGACGATCCAGAATCCTGAGCCGCGCTCAACTCTACTTGTTTCTATCTAATTCTAATTCTAATCTCAAAGTAGATCTCTAATCTAATCTCTAATCTCTGAATCCCTAACTCTGTCTCTCTAATTGCCTGATGAAGATAGATCTGATCAATATGAGGATTGCTTCAGGGAGGGGGGTCTGGGGCTGCTTATATAGCCCGGTGGGATGAACCGTGACCCTCGGATCAAAACGACCTTGAACAAGGGCTTAGATGCGTCGAGGAGGTCGATTAGGTCACGCTCCACAAAGATGGGCCGAGGGGGGTCCTAGCCCAGGCTGGCCGGCCTGGGGCTGGGGTCGGCCGGCCCCACCTGTCACCCTCCAGGTGGTTGCTTCGTTTTGACGTCTTCTGGAACCTTCCTTGTTGCCCTAATGCGCCTTTCCATCCGTTTGCATGATTTGTCATGTTGGAGTATGATTCAATCTCTGTCCATCTTCTGTAAAACTCCCTAGAAAAAAGTAATTCACCAACGCTGTTGAATCTGTCAGTTTAGTCCCTGTATTATGTTGCTTGGTGATCACTCCAGGTTGTTCTAGAAGCTTCCATGTCATACCAACAAGGACTCTCTCGTTGGGACTCCAAATGCAGCAAACCACATGTCCATTTCAATCATCTCGACGAGCTCTTCGCAATGCTATAGTCTAATTCTTTACTTGAGATACTTTTATGTAGTGAAATGTTGATGTTCCTGTAAAACAAGTGAGAACTACACAACTCGTGGAACTTGTTAGAATCAAACCCTACAACTATGCATTGTCACATGTTTATCATTGTTTTATGCACTAGTTGATGGTATAATGTTGACTATAAGGACTGTCAACAAGCTCCCCCAAGCTTAACCTTTGCTAGTCCCTTAGCAAATAATTATGATAGATTAGAAAAATAACTTAAGCCTTCGTTGTGTTAAACAAAAAATTCTCATCCGGTTTGAAATAAAATTGTCTCATTTTGACACTTATCTTTATTACTTTCCACCATGGGGCGTATAGCTCTACCTTGGTCTTGAGCAAATGAAAGACAAGATAAGTAAATCAAGCACTATGTCTCAAGTTCTACTTAACCTTCATTCCGGAGTTTTTGGAGTTTTTCAAATGTTGAACATATATTGCTAAATTAAATAATGGATCCATAGAAAAAGTAGTCATACTTATTGAATCTGAAGGACCGAGAGTGCTACCAGAAAGCGACCAGAGGGGGGGGGTGAATGGGAGCTTCAATTTTCCTTTCGGAAACTTGTTGCCATTGTCCCAAAATCAACCCCAAAGAGCAAACCCTAGAACTTGCAAGTGTCCACGACCCTAAAGATAGGGTGGATGCTTCCAAGAAGCACAGCGAGACACTTTACAACTCTAGAAACCCAACCCAAAAGACGGAAACCAAAACCGACAATGGACGAACAAACGGCGGACAAAACAGTGCACAACCAGGTGCATCGGACGCTGGCCAGCGTCCGATGGCACAGCACCGGACGCGTCCGTTGCAAACAGGACACTTCTGGAACCTTACTGGACCAGCATCAGACGCTGCTACAGTGCAACCCTAGCATCCGATGCCTAACCCCCGGCGCGTCCGATGGCAATGAACGCTCCGATGATCAGCGTCTGATGCTCCTTTAAAAACACTGTCAGGTGACACGTGGCATCAGACGCTCCGATGTGATGAACACAGCGTCCGATGGTCATAGTCACAGCGTCCGATGGTCCTGAAACAGCACTGTTCTTCCGCGAAAATCACCCGATCTCCTCCGAATAAAAAGCACTAAGGCTTAGACTTGGTATGAGGAGTTCCAAGGAGGTTAGTGAGCTATCCCAAAAGAATCATGGCTCGAACCTAACTCCAAATCAGTGAATTGGAAGAATTTCGGGACTAAAGAAGCAAAACCGATCCAGATCAAAAATCAACCGATCTACTAGCTTGTGCGGTTAGAGGTCAAATCCTTCGGTGGAAAGAAGTGCCTCACGATCTAGAAAAAGTTGGTTCAAAAGGATTTGCACAAGACGCACCGAACAAAGAGATCGATCAACGGGAAAAACGAGGAGAAAAGGATTCCGCGAAGAACACGAACAAAACACGAATCACAACCACGAAATTGCAACCGTGTGGCTACCACACGCTACAATGGTGAGGTTATGGCCTCACTTCCTCAAAAATCTCACGGGCACAGAGGTATTGTTCTCTTGTCTGTGGATCTCAGGTTCGCTACAGCAGGGAATGGGGAGAGCAGAAAACCCTAAGACTGAAAGAGCAAATGACTGAGATAGAATGTGAGGTGGGTGTCTCCCTCTACTTAACCTAATCCTAATTCCCACTCTACCCCTAAGTATTTACAGAGCGACCCAGCCAAACCCTAAGGCTCTCCTGGACCAATCCGAAGATGTTGTTTATCCGACGGCCACGCCCGCACAACTGGTAGCGTTGCCTCGACGCAACCTCCCGATTGCCGCCACGTGCCACCACAGCTCCGCTTGTCCTCTTCACAGACTTCGCCCCCGGTTTTGTGGCCGAAACCGGGAAACCAGGCCTTCACGTCCACCCCCAGTTTTGAGGCCCAAACCGGGAAACCAACCGCCAAGTCCGTCCCCTGATTTTGAGGCCGAAACCAGGAAACCTGCCAGCGCCCAGGTTTTGAGGCCCAAACCTGGAAACCGTCCTCAGCCCGAGTTTTGTGGCCCAAACTCGGCAAACCCGAAGCACCCAGGTTTTGAGGCCCAAACCTGGAAACCGTCCACCCGATGGTTTTTCTCTGGCTCTACCACCAAACCGAAGCTGTAGAGGGGATGCACCGCCCGTGCACCCCGTCCATCGACACGTGTCCCTAGGTCCTCGACCCGAGCAACACCGTGCCCGCAAGTCTTCGCTCGTCGCTGTCCCAGGCTGCCAGCCACCACAGCTGATCCTCAGGCCACCGGTCCCTCAGTCCAAGCCTCATGTCCGCCCTTCACCGCTCTCGGTCCGTCGGCACGGCACGTCTCTACTTGACCTTCACCTTGCCCTCGATCACTGTCTCCGTGCTCGACACCTGCACAACACAAGCCAAAGAACATGCGCATCAAACCTGTTGACAATCACTCATCACTCGAGACTCGGCATACACCCATGTATCCGCAATCTCCCCCTTGATGAGTGCATTGTCAACTACACACACAAATCATAATGAAAGTAGAAGGAGGAAGGAGAAAAGAGAACTCGACCAAGTGACCCAAAAGCATAGCAAAGCCGAAGAAGGTCAAGTGGAAAGAGCAAGACAACTTGGTCCCCAAAGACATGGGCAACGGCTCGACGCAACCAAGCAAAGCAAAGCTAGCCCTCAAGAAGAGGTAGATCAGGCTCAACACCGCTAGCAAATACCAAATGACACTAAAGAACAGAAGAGCTCGACACCAATTGAAAATCAATTTGAAAATCAAGCAAAACAGTGCTAGTCCTCAAGAAGAGGCAGAACGGGCTCAACACCGCTAGCGAGAAAGCTCGATACCAAACCTTACGGTCAAACTCCCTCTCGAAAAGTGCATACAACCAGAGAAACTCCCCCTTAGTTCAACTCCGAAAGCACATGATTTAACAATATTTTCTCCCCCTTTGTTGAACACAGAAGGCACTCATGATTTGTCAAATTTCTCCCCCTTAGATGAAAATGCACTTATCAAGTAAAAGTGCATCAGAAAGCAAGTTCTCCCCCTTAGAAGATGCACCATCAAAAGTGCCAAAAAGAGAAGGTCTCCCCCTTTTAAAATGCATATGAGTCAAAATGCAAGTTAGTAGCTTCAGGAATATAGTCAATAGTGCGGATACATGGGTGTATGCCGAGTCTCTGAGTGATGAGTGATTGTCAACTGGGATGATGCGCATGTTCTTTGGCTTGTGTTGTGCAGGTGTCGAGCACAGATACAGTGATCAAAGGCAAGGTGAAGGTCAAGTAGAGACGTGCCGTGCCGAGGGACCGAGAGTGGCGAAGGGCGGACGTGAGGCTTGGACTGAGGGACCGGTGGCCCGAGGATCAGCTGTGGTGGCGGACAGCCTGGGACAGTGACGAGCGAAGACTTGCGGTCATGTGTTGCCTAAGTCGAGGACTTGGGGACACGTGTCGGTGGACGGGGTGCACGGGCGGTGCATCCCATCTACAGCTTCGGTTTGGTGGTTGAGCCAGAGAAAAACCATCGGGTGGACGGTTTCCAGGTTTGGGCCTCAAAACCTGGGTGCTGATGGTTTCCGAGTTTGGCCACAAAACTCGGGCTGAGGACGGTTTCCAGGTTTGGGCCTCAAAACCTGGGTGCTGCGGGTTTGCTGAGTTTGGGCCTCAAAACTCAGGCCTTGGATGGCTGGTTTCCCGGTTTGGGTCACAAAACCGGGGGTGCAGAGCGAGGGCGGCACGTGGCGGCAATTGGGAGGTTGCGTCGAGGCAACGCTACAAGTTGTGCGGGCGAGGCCGTCGGATCACCACCTACCACGAGTTGGTCCAGAATAACCCTAGGGTTTCGCTGGTTCGCTCTGTAATTCTTTGAGGGGTAGAGTAGGAATTAGAATTAGGATAAGTAGAGGGAGACACCCTCCTCCTATTCTATCTCAGTCATTTGCTCTTTGTTTCTAGGGTTTCCTGCTCTCCAAATTCCCTGCTGTAGCTAGCTGAGCTCTGCAGAGAACCATACCTCTGTGTACTGGAGATTTTGAGGAAGTGAGGCCGTAACCTCACTGTTGTAGCGTGTTGTAGCCACACGGTTGCAAATTAGTGATTGTGATTCGCGTTTTGTTCGTGTTCTTCGCGGATTGCTTTTCTCCTTGTTTTTCCCGTCGATCGATCTCTTTGTTCGGTGCATCTCTTGCAA
This sequence comes from Coix lacryma-jobi var. lacryma-jobi, assembly GCA_009763385.1. NCBI lineage: Eukaryota > Viridiplantae > Streptophyta > Magnoliopsida > Poales > Poaceae > Coix > Coix lacryma-jobi. The sequence goes on from CM019826.1 coordinate 17,588,239, forward strand.
ATCTGATTGAACCAAGTTGTTCTAGATCATGAGGAACTTCTTTCCACCGAAGGAATTCACCTCTAACCTCATGAGCTAGTAGATCGGTTGATTTTCATTTCGGGTCATGTTTTTCTCTCTTTCCCCGAAACTCTTCGATTCATCGATTTGGTGATAGGTTCGAGCCATGATCTCTTAGAGATAGCTCACTATCCCCTTTGTGACTCATCTCTCCAAGTTTGAACCCTAGAGGTTTCATTTTGGGAGAGTTTGATTCAAATCGGTGGATGAACAGTGCTGTTGCGGGGTGACCGGACGCTGACTCGGGACGACCGGACGCTAGGGCAGTGAGTCCGGTCGTTGAATATTTGCACTGTGTCTTTTTGGTTCTTGACCGGACGCTCGGACACTTTCTGATTGGACTCGATGCTTCTACTGTTCATCTGCTTGAGTTCTTGTGACCGGACGCTAGGGTTTCGACCGGACGCACAGGGATAGTGAGTTCGGTCTCAAACAGTAAGGTTCCAGAATCGTTTCTGTCTGACCGGACGCGTCCGGTGCTCACCGACCGGACGCTGGCTAGAGTCCGGTCAATCACAGCTTGGTCCTTTTTGTCCGTGGTTCGCTCATTCATTGTCGGTTTTGATTTCTGGCTTTTGCGTTGAGTTTCTAGAGTCGTAAAGTTTCTCGCTGTGCTTCTTGGAAGCATCCACCCTATCTCTAGGGTCATGGACACTTACGAGCTCTAGGGTTTGCTCTTGGGGTTGATTTTAGGGTCAACAGGATGAGGGCTAACAAGGAGCTGTTGCCTTTCGATGATCATGAGAGAGCTTTGAAGCTTTTGCATACTCTTGATCGATCGGTGTGGGATTCCAAAGTTCAGGCGATCATCGAATCACCTAACTATGAGACCCTCACGTGCGACGAGCTCTTCAGTAAGCTCAAGTCCAGTGAGATTGACGCCATGGCGAGGGCTTCTTATGAAAATCCTTCTGGCCCGTCGATGGCTTTGGTTTCTGGCTCTTCTGCTAACCCCTCTGGAGGCTTTGCTCTTTCTTCTCTCTTTTCTGTCACAGAGGACCAGTTGGAGTCTTTGGGGGATGACGAATTGGCAATGCTCGCCAACCGGTTCTCGCTGTTCCACAACAACCGCATGAACCGTCGCCGCAGAGGAGGACGCTCAGGATGCTATGAGTGCGGCGACCCCGACCACTTCATCGCCAACTGTCCCAAGAAGAAGCACTCATCTGGGAAGGGAGATCATGGGCACAAGTACGACTCCGGCAAGCGCAAGGAGAAGTATGTCCCCGTGAGGCACAAGCAGAAGGGCGGCTTCGATAAAGAGTACATCAAGAAGAAGTACTTGGAGAAGGCCCATGTTGAGCAGCGTGCGTTCTTCGCCACGCTCAACGACGTCGATGGCTCGGATGATGACTCTGCTTGCTCAAGCGACGACGAGTCCGAGAAGAAGAAGAGGATCGAAGACAAGCTAAACGGCCTCTGCTTCTAAGCCGACAACGACGGCTTCTGCACCATGGCCCTCGGCAAGGAGGTCGACGGCGAGCTGGTGGACTCCCCTCGGAACGACGACGACGACGACACCTCCCAGGTATCTCTGACCCACGACGAGCTTTCTGCTGAGGTCGAGAAACTTACTGCCGCGCTCCTTAGTCAGGATAAGTTGCTTAGGCGTGCCGCTAGAGAGCGCAAGGAGTTTAGGCAGAAGTGGGAGGTTACGGTGAAGGAACTTGAATCTGTCAAGTCCACCGTGGTTGTTACCGATGAGGAGGAGTGTGAGATGTGCACCACGCACATGACTGACCTTCTCACTTTGAGAGGTAAGTATGTTGCGTTGGTAGGAGAGGTGGATGAGCTGAAGGCTAGATCCTTACTGTTGGGTGCGTGCAAGTCTTGTCCAGTCTTGCAAACCGAGTTGGCAGAGAAGAATGCCAAGATTGAGTCTCTTGAGGAGGCCAGCTTGGGTAGCGCTTGTGTGACTAGGTGTGCTTTGTGCGAGGGTTTGGAGATGGAGATCGCTAATGTGAAGCATGACAAGATGCAAACCGAGGAGGAAAACACATACCTTCGGACCATCTTGTCATGGGTGTCTAGCGGTGAGCCACAGCTCGGGATGATGATCTCCCAATTCAAGCGAGCTGCTGGAGGTCCAGGTGTTGATCTTTCTGGTTTTGGGAAGATTGGAGAGTCGAGTGGTCTAAACCCATGTGAGAAGCCCAACTCCACCACTACTCCCAAACTTACAAAGCTTCCACCCAAAGAGCCTGTCAAGCCTAACACCAAGGATGGGGTCTTTGTTGAACCTCCGAGAGCTCCACCCAAGAAACAATCATGGGCTCCCAAACCAAACCACCTCAAGAACAAGCTAGACACCATGCCACCCATCTAGGAGGAGCTTATGCCACAGTAGGGCAAAGTGATCCACACCCACTACCATGAGTACTAACTACCCCCTTTGAGAGCGGTGAGGTACCACTATGAGCACTGTGGGAGAGATGGACACTTGAGTGAGTTCTGCATTCGGCGCAAGAGAGAAGCGCGTCGTGCCAGGGAGATGAACAACCTGGACATGTACCATCCTTTCCATGATGTACATGTGTCGAATGTTCAGAGGAGAGCTCCGAGGAGAGCTGCTAGGCCCAGAGGTCGAGGACCTCAAGTTCCTAGGCCTAGGCAGCAGAGAGGACGTGCCCGGTGGGAGCCTGTAGTTGTAGGCTATGGACCCCGTGGCGGTGGCTTTGTAGTTGAGCGTTTTCCCCACCGCGTTTTGAGTATCGCGATGGACGCTCCTCCCTTAGCGAACCACGTTTTCCTCAACGTGGTGATCGCTCCTCTCGTAGGCGTGCTAGGAATGGTTTTTCTGCTAACCGTTCTTTTGAGCAGCCGGCCCAACACTGGTATTCTCCTTACTTCACTAACCCCAGTGTTGGCCCGTATGCTCACGCTATGTCTTTTTATTGATGTAGGTAAAACGATTGGAGAACGTTTGGTTGGTGGATTCCGGGTGTTCGAGGCACATGACCGGAAACGCCAAGTAGTTCTCCAGTCTTAGTCCGGTCGCCGGAAAGGAGTATATTACCTTCGGCGACAACAGCAAAGGTAAGGTGTTGTCTCGTGGGTCGGTGCGGGTTAATGAGCACTTTGTGTTGCGCGATGTTGCTCTTGTTTCTAACCTGCATTTTAACCTTCTTTCTGTTTCGCAACTTTTCGATTATGACTATGAGATTCGTTTTAAACCGAATCTCAGTCGCATTTTGGATCCTCAGGGCAATATTGTATGTGTAATTTCACCCTTTGGAAAAGTCTTTTGGGTGGATTTCTCGAAGTCGTTTGGAGTTTCTCGTTGTCTTTTGGCTGGACCTTCCTCCTCTGATCTTTGGAAGTGGCATAGGAGACTAGGACATTTGAGCTTCGACTTGCTTACAAGACTTAGTTCACTTGGCCTAATCCGAGGATTGCCCAAGTTATCCATGGAGAAGGATCTTGTTTCCCATTCTTGTAGACATGGGAAGATGGTAGCCGCTCCCCACCATCCAGTGACTCAGGTCATGACTAAGCGCCATGGAGAGCTTTTGCACATGGACCTTGTTGGTCCGGCTCGGGTGAGCTCGGTTGGGGGGAAGTGGTATGTGCTTGTTGTTGTCGACGATTTTTCGAGATATTCGTGGGTCTTCTTTTTAGCTGAGAAGACCGAGACTTTCTCCTTTGCTCGCAATCTGATTTTGCGTCTTCAGAATGAGTTCCCTTTGAACTCAATGCGAGCAATCCAGAGTGATAATGGTTCCGAATTCAAGAATTCGGATTTTGAGAAGTTTTGTAACTCTTTGGGTTTAGAGCATCAGTTTTCTTCCCCCTACACACCGCCAAAGAATGGTGTTGTAGAAAGGAAGAATCGGACCCTTGTAGAGATGGCCAGGACGATGCTCGATGAGCATAGGACTCCTAGGCGATATTGGGCCGAAGCCATGAGCACTGCCTGCTACATTTCCAATCGCATTTTTCTTCGAGCTTTCTTGAAAAAGACCTCTTATGAGTTGCGTTTTGGAAAACTGCCCAAGGTGAGTTATTTTCGAGTTTTCGGTTGCCATTGTTTTATACTCAAAAAGGGCAACTTGGACAAGTTTGAGTCTCGTTCTTCAGACGGTGTGTTTTTGGGTTATGGCACTCATACACGCGCTTATCGTGTACTTAACCTTGACACTAACCGAGACATGGAGACATCAGATGTCACCTTCGACGAGACCATGGTTTGTCCTTCTTCTCGTTTTGAGCGTGCAGGTGATCATGAGGTTGGCGAGCCTCTTTTCGATGATGAAGAAGAAGGTGCTGAAGGGATAGATGACCCAACACCTCCTCCACCTGCTGTGCCACAAAGAGCGGCTTCGACGACGACTCACGGCCCCGACACATCTTCTTCCTGGGGGCCGTGGGATCCGCCACCTCGAGCGGTACCCTTTGTACCCGAGGAGGCACCAGCTGCTGTTGAGGGGGAGGCCACTTAGGCAAGGGTGGCGCCACGACACATTCAGCGCCAGCACCCGCCTCAACAGATGATCGGCAGCATCGACGAACGCGTCACCCGGTCAAGGCAAATCTCTCACTTTGCTCATTCTGCATTTGTTGCTGATTTTGAACCCCGGGATGTTGGACACGCTTTGACGGATCCGTATTGGGTCAATGCCATGCATGAGGAGTTAGAAAACTTTGAGAGAAATCGGGTTTGGGTTCTAGTGTCTCCACCTTCTGAGTGTCACCCAATTGGGACAAAATGGGTTTTCAAAAACAAATAGGGAGAAGATGGCCATGTTGTGAGAAACAAGGCCAGACTCATAACCCAGGGATATAGTCAGAAGGAGGGGATAGACTATGAGGAGACTTTTGCTCCTGTAGCATGTTTGGAGGCAATTAGGGTACTCTTGGCTTTTGCTGCATCCAAAGGTTTCAAACTTTTTCAAATGGATGTCAAGAGTGCCTTCTTAAACAGCTACATAGAAGAGGAGGTGTATGTTAGATAACCCCCCGGTTTGGAAAATCCCAAGTTTCCAAACCATGTCCTTAAACTTCACAAAGCTTTGTATGGTTTGAAACAAGCCCCTAGAGCCTGGTATGATATGTTGAAAACCTTTTTGCTTGCTAAGGGTTTTAAAATGGGATTGGTAGATAAAACGCTCTTTCTCCTCAAGCAAGGCACTGATACTCTCTTGGTCCAAATTTACGTGGATGATATCATTTTCGGTGGTTCTTCTCACGCTTTGGTTGCCAAGTTTGCAGATACTATGAGCAGGGAATTTGAGATGAGCATGATGGGCGAGCTGACGTTTTTCCTCGGGTTGCAAATCAAGCAATCCCGGGAGGGGACGTTCGTGCACCAGGGCAAGTACACCCGGGACATTCTGAAGAAATTCGATATGGGTGAGGCCAAGCCTCTTCCAACACCCATGTCGACCACGACGGCCCTAGAGGCGAACAAGGAGGGAGGAGAAGTGGACCAGAAGGAGTACCGGAGTATGATCGGGTCGCTGCTGTACCTGACGGCGACACGCCTGGACATCCAGTTCGCGGTGTGTCTCTGCGCACCTCTCACCGTCAGGTAGTCAAGCGCATTATGAGGTACTTATCCTTCACTCCAAAATTTGGGATTTGGTATTCTGCTTCTTCCACCCTTTCCCTTTGTGGTTATTCCGATGCCGATTTTGCTGGTTGTCGCATTGAGCGCAAGTCCACTTCTGGGACTTGCCAGTTTATTGGTTCTTCTCTTGTTTCGTGGTCTTCTCGCAAGCAGTCTAGTGTCGCCCAGTCTACCACGGAGGCTGAGTATGATGCTGCGGCTAGCTGCTGTTCCTAGTTACTCTGGATGATGGCCACTTTGCGTGATTTTGGTCTGAGCTTTTCTCGTGTTCCTTTGCTTTGTGACAGCACGAGTGCTATTAGCGTTGCTAAGAACCCCGTGCTGCACTCTAAGACCAAACACATTGATGTGCGCTTTCATTTTCTGCGAGACCACTATGAGAAGGGTGATATCGACCTTCGCCATGTCGATACTCATCATCAGTTGGCTGATATTTTCACCAAGCCTTTGGACCAATCAACCTTTAATCGGTTGAGGGGTGAGCTTGGTGTGTGTTTCCCCTTTTAGATGGGGGAAACAATTTGGTTCTTGTACTAAAGACTGACTCTTTTTCGTTTGTCTTTATTTTCTTTTGCATTTCAGCATACGCTATTACATTCTGAGCTTCATGTATATCTTCTTTAGAATGTGATTATGCTCTGTTTAGTATGCTCCGATGCTTTATGTTAATGCATGTAGCTTATGCTCTTTCTGATCACTAATACATGTTGTGAGCTGAGCTATTTTTGAATGGTGAACCTGCTTAATGAACTTAAAATCTGAAAATGTTCACCATTAAGATGTGCAACTAGCATGTGTAGGATGTGTTGAGTTCACTCGTGTTTTTCATATATGCTAGGTTGCTATGTCTCTAGTTCTGAGTCATTCACTTGCTTGGTATGTTCATATTCTGTTTAAAATCTAAACCAAGTTAAGTGAATTGGAAAGATCGAGATGGGTTTGCTTGTCAGCACATCACAGTTTCGAGACTGTCTCTCATTGCACTTTGAGTCAAACTTGAGCTGTGTAGTGTATGACCAAAACTGTTGCTTTAAGCTTCTGATTGCTTCTGCATAGGCTTCGCACAGTTGAAAAGTTAGGCAATGACAAGCTTTCAACCTCTCGCAATCACATGCTGAATTTTAAACTAGTGTAATTTCACCGCTGCAACTCCAATTAAGATTTGAAATCACAAGTGTATGTTTCATCCTTCAATTGGTATCAGCATGATGATTGAACTGTGCTAGGGGTAGTTCACCTTGTATACATGTTTAGCACTTGTTTGACTTCCTGTCTATACATGTCTTGTGCTATTTTGATGGTGAACACTTTTGGCTAAAAACTGCTCACTTTGCTCATATGTTCATATTTCATATTTGGTGATCAGTTTGAGCCTTCGCTAGCTTGTATGCTTTCCAGTGAGTCGTTGGAGCTATACTGTTTAGAGCATCTTTGCATTCTCTTGATTATATTTCTGAAGCTGTTAACTTACATTTTGACTCATATGCATTTTGGAAGGGAGAGAACTTCTCTTGTTTGGCACTTTTTTTGGTGCATTTTCTCAGGGGGAGAACATTGCTTTCGGTTCCTTTTGCTTGATGGTGCATTTTCAACTAAGGGGGAGGATTTGGACAAATCATACCTCCCATGTTCAAAAGGGAGAGGAATCAGTTGTGTGCACCATGCAAGGGGGAGCTTGCTCATGATGAGTTGTTGAAATTTCCATTTGGTCTGGAGCGTTTTTGCTAGTTGTGTTGAGCCTTTGCCTCTTTCTTGAGGGACTAGCATTCGTCTTTCAGATTTTCAATTGGTGTCGCAATTGGTGTCGAGCTTTCTTGCTAGTTTTGTTAAGCCTCTGTGCCTCTATCTTGAGGGACTAGCATTTTGCTTCGCTTTTTCAATTGGGACTTGCTAGCGGTGTTGAGCCCGTTCTGCCTCTTCTTGAGGGCTAGCTTTGCTTTGCTTGGTCGCGTCGAGCCGTTGCCCATGTCTTTGGGGACCAAGTTGTTTTGCTCTTTCCACATGACCTTCTTCGGCTTTGCTATGCTTTTGGGTCATTTGGTCGAGTTCTCTTCTCCTTCTTCCTTCTTTCTTCTTTTTCATTATGATTTGTGTTGGTAGTTGACAATGCACTCATCAAGGGGGAGATTGCGGATACATGGGTGTATGCCGAGTCTCTGAGTGATGAGTGATTGTCAACTGGGATGATGCGCATGTTCTTTGGCTTGTGTTGTGCAGGTGTCGAGCACGGATACAGTGATCAAAGGCAAGGTGAAGGTCAAGTAGAGACGTGCCGTGCCGAGGGACCGAGAGTGGCGAAGGGCGGACGTGAGGCTTGGACTGAGGGACCGGTGGCCCGAGGATCAGCTCTAGTGGCTGACAGCCTGGGACAGCGACGAGCGAAGACTTGCGGTCATGTGTTGCCTAAGTCGAGGACTTGGGGACACGTGTCGGTGGACGGGGTGCACGGGCGGTGCATCCCATATACAGCTTTGGTTTGGTGGTAGAGCCAGAGAAAAACCATCGGGTGGACGGTTTCCAGGTTTGGGCCTCAAAACCTGGGTGCTGATGGTTTCCGAGTTTGGCCACAAAACTCGGGCTGGGGACGGTTTCCAGGTTTGGGCCTCAAAACCTGGGTGCTACGGGTTTGTTGAGTTTGGGCCTCAAAACTCAGGCCTTGGATGGCTGGTTTCCCGGTTTGGGCCTCAAAACCAGGGGTTGGCTGGAAAGGCTGGTTTCCCGGTTTGGGCCACAAAACCGGGGGTGCAGAGCGAGGGCGGCACGTGGCGGCAATCGGAAGGTTGCGTTGAGGCAACGCTACGAGTTGTGCGGGCGTGGCCGTCGGATCACCACCTACCATGAGTTGGTCCAGAATAACCCTAGGGTTTAGTTGGTTCGCTCTGTAATTAGTTGTGGGGTAGAGTAGGAATTAGAATTAGGATAAGTAGAGGGAGACACCCTCCTCCCATTCTATCTCAGTCATTTGCTCTTTGCTTCTAGGGTTTCTTGCTCTCCCAATTCCCTACTGTAGCTAGCTGAGATCCACAGAGAACCATACCTCTGTGTACTGGAGATTTTGAGGAAGTGAGGCCGTAACCTCACTGTTGTAGCGTGTGGTAGCCACACGGTTGCAAATTAGTGATTGTGATTCACGTTTTGTTCGTGTTCTTCGTGGATTGCTTTTCTCCAAGTTTTTCCCATCGATCGATCTCTTTGTTCGGTGCATCTCTTGCAAATCCGTTTGAACCAAGTTGTTCTAGATCGTGAGGCACTTCTTTCCACCGAAGGAATTCACCTCTAACCTCATGAGCTAGTAGATCGGTTGATTTTCGTTTCAGGTCAAGTTTTTCTCTCTTCCCCCGAAACTCTTCGATTCATCGATTTGGTGATAGGTTCGAGCCATGATCTCTTAGAGATAGCTCACTATCCCCTTTGTGACTCATCTCTCCAAGTTTGAACCCTAGAGGTTTCGTTTTGGGAGAGTTTGATTCAAATCGGTGGACGAACAGTGCTGTTGCGGGGTGACCGGACGCTGACTCGGGACGACCGGACGCTAGGGCAGTGAGTCCGGTCGTTGAATATTTGCACTGTGTCTTTTTGGTCCTTGACCGGACGCTCGGACACTTTCTGATCGGACTCGATGCTTCTACTGTTCATCTGCTTGAGTTCTTGTGACCGGACGCTAGGGTTTCGACCAGACGCACAGGGACAGTGAGTCCGGTCTCAAACAGTAAGGTTCCAGAATCGTTTCTGTCTGACCGGACGCGTCCGGTGCTCACCGACCGGACGCTGGCCGGAGTCCGGTCAATCACAGCTTGCTCCTTTTTGTCCGCGGTTCGCTCATTCGTTGTCGGTTTTGATTTCCGGCTTTTGCGTTGAGTTTCTAGAGTCGTAAAGTGTCTCGCTGTGCTTCTTGGAAGCATCCACCCTATCTCTAGGGTCGTGGACACTTACGAGCTCTAGGGTTTGCTCTTGGGGTTGATTTTAGGGACAGTGGCGACAAGTTTTCGAAAGGAAATTTGAAGCTCCCATTCACCCCCCCTCTGGTCGCCTTGCTAGTGCATTCTTGGTCCTTCAAATAGAATGCAAAGATGCTCTACAAAGTATAACTCCAATGACACAACTAAGCACACATGCTAGCAAAGGCTCAAACTGATCACCAAATACGAAATATGAACATATGAGCAAAGTGAGCAGTTTTAGCCAAAAGTATTCACCATCAAAATAGCACTACACATGTATAGACAGGAAAATAAGCAAGTGCTAAACATGTATACAAGGTAAACTACCCCTAGCAAAGTTCAATCATCATGCTGTAGAATGAAGCATAAACTTGTGATCTCAATTTTAGGTCGGAGTTGCAGCGGTGAAATTTCACAAGTTCAGAATTTAGCATGTGATTGCGAGAGGTTGAAAACTTGTCATTGCCTAACTTTTCAACCATGCGAAGCCTATGCATATGCAATCAGAAGCTTAAAGCAACGGTTTCGGTCATACACTACACGGCTCAAGTTTAACTCAAAGTGCAATGAGAAACAGTCTCGATACCGTGATGTGTTGACAAGCAATCCCATCTCGATCTTTTCAATGCACTTAAAACTTGGTTCAAATTTTAAATAGTATATGAACATACCAAGAAAGTGAATGACTCAGAACTAGGGACATAGCAACCTAGCATATATGAAAAGCACAAGTGAATTCAACATATCCTACACATGCTAGTTGCATATCTCAATGGTGAACATTTTCAAGTTTTATGTTTGTTAAGCAGGTTCACCATTCAAAAATAGCTTAGCTCACAACATGTATTAGTGATCAGAAAGAGCATAAGCTACAAGCATGAACATATAGCATCGGAGCATAGTAAACAGAGCATAGTCACATTCTAAAGATTATAGACATAAAGCTCAGAATGTAAAAGCGTATGCTGAAATGCAAAAGACTAAACTAAAGGAAAACAGACCAAACGAGAAAATAGTCAGTCTATGATACAAGATCCAAAATGTTTCCCCATCTAAAAGGGGAAACACACACCAAGCTCACCTCTCAACCGATTAAAAGTTGATTGGTCCAAAGGCTTGGTGAAAATATCAGCCAGCTGATGATGAGTATCGACATGGCGAAGGTCAATATCACCCTTCTCATAATGGTCTCGCAGAAAATGAAAGCGCACATCAATATGTTTGGTCTTTGAGTGAAGCACGGGGTTCTTAGCAACGCTAATCGCACTCGTGCTGTCACAAAGCAAAGGAAAACGAGTAAAGCTCAGACCAAAATCACGCAAAGTGGCCATCATCCAAAGCAATTGAGAACAGCAGCTAGCCGCAGCAACATATTCAGCCTCTGTGGTAGACTGAGCGACTCTAGACTGCTTGCGAGAAGACCACGATACAAGAGAAGATCCAATAAACTGACAAGTCCCAGAAGTGGACTTGCGATCAACTCGACAACCAGCAAAATCAACATCAGAAAAACCACAAAGGGAGAGGGTGGAGGAAGCTGAATACCAAATCCCAAACTCAGGTGTGAAACGAAGGTACCTCATAATGCACTTCACGGCCTGACGGTGAGAAGTGCGCAGTGACGCCTGAAAGCGCGCGCACAGACACACCACGAACTGGATGTCCGGGCGTGTCGCCGTCAGGTAGAGCAGCGACCCGATCATGCTTCGGTACTCCTTCTGGTCCACAGCTTCTCCATCCACATCCGCATCCAGGGCCGTCGTGGTCGACATGGGTGTTGGAAGAGGCTTGGCCTCGCCCATATCGAACCTCTTCAGCAAGTCTTTGGTGTACTTGCCCTGGTGCACAAACGTCCCTTCTCGGGATTGCTTAATTTGCAATCCAAGAAAGAAAGTCAGCTCGCCCATCATACTCATCTCGAACTCCCTGCTCATAGTATCTGCAAACTTGGCAACCAAAGCATGAGAAGAACCACCGAAAATGATATCATCCACGTAAATCTGGACCAAGAGTGTGTCTTTGCCTTGTTGGAGGAGAAAAAGTGTTTTATCCACACATCCCATTTTAAAACCCTTAGCAAGTAAAAAGGTTTTCAACCTATCATACCAGGCTCTAGGGGCTTGTTTCAAACCTTATAAAGCTTTGTGGAGTTTAAAAAAATAGTTTGGAAACTTGGGATTTTCAAAACCGGGGGGTTGCTCAACATAGACCTCTTCTTCTATGTAGTCGTTTAAGAAGGCACTCTTGACATCCATTTGAAAAAGTTTAAACCCTTTGGATACAGCAAAATCCAAGAGTATCCTAATAGCCTCCAAACGAGCTACAAGAGCAAAAGTCTCCTCATAGTCTATCCCCTCCTTCTGACTATAACCCTTAGCAACAAGTCTGGCCTTGTTTCTAACAATGTGGCCATCCTCACTTTGTTTGTTTTTGAAAACCCATTTTGTCCCAATAGGATTACAGTCTGGAGGAGGTGGAACCAAAACCCAAACCCGATTTCGCTCAAAGTTCTCTAACTCCTCATGCATGGCATTGACCCAATCGGGATCCGACAAAGCATGTCCAACATCTCGGGGCTCAAAATCAGCAACAAATGCAGAATGAGCAAAGTGAGAGATTTGTGACCTGGACCGAGTGACACATTCGTCGATGCTATCGATCATCTGTTGAGGTGGGTGTTGGCGCTGAATGTGTCGTGGCGCCTCCCGAGCAGACATGATCTCCCCCTCAACAGTAGCTGGTGCCCCCTCGGGTACAAAAGGAACCGCTCGAGGTGGCGGATCCCACGGCCCCTAGGAAGAGGAGGTGTCGGGGCCGTGAGTCGTAGTAGAAGCCGCTCTTTGTGGCACAGCAGGTGGAGGGGGTGCTGGATCATCCATACTTACAGCACCCTCGTCCTCGTCATCAAAAAGAGGCTCACCAACCTCATGATCACTGAAGGACTGAGAAGCAACCAGAAAGCGACCAGATGGGGGGGTGAATGGGAGCTTCAAAATTTCCTTTAGGAAACTAGTAACCACTATCCCGAGAATCACCCCGAAAGACAAACCCTAGAGCTTGCTAATGTCCACGACCCTAGATGTAGGGTGGATGCTTCCAAGAAGCACAGCGGGACACTACACAACTCTAGAAGACCAATGCAAAAGACGGAAACCAAATCCGACAATGATCGAACGAGCTGCAGACGAAACTGTGAAAACCAGTACCGACCGGACTCTGGCCTGCGTCCGGTCACAGAGCACCGGACGCGTCCGGTCAGGCCAAAACAGATTTTGGAGCTCTCTGTGTTGGACCAGACTCATTGAGAAGGTGCGTCCGGTCAGGCACTCAGCGTTTGGTCGCACGAAACAAAACAAATGAACAGGAGAACCTGCGCGTCCGGTCAGTCTCAAGATCCAGCATCCGGTCAAGTTGAAACACACGCGCAATCAACGCATTCAACGACCGGACTCTGACCATGCGTCTGGTCAGCGCGTGTCAAGCGTCCGGTCACCCCGACAATGAACTGTTCGTCCACCGATTTGATTCAAACTCTCCCAAAATGATACCTCTAGGGTTCAAACTTGGAGAGATGAGTCACAAGGAGGATAGTGAGCTATCTCTAAGAGATCATGGCTTGAACCTATCTCCAAATCGATGAATCGAAGAAATTTGGGGGAAGGGAGAAAAACTTGACAAGAAACGAAAATCGACCGATCTCCTAGACCATGAGGTTAGAGGTGAATTCCTTCGGTGGAAAGAAGTGCCTCATGACCTAGGACAACTTGGTTCAAATGGATTTGCAAAAGATGAACCGAGCAAAGAGATCGAGCGACGGGAAAAACGTGGAGAAAAAGGATTCCGCGAAGAACACAAACAAAACGTGAATCACAACCACGAATTGCAACCGTGTGGCTACCACACGCTACAACAGTGAGGATACGGCCTCACTTCCACAAAATCTCCAGTACACAGAGGTATGGTTCTCTGCGGATCTCAGCTAGCTACAGCAGGGGATTGGGACAGCAGGAAACCCTAGAAACAAAGAGCAAATGACTGAGATAGATGGGGAGGTGGGTGTCTCCCCCTACTTATCCTAATTCTAACTATTCCTAATTCCCACTGTACCCCTAACTACTTACAGAGCGATCCAGCTAAACCCTAAGGTTATTCTGGACCAACTCGATGGTAGGTGGATCCGACGGCCACGCCCGCACAACTCGTAGCGTTGCCTCGACGCAACCTCCCGATTGCCGCCACGTGCCGCCACCGCTCTGCGTCCTTTTCCTAGACGTCACACCCCCGGTTTTGTGGCCCAAACCGGGAAACCAGCCTTCACAGCCAACCCCCGGTTTTGAGGCCCAAACCGGGAAACCAGCCCACCAAGCCTGAGTTTTGTGGCCCAAACTCAGCAAACCCGCAGCACCCAGGTTTTGAGGCCCAAACCTGGAAACCATCCTCAGCCCGAGTTTTGTGGCCAAACTCGGAAACCGTCCACGCCCAGGTTTTGAGGCCCAAACCTGGAAACCGTTCACCCGATGGTTTTTCTCTGTATCTACCCCCAAACCGAAGCTGTAGAAGGAATGCACCGCCCGTGCACCCCGTACACCGACACGTGTCCCCAAGTCCACGACTCAGGCAACACATGACCGCAAGTCTTCGCTCATTGCTGTCCCAGGCTGCCAGCCACCACAGCTGATCCTCGGGCCACCAGTCCCTCAGTCCAAGCCTCACGTCCGCCCTTCGCCACTCTCGGTCCATCGGCACGGCACGTCTCTACTTGACCTTCACCTTGCCTCTGATCACTGTATCTGTGCTCGACACCTGCACACACACAAGCCAAAGAAGATGCGCATCATCCCAGTTGACAATCACTCATCACTCAAAGACTTGGCATACACCCATATGTCCGCAATCTCCCCCTTGATGAGTGCATTGTCAACTACCAACACAAATCATAATGGAAATAGAAAGAGGAAGAAGGAGAAGAGAGAACTCGACCAAATGACCCAAAAGCATAGCAAAGCCGAAGAAGGTCAAGTGGAAAGAGCGAAACAACTTGGTCCCCAAAGACATGGGCAACGGCTCGACGCAACCAAGCAAAGCAAAGCTAGCCCTCAAGAAGAGGTAGAACAGGCTCAACACCGCTAGCAGGAAAACTCGACACCAATTGGAAAATCAACTGAACATCAAGCAAAACAAAGCTAGCCCTCAAGAAGAGGTAGAACAAGCTCAACACCGCTAGCAAATACCAAGTTGAAAAATCGAAGCAAAATGCTAGTCCATCAAGATAGAGGCACAGAGGCTCAACACAACTAGCATGAAAGCTCGATACCAGAACCTTTACGGCCAACAAGAAGCAAACTCCCCCTTGCATGGTGCACACAACCGATTCTTCTCCAACATGGGAGGCATGATTTGTCCAAATTCTCCCCCTTAGTTGAAAATGCATCATCAAGTAAAAGGAACCGAAAGCAATCGTCTTCCCCTCAGAAAATGCACCATCAAAAGTGCCAACAAGAGAAGTTATCCCCCTTCCAAAATGCATATGAGTCAAAATGCAAGTTAGCAGCTTCAGAAATATAGTCAAGAGAATGCAAAGATGCTCTAAACAGTATAGCTTCAACGACTCACTGGAAAGCATACAAGCTAGCACAGGCACAAAACTGATCACCAATTATGAAAAATGAACATATGAGCAAAGTGAGCAATTTTAGCCAAAAAGGAGTCACCATCAAAATAGCACTAGACAAGTAAAGACAGGAAGTCAAACAAGTGCTAAACATGTATACAAGGTGAACTACCCCTAGCAAAGTTCAATCATCATGCTATAGAATGAAACATAGACTTGTGTATCCTGATTTTATCGAAGTTGCAGCGGTTAGATTACACAAGTTTAAATTTCAGCATGTGAGTGCGAGAGGTTGAAAGCTTGTCTTGCCTCACTTTTCAACTGTGCAAAGCCTATGCAGATGCAATCAGAAGCTTAAAGCAACAGTTTCGGTCATACACTACACAGCTCAAGTTTAACTCAAAGTGCAATGAGAAACAGTCTCGAAACTGTGATGTGTTGACAAGCAATCCCATCTCGATCTTTCTGATTTACTTAACTTGGTTCAAATTAAAGACAGTATATGAACAGACCAAGCAAGTAATAGACTCAGAACTAGAGACATAGCAACCTAGCATATATGAAAAGCACGAGTGAGATGTCAACATATTCTACACAGGCTAGTTGCACATCTCGATGGTGAACATTTTCAAGTTTTATGTTTGTTAAGCAGGTTCACCATTCAAAATTAGCTCAGCTCATAACATGTATTAGTGATCAGAAAGAGCATAAGCTACAAGTACCAACATAAAGCATCGGAGCATACACTACACAGAGCATAATTACATTCTAACGAATATATCCATGAAGCTCAGAATGTAAAAGCGTATGCAAAAATGAAATGCAGAAAAGAAACAAAGAGAAACGAAAAGTCAGTTTATGATACAAGATCCAAAATGTTTCCCCCATCTAAAAGGGGAAACACACACCAAGCTCACCCCTCAACCGATTAAAGGTTGATTCGTCCAAAGGCTTGGTGAAAATATCAGCCAACTGATGATGAGTATCGACATGGCGAAGGTCGATATCACCCTTCTCATAGTGGTCTCGCAGAAAATGAAAGCGCACATCAATGTGTTTGGTCTTCGAGTGAAGCACGGGGTTCTTAGCAACGCTAATCGCACTCGTGCTGTCACAAAGCAAAGGAACACGAGAAAAGCTCAGACCAAAATCACGTAAAGTGGCCATCATCCAAAGCAGCTGGGAACAGTAGCTGGCCGCAGCAACATACTCAGACTCTGTGGTAGACTGGGCGACACTAGACTTCTTGTGAGAAGACCACGATACAAGAGAAGAACCGATAAATTGGCAAGTCCCAGAAGTGGACTTGCGCTCAATGCGACAACCAGCAAAATCGGCATCAGAATAACCGCAAAGGGAGAGGGTGGAGGAAGCTGAATACCAAATCCCAAACTCAGGTGTGAAATGAAGGTACCTAAAAATGCGCTTAACCGCCTGACGGAGAGAAGTGCGCGGCGACGCCTGAAAGCGCGCGCACAGACACACCGCGAACTGGATGTCCGGGCGTGTTGCCGTCAGGTAGAGAAGCGACCCGATCATGCTTCGGTACTGCTTCTGGTCCACAGCTTCTCCATCCTTGTCCGCATCCAGGGCCGTCGTGGTTGACATGGGTGTTGGAAGAGGCTTGGCCTCACCCATATCAAACCTCTTCAGCAAGTCCTTGATATACTTGCCCTGGTGCACGAACGTCCCCTCTCGGGATTGCTTGATTTGCAATCCAAGGAAAAATGTCAACTCGCCCATCATGCTCATCTCAAACTCCCTGCTCATTGTGTCTGCAAACTTGGCAACCAAAGCGTGAGAAGAACCACCAAAAATGATATCATCCACGTAAATCTGGACCAAGAGAGTATCAGTGCCTTGCTTGAGGAGAAAAAGCATTTTATCTACACATCCCATTTTAAAACCCTTAGCAAGCAAAAAGGTTTTCAACCTATCATACTAGGCTCTAGGGGCTTGTTTCAAACCATACAAAGATTTGTGAAGTTTAAAGACATGGTTTGGAAACTTGGGATTTTCGAAACCGGGGGTTGTCTAACATACACCTCCTCTTCTATGTAGCCGTTTAAGAAGGCACTCTTGACGTCCATTTGAAAAAGTTTGAAACCTTTGGATGCAGCAAAAGCCAAGAGTATCCTAATAGCCTCCAGCCGAGCTACAGGAGCAAAAGTCTCCTCATAGTCTATCCCCTCCATCTGACTATATCCCTGGGCTACGAGTCTGGCCTTGTTTCTCACAACATGGCCATCTTCTCCCTGTTTGTTTTTGAAAACCCATTTTGTCCCAATTGGGTGACACTCAGAAGGTGGAGACACTAGAACCCAAACCTGATTTCTCTCAAAGTTCTCAAGCTCCTCATGCATGGCATTGACCCAATCTGGATCCGTCAAAGCGTGTCCAACATCCCGAGGTTCAAAATCAGCAACAAATGCAGAATGAGAAAAGTGAGAGATTTGCCTTGACCGGGTGACGCGTTCGTCAATGCTGCCGATCATCTGCTGAGGCGGGTGCTGGCGTTGAATGTGTCGTGGCGCCTCCCTTGCCGAAGTGGCCTCCCCTCAACAGCAGCTGGTGCCTCCTCGGGTACAAAAGGTACAGCTCGAGGTGGCGGATCCCATGGCCCCCAGGAAGAAGACGTGTCGGGGCCGTGAGTCATCGTCGAATCCGCTCCTTGCGGCACAGCAGGTGGAGGAGGAGGTGCTGGGTCATCCACGCCTTCAGCACCTTCTTCTTCATCATCAAAAAGAGGCTCGCCAACCTCATGATCACCTGCACGCTCAAAACGAGAAGAGGGACAAACCATGGTCTCGTCGAAGGTGACATCCGATGTCTCCATGACTCAGTTAGTGTCAAGGTTAAGTACACGATAAGCACGAGTATGAGTGCCATAACCCAAAAACACACCGTCAGAAGAGCGAGACTCAAATTTGTCCAGGTTACCCTTTTTGAGTATAAAACAATGGCAACCAAAAACTCTAAAATAACTCACCTTGGGGAGTTTTCCAAAACGCAACTCATAAGAGGTCTTTTTCAAGAAAGCTCAAAGAAAAATGCGATTGGAAATATAGCATGCAGTGCTCATAGCTTCGGCCCAATATCGCCTAGGAGTCCTATGCTCATCGAGCATCGTCCTGGCCATCTCTACAAGGATCCGATGCTTCCTCTCTACAACACCATTTTAGGGCGGTGTGTAGGGGGAAGAAAACTGATGCTCCAAACCCAAAGAGTTACAAAATTTCTCAAAATCTGAATTTTTGAATTCGGAGCCATTATCACTCCTAATAGCTCGCATCAAGTTCAAAGGGAACTCGTTCTGAAGACGTAAAATCAGATTGCGAGCAAAGGAGAAAGTCTCGGTCTTCTCAGCTAAAAAGAAGACCCACGAATATCTCGAAAAAGTCATCAACAACAACAAGCACATACCACTTCCCTCCAACCGAGCTCACCCGAGCCGGACCAACAAGGTCCATTTGCAAAAGCTCTCCAGGGCGCTTGGTCATGACCTGAGTCACTGGATGGTGGGGAGCAGCAACCATCTTCCCATGTCTACAAGAGTGGCAAACAAGATCCTTCTCTACATGCAACTTGGGCAATCCTCGGATTAGGCCAAGTGAACTAAGCCTTGCAAGCAAGTCGAAGCTCAAATGTCCAAGTCTCCTATGCCACTTCCAAAGATCAGAGGAGGAAGGTCCAGCCACAAGACAACGAGAAGTGCCAAAAGACTGAGAAATTCGCATGAAAGACTTTTCCAAAGGGCGAAATCAAACACACAAGATTGCCCTGAGGATCCAAAATACGACTGAGATTCGGTTTAAAACGAATCTCATAGTCATCATCTAAAAGTTGCGAAACAGAAAGAAGGTTAAAATGCAAGTTAGAAATAAGAGCAACATCGCGCAACACAAAGTGCTCATTTACTCGCACCGACCCACGAGACAAAACCTTACCTTTGCTATTATCGCCGAAGGTGATAAACTCCTTCCCGGCGACCGGACTAAGACTGGAGAACCACTTGGCGTTTCCAGTCATGTGCCTCAAACAACCGGAATCCACCAACCAAACATTCTCCAATCGTTTTACCTACATCAATAAAAAGACATAGGGTGAGCATACGGTCCAACACTGGAGTTAGTGAAGTAAGGGGAAAACCAGTGTTGGGCCGACTGCTCAAAAGAACGCTTAGCAGAAAAACCATTCCAAGCACGTCTACGAGAGGAGCGATCACCACGCTGAGGAAAGCGTGGTCCGCTAGGGAAAGAACGCTCACCGCGATACTCAAAACGCGGTGGGGGAAAGTGCTCAACTACAAAGCCACCGCCACGAGGTCCATAGCCCACAACTGCAGGCTCCCGCCGGGCACGTCCTCTCCTCTGTTGCCTAGGCCTAGGAACTTGAGGTTCTGGACCTCTAGGCCTAGCAGCTCTCCTCGGAGCTCTCCTCTGAACATTTGGCACATGTACATCATGGGAAGGATGGTACATGTCCGGGTTGTTCATCTCCCTAGCACGGCGCGCCTCTCTCTTGCGCTGAAAACAAAACTCACTCAAGTGTCCATCTCTCCCACAATGCTCACAATGGTACCTCACCGCTCTCAAAGGGGGTTGTTGGTACACACGGTTGTGGGTGTGGATCACTTTGCCCTTCTGTGGCATAAGCTCCTCCTGGATGGGTGGCATGGTGTCCAGCTTGTTCTTTAGGTGGTTGGGTTTGGGATGCCACACTTGGTTCTTGGGTGGAGCTCTCGGAGGTTCCTCAAACACTCCATCCTTGGTGTTAGGCTTGAGAGGCTCTTTGGGTGGAAGCTTGGTAAGTTTGGGAGTAGTGGTGGAGTTGGGCTTCTCACTCGGGTTCAAACCACTCGACTCTCCAATCTTCCCAAAAGCAGAAACATCAACGCCCGGAGCAAAGCCTACACCAGGACCTCCAGAAGCTCGCTTGAATTGGGAAATCATCATGCGGATACATGGGTGTATGCCGGGTCTCTGAGTGATGAGTGATTGTCAACGGGTTTGATCGCATGTTCTTTGGCTTGTGTTGTGCAGGTGTCGAGCACGGAGACAGTGATCGAGGGCAAAGTGAAGGTCAAGTTGAGACGTGCCGTGCCGACGGACTGGGTGCGATGAAGGATGGGCGTGCCGTGCGGCGGACGTGCCATGCCGATGGATCGAGCAGTGAAGGGCGGACGTGAGGCTTGGACTAAGGGACCGGAGTGCCTGAGGATCAGCTGTGGTGGCTGGCAGCCTGGGACGGCGACGAGCGGAGACTTGCGGGGCACGGTGTTGCTCGGGTCGAGGACCTGGGGACACGTGTCGGTGGACGGGGTGCACGGGCGGTGCATCCCCTCTACAGCTTCGGTTTGGTGGCTGAGCCAGCGAAAAACCACCGGTGGACGGTTTCCAGGTTTGGGCCTCAAAACCTGGGCATGGACGGTTTTCGAGTTTGGCCACAAAACTTGGGCTGAGGGTTTCCGAGTTTGGCCACAAAACTCGGGCTGAGGACGGTTTCCAGGTTTGGGCCTCAAAACCTGGGCGCTGCGGGTTTGCTGAGTTTAGACCTCAAAACTCAGGCTGGAGGCTGGATTCCCGGTTTGGGCCTCAAAACCGGGGGATTGCTGGAAAAGGCTAGTTTCCCAGTTTGGGCCACAAAACCGGGGGTGCAGAGCGAGGGCGGCACGTGGCGGCAATCGGAAGGTTGCGTGGAGGCAACGCGGACGAGTTGTGCGGGCGTGGCCGTCAGATACACCTACCACCGAGTTGGTCCAGAATAACCCTAGGGTTTAGCTGGTTCGCTCTGTAATTAGATTAGAGAGGGGTAGAGTAGGAATTAGACTTAGTCTAGAATAGGTTAAGTAGTCCGGGGAGACACCCTCCTCCCTTATCTCAGTTTTAGCCATCTCATTTGCTTCCTGCACTTAGGGTTTCCTGCTCTCCCATCCCCTGCTGTAGCTGAGATCCGCAGAGAGACTTGCAACTCTGTGTACTGTTGATTTTGAGGAAAGGAGGCCGTAACCTCCTTGTCGTAGCGTGTGTTTGCGCTTCGGCTGCAAGATCGTGTGTCAATTCGCGTTTTGATTCGAGTTCATCGTTGTTCCTCGCGGATTGCTTTTTGCCACGATTTTCCCATCGATCGATCTCTTTGTTCGGTGCGTCTTTTGCAAATCCGTTTGAACCAAGTTGTTCTAGATCGTGAGGCACTTCTTTCCACCGAAGGAATTCGTCTCTAACCTCACGGTCTAGGAGATCGAGCAATTTTAGTTTTGGATCGGTTTTTGCTCCTTTGTCCCGATTTCTTCCATTCCGTCGATTAGGAGTTAGATGAGAGCCATGATTCCGGTTGGATAGCTCACTAACTTCCTAGGAACTCCTCATACCAAGTCTAAGCCCTAGTGCTTTTGATTCGGAGGAGATCGAACGGATTTCGTGGAAGAACTGCACTGCGTCGGGGGCATCGGACGCTCTTGTTCTTGGCATCGGACGCTGACCCGAGTAGCATCGGACGCTTCGGTGACACGTGTCAGTCTGGTGCTTTTTGAGTGGGCATCGGACATAGGGCATCGGACGCTCCAGCCCTGGCCATCGGACGCTCCGTTGTCCATCGGACGCGTCCGAGGGTTGAGCATCGGACGCTGAGGGTTTACTGTAGCCAGCGTCCGATGGCTATGCAGTAAGGTTCCCAAGAGGCACTGTTTGCATCGGACGCGTCCGATGCTGCTGTGACTGCGCAATTTCGTTCGCTGTTTGTTCGTGCGATCTCGGTTTTGGTCTTCATCTTTTGCGATAGCTTTCTAGAGTTGTGTAGTACCCCGTTGTGCTTCTTGGAAGCATCCACCCTACATCTAGGGTCGTGGATACTAGCAAGTTCTAGGGTTTTCTTTTGGGGTTGATTTTCGGGACAGTGGCTCTTGTTTCCGAAAGGAAAATTTGTAGCTCCCATTCACCCCCCTCTGGTCGCCTTGCTTTAGCATTCTCGGTCCTTCAATTGGTATCGGAGCAGGTTAAGGATCTTTCACCTTAACCGGTTCCAGATCCACCGAAGGCGACATGGATCGCGGCGTGGGCAAACCGCCGTTTTTCGATGGGACGAACTATGCGTATTGGAAGATACGCATGTCGGCCTATCTGCAAAGTTTGGGTGCTTCCATCTGGGATATTTGCAACTCTGCCGATTACGTGGTCTTGGCTGCTCGTGTTACTCAGCATCAGATCGATCAGCACGATGCCAATAGCCGAGCCCGTAATGCTCTCTTTTCGTGTTTGAGTATGGGAGAGTTTGATCGCGTTTCTCACCTCTCTACGGCTCGGGAGATTTGGGCCACCCTCATGCGCTTTCATGAGGGCACTTCTCAAGTCAAAACCCGACTCTACGAGTCGTTCAAGAGAGAGTATGAGAACTTTAGACATCAGCCTGGCGAGAGCATAGAGAGTTTATTCGCTCGCTTTCAGGTGATTGTCAACAGGATGAGGGCTAACAAGAAGCAGTTGCCTTTCGACGATCATGAGAGAGCTTTGAAGCTTTTGCATACTCTTGATCGGTCGGTGTGGGATTCCAAGGTTCAGGCGATCATCGAATCGCCTAACTATGAGACCCTCACGTGTGACGAGCTCTTCAGTAAGCTCAAGTCCAGTGAGATTGATGCCATGTCGAGGGCTTCTTATGCGAATCCTTCTGGCCCGACTATGGCTTTGGTTTCTGGCTCTTCTGCTAACCCCTCAGCTGGCTTTGCGCTTTCGTCTCTCTTTTCTGTCACAGAGGAGCAGCTGGAGTCTTTGGGAGACGAGGAGTTGGCTTTGCTTGCCAACCGGTTCTCGCGGTTTCACAACAACCGCATGAATCGTCGCCGCGGAGGAGGACGCTCGGGCTGCTACGAGTGCGGCGATCCCGACCACTTCATCGCCAACTGCCCCAAGAAGAACAAGCATTCGGGGAAGGGCGATCATGGGCACAAGTACAACTCCAAGCACAAGGAGAAGCACGTCCCCCAAAGGCACAAGAAGCGGGGCGGCTTCGACAAAGAGTACATCAAGAAGAAGTACTTGGAGAAGGCCCAAGCTGAGCAGCGTGCATTCTTCGCCACGCTCAGCGACGTCGACGGCTCGGATGACGACTCCGCTTGTTCAAGCGATGACGAGTCCGGGAAGAAGAAGCGGATCGAGGATGAGCTGAACGGACTTTGCTTCTTCGCCGACGACGGGGGCCTCTGCACCATGGCGCTTGGAGATGAGGCCGGAGGCGAGCTGGAGCACACCCCTCGGAACGACGACGACGACGACACCTCTCAGGTATCTCTCACCTACGACGAGCTGTCTTCCGAGGTTGAGAAACTTACTACCGCGCTTCTTAGTCAAGACAAGTTGCTTAGGCGTGCCGCTAGAGAGCGCAAGGAGTTCAGGCAGAAGTGGGAGGACACGGTGAGGGAGCTTGAGTTTGCCAAGTCCACCGTGGTCGTGTCAGAGGAGGTTGAGTGCGAGTCGTGCACCACGCACATGACTGACCTGCTCACTTTGAGAGGTAAGTATGCTGCGTTGGTAGGAGAGCTGGATGAGCTGAAGGCTAGACCTTCCTTGTTGGGTGCGTGCAAGACTTGTCCTGTCTTGCAGTCCGAGTTGGCAGAGAAGAATGCCAAGCTTGAGTCTTTAGAGAAGGCCAGCTCGGATAGCACTTGTGTCACGAGGTGTGCTTTGTGTGAGGGCTTGGAGATGGAGATTGCCAATGTCAAGCATGGCAAGATGCAAACCGAGGAGGAAAACACATACCTTCGGACCATCTTGTCATGGGTCTCCTGTAGTGAGCCGCAGCTCGGGATGATGATCTCCCAATTCAAGCGAGCTGCTGGTGGTCCAGGTGTTGGTTTTGCTCAGGGTGTTGACCTTTCCGCTTTTGGGAAGATTGGAGAGTCGAGTGGTCTTGATCCGAGTGAGAAGCCCAACTCCACCTCTACTCCCAAACTGACCAAGCTTCCACCCAAAGAGCCACCTAAGCCTACCACCAAGGATGGGGTGTTTGAGGAACCCCCGAGAGCTCCACCCAAGAACCAAGTGTGGGCTCCCAAGCCAAACCACCTCAAGAACAAGCTGGACACAATGCCACCCATCCAGCAGGAGTGTTTGCCACAGAAGTGCAAAGTGAGCCATACCCACAGTTCTGCGTACCAACAACCCCTTATGCGTGCGGTGAGGTACCAGTGTGACTTCTGTGGGAGGGATGGCCACTTGAGCGATTTCTGCTTTCGGCGCAAGAGAGAGGCGCGCCGTGCTCGGGAGATGGACAACCCGGACATGTACCACCCTTTTCATGGTGGGCATGTGCCGAACGTCCAGAGGAGAGCCGCTAGGCCCGGAGGTGAGGTTCCCAGGCCTAGGCAGGAGAGGAGAGCTCCGAGGAGAGACGCTAGGGCTAGAGGTCCAGAACCTCAATTGCCCAGGCGTAGGGCTCATAGAGAGCGTGCCCGACAGGGTCCTGCTTTTGCAGGCAACGGACCCCGTGGCGGAGGCTTAGTTGAGCGCTTTCCCCTACCGCAGGTTGAGTATCGCGGTGAGCGTTTCTTCCCTAGCGGACCACGTTTTCCTGTGCGTGGTGATCGCTACCCTCGTGGACAGGCTAGGAATGGTTTTTACACTAACCTTTCTTTTGAGCAGCCGGCCCAACACTGGTATTCTCCTTACTTCACTAACCCCAGTGTTGGACCGTATGCTCACCCTATGTCTTTTTATTGATGTAGGTAAGACGGTTGGAGGACATTTGGTTGGTGGATTCCGGTTGTTCGAGGCACATGACCGGAAACGCCAAGTGGTTCTCCAGCCTTAGCCCGGTCGCCGGAAAAGAGTACATAACCTTCGGCGACAATAGTAAAGGTAAGGTGTTGTCTCGCGGGTCGGTGCGGGTTAATGAGCACTTTGTGTTGCGCGATGTTGCTCTTGTTTCTAACCTGCATTTTAACTTGCTTTCTGTTTCACAACTTTTTGATGATGACTATGAGATTCGTTTTAAACCGAACCTTAGTCGCATCTTAGATCCTCAGGGCGATCTTGTATGTCTAATTTCGCCCTTTGGGAAAGTCTTTCGCGTGAATTTCTCGAAGTCGTTTGGTTCTTCTCGCTGTCTTTTGGCTAGTCCTTCTTCCTCCGATCTTTGGAAGTGGCATAGGAGGCTCGGTCATTTAAGCTTCGACTGGCTTGCAAGACTTAGCTCACTTGGCCTAATCCGAGGATTGCCCAAGCTTTCGATGGAGAAGGATCTAGTTTGCCATTCTTGTAGACATGGGAAGATGGTTGCCGCTCCCCACCATCCAGTGACCAAGGTTATGACCTCGCACCCCGGAGAGCTTTTACACATGGACCTTGTCGGTCCGGCTCGGGTGAGCTCGGTTGGTGGCAAGTGGTATGTTTTGGTTGTTGTTGACGACTTTTCGAGGTATTCGTGGGTCTTCTTTTTGACTGAGAAGACTGAGACTTTCTCCTATGCTCGCAATCTGATTTTGCGTCTTCAGAACGAGTTCCCTTTGAACTCGATGCGAGCTATTAGAAGTGATAATGGTCCCGAATTCAAAAATTCGGATTTTGAGAAGTTTTGTAACCGCCTTGGTTTGGAGCATCAGTTTTCTTCCCCCTACACACCGCCCCAAAATGGTGTTGTAGAGAGGAAGAATCGGGCCCTTGTTGAGATGGCCAGGACGATGCTCGATGAGCATAGGATTCCTAGGCGCTATTGGGCCGAAGCTATGAACACTGCATGCTACATTTCAAACCGCATTTTTCTAAGAGCGTTTTTGAAGAAGACCTCTTATGAGTTGCGTTTTGGTCGCCAACCCAAGGTGAGTTATTTTAGAGTCTTCGGTTGCCACTGTTTTATTTTGAAGAAGGGCAACCTGGACAAATTTGAGTCTCGATCTTCTGACGGGGTATTTTTGGGTTATGGTACTCACACTAGAGCCTATCGTGTACTTAACCTTGATACTAACCGAGTCATGGAGACATCAGATGTCACCTTCGACGAGACTCTTGAATGTCCCTCTTCTCGTTTTGAGCGTGCAGGTGATCATGAGGTTGGAGAGCCTCTTTTCGATGACGAGGATGAGGGTGCTGAAGGTATGGATGATCCAGCACCCCCTCCACCTGCCGTGCCGCAAGGAGCGGCCTCGACGACGACTCACGGCCCCGACACCTCTTCTTCCTGGGGGCCGTGGGATCCTCCACCTCGCGCGGTACCTTTTGTACCCGGGGTGGAACCAGCTGCTGTTGAGGGAGGCGCCATGACACATCCAGCGCCAGCACCCCCCTCAGCAGATGATCGGCGACATTGACGAGCGAGTTACTCGCTCCAGGTCACAGCACATTTCTCACTTCGCTCACTCTGCTTTTGTTGCTAATTTTGAGCCCCGAGATGTTGGACACGCATTGACGGATCCGGATTGGGTCAATGCCATGCATGAGGAGCTAGAGAACTTTGAGCGAAATCGGGTTTGGGTTCTAGTTCCACCTCCACCTGACTGTAAGGCTATTGGGACAAAATGGGTTTTCAAAAACAAGCAAGGAGAGGATGGCCACGTTGTTAGAAACAAGGCCCGGCTTGTAGCGAAAGGCTATAGTCAGAAAGAGGGGATAGACTATGAGGAGACCTTCGCTCCTGTAACTCATTTGGAGGCTATTAGGATACTCTTGGCTTATGCTGCATCCAGGGGTTTTAAACTTTTTCAAATGGATGTCAAGAGTGCCTTTTTAAACGGCTACATAGAGGAGGAGGTTTATGTTGAGCAACCCCCCGGTTTTGAAAATCCCAAGTTTCCAAACCATGTTTTTAAACTCCACAAAGCTTTGTATGGTTTGAAACAAGCCCCTAGAGCCTGGTACGATAGATTGAAAACTTTTCTGCTAGCTAAGGGTTTTAAAATGGGGTGTGTAGATAAGACGCTCTTTCTCCTCAGGCAATGCAAAGACACACTCTTGGTCCAAATTTATGTGGATGATATCATTTTCGGTGGTTCTTCTCACGCTTTGGTTGCCAAGTTTGCAGATACTATGAGCAGGGAGTTCGAGATGAGCATGATGGGCGAACTGACATTCTTTCTCGGGTTGCAAATTAAGCAATCCCGAGAGGGGACGTTTGTGCACCAGGGCAAGTACACCAAGGACTTGCTGAAGCGGTTCGATATGGGTGAGGCCAAGCCTCTTCCAACACCCATGTCGACGACGACTGCCCTGGATGCGGATGTGGAGGGAGAAGCAGTGGACCAGAAGGAGTACCGCAGCATGATCGGGTCGCTGCTCTACCTGACGGCGACACGCCCGGACATCCAGTTCGCGGTGTGTCTGTGCGCGCGCTTTCAGGCGTCGCCGCGCACTTCTCACCGTCAGGCGGTGAAGCGCATCTTCAGGTACCTTCGTTTCATGCCTGAGTTCGGGATTTGGTATTCTGCTTCCTCCACCCTCTCGCTTTGCGGTTATTCCGATGCCGATTTTGCTGGTTGTCGCATCGAGTGCAAGTCCACTTCTGGGACTTGCCAGTTTATTGGATCTTCTCTTGTATCGTGGTCTTCTCGCAAGCAGTCTAGTGTCGCCCAGTCTACCACGGAGGCTGAGTATGTTGCTGCGGCTAGCTGCTGTTCTCAGTTACTCTGGATGATGGCCACTTTGCGTGATTTTGGTTTGAGCTTTTCTCGCGTGCCTTTGCTTTGTGACAGCATGAGTGCTATTAGCGTTGCTAAGAACCCCGTGCTTCACTCGAAAACCAAACACATTGATGTACGCTTTCATTTCTTGCGAGACCACCAGGAGAAGGGTGATATCGACCTTCGTCATGTCGATACTCATCACCAACTGGCTGATATTTTCACCAAGCCTTTAGACGAATCAACCTTTAATAGGTTGAGGGGTGAGCTTGGTGTGTGTTTCCCCTTTTAGATGGGGGAAGCATTTTGAGTTGTATACTAGTCTGACTCTTTTTTATTTGTCTTTCTTTCCTTTTGTTTTTTAGCATACGCATTTACATTCTGAGCTTCATGTTTATAATCACTAGAATGTAACTATGCTCTGTTTAGTATGCTCCGATGCTTATGTTGATGCTTGTAGCTTATGCTCCTTCTGATCACTAATACATGTTATGAGCTGAGCTATTTTGGAATGGTGAATTTGCTTAATGTATATAAATCTGAAAATAATCACCATTGAGATATGCAACTAGCATGTGTAGGGTGTGTTGAGTCCATTCCTGCTTTTCATATATGCTAGGTTGCTATGTCTCTAGTTCTGAGTCATTCACTTGCTTGTTATGTTCATATCTGTTTAAAATTTTGAACCAAGTTTTAGTGAATTGAAAAGATCGAGATGGGATTGCTTGTCAACACCTCACGGTATCGAGACTGTTTCTCATTGCACTTTGAGTTAAACTTGAGCCGTGTAGTGTATGACCGAAACCGTAGCTTTAAGCTTCTGATTGCTTCGGCATAGGCTTCGCTCGGTTGAAAAGTTAGGCAATGACAAGCTTTCAACCTCTCGCAATCACATGCTACATAATTGAACTTGTGAATTCTTTACCACTGCAACTCCGATATAAAACTGAAATCACAAGTATATGTTTCATTCCTATGCATGATGATTGAACCTTGCTAGGGGTAGTTCACCTTGTATATATGCTTAGCACTTGTTTGGATTCGTACATATACATGTGTAGTGCTATTTTTATGGTGACTATCTTTTTGGCTAAAAACTGCTCACTTGCTCATATGCTGCATATTTCGTATGTGTGATCAGTTTGAGCCTTCGCTATTTGAGTGCTTAGTTGTGCCATTGGAGCTATACCGATTAGAGCATTTTTGCACTCTTTTGATTATATGCCTGAAGCCCCTAACTTGCATTTCTAACTTCATATGCATTTGGAAGGGGGAGTTGTGTTGGCTCAGGGGAAGAGTTTGTGCTTGATAAGTGCATTTTCAACTAAGGGGGAGAGTTTTTGCAAATCATATGTCTCCTGTTGTTCATCTAAGGGGGAGTTTTTGCTAAGGGGGAGATTTTCAAATCTTGCTTCCCTTCTCTTGTTGGACCTAAGGGGGAGTCCCTGGTTGCTTGCACCTGTCGAGGGGGAGTTTGCTAGTTGTGTTGAGCCGTTGCCTCTGTCTTGAGGGACTAGCAAACATTTTCCTCATTTGGCGTCGAGTTTGTTTTCGATTGGTTCGGAGACCTTTCGATTGTTTTTCAATTGGTTCGGAGTAGTTTTCGTGCTAGTTGTGTTGAGCCTCTGTGCCTCTATCTTGAGGGACTAGCATTTTGCCATGTTTTGCTCCGATTTTCAATTGGTATTTTGCTAGCGGTGTTGAGCCTGTTCTACCTCTTCTTGAGGGCTAGCTATGCTTTGCTTGGTTGCGTCGAGCCGTTGCCCATGTCTTTGGGGACCAAGTTTTCGCTTCTTCCACTTGACCTTCTGCGGCTCTGGTATGCTTTTGGGTCATTTGGTTCGGTTCTCTATTCTCCTTCTTCCTTCTACCTTCTTCTTTCATTTATGATTTGTGTGTGTAGTTGACAATGCACTCATCAAGGGGGAGATTGCGGATACATGGGTGTATGCCGGGTCTCTGAGTGATGAGTGATTGTCAACGGGTTTGATCGCATGTTCTTTAGATTGTGTTGTGCAGGTGTCGAGCACGGACACAGTGATCGAGGGCAAGGTGAAGGTCAAGTTGAGACGTGCCATGCCGACGGACTGGGTGCGATGAAGGATGGGTGTGCCGTGCGGCGGACGTGCCATGCCGATGGATCGAGCAATGAAGGGCGGACGTGAGGCTTGGACTAAGGGACCGGAGTGCCTGAGGATCAGCTGTGGTGGTTGGCAGCCTGGGACGGCGACGAGCGGAGACTTGCGGGGCACGGTGTTGCTCGGGTCGAGGACCTGGGGACACGTGTCGGTGGACGGGGTGCACGGGCGGTGCATCCCCTCTACAGCTTCGGTTTGGTGGCTGAGCCAGCGAAAAACCACCGGTGGACGGTTTCCAGGTTTGGGCCTCAAAACTTGGGCATGGACGGTTTCCGAGTTTGGCCACAAAACTCGGGCTGAGGGTTTCCGAGTTTGGCCACAAAACTCGGGCTGAGGACGGTTTCCAGGTTTGGGCCTCAAAACCTGGGCGCGGCGGGTTTGCTGAGTTTGGACCTCAAAACTCAGGCTGGAGGCTGGTTTCCCGGTTTGGGCCTCAAAACCGGGGGATTGCTGGAAAAGGCTGGTTTCCCGGTTTGGGCCACAAAACCGGGGGTGCAGAGCGAGGGCGGCACGTGGCGGCAATCGGAAGGTTGCGTGGAGGCAACGCGGACGAGTTGTGCGGGCGTGGCCGTCGGATACACCTACCACCGAGTTGGTCCAGAATAACCCTAGGGTTTAGCTGGTTCGCTCTGTAATTAGATTAGAGAGGGGTAGAGTAGGAAATAGACTTAGTCTAGAATAGGTTAAGTAGTCCGGGGAGACACCCTCCTCCCTTATCTCAGTTTTAGCCATCTCATTTGCTTCCAGCACTTAGGGTTTCCTGCTCTCCCATCCCCTGCTGTAGCTGAGATCCGCAGAGAGACTTGCAACTCTGTGTACTGTTGATTTTGAGGAAAGGAGGCCGTAACCTCCTTGTCGTAGCGTGTGTTTGCGCTTCGGCTGCAAGATCGTGTGTCAATTCGTGTTTTGATTCGAGTTCATCGCTGTTCCTCGCGGATTGCTTTTTGCCATGATTTTCCCGTCGATCGATCTCTTTGTTCGGTGCGTCTTTTGCAAATCCGTTTGAACCAAGTTGTTCTAGATCGTGAGGCACTTCTTTCCACAGAAGGAATTCGTCTCTAACCTCACGGTCTAGGAGATCGAGCAATTTTAGTTTTGGATCGGTTTTTGCTCCTTTGTCCCGATTTCTTCCATTCCGTCGATTAGGAGTTAGATGAGAGCCATGATTCCGGTTGGATAGCTCACTAACTTCCTAGGAACTCCTCATACCAAGTCTAAGCCCTAGTGCTTTTGATTCGGAGGAGATCGAACGGATTTCGTGGAAGAACTGCACTGCGTCGGGGGCATCGGACGCTCTTGTTCTTGGCATCGGACGCTGACCCGAGTAGCATCGGACGCTCCGGTGCCACGTGTCAGTCTGGTGCTTTTTGAGTGGGCATCGGACGCAGGGCATCGGACGCTCCAGCCCTGGCCATCGGACGCTCCGTTGTCCATCGGACGCGTCCGAGGGTTGAGCATCGGACGCTGAGGGTTTACTGTAGCCAGCGTCCGATGGCTATGCAGTAAGGTTCCCGAGAGGCACTGTTTGCATCGGACGCGTCCGACGCTTGGGCATCGGACGCTGCCAGCGTCCGATGCTGCTGTGACTGCGCAGTTTTGTTCGCTGTTTGTTCGTGCGATCTCGGTTTTGGTCTTCGTCTTTTGCGATAGCTTTCTAGAGTTGTGTAGTATCCCGCTGTGCTTCTTGGAAGCATCCACCCTACATCTAGGGTCGTGGATACTAGCAAGTTCTAGGGTTTGCTTTTGGGGTTGATTTTCGGGACAGTGGCTCTTGTTTCCGAAAGGAAAATTTGTAGCTCCCATTCACCCCCATCTGGTCGCCTTGCTTTAGCATTCTCGGTCCTTCACATCATCCCGAGCTGTGGCTCACCGCTAGACACCCATGACAAGATGGTCTGAAGGTATGTGTTTTCCTCCTCGGTTTGCATCTTGTCATGCTTCACATTAGCGATCTCCATCTCCAAACCCTCATAAAGAGCACACCTAGCCACACATGTGCTACCTGAGTTGGCCTCTTCAAGAGACACAATCTTGACATTCTTCTCTGCCAACTCAGATTGCAAGACAGGACAAGTCTTGTACGCACCCAACAGTGAGGGTCTAGCCTTCAGCTCATCCACCTCTCCTACCAACGCAGCATACTTACCTCTCAAATTGAGAAGGTCAGTCATGTGCTTGGTGTACATCTCACACTCCACCACCTCAGAAACGACCACGGTGGACTTAGCAAACTCTAGCTCCCTCACCGTGTCCTCCCACTTCTGCCTAAACTCCTTGCGCTCTCTAGCAGCACGCCTAAGCAACTTGTCCTGACTAAGCAAGGCGGCAGTAAGCTTCTCGACCTCAGCAGAAAGCTCGTCATGGGTGAGAGATACCTGGGAGGTGTCGTCGTCGTCGTCGTTCCGAGGGATCTCTTCCAGCTCGCCGTCGACCTCCTTGCCGAGGGCCATGGTGCAGAAGCCGTCATCGTTGGCGAAGAAGCACAGACCGTTCAGCTTATCCTCGATCCTCTTCTTCTTCTCGGACTCGTCATCGCTTGAGCAAGCGGAGTCGTCATCCGAGCCGTCGACGTCGCTGAGCGTGGCGAAGAACGCACGCTGCTCAGCATGGGCCTTCTCCAAGTACTTCTTCTTGATGTACTCCTTGTCGAAGCAGCCCCTTCGCTTGTGCCTCGCGGGGACGTACTTCTCCTTGCGCTTGCCGGAGTCATACTTGTGCCCATGATCGCCCTTCCCAGATGTGTTCTTCTTCTTGGGACAGTTGGCGATGAAGTGGTCGGGGTCGCCGCACTCAAAGCATCCTCAGCGTCCTCCTCCGCGGCGACGGTTCATGCGGTTGTTGTGGAACCGCGAGAACCGGTTGGCGAGCATCGCCAACTCGTCATCCCCCAACGACTCCAGCTGGTCCTCTGTGACAGAAAAGAGTGAAGAGAGTGCAAATCCTCCAGAGGGGTTAGCAGAAGAGCCAGAAACCAAAGCCATGGTCGGGCCAGAAGGATTTTCATAAGAAGCCCTCGACATGGCGTCAATCTCACTAGACTTGAGCTTGCTAAAGAGCTCGTCACAAGTGAGGGTCTCATAGTTAGACGATTCGATGATCGCCTGGACCTTTGAGTCCCACACCAAACGATCAAGAGTGTGCAAAAGCTTCAAAGCCCTCTCATGATCGTCAAAAGGCAACAGCTCCTTGTTCGCTCTCATCTTGTTGACAATGACCTGAAAGCGAGCGAATAAACTCTCTATGCTCTCGCCAGGCATATGTCGAAAGTTCTCATACTCCCGCTTGTGCGACTCGTAGAGACGGGATTTGACTTGAGTGGTTCCCTCATGGAAACGCATGAGGGTCGCCCAAATCTCACGAGCCGTGGGGAGGTGAGAAACGCGATCAAACTCGGACATGCTCAAACAGGAGAAAAGAGCGTTATGTGCTCGGCTATTGGCTTCGTGCTTATCGATCTGAAGCTGAGAGACACGAGCAGCCAAGACAACGTAATCGGCCTTGTTGCAAATCTCCCAAACAGAAGAGCCCATGCTCTGGAGATAGGCCGACATGCGTATCTTCCAATACGCATAGTTCGTCCCATCGAAAAACGGCGGTTTGCCCACGCCGCGATCCATATCGCCTTTTGTGGATCTAGAACCGGCTAAGGTGGAAGATCCTTAACCCACTCCGATACCAATTGAAGGACCGAGAAGCAACCAGAAAGCGACCAGAGGGGGGTGAATAGGAGCTTCAAAATTTCCTTTAGGAAACTAGTAACCACTGTCTCAAGAATCACCCCGAAAGACAAACCCTAGAGCTTGCTAATGTCCACGACCCTAGATGTAGGGTGAATGCTTCCAAGAAGCACAGCGGGACACTACACAACTCTAGAAGACCAATGCAAAAGACGGAAACCAAATCCGACAACGATCGAACGAGCTGCAGACGAAACTGCAAAAACCAGTACTGACCGGACTCTGGCCTGCGTCCGGTCACAGAGCACCAGACGCGTCCGGTGAGGCCAAAACAGATTTCGGAGCTCTCTGTGTTGGACCAGACTCACTGAGAAGGTGCATCCGGTCAGGCACTCAGCGTCCGGTCGCACGAAACAAAACAAATGAACAGGAGAACCTGTGCATCCAGTCAGTCTCAAGATCCAGCGTCCGGTCAAGTTGAAACACACGCGCAGTCAACGCATTCAATGACCAGACTCTGACCGTGCGTCCGGTCAGCGCGTGTCAAGCGTCTGGTCACCCTGACAATGAACTGTTCGTCCACCGATTTGATTGAAACTCTCCCAAAACGATACCTCTAGGGTTCAAACTTGGAGAGATGAGTCACAAGGAGGATAGTGAGCTATCTCTAAGAGATCATGGCTTGAACCTATCTCCAAATCGATGCATCGAAGAAATTTGGGGGAAGGGAGAAAAACTTGACATGAAATGAAAATCGACCAATCTCCTAGACCATGAGGTTAGAGGTGAATTCCTTCGGTGGAAAGAAGTGCCTCATGACCTAGGACAACTTGGTTCAAATGGATTTGCAAAAGATGAATCGAGCAAAGAGATCGAGCGACGGGAAAAATGTGGAGAAAAAGGATTCCGCGAAGAACACAAACAAAACGCGAATCACAACCACGAATTGCAACCGTGTGGCTACCACACGCTACAACAGTGACGATACGGCCTCACTTCCACAAAATCTCTAGTACACAGAGGTATGGTTCTCTGCGGATCTCAGCTAGCTACAGCAGGGGATTGGGAGAGTAGGAAACCCTACAAACAAAGTGCAAATGACTGAGATAGATGGGGAGGTGGGTGTCTCCCCCTACTTATCCTAATTCTAACTATTCCTAATTCCCACTCTACCCCTAACTACTTACAGAGCGAACCAGCTAAACCCTAAGGTTATTCTGGACCAACTCGATGGTAGGTGGATCCGACGGCCACGCCCGCACAACTCGTAGCGTTGCCTCGACGCAACCTCCCGATTGCCGCCACGTGCCGCCACCGCTCTGCGTCCTTTTCCTGGACGTCACACCTCCGGTTTTGTGGCCCAAACCGGGAAACCAGCCTTCACAACCAACCCCCAGTTTTGAGGCCCAAACCGGGAAACCAGCCCACCAAGCCTGAGTTTTGTGGCCCAAACTCAGCAAACCCGCAGCACCCAGGTTTTGAGGCCCAAACCTGGAAACCGTCCTCAACCCGAGTTTTGTGGCCAAAGTCGGAAACCGTCCACGCCCAGGTTTTGAGGCCCAAACCTGGAAACCGTTCACCCGATGGTTTTTCTCTGGCTCTACCACCAAACCGAAGCTGTAGAAGGAATGCACCGCCTGTGCACCTTGTCCACCAACACGTGTCCCCAAGTCCACGACTCAGGCAACACATGACCGCAAGTCTTCGCTCGTTGCTGTCCCAGGCTGCCGGCCACCACAGCTGATCCTCGGGCCACCAGTCCCTCAGTCCAAGCCTCACGTCCGCCCTTCGCCACTCTCGGTCCATCGGCACGGCACGTCTCTACTTGACCTTCACCTTGCCTCTCATCACTGTATCCATGCTCGACACCTGCACAACACAAGCCAAAGAACATGCACATCTTCCCAGTTGACAATCACTCATCACTCAGAGACTCGGCATACACCCATGTATCCGCAATCACCTGCACGCTCAAAACGAGATGAAGGACAAACCATGGTCTCGTCGAAGGTGACATCGGATGTCTCCATGACTCGGTTAGTATCAAGGTTAAGTACACGATAAGCTCGAGTGTGAGTGCCATAACCCAAAAATACCCCGTCAGAGGAACGAGACTCAAATTTGTCCAGGTTGCCTTTCTTAAGTATAAAACAGTGGCAACCAAAGACTCTAAAATAACTCACCTTGGGCTATCTACCAAAACGCAACTCATAAGAAGTCTTTTTTAAGAAAGCTCTCAGAAAAATGCGATTGGAAATATAGCATGCAGTGTTCATAGCTTCGGCCCAATATCGCCTAGGAGTCCTATGCTAATCGAGCATCATCCTGGCCATCTCTACAAGGGTCCGATTCTTCCTCTCTACAACACCATTTTGTGGCGGTGTGTAGGGGGAAGAAAACTGATGCTCCAAACCCAAAGAGTTACAAAACTTCTCAAATCCGAATTCTTGAATTTGGAACCATTATCACTTCTAATAGCTCGCATTGAGTTCATAGGGAACTCGTTCTGAAGACGCAAAATCAGATTGCGAGCAAA
The DNA here is from genome assembly GCA_009763385.1 of Coix lacryma-jobi var. lacryma-jobi. Lineage (NCBI taxonomy): Eukaryota > Viridiplantae > Streptophyta > Magnoliopsida > Poales > Poaceae > Coix > Coix lacryma-jobi. Next base: position 17,624,372 of record CM019826.1, read on the forward strand.
AGAGAAAGTCTCAGTCTTCTCAGTCAAAAAAAACCCACGAATATCTCGAAAAATCGTCGACAACCACAAGAACATACCACTTCCCCCCAACCGAGTTCACCCGAGCCGGACCAACAAGGTCCATGTGCAAAAGCTCTCCAGGGCGCTGTGTCATGACCTGAGTCACTAGATGGTGGGGAGCGGAAACCATCTTTCCATGTCTACAAGAATGGCAAACAAGGTCCTTCTCCATCGACAACTTGGGCAACCCTCGGATTAGGCCAAGTGAGCTAAGCCTTGCAAGCAAGTCGAAGCTCAGGTGACCGAGTCTCCTATGCCACTTCCAAAGATCAGAGGAGGAAGGACCAACCACAAGACAGCGTGAAATCCCAAACGACTCTGAGAAATTCACACGAAAGACTTTTCCAAAGGGCAAAATCAAACATACAAGATTGCCATGAGGATCTAAAATACGACTGAGATTCGGTTTAAAACGAACCTCATAGTCATCATCAAAAAGTTGCGAAATAGAAAGCAAGTTAAAATGCAAGTTAGAAACAAGAGCAACATCACGCAACACAAAGTGCTCATTAACTCGCACCGACCCACGGGACAACACCTTACCTTTGCTATTGTCACCGAAGGTGATAAACTCCTTTCTGGCAACAGGACTAAGACTGGAGAACCACTTGGCATTTCCGGTCATGTGCCTCGAGCAACCGGAATCCACCAACCAAACGTCCTCCAATCGTTTTACCTACATCAATAAAAAGACATAGGGTGAGCATACGGTCCAACACTGGGGTTAGTGAAGTAGGAAGAGTACCAGTGTTGGGCCGGCTGCTCAAAAGAACGGTCAGTGTAAAAACCATTCCTAGCCTGCCTACGGGGAAAGCGATCACCACGCACAGGAAAACATGGTCCACTAAGGGAAGAGCGTCCACCACGATACTCAAAACGCGGTGGAAGAAAACACTCAACAAAGCCTCCGCCACGGGGTCCGTATCCTACAAAGTCAGGACCCCGTCGGGCAACACCTCCCTAACGCCTAGGACCTTGAGGCGCTGCACCTCTAGGCCTAGCAGCTCTCCTCGGAGCTCTCCTCTAAACATTCGGCACATGTACATCATGGAAAGGATGGTACATGTCCGGATTGTTCATCTCCCTAGAACAACGCTCCTCTCGCTTGCGCCTAAAGCAAAACTCCCTCAATTGTCCATCTCTCCCACAGTGCTCACAATGGTACCTCACCGCTCTCAAAGGGGGTTGTTGGTACTCACGGTTGTGGGTATGGATCACTTTACCCTTATGTGGCATAAGCTCCTCTTGGATAGGTGGCATTGTGTCCAGCTTGTTCTTGAGGTGGTTTGGTTTGGGAGCCCATTGCTGGTTCTTGGGTGGAGCTGGTGGAGGTTCTTCAAACACCCCATCCTTGGTGTTAGGCTTGAGAGGCTCTTTGGGTGGAAGCTTGGTAAGTTTGGGAGTAGTGGTGGAGTTGGGCTTCTCACTCGGGTTCAGACTACTCGACTCTCCAATCTTCCCAAAAGAGGAAACATCAACACCCTTGGCAAAGCCTACACCAGGACCTCCAGCAGCTCGCTTAAACTGAGCGATCATCATCCCAAGCTGCGGCTCATTACATGACACCCATGACAAGATGGTCCGAAGGTATGTGTTTTCCTCCTCGGTTTGCATCTTGTCATGCTTCACATTCGCAATCTCCATCTCCAAACCCTCGCACAAAGCACACCTAGTCACGCAAGTGCTACTCGAGCTAGCCTTCTCAAGAGACTCAATCTTGGCTTCCTTCTCTGCCAACTCGGTTTGCAAGCCAGGACAAGACTTGCACGCACCCAACAACACGGGTCTAGCCCGGAGCTCATCCACCTCTCCAACCAAAGCAGTTGTTGGTAGTTCTTAGCTTCACTAAAGATAGAGCTAGGCAACTATCCCCGGTAACGGTCCAGAAATGCTTGTTGGCACTTGCTAATGTTGTTACTAGGAGTAGACTATGAAATCTATTCCTGGCAATGGCGTCAGAAGTGCTTGTAGCAAGTCCGGTCACTATACCTAAAGGAGTGAAGCTAAAGCAGCTATCTACTAATGTCAAATGGGGTTGTCAATCCCGACACTAGTAGGAGCTAGCTAGAGAGGTTGCAATCTACCAAGAGAAGATTCTGCAAGCGCACAGAACTATCGTAGTAGCACTTCGCCTGGGAGTACCAGGTGTCGATTTATTTGATCCCAAGGGAAGGCTAGGGTGGTGTATGAGTCGAGTCAAGGAGGGGATGAGAGTCGAAGAAAAGAGAAAAGGGAAAAGGAGAGAAGGGAAGAGAGGGGATGAAAGGCTAGAAAGAATATATGGATGGATAGGTAAGGATGAAATGGATGGTAAGGTAAGGTGGATGGATAGGTAGATAAAGAGAATAGGATAACTAAAGGTAACTAAGATAACTAACTATTAACTACTAACTACTCGTAGGAAACTACAAAGCAAGATAACTACGAAGCAAGATAGCTACGAAGCAAGACAGGCAAAAGTCAATATAGCAACTAAGTTAAGTATAGTTTTATTCCTATCTTGTCAAGTACCGAGGCGTACTAGCCTTTACCACTTACTTAGGTTGAACGCTAGCACAACGAGCCATACTGTTAAACTGGGCCCACTACGTGGTGGAATTCAAGGCGCACAGGGCTGTCACCACCTGCTTGCTACCACAGCTATCCGAGGGTCTAGCCGTATCTGAAGGTAAGCCTATAACTAAGCACCACGCTTAATTATATTCTAACTATCTCTACCCTAGCTTTGAATAGAGACACCCTTGCGGACGTCAGAGCAAATACTTGACTTAATAAGATAAACACTAAACTAACTAAGCAACCTATTGGCAAAGATCAATCACTAAGCACACTAGACATTAACTACTATGGCTAAGTGAATTGAACTGTAGGATAGCTAGGTCACACTCAAGGTACTTGATAAAGTAATACTGAAAGTAATGCTTAAAGTAATACTGAGATAAAGATAAATGTACCTGAGATACAAGAGAGCAAACCAGACCAGAGACGCCGGGAAATCAACAGACCTCCGATGCCAGTCGCTCGCACCCGCTTCTCTCTTAGCAAGCTCTACGCTACTTTTACCACTGACTTAGGCTGAGCTGTGCTAAACTAAGAGCCGCGCTATAGCGAGGGCACTAGAGCTATACTCTCTCTACTAGCTAACCTACTTGCTTAAGCTCTCTGAGCTTCTAACTTGCTCTCTGCTTCTCTTGCTTGCTTGTGTTGCTTTGTGGGATTTCTCTGGGATATCAATGAAGTGATGCCTCAGGGGGGTATTTATAGTCTTGAGGAGTGAGGGGGGTACTTATAGGGGGCAGCCAACCGACCTAGGGCTAACCCTAGTGGCGGGCGCCACCCTCATCACCGTTGGATGCACCGCCTTTGCTTCAACGGCATCCAGGAGCTCCAGAGAGGCGGTTGGTTGGTCGGTTGCATGTCCAGGTAACCGCCATTCTGCCTTGATCCACGCCACTCCATCCCGAGCCGTCCGATGCCACTGACCTAGTGACCAAGGGCCAAGATTTGGCCTAGGGATGGTCACACGGATCAGTGACGTGGCAAAGGGGGAGAGTTGGGCCACTCCATGTGGCGGGTGCCACATTTGGGTGGCGGGCGCCACCTCCTGTTGGCGGGCGCCATCCCACTCGGGCCCAAATGGGTCCTGGTGAGTGGGCTCGTCTCCTGGTGGGTCCATTCTTCCAAATTTGGTCCAAATCCTGCATTCAAATAAAAATCTATGGACATGTGGAATTTGGTTAGTTTGAAACCTATTTGACTACATTTCATGCCTTTTTGGTGAATTTCAGGGTAAAATGTTGATGGTAAAACAAGTGTTTAAGGACCATCAACAAGCTCCCCCAAGCTAACCTGTTGCTCGTCCTCGAGCAATAATGCGGTTTAAGCATTGAGCATGAAAAAGATAGCAACTTAAGATGTATACAAGTGCACATTGTATAGTGAGAAATAACTTAGTATATATCATTAATCATAGCAATGTGGGGCTTATAGCTTGTCACTTCAAACATGCAAGAGTGAAACAAAGTAGTAGATAGGAAACTTTTATCTCGCTTAGGTTTAACTAGGATTCTGTCTGGAGGTTTTAAGGTTTTTAAAAGATAAAAACTTGCTTAAGTCCTTCAAGATTAACTCAGTCACTCAATGGTGTTTAAATCCTCACATAGGCTAAAATGTAGCCTCTCCTATTTCTAAAGAATGATATGTGGAGTTATAGGTAGGCTAGGAATCATGAGCAAATTGCTTAATGTTTATTGCTAAGCTAGACACTCAGATCATAAGGAGCAGCAAATCATAAAAATTGATCAAGATGTGCATGTGTGGTTATGTGGAAGTGTATGGAGAGATATTTCATAATCCTTCCTAGTTAATTTCTGGGGGTCTAGAGCTAATGATAACTCTCTCTTTCTCTTTTTTTTGGGTACATAGTGAGTAGACAAAAAGATGTGTCCTCACATTTTTCTTACGACATAGTCCTCTCTTGAGCTACTTTGCTCACTTATTTTCTTAGGACATAGTCCTTTCTTTAGCTACTTTGCTCTTTTTTTGATATCTCTCTTTCTTAGCTCTAGATTTCCCCAGACATCTATAGGAAAGGATTTCAGATATGAAAAAGGGGGAAGAGGGAAAAATGCTTATTCCCAGTGTAGGAATAAGCATAAGGCTAGCAATGGGATGTTTGGCAGGGTATTGCATATCTCTGGTGTAGAGAATAAGCAATTTATTTGGTGGTTGCAAACTTCCAAAGTGGAGAGTAGGCAATTTATGGTGGGTGTGTGTGAATCTTGATTCAAAAGATATGATAAGCTTCTCTACTAAGATCTATGAGGTCTAACAAGGCTCAACACAAACAAAGCTCTTTGTGGTTTTGACTAATGACTAACAAATATTTGGCTGGTGGTGGGATGGGATAAAAATCCAGGAGGAACTTTTAGCAAGGTTTTCATAATTTTTTTAAAAGAAATCCTCCAGATTAGGACCTAATTTCACCTTAGCAAGTTTAAAGAATTACTCCATTTCTTACTAACTTTATTCACTAAGCATGATTTCAGTTAAAGCATGTGCAACCCACAAAAGCTACAACTTAGATAAGACCAGTTATTCAAACCATAACAATAGCATTTGCATGACATATTTCAAATCTTATTCAGGTTTCAACTTGTTTAAGCAGATTTTATCAATATTATTCATGGAATGGTTACTTAGGCAGGCATATAGCATTCAAAAGATATAGAATTTAAGAACCGAATGTAAAGAGTGAGGTTGAAACATACCTTGTTGGTGCGAGGATCTCCCCCAAGCTGGCTTCTTGCTTGGTGAAGGGTCTTCATCTTTCTCGGTCGGAGCTCTTGTTCTCATTTTATTAAAAAGGAAACTATCTAATGTTGTGAAAAGGGAAACTATCCTATTATGATATTTTATTATTCTAGCTAAGTTAACATATACCTATGCATATAACTAATGATAACTGATTTTTTTAAGTTACATGCATGACATATGTTATTTATTTGAAAAAGGGAAATTTAAAGGGAAATAAAAATTAAAATTAAATCCATACCTTAGATCCATGGATCTTCATCCTTATTGGGTAGATCTTCTTCCTTGGGTGCTTCTTCTCTATGTACTCCATCGGGTTCTTCTTCTTTTGGCACCTCTCCTTTGTCATGTGAATCACACAACTCAGGAGGTGGTTCTTTCTTTCTATTCCACCTTGTTCTTTGGCGCCTCTTCTTGGTACGAACGGGCTTTGCATCCTGCATGTTAGCGGCATATGCGGGACCACGGGAGAAGAAGAATATTTCCTTCCTCCCTCCTAATGTCATTTGCATTTTACCACTCCCCACAAATATGCAGGCATTGACAGTATTCAAGAAGGGCCTACCTAAGATTAGAGGCACATCTTTCCTATTTCCCATATCTAGTATTATAAAATCAGCAGAAACATAGGAACCTCTAACATGAACAGGTAAATCATTAACTATTCCTTCTACATAGCAAGTGGACTGATCAGCTAGCACAACATAGGCAGATGTGGATGACATGGGTGGAAAGAACGAGTTTTCATAAAAATCTTTAGATAGAATGTTCACACTCGATCCTAAATCACACATGGCATTTTTAAAGACTTCACCAAAGATTGAGCATCTAATTATGGGACTATCAGGATCACCCTTTTTAACAGTCATGGTTTGATCTTCATAACAGTTAAAATATTTTATTTCAACCATATTTGTAGTTTCCATGTCAGGTTTAGCAGGAATTTTGCCAGATTCAAAAGATGGTATGATAGCAGCAAGTTGAGCTAATTGGGTTTCTAACATCTTATTAAAACTTAATTGATTTTTCAGAGCAAATGAGAAATCTTCCAATTTAGCATTTATATTCTTAAGGGTTTTATCATTCGATATTAATTTCTCTTTCAAGAAATCAGTAGTTCTACCTTGTGAGTAAACTAAATTCTTCAGGAATGAGAAATTATCAGAATTATGAAAATTAGAGCGAGGGAATGAATTGTTACCTTGAGAATTGGAGTGCTGATTCCATCCTTGATTTTGTTGGCGGAAACCGTTGTTGTTGATGAAGTTCAAATCTTCATGTAACTCGGGGCAGTGGTTCCCAGAATGTCCGGTTTCTCCACAAACTTCACAATTCATATAGGATTCCAGAGATTGGATACTCTCTTGTTGGTTCATCTTCTCACAGCTGTCCAGCTTCTTTGCCAGCAGGTCCATCTTGGCCACGATCATGTCAGCCTCCTTAAGGGAATGCATGCCTCGCTTATGGGGCTGCAGTCTCTCGTCATTCCATCCTTGGTTCGACACCATCTTCTCTATGAGAGCCTTAGCATCTGCAACATTCAGAGAAAAGAATGCACCACCGGCGGCGGCATCCAAATGGCTTCTAGAGAGTGGGGTTAGGCCATGGTAGAAGTTCTGGATCAAGAGCCAGTCCTCCATACCATGGTGCGGACAAGCAGCAACATACTCTTGCAACCTCTCCCAAGCCTCGGGAATCGATTCATCGGCTTGTTGCGTAAAGCTGGAGATTTTGTTGCGAAGAGCATTCGTCTTGCCCATCGGAAAGAATTTGGCGAGAAAAGCATTGGAACATTTGTCCCATGTGCCTACAGCTTTGCGATCGGTATAGAACCATTGCTTTGCTTTTCCTAGCAAAGAGAAAGGAAAGAGACAAAGACGGATGGCTTCTTGGGTTATCCCCTTAATGGTGAAGGTGCCACAAATCTCCAAAAATTGTTGGAGGTGAGCATTGGCATCCTCATGAGCTTTGCCACAGAACGGGCTAGCTTGGACCATCGTGATCAGAGCCGGTTTCAACTCAAAATTGAGGTTGGCATCGATCACGTCTGGTCCTATCGCTACATTGGCAGCAGAAGGAGCAGAAAACTCACAAATGGTCTTATTGGCCATCGTGAAGATAGAACGGGATAAGAAAGGAAGAAGTTGAAGAAGATGAAGGAAAAAGATAAGAAGTACTAAGGAAAGAAAGAATGGGGAAAGATGGGATTCGCTAAGCGGGAGCTTGAGCGAAGATAAATTCGACACGGACTCAACCGATACACCGATTGCCTTCCCCGGCAACGGCGCCAAAAATGCTTGTTGGTAGTTCTTAGCTTCACTAAAGATAGAGCTAGGCAACTATCCCCGGTAACGGCCCAAAAATGCTTGTTGGCACTTGCTAACGTTGTTACTAGGAGTAGACTATGAAATCTATTCCTGGCAACGGCATTAGAAGTGCTTGTAGCAACTCCGGTCACTATACCTAAAGGAGTGAAGCTAAAGCAGCTATCTACTAATGTCAAATGGGGTTGTCAAACCCGACACTAGTAGGAGCTAGCTAGAGAGGTTGCAATCTACCAAGAGGAGATCCTGCAAGTGCACAGAACTATCGTAGTAGCACTTCGCCTGGGAGTACCAGGTGTCGATTTATTTGATCCCAAGGGAAGGCTAGGGTGGTGTATGAGTCGAGTCAAGGAGGGGATGAGAGTCGAAGAAAAGAGAAAAGGGAAAAGGAGAGAAGGGAAGAGAGGGGATGAAAGGCTAGAAAGAATATATGGATGGATAGGTAAGGATGAAATGGATGGTAAGGTAAGGTGGATGGATAGGTAGATAAAGGGAATAGGATAACTAAAGGTAACTAAGATAACTAACTATTAACTACTAACTACTCCTAGATAACTACAAAGCAAGATAACTACGAAGCAAGATAGCTACGAAGCAAGACAGGCAAAAGTCAATAGAGGAACTAAGTTAAGTATAGTTTTATTCCTATCTTGTCAAATACCGAGGCGTACTAGCCTTTACCACTTACTTAGGTTGAACGCTAGCACAACGAGCCTTACTGTTAAACTGGGCCAACTACGTGATGGAATTCAAGGCGCACAGGGCTGTCACCACCTGCTTGCTACCACAGCTATCCGAGGGTCCAGCCGTATCTGAAGGTAAGCCTATAACTAAGCACCACGCTTAATTATATTCTAACTATCTCTACCCTAGATTTGAATAGAGACACCCTTGCGGACGTCAGAGCAAATACTTGACTTAATAAGATAAACACTAAACTAACTAAGCAACCTATTGGCAAAGATCAATCACTAAGCACACTAGACATTAACTACTATGGCTAAGTGAATTGAACTGTAGGATAGCTAGGTCACACTCAAGGTACTTGATAAAGTAATACTGAAAGTAATGCTTAAAGTAATACTGAGATAAAGATAAATGTACCTGAGATACAAGAGCGCAAACCAGACCAGAGACGCCGAGAAATCAACCGACCTCCGATGCCAGTCGCTCGCACCCGCTTCTCTCTTAGCAAGCTCTACGCTACTTTTACCACTGACTTAGGCTGAGCTGTGCTAAACTAAGAGCCGCGCTGTAGCGAGGGCACTAGAGCTATACTCTCTCTACTAGCTAACCTACTTGCCTAAGCTCTCTGAGCTTCTAACTTGCTCTCTGCTTCTCTTGCTTGCTTGTGTTGCATTGTGGGATTTCTCTGGGATATCAATGAAGTGATGCCTCAGGGGGGTATTTATAGTCTTGAGGAGTGAGGGTGTAACACCTCTGGTGTTTAATAAGTAATTAACCTGACATGTCATCATCATTAGTCTTTAATCATTCTTGCCATGCATTTAAGTTTGCTTAATTTTTGTGTAGATCTTGTTCAGTTAAGTGTTTTGATGTTGTGTTATGAGGACCAAAATTCAAAAATCAAAATAAAATTTAAATTCCTTTTGAAAAACCCCAAATTTCCAAACTCTAGTTTTACCCCTTTTTCTAATTCAAAAGTTGTTCAAAATTTGAAGTTGGTCCTTTTAGCAAAGTTGTAGATCTCAAATTCTAAACAACTTTGGTGTTTTGAGTTTTCTTTGTGCAGTTCAAAGTTTAGGAGTAATTTTCAAGATTTCAAAAGAAGAATAGGTTTTCACTGTGCACAGCTGGAGGACCCCTACCTCATCCTCACCCGGCCCCTACCTCTCTTTGCCCGGACCCCCACCGTCCTTTTGCCCGGACCCCCACCGTCCTTTTGCCCGGACCCCCACCGTCCTTTTGCCCGGACCCCCACCGTCCTCTTGCCCGGACCCCCACCGTCCTCTTCGCCCGGACCCCCACCGTCCTTCGCCCGGACCCCGGCATCACCCCGCGCCTATAAAAGCCACCAAGCTCCCCATTGCCACCACCAACACTTCCTCGCCAACCCAAGCCATCAGGCAGCCCCAGCGCCCGCCAAGGCCGCCACTGCCTTCGCCTTGAGCTTCTCCACCTTCCCAAGCCACCAATTTCACCCCTCCGTCCTTTCCTTCGCCGGCGCAGCGACTCCCCTCCAACTCCGGCGAATCGCTCGAGCCTCACCCTCGAGCCAACCTTCGAGCCAACCCTCGAACCGCACACCCTCGAGCATCCCCTCGAGCCACATCCCTCGAGCCGCATCTCTCGAACATGCCAAGGCCAGCCTCGAGCCTCACCCTCGAGCGTCCCCTCGAGCCTCACCCTCGAGCACGCCTGCGAACCGCGCCCCCTCGAAGCAGCCGAGCCCCACCCTCAGCCTCGGGCGAATCGCAGCCACCCTCGGACTGAGCCTCGAGCACGCCGAGGCTACCCTCGAGAGGTTAGCCGAGCCTCCGCCGAGGCCTCGCCACCATCGAGCTCCCGCCTCCGACCCTTGCACCGCCTCGCCGAGCCTCGTTTCCAACTCCTGGTGAGCCCGCGAAGCTATCCCCACCCTCTGCCTTCCCAGCCGAGACCTCGAGCGACCGGTCCGTTGTCCGCCTTACAGGCAAGCACGCCGAGCCTCGAGAGAAGCACAGTTTTCCTTTTCTTTTAAAAATATGAATAGTGTTTTGTTTTCTTCTTTTTGTGAGGATTAATCTGTTGCTCTAAAAATCTTGAGATAAATGTTGTGTGTTCCTTGCTCTGTGTAGTATTTTAGAAAAATAAGAAACTCTACTTTTCTGCAAAGTTTAAAATATGAAAAATCCTCCTTTTAATTAATAAATGGATAGTTTTAGGTTTTTAGTAAAACATGTATAGCTCCAAAGGTCATGAAATTTGTTTTGTCATCTATTTACACCATGATGAACCTATGAGATTAATTTGGTAAATTTTGGGACAACTGTATAAAATGATCTTTTAAAATAAATTAGGAAAAACAGAAAGGTAATCATGGTGTGACCTTTTGGATTGTTTGCTGTTCATAGACCCCACCCCTCTGGTCTATGATGATTGTGATGCCTTGCAATGTTTTGTAAATAATGCTTAATAAGTTTGTTTAATCTTGCTTAAAAAGATAAAGATAATTAATCTTTATGTCTATCCTAGAAGTTACTCACATGTTAGAAAGTTGTACTCTAGAATCAGTAGTCTTGTCCTGCACCTTAGCATGCATTCCATGGCATCATGTTAAAGCATACATCATTTATCCACGTGTAGTATCCAAGAGTGTTGAAGTCGTGTTGATCAAGCTCTGGTGTTCACCATTGTCGAACGAGCCTCGGAGGAGGGTTCTTGTTGGACAGGCTTCGTCAAAAAAGACTTAACTTCAAGCAGCAAACGAACTAACTTGTGTCAATCTTTCTTGGATCTTATCTTCCCTGCAACGAAGGCAAGCCCCGGTGCATTTAACCCTTCCTTGGATTTATAAAATGTTTTCCTTAAATGCTTTTGAGTTAAACTACTGCATTAGGTTATAGGAGTTGTGTGATGACCTATTACCTGCATTATTTACCTCCACCAGAAGATCCACCAGCCCTGCTTTAAAACTATTTGCAAAATGCTTAGTGATGCTATACTATAGATTTGCAATAAAATGCCATTTTCAAAAGTGTGATCACTAAAAGAATCTTTATGGGAATTTGGCTTTACTTCCCGTTCGATGACTGCTTGTCTAGCTAGCATGTGGTCATTGTCGAGAAGAGGTTGTCCGCGCGTACGGTGCCGTCATGTTGTAGTCCGGGACTCAACAGTTGACACCGACCGGGACAGGGTTGAAAAACCGACAGGACCTGTACTCTTGGGTTAGAGTCCCGAGGTGCTTGTCGCTGGCGGAAAAATGTAGGGACCATCCGTATGGGGGCCTGCTGGCCAAGACTTCCAACTATTCACATACTACGGAAAGCTCTGGCTCCGAGGAATCCTTTATTGGACCGACAACCGTGCACTGGGAGTGGAGAGATGGCGGAAGTAGCATGTACCCACGTGGTCGTCGTACCTGGATAGGAGTGGTGTACTGTACTTCCGGGTGGCGTAGGACCGGGCCCAATCTTGGAGGAATCGTGGTAGACGAGTTGGCATATGCAAGCTTGGGTGCTACATATGCAGTGTGGATAGGGATCCTCAGCTGAGTATTATTTATCCGGATTAACGTTGCTCCTCGGTTATGGAGACTTGGTCACTGACTGTCAACGGAGAGTGGTTCTCAACTAGGTATGTTTTGAAATGTAAAATGAATCATGGACAATGAAGAATTGAGAAATGCTTGAATCTTTCCAAAATAAAACAAGGTTTACAAAATGCTTTTTCTGCAAAATACTTAAGCCTTACCTTGACTACCCTAAGCCTTTCATTCCTAAGTCTTCTCCCTTTTTCTTTAGTCGGGTAAGTCTTGTTGAGTACCCCAGTACTCAGGGTTTGTTAATCCCCTGTTGCAGGTTTCTATTAGGTGGTGTTGATCATGATCATGTCAGTGGGCTTGACGTGATCTGGTTGTTCCTCTTCTCCAACTTAGGTACTCCGCCTAAGTGTGGTTCTGTCATACTACTCTACTTCCGCAATACCAGTTATTTTTATGTAAAAAGTAACATCTTCATAATTTGTAAAGTTTATCTATCTTGCTTCCGCACTCCGATGGTATTTTGTATCAACTGTTGTAATGTTGTAATTATTCCAACCTTCATGATGATGGTCCTGTGGCTCGTGAGTAATTCGGGGTCCTCTCGGGGACACCCGACGGATCTATCCAGTAACGTGTTTCATTTGCACAGTCATTGGGCTCCCTATGACGATGACGCGTGCAAGTGGGCCACATTATTGGGCGGTTCCGTCACAGAATGGTATCAGAGCAGGATTGTCATCAAGGGAAGACTGGTTACAACATTACTTTTGAAACCTTCAAAATGGTTTCTTAATCTAAAAGTTTTTTTTGAAGTAACAAATTAAAAATGATCCTTCCCTAAGTTTCTTGCTTTGCTGGAAGACTTCGTGAAGACTATACTAGTGATTCCGACAGAAGGTACCAAGTCAGTGAAGCTAGTATATAAAGAATAGCCCTATATCTAACTAACAGGTGGAGACAGAGATCTCCTGTCAGTGAGAGGTCGTATAGGACGAGCATGCATCATATCATGCATGATAATAAAATGTGCTTCTTCTCTAAATTCTAAAAGCAGCTATGATCCCCGATAGTTGATCGTCCCTAGATTCTGTTGCTCTTGCTACTTTCATTCCATAAGTTCCTAATCCTTGGGAATTTTTGGATATCTTTCATACACTCTACCACATAAAGTCAGAATCATGGTAAAGTCCTTGGTTCTTCTGAAAAGCGCGTGTCATGCCTTGAATTCGCACGTGCTGGTTGCTTGGTGTCGTGAAAACGACGAATGGTGGTTGAAAGTTATTGAAATTGTGTTCTTTGAAAGGACCCTGATCTATGGACCGGATAAAAGCGTGGGAACCTGAAGTCGCCTATGGATGGCCACCATAGAGCGTTACGGCCAGGTGCTCGCTAATATCCAGGCCTATAGTCATAATTCCTTCTAGTCCACTATGAAAGTGCTTTCATTTCTGAATGCCCGAAAGGGAGTTCAAAGCCACTTTCCTTGTAGTTATAACCAACCTTTGTTTCTGGTTATAATTTCCTTCTTATTGAAATGAGGGATATAGAAGTTGTGCTCTATTATGGTGCCATGATTGGCGACCACGGTGCCGCGACAGAACCCAAAGAATCCTGTGTGCCGGATTGCACAAGTTTCCATTGGGTGCGCGCAGGTATCGAGGTCTACAGTTATGATCCATTATAACCCACAGCTAATGTACGCTCTCTCTTGGTTCTTGATAATTTTTCTTGCTCCACTCAAATGTCTTCTACCTTGCTACTTGCAACCGCGTTCTGATCCCAGTTGTAATCCCAACCGCAACCCAGTTGCCTTGTGAACTCCTTGCGAGAAACAAGTGTGACACATTTCCTTTTTCATTACTCAACCCCAGCCTTTAAGCACTTCTTAAATCTTGGGACGAGATTTCTTTTAGGGGGGAAGGCTGTAACACCTCTGGTGTTTAATAAGTAATTAACCTGACATGTCATCATCATTAGTCTTTAATCATTCTTGCCATGCATTTAAGTTTGCTTAATTTTTGTGTAGATCTTGTTCAGTTAAGTGTTTTGATGTTGTGTTATGAGGACCAAAATTCAAAAATCAAAATAAAATTTAAATTCCTTTTGAAAAACCCCAAATTTCCAAACTCTAGTTTTACCCCTTTTTTCTAATTCAAAAGTTGTTCAAAATTTGAAGTTGGTCCTTTTAGCAAAGTTGTAGATCTCAAATTCTAAACAACTTTGGTGTTTTGAGTTTTCTTTGTGCAGTTCAAAGTTTAGGAGTAATTTTCAAGATTTCAAAAGAAGAATAGGTTTTCACTGTGCACAGCTGGAGGACCCCTACCTCATCCTCACCCGGCCCCTACCTCTCTTTGCCCGGACCCCCACCGTCCTTTTGCCCGGACCCCCACCGTCCTTTTGCCCGGACCCCCACCGTCCTCTTCCCCGGACCCCCACCGTCCTCTTGCCCGGACCCCCACCGTCCTCTTCGCCCGGACCCCCACCGTCCTTCGCCCGGACCCCGGCATCACCCCGCGCCTATAAAAGCCACCAAGCTCCCCATTGCCACCACCAACACTTCCTCGCCAACCCAAGCCATCAGGCAGCCCCAGCGCCCGCCAAGGCCGCCACTGCCTTCGCCTTGAGCTTCTCCACCTTCCCAAGCCACCAATTTCACCCCTCCGTCCTTTCCTTCGCCGGCGCAGCGACTCCCCTCCAACTCCGGCGAATCGCTCGAGCCTCACCCTCGAGCCAACCTTCGAGCCAACCCTCGAACCGCACACCCTCGAGCGTCCCCTCGAGCCACATCCCTCGAGCCGCATCTCTCGAACATGCCAAGGCCAGCCTCGAGCCTCACCCTCGAGCGTCCCCTCGAGCCTCACCCTCGAGCACCCCTGCGAACCGCGCCCCCTCGAAGCAGCCGAGCCCCACCCTCAGCCTCGGGCGAATCGCAGCCACCCTCGGACTGAGCCTCGAGCACGCCGAGGCTACCCTCGAGAGGTTAGCCGAGCCTCCGCCGAGGCCTCGCCACCATCGAGCTCCCGCCTCCGACCCTTGCACCGCCTCGCCGAGCCTCGTTTCCAACTCCTGGTGAGCCCGCGAAGCTATCCCCACCCTCTGCCTTCCCAGCCGAGACCTCGAGCGACCGGTCCGTTGTCCGCCTTACAGGCAAGCACGCCGAGCCTCGAGAGAAGCACAGTTTTCCTTTTCTTTTAAAAATATGAATAGTGTTTTGTTTTCTTCTTTTTGTGAGGATTAATCTGTTGCTCTAAAAATCTTGAGATAAATGTTGTGTGTTCCTTGCTCTGTGTAGTATTTTAGAAAAATAAGAAACTCTACTTTTCTGCAAAGTTTAAAATATGAAAAATCCTCCTTTTAATTAATAAATGGATAGTTTTAGGTTTTTAGTAAAACATGTATAGCTCCAAAGGTCATGAAATTTGTTTTGTCATCTATTTACACCATGATGAACCTATGAGATTAATTTGGTAAATTTTGGGACAACTGTATAAAATGATCTTTTAAAATAAATTAGGAAAAACAGAAAGGTAATCATGGTGTGACCTTTTGGATTGTTTGCTGTTCATAGACCCCACCCCTCTGGTCTATGATGATTGTGATGCCTTGCAATGTTTTGTAAATAATGCTTAATAAGTTTGTTTAATCTTGCTTAAAAAGATAAAGATAATTAATCTTTATGTCTATCCTAGAAGTTACTCACATGTTAGAAAGTTGTACTCTAGAATCAGTAGTCTTGTCCTGCACCTTAGCATGCATTCCATGGCATCATGTTAAAGCATACATCATTTATCCACGTGTAGTATCCAAGAGTGTTGAAGTCGTGTTGATCAAGCTCTGGTGTTCACCATTATCGAACGAGCCTCGGAGGAGGGTTCTTGTTGGACAGGCTTCGTCGAAAAAGACTTAACTTCAAGCAGCAAACGAACTAACTTGTGTCAATCTTTCTTGGATCTTATCTTCCCTGCAACGAAGGCAAGCCCCGGTGCATTTAACCCTTCCTTGGATTTATAAAATGTTTTCCTTAAATGCTTTTGAGTTAAACTACTGCATTAGGTTATAGGAGTTGTGTGATGACCTATTATCTGCATTATTTACCTCCACCAGAAGATCCACCAGCCCTGCTTTAAAACTATTTGCAAAATGCTTAGTGATGCTATACTATAGATTTGCAATAAAATGCCATTTTCAAAAGTGTGATCACTAAAAGAATCTTTATGGGAATTTGGCTTTACTTCCTGTTCGATGACTGCTTGCCTAGCTAGCATGTGGTCATTGTCGAGAAGAGGTTGTCCGCGCGTACGGTGCCGTCATGTTGTAGCCCGGGACTCAACAGTTGACACCGACCGGGACAGGGTTGAAAAACCGACAGGACCTATACTCTTGGGTTAGAGTCCCGAGGTGCTTGTCGCTGGCGGAAAAATGTAGGGACCATCCGTATGGGGGCCTGCTGGCCAAGACTTCCAACTATTCACATACTACGGAAAGCTCTGGCTCCGAGGAATCCTTTATTGGACCGACAACCGCGCACTGGGAGTGGAGAGATGGCGGAAGTAGCATGTACCCACGTGGTCGTCGTACCTGGATAGGAGTGGTGTACTGTACTTCCGGGTGGCGTAGGACCGGGCCCAATCTTGGAGGAATCGTGGTAGACGAGTTGGCATATGCAAGCTTGGGTGCTACATATGCAGTGTGGATAGGGATCCTCAGCTGAGTATTATTTATCCGGATTAACGTTGCCCCTCGGTTATGGAGACTTGGTCACTGACTGTCAACGGAGAGTGGTTCTCAACTAGGTATGTTTTGAAATGTAAAATGAATCATGGACAATGAAGAATTGAGAAATGCTTGAATCTTTCCAAAATAAAACAAGGTTTACAAAATGCTTTTTCTGCAAAATACTTAAGCCTTACCTTGACTACCCTAAGCCTTTCATTCCTAAGTCTTCTCCCTTTTTCTTTAGTCGGGTAAGTCTTGTTGAGTACCCCAGTACTCAGGGTTTGTTAATCCCCTGTTGCAGGTTTCTATTAGGTGGTGTTGATCATGATCATGTCAGTGGGCTTGACGTGATCTGGTTGTTCCTCTTCTCCATCTTAGGTACTCCGCCTAAGTGTGGTTCTGTCATACTACTCTACTTCCGCAATACCAGTTATTTTTATGTAAAAAGTAACATCTTCATAATTTGTAAAGTTTATCTATCTTGCTTCCGCACTCCGATGGTATTTTGTATCAACTGTTGTAATGTTGTAATTATTCCAACCTTCATGATGATGGTCCTGTGGCTCGTGAGTAATTCGGGGTCCTCTCGGGGACACCCGACGGATCTTTCCAGTAACGTGTTTCATTTGCACAGTCATTGGGCTCCCTATGACGATGACGCGTGCAAGTGGGCCACATTATTGGGCGGTTCCGTCACAGAGGGGGGTACTTATAGGGGGGCAGCCAGCCAACCTAGGGCTAACCCTAGTGGCGGGTGCCACCCTCATCACCGTTGGATGCACCGCCTTTGCTTCAATGGCATCCAGGAGCTCCAGAGAGGCGGTTGGTAGGTCGGTTGCATGTCCAGGTAACCGCCATTCTGCCTCGATCCACGCCACTCCATCCTGAGCCGTCCGATGACACTGACCTAGTGACCAAGGGGCAAGATTTGGCCTAGGGATGGTCACACGGATCAGTGACGTGGCAAAGGGGGAGAGTTGGGCCACTCCATGTGGCGGGCGCCACATTTGGGTGGCGGGCGCCACCCCACTCGGGCCCAAATGGGTCCTGGTGAGTGGGCTCGTCTCCTGGTGGGTCCATTGTTCCAAATTTGGTCCAAATCCTGCATTCAAATAAAAATCTATGGACATGTGGAATTTGGTTAGTTTGAAACCTATTTGACTACATTTCATGCCTTTTTGGTGAATTTCAGGGTAAAATGTTAATGGTAAAACAGGTGTTTAAGGACCATCAACAACAGCATACTTACCTCTCAAAGTGAGAAGGTCAGTCATGTGCTTGGTGCACATCTCACACTCAACCTCCTCAGAAACGACCACGGTGGACTTAGCAAACTCTAGCTCCTTCACCGTGTCCTCCCACTTCTGCCTAAACTCCTTGCGCTCTCTAGCGGCTCGCCTAAGCAGCTTATCCTGACTAAGCAAGGCGGTAGTAAGCTTCTCGACCTCAGCAGAAAGCTCATCGTGGGTCAGAGATACCTTGGAGTTGTCGTCGTCGTCGTTCTGAGGGATGTCCTCCAGCTTGCCGTCGACCTCATCACCAAGGGCCATGGTGCAGAAACCCTCATCGTCGGCGAAGAAGTAGAGGCCGTTTCTGCTCGTCCTAGATCCTCTTCTTCTTCCCGGACTCGTCATTGCTTGAGCCAGCGGAGTCGTCATCCGAGCTATCGACGTCGCTGAGCGTGGCAAAGAACGCACGCTGCTCAGCCTGGGCCTTCTCCAAGTACTTCTTCTTGATGTACTCCTTGTCGAAGCCGCCCCTCCGCTCGTGCTTCGCGGGGACGTACTTCTCCTTGCGCTTGCCGGAGTCAAACTTATGCCCACGATCGCCTTTCCCAGAATGCTTGTTCTTCTTGGGACAGTTGGCGATGAAGTGGTCGGGGTCGCCGCACTCGAAGCATCCCGAGCGTCCTCCTCCGCGGCGACGGTTCATGCGGTTGTTGTAGAACCACGAGAACTGGTTGGCAAGCAAAGCCAACTCGTCATCCCCCAAAGACTCCAACTGCTCCTCTGTGACAGAAAAGAGAGAAGAAAGTGCAAATCCTCCAGAGGTGTTAGCAGAAGAGCTAGAAACCAAAGCCATAGTCGGGCCAGAAGGATTTTCATAAGAAGCCCTCGACATGGCGTCAATCGCACTAGACTTGAGCTTACTAAAGAGCTCATCGCATGTGAGGGTCTCATAGTTAGACGATTCGATGATTGCCTGGACCTTTGAGTCCCATACCGACCGATCGAGAGTATGCAAAAGCTTCAAAGCCCTCTCATGATCGTCGAAAGGCAACAGGTCCTTGTTTGCTCTTATCTTGTTGACAATGACCTGAAAGTGAGCGAATAAACTCTCTATGCTCTCGCCAGGCATATGTCAAAAGTTCTCATATTCCCGCTTGTGCGACTTGTAGAGACGGGATTTGACTTGAGTGGTTCCCTCATGGAAGCGCATGAGGGTCGCCCAAATCTCACGAGCCGTGGGGAGGTGAGAAACGCGATCAAACTCAGACATGCTCAGACAGGAGAAAAGAGCGTTACGCGCTCGGCTATTGGCATCGTGCTCATCTATCTGAAGCTGAGTGACACGAGCAGCCAAGACAACGTAATCGGCCTTGTTGCAAATCTCCCAAACAGAAGAGCCCATGCTTTGGAGATAGGACGACATGCGTATCTTCCAATACGCATAGTTCGTCCCATCGAAAAACGGCGGTTTGCCCACGCCGCGATCTATGTCACCTTCTGTGGATCTAGAACTGGCTAAGGTGGAAGATCCTTAACTTGCTCCGATACCAATTGAAGGACCGAGAGTGCTACCAGAAAGCGACCAGAGGGGGGGTGAATGGGAGCTTCAATTTTGCTTTCGGAAACTTGTTGCCACTGTCCCAAAATCAACCCCAAAGAGCAAACCCTAGAACTTGCAAGTGTCCATGACCCTAAAGATAGGGTGGATGCTTCCAAGAAGCACAGCGAGACACTTTACAACTCTAGAAACCCAACCCAAAAGACGGAAACCAAAACCGACAACGGACGAACAAACGGCGGACGAAACAGTGCACAACCAGGTGCATCGGACGCTGGCCAGCATCCGATGGCACAGCACCGGACGCGTCCAATGCAAACAGGACACTTCTGGAACCTTACTGGACTAGCATCGGACGCTGCTACAGTGCAACCCTAGCGTCCGATGCCTGACCCCCGGCGCGTCCGATGGCAACGGACGCTCCGATGATCAGCGTCCGATGCTCCTTTAAAAACACTGTCAGGTGACACATGGCATCGGACGCTTTGATGTGATGAACACAGCGTCCGATGGTCACAGTCACAGCGTCCGATGGTCCCGAAACAGCACTGTTCTTCCACAAAAATTACCCGATCTCCACCGAATAAAAAGCACTAAGGCTTAGACTTGGTATGAGGAGTTCCAAGGAGGTTAGTGAGCTATCCCAAAAGAATCATGGCTCGAACCTAACTCCAAATCGGTGAATTGGAAGAATTTCGGGACTAAAGAAGCAAAACCGATCCGGATCAAAAATCAACTGATCTACTAGCTCGTGCGGTTAGAGGTCAAATCCTTCGGTGGAAAGAAGTGCCTCACGATCTAGTACAACTTGGTTCAAACGGATTTGCACAAGACGCACCGAACAAAGAGATCGATCGACGAGAAAACGAGGAGAAAAGGATTTCGCGAAGAACACGAACAAAACACGAATCACAACCACGAAATTGCAACTGTGTGGCTACCACACGCTACAATGGTGAGGTTACGGCCTCACTTCCTCAAAAATCTCACGGGCACAGAGGTATTGTTCTCTTCTCTGTGGATCTCAGGTTCGCTACAGCAGGGAATGGGGAGAGCAGAAAACCCTAAGACTGAAAGAGCAAATGACTGAGATAGAATGGGAGGTGGGTGTCTCCCTCTACTTATCCTAATCCAAATTCCCACTCTACCCCTAAGTATTTACAGAGCGACCCAGCCAAACCCTAAGGCTATCCTGGACCAACCCGAAGATGTTGTTGATCCGACGGCCACGCCCGCACAACTGGTAGCGTTACCTCGACGCAACCTCCCGATTGCCGCCACGTGCCGTCACCGCTCCGCTTGTCCTCTTCACGGACTCCGCCCCCGGTTTTGTGGCCGAAACCGAGAAACTAGGCCTTGACGTCCACCCCCAGTTTTGAGGCCCAAACCGGGAAACCAGCCGCCAAGTCCGTCCCCTGATTTTGAGGCCGAAACCAGGAAACCTGCCAGCGCCCAGGTTTTGAGGCCCAAACCTGGAAACCGTCCTCAGCCCGAGTTTTGTAGCCCAAACTCGGCAAACCCGAAGCACCCAGGTTTTGAGGCCCAAACCTAGAAACTGTCCACCCGATGGTTTTTCTCTGGCTCTACCACCAAACCGAAGCTGTAGAGGGGATTCACCGCCCGTGCACCCCGTCCACCGACACGTGTCCCTAGGTCCTCGACCCGAGCAACACCGTGCCCCGCAAGTCTTTGCTTGTCGCTGTCCCAGACTGCCAGCCACCACAGCTGATCCTCAGGCCACTGGTCCCTCAGTCCAAGCCTCACGTCCGCCCTTCACCGCTCTCGGTCCGTCGGCACGGTACGTCTCTACTTGACCTTCACCTTACCCTCGATCACTGTCTCCGTGCTCGACACCTGCACAACACAAGCCAAAGAACATGCGCATCAAACCTGTTGACAATCACTTATCACTCGAGACTCGGCATACACCCATGTATCCGCAGAATCCAGAGGTGTATGTGTGTGGAAAACTAGAGTCAGATGCTCTTTTAAAAAAATCACTTCCTTCTATTTGATGTAGTCATATATCAGACTAATTCTACTGTTGGGCACGTGCCCATTTTTTTCTCTCTTTTTTTTATGGTAGCGAGGTTCCGGACACTTGTTCCTTTTTATTTTCTCGGGATCTTTCTTTTTGAGGTTTCGAACACTTATCCCTTTTTATTTCCTCATATTTATTTTTATTTTTATTTTTATTTTTGCATAGCCACATGCTTCCAGCAAACTTTTTGAAGGATAATAAAAACTTTGAGCATTTATTGCGGAAAATAGAAACGTGTAAGTGAACTTGATTCAAAGAGCATAATAACTTCTCATAGGGTCAACAAAGCTTAACTTAACTCAATGTTTTAATGATCATGTTTAATTAAGAAATTCTCTAGAACTTTAGTGGTATATCATATCCATCAATTACTTTAGACTAGGATCAAGCATTTGCTTCCCACAAGTTTTAAGTTTTTTATGATTATATCTGGAAGAATTCAAAGTGTAACACTAGGCATATAGATAGAGGTTCTAATATTTTTCGATTTTTCTTTTAAGTTTTAGGGTTCCATTAATCAAAGATAAACTAAAACTTATTATTTATTCTAATTTAATAAAGCAAACTAAATAGATATAAATATAAATATAAAGATAACTCGTCAGATAAGAATATACCTAACATCTGGGGCTCCTCCCTGTTGGTGCAAAACCTTGGGGGCTCCTCCCCCAAGCTGGAGATCACTGTGCCAGCGGCGGTCGATAGCGATGATACTGGGGCATGGACTAGAAGGCATCCAAATATTGATTCGTCTGATCTTGATTTTGACGAATGTTCTCGACTGCGTTCTCCATTCTGGCATTCCACTGTTGTTGCTCCATCAGTATTGGGTTGATGTCGGC
Source organism: Coix lacryma-jobi var. lacryma-jobi (assembly GCA_009763385.1). NCBI lineage: Eukaryota > Viridiplantae > Streptophyta > Magnoliopsida > Poales > Poaceae > Coix > Coix lacryma-jobi. The sequence goes on from CM019826.1 coordinate 17,646,662, forward strand.
TTGATCTTCTTATATTCTTGTCAACCTGGTACTGATGTTTTGACGAGCAATTTGATCATCATGATACCCTACACTCGAGACCGAATGTCTAGGTGGTTCATGTTGAGTAGATGGTCCTGGCTGGTCTACTGAGCATCTTCCTTGGTACTGGTCGTAGCGGGATCTCCTCTGCCACTCCGTACTATTGGCTTGCCATGAATCTTCTGAATGGATGGACGGTCATGGAGCCCATGAATATGGCTCGATATTGTGGTGGATGTCTTGTTTGGACTCCATCATCGTATGATGTATGTGCTGGTCCCTCGGGAATCAGGTCCATCTCTATCCTATAGTGGTTTAGTATTGTATGTTGGTTTTGTCGAATTTCATGCTGATGCGCTTCTCTGTGTGGTGGTAATTGGTTGTAGACCTACAAGAAAACTCCTCGTGGTATAGACACTAAGTTCTGGGTTAGGAAGCGGAATCTTAGTGCTCATACCTCGGTACATCATATGAATAACATTGTTGTTTTTCTTGAGGATCTGGGCTTGTCTAAAAAAGTCAAAAGTCATAACAGTACGGCCTTCGAAAATATTTTGCACAAGACAAGATTGGGTTAAACCCAATTTGGTAGCCAAACGGTAAACAAGAGAAGAACATTCTATATCCCCTTTAGTCGGCCAAAAACTTCCATCCACTGGTTGATCATGTGTATAACAGGAGACACTCTTCGTTTCTTCACAACGGCAAAAAGAAGTCTCAACTCATCTTCCCTTACTTTTCGAGTTTCTGGTCTAGGGAAGATGGTCGAAGAAATAAAACAATGAATAAAACGAAGAGTGGGCAACTAAATATCATTGTTTTTGGGTTTTGAACAAATATCTAAATCTGTAATCTCTTTCCAAAACTGCTCTTTATTAAAATCAGGTAAAGCATTTGAAAGATCAAGAGCGCAGTTGGAATCAAAACCCAAGTGGTCACTAAGTTCCCTCTATTAAGTGTAAACTTTTTGTTAAACATGCGGAAACTTATGCCAGTAGCTAAAGAAACTAAAGTGCAAAGTAATTCAACGGTAAGGAGCTTTAACTCCTATCTCATCGACAGGCACAAATCCCATCTAACCCAATATAGTGAAAATACTAAGAAATTCAACATCCATACCTGTATCTTATAGAAGTTGTGGGTCGTAGATCGGCGTTGGCCTGAAGGTCCTATTCTTTAGGCTTCTAAATCTTGCCTTCTCTTCACTCCCCTGTGACTTAAGATCCTTCTCCTCCATTAATACATTCATACCTTCAGAGGTGGAACGGAACGAGGATGAGGGTGCCGGCGAATCAACATCCATGTCGGAGTTCGCTCTTGAGCTACTCCTCATGAGGCGTCCAAGCCCGATCTTTCCGAAGAAGGACTTCTTACTCATCCTGTTGAACAGAGAAAAATAAGCAACCAAGCAAGAATAGACTATGGAACGGGTTCGAAAATATAAACAGTCAATGGTTAGCCGTTCTCGAGTCAGACGTTCGGAGGTTAGTTTATCAAGAGAGTTGTTTATAATTGAATTGGACGCACTACTCTTCTTTAAAACTTGATCTCTACTCAAATTTAAAACTTCTCACACTCCTACTTTCTCTTCTCTACTAAACTCTTCCTTCTCTCTTGGTTTCTCACACTTGATTGAAGGTTTGAGCTAGCAAACAGATTTCAAAACAAATTTTGCTGAAAGGAGAGGATTGAGAGGCTTGTGTGTGAGTGAGGAGAGGTCCGAGAGGAGGCTACTTATAGCCGTGGCTAGGGCAGGCCGGCCGGCCTGGTGGTGGGGCCGGCCGGCCCCCCTCTGGAGCCCACCTGGTGTTCTTCCCTCTACTCAAACCTTGCTGCAATTTTAAGCAAGAGTTTCATCCATACAAGATGCAAAGTGTTCTGATGCTAGGTTGACTGGTTAAGCAGCAAAGTAGTAGTGATTCCAAAAGGTGGGTCCCAAGAAAGTGGATCCCGATGGTGAAAAATAATTACCATGCAGAAAATTTTAGGAAACTAATTTACTTTTACGAAATAAAAAATAATTATGGATGCAAAGACATGTTTTGGTGCCACCATAGTAAATATTCTTTTGCATTGTTTCACCATTGCAGTCCCATCGCATAGACTATGTACATGCGGGTTTGTTTGACGCATACTGTATGCCTCACTACCAGATTTAGCCAGGCGCCATGGCCTCAAGGCTGTCAATTTCATGGGTCATAGGTCGACCCATTTCGGGTATAGAATAGGACTCCATTGATCCAGCTTAATGAGTAATAGGATCTAAATACATTGTGGTACTTGGCAAAGCTAAGAAAAAACGTCACCCTCGGTGTAGCCCACTCGACTTAAACTCTTACGACATATAGCTTTTTATCGAGGGTTGAATTGATCCTTGGTAAAAAAAACACTCGACAAAATTCTAATTAAAGAAAAACCGAAAAATATTCACACAAAATTCACGTGCTACACAGCCGATTCAAACCCACGACTTCCCCTCACGCGTACCCCCTCTACCACTACACCACACTGTCACTCATATCTAGACGACATTTTGGTTCCCCACGCACATGGGCGGATCCAAGGGGGGGCTGGGGGCTGCAGCCCCCCCTGGCCAAATATATATATAGATGATATACATATATTTTAGTTAAAATTAGTTTAATTTTTCTTTAAATTAGTCCAAAAATCTTCTGCGGGCTAGAAAAATAATGTAAAATTTAGTCCAAATCACTTTAAAATCTACCAAAATTTCTTGTGGACCAAAAACACAAGAAAAACAATCCAAACTCGGTTCTCGTACGTACGTTATTCCCCCCTCGTGGGCTCATTCTGGATCCGCCAATGCCCACGCATTATACTAAATCGAGTATAAATTATTTATTTGAGACGCTAAACACAAATCAAAAGTAAGGTGTTAACTAAGGTTTTTATAACTTTTCAAGATCTACAAATTTTATTTTAGTAGTTTTCCCATCCGAGGTCGTCCATAAAATTTGAATTAAAAATTTAATAATTTCCAACGTAGTTTTCATTGGTTAAGATGAGTTTTTAAAAAAATCAAAAATTCAACTATAAGTTACAACTTTCATTGTGGTTGTTTCCCCATCCGAGGTACTTAAAAAATAAAAATTTCAATTTTTTATAAATTTAAACGTAATTTTCGTCGATAACATGATTTCAAATAAAAAGTTGCATAAAGATTCATAACTTTTCAAGATCTATACTTTTATTTTGGTTGTTTCTCTCATCTGAGGTCGTTTGAAAATTAAAATTTAAATTTTAAATTTGAGAAACTCAAATGTAATTTTCATTGACAAAAATTAATTTAAATTAAAAGTCTTCAACCAAATATAATACTTTATTTTTTAAACTGTTTATTAAAGTTGCCTATATGACAAATGATTAATGACTAATGAACTAACTAAGATATTTCTATGATGGCTACTAAGATTAATGTTGGCTACTGGGGGATGGAGGTGGCCAGGTGGGGGTGCGGTGGAGAATGAAGCCGCCGCAGGGGCAACCGTCATCCTCGGTAAATTGAAGAAGTGGATGTGCTCTTCCGTTGTAATTGTCGGCGTGCTTCTCGTCGTCGTCGTCTTCTCTGGGACAGGGACGGGGACAGGCGCTATGGCCACTTCTTTAGTAGGTCCCCGCCTACTCGAGTTTTCCACTACCACTCACCCTCGTACTTCAGTTCTCCACTACCACTCACCTCGTACTTAGAGTGTTTCATTCTAGGGACTAAAGTTTAAAGTTTAATCCATGTCATATCGAATGTTACGATATTAATTTAGTCTATTAAAAATAGATTAATTTTAAAACTAATTATACCATCATACATTAATTAACAAGCCGAATCTATTAAGCAAAACTAGTTTATTATTAATAAATATTATTGTAGCACCACATTATCAAATCGTGAGCTAATTAGGCTTAATAGATTCGTCTCGTGAATTATTCTCTGGCTGACAAATAAGTTTTATAATTCGTCTATTTTTAGTAGACTAAATTATGATCGCAATATCCGATGTGATAGGGACTAAATTTTAGTCTCTGTAACCAAACAAGTTTTGGTGAGATAATTGTTAAAATTTAGTTGAGTTAAATCCATTTTTCGTATGTCTTAGTTTCATATGGGGTTTTGTCCGGATGATATTCAGTGGCAAATCTAGAATTTTTGCTTATGGTGTGCCGTCCAAAAAAATTTCATACAAATCGGTAAATCTATTTTAGCAATTTGGTAATAATCATAAAAGTAAAATACAATATAAATAGTTTAAAATTCATACTAATAATTAAAATATAGACACAAAAGAGTACCAGAGACTTACAATACTATTTTCGGACTGTTTTCATGAGTCTTTTCCACCGCAGGTTCAACCGGATCATAGGAACGATTAGAAATTTCCTTTAACTCCATAAAGTGATTTTTGGCTGATGGCCAGATAAGTATAAAAAATGTTGTTTGGTTGAGGTTTGTGCCTGAGAATATTAATGAGAGATCGAGACACTCAACCTCTCAAGTCCCACCCATCACCGTGCTGGTCGGCGTACCCCCTTCATCCTAAAATAAATTACCTTATAATTCTAAACATAGGAGTTAAGGATGAGGAATGATTAATGACTAATGATAAATGATTAATGGCTAATGAAATAGTTGAAAGTTATTTTTATGATGGATAATAATTAATGACAAATGTATTTGAATATATTATCTTCATTTTGTTATCAAATGTTATTTTTATGCACCTGAAGTTGTGATGAAACAATTCAATATTCGAGTGTACAAACATCCATATATATCCGTGCTCCTAGGTCTCTAGAAACCTGGTGGGGTGCCGTGGAGAATGAAGCCACCGCAGGCAACGGTGTCCTCCTCTTCTCACTTCGGTCGCAATTGCTGCGCGCGCATTAAGGCTGGATGGAAAACTCGAAGCTCGCTAGCTCGCTCGGCTCGTGGCTGGCTGGATGGAAAACTCGAAGCTCGCTAGCTCGCTCGGCTCGTGGCTGGCTCGGCTCGGCTCGACTTGGCTCGTTATGATAACGAGCCGAGCCGAGCCAAGATTTTAGCTCGTTAACTATAACGAGCTAACTCGAGCCAGCTCGTGAGCCGCTCGCGAGCCAAATGAGCCAAGTTTCTCTGGAAAAAGACAACAAATCTTATATAGATTTTTGTATTACTTCGTATCTTATACTTTATAATTGGTTGATGACTAGTCTAGACCCTATAAATTTATGATTATTATGACTTTATCATTTTATTTCTAATGAATATATGGTATAATAATATTATATGTTATTATACATGTATATATATTAACATTTATTAATTTTTAGTTCGATTTAAGGTCGTTGGATATGTTACTTTTATATTATTACTATTATCAGGCTTTAGATAAATATAAATAATATATTTTATATATTTTTTATACCTGGCTCGCGAGCTTAACGAGCCAGCTCGAGCTTTTAACGAGCCGAGCCGAGCTGGCGTTCTGGCTCGTTAAGATAACAAGCCGAGCCGAGCTAGCTCGTTATCTTAACGAGCCAGAACGAGCCGAGCCGAGCCGGCTCGGCTCGGCTCGATATCCAGCCTTAGCGCGCATAGACGGAGCTAGCTAGATGGACAGGTGGTCCATGGACCGCCCTAAGATTTTGTTCAAGGTTAAACTATATTGTACATGAGCTCTCTAAAATGATGAAAATTGCACATGAACTACTCTACAATGAAGGACCGAATTGGCGACCAGAGGGGGGTAAATGGAATTCTCAAATTTCAACTCGTGAAATGGATGGCCCTTGTCCTAGAAAATCACCCCAAAAGCAAGTCTCGGATTTGCTAGTGTCCACGACCCTAGATGTAGGGTGGATGCTTCCTAGAAGCACAACGAGACACTACACAATCCAAGAAGTCCAACGCAAAAGCCGGAAACCAAAACCGACAATGGACAAATAAACCGCGGACGAAAACGTGCAAACTGCACTTGACCGGACTCTGCCCTGCGTCCAATGAGAGAGGACCAAACGCGTCCGGTCAAGAAAAAACTCGTACTGGATGCTCTCTGTTCACGACCAGACTCTGAGGAGAAGTGTGTCCGGTCAGGTGAACTACGCGTCCGGTCACAACGTAACAGTAGTGAACAGTGCTATATTTGAGTCCGGTCACGTTGAACTGATGCGTCCGATCGCGTCTGTGACTGTGCGTCTGGTCAGGCCTGCACGAACTGAACTGTGCAGCCTTCAAAGACCCGACTCACCAGTCAACGTCCGGTGAGCCCGCACCCAGCGTCCGGTCACCCCGAAAACATGTTGTTCGTCCACCGAATCGACTCAATCTCCCTCAAATCAAAGATTCTAAGTCTCAAGCTCGATGAGGGGAGTCACAAGAAGGATAGTGAGCTACTTCTAAGAGATCATGGCTCGAACCTATCTCCAAATCGATGAATCGAAGAAGTTCGAGGAAAGGGAAAAGAATACGATCCGAAACCGAAAATCGATCGATCTCCTAGCTCGTGAGGTTAGAGGAGAATTCCTTTGATGAAAAGAAGCGCCTCACGATCTAGAACAAGCTAGTTCAAACGGAATCGAAACCAACACTCGGAGAGGAAGAACAATGCAAATCTCTATGAGGGCAAATAGCAAAACCACGAAGAACACAGCACAAAGACTCGATTCGATCACGAATTCAACCATGTCTCAAACCCACGAGACAAGAGGTGAGATTACGGTCTCACTTCCTCAAAATCTCCAGTACACAGAGGTATTGCTCACCGTTGGTATAAATTAACGTACAGTCTACTTTATCCGCAAGCGCACAGATAAAATCTACCGATGTAGCACTTCACTAGAGTAACCCAGTTTTAATATCAAACCCAAAGGAACGGATAGTGTTAGGTCTTAAATTCTAAGCCCTGAGTAGCTAACAAGGACGGAGAATCTAGAAGTATAGAGGGGATCACTAAGGCTGTCTAATTCCAATTCAAGAGTGATATGTTTATATTATTCTTAGGGGAAGTTGTCGTAAAAGTCACAAACAGAGTATGAGTCTTTTATGCAAATGTATAATCCTACTGAGCCTACACACGGATAAGTGGACTATAGAAGAATCAACAAGACTATAAGAGTCACCCTTGCGAACAACCACTACTACCGGCGTTATAGGAGGAAATTATGAGCTATCAAGTCTAAGCACCACGCTTACACTATCCAACTACTCATAAACCTTAAGAATAATAAGAACAATGGCTCAAACTTAAATATAGACGTTGATTACCAAAACAATCGCTGAAGCAAGTTGAAGATGAACTTGAATCCGCAGCTACAAGATGAAGAAGTTGATCCGACAGGCCGGAGCTCCTTTTTGATATCTTCCTCTCTCTCTTCTAGTTCTAGTATAAAACCTAAACTAGAGGGGTATCTAGTCTTCTTCTTGAAACCTGGCTCTTGAAGTCTTCTTCTAGGGTTTCTAAATGAGGCGTAGACTTTTCTGAAGAGAGACTTGATCTTTCCTGGGGCCTGGGGGCCTGTATATATAGCCTAAAACTGACTTCACATAGGGCTGAGATGGATCCTCAAAGGCGGTGGAGGAAGGTTCCAGAAGACGGAGGCCATCGGGCCCAGGGGATGACCGACAGGACATAGGGTGGGACCGGTCGGTCCCACCTGGCGGCCTCTCGTGGTGTCCTACCTCGTGGTGTCCTCTGGTGTCCTCTAGGTCCTTCTGGAGTATTCCTGACATGTCGGTTCCGTAATCTTCCGCCGGTTTCCTTCTAGGAGAAGTAATCAGTGCTTGTTTTCCTGTTTAGTCCCTGCAGAATAACAATTCACCAAAACTCATGGAATATTGTCAATTAAAACGCCTAAAACTTTGTTGGTGATTGAATTCATGCCCTTTTCATATTTATTTCTCTATTAATTTTGATAGATAACCAGTGTCAACAACTCCCCCAAGCTTACCCTTTTGCTAGTCCCTTAGCAAAACCAAAAATTAATAATGGATCAGGAGTTGCTACAATATCTTCACTTTCAACAAGTACACCTGCTGTTAAACAAAAATTCTCTGAAATATCATGTTATTCTTCATGGGGCTTATTACTTTTACCTTAGATCTCAAGTAATTGAAAGATTGAACGATCAAATCAAGCACTATGTTTCTAGTTCTTTCACTTCACCTTTATCCCAGAGTTTTAATAAATTTTCAAAAGCTTTAATACATGTGTTGTCAAATTAAACAATGGATCCAAAGAGAAAGTCAACCAACATTGAATCAAGAAGTGCATGTGTATGGAAAAATGGAGTCGAATGCTCTTTTGAATATATTCACTCTCTTCTGTTTATCAGAGACATATGACTATTAGGCTAATTCTACTATCGGGCACGTGCCCATTTTTTCTGACATTTTTTTATTTCGAGGTTTCGGACACTTGTCCCTTTTTATTTCGTCGGATCTCTTTTTTCTTTTTTTTTCTTTTTTTCATAGCCACATGTTTCCAACAAACTTCAGAGAGTATAGCAACAGATAATTATGAGCATTTATGCGGAAGATGGATGAAATGTGTAAGTGATCTCAATTCAATGGCATGATAACTTCCCATAGGGTCACAAAGCTTAATTTAACTCAATGCAATTATTAGTCATGTTTATAATTAGAAATCTCCGGAACTTTAGTGTTGTTTAGAACAAGATAATAGCAGCTCGAATCATCACATGTCATATCCCAATTACCTAGACCTTAGATCAAGTATTTGCCAACCATGCATTTAATTTTATTTTAAGGCATCATTAATTAGGAGAACTCATGCTTTGAAGGCTAGGTACTTGAAAGAAATTAGATAGAGCAACTATTCATCATCTCCATGCAAAAGATTAGAGAGAGAGGTTTCTTCTTTGGTCATCAACTTCTTAAAACAAACTAGACACACTATTTTATTTATTTATTTAATCACACTTTAACATATAATATAAAAGCTAATAATAGTAGTAGTAGTAATAAAGATATACCTGAATCACGAGGATAACGGGGGTGCGTCTCCCCCAAGCTGGTTCCCTTTAGAGCGTTGAGCCTTCATGTGCCCATATATTTCTGTCTGTGGATACATAGGGACGCCTTCCCCTAAGCTGAATGTTGACGTAGTCGTTCGATCTTGAAATGTAGCAAACTGGCAGTGGATATGTCCTTCCTCTATTAGAGTTTTGATTGATGTTGATGTTTGTTGAGACAGTGCTCCAACAGTGGATGGAGCATTCACTTGCTCGTCAGCTTTTCTTGGCCTTTTAAATCCTGTGAAACTCAAATAGACAACAAAACTTGAGGAACAGATTAAGCATTAGCGGTTGGCCACTCAAGCCTTAGTTGTCTAGAATTTCAGTAAGTTCTCTTTTTAAATATTTTTATATTTTAATATTTTTACGATGCAAGAGAAAAATGATGAATGATGAATGTATGTTTATTTTTATTATTTTTTATGCCACCACGGTGAACATTTCTGTGGGTTTTTACACACCAAAGATTTATTCACATGGGGCTTTATGATGCAGTAATATATTTTTTTATTTTGTTTTCTAATTAAAATATTTGTGAATTAAATATGATTATATAAGAAATGATTATGGATTAAATATGAGAAATATGCAGGAAAGTAAATATGAGGATAACTACTGATTTTTACATTTCGGCGAAGGTTCAGATATTTAGGTCCGACGAACCGGACCTTCCCTTGGTTCAGACCTCCCAAGGTATGCCAGATGTTTGGGAAGTTGTTATTAATTATACCTCTTAGGTGCAGACATTTTCTTTCATACTTTCTTGGTCTGAATCTTCACTTCCTGTGGTTCACTGTCTTGAGGTTTCTCTCCTTTCTTTTCTGGGACAGTGTCGATAGCTTCTTCTTCGTGATTGGCCTCTCTATTCTTGATAGCTTGTCTTCTTTAGCGTTGAGAGCGGTGTCTTTCACTTCTATTCTTCTTGAGTGCTTCATTGGGTATGTAGTTGATGAAGTAGCATCATACCTTTTTCTCCAGGAAAGTGAAAATGGATTTCCTCTTGTAGATGATTGCACTTGTAGCATAGAGGAATGGTCTTCCTAGGATGAGGTGGACATCATCATCTTCTCCCATGTCGAGGATCAAGAAGTCTGTGGGGACTTCATGACCTCTAATTTGACTACGATGTCTTCCATCATTCTTTCTTGTTTATGCCTCTTGATATGGTGTCACTCTTGTTCTTCGTTTGCCCAGCAGTTTGAAGCGTTAATTATGGAAGCTGGCAACATCTTGCTCAGTGTGCATGTTCTTGTAGATCTAGGACCTTTACTCTGTAGAATGTGGGAGTGACAAACTTCGCCATGTTTGCTCAAGAGTGTGTCTTGCACATAAAGACAAGGTAGAGATCAAGTGCATGGGCTCTGTTGGTGGAAAAACACCAACAGAAATAAAAGTTTTGTTTATTCCCCTCTAACCTTAGGCACATTGCACAAGACAAACTTGTTGTTTATGTGTTCTATTCAATCTTAACATGAGTGATAGGATCAGAGGATGAGCATAAAAGTAGCATATTAAAATATTTAACAGATCAAATTACTTAACCCAAGGAAGGATAATCTATGCATAAAGTGTTGATCTTTTCATAATTGAGATATATCATCTTCCAAAGGTTAGATGCACAACATTTTAGCTCATTTAGTTAAGACAGTGAGATTCAAGAGAGTAAAGCTACGAACAAGGATCAAAGGACTGAATATGTTGAGTTGATTAGGTTGGATCAAGTGAGGTGCAACTTAAACATGTTTAGTTCTTTATTTATGTTCATACTAGAATGAAGAAGAAGCTTTTACAGTGATGGTTACTTACCTTGAAATGTTACTTTGTCATTGAAGAGTGATGTGTTGAACCACCTTGTGGAAGCTTCTCTTGTCTAGCTGGCTTGTCTTCTCTTGCTCATCTCACAGTGTGATTGAGAGGGGGAAGATCACAATAGAATCATCTTTAGAGGTATCAACCTTCCTTCTCTTGTGTTGACTTATCAGTGAAGGCGCATTGTTCCTCGAGTATGCTGACTAGGATCCTCTCTCTTTCTTGTATTAATTTTGTACTATGAGGATGTAGGGACAGTTCTGCATTCCTCTCTTGTCAACCTTTCTCATATTCCTTTAATCATTGGGTTGGCAAGAGACTTGAATTTAGAGCTGCTACTCGAGAGTGCCTCCATGAGAGTCTTTGTCTTGTAATGTCACAACTGAGACTTGTCCTCTCAACAGTGTCTAGATGATGGAGATCTTATGGGTTGTTCTTCTTGATTTGCTGGCTCAGGTACTATCTCTCCATCTTCTAACTCTTGTGGTGTAGTGGCTTCATCCTTCATGATGTCCTCCTCAATTCTTGGCAGTTGGTTCTCCCTTTGACATCTTCTCTTGGTTCTCTTTGGCTGCTCATAAGTAATGTAGATGTTGAAGATGCAGCGAAAGATCCAAAAGTTGACTGGTCTAGGTCCGGCAAAGATGATAACATTGACGGTGTTCAAGAACGATCTTCCAAGAATATGTGGTGGATCATATTCTTCTTCTTGACTGGGACAGCATCTAGTGGTTTGTACTGATCAAAGTGGTGAGTAGAAGATCAATATGTTTGATTGTGAAACACATCTAGACAACAGAATTGTCTCTCCCAAGCTGGCTTGTGATGTAGATGGACTCCCAACAACATGTTCATGTATTTGACTTGTAGATCTTGCTATTGTTGTAGTGGTACCATCTTGTCTCCCAAGCTAGCTCTTGATTAGAAAAGAGGATAACTTCCCACTTCTTGTCTTGATGTCTTGGGCAATGATGGTTGCAGGCATAGATTGTCTCATACGAGGTAAGTTGCATCCTGTTTGTCATCAGCACCCAAGCAAGACTCAAAGCTAGGCTAGCACCATTTGTGATCTGAGAGTAGGTTTGTGTGTCTATGGTTTGGGTTTTGGATCTTCAATATTCAGACCAAACTATGGATGAACAAAATCTCTCTCCTGCATAACGTTATTGGATATATACCCGAAGGATTGCAAGAATTTGAAGCATGAGTTGTTGTCTACAACATATGTATTTTGCATCTATGCTAATAAGGAGATGTTTTTAGGATTATTTTAGCATAGACTAGTATTTGTTGGCTGCACTTTAACATGATTCAAGGCAAAAAGATAACTTGCAGTAGAAGACAAAAAATAAACTTTGATACTCACATTTCTTTCATCCATGATGAATGAGCTGAGTCTTCATTGTGCAAGAGTTGTTGAAGTTCATGTGTCTCTTTATCTCTAGTGTGAGTTCATCTCCGGACTTTTCCAAATTGATATTGAAAGTTTCCCTGCAGGGTTTAGTCCAACAAAATATCCAGCATCCACTATAGCATACTATCGGCTCAAAAATCAACCTAGACACCATGTCTAATTTGATCTAGGAAGGCATTTTAACCTAAGCGCTTAAAAAGCCTTTGAAAGCAAGATCACCACTCTTAAACTAGGCACCATGCTTAATTAAGAGATGTATGAAAGTACTCTAAACCTAAACATATAATATAGCGAATGAGGGTAGCATGAAAGTATTATAGAGATTTATTCAGATGGTGATGAAAGAGCATGATTAGTATATGAGCATATCTAAAGTGTAGGGACAACCAACATAGCAACACGGCAAGAATGCTCTTAGAAAGTCTATTCCCCAAGCTTGGATTTTGCACAAATCAAGATTGGATGAATGTAATTCAATGCTGCATGATGATTGGTTGGACATTCCTTGTTTGTTTGTTGTTCGTCGTTCTTTTTTGCTCCAGACCCGGGAAGGTTAGTGGCAAGAATACTCGAAGGAATATTTTTATAATTATATTTCTATGCTCATTACAAGGACAGTGCAGCAAAAAGGTAGGCATAGCTAATAACCAGGTATTATGATGGGGTGTAAGGATTCTATTGGTTATAGCTTGCGCTCATGGGGTAGTGATAGATAAGAGTGGAATTCAAAAAACAACATTCATAAAAATGAACACAAAAATGATGAAAAGACTAGGACAAAAAAGGAAAAGATAAAAGTATGATTACAAGGTTAAACTAAGACTTAAGATGATCTATCGTTCCCCCCCGCAACGGCGCCAGAAATGCTTGTTGGTATAAATTAACGCACACTCTACTTTATCCGCAAGCGCACAGATAAAATCTATCGATGTAGCACTTCACTGGAGTAACCCAGTTTTAATATCAAACCCAAAGGAACGATAGTGTTAAGTCTTAAAGTCTAACCCCTGAGTAGCTAACAAGGACGAAGAATCTAGAAGTATAGAGGGGATCACTAAGGCTGTCTAATTTCAATTCAAGAGTGATATGTTTATATTATTCTTAGTGGGAAAGTTTCCATAAAAGGTCACAAACAGAGTATGAGTCTTTTATGCAAATGTGTAATCCTACCGAGCCTACACACGGGTAAGTGGACTATAGAAGAATCGACAAGGCTATAAGAGTCACCCTTGCGAACAACCACTACTACCGGCATTATAGGAGGCAATTATGAGCTATCAAGTCTAAGCACCATGCTTACACTATCGAACTACTCATAAACCTTAAGAATAATAAGAATAATGGCTCAAACTTAATATAGACGTTGATTACCAAAACAATCGCTGAAGCAAGTTGAAGATGAACTTGAATCCGCAGGTACAAGATGAAGAAGTTGATCCGATGGGCCGGAGCTCCTTTTTGATCTCTTCCTCTCTCTATCTCTTCTAGTTCTAGTATAAGACTAGGTTCTAAACCTAAACTAGAGGGGTATCTAGTCTTCTACTTGGAAGCTGGCTCTTGAAGTCTTCTTCTAGGGTTTCTAAATGAGGCGTAGACTTTTCTGAAGAGAGACTTGATCTTCCCTGGGGCCTGGGGGCCTGTATATATAGCCCTGGGCGAGGAACCGTGGCCGTTAGATCAAACCGACTTCACGTAGGGCTGAGATGGATCCTCAAAGGCGGTGGAGGAAGGTTCCAGAAGACGGAGGACATCGGGCCCAGGGGATGACCGACCGGTCATAGGGTGGGACCGGTCGGTCCCACCTGGCGGCCTCTCGGGGTGTCCTGCCTCGTGGTGTCCTCTGGTGTCCTCTAGGTCCTTCTGGAGTATTCCTGACATGTCGGTTCCGTAATCTTCCGTCGGTTTCCTTCTAGGAGAAGTAATCAGTGCTGGTTTTCCTGTTTAGTCCCTGCAGAATCACAATTCACCAAAATTCATGGAATATTGTCAATTAAAACGCCTAAACCTTTGTTGGTGACTGAATTCATGCCCTTTTCGTATTTATTTCTCTATTAATTTTGATAGATAACCAGTGTCAACACTCACTCTGCGGATCACAGGCAGCGAGGTATGATTAGAACCTAAGCAAAGGCTAGAGAGAGAGAGCTCAGGCAATTGTGGCTGCAAGGATAGAATGAGAGGAGGGGCGCCTCTCTTATTTATAGCCTAAGTACAATAGTCCCCTTCTACCCCTAGATACAAGAGCGAACAGGCTAACCCTAGGGGTATTCCAGTCCAACTCGCTGATGACTTGATCCGACGGCCACACGCCTTCCTCATCCTTAGCTTCGCCTCGACGCAAGCCTCAGGATGCCGCCACGTGTTATCCTGTCGACCGCCGCGCCTTCCTCACGGATAGCTTCGCCGCAACGCAAGCCTCTTCGCGCCGCCACGCGTTGACCGTCCTTTTGGACCTCCCCCGGTTTTGAGGCTAAAATCGGGAAACCTGTCCTCCAGCTTTGTTTTGTGGCCCAAACTCAGAAACCCACCAGCCCAGGTTTTGAGGCCCAAACCTGGAAAACCGTCCACGCTGAGTTTTGAGGACCAAACTCGGAAACCCGCCACCCCGAGTTTTGTGGCCCGAACTCAGAAACCGTCGAGGGTAGTTTTTTGAGGCTCAACTACCAAACCCGCACCATAGACGGGATGTGGTTTGCACACCCCGAGTTTCGGCACCGATGCCGATGCATGTCCAGCCTCCACGCCGGGCACAGTGCATTCGCCTTCCTTCTCGACCTCTCGCCAAGTGTCACGACGTCATCACCTTCCTCCCGACTCAGCCGATGCACCGCACATCCCCATGTGCTCTTGCTTGCCGATGCCACGTGCCAGCTACCACAGCTGGTCCTCAGGTCTCCCAGTCCGTCGGTCCAAGCCTCACGTCCGCCCTTCACCGCTCCCGCTCCGTCGGCACGGCACGTCTCTACTTGACCTTCACCTCACTTTTGACCACTGTCTCTGAGCTCCACACCTGCACATCACCACAACCAAGAGACTTGTTGCCCGTTGACCGATCACTCATCACTCAGGAAGGGAACCACAAGGGCACATATCAACCTTATGTTCGCAATCTCCCCCTTGATGAGTGCATCGTCAACACATAGTAACCATAATCAAATATGAAAAGAAAATAGAAGTAGATAGAAGGAGAAACTCACTCGAGATGTCTAGAAGCCAAGTAAAAAGGCCGAAGAAGAACAAATCGAGATAAGCAAAGATTGGTCCCCAAAGACATGGGCAACGGTTCGACACAACCAAGCAAAGGATACGAGCAACAACTCAATCAAGAGCAAAACTCGATCAAGAAGAGTCAAAAGACTTGGTTCCCAAAGACATGGGCAACGGCTCGACGGAACCAAGTCAAAATCATGCTAGTCCTCAAGAAGAGGTAGAAAGGGCTCAACACCACTAGTTGAAAGCTCAATACCAAATGAGGCTGTAACATCGCATAAGAAAGCAAAATTGCTAGTCCCTCAAGATAGAGGCACAAAGGCTCAACACAACTAGCAGAAGGCTCGATACCAATCACAAACAGCCAAAACCTAGTGAAAATAGCTAGTCCCTCAAGACAGAGGCTCAGAGGCTCGACACAACTAGCTAAAAGCTCGATACCAATTGAGAGTCAACTCGGAGCAAAGCAGAAGGACTCCCCCTCACTACAAGAACTCCCCCTCAACAAGTGAAGCACAGAAATTGCAAATTGTCACCATATCATGAAAAACTCCATAAAAATCTCCCCCTTGAAAAATTCTCCCCCTTGGGGCCAATTTGCACTCAAAAGAGAAGGGAAAAGAGCTCAAATAAGCGAGAACGGAGCTAGGCCATGCCTATCGGAGTCAAGCAAATGCATATGAGTCAAAAATGCATGTTAGCAGCTTCAGGTATATAATCGATAGAGTGAAAAGATGCTCTAAAGAGTGTTGATCTGACTATTAAGCAAAAAACAAGAGTGCTAGCAAAGGCTCAAACTGATCACAGAATACGAAATATGAACATTTAAGCTTAGTGAGCAGATTTTAGAAGTTCAGAAAGGGGTTTCACCATCAAAATAGCACTGAACATGTATAGACAGAAAGTCAAACAAGTGCTAAACATGTATACAAGGTGAACCACCCCTAGAAAAGTTCAATCATCATGCAATAGAATGAAACATAGACTTGTGTTTTTAGTTTTTATCGGAGAAAATGCAGCGGTTATTACACAAGTTCAAATTCAGCCTATGACTGCGAGAGGTTGAAAGCTTGTCATTGCCTAACTTTTCAACTGAGCTAAGCATATGCATATGCAATAAGAAGTTTGAAGCATCGGTTTCGGTCTTATACTACATGGCTCAAGTTTAACTCATTGTGCAATGAGAAACAGTCTCGATACCGTGATGTGCTGACAAAGCAATCTCATCTCGATCTTTTCAATTCAGTAATACTTGGTTCATTTTAAGCAGAATATGAACAATCCAAGCAAGCGAATGACCTCAGTACTAGAGACATAGCAACCTAGCATATATGGAATAGCACAAGTGGCCTCAACACATTCTAAACATGTTAGATGCCAATCTCAATGGTGAACAAGTGTCAACTTTTAGGTTCAATTAAGCAAATTCACCATTCTAAAAAGTAGCTCAGCTCACAACATGTATCAGTGATCAAAGGGAGCCTAAGCTATAAGCATCATCATATATCATCGGAGCAAGACTAGTCAGAGCATAAATTCATTCTAAGGAGTATAGACATGAAGCTCGAAAATGCAAGGTGTATACATGATGAAATGCATGCAGAAGTCAGTATCGGAGCAAAGACAAAATTAAAACAAACTCAAAACCCAACACGAGCATCAGAAAAGTCAGTCTATGATACATCAAACAACATGCTTCCCCCATCTAAAAGGGGAAACACACACCAAGCTCACCTCTCAACCTAGCAAAAGTTGAGAGATCCAAAGGCTTGGTGAAAATATCTCCAACTTGGTTATGAGTGTCTACATGCCTAAGGTCAATGTCGCCTTTCTGCGGATACATGGGTGTATGCCGAGTCTCGAGTGATGAGTGATTGTCAACGGGTTTGATCGCATGTTCTTTGGCTTGTGTTGTGCAGGTGTCAAGCACGGAGACAGTGATCGAGGGCAAGGTGAAGGTCAAGTAGAGACGTGTCATGCCAACGGACCGGGAGCAGTGAAGGGCGGACGTAAGGCTTGGACTGTGGGACCGGTGGCCTGAGGATCAGCTGTGGTGGCTGACAGCCTAGGACAGCGATGAGCGGAGACTTGCGGGGCATGGTGTTGCTCGGGTCGAGGACCTGGGGACACGTGTCGGTGGACGGGGTGCACAGGCGGTGCATCCCCTCTTTAGCTCTGGTTTGGTGGTTGAGCCACAGAAAAACCACCGGGTGGACGGTTTCCAGGTTTGGGCCACAAAACCTGGTGCTTTGGGTTTGCCGAGTTTGGGCCACAAAACTCGGGCTGAGGACGGTTTCCAGGTTTGGGCCTCAAAACCTGGGCGCTGCGGGTTTCTGAGTTTGGGCCACAAAACTCAGGCGATGGGAGGCTGGTTTCCCGGTTTGGGCCTCAAAACCGGGGGATGGACGTGAAGGCTTGGTTTCCCGGTTTCGGCCACAAAACCGAGGGGCAGAGTCTGGGAAAAGGACAAGCAGAGCGGTGGCGGCACGTGGCGGCAATCGGTGAGGTTGCGTCGAGGCAACGCTACCAGTTGTGCGGGCGTGGCCGTCGGATCAGCACCTACCACGAGTTGGTCTAGGATAGCCTTAGGGTTTGGCTGGGTCGCTCTGTAAATACTTAGGGGTAGAGTGGGAATTAGAATTAGGATAAGTAGGGGGAGACACCACCACCTCCCAAACTATCTCAGTCATTTTGCTCTTTTGCTTCTAGGGTTTCCTGCTCTCCCATTCCCTGCTATAGCGAACTGAGATCCACAGAGAAGAGAACAATACCTCTGTGTCCATGAGATTTTGAGGAAGTGAGACCGTAATCTCACTATTGTAGCATGTGGTAGCCACACGGTTGCAAATTCGTGGTTGTAATTTGCGTTGGGTTCTTGTTCTTCGCGGGTTGGTTTTCTCCATGATTTTCTCGGTGATCGATCTCTCTACTCGGTGCGTCTTTTGCAAATTCGTTTGAACCAAGTTGTTCTAGATCATGAGGTACTTCTTTCCACCGAAGGAATTTACCTCTAACCTCATGAGCTAGTAGATCGGTCGATTTTCGTTTCGGTTTGGTTTTTGCTTCCCTTCACCTGAAATTTTTCAATTCATCGATTTGGAGATAGGTTCGAGCCATGATCTCTTAGAGATAGCTCACTATCCTCCTTGTGACTCCTCTCACCAAGTTTGATCCCTAGAGGATTCGTTTTGGGTGAGATCGAGTCGAATCGGTGGACGAACTGCCTAGTTTCGGGGTGACCGGACGCTTACTTCGGGCTGACCGGACGCTCGGTCAGAGTCCGGTCGTTGAAGGTTTTGACCAGTTCATTTTCGTTGACTTGACCGGACGCTCTGTAGGTCATCCACCGGACTCACTTGTGCTATTGTTCACAGTTTTTGTCTTGACTGACCGGACGCTCGAGGTGTGACTAGACGCTTAGTAACCAAACAGAGAGGTCCCAAATTGGTTTTCGCTCGACCGGACGCGTCCGGTGGGTGTTGACCGAACGCAGGGTGAGTTCGGTCAGTGTTGTTTTGCACGTTTTCGTCCGCAGTTTGTTCATCCGACTTTCGATTTGAGATCCGCTTGTTGCGTTGGATTCCTGACTTCGTGTTCTACAGAAATCGGGCTTCTCGCTTTACAAAATAGCCTGACCTAGAGGAATTTTTGTGACCTATGTGAACTTGGGCGAGGGAATTTTTGTGGTGTCCCGCTGTGTTCCTAGGGAACATCCACCCATTCTCTTGGGTCGTGGACATCACGCGCTTCGGTTTTTGCTCTTGGGGTTGATTTTCGGGACAGAGGCTTAAAGTTTCTGAAAGGAAATTTAAAGCTCCCATTCACCCCCCTCTGGTCGCTTTCTGGTAGCACTTTTGGTCCTTCAATTGGTATCAGATCAGGTTAAGGATCTTCAACCTTAGCCGGTTCCAGATCCACCGAAGGTGACATGGATCACGGCGTGGGCAAACCACCGTTTTTTGATGGGACGAACTATGCGTATTGGAAGATACGTATGTCGGCCTATCTTCAGAGCATGGGTGCTTCTGTTTGGGAAATTTGCAACAAGGAGGATTACGTTGTCTTGGCTGCTCATGTCTCTCAGCTTCAGATTGATGAGCACGATGCCAATAGCCAAGCGCGTAATGCTCTTTTCTCCTGTTTGAGCATGTTCGAGTTTGATCGCGTTTCTCACCTCCCCACGGCTCATGAGATTTGGGCGACCCTCATGCGTTTCCATGAGGGAACCACTCAAGTCAAATCCCGTCTCTATGAGTCACTGTAAGTGCAATCAAGCCCTAATTGTGGGTTTTGGTGATAATGACCACACAATTGGAGAACTAATGAGATTTATGAAGATGACAAGCAGGTTAATGTTAAGAAAGGAGGTTGCATATGTGTTGGTGGACCCCTCATGCTACATTTCATCGGCTCCGGACTCAAAGTGCTACAACAAGCTTTTTCATTTGAATTTGAGTTATAGGAATGTCGTACTATCAAAGGGGAATGCAAATACATTGCTATGGCTGAATGATATGTGCTCAAACCAACCCAAGCCATCCCTATTTCTGACCAAAGATAGTTGCTCTAAAATCAGATCTTTCCCTATCTGTTTGGTAGGCGCGGCAGTGCTGCTCTTGGCGCGGTAGTGTCGGGCCGCGGCACTGCCGGGCTTCGGCCGGCACTGCCGCGACTTGTTGTAACCGTTGGATGGCAGGGGGTATTTACATCACCCCTCTGCCACCCCAACGGTCACCCACGACCATTTACTCATCTCCTACCTCTAGACAAGGCTCCTCTTCCCATTGAAGGCTCTCAACCTCCATCTCACCAAATCTTGGATTCCCATTGATTCCATGTGATTGAGAGGCTCAAACCTTCACCAAAGAGAAGCCCTAGCTGAGATCTACTCCCTAGAGCACTTGATTTGAGCCATAGCCGGTGGATTTGCTTCTATTACTCTTGGGTTCTTGGAACCCTAGCCGGCTAGGCATCGCCCTAGAGCCTTGCCAACTTGTGTGGCGGCCTAGGGAGGTTTATAACCACTTGTGCAGCTAGTATTATTACCCCTCACTTCAAGGATTTGGTTCCTTGACTTGAGAACGAGGTAGAGTTGCAAAGCTCATGACCTAATTGGTCAACCTCAACAACGTGGAGGTAGGCAAGCCTTGGTGGCGAGCTAAACCACGAGATAAATCACTTGTCTCTTGTGCTTGCTTAGTTTCATTCTTCATATTCATGAGCTTGTGATAGATTCTAGGGTTTGGCCCGATCTACTTATTATCACATATTAAGCTTGTTAGAGTTGGTTCTGTTGGTTCAGGGAACTAAGTGCTACATTTCCATGCATATAGATTTGGTTTGTTGTGCTGGATTTCGAATTGCAGGCTTGGTCTCGTTGTCTGCACGCAGCAGTACGGGGCTGAGGGTGTGCCGCAGTGCCGGGCTTAGGGCGGTAGTGTCGGGCATTACTAATTGAGTTTCGAGCTATGATTTTTGACAGGCCTATTCACCCCCCCCTCTAGGCCACACAGGTCCTTACAAGTGGTATCAAAGCCTGGTCTCTCAGCAGCACTTCACCGTGCGAGAGAATGGCCACCGACGGAGGAACGGGTAACGCTAGTGTTGTGCAACCCAATCCATTCGACCCGGATGTGCACACCACTAGCAGCAGTGAAAGCGTCTCCACGGCAAGCGGAAGGACACTTCCTCAATTGGATGTCTCGGCCGGAGAGCTCGCAAGAAGAAAGGAAGAAAGAAGGTTGAGAAGAGAAGCTAGAGCCAAAGCAAGAGAAGATGCAGCGGCTCTCAAAGCAAAAGAAGACAAGGCTCAAAGAAGAGAAGAGAGAAAGATTAGAAGAGAAGAAAGAGCCAAGAGAAGAGAAGAAAAGAAGAAAAGAAGGAAGAGCTTCAAGCAAAGAAGAGTGTGCACTTGAGTGAACTCAAGTAGCACCGAAGATGGTGATGATGACATCTCCTATTCAACTCAGGGCAGCAAGAAGAAGAAGAAGGAGACCAAGAAGTCATATCGAGTCGTATCTTTAATTACTCCACTTTGACTAACCATGACTCTAGGCCTCTCATCAATGTGCCCGCGGGCAAGTTACCTCATTTCGACGGGACTAACTTTGCCAAGTGGAAGCACATTCTGAAGACCTATCTTATTGGTCTCCATCCAGGTATTTGGGAGATAGTGCACAATGGACTTGAAGCACCGGTTGATCCGAAGAACCCCACTCAAGATGAATTCCGCAACATTCATCTCAATGCCCAAGCCACTAGTGTGCTACTTAGTGCCTTCGATGGTGATGAGTACAACAAGGTCATGGGAGTTGAGGTTGCAAAGGAGATTTGGGACACATTGCATATTGCTCATGAAGGGGTGACAAAGTGAGGCAATCCAAGATTGACTTGTTGATGGCTAAGCTCAACCGGTTTGTGATTTGTGATGGTGAAGGCCCACAAGAGATGTTTGATAGGTTGATGGTCATTGTTGGCAAGATTAGAGGGCTAGGTGGAAATGAAATCAATGATCACAAGGTTGTGAAGATCATGTTGGAGGCATACTCACCAAGGAATGAGACCGTAGTGACATTGATTAGAGACAAGAAGAAGTTTGAGCATTCACACCTAGTGATGTGCTTGGGAGGATCATCACATTTGACATGCAAAGAGAAGAGGTAAATGAGAGAAGGAAGCTTGGGGAGTTGCAAGCTAGGCTAGATGGGATGAAGAATCAAGGATGTGGCACTCAAGGCAAGCAAGTCAACAAAGCAAGCAACATCAAGGAAGCCAAATCAAGCAAACAAGCCTCTACAAGCAAGCCCAAGCAACAAAAGAAGAAAATAGAGGTTGAGGACAGCACATCATCCTCTTGTGGGAGTGGGAGTGATGGTGAGGAATTTGAGAAAATTGATGATATAGCTCTATTCATGAGAAGATACCGCAAGGGGCGGCTCAAGAAGACGGATACAATTGGTGAGAGAAGTTTCCCAACAAGAAAAAGAGAACTTGCTACAATTGTGGTAGCACCAAACATTTCATAGCTCATTGCCCAACTGAGAAAAAGGACAACAAGGGCAAGAAAGATGACAAAGCCACTTACAAGAAGCACAACAAAAGATATATGGGAGAAGCTCACATTGGACATGAATGGGATTCAACCGCACAAACCTCAAGTGAAGAAGATGAGAAGATGGCAACCATAGCATTTCAAAAGTCATCTCCTTCACCAAGGCTATTCAACAACTTGTCAGATGATGATGATGGCAACTCCCACACTTGTCTCATGGCCAAGAAAGAGAAGGTGAAAAAGACTCACACTCCTAAACCTTCTCTTCCACCTAGTGACATTCTAGTAGTGAACTTAGTGATTCCTCTAGTGATGATGATTCTAGTGATGAAGAGATAAACATGATAACTAAAATTTGGACAAGAAAACCAAACTCTTTATCACAAAGCTAATGGAGGAATTAGAAGGTGTACAAGCCGAGAGCTAGCATAAGTGAGGATGCCCTCATCAAACAAGAGGACCTCTACATTGCTTGCAAGGAGGCTCTTGCATTAGAGAGAAGTAGTTGGATGTTTTGCATGAGGCCTTGGCCAAAGAGCAAGATGAACATGCTTCCCTAAAGAAGGCTCATGTTGCACTCAAGGAAAAGTATTGTGGCTTGGATGAAAAGCACAAAGAACTTGAGCTGCAATATAATCTTCTTTGGGAAAGCAACTCAACTCTCCCTAAAGCAAATGTCACTTCTATTCCCTCCACTAGTGAGGTTGTGGAAAATGCTATAATCTTGATTTGAATGTCTATTCCACTAACCTTGTGAACATGGAGGCCATGAGAAAGGAGATAGCAAGGTTGACAAACATCATCGCAGTGGTTGTGTCAAGTTCTACCACAAGTGCTAATGAGAAGACCCAAAAGAAGAACATGCACAAGTTCAAGAATGGAAGACGTCCTTCCATAAAGGATGGGTTGGGGCACGAAAAAGGAGCCAAAACCAATGGAAGGAAACAGTGAATGACAATGAGTGTGTGAGGTTTGAGAAGAAGGGTCAGATTGGTACAGTTTAGCCTGCACAGACCGCGGTAGTGCCACGCCAGAAGGCGGTAGTGCCGGGCCCCGGCAGTGCCGCCCCCAGGCCGGCAGTGCCGCGCCCCAAGAAAGGGAAGGCTACCAGTTTCCCTTCTGCTCAGTCTCACACACAGCCCAAGCAGGTGCCCAACCAGAAGCAAGGGTCTCAGAAACCAAAGGAATCAATTTGGGTGACAAGAACAAGTTTACACATCAACCCAAGACAGAAGCTCCAAGAAAAAGAGCATGTCATCTTGTTACATATTAGGACACAACAACAGTGGTAAAGTTGTTGCAAAGTATGTGGTGATAACAAGAGGACAGCCGACAAGTTTATTGGGTTCCTAAGATACTTGTGACTAACTTGCAAGGCCCCAATATCAATTGGGGACCTAAACCTAGGAACTAAACTTGTTTTGCAGGCATACTCCTCCGTGGTGGATCAAGTTGGGTGCTTGATAGCGGATGTACAAATCATATAACGGAGAAAGAAAGGAGTATGTTCTCATCATATTCCCCAACTTCAAATGCAAGCGAAAACATCATTTTCGGTGATAACTCCAAGGGGGATGTGTTAGGTCTGGTAAAGTTGCTATTACACTTGAGCATTCAATTACTAATGTCTTACATGTTGATTCGTTGAGTTACCACTCGTTATCCGTTTCACAATTGTGTGGAATGGTCGGGTTTCAATTGTCTCTTTACGGAAAAGGGTGTGGAAGTCTTTAGAAGGGAGGATTCCTCTATTGTCTTTATGGGTCGTTTGAAAGGGAAGCTTTACTTAGTTGATTTCAACAAAAGTGAATCCAAACTTGAGAATTGTTTAGTGGCAAAATCTAGCATGGGTTAGTTATGGCATCGCCGACTAGCTCATGTTGGGATGAGGAACTTGGCCAAACTTCAAAAGAAACCACATCTTAGGACTAACCAATGTTGATTTTGAGAAAGACAGAGTATGTGGAGCTTGCTAAGCCAGAAAACAAGTAGGCGTACCTCACCCACCAAAGAGCTATGACACTACTACACAACCATTGGAGTTGATTCATATGGATCTCTTTGGACCGGTCGCCTACATTAGCATTGGCGGTGGGTAAACAACATGGTCTTGTTATTGTTGATGATTTTTCTCGTTTCACTGGGTATTCTTTATGCATGACAAGAGTGTAGTGCAAGAGAAGGTCAAGATGTTCATACAAAGAGCTCAAAGGGAGTTCGGTTTCAACGTCAAGAAGGTTCGGAGTGACAACGGAACCGAATTCCGAAACACCCAAGTGGATGAGTTTCTTGATGAAGAGGGCATCAAGCACGAGTTTTCAGTTCCATACACCCTCAACAAAATGGCGTGGTGGAGAGGAAGAATAGAACACTCATTGACATGGCAAGGACGATGCTAGATGAATACAAGACGTCGGACATCTTTTGGGCCGAAGCCGTCAATACCGCTTGCCATGCAATCAACCGCCTCTACCTCCACAAGAGAAGAAAGAAGACCTCTTATGAGCTCCTCACCGGTAACAAGCCGAAGGTGTCTTACTTTAGAGTCTTTGGGTGCAAATGTTTCATATTGAACAAGAAGCCCAAAGTCTCTAAGTTCGCATCCAAGGTTGATGAAGGTTTTCTTCTCGGTTATGGATCAAATGAGCACGCCTATCGTGTTTTCAACAAGGCCTCCGGCAAGGTTGAAATAGCGATAGACGTGACGTTTGATGAAACTAACGACTCTCAAGTAGAGCAAGTTGATGAAGTTGTTGTAGGAAATGAGGAACCACCTGTGAAGCAATCAAGCAATTAGCCATTGGTGATATTAGACCACAAGAACAGCAGGCTACTGGTCAGGATGGTCCTCAAGCTGAAGCCCCTGCTGGGACTGGTGAGATACAGTCCCCAGCAGTGCCGGCCACAAACCCGGCAGTGCCGAGCTCCGGCAGTGCCGGGCGGAGCCCAGCAGTGCCGGGCACACCCCGGGCAGCTGCAGCTACTCCACTTCATGGAGTAAACCTACAACCCATCTTCGAGCAAGATGAAGAAGAAGATGCAGAAGATGAACCAGAACCCATTGATCATCCAAGGCTAAAGCAAACCATTCAACGGGATCATCCCGTTGACAACATCCTTGGGAGTCTTCGAAAGGGGGTAACGACACGCTCTCATTTGGCAAATTTCTGTCAATATTACTCGTTTGTTTCCTCTTTGGAACCTCTCAAGGTAGAAGAAGCCCTGGAAGATCCAGATTGGGTAATGACCATGCAAGAAGAGCTTAACAACTTCGAGCGTAATCAAGTATGGTCACTTGTGGAAAGACCAAACACCAATGTTATTAGAACCAAATGGGTATTCCGCAACAAGTAAGATGAAGAAGGTGTGGTGACAAGGAACAAGGCAAGATTGGTAGCTCAAGGATTCACTCAAGTACAAGGTTTGGACTTTGAAGAAACATATGCATCGGTTGCTAGACTTGAAGCCATTCGGATTTTTCTAGCCTATGCAGCCCATCACAACTTCAAGCTATATCAAATGGATGTGAAGAGTGCATTTCTCAATGGCCCTATACAAGAGTTGGTGTATGTCGAGTAACCACCGGGTTTTGAAGATCCCAAGTTCCCCAACCACGTCTTCAACTCCATAGGCGCTCTATGGGCTTAAACAAGCACCTAGAGCATGGTATGAATGCCTTAAGGAATTCTTGCTCAAACAAGGCTTTGAAATAGGGCAAAGCAGGGAAGAAGAGAAAGAAGACGAGAAAGCACTAACAAGGCGACCAGAGGGCGGGTGAATGGGAGCTCAAAAATTTCTCTCGAAACTTTGGCCAAATGTCCCAAAATAATCCCCCGAAAGCTACGACCGAAACCGTGATGCCCACGACCCTTGGAAGAGGGTGGATGATCCCTAGGATCATAGCGAGGCACCACAAAGTGAAAGCAAACCAAACTCCGAAAGCACCGAGACAAGTTCGACCTTCAAAAGCCAAGTCCTGAACGTAGATAGACGGCTACGTCGAGAAATCTCCAAATACCGATGCTAACAAGTAGCAAAGATACCTAGAGAGGTTCCTTGGTCAACTACAGGGCCAAACGAGAAGTCCGAAAATCAAGCGAGGAAGCCGGGAGAGCAAACGCACTAAACCGCAACACTCAGCAGGATCCCGGACTGTCCGGACCTGGAGTCCCGGACTATCCGCCCAAGGCCGGACAGTCCGCGGGTCACTGGCGGACCGTCCGCCGATAGAAAACCCAAAACAGCAGTGCTGCTGCAAGTCCCCTGGATGTTCCCGGACTGTCCGCGAACTCCAACGGAGGACTGTCCGTCGGTCAATCAAAAACCAAACAGCCGAAGAACAGTGCCACTGGTCTGGCTTGTCCCCAACGCGCGGACTGTCCGCGCCTGGGGTGGCGGACTGTCCGCCAACACCCAGTGAGGGCGATTTTGGTCGCCCTTCACCCAAATCTTCTCCAAATTGATTCAAACCAAAATCCAACGTTCCCAAACTTGGAGAGGATGATCACGGAGTAGTTAGGAGACTATCCCAAGAAATCATCCGCTCAAAACAACTCAATCACCGGGAAATCGAAAGGGGAGAAGCATGAACCGAAAAGCGCCACGAAAACGAAATCAACCAGATCTACTTGTTCGTAAGGAGTTAGATAAATTCCTTCAGTGGAAATGATCTCCTTTCAAATACGAACAAGTTGATTCAAATGGATTTCGCAAAGACGCAGTATGGAGAGAGATCGAGCGATGGGAAAAACGCGGAGAAAAGATGAACGCGAAGAACACGAACCAAAACGCGAATCAACACATCGATCTGCAACCGTGTGGCTACCACACGCTACAACAGTGAGGTTACGGCCTCACTTCCTCAAAATCTCCAGTACACAGAGGTATGGTTCTCTGCGGATCTCAGCTAGCTACAGCAGGGGATTGGGAGAGCAGGAAACCCTAAGTGCAAAGAGCAAATGAACTGAGATAGAAAGGAGGAGGGTGTCTCCCTCTACTTATCCTAATTCTAATTCCTACTCTACCCCTCTACTAATTACAGAGCGAACCAGCTAAACCCTAAGGTTATTCTGGACCAACTCGATGGTAGGTGGATCCGACGGCCACGCTCGCACAACTCGTAGCGTTGCCTCGACGCAACCTCCCGATTGCCGCCACGTGCCGCCCTCGCTCTGCACCCCCGGTTTTGTGGCCCAAACCGGGAAACCAGCCTTTCCAGCCAACCCCCGGTTTTGAGGCCCAAACCGGGAAACCAGCCCACCAGCATCTGAGTTTTGAGGCCCAAACTCAGCAAACCCGCAGCGCCCAGGTTTTGAGGCCCAAACCTGGAAACCGTCCTCAGCCCGAGTTTTGTGGCCAAACTCGGAAACCCTCAGCACCCAGGTTTTGAGGCCCAAACCTGGAAACCGTCCACCCGATGGTTTTTCTCTGGCTCTACCACCAAACCGAAACTGTAGAGGGATGCACCGCCCGTGCACCCCATCCACCGACACGTGTCCCCAGGTCCTCGACGAGCAACACCATGACCGCAAGTCTTGCTCGTCGCTGTCCCAGGCTGCCAGCCACCACAGCTGATCCTCGGGCCACCGGTCCCTCAGTCCAAGCCTCATGTCCGCCCTTCGCCACTCTCGGTCCATCGGCACGGCACGTCTCTACTTGACCTTCACCTTGCCTCTGATCACTGTATCCGTGCTCGACACCTGCACAACACAAGCCAAAGAACATGCGCATCATTCCAGTTGACAATCACTCATCACTCAGAGACTCGACATACACCCATGTATTCGCAATCTCCCCCTTGATGAGTGCATTGTCAACTACCAACACAAATCATAATGGAAATAGGAGGAAGAAGGAGAAGAGAGAACTCGACCAAATGACCCAAAAGCATAGCAAAGCCGAAGAAGGTCAAGTGGAAAGAGCAAAACAACTTGGTTCCCAAAGACATGGGCAACGGCTCGACGCAACCAAGCAAAGCAAAGCTAGCCCTCAAGAAGAGGTAGAACAGGCTCAACACCGCTAGCAGATATCAATCGACAAATCAAAGCAAATGCTAGTCCCTCAAGACAGAGGCACAGAGGCTCAACACAACTAGCAAAGAAAGCTCGATAGCAAAACCTTACGGCCAACAGGAAGCAGCAAAAACTCACCCTTGAATAGTGCAAGCAACTAGGAAAGCTCCCCCTTACAAACGGAGGGTAATGATTTGCAATTTCTCCCCCTTAGTTGAAAATGCACTTATCAAGAAACAATGCTCCCCCTCAGAAAATGCACCATCAAAAAGTGCCAACACGCAGATTTCTCCCCTTCCAAAATGCATATGAGTCAAAATGCAAGTTAGGAGCTTCAGGAGTATACTCAAAAGAGTGCAAAGATGCTCTACAGAGTTCTGGTCCGATGACTCAGAAAATGCACAGAATGCTAGCAAAGGCTCAAACTGATCACTAAGTCTGAAATGAGAGCAAAAAGAGCATGTTTGTAGCCAAAAAGGTATTCACCATCAAAATAGCACCAGACATGTATAGACAGGAAGTCAAACAAGTGCTAAACATGTATACAAGGTGAACTACCCCTAGCACAGTTCAATCATCATGCTGATACCAATGAAACATGAAGCATGTACTTGTGATTTCAAATTTTAATCGGAGTTGCAGCGGTGAAATTACACAAGTTTAGAAATCAGCATGTGACTGCGAGAGGTTGAATGCTTGTTATTGCCTAACTTTCCAACTGTGCGAAGCCTATGCATAAGCAATCAGAAGCTTAAAGCAACAGTTTCGGTCATACAATACACCGATCAAGTTTAACTCAAAGTGCAATGAGAAACAGTCTCGAAAACTGTGAGGTGCTAACAAGCAAACCCATCTCGATCTTTTCAATTCACTTAACTAGGTTCAGTTTTTAAACAGAATATGACATACCAAGCAAGTGAATGACTCAACACTAGAGACATAGCAACCTAGCATATATAAATAGCATAAGTGACTTCGACACATCCTACACATGCTAGTTGCATATCTCAATGGTGAACATTTTCAAGTTTTAAGTTCATTATCAAATTCACCATTCAAAAATAGCTCAGCTCACAGTATGCATCAGTGATCAGAAAGAGCATAAGCTACAGCATCAACATAAAGCATCGAAGCAAAGACTACACAGAGCATAGTTACATTTTTCAGACTATATTCATGAAGCTCAGAATGTAAAAGCGTATGCTGAAATGCAAAGATGCATGAAGAAACCAAAAGAGAAGCAAAAACAACTGAAAAACACAAAGTCAGTGTATCATACAAGAGTCAAAATGTTTCCCCCATCTAAAAGGGGAAACACACACCAAGCTCACCCCTCAACCGATTAAAGGTTGATTCATCCAGAGGCTTGGTGAGAATATCAGCCAACTGATGATGAGTATCGACATGGTGAAGGTCGATATCACCCTTCTCATAGTGGTCTCGCAAAAAGTGAAAGCGCACATCAATGTGTTTGGTCTTCGAGTGAAGCACGGGGTTCTTAGCAACGCTAATAGCACTCGTGATGTCACAAAGCAAAGGCACGCGAGAAAAGCTCAGACCAAAATCACGCAAAGTGGCCATCATCCAGAGTAACCGGGAACAGCAGCTAGCAGCAACAACATACTCAGCCTCCGTGGTAGACTGGGCGACACTAGACTGCTTGCGAGAGGACCACGATACAAGAGAAGATCCAATAAACTGGCAAGTCCCAGAAGTGGACTTGCGCTCGACACGGCAACCAGCAAAATCGGCATCGGAATAACCACAAAGGGAGAGGGTGGAGGAAGCTGAATACCAAATCCCGAACTTAGGTGTGAAACGAAGGTACCTGAAAATGCGCTTCACCGCCTGACGATGAGAAGTGTGCGGCGACGCCTGAAAGCGCGCACACAAGCACACCGCGAACTGGATGTCCGGGCGTGTCGCCGTCAGGTAGAGTAGCGACCTGATCATGCTTCGGTACTCCTTCTGGTCCACAGCTTCTCCATCCTTGTCCGCATCCAGGGCCGTCGTGGTCGACATGGGTGTTGGAAGAGGCTTGGCCTCACCCATATCGAACCTCTTCAGCAAGTCCTTGGTGTATTTGCCCTGGTGCACAAACGTTCGTTCTCGGGATTGCTTAATTTGCAATCCGAGAAAGAAAGTCAGCTTGTCCATCATGCTCATCTCGAACTCCCTGCTCATAGTATCTGCAAACTTGGCAACCAAAGCGTGAGAAGTACCACCGAAAATGATATCATCCACGTAAATCGGGACGAAGAGAGTGTCTTTGCCTTGCCTGAGGAGAAAGTGCGTTTTGTCTACACATCCCATTTTAAAACCCTTAGCTAGCAAGAAGGTTTTCAATCTATGATACCAGGCTCTAGGGGCTTGTTTCAAACCATATAAAGCTTTGTGAAGTTTAAAGACATGGTTTGGAAACTTGGGATTTTCGAAACCGGGGGTTGTCTAACATACACCTCTTCTTCTATGTAGCCGTTGAAGAAGGCACTCTTGACATCCATTTGAAAAAGTTTGAAACCTTTGGATGCAGCAAAAGCCAAGAGTATCCTAATAGCCTCCGAACGAGCTACGGGAGCGAAAGTCTCCTCATAGTCTATCCCCTCCTTCTGACTATATCCCTGGGCTACGAGTCTGGCCTTGTTTCTCACAACATGGCCATCTTCTCCCTGTTTGTTTTTGAAAACCCATTTTGTCCCAATTGGATGACACTCAGAAGGTGGAGACACTAGAACCCAAACCCGATTTCTCTCAAAGTTTTCTAACTCCTCATGCTTGGCATTGACCCAATCCGGATCCGGCAAAGCGTGTCCAACATCTCGGGGCTCAAAATCAGCAACAAAAGCAGAATGAGCAAAGTGAGAGATTTGAGACCTGGACCGAGTGACCCGTTCGTCAATGTTGCCGATCATCTGCTGAGGGGGGGTGTTGGTGCTGGATGTGTCGTGGCGCCTCCCGTGCAGACGTGATCTCCCCCTCAACAGCAGCTGGTGCCTCCCCGGGTAAAAAAGGTACCGCTCGGGGTGGCGGATCCCACGGCCCCCAGGAAGAAGACGTGTCGGGGCCGTGAGTCGTCGTAGAAGCCGCTCCTTGCGGCACAGCAGGTGGAGGGGGTGCTGGATCATCCATACCTTCAGCACCCTCGTCCTCGTCATCAAAAAGAGGCTCACCAACCTCATGATCACCTGCACACTCAAAATGAGAAGAAGGACAAACCATGGTCTCGTCGAAGGTGACATCGGATGTCTCCATGACTCGGTTAGTGTCAAGGTTAAGTACACGATAAGCTCGAGTGTGAGTGCCATAACCCAAAAACACACCGTCAGAAGAACGAGACTCAAATTTGTCCAGGTTGCCCTTTTTGAGTATAAAACAATGGCAACCAAAAACTCTAAAATAACTCACCTTGGGGAGTTTTCCAAAACGCAATTCATAAGAGGTCTTTTTCAAGAAAGCTCGAAGAAAAATGCGATTGGAAATATAGCATGCAGTGCTCATAGCTTCAGCCCAATATCGCCTAGGAGTCCTATGCTCATCGAGCATCGTCCTGGCCATCTCTACAAGGGTCTGATTCTTCCTCTCCACAACACCATTTTGTGGTGGTGTGTAGGGAGAAGAAAACTGATGCTCCAAGCCCAAAGAGTTACAAAACTTCTCAAAATCCGAATTCTTGAATTCGGAACCATTATCACTCCTAATAGCTCGCATCGAGTTCAAAGGGAACTCGTTCTGAAGACGCAAAATCAGATTGCGAGCAAAGGAGAAAGTCTCGGTCTTCTCAGCTAAAAAGAAGACCCACGAATATCTCGAAAAATCATCAACAACGACAAGCACATACCACTTCCCCCCAACTGAGCTCACCCGAGCCAGACCAACAAGGTCCATGTGTAAAAGCTCTCCAGGGCGCTTAGTCATGACTTGAGTCACTGGATGGTGGGGAGCAGCAACCATCTTCCCATGTCTACAAGAATGGCAAACAAGATCCTTCTCCATGGATAACTTGGGCAATCCTCGGATTAGGCCAAGTGAACTAAGTCTTGCAAGCAAGTCGAAGCTCAAATGTCCTAGTCTCCTATGCCACTTCCAAAGATCAGAAGAAGAAGGTCCAACCACAAGACAACGAGAAATGCCAAAAGACTCTGAGAAATCCGCACGAAAGACATTCCCAAAGGGCAAAATCCCACAAACAAGATTGCCCTGAGGGTCCAAAATGCGACTGAGATTCGGTTTAAAACGAATCTCATAGTCATCATCAAAAAGTTGCAAAACAGAAAGAAGGTTAAAATGCAAGTTACAAACAAGAGCAACATCGCGCAACACAAAATGCTCATTAACTCGCACCGACCCACGAGACAATACCTTACCTTTGCTATTGTCGCCAAAGGTGATAAACTCCTTTCCAGCGACCGGACTAAGACTGGAGAACCACTTGGCATTTTCGGTCATGTGCCTCGAACACCCGGAATCCACCAACCAAACGTTCTCCAATCGTTTTACCTACATCAATAAAAAGACATAGGGTGAGGATACGGGCCAACACTGGGGTTAGTGAAGTAAGGAGAATACCAGTGTTGGGCCGGCTGCTCAAAAGAACGGTCAGCAGAAAAACCATTCCTAGCACACCTACGGAGGAAGCGATCACCACGTTTAGACAGACGTGGTCCGCTAAGGGAGGAGCGTCCATCGCGATACTCAAAACGCGATGGGGGAAAACGCTCATCTACAAAGCCACCGCCACGGGGTCCATAGCCCACAACAACAGGCTCCCGCCGGGCATGCTCTCTACGAGGCCTAGGCCTAGGAACTTGAGGCACTGCACCTCTAGGCCTAGCATCTCTCCTCGGAGCTCTCCTCTGCCTAGGCCTGGGAACTTGAGGTTCTGGACCTCTGGGCCTAGCAGCACGTCTCTGAACATTTGGCGCATGTACATCATGGAAAGGATGGTACATGTCCGCATTGTTCATCTCCCTAGCACGGCGCGCCTCTCTCTTGCGCCAAAAGCAGAACTCACTCAAGTGTCCATCTCTCCCACAGTGCTCACAATGGTACCTCACCGCTCTCAAAGGGGGTTGTTGGTACACACGGTTGTGGGTGTGGATCACTTTGCCCTTCTATGGCAACAGCTCCTCGTGAATAGGTGGCATCGTATCCAGCTTGTTTTTCAGGTGGTTGGGTTTGGGATGCCACACTTGGTTCTTGGGTGGAGCTCTCGGAGGTTCCTCAAACACTCCGTCCTTGGTGTTGGGCTTGAGCGGCTCTTTGGGTGGAAGCTTGTTAAGTTTGGGAGTAGTGGTGGAGTTGGGCTTCTCACTCGGGTTCAGACCACTCGACTCTCCAATCTTCCCAAAAGCTGAAACATCAACACCTGGAGCAAAGCCTACACTAGGGCCTCCAGCAGCTTGCTTGAATTGGGAGATCTTCATCCCGAGCTGTGGCTCACCACAAGACACCCATGACAAGATGGTCCGAAGGTATGTGTTTTCCTCCTCGGTTTGCATCTTGTCATGCTTCACGTTTGCAATCTCCATCTCCAAACCCTCGCACAAAGCACACCTAGTCACACAAGTGCTACCCAAGCTGGCCTTCTCAAGAGACACAATCTTGGCATTCTTCTCTGCCAACTCGGATTGCAAGCCTGGACAGGTCTTGCACGCACCTAACAACATGGGCCTAGCCCGGAGCTCATCCGCCTCTCCAACCAAAGCAGCATACTTACCTCTCAAAGTGAGAAGGTCAGTCATGTGCTTGGTGCACATCTCGCACTCAACCTCCTCAGACACGACCACGGTGGACTTTGCAAACTCAAGCTCCTTCACCGTGTCCTCCCACTTCTGCCTAAACTCCTTGCGCTCTCTAGCGGCACGCCTAAGCAGCTTATCCTGACTAAGCAAGGCGGCAGTAAGCTTCTCGACCTCAGCAGAAAGCTCGTCGTGGGTGAGAGATACCTGGGAGGTGTCGTCATCGTCGTCGTCGTCGTTCCGAGGAGTCTCCAGCTCGCCATTGAGGGCCATGGTGCAGAAGCCGTCGTCGTCGGCGAAGAAGCAGAGACCGTTCAACTTGTCCTCGATCCTCTTCTTCTTCTTGGACTCGTCATCGCTTGAGCAAGCGGAGTCATCATCCGAGCCATCGACGTCGCTGAGCGTGGCGAAGAACGCGCGCTGCTCAGCCTGGGCCTTCTCCAAGTACTTGGTCTTGATGTACTCCTTGTCGAAGCCGCCCCTCCGCTTGTGCCTCGGAGGGACATGCTTGTCCTTGCACTTGCCGGAGTCGTACTTGTGCCCATGGTCCGCCTTGCCGAAGGTCTGCTTGTTCTTCTTCGGGCAATTGGCGATGAAGTGGTTGGGGTCGCCGCACTCATAGCATCCTGAGCGTCCTCCTCCGCGGCGACGGTTCATGCGGTTGTTGTGGAACCGCGAGAACCGGTTGGCGAGCATTGCCAACTCGTCATCCCCCAAAGACTCCAGCTGGTCCTCTGTGACAGAAAAGAGTGAAGAGAGTGCAAATCCTCCAGAGGGGTTAGGAGAAGAGCCAGAAACCAAAGCCATAGTCGGGCCAGAAGGATTCTCATAAGAAGCCCTCGACATGGCGTCAATCTCACTAGACTTGAGCTTACTAAAGAGCTCGTCGCAAGTGAGGGTCTCATAGTTAGACGATTCGATGATCGCCTGGACCTTTGAGTCCCACACCGACCGATCAAGAGTATGCAAAAGCTTCAAAGCTCTCTCATGATCGTCGAAAGGCAACAGCTCCTTGTTCGCTCTCATCTTGTTGACAATGACCTGAAAGCGAGCGAATAAACTCTCTATGCTCTCGCCAGGCATGTGTCGAAAGTTCTCATACTCCCGCTTGTGCGACTCGTAGAGACAAGATTTGACTTGAGTGGTTCCCTCATGGAAGCACATGAGGGTCGCCCAAATCTCACGAGCCGTGGGGAGGTGAGAAACGCGATCAAACTCAGACATGCTCAAACAGGAGAACAAAGCGTTACGCGCTCGGCTATTGGCATCGTGCTCATCGATCTGAAGCTGAGAGACACGAGCAGCCAAAACAACGTAATCCGCCTTGTTGCAAATCTCCCAAACCGAAGAGCCCATGCTCTAAAGATAGGCCGACATGCGTATCTTCCAATACGCATAGTTCGTCCCATCAAAGAACAGCGGTTTGCCCACGCCGCGATCCATGTCACCTTCTGTGGATCTGGAACCGGCTAAGGTGGAAGATCCTTAACCCGCTCCGATACCAATTGAAGGACCGAGAAAGCACTAACAAGGCGACCAGAGGGGGGGTGAATGGGAGCTCAAAAATTTCTCTCGAAACTTTGGCCAAATGTCCCAAAATCATCCCCCGAAAGCTACGACCGAAACTGTGATGCCCACGACCCTTGGAAGAGGGTGGATGATCCCTAGGATCACAGCGAGGCACCACAAAGCGAAAGCAAACCAAACTCCGAAAGCACCGAGACAAGTTCGACCTTCAAAAGCCAAGTCCCGAACGTAGATAAACGGCTACGTCGAGAAATCTCCAAATACCGATGCTAACAAGTAGCAAAGATACCTAGAGAGGTTCCCTGGTCAAATACAGGGCCAAACGAGAAGTCCGGAAATCAAGCGAGGAAGCCAGGAGAGCAAACGCACTAAACCGCAACACTTAGCAGGATCCCGGACTGTCTGGACCTGGAGTCCCGGACTGTCTGCCCCAGGCCGGACTGTCCGCGGTTCACTGGCGGACCGTCCGCCGGCAGAAAACCCAAAACAGCAGTGCTGCTGCAAGTCCCCTGGATGTTCTCGGACTGTCCGTGAACTCCAACGGCGGACTGTCCGCCGGTCAATCAAAAACCAAACAGCCAAAGAACAGTGCCACTGGTCTGGCTTGTCTCCGATGCGCGGACTGTCCGCGCCTTGGGTGGCGGACTGTCCGCCAACAGCCAGTGAGGGCGATTTTGGTCGCCCTTCACCCAAATCTTCTCCAAATTGATTCAAACCAAAATCCAACGTTCCCAAACTTGGAGAGGATGATCACGGAGTAGTTAGGAGACTATCCCTAAGAAATCATCTGCTCAAAACAACTCAATCAACGGGAAATCGAAAGGGGAGAAGGATGAACCGAAAAGCGCCATGAAAACGAAATCGACCCGATCTACTTGTTCGTAAGGAGTTAGATAAATTCCTTCAGTGGAAATGATCTCCTTTCAAATATGAACAAGTTGATTCAAACGGATTTTGCAAAGACGCAGTATGGAGAAAGATCGAGCGACGGGAAAAACGCGGAGAAAAGATGAACACGAAGAACATGAACCAAAACGCGAATCAACACATCGATCTGCAACCGTGTGGCTACCACACGCTACAACAGTGAGGTTACAGCCTCACTTCCTCAAAATCTCCAGTACACAGAGGTATGGTTCTCTACGGATCTCAGCTAGCTACAACAGGGGTTTGGGAGAGCAGGAAACCCTAAGTGCAAAGAGCAAATGAACTGAGATAGAAAGGGAGGAGGGTGTCTCCCTCTACTTATCCTAACTTCTAATTCCTACTCTACCCCTCTACTAATTACAGAGTGAACCAGCTAAACCCTAAGGTTATTTTGGACCAACTCGATGGTAGGTGGATCCGACGGCCATGCTCGCACAACTCGTAGCGTTGCCTCGACGCAACCTCCCGATTGCCGCCATGTGCCGCCCTCGCTCTGCACCCCCGGTTTTGTGGCCCAAACCGGGAAACCAGCCTTTCCAGCCAACCCCCGGTTTTGAGGCCCAAACCGGGAAACCAGCCCACCAGCATCTGAGTTTTGAGGCCCAAACTCAGCAAACCCGCAGCACCCAGGTTTTGAGGCCCAAACCTGGTAACCGTCCTCAGCCCAAGTTTTGTGGCCAAACTCGGAAACCCTCAGCACCCAGGTTTTGAGGCCCAAACCTGGAAACCATCCACCCAATGGTTTTTCTCTGGCTCTACCACCAAACCGAAACTGTAGAAGGGATGCACCGCCCGTGCACCCCGTCCACCGACACGTGTCCCCAGGTCCTTGACCCAAGCAACACCATGCCCCGCAAGTCTTCGCTCATCGCTGTCCCAGGCTGCCAGCCACCACAGCTGATCCTCAGGCCACCGGTCCCTCAGTCCAAGCCTCACGTCCGCCCTTCGCCACTCTCGGTCCCTCGGCACGGCACGTCTCTACTTGACCTTCACCTTGCCTCTGATCACCGTATCCGTGCTCGACACCTGCACAACACAAGCCAAAGAACATGCGCATCATTCCAGTTGACAATCACTCATCACTCAGAGACTCGACATACACCCATGTATTCGCAAAGCCGATCCTACTCTCTTCACTCATAAAGTCAATGGAGATATCTTTATGTGCCAAATATATGTCGATGACATAATATTTGGTAGTACTAACAAATCTTTTTGTGATGAGTTTAGTAGGATCATGACTAAGAGATTTGAGATGTCTATGATGGGTGAGCTTAAGTTCTTCCTTGGTTTTCAAATCAAGCAATTGAAGGAAGGGACTTTTCTTTGCCAAACCAAGTACACCCATGATATGTTGAGGAAGTTTGACATGGTGAATGCCAAGCCTATCAAAACTCCCATGCCAACTAATGGACATCTTGATCTCAACGTAGAAGGGAAAGCCGTGGACATGAAGGTATATCGCTCCATGATCGGCTCTCTACTCTACTTATGCGCATCTAGGCCCGATATTATGCTTAGTGTGTGCAGGTGTGCTAGATTTCAAGCTAATCCGAAAGAATGTCACTTAGTGGTCGTTAAGAGAATCTTGAGGTATCTAGTTCACACTCCAAACCTTGGCTTGTGGTATCCTAAGGGCTCCAAGTTCGAACTACTTGGCTATTCAGATTCCGATTACGCCGGTTGTAAAGTAGATCGAAAAAGCACTTCGGGGACATGTCAATTCCTTGGACGGTCCTTAGTGTCTTGGGGTTCTAAAAAGCAAAATTGTGTAGCCCTTTCCACAGCCGAGACCGAGTATGTTGCAGCAGGTGCATGTTGTGCGCAACTACTTTGGATGAGGCAAACCCTTCGTGATTTCGGATGTCATTTTACCCATATCCCACTCTTGTGTGACAATGAAAGTGCCATAAAACTTGCAAACAATCCAGTGAGTCACTCAAGAACCAAACATATAAACATCCGACATCATTTCTTGAGAGATCACGAAACCAAAGGAGATATCGCACTTCGTCATGTGAGCACCGACAAACAACTAGCCGATATCTTCACTAAGCCTCTAGATGAGTCAAGGTTTTGTGCTTTGAGAAGTGAACTAAATATACTTGACTCTCGTAACGTAGTTTGAAACCTAGCATGCTTGATTGATCATCTAGAATGACCTAGGCAAAACCGATTTCAAAAATTTTCATACATTGTGTTTCAAAACCTTTGAGAAAGAAACTTGCTTGAAATGACCATTGTTCTGTATTGATTGATTGTCACTGGTCAAAACATGCAAGCAGTACGTGTCCACTCCAAGAATGAGATGTAGTAGCTTAGAGAATAAATCTTTCTGTTGGTAACTGACGGCAGTGCCGGGCCAGCCGCGGAACTGTCGGGCCCCGGCAGTGCTGCACTGGGCACGGTAGTGCCGCGACTTGTCGGTTTAGCCTGAATCGACTGTTACCGTGTGGGACCAAAGGGAAAACTTTTTCTACTCTTACCCTGCGGTTTCACCCTCTCTCTCTCCCTCATTCTTCCAGCCCATGACCCTATCTTCTTTCTCCTCTTCACGGGCGACTCAAGGGGCGACCGGCGACCGCCTCTTCACCGGGCTTCCTCCCAGTGTTTCCGGCTTGCAGCGGCGCAGCTCCGTGCTCCCCTCCGTTGCAGCTCCGGTCTCCCTTCTCCAAGGCTCTCCTTTCCCCCTCTCCATCTCAAGGTGAAGCTTCAAAGTCCCTAACCCTAAGTTTTTCCCGATTTGTAAAATGCGCCATGGCTATTGTATTTAGAGGTTGTAGAAGGGTTTGTAGATGATAGGGAGGTAGTAGAGATGATGGATGTGGTGTTCCTTGGCTCAGATCTGGCCTGCCCGCGCGGCAGTGCCGCGCATAGCGCGGCAGTGCCGGGCCCCGGCAGTGCCGCTCCCTGAGCGGTAGTGCCGAACCATGAGCAAGGGTTTGATCCAAGTAACACCCTATCCATCAAAGTCTATTGCCTCACTATAACCTACCAGCTCTTTTGCAGTCTTCTAATTCACAGTTTCCATGTTTTAGATGTCGGGCGGAAGAGATGATGAAAGGAGCGTGAAGCAGAGGATGGATCCGCTCAGGGGGAGGAGCAAGCAGCCATCTCGCCGAGGTGGCTCTAGCTCCCAAGGAGATGTTTCAGCGAGGCAGCAGATCCGTGATGAGGCTTGCCTGCAGATGCAAGGGCGACAGATAAGGGATGACCTCTTTCCCAATACACCGGAGCATCTGGCAGAGGTCAGCAGAGCACACTTGCAGCCATATACAGAGGATGTGCAGGAGAGGCCTCCACAGGACACCAGAGACAGGCAGCCCGTGTCTTATTATCAGCATTTCAACTCAGTAAAGACACAGCGCCAGCTCAATCCATACAACAATCAGAAGGATATGGGCATTGACTACAGGTTCTGGAATGAGTTCCATTCTGATTTCTATCACTCAGTCTTGTACAATGCCAAGAAGCAGAAGATTCTAAGTATGAAGTATGTTGATTGGGAGCATCTTGAGAGCAAGGCTGATCGTGACATCAACAGAGTGGTGGCTGCTTGCAAGGAGAGAAACATGTATGACTTGATGGGTTTTAGCTATAATTGGAATACCGAGATCATCCATCAATTTCATGCAACGCTCTATGTTGATAATGTGGTGGAGGAGATGCACTGGATGACCGAGGGTCGACACTACAAGGTCACTTTTGAGACCTTTGCTAGGATCCTTGGTTTGGGCAGCGAGGATAGGGAGCTTGATAGTCTGCACCAGGAGAGGACATTGACCGATAATGAGATTGCATTCATGTATGAGGATCCTCAGAAGGCATATGGGTTGGTCAAGGGGCTGAAAGGCTACTATTACATGTTGAACAACCTTTTCAGGCAAACTCTCAACCCCAAGAGTGGGTCTCATTCTAACCTCTATGGATATGGCAGGAACATGTTGGCTAGGATGGCCCCCAGGGCAAATCACTTCATCTCCAGCTTTATTTGGACTGAGCTACAAGTGGCAGCTGAGGATGCTAGGAAGGCAGTGCTCTATGCCCCCTACATCATGTATATGATTGAGATGGTCTCCGGCTATACATTTTCTAAGGATGGGCTGCATGAGCCATATCGTGCAGAAAAGAAGAAGGCAGCAGCAGCAGGGGCAGCAGCAGTTGATAGGCCAGAGAGCTCCCGCCCTTCCTATCAGAGGAAGAAGAAGAGCAAGCTGGCCAAATGGATTAAGGCCATCTTCTCTACTTGCACCTACGTAGCCTAGACAGCTCACCAGGCACTTGTTGAGCAGCATGCAGAGCGAGAGCGGGTGGGTCGTTCGCCGTTACCTCCACCCCGCTCTCCACCTCACTTCGACCTCTCCAGTCTTGACTCGGATGATATAGACTCAGATGGCGATGAGGAGCAGGAGGAGATAGTGCCTGAGCCACCCCGTCGTTCTACACGTGCCTCGACTCGCTACACCAGTACCACCCAACATGGGAAGGCCGTTGTGGAGTCCGACGACGACGACGATGATGATGATGAGGAAGAAGAAGTTCAGTGGGACAAGATCACTTCGGATGACGAGTGAGTGTTTGGACACTCTTCTCTTCTCTCTACTTCTCTCTTTTTGGTGACTTGTTGCCAAAGGGGGAGAATTAGGTGAAGAGAAGGGGGTACAACACTTTCTTTTTTCATGTCCCCATCTTTTAGTAGTTATGAGTTGTGAGAGATTTTGATTCCATCAAAACTCTATATTGTAATATTACTCTATGGTGCTACTTCTTAGTCTTGGATGTGGACATGTACGTTTGTTTGGTTATCTAGCTTGTCATATCATGTTTAGACCTATTGATGATTATGCTTTGTGGCTGTTTTTATTTCCGCTGCGTTTGCTGTCTGTAACCTGAGCGGCAGTGCCGGGCTCTGGCAGATAGGCAGCAAACCACTCTGATGTGCATAAACTGTCATTCGCATCACGTATTATTCTTGACACTGTTTGGTTGCACCCCACAAAGCTATTAGATGTGAAACTGAACCTACGCTACACTTTTAATATGTGAATGATTGGCCTCTAATGCCAACTTGAGACCTCAACTCTCATTCACACATTAAGGGGGAGGTTTCACACCTAAGCTTCTAAATCTCAAAGTATTCTACCCTTTTATTGTAAGCTTCAATTGTGTTGTCATCAATCACCAAAAAGGGGGAGATTGTAAGTGCAATCAAGCCCTAATTGTGGGTTTTGGTGATAATGACCACACGATTGGAGAACTAATGAGATTTATGAAGATGACAAGAAGGTTAATGTTAAGAAAGGAGGGTGCATATGTGTTGGTGGACCCCTCATGCTACATTTCATCGGCTCCGGACTCAAAGTGCTACAACAAGCTTCTTCATTTGAATTTGAGTTATAGGAATGCCGTACTATCAAGGGGGAATGCAAATACATTGCTATGGCTGAATGATATGTGCTCAAACCAACCCAAGCCATCTCTATTTCTGACCAAAGACAGCTGCTCTAAAATCAGATCTTTCCCTGTCTGTTTGGTAGGCGTGGCAGTGTCGCTCTTGGCGCGGCAGTGCCGAGCCGCGGCACTGCCGGGCTTCGGCCGGCCCTGCCGCGACTTGTTTTAACCGTTGGATGGCAGGGGGTATTTACATCACCCCTCTGCCACCCCAACGGTCACCCACGACCATTTATTCATCTCCTACCTCCAGACAAGGCTCCTCTTCCCATTGAAGGCTCTCAACATCCCTCTCACCAAATCTTGGATTCCCATTGATTCCATGTGATTGAGAGGCTCAAACCTTCACCAAAGAGAAGCCCTAGCTGAGATCTACTCCCTAGAGCACTTGATTTGAACAATAGCCGGTGGATTTGCTTCTATTACTCTTGGGTTCTTGGAACCCTAGCCGGCTAGGCGTCGCCCTAGAGCCTTGCCAACTTGTGTGGCAGCCTAGGGAGGTTTGTAACCACTTGTGCAGCTAGTATTATTACCCCTCACTTCAAGGATTTGGTTCCTTGACTTGAGAACGAGGTAGAGTTGCAAAGCTCATGACCTAAGTGGTCAACCTCAACAACGTGGAGGTAGGCAAGCCTTGGTGGCGAGCTGAACCACGGGACAAATCACTTGTCTCTTGTGCTTGCTTAGTTTCATTCTTCATATTCATGAGCTTGTGATAGATTCTAGGGTTTGGCCCGATCTACTTATTATCACATATTAGGCTTGTTAGAGTTGGTTCTATTGGTTCAGGGAACTAAGTGCTACATTTCCATTCATATAGATTTGGTTTGTTGTGGCTGGATTTTGAATTGCAGGCTTGGTCTCGTTGTCTGCGCGGCAGTGTCGGGCTTAGGGCGGTAGTGCCGGGCATTACTAATTGAGTTTCGAGCTGTGATTTTTGACAGGCCTATTCACCCCCCCCCCTCTAGGCCACACAGGTCCTTACAGTCACACAAGCGGGAGTATGAGAACTTTCGACACATGCCTGGCGAGAGCATAGAGAGTTTATTCGCTCACTTTCAGGTCATTGTCAACAAGATGAGAGCGAACAAGGAGCTGTTGCCTTTCGACGATCATGAGAGAGCTTTGAAGCTTTTGCATACTCTCGATCGGTCGGTGTGGGACTCAAAGGTCCAGGCGATCATCAAATCGTCTAACTATGAGACCCTCACATGCGACGAGCTCTTTAGTAAGCTCAAGTCTAGTGAGATTGATGCCATGTCGAGGGCTTCTTATGAAAATCCTTCTGGCCCGACTATGGCTTTGGTTTCTGGCTCTTCTGCTAACCCCTCTGGAGGATTTGCACTCTCTTCACTCTTTGCTGTCACAGAGGAGCAGTTGGAGTCTTTAGGGGATGATGAGTTGGCTTTGCTTGCCAACCGGTTCTCGCGGTTTCACAACAACCGCATGAACCGTCGCCGCGGAGGAGGACGCTCAGGATGCTTTGAGTGCGGCGACCCCGACGACTTCATCGCCAACTGTCCTAAGAAGAACAAGCATTCTAGGAAGGGCGATCATGGGCACAAGTACGACTCTAGAAAGCGCAAGGAGAAGTACGTCCCCGCGAAGCCGAAGCGAAAGGGTGGCTTCAACAAGGAGTACATCAAGAAGAAGTACTTGGAGAAGGCCCAGGCTGAGCAGCGTGCTTTCTTTGCCATGCTCAGCAACGTCGATGGCTCAGATGACGACTCCGCTGTCTCAAGCGATGACGAGTCCGAGAAGAGGAAGAGGATCGAGGACAAGCTGAACGGCCTCTGCTTCTTTGCCGACGATGAGGGCTTCTGCACCATGGCTCTTGGTGATGAGGTCGATGGCAAGCTGGAGGAGATCCCTCAGGACGACGATGACGACTCCTCGCAGGTATCTCAAACTCCCAAGGAACTCTCTGCCGAAGTTGATAAGCTTACTGCCGCTTTGCTTAGTCAGGATAAGTTGCTTAGGCGTGCAGCTAGAGAGCGCAAGGAGTTTAGGCAGAAGTGGGAGGATACGGTGAAGGAGCTTGAGTTTGCTAGATCCACCGTAGTCGTTTCTGAGGAGGCTGAGTGTGAGATGTGCACCAAGCACATGACTAATCTTCTCACTTTGAGGAGTAAGTATGCTGCTTTGGTTGGAGAGGTGGATGAGCTCCGGGCTAGACCCGTGTTGTTGGGT
Source organism: Coix lacryma-jobi var. lacryma-jobi (assembly GCA_009763385.1). NCBI lineage: Eukaryota > Viridiplantae > Streptophyta > Magnoliopsida > Poales > Poaceae > Coix > Coix lacryma-jobi. The sequence continues at coordinate 17,691,035 of CM019826.1, forward strand.
GCGTGCAAGTCCTGTGCGGGCTTGCAAACCGAGTTGGCAGAGAAGAATGCCAAGATTGAGTCTTTTGAGAAGGCCAGCTCGGGTAGCACTTGTGTGACTAGGTGTGCTTTGTGCGAGGGTTTGGAGATGGAGATTGCTAATGTGAAGCATGGCAAGATGCAAACCGAGGAAGAAAACACATACCTTCGGACCATCTTGTCATGGGTGTCGTGTAATGAGCCGCAGCTTGGGATGATGATTGCTCAGTTTAAGCGTGCTGCTGGAGGTCCTGGTGTTGGCTTTGCTTAGGGTGTTGATATCTCTTCTTTTGGGAAGATTGGGGAGTCGAGTGGTCTGAATCCAAGTGAGAAACCCAACTCCACCACTATTCCTAAACTTACTAAGCTTCCAACCAAAGAGCTTCCTAAGCCTAACACCAAGGATGGAGTGTTTGAGGAACCTCCAAAAGCTCCACCCAAGAAACAAGTGTGGCATCCCAAACCCAACCACCTGAAAAACAAGCTTGATACAATGCCACCTATTCAGGAGGAGCTTACGCCACAGAAGGGCAAGATGATCCACACCCACTACCGTGAGTACCAACAACCCCCTATGAGAGCGGTGAGGTACCATTGTGAGCACTGTGGGAGAGATGGACACTTGAGTGAGTTTTGCTTTCGGCGCAAGAGAGAGGAGCGACGTGCCAGGGAGATGGACAATGCGGACATGTACCATCCTTTCCATGATGTGCATGTGTCGAATGTCCAGAGGAGAGCTGCTAGGCCTAGAGGTGCAGTGCCTCAAGGTCCTAGGCGTCAGGGAGGTGTTGCCCGATGGGGTCCTGACTTTGCAGGATATGGACCCGTGGCGGAGGCTTTGTTGAGCGTTACCCTCCACCACGTTTTGACTATCGCGATGGACGCTCTTTACTTAGCGGACCACGTTTTCCTGTGCGTGGTGATCGCTTTCCCTGTAGGCGGGCTAGGAACGGTTTTTATACTGACCGTTCTTTTGAGCAGCCGGCCCAACACTGGTACTCTTCCTACTTCACTAACCCCAGTGTTGGACCGTATGCTCACCCTATGTCTTTTTACTGATGTAGGTGAAACGATTGGAGGACATTTGGTTGGTGGATTCCGGTTGCTCGAGGCACATGACCGGAAACGCCAAGTGGTTCTCCAGTCTTAGTCCTGTTGCCGGAAAGGAGTTTATCACCTTCGGCGATAATAGCAAAGGTAAAGTGTTGTCTCGTGGGTCGGTGCGAGTTAATGAGCACTTTGTGTTGCGTGATGTTGCTCTTGTTTCTAACTTGCATTTTAACCTTCTTTCTGTTTCGCAACTTTTTGATGATGACTATGAGATTCGTTTTAAACCGAATCTCAGTCGTATTTTAGATCCTCAGGGCAATCTTGTATGTTTGATTTCGCCCTTTGGGAAAGTCTTTCGTGCGAATTTCTCGGAGTCGTTTGGATTTTCTCGTTGTCTTATGGCTGGTCCTTCCTCCTCTGATCTTTGGAAGTGGCATAGGAGACTTGGTCACCTGAGCTTCGACTTGCTTGCAAGGCTTAGCTCACTTGGCCTAATCCGAGGATTGCCCAAGTTGTCGATGGAGAAGGACCTTGTTTGCCACTCTTGTAGACATGGGAAGATGGTTGCCGCTCCCCACCATTCAGTGACTCAGGTCATGACACAGCACCCTGGAGAGCTTTTACACATGGATCTTGTTGGTCCGGCTCGGGTGAGCTCGGTTGGGGGGAAGTGGTACGTGCTCGTTGTTGTCGATGATTTTTCGAGATATTCGTGGGTCTTCTTTTTGACTGAGAAGACTGAGACTTTCTCTTTTGCTCGCAATCTGATTTTGCGTCTTCAGAACGAGTTCCATATGAACTCGATGCGAGCTATTCGTAGTGACAATGGTTCCGAATTCAAGAATTCAGATTTTGAGAAGTTTTGTGACTCTTTGGGTTTGGAGCATCAGTTTTCTTCCCCCTACACACCGCCATAGAATGGTGTTGTAGAGAGGAAGAATCGGACCCTTGTTGAGATGGCCAGGACGATGCTCGATGAGCATAGGACTCCTAGGCGATATTGGGCCGAGGCTATGAACACTGCAAGCTATATTTCCAATCGCATTTTTCTCTGAGCTTTCTTGAAAAAGACTTCTTATGAGTTGCGTTTTAGAAGACAGCCCAAAGTGAGTTACTTTAGAGTTTTTGGTTGCCACTGTTTTATACTTAAGAAAGGCAACCTGGACAAATTTGAGTCTCGCTCTTCTGACGGTGTATTTTTTTGTTATGGCACTCACACTCGAGCTTATCGTGTACTTAACCTTGATACTAACCAAGTCATGGAGACATCTGATGTCACCTTCAACGAGACCATGGTTTGTCCTTCTTCTCGTTTTGAGCGTGCAGGTGATCATGAGGTTGGTGAGCCTCTTTTTGATGATGAGGACGAGGATGCTGAAGGCATGGGTGACCCAGCATCACCTCCACCTGCTGTGCCGCAAGGAGCGGCTTCTACTACGACCCACGGCCCCGATCCCTCTTCTTCGACCTGGGGGCCGTGGGATCCGCCACCCTGAACGGTACCTTTTGTACCCGGGGAGGCACCAGCTGCTGTTGAGGGGGAGATCACTTCTGCTCGGGAGGTGCCACGACACATTCAGCACAAACACCCCCCTCAATAGATGATCGGCAGCATCGACGAACGTGTCACTCGGTCCAGGTCATAACAAATCTCTCACTTTGCTCATTCTGCATTTGTTGCTGATTTTGAACCCCGAGATGTTGGACACGCTTTGACGGATCCGGATTGGGTCAATGCCATGCATGAGGAGTTAGAAAATTTTGAGCGAAATTGGGTTTGGGTTTTGGTTCCACCTCCTCCAGATTGTAATCCTATTGGGACAAAATGGGTTTTCAAAAACAAACAAGGAGAGGATGGCCACATTGTGAGGAACAAGGCCAGACTTGTAGCCAAGGGTTATAGTCAGAAGGAGGGGATAGACTATGAGGAGACTTTTGCTCCTGTAGCTCGTTTGGAGGCTATTAGGATACTCTTGGCTTTTGCTGCATCCAAATGTTTTCAACTTTTTCAAATGGATGTCAAGAGTGCCTTCTTAAACGGCTACATAAAAGAAGAGGTGTATGTACAGCAACCCCCCGGTTTTGAAAATCCCAAGTTTCCAAACCATGTTTTTAAACTCCATAAAGCTTTATATGGTTTGAAACAAGCCCCTAGAGCCTGGTATGATAGGTTGAAAACCTTTTTGCTTGCTAAGGGTTTCAAAATGGGATGTGTGGATAAAACGCTTTTTCTCCTCAGGCAAGGCAAAGACACTCTCTTGGTCCAGATTTACGTGGATGATATCATTTTCGGTGGTTCTTATCACGCTTTGGTTGCCAAGTTTGCAGATTTAATGAGCAGGGAATTCGAGATGAGTATGATGGGCGAGCTGACTTTCTTTCTCGGATTGCAAATTAAGCAATCCCGAGAAGGAACGTTTGTACACCAGGGCAAGTATACCAAAGACTTGCTGAAGAAGTTCAATATGGGTGAGGCCAAGCCTCTTCCAACACCCATGTCGACCACGACGGCCCTGGATGCGGATGTGGATGGAGAAGCTGTGGACCAGAAGGAGTACTGAAGTATGATCGGGTCGCTGCTCTACCTAACGGCGACACGCCCGGACATCCAGTTCGCGGTGTGTCTATGTGCACGCTTTCAGGCATCGCCGCGCACTTCTCACCGTCAGGCGGTCAAGTGCATTATGAGGTACCTTCGTTTCACACCTGAGTTCGGGATTTGGTATTCAGCTTCCTCCACCCTCTCCCTTTGCGGTTTTTCCGATGTCGATTTTGCTGGTTGCCGAGTTGAGCGCCAGTCCACTTCTGGGACTTGCCAGTTTATTGGTTCTTCTCTTGTATCTTGGTCTTCTCGCAAGCAGTCTAGTGTCGCTCAGTCTGCCATAGAGGCTGAATATGTTGCTGCGGCTAGCTGCTGTTCTCAGTTGCTTTGGATGATGGCCACTTTGCGTGATTTTGGTCTGAGCTTTTCTCGTGTTCCTTTGCTTTGTGACAACATGAGTGCTATTAGCGTTGCTAAGAACCCCGTGCTGCACTCGAAGACCAAACACATTGATGTGCGCTTTCATTTTCTGCGAGACCATGTTGAGAAGGGTGATATCGACCTTCGCCATGTCTATACTCATCATCAGTTGGCAGATATTTTTACCAATCCTTTGGACCAATCAACCTTTAATCGGTTCAGAGGTGAGCTTGGTGTGTGTTTCCCCTTTTAGATGGGGGGAACACTTTGGTTTTTGTATTATAGACTAACTTTTTCCTTTGTTTTGTCTTCACCTTTGGTAGGTTAGTTTTTGCATATCATGCATCTTTACTTTCTGAGCTTCATGTATATAATCTTTAGAATGTGATTATGCCCTGCTTAGTATGCTCCGATGCTTTATGATGATGCTTGTAGCTTATGCTCTTTCTGATCACTAATACATGTTGTGAGCTGAGCTACTTTTGAAATGGTGAATCTGCTTAAAGAACTTAAAATATGAAAATGTTCACCATTGAGAATATGCAACTAGCATCTATAGGATGTGTTGAGTTCACTCGTGCTTTTCATATATGCTAGGTTGCTATGTCTCTAGTTCTGAGTCATTCACTTGCTTGGTATGTTCATATTCTGTTTAAAATCTGAACCAAGTTTTAAGTGAATTGAAAAGATTGAGATGGGACTACTTGTCAACACATCACGGTATCGAGACTATTTCTCATTGCACCTTGAGTTAAACTTGAGCCGTGTAGTGTATGACCAAAACCGATGCTTTAAGCTTATGATTGCTTTTGCATAGGCTTAGATCGGTTGAAAAGTTAGGCAATTGACAAGCTTTCAACCTCTCGCAATCACATGCTAAATTCTGAACTTGTGCAATTTCACCGCTGCAACTCCGATTTAAAATGGAAATCACAAGTGTATGTTTCATTCTAAAGCATGATGATTGAACTTTGCTAGGGGTAGTTCACCTTGTATACATGCTTAGCACTTGTTTTAACTTCCTGTCTATACATGCTTAGTGTTATTTTTGATGGTGAATACCTTTTTGGCTAAAACTGCTCACTTTGCTCATATGTTCATATTTCGTATTTGGTGATCAGTTTGAGCTTTTGCTAGCATGGTGTGATATTGTTGAGTCATTGGAGTTATACTTTGTGGAGCATCTTTGCATTCTATTGACTATATTCCTAAAGCTGCTAACTTGCATTTTTGACTCATATGCATGTTGGAAGGGGGAGTTATTCTGTCAAGGGGGAGAATCTTGCTCAGTGGTGCATTTTTTGCTTGATAAGTGCATTATCAACTAAGGGGGGAGATTGCAAATCATATGCCTCCCAAGTTCAACTAAGGGGGAGAAGATATTTTCAAATCATGTGCTTTTCAAGTTGCACCATTTGAGGGGAGTTTGTGCTTGTTTACCGTAAGGGTTCAGTTGGTATGGAGCGTTTTTGCTAGTCGTGTTGAGCCTTTGCCTCTTTCTTGAGGGACTAGCATTCGCCTTTCAGCTTCCTCTCGGCTTTTCAATTGGTGTCGAGCTCCTTTGTTCTCAAGTTGGTAACAATTGGTATTGAGCTTTCCTGCTAGCGGTGTTGAGCCTGTTCTACCTCTTCTCGAGGGCTAGCTTTGCTTTGCTTGGTTGCGTCGAGCCGTTGCCCATGTCTTTGGGGACCAAGTTGTCTTGCTTCTTCCACTTGACCTTCTTCGGCTTTGCTATGCTTTTGGGTCAATTGGTCGAGTTCTCTCTTATTCTTCCTCCCTTCCTCTATTCCATTATGATTTGTGTGTGTAGTTGACAATGCACTCATCAAGGGGGAGATTGCGGATACATGGGTGTATGCCGAGTCTCGAGTGATGAGTGATTGTCAACGGGTTTGATCGCATGTTCTTTGGCTTGTGTTGTGCAGGTGTCGAGCACGGAGATAGTCATCGAGGGCAAGGTGAAGGTCAAGTAGAGACGTGCCGTGCCGACGGACCGGGAGCGGTGAAGGGCGGACGTAAGGCTTGGACTGAGGTACCGGTGGACTGAGGATCAGCTGTGGTGGCTGACAGCTTGGGACAGCGACGAGCGGAGACTTGCGGGGCATGGTGTTGCTCGGGTCGAGGACCTGGGGACACGTGTCGGTGGACGGGGTGCACGGGCGATGCATCCCCTCTTCAGCTCTGGTTTGGTGGTTGAGCCACAGAAAAACCACCGGGTGGATGGTTTCCAGGTTTGGGCCACAAAACCTGGTGCTTCGGGTTTGCCGAGTTTGGGCCACAAAACTCGGGCTGAGGACGGTTTCCAGGTTTGGGCCTCAAAACCTGGGCGCCGCGGGTTTCTGAGTTTGGGCCACAAAACTCAGGCGATGGGAGGCTAGTTTCCCGGTTTGGGCCTCAAAACCGGGGGATGGACTTGAAGGCTTGGTTTCCCAGTTTCGGCCACAAAACCGAGGGGTAGAGTCTGGGAAAAGGACAAGCAGAGTAGTGGCGGCACGTGGCGGCAATCGGTGAGGTTGCATCGAGGCAACGCTACCAGTTGTGCGGGCGTGGCCGTCGGATCAGCACCTACCACGAGTTGGTCCAGGATAGCCTTAGGGTTTGGCTGGGTCGCTCTGTAAATACTTAGGGGTAGAGTGGGAATTAGAATTAGGATAAGTAGGGGGAGACACCCACCTCCCAAACTATCTCAGTCATTTTGCTCTTTTGCTTCTAGGGTTTCCTGCTCTCCCATTCCCTGCTATAGCGAACTGAGATCCACAGAGAAGAGAACAATACCTCTGTGTCCATGAGATTTTGAGGAAGTGAGATCGTAATCTCACTATTGTAGCGTGTGGTAGCCACACGGTTGCAAATTCGTGGTTGTAATTCGTGTTTGGTTCTTGTTCTTTGTGGGTTGCTTTTCTCCACGATTTTCTCGGTGATCGATCTCTCTACTCTGTGCGTCTTTTGCAAATCCGTTGGAACCAAGTTGTTCTAGATCATGAGGTACTTCTTTCCACCGAAGGAATTTACCTCTAACCTCACGAGCTAGTAGATCGGTCGATTTTCATTTCGGTTTGGTTTTTGCTTCCCTTCACCCGAAATTTTTCAATTCATCGATTTGGAGATAGGTTCGAGCCATGATCTCTTAGAGATAGCTCACTATCCTACTTGTCACTCCTCTCACCAAGTTTGATCCCTAGAGGATTCGTTTTGGGTGAGATCGAGTCGAATCGGTGGACGAACTGCCCAGTTTCGGGGTGACCGGACGCTCACTTCGGGCTGACCAGACTGAAGGTTTTGACCGGTTCATTTTCATTGACTTGACCGGACGCTCTGTAGGTCATCCACCGGACTCACTCGTGCTACTGTTCATAGTTTTTGTCTTGACTGACCGGACGCTCAAGGTGTGACCGGACGCTCAGTAACCGTGAGTCCGGTCAGAAACAGAGAGGTCCCAAATCGGTTTTCACTCGACCGGACGCGTCCGGTGGGTGTTGACCGGACGCAGGGTGAGTCCGGTCAGTGCTGTTTTGCACGTTTTTGTCCGCAGTTTGTTCGTCTGACTTTCGATTTGAGATCCGCTTGTTGCGTTGGATTCCTGACTTCGTGCTCTACAGAAATCGGGCTTCTCGCTTTACAAAATAGCCTGAATCCCCCTCGCGTTGCTCGGGGGAGGTTGAGGTTAATCAAAGTTCATCCTGTCACTAGTTGACCTACGTGAACTTGGGCGAGGGAATTTTTGTGGTGTCCCACTGTGTTCCTAGGGAACATCCACCCATTCTCTTGGGTCGTGGACATCACGCGCTTTGGTTTTTGCTCTTGGGGTTGATTTTCGGGACAGAGGCTTAAAGTTTCTAAAAGGAAATTTAAAGCTCCCATTCACCCCCCCCCCTCTGGTCGCTTTCTGGTAGCACTTTCGGTCCTTCACTTTCTCATAGTGATCACGAAGAAAGTGAAAGCGAACATCGATGTGTTTGGTATTGGAGTGAAGAATGGGGTTCTTTGCTACACTAATGGCAGAAGTGTTATCGCAAAGCAAAGGGACCCGACTAAAATCTAGACCAAAATCACGCAATGTAGCAACCATCCATAAAAGCTGTGATGCACAAGAAGCAGCGGCAACATACTCGGCTTCAATAGTAGACTGGGCAACGCTAGACTACTTGCGAGAAGACCACAAAACCAGTGAAGAGCCAAGAAACTGACAAGTCCCAGAAGTAGACTTACGCTCAAGCCGACAGCCGGCAAAATCCGTATCGGAATAACCACAAAGCGAAAGAGTCGAAGAAGAAGAATACCAAAGCCCGAATTCAGGTGTGAATCGGAGGTACCTCATGATGCGCTTGACTGCTTGCTTGTGGGAAGTCTGAGGGGACACCTGAATACGAGCACACAGACACACTGCCAAGTGTATGTCTGGCCTCATAGCCGTCAGGTATAGGAGCGAGCCGATCATGCTTCTGTACTCCTTCTGGTCAACTGCCTCTCCATCCTGGTCCGCGACCATCGCAATAGTCATTGCCATGGGCGTCCTAAGAGGCTTGGCCTCGCCCATGTCGAACTTCTTCAGGATGTCCTTCGTGTACTTGCCTTGATGCACGAACGTCCTGTCTCGAGTTTGCTTGATTTGCAACCCGAGGAAGAAGGTCAACTCAACCATCATACTCATCTCAAATTCCTTGCTCATGGTATCTACAAACTTGGCAATAAGTGCTTGAGAAGAGCTAGCAAAGATAATATCATCCACGTAAATCTGAACTAAAAGGGTGTCATTGCCTTGCTTGAGAAGAAAGAGGGTCTTATCTACCCATCCCATTTTAAAACCCTTGGAGAGCAAAATGTTTTTCAAATGCTCATACCACGCTCTCGGGGCTTGTTTCAAACCATACAAAGATTTTGAAAGCTTAAAGACATGGTTTGGAAACTTAGGATCCTCGAAACTAGGGGGTTGCCTAACATAAACCTCTTCCTCTATATACCCGTTCAAGAAGGCACTCTTGACATCCATTTGGTAAAGCTTAAAACCCTTCGAAGAAGCAAAAGCTAGAAGGATCCTAATGGCTTCTAAACGGGCTACAGGGGCAAAGGTTTCCTCATAGTCTATCCCCTCTTTTTGGCAAAAACCCTGGGCTACTAGCCTAGCCTTGTTCCTCACTACCATCCCATTCTCATCCTGTTTGTTTTTGTAAACCCATTTGGTACCTATTGGGTGGCATTCTGGTGGAGGTGGAACTAGGGTCCAAACCTAGTTTTGCTCAAAGTTCTCTAACTCCTCATGCATGGCATTAACCCAGTTAGGATCAGTAAGAGCGTGTCCAACATCTTTGGGATCAAAGGAAGCAACAAATGCAGAATGAGCAAAGTGTGAGATCTCATACGCTCGCGACCGCGTGACTCGTTGGTCGATTCCGCCAATCATCTGCTACGGGGGGTGAGCTTGTTGAATGCTTCGGGGCGCCTGCCTCACCGAAGTAGCCTCCCCCTCGCTAGATGCTATTGCTCCCTTAGGTGCAGTCGGTGCTCGCTGGAGAGGTGGCTCAAGAGGAACCCAAGAAGAAGAAGTAGTGGGATCGAGTCCTTGAGCTGAAGTAGTCATCGCAGGGTTGACGGGGGCAGCTAGTGGTGTTGGCTCGGGATCACCCCAATCGGCATCTTCCTATTCATCCTCCACAAAGATCGTCTCTTCTCCCAGCTCCTGTTCTCCTGCAACTTCAAAAGCAGAAGAAACACAATGCATAGTCTCATCGAATGTGACCTCGCAGGTCTCCACTATCCGGTTAGTCTCAAGGTTAAGAACTCGATAAGCATGTGAATGCAAAGAATAACCAAGAAACACACCATCAGCAAAGCGCGATTCAAATTTGTCCATATTGCCTTGCTTCAGGATAAAGCACTTGCACCCAAACACCCTAAAATGAGACACCTTGGGTACCCATCCAAAACGCACCTCATAAGAAGTCTTCTTCATGAAAGCTCGAAGAAAGATGCGATTTGCAACATGGCAAGTGGTGTTGATCGCCTCGTCCCAAAAACGCCTATGAGTCCTATGCTCATCGAGCATCGTCCTGGCCATCTCAACAAGGGTCCGGTTCTTGCGCTCAACAACACCGTTCTGCTGGGGGACATAAGGAGAAGACAAGTGATGCTCGATTCCATGAGAAGAACAGAAAGAGGCAAACTAGGAGTTAACAAACTCAGTACCATTTTCACTATGAATAGCTTTAATGATATCAGGGGAAACTCAGTTTTCACCCTCAAGATCAAATCACGAGCAAAAGAAAAAGCTTCGTCCTTAGCCTCCATGAAGAACACCCAAGAGTACCTCAAAAAATCATCAACGATCACTAGAATGTACCATTTCCCACCCGCTGAGCAAATCCGAGCTGGACCAACAGTGTCCATGTGTAAGAGCTCGCCGGGTCGCTTTGTCATCACCTAATTAACAGGTGGGTGAGAAGCAGCAACCATCTTCCCGTCACGACAAGGATGGCAAACAAGGTCCTTCTGAAACTTAAGCTTGGGCAATCCTTGGATTAAGCCAAGTGAGCTAAGTCTTGCAAGCAAGTCGAAGCTCAAGTGACCAAGTCTCCTATGCCACTTCCACAAATCAGAAGAAGGACCAGCCAGCAAACATCTAGAAGAGATGAAAGAACGAGAAAAATCGGCTCTGAAAACACGACCAAAAGGGACGACCCAACAAACAAGGTCTCCCCGAGAGCCAAAACATGACTCAAACCCTTCTTAAAGCGCACTTCAAAATCATCCGCAAGAAGTTGCAAAACAGAAAGCAAATTGAAATGTAAGTTAGAAACCAAAGCAACATCTTTGAAAACAAAATTCTCATTGAGCCGAATAGCTCCATGAGAAACAACCTTACCTCTACCACTATCCCCGAAGGTGATGTACTCCTTATGTACAATGGGGTCTAGGCTAGAGAACCATTCCTTCTTTCCGGTCATGTGGCACGAACATCCAGAATCCATGAGCCACATGTTCTCCAGCCGAAGTTCTTGCATCAATAGAAAGGCAGGAAATGAGCATATAGCACAACACTGAGGTTAGTATACTGAGAAGGATACCAGTGTTGTGTCATAGGCCTAGAAAAAGTGTTAGAAGCAACACCAAACTATCCTCGTCCCATGGGTGGATAGCGATCACCACCAAACCGAAAGGGTGGTCCGCTATGGAACGGAAAACCTCCAAACTCACCACCATATCTCATTTCAGTAAAGCGATCACCACCAAGCTGAAACCACGGTCCACTATGGGATGGTGCAGCAAAGCCTCTTACACCCGGCTCACGATCGTATTGAGGATGACTGGAACCGCGATGGGCACGACCATCACCCCATGGTCTAGCTGCCTGGGGCCTAGCTACCTGAGGGGGTGCACCTCCAGGCCTAGCCCTCTGCCTCTGAACTCCCTGACCTTGCACACCATGGTGAGGGTGGTGCCAGGCCTGGTTGTTCAGCTCTAACTCCCTCCTGGCCTCTCTCTTCCTCCGAAAGCAAAACTCAGCTAGGTGACCCTCGTGTTGATAGTACTCACACTAAAACCTCACCACTCTCTTGGGTTGTTGGTTTGCTTGGTTGCGGGGGTTACTCACCTTGGCTGGCTGCTTGCCCTTCGGAATGGGATCACTAGAGTGGCCAGGAAGGGTGTCAAGTGTGTACCTTAGATGGTTAGGTTTGGGAACCCACACTTGCTTGCGAGGTGGAGCCTTGGGAGGTTCTTCAAGGATTCCATCCTTGATGATAGGCTTGGGAGGCTCAGGTGGGGTGATCTTGATTAGCTTAGGGAGAGTGGATGGTTTCTCACTTGGGTTCACTCCACTAAACTCACCAATCTTGCCAAAAGCACTAGAGCCCTCACCACCTGAAGCAAAGCCTACTCCCGGATCGCCAGTTCCCCTCTTGAACTGACTGATCATCAAGCCCAACTGCGGCTCATTGCATGACACCCAACTCAGGATGGACTGAAGGTATGTGTTTTCCTCCTCGGTTTGCATCCTGTCATGCCGACAGTTGGCAATCTCAAGCTTCATCCCCACGCATCGCTCACATGGAGCGGAAACAGTGCTAACTGAGCTGGCCTTCATGGCTTCAGCGAACTTGGCACTAACTTCTGCCAACTCAGTTCGCAAGCTAGGACAAAGCTTGCAGGCACCCAGCAAAGAAGTCCTCGCCTTCACTTCCTCCAGCTCCTTCTTCAGGGAGGGACACTCTTTGCAATCACCCACCAAGTCTAGCCTACTCTTTAGCTCATCATACATCTCAATCAAAGAGACATACTTGGTTTGCAGGGTGGCAAAGTTTGTCATATGCATCGTGCACTCCTCACACTCCACATCGGTCACCTTCACCTCGGACCTAGCAAGCTCTAACTCCTTGAGCGCCTCAACTAATTTAGCCTTAAACTCGTTGCGCTCTTTGGCAGCACGCTTGAGCTGCTTGTCCTAGGTGAAGACTATGTCAGCCAAGGTATCGTGCTCACCGGTAAGACGATCGACAAGAGAAGAGGATGATACCTCGGAAGCGTTGTCGCCGTCGTCGGTGTCGGCGTCCTTGTCCTGGCGCTTGCGGTCCTCCTCATCCAAGGCCACGGTGCAGAAGCCCTTGGTGGAGTTGCCAAAGAAGCATTGTCCGTTGAAGCCTTCTTCAGTCTTGCCCTCGGACCCATCATCGCTAGAGTCGCCGTCGGAACTCTTCTCGCCATCGCTGAAAGAGGCGATGAAGGCACACCTGCTGGCGTCGAAAGCCTTCTCCAGATCCTCACGATGGTAGCCGCCCTTCTTCTTCTTCTTGGTCTTGTTCTCCAGCTTGGCCTTGCGCCTGGAGTTGCGGTTCTTGCCGGGGAAGCTCTTGTCACGCTTGGGGCAGCTTGCGACGAAGTGGTCGGGATCTCCACACCCGTAGCATCCCTCACGTGCGCCACCACACCGGCGATTCAAGCGGTTGTTGTGAAACCACAAGAACCGGGTGATGATGAGGGCGAGCTCATCATCGCCCAATGCCTCCACCTGCTCCTCTATCACTGAAAGCAAAGAAGACAAAACAAAGAGAGGTGGTGAAGCATCAGCGAAAAGAGTCGATCCACCCTTGCCTGAGACCAAAGCCATGGAATGAGAAGATGGGTTTTTCAGCTTGGCCTGAGTCAAGTGATCGATCTTGGTGGACTTGAGCTTGCTGAATAGCTCATCCACGGTGAGGGTGTCATAGGATGGAGGCTCTATGATGGTCGACACCTTCACCTCCCATACCCTACGATCCAGGGCGTATAGCAATTTGAGAGCCCTCTCATGATCGTCATAGGGTAGGTTGGCCCGATTAGCACGCATCTTGTTCACAATCATTTGGAAATAAGCGAACATAGCATCAATCGTCTCTCCCTCCAACTGAACAAAGTTCTCGTATTCCCGCTTGTATGTCTCAAAGAGTCTGGTCTTGACCTGAGCGGTCCCCTCGTGATAGCTCTGAAGCTTCACCTAGATCTCTCGAGCAGTCTGAAGCTCGAAAACATGCTCGAACTCAGAAAGGAAGATGTTTGCCAAAAGCGCGTTACGGGCCTTAGAGTTGGCCTCGTGTTGATCAATTTGTTGCTGACCAACCCGAGCCGCAAGGACCACGTAATCGGCATCCTCATATATCTCCCATATAGAAGACCCGATGCTGTTGAGATAAGCAAGCATCTGAATCTTTCAATAGGGATAGTTCGTCCCATCAAAATAGGGAGCCTTGCCATTCCCTCGATCCATGTCGCTCTTAGGATCCAAAACTGATTAAGGTAGAGAAGATCCTTAACCTGCTCTGATACCAATTGAAGAACCGAATTAGTGACCAGAGGGGGGTGAATGGGAGCCTCAAATTTCAACTCGTGAAATGGATGGCCCTTGTCCCAGAAAATCACCCCAAAAGCAAGCCTCAGATTTGCTAGTGTCCATGACCCTAGATGTAGGGTGGATGCTTCCTAGAAGCACAGCAAGACACTACACAATCCAAGAAGTCCAACGCAAAAGCCGGAAACCAAAACCGACAACATACAAACGAACCACGAACGAAAACGTGCAAACTGCACTTGACCGGACTCTGCCCTGCGTCCAATCAGAGAGGACCGAACGTGTCCGGTCAAGAGAAACCCGTACTGGATGCTCTTTGTTCATGACCGGACTCTGAGGAGAAGTGCATCCGGTCAGGTGAACTACTCGTCCGGTCACAACGTAACAGTAGTGAACAATGCTATCTGTGAGTCCGGTCACGTTGAACTGATGCGTCCGGTAACGTCTGTAACTGTGCATCCGGACAGGCCTGCACAAACTGAACAGTGCAGCCTTCAAAGACCGGACTCACCAGTCAGCGTCCAGTCAGCCCGCACCCAGCGTCCGGTCACCCCGAAAACATGTTGTTCGTCCACCGAATCGACTCGATCTCCCTCAAATCGAAGATTCTAAGTCTCAAGCTCAATGAGGAGAGTCACAAGGAGGATACTGAGCTACTCCTAAGAGATCATGGCTCGAACCTATCTCCAAATCGATGAATCGAAGAAGTTTGGGGAAAGGGAGAAGAATACGATCCAAAACCAAAAATCAATCGATCTCCTAGCTCGTGAGGTTAGAGGAGAATTACTTAGATGAAAAGAAGCGCCTCACGATCTAGAACAAGCTGGTTCAAATAGAATCGAAAACCAACACTCGAAGAGGAAGAACAATGCAAATCTCCGAGAGGGCAAATAGCAAAACCGCGAAGAACACAGCACAAAGACTCGATTCGATCACAAATTCAACCGTATCTCAAACCCACGAGACAAGAGGTGAGATTACTGTCTCACTTCCTCAAAATCTCCAGTACACAGAGGTATTGCTCACTCTGCGGATCACAGGTAGCCAGGTATAATTAGAACCTAATCAAAGGCTAGAGAGAGAGAGCTCAGGCAATTGTGGCTGCAAGGATAGAATGAGAGGAGGGGCTTCTTTCTTATTTATAGCCTAAGTACAATAGTCCCCTTCTACCCCTAGATACATGAGCGAACATGCTAACCCTAGGGGTATTCCAGTCCAACTCGCTGATGACTTGATCCGACGGCCACGCGCCTTCCTCATCCTTAGCTTTGCCTCAACACAAGCCTTAGGATGCCGCCACATGCCGTCCTGTCGACCGCCGCACCTTCCTCACGGATAGCTTTGCCGCAATGCAAGCCTCTCCGCGCAGCCACGCGTCGACCGTCCTTTTGGACCTCCCCGGTTTTGAGGCTGAAACCGAGAAACCTGTCCTCCGGCTGAGTTTTGTGGCCCAAACTCAGAAACCCACCAGCCCAGGTTTTGAGGCCCAAACCTGGAAAACCATCCACGCCGAGTTTTGAGGACCAAACTCGAAAACCCGCCACCCTGAGTTTTGAGGCCCAAACTCGGAAACCGTCGAGGGTAGTTTTTTGAGGCTCAACTACCAAACCCGCATCATAGACGGGATGTGGTTCGCACACCCCGAGTTTCGGCACCGATGCCGATGCATGTCCAGCCTCCACACCGGGCACAGTGCATTCGCCTTCCTTCTTGGCCTCCCACCAAGTGTCACGACACCATCACCTTCCTCCTGACTCAGCCGATGCACTGCACATCCCCATGTGCTCTTGCTCGCCGATGCCACGTGCCAGCTACCACAGCTGGTCCTCGGGTCTCCTAGTCCATCGGTCCAAGCCTCACGTCCGCCCTTCACCGCTCTCGCTCCGTCGGCACGACACGTCTCTACTTGACCTTCACCTCACTTTTGACCACTGTCTCCGAGCTCCACACCTGCACATCAGCACAGCCAAGAGACATGTTGCTCGTTGACTGATCTCTCATCACTTAGGAAGGGAACCACAATGGCACATATCAACCTTGTGTTTGCATATAATTTGATTTTACATCTAAGAAGGACCACCCTTGCTCTACATCCTAGCTACGCCACTGTGCGCGTGTGCTTCTCACCGCTGTCGTCTTCTCTGGGATGGGGAAAGGCGCACTGGCCACTTCTTTTAGTAGGCGGGGGGGCTACTCTAGTTTTCCTTTTCCACCATTCGTCTCGTACATGTGATGTGATTATCGGGCCAAATAAAGTAGGACTTTAATACTCAATTCATCCTAAATTATAAGACGTTTGACTTTTTTTACTCCAAGTTTGATTATTCATCGTATTCAAAATTTTATACAAAATATCACTTATTTATCGTGGCTTTGTTTATTAATAAAAATTCTTCAAGAATAACTTAAATTTAACTTTGTATAAATTTTTTGAATAGGACGAGTGGTCAAACTTGAGGATAAAAAAGTCAAACATCTTATAATTTGGGATAGAGGGAGTAGCATACTTACTGAACTGATGGCGAGACTATTGTTGAATTTTATGACGGAGAAGTGAGACGTTATGATGGGAGTCGGGCGTATCCTTCGCTTTAGATGGGAACCGTCCGAGGGAAGTCGGGGCGAAGGGGTGCCTTCTCCTCGAGGGAGGAGTTGCGCAAGGCGAAGGATTCACCCGAGGGGTCGAGGTCGCCCGAGCCCCTTTGATCGGGCTTCGAGCGAGTTGGGCCTTGCTTCCAACAAGAGTGGAATATGATCTGGGCCCGTTTAGCTAGGCTGGATGTGGCAAGGACTGCGTCTTGGGCCTTCAAGCTTGATTAGGCGTTTTGGAAGTGCTCAAATATCGCTATAAATTAGGTACCCCTAATCTTGGAACCCGACAAAATTGTTATCCGGGAGTTACCCGAAAAGTTAGTGATTTTTGCTTGATGACCAGGCAAATGTAAAAAAATGTTGTTTGGTTGAGATTTGTGCGTGAGAATACTAATGAGAGGTTGACACTCTCAACCTCTCAAGTCCCGCCCATCACTGTGCCGTTCAGCATACCCCTTTGTCCCAAAATAAATGACCTCATAATTGCAAACACAGAAGTTAAGGATGAGGAATGATTAATGACTAATGATAAATGATTAGTGACCAATGAAATAGTTGGAAGTTATTCTTATGATGGGCTAAAGATTAATGACTAATGTATTTGAATACATTATCTTATTTTGTTATCAATTTATGCGCCTGAAGTTGTGATGAAACAATTCAATATTCGATCGAGTGTACAAAAGTCCATATATATCCGTGACTCCGTGTGCTCCTAGGTGTCTAGGAACCTGGTGGTGCCATGGAGAATGAAGCTGCCGCAAGCAATCTTGTCATTCTCTGCGAATTCTCACTTCCATCGCAATCGCCACGCGCGTGCTTCTCGCCACCGTCGTCTTCTCTGGGACAGGGACGGACACACTGGCCACTTCTTAAGTAGGCAGGGGGCTACTCTAGTTTTCCTTTTCCACCACTCGTCTTGGTACTGTAATGTGACTATCGTGCCGAATAAAGTAGGACTTTATAATAGCATACATACTGTATCCGCACAAGCTTATCTGAGCACTCAAACACAAGCAAAGAAGAGAATGTACGCATGAGATCGATGGGGCTGGCCACGGTGATAATGCAGCCGTGCAAACATGACGTATATATTCAGTAGCGTTGTCCCTCAGTTAAGGATTTGAGTAATTCTTAGATTAATCTGTCTTAAATCAATTTTGAAAGTAGAAATAACTGAGATTGATTGTATTGCATGAATGTTACACATTACATATAGAGACTGGGGAGGCGTATGAGCCATCCACACAGTCATGGTGCATGCCACAAATCAAGGGCTGCCTACCATCTATAATTACAGTAGTCTAACACTCCCCCGCAGTCTAATCGGGAGCATCCCTAACATTCAGGTTGGATCGAAACTCCTGAAATAATGAGGTAGGAAGGCCCTTGGTGAAGACATCAGTGTACTGTGATGTTGTAGGAACATGTAGAACTCGTACGTGACCGAGGGTGACCTTCTCTCGAACAAAGTGGAGATCAATTTCAATATGCTTCATCCGATGATGTTGTACGGGGTTGCCGGAGAGATATACAATACTATATTGTGGCAATAGACCACGGTAGCACGGCGAGGGAGGTGGTAAAGTTCAAGAAGCAGCTGACGTAGCCAAGTAGCTTCAGCGACACCATTCGCCACTGCACGATATTGAGCTTCAGCACTCGATCTGGAGACCGTATGCTGACGCTTGGAGGACCAGGACACCAAGTTATCCCCGAGGAATACGGCATAGCCATAGGTCGACCGGCGAGTGTCAGGACAGTTAGCCCAGTCGGCATCCGTGTAAACGACAACATCCGTAGGCAAAGATCGGTGCATGGTCAGTCCAAGCGATAGTGTACCCTGCAAGTAATACAGGATCCGCTTGAGAGCAGCGAGATGCGGTTCCCGAGGATCATGCATATAGAGGCATATCTGTTGAAGTGCAAAAGCAATGTCTGGTCGGGTGAAAGTCAGGAACTGCAAAGCGCCAGATAGGCAGCGATACTATGTAGCGTCAGTAACAGGTGGTCCATTAGCAGATAGTTTGGAGTGTAGATCAACAGGCGTGCTGCACGGCTTGCACGCACTCATCCCAGCGCGCGCTCCAAAATATCTTGACTATACTATCGCTAGCAAATAAAAATACCATCTGCAGAGCGTGTCACAGAAATGCCCAGAAAGTGATGTAGGTGACCCATGTCTATCATGGCAAACTCACGCTGGACAGCCTCAATAATGTGCTTGAGAAATCTGGCAGAGGAGGCGGTGAGGACAATGTCATCCACATAGAGTAGTAAGTAGGCTATGTCTGGACCACGGCGATATATGAAGAGCGAGGTATGAGACTTTGTTTCAACAAATCCCAGAGACACAAGGTGAGAGACGGACCTGTGATGCCAAGCACGAGGAGTCTGCTTCAAACCATACAGGGACTTGTTAAGCCGACAAAATCAGGGCGAGAAGAATCCACAAAACCAGACGGTTGTACGCTGTGAGAGTACTATGAATAAATGCATTCTTAACATCGAGCTGATGAATGAGGCAATTCTGAGATAATGCCAGGGAGAGAACAACTCGAACCGTAGCAAGCTTAACAAAAGGACTGAAAGTCTCATCATAATCTATACCGGGACGCTGTGTGAAACCCCGTAGTACCCAGCGCGCCTTGTAGCGATCAAGGGACCATCAGCAAGCAATTTGTGTCGATAAATCCACTTGCCAATCACAACATTGGTGCCTGGAGGGTGAGGCACAAGACTCCAGGTGTCATTGGCACTCAGAGCGTCATACTCAACCTGCATAGCGGATCGCCAATTGGAGTCTGATAGTGCATCACGAACAGAGCGAGAAAGAGGTGACATGGGCACAGCATGGAGGTTGAGGCGGTCCACGGGCTGTGCGATGCCATCCTTGCCTCGTGTGCGCATCGAGTGCGCATTGGTGACCGGTGGGATGACGATTGGTCGAGTGTTAGTTGTACGGCCGGTGCCGCTGGCAACAACCTGGGCGCGAGCACCAGGAGCAGTAGAACTCATTGGTGACTGGTGGGATACGATCGGTCGAGTGTTAGTTGTACTCATGGGCGCCGTGGGGATGGTGCTGCTGGCAGCGGCCTGTGCGGGGTGCACAGGGCAGCAGCGCCATTCGACATCGACGGCGTCATGGCACCATGGGCAGCGGTGTTGGACCCAGGGGACCGTGGTCCTGTGCTAGGACTGGGCAACACAGTGGTGACCATGGGCATGGGATGTGTCGTTGAGGGATCTGCGGTACCTGCATGCACAACTCTTAGCCATATTGGCGTAGAGGAATCATCAGCATCGTCCAAAAATGCAAGTGTGTTAGGATCCTAAGGGGTGGTGGACATCTCAGAGAACGGAAACAAAGTCTCATCGAATACAATGTGACGAGAGATAATGATCCGGTTGGAATGAAGGTCGAGACATCGGTATCCTTTGTGGTCGAAGGAGTACCCGAGGAAAACACACAGGGAGGAGTGTGGGGGTATAAACCCAGGTACCCTCATGTCTAGACTTAGGCTGCCGTTCAGGAGTCGGCCCAATTTATGTTGAAGGATTATGACGTCGAAGCCCAGCTGGTCGGACGGCGGCACAGAAGCCTTCTCATGATTGGAAAGCAAGGAAGCATAGTCGGCTAGGAAAGATATCGTGTTCTCCATGATATGTTATTGTAATCAATTAGGTTTCCTTATCCTACTATGAGATCTGATCTTCTAAGATCTGTAACCCTGCTCCCTGCGACTATATAAGGCGAGCAGGGACCCCCCTCAAAAAACACGTTCATCAATATATAGAATAGACAACTCGACGCAGGACGTAGTGTATTACGCTAAGATTAGCGGCCCGAACCAGGATAAACCCTGGTGTTCATCTAGTTTCGTCCCTGCATCACATCCGGGTCGTCGTCCTACGCGCCTTCCCCGCTAATCTACCACCTTAGGCATACCCCTAGGTGGGCTATCGACCATATTTCGTTGACAGCTGGCGCCCACCATGGGGAGTGTTCGTGCGGACGTCATGATGACTCAGATGGTTTCTTTCTCGGCCTCCATGGATCTTCCGGCGGGCTTAGCGTTCACCTTTGGGTCTTTTTCATGGGTCACTGGAGGTGACCTAGCCATCGGAAGCATGAAGACGCCCCAAACATCGCCACCACTAGGGGCATCAATGTTGGAATTCGTTTCAAAGTCGGAGCCCTCGAGCAAGACGACGCTTCCCCGCTACTAGGGGCGGCGCATCGACAACTCTGACTTGATCGAGTCCATCAATCGAGTCACGGCAAACATCACTGAAACCCTTGCTTTAGCAGATTCAATCGGAGATCGTTCGCTTCAGCATGAGGATGATAAGGAAGGATGGCAGCAACCTCGACGGCCGGTTCGCACCAGGAGTAGCGCGCAACCACAAACCAGTTTGGTCATCACTTCCACCCCAACAGGGCGCTCAGGCCTGTTCTGCCCTCCCCGGGAGTCTAAACCGAGTAGGACAAAGCAGAGCTTTTTTGCTCCTGTCTTTCCTCATGGATTGACAAACTCGGCCTCTACTTACAAAGGACGAGTCACAAAACTCTTCTAGGATCATACAAAGCACCAGCGTGCTCCGGGCCAGCAATCATCCAGCCCTGAACGCTCTGGTCCCAGCGCCAACATGGCAGTTTTAACTTCCACTACAACTACTGCCTCAGCATCAAGTGCCGAGTCGACCAGATCCAACTCACCAGATCAGTCATAGGATTACCCGCCGGGTTTTGGGCCCCTCCCGCGTTATGGGGGCTTAGTGTTCGCAGTAAGTCATGATGAGCCGGCAGTAGATGGTGAAACGGACGAGGCTAAAGCCCAACGCTTAGCTAGAAACACCGACAGGGCTGCTCGGAGAACAGCCGAAGCTACAGGTGGACAGCGCATACAGCGCAATTTATCCAATGCGTTCGACATGTGTGACAACCATCAGGTCCATAAGACCCCCCAAGCCAATCTTGCCATGGCGATGAACCTGGTCGAGAACCTCCCGGTGACTCCCCAACTCGAGCAGCTTGGCGCGTACCTGAAGGCGTCCCTGGTGCAAGTCCAAGACTAGGTGGCAGGGCCCTCCCATGCCGGTCCCACTGGCTCTAGAAGGAGTCACAGGGCTCCAGACCCCCGCCCGGAGTCTAGTAGCAATCAAGATCGCCACAACAACCGCGACAGCCATAGAGGCGGCCAAGGCAGCGGAGCCGACCAACGTGCTGGAAATAACCCAAGCGCCGGACCCCGAGACCTGCACGACCACATCACCGAAAGATCCGATCTGCGCAACTACATCGAGGACTCCAAAGATACAAGGCTTCGCTAGGAGATGGAGAGGCGCAACAAATGGGATCGCGAGCACGGTCTCTTAGATCAAACCCTCACTGGTCCAAGGCAGTTTACAAAAAGACTCAGGTCAGTCATCTGGCCAAGAGGTTTCAAGATTCATGACTTGGGGTCGTATGACGGAAAGGCAGACCCTCGTCAATGGATCATGTTATACGAGACGACCGTATGAGCAGCTAGCGGAGGAGGAGATGTCATGGCCATCTATCTGTCGGTGGTCCTCAATTAGGCAGTGAGCCAGTGGCTTCTGAGCCTCCCGTCCGATTCCATCGACAGCTGGTCCGACCTGAAAAAGGCATTCGTATCTAACTTCAAAGCCACCTGCCAGTAGCCTACCAGCAAATATGACCTAGAGCGTGTCAGAGACCGCCCTGGTGAACTTCTAAGAGATTACATTCGTCGTTTCTACGACGCTCGGATTTGGGTAGCCAATGTCACGGACGACGAGTCCATCTCAGCTTTCATCAGAGGCTTACATCATCACGAAGGACTGAGAAATAAGCTATTGCGCAAAGAACCAAGGATGGTCGAGGAATTGCTCAACATAGCTCAGAGTTGGGCCCGGGCGGAAGAATATAACACACAGCTCGCAGATGATCACCGAGACCAGAGGCCTCGACACGACGACCGTCACCGAGATGACTACCGCGGCGACCGGTGGGACAAGGGTCATGGCGACCACCGAGAAGGGTTCCAAGATGACCGCCGCATCAACCGAAGGTACGACGGCCGAGATAAGAAAAGAAGACAGCCAAACCGAAGTCGAGCCCCTGGTAATGAGGTTAACAACACTAAGGACAGGGGCAAGCGCAACTATGACTCAGCCTACTCCAAGATCCTGAAACAAGATTGTCCAGCGCACCCTGGCATAGGGCATACGATGGAGGAATGCATGGGGTTTAAAGCCATATTCCGTAATGGCTCGAAGAAACAGCGCCCCGAGACTGAGCGTGAAGACGGACCACCGAGGCATCGCGAAGGCAAGGGCCCTCGGGAAGAAGATGAGGACGATGAAGACCCAGGAAGGAACCCAAAGCATGGAGGCTTCAGAGAAGCTGAGAAATCTGTCCGAACCATATTCGGTGGAAAGGCGGTCCTAGCCGACAAGAGAGTCCGCAAACTAATTGAGCGCGCAGTTTACTCCGTCGATCGAGTTGACGAGAGGGTGGCGGACCCAAATTATCTGGCCTGGTCGCACCAAGATATCTCATTCAGCAGAGCTGACCAGTGGGCCAAGGTCCCTGAGCCAGGTCATTTCCCGCTTGTTGTTGACCCAACTATTGACGGGGTACGATTCGAGATGGTACTAGTCGATGGTGGCAGCACCCTTGACATATTGTTCAAGCACACTCTCCCCGATCTCGGCATCAGGGCTGACAACTTGGAGCCATATGATGCCCCGTTCTGGGGAATCCTTCCATCCCAAGCTTTGCCACCACTGGGTCAGATTACCCTAGCAGTTCAATTTGGCACAAAGGAGCGCCACCGCATTTGCTATGTCAACTTCATCGTGGCAGACTTCGAGGGGTCGTATCACGCACTATTGGGCCACCTAGCCCTGACAAAGTTCATGGCGATTCCACATTACACCTACTTGTTGTTAAAAATGCCTTCTGAGAATGGTGTTTTGAGCATAAGAGGCAACATCTCTACAGCCTATGAATGCAAAAAGGAAAGCTTTGCGACTGCCCAAGCACATGACCTCTCGATCTGCATGGAAGAAACACGAGTAGATGCTGTAAAAGTTGCTCCAGAGGAGCAGATCATCCCGGTCAAGGAAACAAAGCACACGGCGACCAGAATCAAGGACTTTAAGGAGGTGGAGCTAGTCGATGGAGACTCAAGAAAAACGGCGCACATCAGTGTCGACCTCGACCCCAAATAGGAAAGCGCGCTCGTCAGCTTCCTGAGGGAGAACGTAAGCGTCTTCACGTGGAAACCCGTGGACATGCCCGGTGTACCTCGGGAGCTAGTCGAGCACTCCTTGGACGTTCGAAGACCGCCAAGCCAATCAAACAGAAGCTGCAATGGTTCGCTCGCGACAAGAAGGAGGCTATTAGGGTAGAAATCACCCAGCTTTTAGCTGCCGGTTTTATAAAAGAGGTGTATCATCCGGAGTGGCTAGCCAACCCAATTTTAGTTCAAAAGAAGAATAAAGAATGGAGAATATGCGTTGATTACACCGATCTTAACAAACACTGCCCTAAAGACTCCTTTGCCTTACCCCAAATCGACGAACTCGTCGACTCTACAGCAGGGTGCGAACTTCTGTCTTTCTTAGATTGCTATTCTGGCTACCATCAGATTTCTCTGAGAGAAGAAGACCAGGCCAGAACTTCCTTTATCACCCCTTTCAGAACATATTGCTATACTACGATGTCCTTGAGGCTCAAGAACGCGGGGGCCACGTATCAAAGGGCAATACAGAAGTGCCTAGATGAGGAAATACGAGCAGAGCTCATAGCCGCCTATGTCGATGATATCGTTGTAAAAACTAAGCTGGCTCCTACGTTAATAGACGACCTACGCACAAATTTTGAGGCCTTAAATAAATTTTGGTGGAAGCTAAATCCTAAAAAATGTACCTTTGGGGCCCCGTCTGGCATACTACTAGGTAACGTGGTAAGCAAAGCTGGCCGGAAGCCTAACCCCGAGAAAATCCAAGCCATTTTAAAAATGAAGCCTCCAAGATGCATGAAAGATGTCCAAAAACTGACAGAATGCATGGCCGCCTTAAGTCGCTACATTTCGCGACTCAGAGAAAAAGGCCTCCCGTTCTTTAGACAGCTCAAAGCTTCTGAGAAGTTTGAGTGGACGAAAGAGACCAAAACCGCCTTTCAAGAGCTCAAGAAGCTTCTTACAACACCACCTTTGCTAGCCGCCCCAAGAGGCGGTGAAACCCTGCTTATATACATTGCGGCAACAGATCATGTGGTGAGCACAGTCGTGGTCGTAGAACGAGAAGAAGAGGGACAAGTTTAGAAGGTGCAACGTCCAATCTATTACGTCAGCGAAGTACTCAACGACTCAAAATCCAGGTATCCTCAGGTCCAAAAATTGATATACGCAATACTAATTACGTCTCGCAAGTTGCAACATTATTTTGATTATTTTACAATTGCGGTGGTTAATGAGTATCCATTGGGTGACATCTTACGCAACAAGGATGTCAATGGTTGTATAATAAAATGGGCTCTAGAGTTGAGTCCTTTTTCCCTTGAGTATCATAGTTGCACTTCCATTAAATCCCAGGCGCTTGCTAACTTCATCGTCGAATGGACTGACATGATGACCCCAATCACTCCGATCAGTACAGAGCACTGGGTGATGTATTTCGACAGATCATTAAATCTCGAAGGTGCGGGTGTCGGGGTGCATTTCATTTCACCCTCCGGGGACAAGCTGAGCTACGTCCCTTGAATTCATTTTAAAGCATCCAACAACGCCACGGAATATGAAGCCTGTCTGCACGGCCTTCGAATCGCAGTCGAACTAGGAGTCAAAAGGCTGGAAGTTTTTGGCGACTCAGCTTTAGTCATAAATCAAGTCAACATGGATTGAGATGCCACCAGCGAAAAGATGGACGCGTATGTTGCCCAGATAAGAAAACTCGAGGGAAAATTTTACGGTCTACAATTTCAGCACATAGTTCGAGCAGACAATCAAGCTGTTGATGCCCTCTCCAAGATAGGGTCATCCAGGGCACAGATCCCACACGGCGTGTTCGTCAAGGATCTGGTCAAGCCGTCTATTGAAGAGGGACCATGTGGGGTTGCCGAGCAGCCCCCGGCCGACCAGATAGTCACGTCCGTAGGACAAACAGGCATTGATTGAAGGGAGCAGTTCATAAAATACTTTACCCACGTAGACGTCCCTCAAGACAAGATCGAGACCAAACGCCTTATCCGGCATAGTAAGCAGTATGTCCTGGTAGATGGGAAACTTATGCGCAAAAAATGCAAAAGAGGAGTTGCTCCTAAAATGTGTTTCCCAAGAAGAAGGCATACGTATCCTGGAGTACATCCATGCCGGCATATGTGGTAATCATGCCGCTTCCCGGATGCTGGTCAGGAAAGCATTTCGAGCAGGTTTTTATTGGCCATCCGCCATTGCAGATGCAGAGAAGCTAGTCAAGTATTGCGAAGGGTGCCAATTCTTTGCCAAACAAACCCATGTTCTGGCACATGACCTCCAAGCCATCCCAGCGTCTTAGCCCTTTTCATGCTGGGGTTTAGACATGATTGGACCATTCAAAACGACTCCAGGTGGATTCAAGTATGTTTATGTCATAATTGACAAGTTCTCTAAATGGATTGAGTATCAGCCGCTGGTCAAATCCACAGCTCAAAAGGCAGCAGAGCTGCTCGACGATATCATCCATTGTTTTGGTTTGCCTAATTGTATCATTACCGACCTTGGTTCCACTTTTACCGGTGCGGATTTTTGAGATTTTTGCGAAGAAAGAAACATAGTTGTAAAATATGTATCTGTAGCTCATCCAAGAGCCAATGGACAAGTGGAGCGAGCAAACGGAATGATACTCGAAGCGCTAAAGAAAAGGTTGTACAACGACAAGGATCCAAATGTCGGCTGTTGGTTGAAAGAATTACCAGTGGTGGTATGGGGCCTCCGGACCCAACCTAGTAGAAACACAGGTGTTTCCCCGTACTACATGGTGTTCGGCGCTGAAGCAGTCTGTTTACACCAAAATTTAGACTAAGAAAGAGGTAGGCTGAATTTTACTGAAGATGGCTGCGATTTGAAGAATTGGTAGAATAAGGAGAGATCGGTTGATCAGGCTGACCAAGAAAATGACAAGTGGACCCAGCCAACAGTGAGAAAAAGATTCGGTGAACAGCCAGGTGAACGGTTAACCTTTGGAGTTTTTGGCAAATGTCTGTGCGGTCGGTTATTTTGCAAGGCGGTGGCTCCATTCGGGAAATAGATATGACGAATAAAGCCGGCTTGCACAAGAAGACACGTGACGATGAAGGGCACCGAGAAGAATAGGAATAGAACTTGTATTTTTCAAATTTTCATTATGTAAATCGTAATCGTCTAGGACTCGTATTTCATCCAGGGTATAAATATAAGCCCTCGGTCATTGTAAAATTATTCACAACCATATCAATACAAACCGGCCCCGTGCCACCTTTCGAGTCTCTAGTCGTGTCGTCGAGTTCTTCGAGAGGAATCATCGATCCGTCGACCTCCGTAAGTCCCGACAACCTTGTTATCATGTCTAGTATCATGCGGTGGATTTAGATATGATGCAAGTAGTCTTGTTTGTTTTCAATGGTCGTGCGGCGGACCTTTGTTGACGATGAAGAAGTCTTTGCTTATGTTTTGCTTATTAATAGATACCGTGCGGCAAGCGTTTATTCGTATGTTTAGCAAAAGCGAGATAGTTATCGGCTCTGTTAGACTTGGCAAATCTGATAGATTCATTAAGTTATCATGTGTTGCATTGTTTATTTAATTTTTGTAACATTCTCTTGCCCAATCTAGATTGATCTTTGTTCGGCCCTGCTTCACAAGTTTGCTTGTGTCTTAATAATTGCAAGATCATGATGGCCGAATTAACTTTTAATCTAGATTGTCACATGTTGTGGGTTCATGCATGTCAATTACGATTAGGCTTTTGATAAAACTAGGTATCGTGCGGCAGATGCAGGTTTTAGATTAGTTTAATCGTGCTTGTTTGTATGTTCCTTCCTCATGGACCCCAACTCGGCTAGTTTGCCGATCTTAGTTAAGCTTACGCGAGTAATGAGTTTTTATAGATCTGTTTGGATACATGCATGCTTTTAGCTTCTTATCATTAGATTGTATCATGCGGTGGATTAATCTAATTATAAGAAGTGGTGTATACTTGCACTTGGGTTTATGCTTGACGGGTTTATGAAGACTAAATGTGCGGCAGATTAGTTGGATTAGCCTATGCATGTGTTGTTTGAGTAGATTTATTTTTTACAACTTACATGTTTACAATTCACTATGTCTTTATGATGTCTTTATTCGTTCAAGCATGCTTTTTCTTACATGTGCATTCGGCAGTCAATATGCTTACATGCTTTCTTCTTATGTTAGCCGAATGACTCTGTAAACATGTTTTGACAGACAGCTTCTATAGCTGTGTGCCGTCGTGATTGGCTTTCAAAGCCGTAAATATGGAACTGTCTGGTCTCACCCGGCATGTTCCAGTGTTATTCTCACAGTTTTATCCCTTGTTGGTTTTCAGGTCAAACCGACTGGCACGTCTCCGGATTCCAAATCGTCCGGGCACCCGATTGAAGCCATGCTTTCCGGCTTGCCGTGTGTTAGGCGCGGTGCACCACATTTTGCGCCAACACACTTTTTGGCACGCCCGGTGGGACCGCTTTGTTTCAAGATGCCTGAGATCAACGACGATCAAATTCTAGAAGTGACCATAGATGAGTTGCCACCAGACTCGAGAAATTTAGTACAACAAGCTTGTGATGAGCTTCAACGCAAGTGCTTGATGACTTTTTCCAAGAACAAGAGCGGCAAGGTCTTCCAGAAGCAACCATTCCCAAGGGTTCTCCTTCCTCACCAATCCGACAGCACTGATGAGGAAGATATTCAGAAAATGACCCAAATAGTGTACAAAGTTGTATCAGAGGCCATGACCAATCATCAATCAGCTTTCTCGAATACCTTTCGCGTCGTTATGGTTGGTATTTTCGGCCCAGCGGTGGATAAACGCTTTGAAGAGGCTGCTGGTCCGATGCAGGGACCACTGTTATTTCCAGTACCCCAGCGTCGAAGGATTGCCGAAGACGGCGGAGCTGGTACAAGCGCAGGTGGGATAGTCCCTCATGAGACGCAACCTCCCACAACTTATGGCCAGCTCGCGTTCGGCACAACAGGAAATGTCCCGCAATCTGCTTTCAGGGTGTCTCCCGCAACGAACAGGATACAAAGGAACATGTTTGGAGATGGATATCAGGAGTTCATTGATTATAACGTGATTAATGCTTTTCTGAATCCGGGCTATAAAAGTTCAGCAGGAACACGCCTTGGGGATCAAACACAAGCACCTCCAGATTCAAGTGTTGACCTCATCATGCATAGGATGGCCGATATGATGCAAAATCAATTTGGCCTGAAGCCAAAGAATCAGTCTTATGCTTACAAATCTCCTTACCCAGAGTGGTACAATCGAGTAGCACTTCCTCCAAGGGTGAAGCCTCCCACTGATTTTACCAAGTTTTCAGGCCAGGATGACACCAGCACTATAGAACACATCAGCCGTTACTTGATGCAACTTGGAGAGGCATCTGCGGATGAAGCTTGGAGGATTCGGTACTTCCCGTTGTCATTAACAGGACCAGCCTTCTCATGGTTCACTTCTCTGCCAGCAAACTCTATTAATACATGGGCAGAGCTAGAACAAAAGTTCCACGCGTATTTCTTTACGGGCACCAATGAGAAGAAGTTGGTCGATCTCATGAGTTTGAGGGTGAAACCTAACGAGACGCCACAAGAATAATTACGCAGATTCAGGGAGACTAAAAATCTCTGCTACTCCCTGAATTTACCAGATGATCAATTGCCGGGGATAGCCATAGTTGGCATGTTGCCGAATATCAAGGAGAAGCTATTCGGCATGGAGTTTGATGATCTCAGACAATTATCACAACGGTTGGCTATGATGAGTAGTCAAGCCCAAGGGTTTAGGAGGAGTAATCAATTCCAGAAGGGCGATGTGGCTGCCGAGATGTATCATGCTTTCTTAGAAGAACTAGCTGAGTATGACGATGAAGATGAGGTAGCTGCAGCCGTGATAGTCTGGGCTAAAGAGCCGACTCAAGTCAACCAGCGATGGCTGAGGCAGCAAAAAGGTACTTACGACTTTGTTGTTTCCAAATCAGATAAACTATTTGAATACTTATTGAAGAAGGAAGGACGCATCAAGTTGCCGGAAGGTCATCCCATGCTGCACCCTGAGGGGGTCAAAGATAAGAAGTATTGTGGTTTCCATAATACCAGATCTCACTCTATAAACGATTGTCGAGTGTTCAGAGTGCGGATCCAGAAAGCTATCCAGGAGGGACATCTGAGGTTTGATGGAAAGATGAAAGTTGATGGTAACCCTTTTCGACAGAATACCGTGTCCTTCTCTGTTAATATGGTTAATACAGCTGACCCCAGGGACAAAAGCAAGATGAAGGTATTAACCTCTGATAGAGCGAGAGAAGCTGGTGCTGTTCACCCTGATCGGCAAATCACAAATGAAGAATTTCGGCAACAAGTTCGTTTTCAGAATAGCCGAACTGAGAGGGGTGAAACCTCCAGGCCCAGGGTCACGACGCGTATTTTATTAAACAAATGGTGTCGGGAGCAGGAACGGTACCGGAAGCAAAGGTTTTATGACGAACAAAAATTCATAAAGAAGCAACAGAGGTACAAAGAGGAGATATACCGCGAGGAACGAGAATATATGAGGGAGCAAGAGCAGTCTCATTGGGAGTGCTCATTCTTCAAGTATTGTTGGAATGAAGGCTTGAAGCTGCTTGCTAAGAACAATTGCCCTGAATGCAGTGATCAATACTCTCAATATACGCAGTCTCGAGTCAACCGCCGTTCGGTCCATGAAAGGCTTGGGGTACGAATCCCTGAGGACGATCGGCGCTTAAAAATAAGTAACTCCGAGAATCGGCAAGGAAGAGGATTTGCCGATCGAAGTTGGGCTCGCACTGGAGAGGAAGAATATCGCGAATATGTCTGGCAGAGAGGACAGTGGTGCCCACCAGGATTAAGAAAGAGCCAGAAAAGAAGAGTGCAGCGCCTGAGGAACAGAGAGTTGGCACAAGCAGGCGCCAAGACAAAACAAATTTGGCGTCCTAAAGAGAAGCCTGATGGCGGTGATCGTTCGGCTGATGCATGCATGACATTCTTTCTTCCATCAGAATTTATAGCTCCCGAAAATCAGGATGTCCAAGAAGAAGTGTACTCAGATTTTGACGAAGATGGATACCAAGATTTTTGTTGGCTCATCTTGTTTTGGCTCAATGGGCAGTTTTTGATAAACCAGCTAAGCATCGACACTTGAAGCCACTGTATATGAGAGGATATGTTAATGGCAAGCCATTAACCAAGATGTTCATTGATGGAGGAGCTGTTATAAATATCATGTCATATACTATCTTCAGGAAACTTGGGATGACAAGTGAAGAGTTATTGAAGACTGACATGGTGTTGAGGGACTTTGCTGGTAATTCCTCTGATACTCGACGAGCAGTTCATGTTGAGTTAATGTTGACGCTCACTAATGCTCATAATTAACCATCAACTATTACATGAAATGACACTAAATGAATTACAAAGTATAGTTGTAGGGTTTGAAACTAACAAGTTCCACGAGTTTTGGTGCTCTCACTTCTTTTGTAGCACATCAATATTTTACCATATAAAAGTACCTCAAGTGATGAATTGGAGTGCACCATTGCCTAGACCTCGTCGCGCTGATCGAAATGGATATATTACTTGCTATATTTGGAGCACAGAGTGAGAAAATATTAATTTCGCTAATAATAGACGAGACCCATATAAATAGTGCCATGCAAACCCAACCATTGGTGGACACGTGGCCAACAAGGACAGGAGCAAGCGCTCCGCGCGCGGACGCGAGCTGCAGGCGGCGCGACTTTTATTCCCGCGACCAACAGGAGATCGACACATGGCGCGAGGGGGGGGGGAGGAGCTTGCGCTCGCATGCAGCTCAGGCGGGTGCGGTGTTCAAGCTCCCCACTGAAGCGGTGACACGTGGCGAGGGCCTGTTGGCCACTCCCGCGCGCATGCGCGTGCAACCGCGCGGGGCGCTCAGGCGCGGGGTTCCCCCTCCCGGCTGGACACTTGGCGGCGTAGGAGAGGCCCATGGGCCGGTCCACCTGCTTGGAGGCGCGCGGAAGCAGTTGGACCGCCCAGACCGTCGGCCCAGCTGCCCAGATTGCTCCAGAAATCTCCAGATAACGCAGACAGCGCCTGGTTCAACCGGTTCAGGTCCGGTTCGGGCACTTAGGGTGTGTTTGGTTGGTCCGTTCCACCCATCCTGCATGAGCGGAACCGTATAAATCTGAGCGAGACGACTGTTTGGTTGGCTGCATGCCTGCACGAGCGGATGCAATTGCATGAGCGGATACAGGCTGGTGGGATACGCCCAAATTGAGCTTCACTGCAGAGCCAGGCTGAGCGGATGCAGGATGAGTGTGATGGACCCACGTGTCAGTCTCACAAGTTAGACAGATTGCATCCGCTCATGCAGCCAACCAAACAGCATCTCAATTTTTCTGCATCCGCTCATGCAATTTCACCAAACACCTTCTTTTCTGAAATACGGTTCCACTCAGCCTGCATCCACTCAACCAAGATATACGATACAAGTCTCATCCGTCAACCAAACACACCGTTACAGTCCGGTTCTTGCCCGGTTTTTAACGCGGATCTGATCTACAACTCCACCGACCTAGATAGGTCGGTTTCATCTAATGGTGGGCCAAATTTGGCGTATGCATCCGACGGTGGGCGATAAATGTGACGCAGATCGATGACGTAGCAATTCCTTGCCCCCTACTCCATCCAGGACTATATAAGCTGGCCCAGGGGCACCCCCAAGAGCCATCTTCATCTTCATTATTCATCTCCACATCAGAAACTAGGGTTTCAATTAGAAGTAGAGGTCCCTCTAGATGAATCTCTTCTAGTTCTAGTTCTAGTTGTCTAGTTCATCTAGTTGTAATTAGAGATTGGATTAGAGAGAGGAGAAGGAGAGAGCTGAGGAGGAGCCGGATCTGTCGGATCTTCCTCGACATTCTAATGGTGCAGCATCTAGTTCGTCTTCAAGTAATCTCCAGGTTCTTCATTTACTATTTCTAAGTATTATATTTAATTTCAGTTCTTGCTTTATTTTATTTACTGGATCTACGCTCGTATTGAGTGCTCTAGTTATTCATGGTAATTAGAGTAGTAATCATTAGTGTAGACGCGGTGTCTAGGCTACTATTTACCTGAGTTTGCGCCCAATCCTCCGGTTAGTTGTGGTAGCTATAGGGGTGACAGCTTTGTAGATTGTTATAATCCACCACGTTAGGATTGGTGTTTTCGTAGAGCTTTTTGGCAGCCTTCTCCCGATTACCCTTTTCCCAGTCTTTTTCGAGAATCGGAAAGGTACCGTTGCTCCGAAGTAAGTAAAGTATAGTGAGCCTTTAATTAGATAGACCCGCTTAGAAAACCCTATATCTCTCTCTAACCACATTACCATTCTTTTCTTGGACGTTCTTAATTCTTCTAGTACACTTCACGTCCCCCATGGAAATCGATACCCTGTAATACTCTCGGGTGAAAGCTACATCGGTATCCGTGCGCTTGCGGATTTTTCTGTGTGCGTTTAAAATACCCAACAAGCTTTCTGGCGCCGTTGCCGGGGAACGGTAGCTGTTCTAGAATCGAACCAAGTTCGTCCGTGTTTCTTTTCTTTTAGCACCTTTTTCTTTTATCACCACCTTTACCTCACCACCACACTTTTTACCACATGGATTTCACTCCTATCTTAAAATTCTTTGCTCCAAAGGGTGACTTGTTGGAGCCTCCACCATCATCACACCCCATAGATGGCTATGAGCTTCGCCCTGCTCTTATAGCCATGGTTCGGGAGAAATCCTTCTCTGGGTCAGAAGACGAAGATCCATACACCCACCTTAGGGAATTTGAGCAATTGTGTTCTTGTCAAACTATCACGGGCATGACACAAGAGACCATTAAATGGAAATTATTCCCGTTCTCCCTTTTGGGAAGAGCGAGAAAATGGTATGATCATTCCGTAAGGGGCACAAATAGAAATTGGGATGAACTTCGGGACAAGTTTTGTCTTGCTTTCTTCCCTCTTTTTCGAATCACTGACCTTAGAATCAATGTTCTTACATTTAAACAAAAAGAGAAGGAGACACTAGGAGCAGCTTGGGCTAGGTTCATAAGCCTTACCAATTCTGGCCCAAATGTTTCCTTGACTGACCATATTCTACACTATCACTTCTATCGTGGTCTTAACCAGGAAGCTGCTCTACTTCTCGATTTAGCTTCTGGAGGATCATTCCCACATAAACTTGTTAGTGAAGGAAGAGACATCCTAGAGAAAATCCTTGAAAACACTCCTTATGCTAGCACTTTTGATGAATTCCCATAAGAAGAAGTCGAGCTCGATCCCGACCAATACGAGGAGGAACACTCAATCAAATTTGAAATTCCTTCAAATCCTTCTAATAATTTGGTTGTCACAGAACCTTCTCTAGAGAAAACACCCACACTTTAGAAAATTATGAATCCTATCCTTCGGTGTTCTTCTCTGAAATCGAGGAAGATGAAATCAAAGAGCATGGAAGCTACTTCATAAACACCTCTTTAAATCCATGCTCATATGAGACATCTCCTGATTCTAGTGGTCTGTCTAACATTGCCACACTCGAGATTTTCAACCCCCTCACGCTTTCTGTTTACAAAAACTTCAAAAGGGTGGTTGTCGATGCATATGTTTATCACAAATTTTGTAGATCTCGTTGTGCTCTTAAGTTGGTGTTGGAGGGAAAACCACTCACCAAATCACATCTTGAAGGTTTCCCAAAAGACAAGCTCAGTGTCCTAAAACAAGCACTTTTCAGATCAGTGTTCACCTTCCTAATGCACTGCCCTTGTGTAATGAGCGTAGGGATATAATTGTGAAAATATTCCTTCGGGTATTCTTGTCACTAACCTTTGCAGGTCTGGAGTAAAAATGTTCGAAGGAATGACAAACACAAGGTATACCCAAAAGTTGCTCCTACCTTTAAGACATGCTCATGTGCTATACACTAATCATGCTCTCTCATCACCATTTGAGTAAATCTCTTTAATGTTTTAATGCTACCTTCATCTACTATAGAATATGTTTAGGTTTGAAGTACTTTCATACATCTCTTAAATTGAGCATGGTGCCTAGTTTAGGAGTGATGATCTTGCTTTCAAAGGTTTTTAAATTAAGCATGCTTAGCTTAAAATGCCTTCCTAAATCAAATTAGACGTGGTGTCTAGGTTGATTTTTGAACTAATAGTATGCTATAGTGGATGTTGGATATTTTGTTGGACTAACCCCTACAGGAAAACTTTCAATATCAATTTGGGAAAGTCCTGAGATGAACTCACACTGGAGATGAAGAGACACATGAACGTCAACAACTTGCGCAAGGGAGACACAACTCACTGATCATGGAGAAATAAGATCCATGGAACAAGACAAAAGATGAGTGCCACAAAACAATATCTACAATCAAAGCACTCACTCCATGGAATTAGGTGAACAAGTCTCAGCTGGGCCATTAAAAGACAAAGACTATCATGGGGGCACTCGTCTCTGAATCCTCAGATTAAACAGTACAAACACAAGCAGTGAGAACTTATCATGTCTTCTAACACAAGAGCTAGTTTGGGAATGAAGTGGAACGACTTCAACAACACCAAGGTCTACAAATTCAACACATGAACATGTTGTTAAAGAAATTTGGGCATCCACCTTCCTCACAAGCCAGCTTGGGGGAGACATAATTCTGTTGTCTAGATCTGCTTAAATGGGAGGACGGAGAAATCTAGCTTCAACACTTTGATCAGTACAGGCCACTAGACGCTATCCCAATCAAGAAGAAGAATATTAGCCACCACTCATTCTTGGAAGATCGTTCTTGAAAACCTTCAATGTTGTCGGAACTAGAGAAATCCACTTTTGGATCTTTGACCAAAAGGTTCACTGCCTCTTCAACAATTACACCATTTATGAGCAGCCAAAGAAAACCAAGAGAAGACATAAAGGATGAAGCCACTGCACAACAAGAAGTAGAAGATGGAGAGATAGTACCCGAGCCTAAAATACAGAGAATAGTTGACCAAGTCTCCATCATCTGGATCTGTTGAGAACAAGACTCACCTGGCCCACTATGAGATAGGCAAGAGAAGACAAGCCATTCATGAACAACAACTAGCTAGACAAGAGAAGCTTCCACAAGGTGGATTGACACGATCACTCTTCAGTGTTAAAGCAACATTTCAAGGTAAGTGACCATCACTTTAAAAGCTTCTCCTTGTTTCTGGTATGTGCATAAGAATCAAACATGTTTAAGTTGCACCTCACTTGATCCAACCTAATCAACTCAACATGTCTAGTTCTTTACTCTTTGTTCTTTGCTTTACTCTCTTGAATCTCACTATCGTAACCAAATGAGCTAAAATATTGTGCATCCAACCTTTGGAAGATGATATATCACAATCATCAACACATTATGCATAGATTATCCTTCCTTAGGTTAAGTAATCTGATATGTTAAATATTTTAAGATGCTTCTTTCATGCTCATCTTCTGATCCTATCACTCATGTTAGGTTTGAATAGAACACATAAACAACAAGTTTATCTTGTGCAATGTGCCTAAGGTTTGAGAGGAATGAACAAAACTTTTGGTTCTGTTGGTGTTTTTCCACCAACAGAACCCATGCACTTGATCTCTACCTTTTCTTTATGAGTAGGATACACTCTTGCAAAACATAGAGGAGTTTGTCAACTCCTAAATTCTACAGAGTGAAGGTCCTGGATCTATAAGAATATGCACACTGAGCAAGATGTTGCCAGCTTCCACAATTAATGTTTCATTTCAAATTGTTGGGCGAACGAAGAACATGAGTGACACCATATCAAGAGGTGTAGTTATCAAGGTCTACATATCGAGATCAAATGATACACCTCAGGAATGAACATGGTGAGAAGTCCTGTTCAGAGGACTTAAAACATTGAACCCTCGCCGAAAGGTAAAATTGGTAGTTATCCATATTTATCTTTTTTGCATTAATTTCTCTTTTTGCATGTTTACTTTCTATCATTTGCATAATCATTTCTCCATAGCATATTTACTTTTTTGCATTAGCATTGCACACAAAAAGAAAAAAATAAAAAATATTACACTGCATCATAAAACCTAAAAGCCTCATGTGAATAATTCTATGATGTGTAAAAACCCGTAGGGATATTCACCGTGGTGGCATAAAAATAAAAATGCACTCATTTTGTTAGACTGTCATTGCACCATAAAAATAAAAATACAAAAATATTGAGAAAGAGATCTTACTGAAACTCTGGGCAGCTAAGGCTTAAGTGGCCAACCACTAACGCTTAATCTGTTCCACAAGTTCTGTTGTCTATTTGAGTTTTACAGGATCTGAAAGACCAAGAAAAGCTGACGATTCCATCTACTGTCGGAGCACTATCCAACAACCATCAATATCCATGAAAGCTTCGATAGAGGAAGTACATTTCCACTGCGAGTTCGCTACATGGAAAGAATGAACGACTACGTCAACATTCAGCTTGGGGGAAAGCACCCCCGTGTATCCAGGAAAGTATCCTTATCCTCTTAAGTTTTCTTTCTATACATAAATCTCAAAAAATATATACAAAAAAATGTGGGCACGTGAAGGCTCACCATTAATTAAAAGAAAAAATATGGGCACATGAAGGCTCAATGCTCTTAAAGGAACCGACTTGGGGGAGACGCACCCCGATATCTTCGTAATCCAGATATGTCTTATTCACTATCTTAGTTATTTATAATAAGTGTGTGTTAGGTTAAATAAATAGTGTGTTAAGTTTGTTTTAAAAAGTTAATAATAAAAGAAGAACTCTCTCTCTAATCTTTTATATGGAAATGATGAATAGTTGCTCTATCTAATTTCTTTCAAGTACCTAGTGTTCAAAGCATGAGTTCTCCTGATTAATAATGATGCTTAAAAATAAAATTAAATATATGGATAGCAAATGCTTGATCCAGAGTCTAGGTAATTGACAGATATGATATGTGATGATCTGAGCTACTGTTATCTTGTTTTAAAACAACACTAGAGTTTCGGAGAGTTTCCAATATTAATATGACTAATAATGGCATTAAGTTAAATTAAGCTTTGTTGACCCTATGAGAAGTTATCATCACATACACATTCCATCCATTTTCCTCATAAATGCTTATGATTATCTATTGTTATCCTCTCAAAAGTTTGTTGGAAGCACGTGGCTATTGAAAAAAAATAAAAAAAAAGAAAAAAAATCCGAAGAAATAAAAAGGGACAAGTGAACGAAACCTCAAAAAGAAAGATCCCGAGGAAATAAAAAGGGACAAGTGTCCGGAACCTCGAAAAAAGAAGAAAAAAAGAGAATATCACAAAAAAATGGGCACGTGATCATCAGTAGAATTAGCTTGATAGCCATGTGTCTCTGATAAACAAAAGGGAGTGATATATTTCAAAAGAGCATCCGACTCCATTTCCCATACACATGCACTTCTCGATTTAATGGTATGGTTGACTTTCTCTTTAGATCCATTGTTTAATCTAGCAATATATGTTTTTAATCTTTTCTGAAAATTCATAAAACTCCGGGATAATGGTGAAGTAAAAGAACTAGAGACATAGTGCTTGATTTGATCGTTCTATCTTTTAATTACTCAGGATTCAAGGTAAAGTACTAAGCCCCGTGATAAATAATATGATTTCTTTATGAGAACTTTTGTTTGAATGCATGTGTACTTGTTGGAAGTAAAGATATTATAGCAACTCCTGTTCCATTGTTGAGATTGACTTTGCTCGGGACTAGCAAAGGCTAAGATTGAGGGAACTTGTTGACGCTCACTAATGCTCATAATTAACCATCAACTATTACATGAAATGACACTAAATGAATTACAAAGCATAGTTGTAGGGTTTGAAACTAACAAGTTCCACGAGTTTTGATGCTCTCACTTGTTTTGTAGGACATCAATATTTCACCGTATAAAAGTATCTCAAGTGATGAATTGGAGTGCACCATTGCCTAGAGCTCGTCGCGCTGATCGAAATGGATATATTACTTGCTATATTTGGAGCACAGAGTGAGAAGATATTAATTTCGCTAATAATAGACGAGACCCATATAAATAGTGCCATGCAAACCCAACCATTGGTGGACACGTGGCCAACAAGGACAGGAGCGAGCGCTCCGCGCGCGGACGCGAGCTGCAGGCGGCGCGACTTTTATTCCTGCGACCAACAGGAGATCGACACATGGCGCGAGGGGGGGGGGGGGGAGGAGCATGCGCTCGCATGCAGCTCAGGCGGGTGCGGTGTTCAAGCTCCCCACTCAAGCGGTGACACGTGGCGAGGGCCTGTTGGCCACTCCCGCGCGCATGCGCTTGCAACCGCGCGGGGCGTTCAGGCGCGGGGTTCCCCCTCCCGGCTGGACACTTGGCGGCGTAGGAGAGGCCCATGGGCCGGTCCACCTGCTTGGAGGCGCGCGGAAGCAGTTGGACCGCTCAGACCGCCGGCCCAGCTGCCCAGATTGCTCCAGAAATCTCCAGATAACGCAGACAGCGCCTGGTTCAACCGGTTCAGGTCTGGTTCTTGCCCGGTTTTCAACGCGGATCTGATCTACAACTCCTTGGCGTCCAAGATATGATCTCCACCGACCTAGATAGGTCGGTTTCATCTAATGGTGGGCCAAATTTGGCGTATGCATCCGACGGTGGGCGATAAATGTGACGCGGATCGATGACGTAGCAATTCCTTGCCCCCTACTCCATCGAGGACTATATAAGCAGGCCCAGGGGCACCCCCAAGAGCCATATCCATCTTCATTATTCATCTCCACATCAGAAACTAGGGTTTCAATTAGAAGTAGAGGTCCCTCTAGATGAATCTCTTGTAGTTCTGGTTCTAGTTCTAGTTCTAGTTGTCTAGTTCATCTAGTTGTAATTAGAGATTGGATTAGAGAGAGGAGAAGGAGAGAGCTGAGGAGGAGCCAGATCTGTCGGATCTTCCTCGACATTGTAATGGTGCAGCATCTAGTTCGTCTTCAAGTAATCTCCAGGTTCTTCATTTACTATTTCTAAGTATTATATTTAATTTCAGTTCTTGCTTTATTTTATTTACTGGATCTCCGCTCGTATTGAGTGCTCTAGTTATTTATGGTAATTAGAGTAGTAATCATTAGTGTAGACGCGGTGTCTAGGCTAGTGTTTACCTGAGTTTGCGCCCAATCCTCCGGTTAGTTGTGGTAGCTACAGGGGTGACAACTTTGTAGATTGTTATAATCCACCACGTTAGGATTGGTGTTTTCGTAGAGCTTTTTGGCAGCCTTCTCCCGATTACCCTTTTCCCAGTATTTTTCGAGAATTAGAAAGGTACTGTTGCTCCGAAGTAAGTAAAGTATAGTGAGCCTTTAATTAGATAGACCCGCTTAGAAAACCCTATATCTCTCTCTAACCACATTACCATTCTTTTCTTGGACGTTCTTAATTCTTCTAGTACACTTCACGTTCCCCATGGAAATCGATACCCTGGAATACTCTCGGGTGAAAGCTACATCGGTA
Organism: Coix lacryma-jobi var. lacryma-jobi; assembly: GCA_009763385.1. Classification (NCBI taxonomy): domain Eukaryota; kingdom Viridiplantae; phylum Streptophyta; class Magnoliopsida; order Poales; family Poaceae; genus Coix; species Coix lacryma-jobi. The sequence goes on from CM019826.1 coordinate 17,731,257, forward strand.
TTCGTGCGCTTGCGGTTTTTTCTGTGTGCGTTTAAAATACCCAACAGTTAACAATCGGGTCAAAGACTTTGATTACTACTTTCTTCGTTATTGATGGCAAGGGGGCATACAGCTTGCTCTTAGGAAGGGATTGGATACATGCAAACTGCTGTGTACCGTCAACTATGCACCAATTCCTCATCCAGTGGATTGGAGACGACATCGAGATTGTCCATGCTGATGATTCGGTGAGTGTTGCTACCGTGGAACCTATCTACTGGGAATACGATGGTGTCGTGTGCTTCTCTGGAAGAGTTTGGGAAGTAGGTCCTGTGAGCGTTTTTGACAAGGACCAACAGCCGATTCAAACAATCGGCTCTCAGAGCAATTTTTGAATAAATAATCCGACTGGTGGTAATGGAGAAAAGTTGAGACCAGGTTTCGTATCGGCTGATAAGGAATAAAGTTTTGGTGGTGAAGCTGAAATAAGACCAATATATGCAAGTTTGGATCCCGAGCGTGTTTTGAAATTGGTGAACTTTTTGGAAGGATTCTGTCTATTTCTCCATTACCAAAGCTCAAGAAAGATCAGAAAAAATTTGTATAAGGTGACGTACAACAGAGGATTTTGATGAGATTGAAGAATATGTGAAGGGACTTCCACAACTTGGTAATCATTTCAAGTTGTACGTGGTGGCTGATAGCCTTACAATAGGATCGACCCTTATACTGAATTTAAAGGAAGAGAAAGAGTAATAGCTTGCCTTAGCCGAAAATGTTAGACCCAGAGACGGGTATTCGACTATGAGGAAATTTCGTTCATGTATGTGTTGCTTATGAACCAAGCTTTGACACTACTTGTTAAAAGCCGAACATGTAGTAATTGTATGTGAAGCAGATTCAAGAATATTTGTATACAGAGATAGCCGATGTAAAGCATCGCCTTTAGCAGAAAAAATGTTCCAAGAATTTAAGATATAGCCGATATTATTTATATCGCCTTTAATACAAGAATATTCATGACCCTGGTAGCCCTAGCATTTTTCAAGTTAGCAGGTTTATCGGGAGGAGAGAAAGGTGAAGTGCAGTAAGTAAGATGCCGAGTGACATGACATGTCAAAAAGGAGATCTAGTCGGCTAAGATGACGTCATGAGTTCGGGAAACGTTCCTCTGAAGAAATGTTGCAATCAAGGAAAAAATCACTGAGGTAATCGGAGATGCAAGTGGGATTATTCAGAGAAGAACAAGTTTCATCTATTACAAACTTCATTCACAGATCTGTCCTAGTACAGACTACCCTTGGAATAATTTGTTCAGAACAGATTGCGGGTCAATAGTTTCGGCAATAGCAGTGGCATGATCATCATAATCTTCAATACCTTCCATTTCATCCAGGTATCCGCCTGCGAAGCCAACTGGTAAAGAGGAGTAGTCCTCTTTGGTCCAAGAGCTCATTGCCGCTAGCCCGAGGGAAACCCCAGCATGCACACCTTGGATGACGACCTGATCTATGCGACCATCCACAGCATCAAGACGAGCTTCGGCTGAATCCCCATGAGCATTCACCTTGACGGCGATTCTGTTAACCGCCATTTTCAGACGGTCGTTTTCTGTAGAAAGAGCTGGCGGGAAGAAAGGGTGCATCAGGAAAAGCAGGCTTAACTAGAAGGGGGGAGCCAAGGCTTCACTAACATGTGATAATGTTGCAGAGCTGCTTCCTTTGGTCTGCCCATTCAGCTTCCTCAATGCCATGCTTCCTAGATGCATCTTCCAATTCCTTCTGGGCTCTATACCTTTCCTCGCGGCACTGGAGAGCATCCAAACGGGTGAGCCGAGGTGAGTTATCAGACTCAGAGGAATCTGGTGACCCAGGAAAAGGATTGGGGAAAGCCATTGAAGCCGCTATTTCTGGAAAAGAGCCCGGTTTTGGCTGAAGAAGGACCTCACCCTGGAAGGAGGATGAACAACGAATCAGAGATGGATAAACAAGAAGAGCCACCGCAAGGGGGCAAGAGACTAATTTTTTACCCATGGCGCCGGTGAGTTGATGATCGGCTTCTTCCTGCCTCATCTCCGATGGGATGCTTGTCGTGGTCACCGTTGCCTGCCATTGATGAAGGCACAAGCAAAGGATTTTCTCTCTGGCTTGAGCTAGAAGCCGAGAGATGGAAAGTTTGCGAGTCAAACTATTTGATTGGAGACAAGAGTGACAGCTTGTGTAGGGTCATATTTATAAACCATGGCTTGCACACCGGAAATCAAGCATCAGAGTAGAGTTTTTCACAGTTTATGGGCCGTTATTGGGCCAGGCCGGATTTTGATGACTAGATGAGATCGAAGCTCTAGAGTCGGGAAGCTGATAGGGTTCGGCTAAGAGTTGTTCAGTTTCGGTTGATTGTTTGAGAACTCATATTACCGATTGCCACTGAGAACAGAAAGCTGAAAACGGAAAAGTCTTTTAAGAAATGCTATCCTGGTGTTGTCATGGATCGAAAAATTGAGAAAAGACTGAAAACTTTGGATCTAAAATAATCAATTACAACAATTACTTGCAGAACAGAGATGATCAGCATGATTATCAGTAATAGCCGATGTAATGTTAATCGTTGCTAGGATAAAGATGAAATTGATGGCTGATGCACGAAGCAAAACACACATTGATCTCGAAGGATCAGTCACAGATTGATTTTGGAGATCAAACCAAAAGACTTTTTATTTACAAAGAAAGGGGATACAAGATTGCAGTAAGGACGGTCAGTTCGTCCACCCCATTCTACACCTAATCGGGAGAGTGTGGTCAAAAGAGTCGGCTAGATCTGTTCCGGCCTCCTTCATATCATCTACATAATGTTCTACCCTATCTTCCAGATCTCGCTCGCAGACATCAAATCTGCGGTAATTAGCGCCAAAGTGGATCCGCACGACATTGAAGGCGAGCGCTGTGCCGTACCCCATGCCGGCCCTGGAGATGTCGGGGAGGATTCGGTTAACCTCATTCACCCGCTTCACGGCCATCGTACCCGTCACGTCGGCTGTGATGGCAAGCTTGGTGACGGCGGCTTCGAGAGCATGGAGTTTGGCCGCCAGAGCTAAAAGAAAGAAGAATAAGTGGAGATAGGAAGGGAAAACAAGGAAAGAAATGATTAAAAATATTTACCGGCGGCCCGATTCCGAGCGACGTCACGCTCCCGAGAAATTCGGGTAATCTCCCGATCCTTCCCCTCTAGATCGAACTGAAGGTCTATGACCTTCTGAGTCAAGTCCTCAGGGAGGTCATCGCCGATCCTCCTAAACAGAAGCAACAATATAAGAACAACTACTTCATTTTCGAGACGGAAAAATAGCGAAGAGCAACCTCTTCTTAGAGGTGTTGGAAGCACCAAGCTCGGAGCTATGTCGGCTTGCCTCGGAAGACATCTTCTAGTTTATTAGAAGATGGCAGGAGGAAGAAGGGTTTTTTTTGGTTTTGAGATCGAAACAGGGGAGTTCAGAATGCTCAAGGTGAAGCAGAGCGGAGGATGGCTTAAAAGAGCCCCAAAAGGTGCATCGGGAAGTGAATCGGCAAGTACAGTAATTATGGCACACGAAATTTCCACAAGAGTGGACGCTTCCGGAGATTCCACGTCAGTTGTTCGGGAAAAAGGAATTTTGGAACAAATATTTATCCCAAAATTAGGGGGCATGTGTTTACACCAAAATTTAGACTAAGAAAGAGGTAGGCCGAATTTTACTGAAGATGGCTGCGATTTGAAGAATTGGTAGAATAGGGAGAGATCGATTGATCAGGCTGACCAAGAAAATGACAAGTGGACCCAGCCAATAGTGAGAAAAAGATTCGGTGAACAGCCAGGTGAACGGTTAACCTTCGGAGTTTTTGGCAAATGTCTGTGCGGTTGGTTATTTTGCAAGGCGGTGGCTCCATTCGGGAAATAGATATGACGAATAAAGTCGGCTTGCACAAGAAGACACGTGACGATGAAGGGCACCGAGAAGAATACGAATTGAACTTGTATCTTTCCAATTTTCATTATGCAAATCGTAATCATCTAGGACTTGTATTTCGTCCAGGGTATAAATATAAGCCCTCGGTCATTGTAAAATTGTTCACAACCATATCAATACAAACCGGCCCCGTGCCACCTTTCGAGTCCCTAGTCGTGTCATCGAGTTCTTCGAGAGGAATCATCGATCCGTCGACCTCCGTAAGTCCCGACAACCTTGTTATCATGTCTAGTATCATGCGGTGGATTTAGATATGATGCAAGTAGTCTTGTTTGTTTTCAATGGTCGTGCGGCGGACCTTTGTTGACGATCAAGAAGTCTTTGCTTATGTTTTGCTTATGAATAGATACCGTGCGGCAGGCGTTTATTCGTATGTTTAGCAAAAGCGAGATAGTTATCGGCTCTGTTAGACTTGGCAAATCTGATAGATTCATTAAGTTATCATGTGTTGCATTGTTTATTTAATTTTTGTAACATTCTCTTGCCCAATCTAGATTGATCATTGTTCGGCCCTGCTTCACAAGTTTGCTTGTGTCTTAATAATTGCAAGATCATGATGGCCGAATTAACTTTCAATCAAGATTGTCACATGTTGTGGGTTCATGCATGTCAATTACGATTAGGCTTTTGATAAAACTAGGTATCGTGCGGCAGATGCAAGTTTTAGATTAGTTTAATCGTGCTTGTTTGTATGTTCCTTCCTCATGGACCCCAACTCGGCTAGTTTGCCGATCTTGGTTAAGCTTACGCGAGTAATGAGTTTTTATAGATCTGTTTGGATACATGCATGCTTTTAGCTTCTTATCATTAGATTGTATCATGCGGTGGATTAATCTAATTATAAGAAGTGGTGTAGACTTGCACTTGGGTTTATGCTTGACAGGTTTATGAAGACTAAACGTGCGGCAGATTAGTTGGATTAGCCTATGCATGTGTTGTTTGAATAGATTTATTTTTTACAAGTTACCTATTTACAATTCACTATGTCTTTATGATGTCTTTATTCATTCAAGCATGCTTTTTCTTACATGTGCATTCGGCAGTCAATATGCTTACATGCTTTCTTCTTATGTTATTCGAATGACTCTGTAAACATGTTTTGATAGACAACTTCTATAGGTGTGTGCCGTCGTGATTCACTTTCAAAGCCGTAAATATGGAACTGTCTGGTCTCACCCGGCATGTTCCAGTGTTATTCTCATAGTTTTATCCCTTATTGGTTTTCAGGTCAAACCGACTGGCACGTCTCCGGATTCCAAATCGTCCAGGCACCCGATTGAAGCCACACTTTCCGGCTTGCCGTGTGTTAGGTGCGGTGCACCACATTTTGTGCCAACACAGTCTTACCAGCTGACATCGCTTTCAGGTCACCTAGAGTGGAGCAGTACGAAAAGGAGAAGTCTGACCAGGCCAGAGAGCTAGAGGTCAATTGTATTGAGGAACGAAGGCTGGACTCATGCGTCCGAACAGCAAAGTACATTTAAGGCCTTCGAAGATACTTCAATCGAAACGTGAAAGAGAGATTTTTAGCTATAGGAGACCTAGTCCTAAGAAGAATCCAGAACACCGCCGGACTACACAAACTCTCCTCTCACTGGGAGGGTCCCTATCTTGTCAAGCAAGTCAAAAGACCAACCTCATACAGGTTGACTGACCTCGATGGGACCGATGTCCCAAACTCTTGGCACATCGACCAACTTCGGCGTTTCTATTCATAACTACTTAAAGAGTGAAAGATATGTACTTACTCTTGTACTTCCATAGCATGTTATAAATAAAAGTGATCGCCATCTTTCAAATTTCTTTTGATTTTCCTTCGACACCAATTCATGCAAGCAAATAAAACACAAGTCTGCTAAACGGAAATTCGCCATAACTTTCCATTACTTAAAATGTTTCGTTTTCAACTGAGACTAACTTAGAACGTTTATGGTCCTATAGAGCACTGGGTTCCCAGGTTCCCCGCACAGGTCCAAGTCTTTCACGAGAATGACAGTCGTCTTCTGGGACTGTTCGCAGAGCTCGGACACCTGGGCTTCCGAAGTGTTCCTGGGGAAGCCGCTCCCCCAGCCTCCTCACATCCACACCCGGATAATGTGCACAGGCCATGGCGAGGACGTATGAGGCAACCTGTTCACCAGCTCCAGCCACAAATTTCTTCATGGTCGGCCATAACCCGACACATCGTTCTAGCACAACGGCTGGTCAGGGCGAAAGCTCTCCGGATTGGTCACTCGCGTACACCGCATCTATGACTGGGGCAATCCCTCGGACCATAGCATGGCACCGTGCCTCCCAAACTTTCGCATCTTGATAGACCATCGCAACCTGGTTTTGCCAAGAATGACGCCTCCCTGAATCAAAGACAACAACAATTCATTACAATCGGTCAGGGAACAACATGCACGGAATCAACAAGTCCAACAGGTAACCTTGAAGTTCTTTTTCGAGATCATCGGCCCATGTTTTCTCTCTTGTCGCTGTTGCCTCGCTGTTCTGCGCTTTCAGCCTCTCAACAGCAACCTGTGAAGCAAGTTCTATTTCCAAAAAGATTTAAAGAAGAGAAAGAAGGGAACAAGTCAAACTGGGGGCTCCACTCATCAGCAGCCAAAATCAGAGAACCAAACCTTCATTTTCACGAAGCAATCGGCTAATTTCTGAGGTCTGCCCCTGAGTGGCCTCATGCAGTTCAGCTTCAACACGACGGGCATTATCAAGGTCAGCTCGGTAGCGCTTGCACGCTTCTTCAAGCTTTTCCTTCGCATCCACCAGGTGTCCAATGGATTTGTAGCATCTGCGACGCTCCTCTGACAAGTCCGACATGCCCTACGAGTTAATAGAATAAGCAAACTCAGTTTCTGAACACCACATCCACACAATGTTACATACTTGGGAAGGTTACCTGTGCATATTGGCGGATCTGATTTAACATCCAATCAAAGTCTTCATCGGGCGGCTATCAGCGCTCTCCTCATGAAAGACCCATTCTCCAGCCCGTTGATGTGCTACTCTCACTATTCGCTCTGGAGATCTTGGTGGTCGAGGGATCTCCACAACCTCCTCCTCCAGGGCCGCATGCACCTCCTCAGTTTCGACTGGCTCCACAGCATGCCCAATAGCCCCAAGTGGGGTAGCCTCCGGAGGAGGAAGCGGCGCGTCTGGGGGCGCCTGGGTGGAGCCAGCTGACCTATGAGAATCAGGGCAGGGCCCCTCGGGCAAGCGCTGGTCGGAGGCTCCACCCTCACTAGATCCAGCGCCCTGCCCTCCAGTACCAGCCCCAGTTGAGGTCGGGTGTTCGTTGGTCTCAACATGAGCATCACCTCCCATCCTCGACGCTCCGTCCTCGGTCATCTCACCACCAGCCTGGTCGGACTCGACATTTGGAGTCCTGGTCGGCTCGGGGTTTCTGTCAACAACGACAGGATCAACCTCAAGCACAGGATCCCTGATGAGAGTTGAATTAACTCAAACTATTTTCACGAGTACAAATCCACAAAGAAAGAAGTCGTACACTCACAAATGACTGACGCGTAGACCACCTCTCAGCCTGAGGCCCTTCGCCTTCTGTACTGGCAAAACTGGCCTCGACGACTCCTCAACACGAGCACGCTTGAACGTAAGCGGCTCATCTTCTTCTTCATCATCATCCCAGTCGTGAATTGATCCAGATGTTTTCTGGCCTGCATCGCCCGACATCTTCAACGAGCCGCCAGTTTGCATTGTCCTTGTTGAAGACCTCGTGGTGGCTCCATGACCAGAAGCTACACGCTTACCCACAGCCTTCACAGCTTGCGGGTCGGCCGCTTTCATGGCTCCCTTGCCTTTCCTTGCTTTCTCGGCTGCTGCTTCCTTAGCCTAAGAACGAGGAGTTTTGTCAGCCCTAGGTCTCGGGTCGACTCCTGCCGACCAGTCAGTTGACGGCACATCCGAGATGTACACGCTAAAGCAATCCTGCAAAAAGTGCAACCTGATTTCTCAAAGACTGAAGTAGCCCCAAAAGGCGCAAGACAGATCAAATGACAACTCACATCCTTCACAGGCCGTGCCAAGCTAAACGGTTGTGTCACTCTCTTCGGTGGCCTCCATTATGAGAACTGGAGCACCACGTGAACACGCCTCTCCGGCTCTTTAACTTCTAAGTCTTCAGCACTCTCACGAGTCGGGTCGAGCCCCCAACATACTCATAACTAGGTCGCACCCTCTCCTTGCACGACAGTACCCGACGGTGCATAAAGTTAGTCGTAATTTGGATCTCGTCAACAGTAATCTCCTTCATTAAACGAAGCAGTTCCTGGACCTGCTCCATTTCACCTGCAGAAGGCCTCGCCGACCAGGTCCAGCTTGACTCAACTACTTTGCCTACATCACAACTCAAAGTAAGCGTCTAGCACTGCGTCATGTAGAACCACTTCTCTTGCCAGCCGCTCACATTACTTTGAAGAGGGACGTTGATATATTCAGACGTCATCCCCTCACGCAGCAATATATATGCGCTTCCCGCAATACGGGACCCGCGACTATTCTTCTTCAGTTGAAAAAATAATGAAATAGATTGAAGTGTGGCTGTATCCTAAGATACTCTTCACACAAATGGATGAAGACAGAAACGGAAAGGATAGAATTTGGGCCAAGATTGCAAAGCCCAATCACCTAGAAATCAAGCAGTTTCTGAAGGAAAGCATGACAAGGAAGGCCAAATCCCCTAATGAAATAGTCTTCAAAGACAACTATTTTGTTGGCATTGGGTTGGGGATAGATCTCACCAGCGGGAGCCCTCCAGCCACCGGTCACCTTGTCCGTCAGAAGGCCACCGGAGACGAGGCGGCCGATGCTCTCCTCCGTACTCTTCAATGGAGCCCATTCCTGATCCAATCTGATGGCGATCGCCGCCTCTGGCTTCTTCGCTTTCCGCGCCATCCGATTCGCCGCAGAAACGAGCGATGCACCGCGCTGTTCAGGATCTAGGGCTACAGTGTGAGATTAGGCAAAAGGCGAGGAAATGAGAAATGGCAACGGTTGGGTAAGTGGTAACTATGATGATGTTTGTCTTTATAGTCCTACCGCGTAACCCTTTGAGTTTTCAGTTTTTTTGGAAATCGCGCGTCGACTCTCTGTATGTTCGCAAGTCGTATGGCCCATCTTGACGGCCCAAATAATCACCCCTAGGAGAATCAATAAATAATCTTTTTTCTTGAATAAATTAAATATAAATTCTTCGCCAGCCTTCTCAGCAAAGCTGGGGACTGTTGATGGTCCTTAAACACCTGTTTTACCATCAACATTTTACCCTAAAATTCACCAAAAAGGCATGAAATGTAGTCAAATAGGTTTCAAACTAACCAAATTCCACATGTCCATAGATTTTTATTTGAATGCTGGATTTGGACCAAATTTGGAGAATGGACCCACCAGGAGACGAGCCCACTCACCAGGACCCATTTGGGCCCTAGTGGGGTGGCGCCCGCCACAAGGGAAGAGCCCAAACTCCCCCCTGCCACATCACTGATCCGTGTGACCACCCCAAGGCCAAATCTTGGCCCTTGGTCACTAGGTCAGTGGCATCGGAGGGCTCAGGAGGGGAGTGGCGTGGATCAAGAATGAATGGCGGTTACTTGGACATGCAACCGACCTAACCACCGCCTCTCTGGAGCTCCTGGATGCCGTTGAAGCAATGGCGGTGCATCCAACGGTGAGGGGGGGGGGGTGGCGGCCACCACCTAGGGCTGGCGCCCGCCACTAGGGTTTCACCTAGATCGGTTGGCTACCCCCTATAAGTACCCCCCTCACTCCACAAGGCTATAAATACCCCCCTTGGGGCATGACACCAACACCAACACAAAGCAAGAGCAAGCAAAGCAAGCAAGCAAAGCAGAGAGCAAGTTAGAAGCTCAGAGAGCTTAGGCAAGTAGGTTAGCTAGTAGAGAGAGTATAGCTCTAGTGCCCTCGCTACAGCGCGACTCTTAGTTTAGCACAGCTCAGCCCTGACCAGTGGTATAGTAGCGTAGAGCTTGCTAAGAGAGAAGCGGGTGCGAGCGACTGGCATCGGTTGTCGGTTGATTTCCCGGCGTCTCTGGTCTGGTTTGCTCTCTTGTATCTCAGGTACACTTATCTTTATCCCAGTATTACTTTAGTATTACTTTCAGTATTACTTTCAGTATTACTTTCAGTATTACTTTCAGTATTAATTTCAGTATTACTTTATCATGTACCTTGAGTGTGACCTAGCTATCCTATAGTTCAATTCACTTACCCATAGTAGTTAATCTCTAGTGTGCTTAGTGATTGATCTTTGCCAATAGGTTGCTTAGTTAGTTTAGTGTTTATCTTATTAAGTAAAGTATTTGCTCTGACGTTCGCAAGGGTGTCTCTATTCAAAGCTAGGGTAGAGATAGTTAGAATATAATTAAGCGTGGTGCTTAGTTATAGACTTATCTTCAGATACGGCTGGACCCCCGGATAGTTGTGGTAGCAAGCAGGTGGTGACAGCCCTGTGCGCCTTGAATTCCACCACGTAGTTGGCCCACTTTAACAGTAAGGCTCGTTGTGCTAGCGTTCAACCTAAGTCAGTGGTAAAGGCTAGTACGCCTCGGTACTTGACAAGATAGGAACAAAACTATACTTAACTTAGTTGCTTTATTGACATTTGCCTGTCTTGCTTCGTAGCTACCTTGCTTCGTAGTTATCTTGCTTCGTAGTTATCTAGGAGTAGTTAGTAGTTATTAGTTAGTTATCTTAGTTATCTTTAGTTTCCCTTATCTACCTATCCATCCACCTTACCTTACCATCCATTTCATCCTTACCTATCCACCCATATATTCTTTCTAGCCTTTCATACCCTCTCTTCCCTTCTCTCCTTTTCCCTTTTCTCTTTTCTTCGACTCTCATCCCCTCCTTGACTCGACTCATACACCACCCTAGCCTTCCCCTGGGATCAAATAAATCGACACCTAGTACTCCCAGGCGAAGTGCTACTACGATAGTTCTGTGCGCTTGCAGAATCTCCTCTTGGTAGATTGCAATCTCTCTAGCTAGCTCCTAATAGTGTCGGGATTGACAACCCCGCTTGGCATTAGTAGATAGCTGCTTTAGCTTCACTCCTTTAGGAATAGTGACTGGATTTGCTACAAGCATTTCTGGCACCGTTACCTGGGATAGATTCCAAAGTCTACTCCTAGTAACGATGTTAGCAAGTGTCAACAAGCACTTTTGTGCCGTTACCGGGGATAGTTGCCAAGCTCTATCTTTAGTGAAGTTAAGAACTACCAACAAGCATTTCTGGCGCCGTTGCCAGGGAAGGCATTCAGTGTATCGGTTGAGTCTGTGTCGAATTTATCTTCGCTTAAGCTCTCGCTTAGCGAATCCCATCTTTCCCCATTCTTTCTTTCCTTAGTCCTTCTTATCTTTCTCCTTCATCTTCTTCAACTTCTTTCTTTCTTATCTCGTTCTATCTTCACGATGGCCAACAAGACCATTCGTGAGTTTTCTGCTCCTTCTGCCGCCAATGTAGCGATAGGACCAGACGTGATCGATACCAACCTCAACTTTGAGTTGAAACTGGCTTTGATCACGATGGTCCAAGCTAGCCCGTTCTATGGCAAAGCTCATGAGGATGCCAATGCTCACCTCCAACAATTTTTGGAGATTTGCGGCACCTTCACCATTAAGGGGATAACCCAAGAAGCCATCCATCTTCGTCTCTTTCCCTTTTCTCTTCTAGGAAAAGCGAAGCAATGGTTCTATACCAATCGCAACGCTGTAGACACATGGGACAAGTGTTCCAATGCTTTTCTCGCCAAATTCTTTCCTATGGGCAAGACGAATGCTCTGCGCAACAAAATCTCCAGCTTTACGCAACAAGCCGAGGAATCTATTCCCGAGGCTTGGGAGAGGTTGCAAGAGTATGTCACTGCTTGTCTGCACCATGGTATGGAGGACTGACTGTTGATCCAGAACTTCTACCATGGCCTAACCCCTCTCTCTAGAAGCCATTTGGATGCCGCCGCCGGTGGTGCATTCTTTTCTCTGAATGTTGTAGATGCTAAGGCTCTCATAGAGAAGATGGTGTCGAACCAAGGATGGAATGACGAGAGACTGCAGCCCCGTAAGCGAGGTATGCATTCCCTTAAGGAGGCCGACATGATCATGGCCAAGATGGACCTGCTGGCAAAGAAGCTGGACAGCTGTGAGAAGATGAACCAACAAGAGAGTGTCCAATCTCTGGGATCCTACATGACTTGTGAAGTCTGTGGAGAAACCGGACATTCTGGGAACCACTGCCCCGAGTTACATGAAGATTTGAACTTCATCAACAACAACGGTTTCCGCCAACAAAATCAAGGATGGAATTAGCACTCCAATTCTCAAGGTAATAATTCATTCCCTCGCTCTAATTTTCATAATTCTGATGATTTCTCATTCTTAAAGAATCTAGTCTACTCTCAAGGTAGAACTACTGAATTTTTGAATAAGAAATTAATGCCGAATGATAAAATTCTTGAGAACATAAATGCTAAATTGGAAGATTTCTCATCTGCTCTGAAAAATCAATTAAGTTTTAATAAGATGATAGAAACCCAATTAGCTCAACTTGCTGCTATCAAACCATCTTTTGATCCTGGCAAAATTTCTGCTAAACCTAACATGGAAACTGCAAATATGGTTGAAATAAAATATTTTAACTATTATGAAGATCAAACCATGACTGTTAAAAAGGGTGATCCTAGTAGTCCCATAATTAGATGCTCAATCTTTGGTGAAGTCTTTAAAAATGCTATGTGTGATTTAGGATCGAGTGTAAACATTCTTTCTAAAGATTTTTATGAAAACTCATTCTTTCCACCCATGTCATCCACATCTGCCTATGTTGTGCTAGCTGATCAATCCACTTGCTATGTAGAAGGAATAGTTAATGATTTACCTGTTCATATTAGAGGTTCATATGTTCCTGCTGATTTCATAATACTAGATATGGGAAATAGGAAAGATGTGCCTCTAATCTTAGGTAGACCCTTCTTGAACACTGTTGATGCTTGCATATATGTGGGGAGTGGTAAAATGCAAATGACATTAGGAGGGAGGAAGGAAATATTCTCCTTTTCCTGTGGTCCCGCATATGCGCTAACATGCAGGATGCAAAACCCGTTCGTACCAAGAAGAGGCGCCGAAGAACAAGGTGGAACAGAAAGAAAGAACCACCTCCTCCTGAGTTGGGTAATTCACATAACAAAGGAGAGGTGCCAAAAGAAGAAGAACCCGATGAGGTACTTAAAGAAGAAGCACCCAAGGAAGAAGATCTACCCAATAAGGATGACGTTCCATGGATCTAAGGTATGGATCTAACTTTTTAATTTGTTCCCCTTCAAATTTCCCCTTTTAAATAAATAACATATTCATGCATGTAACTAAAAAAATCAGTTATCATTAGTTATATGCATAAGTATATGTTAACTTAGCTAGAATAATAAAATATCATAATAGGATAGTTTCCCTTTTCACAACATTAGATAGTTTCCTTTTTAATAAATGAGAACAAGATCTCCGACCGAGAAAGATGAAGACCCTTCACCAAGCAAGAAGCCAGCTTGGGGGAGATCCTCGCGCCAATAAGGTATGTTTCAACCTTACTCTTACGTTCGGTTCTTAAATTCTATATCTTTTGAATGTTTATGCTTGCCTAAGTAACCATTCCATGAATAAAATTGATAAAATCTGCTTAAACAAGTTGAAACCTGAATAAGATTTGAAATATGTCATGCAAATGCTATTGTTATGGTTTGAATAACTGATCTTATCTAAGTTGTAGCTTTTGTGGGTTGCATATGCTTTAACTGAAATCATGCTGAAGGACCGAATAAGCGACCAGAGGGGGGGGGGGGTGAATGGGAGCTTAAAAATTTCCTTTCGGAAACTTGTTGCCACTATCCCGAAAATCAACCCCAAGAGCAAACCCTAGAGCTCGTAAGTGTCCACGGCCCTAGATGTAGGGTGGATGCTTCCAAGAAGCACAGCGGGACACTTCATGACTCTAGGAACCCAACGCAAAAGCCGGAACCCAAAACCGACAATGAATGAACGAGCCGCGGACGAAACTGCGCGAAACAGCACAGACGGGACTCACTGGAGCGTCCGGTCAACAGCCACCGGACGCGTCCGGTCGAGCCAAATCAAATTTCGGAGCTCTCTGGTTGTGACTGGACTCACGATCACAAGAGCGTCCGGTCACTCGACCAGCGTCCGGTCAGAATGAACAAAAACGATGAACAGGAACAAGGTCACGTCCGGTCAGTTCAACGTCCAGAGTACGGTCAAGCTACAGTGAACACACGCTGTGCATTCAACGACCGGACGCACAGGGTCAGCGTCCGGTCATCCCGTGCTCAGCGTCCGGTCACCCCGAAACTGCTCCGTTCGTTCACCGATTCCACTCGATCTCACCCAAAACGAATTCTCTAGGGATCAAACTTGGTGAGATGAGTTACAAGGAGGATAGTGAGCTATCTCTAAGAGATCATGGCTCGAACCTATCTCCAAATCGGTGGATCGAAAGATTTCGGAGCAAGAACGTGATCCAAAACGAAAATCGCTCGATCTCCTAGACTGTGAGGTTAGAGGTGAATTCCTTCGGTGGAAAGAAGTGCCTCACGATCTAGAACAACTTGGTTCAAATGGATTTGCGAAAGATGCACCAAGCAAAGAGATCAATCGATGGGAAAAACGTGGAGAAAAAGCAATCCGCGAAGAACATAGACAAAACGCGAATCACAACCACGAATTTGCAACCGTGTGGCTACCACACGCGACAATCGTGAGATTACGGTCTCACTTCCTGAAATTCCCAAAACACAGAGACATGATTGAGTCTTCTCTGCGGATCGCTAGCAGCTATGTATGATTAGAACCTAAGCGGGGGCTATGGAGAGAGAGTGCTTAGGAACAAATGACGGCCAGGATGAAGAGAGAGGAGGGGTGCCTCCCTTATTTATAGCCTAAACAATAATCCCCTTCTACTCCTAGATACAAGAGCGAAACGACCAACCCTAGGGGTATCCCGGTCCAACTCTGCTGGTTGACGATCCGAAGGCCACGCGCCTTCCTCATCCTTAGCTTCGCCTCGACGCAAGCCTCAGGATGCCACCACGTGCCGCCCTGTCGACCGCCGCGCCTTCCTCGCGGATAGCTGCGCCGCCGCGCCAGCCTTTCCATGCCGCCACGCGACGATTGTCCTTTTTGCGGACCTTCCCCCGGTTTTGAGGCCGAAACCGGGAAACCTGGGCCTTCCCCCGGTTTTGAGGCTGAAACCGGGAAACCTGTCCTTCGGCTAAGTTTTGTGGCCCAAACTCAGAAACCCGTGTGCCCAGGTTTTGAGGCCCAACCATGAAAACCATCCACGCCGAGTTTTGAGGCCCAAACTCAAAAACCGGCCACCCCGAGTTTTGAGGCCCAAACTCGGAAACCGTCGAGGGTAGCCTTTTGAGGCTCAGCTACCGAACCCGTGCCGTAGGCGAGATGTGGTTCGCACACCTCGAGTTCCAGCACCGATGCCGGAGCATGTCCAGCCTCCACGCCGGGCACAGTGCATTCGACTTCCTTCTCGGCCTCCCGCCAAGTGTCACGACGCCATCACCTTCCTCCCGACTCGGCCGATGCACCGCACATCCCCATGTACTCTTGCTTGTCAACGCCACATGCCAGCTACCACAGCTGGTCCTCAAGTCTCCAGGTCCGTCGGTCCAAGCTCCACGTCCGCCCTTCACCGCTCCCGGTCCGTCGGCACGGCACGTCCCCACTTGACCTTCACCTCACCTTCGACCACTGCCCGAGCTCCGCACCTGCACATCAACACAGCCAAGAGACATGTTGCCCATTGATCGATCACTCATCACTCAGGAAGGGAACCACAAGGGCACATATCAACCTTGTGTTCTCAATCTCCCCTTTGATGAGTGCATTGTCAACTCATAGTAACTATAACCAAAATAAAGGAAAGTAGAATTAGGTAGAAGGAGAAAACTCACTCGAAATGTCCAAAAGCCAGAGAAAAGGCCGAAGAAGAACAATTCGAGATAAGCGAAGCTTGGTCCCCAAAGGCATGGGCAACGGTTTGACACAACCAAGCAAAATATCGGAGCAACAACTCATCAGATAGCAAAACTCGATCAAAATCAGAGTACAAGACTTGGTTCCCAAAGACATGGGCAACAGCTCGACGCAACCAAGTCAGAAACAAGCTAGTCCTCAAGAAGAGGCAGAAGGGGCTCAACACCACTAGCTGAAAGCTCGAAACCAAATGAAGACTGCCTAAGACGCAACTACTGCTAGTCCCTCAAGATAGAGGCACAGAGGCTCAACACAACCAACAGTAAGCCCGATACCAATCAAGAACCATCAAAATATGGTGAAGACAGCTAGTCCCTCAAGACAGAGGCACAGAGGCTCGACGCAACTAGCTGAAAAGATTGATATCAAATAGAACCGACTCAGAGCAGACCGAAAACTCCCCCTCACTCAAGGAACTCCCCCTCAACAAGTGAAGCATAAATTGCAAATTTTGCAAATTGTCACCACCACATGCATTTGCAAATTGTCACCACCACAAGCAAATTGTCACCACAACAAGACAAGACATTCTCCCCCAATTCTCCCCCTTGGGGGCAATTTGCAATCAAAAGAAGGGAAAGGACTCAATAAGCAAACGGAGCTAGGTCATGCCTATCGGAGTCAGACACATGCACATGAGTCAAAAATGCATGTTAGCAGCTTCAGGTATATACTCGAAAGAGTGAAAAAATGCTCTAATGAGTGCTGATCGACTATAAGGCAACATGCAAAAGTGCTAGCAAAGGCTCAAACTGATCACCAAATATGAAATATGACGCATAAGCCAAGTGAGCAGTTTTAAGCCATTCTGAAAGGAGTTTCACCATCAAATTAGCACTGAACATGTATAGACAGGAAGTCAAACAAGTGCTAAACATGTATACAAGGTGAACTACCCCTAGCAAAGTTCAATCATCATGCTATAGAATGAAACATAGACTTATGTTTTCAGATTTTATCGGAGAATTTGCAGCGTTATTAACACAAGTTTAAAATCAGCATGTGATTGCGAGAGGTTGAAAGCTTGTCATTGCCTAACTTTTCAACCATGCTAAGCCTATGCATATGCAATCAGAAGCTTAAAGCATCGGTTTCGGTCTTACACTACACGACTCAAGTTTAACTCAAAGTGCAATGAGAAACAGGCTCGATACCGTGATGTGCTGACAAAGCAATCCCATCTCATCTTTTCAATTCACTAAAACTTGGTTCATTTTAAGCAGAATATGAACAATCCAAGCAAGTGAATGACTCAGAACTAGAGACATAGCAACCTAGCATATATGAAATAGCTCATGTGACCTCAACACATCCTACACATGCTAGTTTCCAATCTCAATGGTGAACATGTATCAAATTTTAAGTTCATTAGACATGTTCATCATTCTGAAAAATTAGCTTAGCTCACAACTTGTATCAGAGATCAAAGAGAGCCTAAGCTACAAGCATCATCATATATCATCGAAGCATACACTAATCAGAGCATAAGTTCATTCTCAAGAATATAGACATGAAGCTTGAAAATGCAAGATGCATACATGATGAAGTCAGAATTGGAGCCAAAATAAATTAAAAAGACTCAAGACCCAAAAACAAAAAGGGTCAGAAAGTCAGTCTATGGTACATCACAATGCTTCCCCCATCTAAAAGGGGAAACACACACCAAGCTCACCTCTCAACCTAGAAAACATTGAGTGGTCTAAAGGCTTGGTGAAAATGTTCGCAACCTGGTTATGGGTGTCTACATGCCTAAGATCAATGTCGCCTTTCTCGTAGTGATCACGAAGAAAGCAAAAGCGGACATCGATGTGTTTGGTCTTGGAGTGAAGAACAGGGTTCTTTGCTACACTAATGGCAGAAGTGATGTCGCAAAGCAAAGGGACCCGACTAAAATCTAGACCAAAATCACGCAAAGTAGCAACCATCCATAAAAGCTGCGAAGCACAAGAAGCAGCTGCAACATACTCGGCTTCTGTAGCAGACTGGGCTACGTTCGACTGTTTGCGAGAAGACCACGAAACCAAAGAAGAGCCAAGAAACTGACAAGTCCCAGAAGTAGACTTGCGCTCAAGCCGACAGCCGGCAAAATCCGCATCGGAATAACCACAAAGCGAGAGGTTCGAAGAAGAAGAGTACCAAAGTCCGAACTCAGGAGTGTATCGGAGGTACCTCATGATGCGCTTGACCGCTTGCTTGTGGGAAGTCCGAGGGGACGCCTGAAAATGAGCGCACAGACACACAGAGAACTGTATATCCGGCCTCGTCGCAGTCAGGTACATAAGCGAGCCAATCATGCTTCTGTACTCCTTCTGGTCAACCGGCTCTCCGTCATGGTCCGCGTCCATCGCCGCAGTCGTCGGCATGGGCGTCGTAAGAGGCTTGGCCTCGCCCATGTCGAACTTCTTCAGGATGTCCTTCGTGTATTTTCCTTGATGCACGAACGTCCCGTCTCGGGTTTGCTTGATTTGCAACCCGAGGAAGAAGTTCAACTCACCCATCATACTCATCTCAAACTCCCTGCTCATGGTATCTGCAAACTTGGCAACAAGTGCGTGAGAAGAGCCACCAAAGATGATATCATCCACGTAAATCTGGACTATCAGGGTATCATTGCCTTGCTTGAGGAGAAACAGGTTCTATCAACCGTCCCATTTAAAAACCCTTGAGAGTAAAAAGGTTTTCAACGATCATACCATGCTCTTGGCTTGTTTCAAACCATACAAAGCTTTTGTAAGTTTTAAAAATGGTTTGGAAACTTGGGATCCTCAAACCAGGGGTTGCCTAACATAAACCTCTTCCTCTATATACCCATTCAAGACGGCACTCTTGACATCCATCTGATAAAGCTTAAAACCCTTCGAAGCAGCAAAGGCTAGAAGGATTCTAATGGCTTCTAAACGGGCTACAGGGCAAAGGTTTCCTCATAGTCTATCCCCTCTTTTTGGCAAAAACCCTGAGCTACTAGCCTAGCCTTATTCCTCACTACCATCCCATCCTCACCCTCTTTGTTTTTGAAAACCCATTTGGTACCTATAGGGTGGCATTCTGGTGGAGGTGGAACTAGGGTCCAAACTTGGTTTCGCTCAAAGTTTTCTAGCTCCTCATGCATGGCATTTACCCAGTTAGGATCAGAAAGTGTGTGTCCAACATCTTTGGGCTCAAAAGAAGCAACGAATGCAAAATGAGCAAAGTGTGAGATTTCATACGCTCGTGATCGCGTGACTCGCTGGTCTATGCCGCCGATCATTTGGTGCGGGGGGTGAACTTGCTGAACACTTCGGGGCGCTTGCCTCAGGTGCAGCAGGTGCTTGCTGGAGAGGTGGCTCAAGAGGACCCCAGGAAGAAGAAGTCGTGGGATCGGGTCCTCGAGCTGAAGTAGACGTCGCAGGGTCGACGGGGGCAGGCAGTGGAGTTGGCTCGGGATCACCCCAATCGGCATTCTCCTGCTCCTCCTCCACAAAGATGGTCTCTCCCAGCTCCTATTCTCCTGCAACACCAAAAGCAGAAGAAACACAAGGCATAGTCTCATCGAATGTGACCTCGCAGGTCTCCACTATCCGGTTAGTTTCAAGGTTAAGAACTCGATAAGCGCGCGAATGCGAAGCATAACCAAGAAACACGCCATCAGCAGAGCGAGATTCAAATTTGTCCAAATTGCCTTGCTTCAGGATAAAGCACTTACACCCAAACACCCGAAAATGAGACACCTTGGGTACCCGTCCAAAACGCAACTCATAAGAAGTCTTCTTCATAAAGCTCAAGAAAGATGCGATTTGAAACATGGCAAGCGGTGTTGATCGCCTCGGCCCAAAACGCCTAGGAGTCCTATGCTCATCGAGCATCGTCCTGGCCATCTCAACAAGGGTCCGGTTCTTGCGCTCAACAACACCGTTTTGCTGGGGGACATAAGGAGAAGAAACTGATGCTCGATTCCATTAGAAGAACAGAAGAGGCAAACTGATAGTTATCAAACTCAGTACCATTATCACTACGAATAGCTCTAATGGTATCAGGGGGAAACTCAGTTTTCAACCTCAAATTAAATCACGAGCAAAAGGAAAAGCTTCATCCTTACCCTCCATGAAAAATACCCAAGAGTACTCGAAAAATCATCAACGATCACTAGAACGTACCACTTCCCACCCGCTGAGCAAACCCGAGCTGGACCAACTGTGTCCATGTGTAAAAGCTCGCCGGGTCGCTTGTCATCACCTGATTAACAGGTGGGTGAGAAGCAGCAACCATCTTCCCGTGACGACAAGGATGGCAAACAAGGTCCTTCTGAAACTTAAGCTTGGGCAATCCTTGGATTAGGCCAAGTGAGCTAAGTCTTGCAAGCAAGTCAAAACTCAAGTGACCGAGCCTCCTATGCCACTTCCACAAATCAGAAGAAGGACCAGCCATCAAACATCTAGCAGAGCCGAAAGAACGAGAAAAGTCGGCTCTGAAAACACGGCCAAAAGGGACAATCCAACAAATAAGATCTCCCCGAGGGTCTAAAACACGACTCAACCCCTTCTTAAAGCGCACTTCACAATCATCCTCAAGAAGTTGCGAAACAGTAAGCAAATTGTAATGCAAGTTTGAAACCAACGCAACATCCTTGAGAACAAAGTTCTCATTGACCCCGATAGCTCCATGAGAAACAACCTTACCTCTACTATTATCCCCGAAAGTGATGTACTCCTTGTGCATCACGGGGCTAAGGCTGAAGAACCATTCCTTCTTTCCGGTCATGTGGCGCGAACACCAGGAATCCATGAGCCAAATGTTCTCCAACCAAAGTTCCTGCATCAATAGAAAGGTAGGAAATGAGCATATGGCACAACACTGGGGTTAGTATACTGAGAAGGATACCAGTGCTGTGTCATAGGCCTAGAAAAAGTGTTAGTAGCAACACCAAGCTGTCCTCGTCCCATGGGTGGATAGCGATCACCACCAACCTGAAAGGGTGGTCCGCTATGGAACGGAAAACCTCCAAACTGACCTACCTGTCCCATTTGAGCAAAGCGATCACCACCATACTGAAAAGGTGGTCCGCTATGGGACTGATCAGTAAAGCCTCTTACACCCGGCTCACAGTCGTATTGACGATGACCGAACCGCGATGGGCACGACCACCACCCCGTGGTCTGGCTGCCTGGGCCTAGCTACCTGAGGGGGTGCACCTCCAGGCCTAGCGCCCTGCCTCTGAACTCCCCGACCTTGCACACCATGGAGAGGGTGGTGCCTGGCCTGGTTGTTCAGCTCCAACTCCTTCCTAGCGTCTCTCTTCCTCCGAAAGCAAAACTCAGCTAGGTGACCCTCACGGTGACAGTACTCGCACTCGAACCTCACCACTCTCTTGGGTTGTTGGTTCCTATGGTTGCGAGGGTTGTTCACTCTGGCTGGCTGCTTGCCCTTCGGAAGGGGATCACTAGAGACGTCAGGAAGGGTGTCAAGTGTGATCCTAAGATGATTAGGTTTGGGAACCCACACTTGCTTGCGAGGTGGAGCCTTGGGAGGTTCATCAACGATGCCATCCTTGGTGATAGGCTTGGGAGGCTCAGATGGGGTGATCTTGATAAGCTTAGGGATAGCGGATGGCTTCTCACTAGGCTCACTCCACTAAACTCACCGATCTTGCTAAGGTACTAGCGCCTTTCCCACCTGAAGCAAAGCCTACTCCCGAACAATCAGTTCCCCTCTTGAACTGACTATCATCATGCCCAACTGTGGCTCACTGCATGACACCCAACTCAGGATGGACCGAAGGTATGTGTTTTCCTCCTCGGTTTGCATCCTGGCATGCTGATAGTTGGCAATCTCAAGCTCCATCCCCACGCATCGCTCACATGGAGCGGACAAGGCGCTAACCGAGCTGGCCTTCACGGCTTCAGCAAGCTTGGCACTAACTTCTGCCAACTCAGTTCGCAAGCTTGCATGCACCTAGCAAAGAAGACCTAGCCTTCACTTTCTCCAGCTCCTTCTTCAGGGAGGGACACTCTTTGCAATCACCCACCAAGTCTAGCCTACTCTTCAGCTCATCATACACCTCAATCAAAGAGGCATACTTGGTTTGCAGGGTGGCAAAGTTTGTCATATGCATCGTGCACTCCTCACACTCCTCCTCATCGGCCACCTTCACCTCGGACCTAGCAAACTCAAGCTCCTTAAGCGCATCATTCATCTTAGCCTTCAACTCATTGCGCTCTCGGATAGCTCGCTTGAGTTGCTTGTCCTGACCGAGAACTATGTCGACAAGAGAATCGCGCTCACCGGTAAGACGATCGACAAGAGAAGAGGATGATACCTCGGAAGCGTCGTCGTCGTCATCGTCGGTGCCAACGTCCTTGTCCTGGCACTTGCGGTCCTCTTCGTCCAAGGCCATGGTGCAAAGGTCCTTGGAGGATTTGCCGAAGAAGCAGAGTCCATTGAAGCGTTCTTCAGTCTTGTGCTCGGACCCATCGTCGCTGGAGTCGCCGTCAGAGGTCTTCTCGCCGTCGCTGAAGGTGGCGAGGAAGGCACGCCGATCGACATCAAAAGCCTTCTCCATGTCCTCTCGGTGGTAGCCGCCCTTCTTCTTCTTCCCGGCCTTGTTCTCCGGCTTGCCCTTGTGCCTGGAGTTGCGGTTCTTGCCGGGGAAGGTCTTGTCGCGCTTGGGGCAGCTCGTGACGAAGTGATCCGGATCTCCACATCCGTAGCAGCCCTCGCCTGCGCCACCACGCTGGCGATTCAGGCGTTGTTGTGAAACCGCGAGAACCGGGTGATGACGAGGGCGAGCTCGTCATCGTCCAACGCCTCCACCTGCTCCTCTGTTACTGAAAGCAAAGAAGACAAAGCAAAGAGAGGTGGTGAAGCGTCAGCGGAAAGAGTCGATCCAGCCTTGCCTGAGACCAAAGCCATGGAATGTGAAGATGGGTTCTTCAGCTTGGCCTGAGTCAAGTGATCGATCTCAGTGGACTTGAGCTTGCTGAATAGCTCGTCCACGGTGAGGGTGTCGTAAGCAGTAGACTCAATGATGGTCGACACCTTCACCTCCCATACCCTCTGATCCAGGGCGTATAGCAACTTGAGAGCCCTATCATGATCGTCATAGGGTAGGTTGGCCCGATTGGCACGCATCTTGTTCACGATCGTCTAGAAACGAGCGAACATAGCGTCAATCGTCTCTCCCTCCAACTGAACAAAGTTCTCGTACTCGCGCTTGTACGTCTCGAAAAGTCTGGTCTTGACCTGAGCGGTCCCCTCGTGATAGCTCTGAAGCTTCACCCAGATCTCTCGTGCCGTCTCAAGCTTAGAGACACGTTCGAACTCAGGAAGGGAGATGCTGGCCAAAAGAGCGTTACGGGCCTTTGAGTTGGCCTCGTGCTGGTCAATCTGGACCTGACCCACATGAGCCGAAAGGACCACGTACTCAGTGTTCTCACATATTTCCCAAACGGAAGAACTGATGCTGTTGAGATAAGCACGCATCTGAATCTTCCAATAGGGATAATTCGTTCCATCGAACCACGGAGCCTTGCCGTTCCCTCGTTCCATGTCGCCCTTAGGATCCGAAACCGATTAAGGTAGAAGAGATCCTTAACCGGCTCCGATACCAATTGAAGGACCGAATAAGCGACCAGAGGGGGGGGGGGTGAATGGGAGCTTAAAAATTTCCTTTCAGAAACTTGTTGCCACTGTCCCAAAAATCAACCCCAAGAGCAAACCTTAGAGCTCGTAAGTGTCCACGAACCTAGATGTAGGGTGGATGCTTCCAAGAAGCACAGCGGGACACTTCACGACTCTAGGAACTCAACGCAAAAGCCGGAACCCAAAACCGACAATGAACGAACGAGCCGCGGACGAAACTGCGCGAAACAGCACAGACCAGACTCACTGGAGCGTCCGGTCAACAGCCACCGGACGCGTTCGGTCGAGCCAAATCAAATTTCGGAGCTCTCTGGTTGTGACCGGACTCACGATCACAAGAGCGTCCGGTCACTCGACCAGCGTCCAGTCAGAATGAACAAAAACGATGAACAGGAACAGGGTCGCGTCCGGTCAGTTCAACGTCCAGAGTCCGGTCAAGCTACAGTGAACACACGCTGTGCATTCAACAACCGGACGCACAGGGTCAGCGTCCGGTCATCCCGTGCTCTGCGTCCGGTCACCCCGAAACTGCTCCGTTCGTTCACCGATTCCACTCGATCTCACCCAAAACGAATCCTCTAGGGATCAAACTTGGTGAGATGAGTTACAAGGAGGATAGTGAGCTATCTCTAAGAGATCATGGCTCGAACCTATCTCCAAAAGAGTGGATCGAAAGATTTCGGGGCAAAGGAGCAAGAACGTGATCCAAAATGAAAATTGCCCGATCTCCTAGACTGTGAGGTTAGAGGTGAATTCCTTCGGTGGAAAGAAGTGCCTCACGATCTAGAACAACTTGGTTCAAATGGATTTGCGAAAGACGCACCAAGCAAAGAGATCAATCGATGGGAAAAATCTTGAGAAAAAGCAATCCGCTAAGAACACAGACAAAACGCGAATCACAACCACGAATTTGCAACCGTGTGGCTACCACACGCGACAATCGTGAGATTACGGTCTCACTTCCTGAACTTCCCAAAACACAGAGACATGATTGAGTCTTCTCTGCGGATCGCTAGCAGCTATGTATGATTAGAACCTAAGCGGGGGCTAAGGAGAGAGAGTGCTTAGGAACAAATGACTGCCAGGATGAAGAGAGAGGAGGGGTGCCTCCCTTATTTATAGCCTAAACAATAATCCCCTTCTACTCCTAGATACAAGAGCGAAACAGCCAACCCTAGGGGTATCCCGGTCCAACTCTGCTGGTTGACGATCCGACGGCCACGTGCCTTCCTCATCCTTAGCTTCGCCTCGACGCAAGCCTCAGGATGCCGCCCTGTCGACCGCCGCGCCTTCCTCGCGGATAGCTGCGCCGCCGCGCCAGCCTTTCCACGCCGTCACGCGTCGACTGTCCTTTTTGCGGACCTTCCCCCGGTTTTGAGGCCGAAACCGGGAAACCTAGGCCTTCCCCCGGTTTTGACGCTGAAACCGGGAAACCTGTCCTTCGGCTGAGTTTTGTGGCCCAAACTCAGAAACCTGCGTGCCCAGGTTTTGAGGCCCAAACCTGGAAACTGTCCACGCCGAGTTTTGAGGCCCAAACTCGGAAACCGGCCACCCCAAGTTTTGAGGCCCAAACTTGAAAACCGTCGAGGGTAGCTTTTTGAGGCTCGGCTACCGAACCCGTGTCGTAGGCGGGATATGGTTCGCACACCCCGAGTTCCAGCACCAATGCCAGAGCATGTCCAGCCTCCACGCCGGGCACAGTGCATTCGCCTTCCTTCTCGGCCTCCCGCCAAGTGTCACGACGCCATCACCTTCCTCCCGACTCGGCCGATGCACCGCACATCCCCATGTACTCTTGCTTGTCAATGCCACATGCCAGCTACCACAGCTGGTCCACAGGTCTCCCGGTCCGTCGGTCCAAGCTCCACGTCCGCCCTTCACCGCTCCCGGTCCGTCGGCACGACACGTCCCCACTTGACCTTCACCTCACCTTCGACCACTGCCCGAGCTTCGCACCTGCACATCAACATAGCCAAGAGACATGTTGCCCGTTGATCGATCACTCATCACTCAGGAAGGGAACCACAAGGGCACATATCAACCTTGTGTTCTCACATGCTTAGTGAATAAAGTTGGTAAGAAATGGAGTAATTCTTTAAACTTGCTAAGGTGAAATTAGGACCTAATCTGGAGGATTTCTTTTAAAAATCATGAAAACCTTGCTAAAAGTTCCTCCTGGATTTTATCCTATCCCACCACTAGCCAAATATTTGTTAGTCAAAACCACAAAGAGCTTTGTTTTTGTTGAGCTTTGTTAGACCTCATAGATCTTAGTAGAGAAGCTTATCATATCTTTTGAATCAAGATTCACACACCCACCATAAATTGCCTACTCTCCGCTCTGGAAGTTTGCAACCACCAAATAAAATGCTCATTCTCTACACTGGAGATATGCAATACCTTGCCAAACGTCCCATTTCTAGCCTTATGCTTATTCCTACACTGGGAATAAGCATTTCTCCCTCTTCCCCTTTTTCATTTCTGAAATCCTTTCCTATAGACAATCTGGGGAAATCTAGAGCTAAAAAAGAGAGATATCAAAAAAAGTGAGCAAAGTAGCTCAAGAAAGGACTGTCCTAAGAAAATGTGAAGACACATTTTTGTCTACTCACTATGTATTGAAAAAGAGAGAGAGAGAGAATTATCATTAGCTCTAGACCCCAGAAATTAACTAGGAAGGATTATGAAATATCTCTCTATACACTTCCACATAACCACACATGCACATCTTGATCAATTTTTATGATTTGCTGCTCCTTATGATCTGAGTGTCTAGCTTAGCAATAAACATCAGGCAATTTGCTCATGATTCCTAGCCTACCTATAACTCCCATATCATTCTTTAGAAATAGGAGAGGCTACATTTTGTCCTAAGCGAGGATTTAAACACCATTGAGTGACTGAGTGAATCTTGATGGACTTAAGCAAGTTTTTATCTTTTGAAAACCCTAAAAAACCTCCAGACAGAATCCTAGTCAAACTAAGCAAGAAAAAGTTTCCTATCTACTACTTTATTTCACTCTTGCATGTTTGAAGTGAAAAGCTATAAGCCCCACATTGCTATGATTAATGATATATACTAAGTTATTTCTCACTATACAATATGCACTTGTATACATCTTAAGTTGCTATCTATCTCATGCCCAATGCTTAAACTGCATTGTTGCTCGAGGACGAGCAACAGGTTAGCTTGGGGGAGCTTGTTGATGGTCCTTAAACACCTGTTTTACCATCAACATTGTACCCTAAAATTCACCAAAAAGGCATGAAATGTAGTCAAATAGGTTTCAAACTAACCAAATTCCACATGTCTATAGATTTTTATTTGAATGCAGGATTTGGACCAAATTTGGAGAATGGACCCACCAGGAGATGAGCAGCCCACCACCAGGACCCATTTGGGCCCTAGTGGGGTGGCGCCCACCACCCCTAGGTGGCGCCCGCCACAAGGGAAGAGCCCAAGCTCCCCCCTGCCACGTCACTGATCCGTGTGACCACCCCAAGGCCAAATCTTGGCCCTTGGTCACTAGGTCAGTGGCATCGGAGGGCTAAGGAGGAGAGTGGCGTGGATCAAGACCGAATGGCAGTTACTTGGTCATGCAACCGACCTAACCACCGCCTCTCGGAGCTCCGGGATGCCGTTGAAGCAATGGCGGTGCATCCAACGGTGAGGGGGTGGCGGCCGCCACCAGGGCTGGCGCCTGCCACTAGGGTTTGACCTAGGTCGGTTGGCTGCCCCCTATAAGTACCCCCCTCACTCCACAAGGCTATAAATATCCCCCTTGGGGCATGACACCAACACCAACACAAAGCAAGAGCAAGCAAAGCAAGCAAGCAAAGCAGAGAGCAAGTTAGAAGCTCAGAGAGCTTAGGCAAGTAGGTTAGCTAGTAGAGAGAGTATAGCTCTAGTGCCCTCGCTACAGCGCGCTCTAGTTTAGCACAGCTCAGCCCCTGACCAGTGGTATAGTAGCGTAGAGCTTGCTAAGAGAGAGCAGGTGCGAGCGACTGGCATCAGAGGTCGGTTGATTTCCCGGTGTCTCTGGTCTGGTTTGCTCTCTTGTATCTCAGCACACTTATCTTTATCCCAGTATTACTTTAGTATTACTTTTAGTATTACTTTTAGTATTACTTTATCAAGCACCTTGAGTTTGACCTAGCTATCCTACAGTTAATTCACTTAGCCATAGTAGTTAATCTCTAGTGTGCTTAGTGATTGATCTTTGCCAATAGGTTGCTTAGTTAGTTTAGTGTTTATCTTATTAAGTCAAGTATTTGCTCTGACGTCTGCAAAGGGTGTCTCTATTCAAAGCTAGGGTAGAGATAGTTAGAATATAATTAAGCGTGGTGCTTAGTTATGGACTTACCTCAGATACGGCTGGACCCCGATAGCTGTGGTAGCAAGCAGGTGTGACAGCCCTGTGCGCCTTGAATTCCACCACGTAGTTGGCCCAGTTTAACAGTAAGGCTCGTTGTGCTAGCGTTCAACCTAAGTCAGTGGTAAAGGCTAGTACACCTCAGTACTTGACAAGATAGGAATAAAACTATACTTAACTTAGTTGCTTTATTGACATTTGCCTGTCTTGCTTCATAGCTACCTTGCTTCGTATTATCTTGCTTGTAGTTATCTAGGAGTAGTTAGTAGTTATTAGTTAGTTATCTTAGTTATCTTTAGTTTCCCTTATCTACCTATCCATCCACCTTACCTTACCATCCATTTCATCCTTACCTATCCACCCCTATATTCTTTCTAGCCTTTCATACCCTCTCTTCCCTCTCTCCCTTTTCCCTTTTCTCTTTTCTTCGACTCTCATCCCCTCCTTGACTCGACTCATACACCACCCTAGCCTTCCCTTGGGATCAAATAAAATGACACCTGGTACTCCCAGGCGAAGTGCTACTACGATAGTTCTGTGCGCTTGCAGAATCTCCTCTTGGTAGATTGCAATCTCTCTAGCTAGCTCCTACTAGTGTCGGGATTGACAACCCCGCTTGGCATTAGTAGATAGCTGCTTTAGCTTCACTCCTTTAGGTATACTGACTGGATTTTCTACAAGCATTTCTGGCGCCGTTGCCCGGGATAGATTCCATAGTCTACTCCTAGTAACGACGTTAGCAAGTGTCAACAAGCACTTCTGGGCCGTTACTGGGGATAGTTGCCTAGCTCTATCTTTAGTGAAGTTAAGAACTACCAACAGGGACTGGTCAGACGACCAGTTATAGGCACACACATGGCAGAGCTGCGTTGGCTTTAGGACCAGCTCCACCAGCCATACTGGGGACTGGTCGGCTTCTTCGCCAGCCTTCTCAGCAAAGCTAGGGACTCGTCAGACGACCAGTTACAGGCACACACGTGGCAGAGCTGCATTGGCTTCAGGACCAGCTCCACCAACCACACTGGGACTGGTCGGCTTCTTCGCTAGCGTTCTCAACAAAACTAGGGACTGGTCAGACGACCAGTTATAGGCACACACGTAGCAGAGCTGCGTTGGCTTCAGGACCAGCTCCACCAGCCATACTGGGGACTGGTTGGCTTCTTCACCAGCCTTCTCAGCAAAGCTGGGGACTGGTCAGACGACCAGTTACAGGCACACACGTGGCAGAGCTGCGTTGGCTTCTGGACCAGCTCCACTAGCCATATTGGGGACTAGTCGGCTTCTTCGCCAGCCTTCTCAGCAAAGCTGGGGACTGGTCAGATGACCAGTTATAGGCATACACGTGGCAGAGCTGCTTGGCTTCGGGACTAGCTCCACCAGCCATACTGGGGACTGGTCGGCTTCTTCGCCAGCCTTCTCAGCAAAGCTGGGGACCGGTCAATCAACCAGTTACAGGCATACACGTGGTAGAGCTGCGTTGGCTTCAGAACCAGCTCCACCAATCATACTGGGGACTGGTCGGCCTCTTCATCAGCCTTCTCAGCAAAGCTGGGGACTGGTCCGATGATCAGTTACAGGCACACACGTGGCAGAGCTGCGTTGACTTTAGGACCAGCTTCACCAGTCATACTAGGGACTGGTCGTGTCACCTTCATGATCAGCCTCACTAGTTATACTAGGGATTGTTCGCCTCCCTTGTTCTACAAGAAATTTAGGAGTAACAAAGGATATTTAAGCGTCATTCGCGCAGTCCGTCACTGGTAAGACTATCACCCTGGCAGTTTCAAGCTTCCCTAGAAACTAAGGACGCTATCTGGGTAACAGTTTGGATACGAAGGACCTTTGAGGAGTCAGTACACGACGACGACTCGGCTTAGAGTTATTGCCGGCATCACAAGAATCCTCCCAGGAACTCCGCTATTCCTACCTATTCTGGACTAGTTGGGAAGAGTCTTAACAAACCATCCCCTCACAAGAATCCTACCAGGAACTTCGCTCTATACATATACATTAGAACCAGGCGGATTGACTAGCTCGGCAACACTCATCTTCGACACATAGGAAGTCTGAGGTGTTGGTATCATGGTTGCTGAGTAAACATGGGTACCAAGATGGTATATTTATAGCTGCATGGCATTGGTTTATAGACTATGTCCACCATCAAAAGAAGCCCTCATCGAGTCACGGGCTCAACAGACTCAAAGTTACTTTCTACAAAAGGTGACAACTGTGAACACAGTAAAAGTTGCTACCAGGACGGATGCGGTACACTTTAAAGTGGAAAGGGATAGCACAAAGCCGATAGCTTTGTCTGCACATGACTGCGCACCATGCCCCTACTCTATCACGAGACTACAGTTCAATTTCTTGACCCTGGCATTATATGACCGAGTCATCTATTGCCAAACTCGGGGACTACCATGTATACATGGCGCTTGTTCGCGCATGTATATGTTACTTATTCAATTTCTTGACCTTGGCATTACATGACTGAGTCATCTATTGCCAAGCTCGGGGACTACCGTGTATACATGGCGCTTGTTCGCGCATGTATATGTTATTTATTCAATTCCTTAACCTTGACATTACATGACTGAGTCATCTATTGCCAAGCTCGGGGACTAAGTGGGCACACATCACCTGGGCGATGAGTATGCTGGCATATTCTGTCACGATCAACGATTTGACCGGATTGGTGTCTACATTAGGTAGTGTAAAGTGGGCACACTTCACTGGACTTGCAGGAGTCATTTTTTCTTTTTATTGAAGAGCACATTGCATCTTGTGGGTTTATGAGATGGCAAATGGTAGACTGAAAACCTGGTCGGAGACTAGGATCGAAGTTTGGATTGGTGCTACTCGGGAATGTCATCAATATCTTATACATCGCTCCAAGATCCAATGTGCTCGGGGACTAGCTGTGGGGGTATAAACCCAGGTACCCTCATAGCTAGACTTGGGCTGCTGTTACCCTCACGGCTAGACTTGGGCTGCTGTTCAGGAGTCGACCCAATTTATGTTGAAGGATTATGACGTCGAAGCCCAGCTGGTCGGACGGACAACCCAGCGGGTCGGACGGTGGCACAGAAGCCTTCTCAGGATTGGAAAGCAAGGAAGCATAGTCGGTTAGGAAATATATAGTGTTCTCCATGATATGTTATTGTAATCGATTAGGTTTCCTTATCCTACTATGAGATCTGATCTCCTAAGATCTGTACCCCTACTCCCCATGGCTATATAAGGCGAGCAGGGACCCCCCCTCAAAAAACACGTTCATCAATATACAGAATAGACAACTCGACGCAGGACGTAGGGCATTACGCTAAGACTAGCGGCCCGAACCTGGATAAACCTTGGTGTTCATCTAGTTTCGTCCCTGTGTCACGTTCGGATCGTCGTCCTACGCGCCTTCCCCGCTAATCTACCACCTTGGGCATACCCCTAGGTGGGCTATTGACCATATTTCGTCGACAAGGAGCAAGGCGACAATTTATGTGGACGTGTGGATGAGAGGTTGGGATAGCAGGCACAGTCAAAAACCCGAAGATGGGTATAGGAAGGCTGAGTGCCGTAAAGGGTGAAGAAAGGAGTGCAGCCATCTAGGGTTTCGGTTGGGTGACGATTTATCAGGTAGGTGGCGGTGTGAAGAGTGTCAGCCCAATAAACCGGAGGAAGACTGGCCTGAAAAAGAAGGGAGCACACAATGTTGTTAACTATGCGAAGAGTGCGTTCAGCACGCCCGTTCTGTTGTGAGGTGTATGGGCATGACAGACGGAGGACTACACTATGGGTAAGAAAGAACGTGCGGGCCAAGGAGTGATCGAACTCGCGGCTGTTGTCGCACTGAACTGCCTTAATGGGAGAGTCAAACTGCGTGCGCACAAAGGAGAAAAGTTAGATAAAATGCCAAAGGTATCAGACTTGAGGCGTAAAGGAAATGTCCAGGTATAGTGGGTGCAATCATCAAGAATAACAAGATAATATTTATAGCCAGACAAGCTAACAACTGGAGATGTCCAAAGATCACAATGTATTAAATCAAAAGGGTGAAGCGCTCGAGAATTTGACATACTGAAAGGAAGATGCACATGACGACCTAATTGGCACACATGACAAATATGATCAGGCTAGCGCTTACTATAGGAAATAGCATTTGAACTAATAAGCTTGGACAATGCCTCATGACCAATGTGACCAAGGCGACGATGCCAGAGGGTGGTAGAGGATGAGACGACAGTAAGAGCGGTGGTGCTGGCTGGTGCTAGTGGAAAGAAGGGATAGAGGTCACCCGTGCTATTGCACCTGGCAATCACTCTTCGTGTCTGTAGGTCCTTCACGGAAAGGCCAAAGGGATCAAACTCAATGGAACAATTATTATCAGTGGTGAAGCGACAAACATAAATCAAATTCTTAATAATGCTAGGTGAGACTAGAACATTAGAAAGAAATAGAGGACGTTGTGAAGTGGAAAATGAGTGTGACCCAACAGAGGTAACATGAAGTAAAGCTCCATTACCGATAATGATAGATGAAGGACTTGATGACGAAGGAGGATGAGAGGAGGATAGTATACCAGCGTTGTTGACCATGTGAGAGCCGGCGCCAGAATCAGCGTACCACTTGGACATCGGTGGTTTCCGCGTCATGGTGCTGAAGTTGTGGACGAGCGGCGACGTATCCCAGGATGTCTTGTGCATCGGTGTCCACGAGGAGGGCGGCGGCTGCTGTGGTGGTGGTGCGACATAACATACGGGCGGGACACCGCCATAGCCAAAAATAGGAGGGAGCTGTTGCGGCGGTGGTGCGGCATAACATGCGGGCGGGACACCCCCACAGCCAAAAATAGGAGGGAGACTGCAGCCATAATGCGATGGCGGCGGCCTGGAGAAGAAATATTGTTGTTGCTGTGGTATGGCGGCGAACGCGACAGGAGAAGGCTGTTGATGCTGGCTCGGCGTGCTGTACGGGTGCAGCCAAGATTGCATTTTTTTCTCCTTTTTTCTTTTTTTTTCTTTTTTGTGCTTAGCCGGAACCAGTAACGTGAGCTAAGCGCTCACGAGAACCAGTCACGCGAGCAAAGTGCTCACGCACGTATCGCGAGTAAGCCAGGCCAGGAACGGCCAAGCAGAGTTGCATACGGACGTCGCGTGTCTACCGCGCGGATCGTGAGTACGCCAGGCGACAGTCGGCCAGGCCCAAGGTCAGGTGCGCTGCGTGGACGACGCATTGCGGCGCAGACTTGCGCGGCCGAGCGACACCTCGTGCGTGCAGAGGAATCACGCGTTCGCCGACCGGATCGTGCGCCAAGGATGGCAACCGATGGAGCGGAAGAAAGTCGCGCTTGTGATCGACGAACGATGATCGAGCCGAGGTGCGGCGGGTGGAGGCGCGTCTGCGCGCGTACGTGGTCCGCTGGAAGCGAACAAGACGCTGGGCAGCAGATCGAGGACAGACAGAGCATGCACTGCGCGCAGGACAGAGAGAAAAAGATAAGAGCAGTTGAGAAGTGATTCCTTTCCTTTTTTTGGTTTTTTTTGTTTGCTGGGACTCCGGGAGCGAGTTGCACGACGTACGTGCGATGGGGATCGGGGCCGGCGAGTGAAGACTCGGCGACGGTACGATCGACTCAGCAACGGCGCGACGTGTGATGCGAGTACCAGCGAGAATGATCGCAAGGCAGAGGAGAAGAGGCCGGTGAGACGAGAGTCTCGGCGATGGCACCAGGTAGCCGACCAGCGAGAGGCTCAGCGGTGGCAGCTCTATAGTTGGCGGAAGCGGAGAGGTCGCAGCAGCGAACCGTCTCTAGATACCATGAAACTAGGAATAAGTAAGATTGATTGTGTATTGCATGAATGTTACACAATTACATATAGAGACTATAGAGACTGGGGAGGCGTATGAGTCATCCACATACACTACCGGAGACGGGCTCTTTGCCGAGCGTCCGGCTCTTTGCCGAGAGCTAAAACACGGGCACTCGGCAAAGCGCTATTTGCCGAGAGCCAACTCTCGGCACAATAAGACACTCGGCGACGATTTCTACGCCGAGGGTCCGACTCTCGGCAACATCTGGCTCTCGGCAAAGATAACCTATGCCGAGAGCCGAACCCTCGGCGTAGAATGCTTCTCGCCAAACGAAACCCTCGCGAACGGCTCCCCCTGCGCCGTTACCTTTGCCGAGAGCCCTCTGTTAAGCCCTCTGTTAGGCTCTCGGCAAAGAGTTGAATTTTTTTTTGGTAAATTTATTTGCCGAGAGCCCTGGCCCTGGCTCTCGGCATAGGTGCCCTTTGCCGAGGGCTTTAGGAAGCTCTCGGCAAAGCATATTATTTTTTTTTGTTTTTTGCTCCCAATTTTTTCCTGTGGCCTTGCTACAGTACTATAAGCCAAGTTTCAAATTTGAAGTTTTTCCATACATCTTGCTATATTTCGCGCATTTTCTTTAATTTGATGATTTTTTCCGCGGGACGCACGTTTGAACTGCAGGTGCATGAAATAATGAACTCAGCGATTCGAAAAATGGTACTCATTCTTCGGAGGGTATTTCGACACCGTATCCAGGGACAGGCACGGAGACTCGACCGTCTCGTGCACGAGAAACGGCGACCAAGTTGCGTGATATTGGATTTAAAATTATTAAAAATACAAACGCAGTCAGAAAATCATGAAAATGGACGAGTGACCTTGACATCGCATGTAAGGCTATGAAAAAAATTTGGGAATGTTTGAAGCAAGTGGTGCCGCAAGATGGTTGAAACCCTGAGATTTCCGCAGATCATCGTATGTGAGCATATGTGGGAAATCTCAGGGTTTCAACCATCTTGCGGCACCACTTGCTCCAAACATTCCCAAATTTTTTTCATAGCCTCTACATGCGATGTCAAGGTCACTCGTCCATTTTCATGATTTTCTGACTGCGTTTGTATTTTAATAATTTTAAATCCAATATCACGCAACTTGGTCGCCGTTTCTCGTGCACGAGACGGTCGAGTCTCCGCGCCTGTCCCTGGATACGGTGTCGAAATACCCTCCGAAGAATGAGTACCATTTTTTGAATCGCTGAGTTTCATTATTTCATGCACCTGCAGTTCAAACGTGCGTCCCGCGGAAAAAATCATCAAATTAAAGAAAATGCGCGAAATATAGCAAGATGTATGGAAACACTTCAAATTTGAAAACTTGGCTTATAGTACTGTAGCAAGGCCACAGAAAAATTGGAAGCAAAAAAAACAAAAAAAAAATAATATGCTTTGCCGAGAGCTTCCTAAAGCCCTCGCAAAGGGCACCTATGCCGAGAGCCAGGGCCAGGCTCTCGGCAAAATTTTTTTAAAAAAAACAAAAATTCAAATCCTTTGCCGAGAGCCAGATCAGGGGGCTCTCGGCAATGGGCCGTATATGCCGAGAGCCGGATCGCGGGCTCTCGGCAAAGAAGGCAACTGGAAAAAAATATAACAGCCGCGCACCGAACGCACACGCACAACAACGCACACGCACGCCCCGCGCATGCCGCCGCCGCCGCGTCCTCCGCCGCGCGCCCGCCGCCCTCACCTGCCCGCCGCACGCGCCCCCCCGCCCTGCCGCCTGCCTCCCGCCGCTGCCGGCTCCCGCCGCCCGCTCCAGAACGCGCGTCGCGTCACCACGCCCCTCGCCCCTCTCTGCCCGCCGCTCGCCCCGCTCTCTCCGGCCGGCCGCCCGGCCTGCCCATCCGCGGGAGAGGAGGAGAGAGGATGAGAGGAGGAGAGAGAAGGAGGTGGAGGAGGTGAGGAGAGGAGGAGGAGGAGAAGAAGAGGATTAGGAGGAGGAGGAGGAGAGCCTCCCGCTAGGCCCGGTCGCTCCGCTCGGTCGTGAAGAGCAAGAAGAGGACGTCCCCGCTGTGCCCGCGAGTTCGTTCCCTCGGTCATTGTCGATCGCCTGCCGTAAGTCTTCCTCGATTGCCCGTCGTCATTGCACCATGTGTCACCCAGTTGTAGTAAGTAGTAGTGTAGTGTATTATGTGGATGTCGGCCATCGTGCCGTATATATTGGATGTCGGCCATCGTGCCGTATATTGTGGATGTCGGCCATCGTGCCATTGTTTCTTGCAGGTTTCAAAACCTCACCGTGCAGGGAGGTTCTGCCGAAATTTCTAATGGATACTATATTTTTTGTCTTTTCTGTAGGAGGAGGACCTGTCGGGGCCAAGCCGGAGATCCTCGGTGACCACGATCGTCTTCGTCACCGTCGCGGGCCTGCCTGCACCGCTTCGGCTCGCCACTGCACCGACTCGCCACTGCGCCGCTAGCCTGACTCCACCGTACACCCGGTATAAAATAACGTCTCTTCCCAGAAAAGGTCTTAGGTCATTGAACCCAGTTAGGCGTCTCCCGTCCGAAAGAGATACGGCTAGAGGTATGCAGGTCTCTGCATATCGATAACCGTATCTGTTTCGGATTGTCCACGTTACTTGGACAGCCCGCAGATGCGTCGATGAGGCTAGTCCCATGGTCTGCCCCGATTCGAGATGAAGTTTCTGCATCACCTCCCTGTTGTTCCCGGATACACACTCTCCCTATAGGGACGTGTATCTTGAGAACATCGGGGAGGTGCTGCCGAAATTCTGTCTCGGCTCGGGGCAGACAATGGGAACTGGCCTCATGTACGTATCCGCGGGTGGGATTAGGACCTATCCTCACCTATTAGATGATAGTAGGATGGAAGTACTCGGAGGTAGATATGTAAGTACTCGGATGCATGACAGTAGGATGGATGACCGTCAGTGGATGTACTCGGGCCGTAGAAGCAGAAGGGATTTCACCGATGAATGGTTGCGCAAGACACGATGCTTTCGTGAACAATGCATTTGGCGCCGCTCGGCGAGGAGAGATCAAAGTGTTGTGGCCATGCAGCAGATGTGGGAACCGGAGAAGGCAAGACAAGGAGAAATGGCTAACATCTGTGAACAATGGATTCACGCCGGACTACACCCGGTGGATCTACCATGGTGAAGCACATCGTTTGAGAGCGAGGCAGTGCGACCACGTCTGGAGGACTTTGATGCTGATGCGGGGGTAGCAGACATGTTAGATGACTTCCAAAGCACAGTAACGCTGAAGGACTACGAGGAGGAGATGGAGAAGACCACAAAGGCGTTTTACGAGATGATGTCTTCGGCACAGAAACCCCTTCACGAGTGGACAACGGTTTCTCAACTGGATGCCATTGGCCGTGTGATGGGGTTCAAGTCCCAGTTCAACCTGAGTCGAGATGCGTTCGATGGTATGTTGGCCCTATTTGGTAGCATGCTTCCGGACGGCCACATATTGCCAAAG
Organism: Coix lacryma-jobi var. lacryma-jobi; assembly: GCA_009763385.1. Taxonomy (NCBI): domain Eukaryota; kingdom Viridiplantae; phylum Streptophyta; class Magnoliopsida; order Poales; family Poaceae; genus Coix; species Coix lacryma-jobi. The sequence goes on from CM019826.1 coordinate 17,768,627, forward strand.
AGCCTGTACGAGTCACAAACTGCTTCGTGCCCTGAAGATGCCGTATGAGCAGATACATGCTTGTCCAAATGGGTGCGTCCTCTTCAGGAAAATCTCACGGATGCAGGTTACTGTCCGAAGTGTAAAGCGTCGAGATACATGGAGGTAGACGATGGTGAAGGCCCAAAGAGGCAGCTTTCTATCCCCATGAAATTCCTGCGTTACCTGCCGTTCACACCGAGGATCCACGTATCTACATGACCGAGGAATCCGCGAAACAGATGACATGGCACAAACAGGGTACCCGATACAATCCTGAGAAGTTGGTACATCCGCCGATGGTGAAGCATGGGCCCATTTCGATCGCATCCACCATGACAAAGCTAGAGAGGCTCGTAATGTTCGTGTTGCGTTTGCAACGACGGTTTCAATCCTATGGACTCATGGCTGTCCCGTACACCTGTTGGCCGTCTTCGTTATCCCCCTCAATCTCCCCCCCGCGTCCTATTTCAACGTCATACTGTCTTCTTGTCGTTGATAATTCCTGGACACCCGGGGAATAACATGGGTGTGTACATGGAGCCTCTGATTGATGAATTGGAAACTGCTTGGATGAAGGGGTATTGACATACGACCGAGCTTCAAGGTCTAACTTCACAATGCCATCTGGTACAGTACTCACTGCATGACTACCTGGCATATGGATATTCTGTGCCTGTGTGTCCATGGCAAGTTCTCATGCCCCGTTTGTAAGACACAACGAGATTTATCTGGTTGAAGAAGGGTGGCAAGTATTCGGCGTTCGACCACATCGACAATTCCTGCCTCTTGACCATCCTTTCAGATGGGACACCAAGAACTTTACCAAAGGTGTCATGGTGAGAGATCCTCCACCTCGGATGCTGACCGGTGCCGAGGTTCATGCTCAGATGATGCTCTCCAGTTCAACGAAACAGACGGTCGTTTTGCGGGGTATGGTCAGGAGCATATGTGGACTCATAAGTCAGGCTTGGAAAGACTCCCTTATTATGACGATCTTCTTCGGCCACATAACATTGATGTAATGCACACTGAAAAGAACATCGCTGAGTCGCTTTGGGGAACACTCATGGACACTGAAAAGTCTAAGGACAACCCTAAGGCTAGACTAGACCTGGCACTGTTGTGCGATAGACCAAAGCAAGAGATGCTGCCTCCTCAGCCGGCAGGAGATGGACACGGCCCAAGGTCGATTTCGTCTTGGGCAGGCCACAAAGGAAAGAAATACTTCAGTGGATCCAGACATTGACATTCCCTGATGGATATGCAGCGAATCTAACGAGAGGAGTAAACTTATCTACTCTGCAGTCTAGGGATGAAGAGTCATGACTTCCACGTATGGATCGAACGGCTTCTTCCGGCGATGGTTCGAGGCTATGTTCCTGAGCCTATGTGGGTTGTCCTTGGCAGAGTTGAGCTATTTCTTCCGCCAGCTATGTGCCAAGGAGATATCTCGGTCCGTCATTGATGACTTGGAGAAACTGCACCTGTGTTGCTCTGTAAGCTGGAGAAAATCTTTCCACCAGGCTTCTTCACTCCGATGCTTCATTTGATCGTACACCTCCCAAATGAGGTTCGAATGGGAGGGCCTGGCAATGGCGTTGGTGCTTTCCAGTCGAGAGAAATATGAAGACTCTTCGCAAGAAATGTAGAAACAAAGCCAAAATTGAGGCTTCCATTGCAGAGGCATCCATTCTGGAGGAGGTGTCCAACTTCACTGAAGAATACTACTCCGAGAACCTTCCTAGCATGCATAATCCACCCCCTCGTTACAATGCTGGAGAAAATGAATCGAGTCTTAGCCTTTTTCGAGGCCAACTCGGCACGGCAAGTGGATCCACAGTTAAGCAGTTGAACTATGAAGAGTGGCGAAAGATCATGCTATACGTGCTTACCAACCTTGATGAGCTGGACCCGTACATGGGGTAAGTTGTTATCTATCTTCATCCAATTCATCGTCACTTTCCAACACCATTCTTTTTGTTTCGTACAGTGAATTTCTTCATTTGTTCTCGAATGGACCAAGGCCTCTTTCTGAGCGGCAGCTGAAACCCTAATTGCAAATGGTGTGGGGGCAAGGGAGGCCTGATTTCATTTCTTGGTTCCGACAAAGGTACCGTCCTACCAAGGTCGTACTTAGTCTGACGTTCCAACTTGCTCTTACGTTCTGACCGTATAACGATATATCTTTGCGTCGCCTTGCAGGCTCAAACCGATGCGTCTATGAGTCAAGAGCTGAGACAGGATGCAAAAGGCTTTGACCGTAGGGTCAAGTCATTTAACGGTTACGACGTGAATGGATTTCGCTTCACACATCAGCTACGAGCAGAGTCGGCCCAATCGAAAAACCACAAATAGCGGTGTTTGTACTCCAGGCAATGACAACCGTGACTACTATGGAAGAATTGAAGAAATATACGAACTTCATTTCATGGTGAAAAGCCTTTGAATCGTGTCATGTTCAAATGCCATTGGTTTGATCTAGAGAACGAGGCTGACACCCTCTTGGGCTAGCCGAAATTCGACAGGATTCTGTCGTCCAGGCTCCGATGTGTATATTGTGGCTCAACAGGCCACGCAGGTTTATTACATGCCATACGCGTGCAAAAGCAAAGAGCATCTCTTGGGTTGGTATTTGTGCACAAGATATCACCACATGGTAAACTCCCTCTCCCCAATGATGAGGATTATAACTTTAACACAAACACGTATGACGGTGAGTTCTTTCAAGAATCTGGGTTGCAAGGACGTTACGATAGACTTAACCGAAGCGATGGAAATGGAAGTAGAGAATGATGACGAGGACGCTGGGGATGAGGTGGTAAATGAGAGGACATAGAAATGCTAGAACGATCCGTTTAGGCCAAGCAAATGAAGACGACGACCTGTCTTCGGATACTGAGGAGTACTTAGACATGGTTGACAGTGATGAGGAGACTCATGCTCCGGCTAATCCGGATGATCCAGATTATTTCTAATACATGTAATATTATGTTATATTTTTAGGATCTATTGTTTTATTTATATTGCACATATTTGGTTATGTTATTTCTAATACAACATTGCTTGTTCTTTTTAAATGCAGGAGGTCGAGGCAAGATGCCGGGAGGACGTCAGAGGCGGTTGAGTTGGTTGTACCGCAGCGCAGGCCGACGGCCCTCGACGAGGAGTGGCCGCCGCCGGAGGAGCCGTCTCCACAGGAGGAGGAGGAGGAGGTCGAGGAGGAGGTGCCGGCCACGCCCGGCCCAGCGGCAGGAGGAGGCACCATTGGCCGAGGAGGCAGAGGAGGAGGACGAGCAGGAGGAGGACGAGGCGGGACGGGTTTTCGGGTGCCTCAGGGTGTCCACGCCCTACTTGAGAGCCCCGCCAGCCTCCCGCGTTGCCGGCACGTGCCCGCCCCAGTGATCACGCCCACGGACAAAAGTACATGTTCTAACTACCTGTTCGTACGATGAGACTCAAAATAGAAATAGAAGCTATCATCTTTTAATCACTTGTGCAGGGATGAGACTTTGTGGGCCTAAAGGCCGCAAACCCAACGGCGTCCTGGGTCTCCTGTGCCGCGAGCACTACCCGGCATAGTACAGTATGCCGGGAGGCACGAGCCGGCCTACACCTTTGACCACTACAGCGTCGCCCCAGACCTAGACTTCCCCAACAAGGCGGCGCGGGTTTAGAGCGGAGCTGTGGGTAAGTCTTCGTCAAACAATATCAAATTCATCATATTTTCTCTTTAATTACTGTCTCGCCTCGTATTGTGTCTGTATGCAGAACTACTTCAAGTGCGAGCCGGGGAAGGAGGCAGTGGGCTGAGTCGAGTGTGACGGCTCCGGGCCTGTAGGAAGCTCGTCACCGACATGATCTACGAGGCAAGACTGCAGGCCATCATTCACCTACAAAGCCACGGTCCTGGCACGAGGGTGACGAAGGCCCAGGCGAGAGGCATGACGCTGGGCCGGGCGCAGTTCTTGTAGGTAAGTGTTTTTCTTTTGAGATTAAGGTTTGGTACTTTTCATCTAACGCGTAGACATGAAATACTTGATGATGTGCAGATGATCCCCCAATGGTGCCAGTCGTTTCCCGAGTGCTGGGAGATGATCGTGGACCGGTGGCTCTCTGAAGAGTGGGCGGCCCACCACGCCGAGGCCCGGGAGGCGCGTCTGCAGATGCCAGGTGTACCACACCACCAGGGCAACCGCAACCTCGCCGAGTACGCACAAGCTTGGGTACGTGAAAGACTTTATCAATTTCTCGATCAAATGTTGCCTGATTGCTAATCGTCTTGTTGTCTTCCTCGCAGTCGGAGGCACACGGTGGCCAGCCTTGCGGCACAGTGGCGGCATACGCCATGTCCCACAAGGGCAAGGCCACGGCAGCGGAGACCTCCTACAACCCCGACGATCCCGCCGACGCGTACACCAACTCCAGCGTCCACTCCCGCCTCACTGACTACTCAGAGGCGGCAAGGGCGGTCCATGGGGATGACTTTGATCCCGCCACCGCGGACCTGGAGGAGCATCGTCATGAGGATTGGAGGAGGGAAGAAGCACGGGCGGTTCTGGCTTGGCGACGGCGTCATCGACACGGCCTCCATCCCACTCTGTCCCAGCTCCGAGCACAGAGCACGAGCGGGAGCGTCCCCATACGCCCACGCCCGTCGCCTGCGCAGTCGCGGGTCGCCGAGCTCGAGGTTATTTCTATTTAACTCATCGTACATTGATCTTTAAATGTTTGCATTGTTCTAACATTCACTTTGTATTATCGCAGGCCGCCTGGAAATGGAAAGGCAGGAGCGCCAGGTGTCTGAGACCCAGATGCGGTCACAGATGTCGGCCCAGATGGAGGCTCAAGCTAAGCAGATGGCGGAGCTCATCGCCTTCATGGCCTCCCAGGGCATGGCCGTGCCTCAGACGCTCATGGCTCCTCCACCGCCGCCTCTGGACTCCGGAGTTGTCCTGTGAGTATCAATACTTCAGTGTTTCATTTATTTCATTTTCTTGTCTGACATGACCTTTTGCAGCCTCCTCCGTTAGAAGGTTCGAACAACCGCCACGCTCCTGGATGGAACCCGACCGGGGGTCAAGCAGGCGACAGTTCTCAGGGGTGGCCCGTTGGCCGGGGGTGTAGTAGATCTCCTCGTGTGTCACTGAAGTCTCATGTTGTTGAACTATGTGATGTGAACTATGTGATTTGAGGACATATATGTTATTGAACTATGTGATGTGATATATATATATGTTCTGTGACGTGAAATGTGATATAATGTGATATGTGATGAATGTGATATATATCTGTGTGATATTGTCGGAGAAAAGGAAAAACAGAACTGGAAAACAAAAAATCAAAATTTACCCAGCTTTGCCGAGGGTTGCTCTCGGCAAAGAGGCCCTTTGCCGAGGGTTTGGCCATAGCCCTCGGCAAAGCTGGGGAGGCAGAACGTAATTTCCAAGCCTTTGCCGAGGGCTTTGGTCATAGCCCTCGGCAAAGTCCGAGGTTTGCCGAGAGCCGGCTAATATAGCCCTCGGCGAAGAGGTCCCAAAAAAAATATTCGAAATTTCTTTGCCGAGAGCTGACCCCGGATAACCCTCGGCACAGAAAAATAATAATAAAAAATTTTATCGCTTTGCCGAGGGCCCGGCTCTCGGCACACGTAACACCTTTGCCGAGAGCCGTCTTAGCCCTCGGCAAACCCACCGTCAATAGGGACAGCCTTTAACGACCACTTTTCTATGCCGAGAGCCGGGCGGGACGCTCGGTAAAAGCTTTGCCGAGAGCCCGATAAATGACCCTCGGCAAAGGATCCTTTGCCGTGAGGTTTTTTGCCGAGAGATCTATGCCGAGGGCTGCTCTCGGCATAGGCTTCGCCGAGCGCCAGATGGTCTTTGCCGAGTGCCAGGCACTCGGCAAAGCAGCCGTTTCCAGTAGTGATAGTCATGGTGCATGCCACAAATCAAGGGCTGCCTACCATCTACAAGTACAATAGTCTAACAAATTTTAGCATATATCTCAGTTTGTAAAACCCTAATTCATGTAACATCCCAAATTTTTGCATTATTTAAAATAGGCAATATGATTTAATTTATGCATTTCATGTGTTGCATAAAACCTAGGCAATAAATAATATTTACAAAAGCTAAAATAAATCCTAGGCCAAAGATCATGTTGATGCATACATGCTGGTGCATAATTTATTTATTTTATGATGTGTGGTTTTTGTTCAAAACTGGTTTGAATTCAAATTAGATTTCAAATTTGCTTTGAAAACTCAATTCTGCAGCTGAAAAACAAGAGAGAGCTCGATACCAACTGAAGCGAAGACAAAACTGCTAGTCTCTCAAGATAGAGGCATAGAGGCTCAACACAACTAGCAGAAAGCTCGATATCAACTGACAAGAACACAAGAGCTCGACACCAATTGAGAAACTAAAAGACGTATGCTAGTCCCTCAAGATAGAGGCAAAGGCTCAACACAACTAGCAAAAACGCTCCGTACCAACTCAAAATCAAGCTCAAAAACTCAGGAACGAGCAAACTCCCCCTCGAATGGTGCACACAACCGAAATCTCCCCCTTAGTTCAACTTGGAAAACACATGATTTATCAATATTTTCTTTCCCCCCTTAGTTGAACACAGAAGGTACTCATGATTTATCAATATTTTCTTCTCCCCCCTTAGTTGAACACAGAAGGTACTCATGATTTGTCAAATTTCTCCCCCTTAGTTGAAAATGCACCATCAAGTCAAATTTCTCCCCCTTAGAAAATGCACCATCAAATGTGCCAACATGAGAATTTCTCCCCCTTCCAAAATGCATATGAGTCAAAATGCAAGTTAGCAGCTTCAGCAATATAGTCAATAGAATGCAAAGATGCTCCACATAGTTCTGATCCGATGACTCAACAACATCCATAAAATGCTAGCAAAGGCTCAAACTGATCATCAAATACGAAATATGAACATATGAGCAAAGTGAGCAGTTTTAGCCATTCAAAAAAGGTTGTTCACCACAAAATAGCACTAACCATGTATAGACACGAAGTCAAACAAGTGCTATGCATGTATACAAGGTGAACTACCCCTAGCAAAGTTCAATCATCATGCTATAGAATGAAGCATACACTTGTGATTTCAGATTTTAATCGGAGTTGCAGCGATGAAAATTACACAAGTTCAGATTTCAGCATGTGACTGCGAGAGGTTGAAAGCTTGTCATTGCCTAACTTTTCAACCGAGCTAAGCCTATGCATATGCAATCAGAAGCTTAAAGCACCAGTTTCAGTCATACACTACACAGCTCAAGTTTAACTCAAATATGCAATGAGAAATAGTCTCGATACCGTGATGTGTTGACAAGCAGTCCCATCTCGATCTTTTCAATTCACTTTAAACTTGGTTCAATTTTAAACAGAATATGAACATACCAAGCAAGTGAATGACTCAGAACTAGAGACATAGCAACCTAGCATATATGAAAAACACGAGTGAGTTCAACATATCCTACACATGCTAGTTGCATATCTCAATGGTGAACATTTTCATTTTCAGTTCATTAAGCAGGTTCACCATCCAAAAATAGCTCAGCTCACAACATGTATCAATGGTCAGAAAGAGCATAAGCCTACAAGTATCATCATATAGCATCAGAACATACTAAGCAGAGCATAGTCACATTCTAAAGAATATATACATGAAGCTCAGAATGTTAAAGACGTATGCAAAAGACTAAACTGAAAAGAAATTAAAACAAACAAGAAAATAGTCAGTCTATGATACAAGAACCAAAATGTTTCCCCCATCTAAAAGGGGAAGCACACACCAAGCTCACCTCTCAACCGATTAAAGGTTGATTGGTCCAAAGGCTTGGTGAAAATATCAGCCAACTGATGATGAGTATCGACATGGCGAAGGTCGATATCACCCTTCTTAACATGGTCTCACAAAAAAATGAAAGCGTACATCAATGTGTTTGGTCTTAGAATGCAGCACGGGGTTCTTAGAAACGCTAATAGCACTCGTGCTGTCACAAAGCAAAGGGACGCGCGAAAAGGTCAGACCAAAATCACGCAAAGTGGCCATCATCCAAAGCAATTGAGAACAGCAGCTAGCCGCAGCAACATATTGAGCCTCTGTGGTTGACTGAGCGACAACTGGACTGCTTGCGAGAAGACCACGATACAAGAGAAGATCCAATAAACTGACAAGTCCCAGAAGTGGACTTGCGCTCAACTCGGCAACCAGCAAAATCGGCATCGGAAAAACCGCAAAGGGAGAGGGTGGAGGAAGCTGAATACCAAATCCCGAACTCCGGTGTGAAACGAAGGTACCTCATAATGCGCTTGACCGCCTGACGGTGAGAAGTGTGCGGCGACGCCTGAAAGCGCGCACACAGACACACCGCAAACTGGATGTCTGGGCGTGTCGCCGTCAGGTAGAGCAGCGACCCAATCATACTCTGGTACTCCTTCTGGTCCACAGCTTATCCATCCACATCCACATCCGCATCCAGGGCCGTCGTGGTCGACATGGGTGTTGGAAGAGGCTTGGCCTCACCCATATCGAACCTCTTCAGCAAGTCTTTGGTGTACTTGCCCTAGTGCACAAACATCCCTTCTCGGGATTGCTTAATTTGCAATCCGAGAAAGAAAGTTAGCTCGCCCATCATACTCATCTCGAACTCCCTGCTCATAGTATCTGCAAACTTGGCAACCAGAGCGTGAGAAGAACCACCGAAAATGATATCATCCACGTAAATCTGGACCAAGAGAGTGTCTTTGCCTTGCTTGAGGAGAAAAAGCATTTTATCCACACATCCCATTTTAAAACCCTTAGCGAGCAAAAAGGTTTTCAATCTATCGTACCAGGCTCTAGGGGCTTGTTTCAAACCATATAAAGCTTTGTGGAGTTTAAAAACATGGTTTGGAAACTTGGGATTTTCAAAACCGGGGGGTTGCTCGACATACACCTCTTCTTCTATGTAGCCGTTTAAGAAGGCACTCTTGACATCCATTTGAAAAAGTTTAAAACCTTTGGATGCAGCAAAAGCCAAGAGTATCCTAATAGCCTCCAAACGAGCTACAGGAGCAAAAATCTCCTCATAGTCTATCCCCTCCTTCTGACTATAAACCTTAGCAACAAGTCTGGCCGTGTTTCTAACAATGTGGCCATCCTCTCCTTATTTGTTTTTGAAAACCCATTTTGTCCCAATAGGATTACAGTCTGGAGGAGGTGGAACCAAAACCCAAACCCAATTTCGCTCAAAATTTTCTAACTCCTCATGCATGGCATTGACCCAATCCGGATCCATCAAAGCGTGTCCAACATCTCGGGGTTCAAAATTAGCAACAAATGCAGAGTGAGCAAAGTGAGAGATTTGTTGTGACCTGGACCGAGTGACACGTTCGTCGATGCTGTCAATCATCTGTTGAGGCGGGTGTTGGCGCTGAATGTGTCGTGGCGCCTCCCGAGCAGAAGTGATCTCCCCCTTAATAGCAGCTGGTGCCTCCCCTGGTACAAAAGGTACCGCCCGAGGTGGCGGATCCCACGGCCCCCAAGAAGAAGAAGTATCGGGGCCGTGAGTCGTAGTAGAAGCCGCTCTTTGCGGCACAACAGGTGGAGGTGGTGCTGGATCATCCATACCTTCAGCACCCTCGTCCTCGTCATCAAAAAGAGGCTCACCAACCTCATGATCACCTGCACGCTCAAAACAAGAAGAAGGACAAACCATTGTCTCATCGAAGGTGACATCGGATGTCTCCATGACTCGGTTAGTATCAAGGTTAAGTACACGATAAGCTCGAGTGTGAGTGCCATAGCCCAAAAATACACCGTCAGAAGAACGAGACTCAAATTTGTCCAGGTTGCCTTTCTTAAGTATAAAACAGTGGCAACCAAAAACTCTAAAATAACTCACCTTGGGTTGTCTTCCAAAACGCAACTCATAAGAAGTCTTTTTCAAGAAAGCTAGGAGAAAAATGTGATTGGAAATATAGCATGCAGTGTTCATAGCTTCGGCCCAATATCGCCTAGGAGTCCTATGCTCATCGAGCATCGTCCTGGCCATCTCTACAAGGGTTCGATTCTTCCTCTCTATAACACCATTTTGTGGCGGTGTGTAGGGGGAAGAAAACTGATGCTCCAAACCCAAAGAGTTACAAAACTTCTCAAAATCTGAATTCTTGAATTCGGAACCATTATCACTTCTAATAGCTCGCATCGAGTTCAAAGGGAACTCGTTCTGAAGACGCAAAATCAGATTGCGAGCAAAAGAGAAAGTCTCAGTCTTCTCAAACAAAAATAAGACCCACGAATATCTCAAAAAATCATCAACAACAACAAGCATGCACCACTTCCCTCCAACCGAGCTCACCCGAGCCGGACCAACAAGGTCCATGTGTAAAAGCTCTCCAGGGTGCTGTGTCATGACCTGAGTCACTGGATGATGGGGAGCGGCAACCATCTTCCCATGTCTACAAGAATGGCAAACAAGATCCTTCTCCATCAACAATTTGGGCAATCCTCGGATTAGGCCAAGTGAGCTAAGCCTTGCAAGCAAGTCGAAACTCAGGTGACCTAGTCTCCTATGCCACTTCCAAAGATCAGAGGAGGAAGGACCAGCCACAAGACAGCGGGAAACTCCAAACGACTCCGATAAATTCGCACGAAAGACTTTCCCAAAGGGCGAAATCAAACATACAAGATTGCCCTAAGGATCTAAAATGCGACTGAGATTCGGTTTAAAATGAATCTCATAGTCATCATCAAAAAGTTGCGAAACAGAAAGCAGGTTAAAATGCAAGTTAGAAACAAGAGCAACATCACGCAACACAAAGTGCTCATTAACTCACACCGACCCACGAGACAACACCTTACCTTTGCTATTGTCGCCGAAGGTGATAAACTCCTTTCCGGCAATAGGACTAAGACTGGGGAACCACTTGGTGTTTTCGGTCATATGCCTCGAGCAACCGGAATCCACCAACCAAACGTCCTTCAATCGTTTCACCTACATCAATAAAAAGACATAGGGTGAGCATACGGTCCAACACTGGGGTTAGTGAAGTAGGTAGAGTACCAGTGTTGGGCCGGCTACTCAAAAGAACGGTTAGTAGAAAAACCATTCCTAGCACGCCTACGGGGAAAGCGATCACCATGCACAGGAAAACGTGGTCCGCTAAGGAAAGAGCGTCCATCGCGATACTCAAAACGCGGTGCAGGGTAACGCTCAACAAAGCCTCCGCCATGGGGTCCGTATCCTACAAAGTCAGGACCCCGTCGGGCAACACCTCCCTGACGCCTAGGACCTTGAGGCACTGCACCTCTAGGCCTAGCAGCTCTCCTCAGAGCTCTCCTCTGAACATTCGGCACATGTACATCATGGAAAGGATGGTACATGTCCGGATTGTTCATCTCCCTAGAATGGCGCTCCTCTCTCTTGCGCCTAAAGAAGCACTCCCTCAAGTGTCCATCTCTCCCACAGTGCTCACAATGGTACCTCACCGCTCTCAAAGGGGGTTGTTGGTACTCACGATGGTGGGTGTGGATCACTTTGCCCTTCTGTGGCATAAGCTCCTCTTGGATGGGAGGCATAGTGTCTACCTTGTTCTTGAGGTGGTTTGGTTTGGGAGCCCATTGTTGTTTCTTGGGTGGAGCTCTTGGAGGTTCATCAAACACTCCATCCTTGGTGTTAGGCTTGAGAGGCTCTTTGGGTGGTAGCTTGGTAAGCTTGGGAGTAGTGGTGGAGTTGGACTTCTCACTTGGGTTAGGACCACTCGACTCTCCAATCTTCCCAAAAGAAGAAACATCCACACCCTGAGCAAAACCTACACCTGGACCTCCAGCAGCTCGCTTAAACTGAGCGATCATCATCCCAAGCTGCGGCTCATTACATGACACCCATGACAAGATGGTCCGAAGGTATGTGTTTTCCTCCTCGGTTTGCATCTTGTCATGCTTCACGTTCGCAATCTCCATCTCCAAACCTTAGCACAACGCGTACCTAGACACACAAGTGCTACCCGAGCTGGCCTTCTCAAGAGACACAATCTTGGCATTCTTCTCTGCCAACTCGGATTGCAGGCCAGCACAAGACTTGCACGCACCCAACAAAGAGGGTCTAGCCCGGAGCTCATCCACCTCTCCAACCAAAGCAGCATACTTACCTCTCAAGGTGAGAAGGTCAGTCATGTGCTTGGTGCACATCTCGCACTCAGCCTCCTCAGAAACGACCACGGTGGACTTAGCAAACTCTAGATCCCTCACCGTGTCCTCCCACTTCTGCCTAAACTCCTTGCGCTCCCTAGCAGCACGCCTAAGTAGCTTATCTTGGCTAAGAAGAGCGGCAGTAAGTTTCTCGACCTCAGCAGAAAGCTCATCGGGGGTCAGAGATACCTGGGAGGTGCCGTCGTCGTCGTTGTCCTGAGGGATATCCTCCAGCTTGCCGTCGACCTCATCACCAAGGGCCATGGTGCAGAAGCCCTCGTCGTCGGCGAAGAAGCAGAGACCATTCAACTTGTCCTCGATCCTCTTCCTCTTCTCAGACTCATCATCGCTTGAGCCAGCGGAGTCGTCATCCGGGCCGTCGACGTCGCTGAGCATGGCGAAGAAAGCACGCTGCTCAGCCTGGGCCTTCTCCAAGTACTTCTTCTTGATGTACTCCTTGTTGAAGCCGCCCTTCCGCTTGTGCTTCACGGGGACGTACTTCTCCTTGCGCTTGCCAGAGTCATACTTGTGCCCATGATCGCCCTTCCCAGATGTGTGCTTGTTCTTCTTGGGACAGTTGGCGATGAAGTGGTCGGGGTCGCCGCACTCAAAGCATCCTGAGCGTCCTCCTCCATGGCGACGGTTCATGCGGTTGTTGTGGAACCGCAAGAACCGGTTGGCAAGCAAAGCCAACTCGTCATCCCCCAAAGACTCCAATTGCTCCTCTGTGACAGAAAAGAGTGAAGAGAGTGCAAATCCTCCAGAGGGATTAGCAGAAGAGCCAGAAACCAAAGCCATAGTCGGGCCAGAAGGATTTTCATAAGAAGCCCTCGACATGGCGTCAATCTCACTAGACTTGAGCTTACTAAAGAGCTCGTCGCATGTGAGGGTCTCATAGTTAGACGATTCGATGATCGCCTAGACCTTTGAGTCCCACACCGACCGATCGAGAGTATGCAAAAGCTTCAAAGCCCTCTCATGATCGTCGAAAGGCAACAACTCCTTGTTCGCTCTCATCTTGTTGACAATGACCTGAAAGCGAGCGAATAAACTCTCTATGCTCTCGCCAGGCATATGTCAAAAGTTCTCATACTCCCGCATGTGTGACTCGTAGAGACGGGATTTGACTTAAGTGGTTCCCTCATGGAAGCGCATGAGGGTCGCCCAAATCTCACGAGCCGTGGGGAGGTGAGAGACGCGATCAAACTCGGACATGCTCAAACAGGAGAAAAGAGCATTACGTGCTCAGCTATTTGCTTCGTGCTCATCGATCTGAAGCTGAGTGACACGAGCAGCCAAGACAACGTAATCGGCCTTGTTACAAATCTCCCAAACAGAAGAGCCCATGCTCTGGAGATAGGCCGACATGCGTATCTTCCAATACGCATAGTTCGTCCCATCAAAGAACGGCGGTTTGCCCACGCCGCGATCCATGTCGCCTTCTGTGGATCTGGAACCGACTAAGGTGGAAGATCCTTAACCTGCTCTGATACCAATTGAAGGACCGAGAATGCAACCAGAAAGCGACCAGAGGGGGGGGGGGTGAATGGGAGCTTCAAAATTTCCTACCGGAAACTTGTCACCACTGTCCCAAGAATCAGCCCCAAGAGCAAGCCTAGAGCTTGCAAGTGTCCACGACCCTAGATGTAGGGTGGATTATTCCAAGAAGCACAGCGGAACACAATACAACTCTAGAAACCCTAAGCAAAAACCCAAAACCAAATCCGAGATCGCACGAACAAACTACGGACAAAACTACGCAGAACAGTGTGCACCAGACGCTGGCAGCATCCGATGGCAAAGCACCGGACGCGTCCGATGCAAACAGGACCTTTCTGGAACCTTACTGCATAGGCATCAGACGCTGCTACAGTGCAACCCTAGCGTCCGATGCTTGACCTCCGGCGCGTCCGATGGCAACGGATGCTCTGATGGTCAGCGTCCGATGCTCCTTTAAAATCACTGTCAGGTGACACGTGGCAACGGACGCGTCCGATGGAAAGAACTCAGCGTCCGATGCTCAAGAACAGAGCGTCCGATGGTCCCGATTCTATGCTGTTCCTCCATGAAAATCACCCGATCTCCTCTGAATCAAAAGCACTAAGGCTTAGACTTGGTATGAGGAGTTCCAAGGAGGTTAGTGAGCTATCCTAAAAGGATCATGGCTCGAACCTAAGTCCAAATCGGTGAATTGGAAGAATTCGGGACAAAGGAGCAAAACTTGATCCAAAACAAAAATTGGCCGATCCACTAGCTCGGGAGGTTAGAGATGATTTCCTTCGGTGGAAAGAAGTGCCTCACGATCTAGAACAACTTGGTTCAAATGGATTTGCAAAAGACATACCAAGTAGAGAGATCGATCAACGGGAAAAACGTGAAGAAAAGCAACCCGCGAAGAACACAAACAAAACGCAAATCACAACCACGAATTTGCAACCGTGTGGCTACCACACACTACAATAGTGAGATTACGGTCTCACTTCCTCAAAATCTCACGGGCACAGAGGTATTGTTCTCTTCTCTGTGGATCTCAGTTCGCTACAGCAGGGAATGGGAGAGCAGGAAACCCTAGAAGCAAAAGAGCAAATGACTGAGATAGTTTGGGAGGTGGGTGTTGGGTACACTCCTGCCCCACCCCCGCTGGAATGCAGGGGTGCAAAGCGAGGGTGGACAACGGTCAAACACACGCGAGGGTGCGGGCGAAGGTGCAAGAAAGTAAGATGGTAGAAAGGCTTCTCTATTCCCAAAAAATCATCCTTTTTACACTGTTCATCCCATGGTATTTATAGGGAATATGAAGGGACACTGGTCTAATTACAAAAGGGTACAGAAAAGATTCCCTAGCATCGTATAGGGAAAGGGTAAAACTGTACAAACACAACTGGAGTGGAAACCCTAGCTCGCCTGCCTTCTGCCCGCCGCCATCTGGCCCTGCTTGCCCTCGCGGGAAAGGCGGGCTCAGACCCTCGGCTCCGCCGGTTGCGAGGTCGGACCCCGACTGTGATCATGACGCTCGAGGGCCGCCTTCTGTGCTTACTGCGTGCCTTTGCCTGCAAGATATTCAACAGAACCCGAGGGTTGAACTTGTGTCCGAAGGTTAGAAAACGGACCGAAGAGTCCAAAAACGGAAAGAAGAGAGCACAAGAGAGGGCGTAGGTCGTGCGAAGGACGTTTTCCGAGCCAGCCTGCACGGCGCCATTGCCGAGGGTCTCTTCACCCCAACAGTAGCCCCTCGTTGCCTTGGTCCTAAAGAATAGTGTTTGGGCCCAAGCAGCGCTCTTTGATGTAACGAGACCCTTGGTAGCGACGCCCACGGCTAGCTTTGGCCGGGCCGTTATGTTTTTGTTTGTACTGTTGAGGTCCGTTTCATTTTTTGCGCCGTGGATTTTGGTTTTCGTGCCGGTTTTGTCGGGTAAGGTCACATGCCCCCCGGCCTATAAATAGATGTAGTTGGTGGGTTCTTGAAGCTGTGCCCTCCTTTGCTATAGCCATCTTGCTGCTGCGCAATTCTTTTTGCGGAGGTTGCTTTTGCCTAGTTACGAAGGTTCTGCTTGCTGTGTTCTGCGAGGTTCCCAGTTTGAGAGATGGCGAGGTCCAAGCAAACCGCTCGTGTTGCTTCCCCCTCTGCTGCGGACGAAGGAGTGACCTTCGAGTTTGGTCTCAGCCGGGTTTGCGCTTCGGAGATTGCAACTTATGTGAAGCGGGGTTGGATCGAGGATGAGAAAGCGAGGACCAGTGCTGGGGAGACTGTGCCGAAGCCTGATGCTGATGAGGTTCTTGTTTTTGAGGAGTTCTTCGCAGCTGGTCTGCGATTTCCAATTGATTCATTTGTGACTTCGGTTCTAAAAAGGTTTAATCTGAAGTTTCATCAGCTCACCCCATCATGCTTTACGAAGCTTTCGGTGTATGTGTGGGCTTGCCGCTCACAGGGAATTGTCCCTCATGTGGAGGGTTTTGTTCGGACTCACCGCGTACATATGCAGCCTCGAAAGATTTCAGATCGCGAAGGTAACGCCAGTCTGGGTCAGTTTGCGGTGTACACCGTTTGTCATCGCGCCGGATTGGAGTTGCCAGTGCAGGCGCAGAAGAACAAATGGACCAATGGGTGGCAAGAGTTCTGGTTCTACTACAATATTGGTGGTAATGCCGATCTTTGCGGCGAGCTTCCGCTACTCGGCGATGTGAGTGCGGAGGCCAAGATGAGTGCCAAGGCGCATGCCGTCGTTGACTGTTTGAGGGTTGTCGCGATGTCTCAGTGTGCTCGTGACTTGGTCGAGGAATACTGCTGCGCTAAAGCATGGTCGTTGAGTCGAAGACAAGTATGGTTTTCAGTTGAGGATGACCCCAAGTACGAGGGTAAGGGTTTAAAGAAACCGAAGTTGGAGCTGAACAGGGTTTGGGAAAATGTTCTTAGGAAATTTCCTAAGCGTGAGGATGGTGTCGAGGCCATTTATAAACGGGTTCAACAAAGGGCAGAAGATCTTGTTGGGAAGTTGTCCATGTTGGAGACTAAGGCCATCCACAGCTCGGTGGGTAGCGGAGGTAGAGTTAATAGGTTGTTCGATATCCTTGGGATCCAGTATACTAACTGGCCCGCACCCTCGAGCGAAGATGCGCCGAAGAAAAGAAAGCGTGCAGCCGCAGAGGACAAAGATGTTGTCTCGCAGCTGAAGAGGGGTCGTGGTCGGGGGCGCGGTGGTGCTGGAGTTGGCCGAGCAAAAACGTTGGCAACGAAGGTTTCTTCGGTATCAGCCGCTGCTGGCGCCTCTTCTTCTTCGGCCATTGTGTCTGCGACGAGTGGTCGAGGTACTTCTGGTCGTGTGCCGCGTGTTGGTGGGATTGGTGCTCTAATCCAGATATCCGACGACGAGGGTGCGTCGTCTGGTGAGGATGAAGAGGATGAGGAAAAAAGCTCCGGCAAGGGGTCCAGTTCCGGAACAAGCTCTTCCTCCGGAGACTCCGACACCTCGGGCAACGACACTGGTGAAGACGGGGAGTCCTCTGGCGAAAAGAGACGAGGGAAAAAGGTGGCTTCGTCTTCTGCAGAAATGATGGTTTCTATCGATGTGGAAGATGAACTTCGGGACTTCGAAGCCGATAGCCCCGCGTATGGGCCGATTCCAGACTTTGCTGGGTCGCATCATTGGGTGGATGGGTTTGAGGCGCCCATGGATCGGGAGTTGGAGCGGAACCCAGGCAAGAGGCCGTATGGGGAGGCGACTCGCTCAAGTCTCCCATATTTTGCAAAGAGGCTTGGTGTTTCGAATTCGGCAACTGAACTGTACACGAGTCCTGACCTTCGGTCTAGTCATTTGCAGTGCAGCCCAGAGGAAAGGCATTTTCTAGGCCGTATTTTCGGCCGTATTTGTGTGTCGGAGGCTGAGCTTCGTCTTGCCGGCCAGCCTGTTGGGGATACTTTGGACGACGTGGACGTCAAGTTGGCGGAGCTAATGCTTTTGATCCGCTCGGCCAGGCAAAGGGCTAGTTCTGATATGGAGTATTTGAATAGCCGTATTGTTGAACTTGAAAAGGAGAATGTCAAGCTCAACCGAAGTTTGGAAAACAAGGATATTGAAATTAAAAACGTTTCGGAGAAATTTGCCAAGTCCCGAGAGCAGGCGGTTGAGCTAGCGAAGCGGAACGCGGATTTGGTTGCAGCGAACAAAGAGAAAGATAAGGCGTTGATGTCTGCAGAGGGTCGGCTTACTGATTTGAAAGGGTCGTGGCGAGCCAGCATAGAGAAGATTAAAAATAAGCTCGATGGTTGTTTGACTGAAGCTGGTGGCTCAGCCGCAGAGCCGGTTCCAGTTGATGTTGACGCGAAGGTTTTTAGTGATTGGCTCTGCGGGGAGCTTGACGTTTTCAGTTCGTTGGTTGGGAACGCAGCCGACTTCGGCGGTTATGCCAGAGCTTTGGCTATGTCTAGCACCCTTCGTCAGGCCGATTGCGAGCACCTCCGCAAAATTAAGCGACCGAACCACGTCTTCCCTACAGTCGATGAAGTTCGAGCATTGAAGGTTGATGACGCAGACGTTCGCAACTGCGCGATGCGCTTTTTGCGAAGGTTCTGGATAGCTGGCGGAGGTCGAGCTCTGGCTTTCGAGGAGGCCGCCGAAGCTACTCGTCAGGTAGCTTAAGTTTTTTGTCTCTTTGTCTTTACCTTTTGTTTGTTTTGGTTGGGTTTTTAACTGAACGTTTTTTTAAATGTATTTTTATAGGCCCGAAAAGAGGCATTGCCCTCGCCTAAGTTGATTGAAGATGCTCCGGGGTGCTCCCGTGATATGTCGGAGCAAGATTCTGCGGAGGTTCCACCATCCGGGAGGAGTCCTACGACCGAAGCAGCCCCCGCCACTAACGAGGCTACTGTGGAGGAGGAAACTGCGGCCGCGGCGTCTGGAGCTGACCAAGCTATGGCGGAGGCTGAAGCATCAATCGAGGCTGTAGAAGCTGCAACCGGCGAGATTGAGGTGGAGGGACATGAAGAAGTCGAGCAGGTGTGAGCTCTTAGGGATAGTGTGAAGCTTGGACATCTGTAACCTTTTGGTTGACTTGGGTGATTTTGTAAAGACTGAGTGTTTTCTTTACTGTTTGAAAATGCAGGTTCCTGATGGAACTGTGCTAGAGGTGTTTGATGTGACGCCTTTGACGTTAAATTACCAAGACACCTTTATAACCGGTGAATCCTGGGCTCGGGCCAAATTTAAGCATCCTTCGTTGTCCTTTGAGCGTTTTTGGTGGTCTAAGGTGCGAAGGTACGACTTGAAGAACAGTCGATCGAGTTGTCTTTTGCGCGAGGCAGATTATACTGATCGGCAAGCTACACGCTGTTTGTTTGGTTCTTCTTCTTCCGCGCAACCTGTTGTTGATAATGATATCGATGAAAATGCAGCTTTGGATTACTTGTTTGGGCATTGTAACCTTGAGCTAGGTCCAGACGGCTCGCTTGTCATTCCGAAGGAAGAGCCTTCGGAAATCAGTGATGTAGATCGTAGGTATATGTATAGGGCGAGGGTTTTGCGCGGAGAGCTGCCGATTGTTCCAGCAGCTCCTTTGTTGTGGGGACCCATAGTTTTGGCAGAGACAGGATTTGAGGAGGGTGGCGAAGGTTATGAAGATTTGTTGTTGATTGAGGGAGGTGATGGTTCCTTGTAATTTTGGTAACCTTTATTGAGTGTGTGACGTTGTGAAGCTGTTTTGTATATGAACGGGAAAAATTGTATGTTTGTTTTGTGCACATACGATTCGTTTTGGTAACCCTTGTAAATATTGACGAGGTCCACTAGCAGTCCTACTTTGTGTTGTTTGTTGTGTATAATGTTTGATTAAAAGACGACGTCGTCTTTTGGTTTAGCGAGGTTCGCTTTTCGTTTAAGAGAGATGTTTAAAGAAGAACAACGACGCCCCCTTTTCTTTTTAGCGAGGCTCGCTTTTCGTTTAAGAGATATGTTTTAAGAAAAAAACAGCGACGCCCCCTTTTTTCTTTCTAGCGAGACTCGCTTTTCTTTTGAGAGAGATGTTTTAGGAAAAACAGCGACGCCCCCTTTTCTTTTTAGCGAGGCTAGCTTTCCTTTTAAGAGATATGTTTTAAGAAAAAGAGCGACGCCCCCTTTTCTTTTTAGCGAGGCTCGCTTTCCTTTTAAGAGATATGTTTTAAGAAAAAACAGCGACGCCCCCTTTCTTTTTAGCGAGGCTCGCTTTCCTTTTAAGAGATATGTTTTAAGAAAAACAGCGACGCCCCCTTTTCTTTTTAGCGAGGCTCGCTTTCGTTTTAAGAGATATGTTTTAAGAAAAAACAGCGACGCCCCCTTTTCTTTTTAGCGAGGCTCGCTTTCCTTTTGAGAGAGATGTTTTAGGAAAAACAGCGACGCCCCCTTTTCTTTTTAGCGAGGCTTCGACTTTTTTTGGAGTTCGCATCTCCCCTTGTTTTAGGTGGGGGTGAATTTTGCGTTACGAGCCCCTGGTGCATTTTGTGAGGGTTGTTGACTCTTTGTACTTCGCGCCTCCCCTTGTCTTAGGTGGAGATGAAGTTTGCTTTGCGAGCCCCTGGCGTGCTTTGCGAGGGTGCTCGACTTTTTGTACTTCGCGCCTCCCCTTGTCTTAGGTGGAGGTGAAGTTTGCTTTGCGAGGGTGCTCGGCTTTTTGTACTTCGTGCCTCCCCTTGTCTTAAGTGGAGGTGAAGTTTGCTCTGCGAGCCCCTGGCATGTTTTGCGAGGGTGCTCAACTTTTTGTACTTCGCGCCTCCCCTTGTCTTAGGTAGAGGTGAAGTTTGCTTTACGAGCCCCTGGCGTGCTTTGCGAGGGTGCTCGACTTTTTGTACTTCGCGCCTCCCTTTGTCTTAGGTGGAAGTGAAGTTTGGTTTGCGAGCCCCTGGCGTGCTTTGCGAGGGTGCTCGACTTTTTGTACTTCACGCCTCCCCTTGTCTTAGGTGGAGGTGAAGTTCGCTCTGCGAGCCCCTGACGTGTTTTGCGAGGGTGCTCGACTTTTTGTACTTCGCGCCTCCCCTTGTCTCAGGTGGAGGTGAAGTTTGCTTTACGAGCCCCTGGCGTGCTTTGCGAGGGTGCTCGACTTTTTGTACTTCGCGCCTCCCCTTGTCTTAGGTGGAGGTGAAGTTTGCTCTACGAGCGCCTGGCTTGTTTTGCGAGGGTGCTCGACTTTTTGTACTTCGCGCCTCCCCTTGTCTTAGGTGGAGGTGAAGTTTGCTTTGCGAGCCCCTGGCGTGCTTTACGAGGGTGCTCGACTTTTTATACTTCGCGCCTCCCCTTGTCTTAGGTGGAGGTGAAGTTTGCTTTGAAAAAAAATTGTTTTTTGAAGCAATCTGCGAGGGTCACCATCGATTATAGCGGTTTTGAAGAAAAGCTGCTTTTTTCGATGTTTGGTAACCAAAGTAACAATTTGGAGTGTTGCATTTTTCGGGGCCTCTACCTTGTATTAAGGGTTTGGATACTGCCTCGTTAAAAAACCTTACGCCCCTTCGTAAGGAAAAAGAGTGCAGCTCCTATGTTTTTGTTACATACATGGAAATGAAATAAAAAAGGCATGATTGAAATAATAAATTACATATTGCGAGGGCTCGCTAAGGCTCCGCTATCGATAGTATTTGCGAAGGTCGTCAACATTCCAGGTGTGAGGTAGGATGTTTCCCTCGCTGTCGGAGAGGTGAAAAGAGCCGGGACGATTGCATTCTACTATTAGGAATGGGCCTGTCCACTTTGGCTGAAACTTTTCTGCCATGTTTGCGTTTTGCTTTCGAATGAGAATGAGGTCACCCTTCTTTAGTTCTTTGATTCTCACCTTTTTGTCTCTCCATTTTTTTGTTTTTTCCTGATATTTGCGAAGGTTGTGCACTGCGTTGCATCTTGTTTCTTCGAGTAAGTCTTTGTCAAGCAGCTGGTTTTGTTCATCTGTTTCGAGGGTTGTTCTGAGTGATCCATGCTTCAATTCTTCTGGTAACACAGCTTCTTCCCCAAACAGAAGCCTGAAAGGTGTGAATTTGGTGGCCCTGCATTCCGAGGTGTTATGGGACCAGGTGACCGAGGTTAGTTCTTCCGCCCACTTTCCCGTGGGCCTGCCTTGCAATTTTTTGGATATAGCTTGGAAAACTGTTGCATTGGCTCTTTCAACTAAGCCATTGGATTGAGGGTGCCGGACTGAGGCGAAGCATAAGATTGTTCCAATTTGAGCGCAGAATTCTTTGAAGGCCTCGCTGTCAAACTGAGTGCCGTTGTCGATAGTTAGATGTTTGGGGACTCCAAAACGACAGACTAGTTGCTGCCAGAAAAACTTTTTCACGGCGAGGGAAGTGATGGAAGACAGCGGTCTAGTTTCAATCCACTTCGTGAAGTATTCCACAACTACTACTGCGTAGCGAAGGTTTCCTGGAGTTGTTGGTAATGGACGACGAGGTCCATGGCCCATCTTTGCAAAGGCCATGTTGAGCATATCCGAGTTGTTGGAGCCCCTGGGGCGTTTTGTGTCTTTGCCGTTAGTTGGCAACCCTCGCAACGTTTGACGATGTCTTCTGCATCTCGTAATGCTGTTGGCCAGTAGAAGCCTTGGCGGAAAGCTTTTCCAACTAGCGCCCTTGGACCGTTATGTGAACCGCATATACCTTCGTGAATTAGCTTGAGAATGTCATTTCCTTCAATTTGTGACACGCATTTTAACCATGGCGAGGTTACCGAGGCTTTGAACAGAATGTTGTCCGCTATTTTGTACCCTCGACCTCTTTGTTTTAGTCTGTTTTCTTCCTCTTTGGAGTCGGGTTCGTGGAGCCCTTTGATATAGGCTATGATGGGTGCTCTCCGGTCCTCGTTCTGGATTGCATTGATCAGCTTGGCATTCTTTTCGGAGGTTTCGAATGCTGATTGAGTCGCTACCTCGTGAAACACATCTGGCGACAGCTGTAGCTGTTGTGCTGCTGCTTTAGCTAGGCTGTCTGCCTCGTTGTTTTCTGACCTCGGTATTGCTTTCACTGTTATGCCGAGGAAGAAAGATTCTAACCTTCGGACATATTGGAAGTATTTTTGTAGCTCTGGATCTTTTGCCTTGTAGTTTTTCTCAATATGTCCCGCGATGACTTGTGAGTCTGTGTTGATGACTGCCCTTCGGACTGATAATGATCGAAGCCTTGAGAGTGCTAGTATTATGGCTTCGTATTCTGCGAAGTTATTTGTGCACTTGAAGTCAAGTCTTTTTGCAAACCTTAGCTTCGACCCGGATGGCGAGACTAGAATGGCCGAGGCTCCTCCTCCAGTTGCTCCCCAAGCTCCGTCGACATGCACTGTCCAAAATGGGTCTTGCTGGGCTCCTTCTCTGCGAGGGTCAGGGGTCCATTCAGCTATGAAATCTGCTAGTGCTTGTGATTTGATTGCTGTTCTTCCGACGAAGGTTATAGCGTAGCTGTTCAGCTCGACTGCCCATTTCGCTATTCTGCCAACTGCCTCGTTATTCTTGAAAATGTTCTCGAGGGGGTATGCCGAAGGTACATGGATCTCGTGTGCCTGGAAATAGTGTTTTAGCTTTCTTGATGCCATGACCACGGCGTACGCTATATTTTTGAGCTCTGAGTAGTTTTGTTTGGGACCCTCGAGGGTTTCTGATACATAGTAGATTGGGGCTTGCCTGGTTTTGTTGTTCTCGTGCACCTCTTTGATTAGAACTGCGCTTGCTGCGTGAGGTGAAGCTGCGACATACAGCAGTAGCAGATCCCCTTTGCTTGGGCTGGTTAAAACAGTCAAGTTGGTGAGATACTTTTTCAAATCCTCGAAGGCTTTCTGCTGCCGAGGTCCCCAATTGAATGGTGCAGTGCTTCTCAATGTTTCAAAGAAAGGTAACCCTCGCTCAGCGGACCTGGAGATGAATCTGCTGAGTGCTGCTAAACGGCCTGACAAACGCTGAGCTGCTTTTTTGGTTGTTGGTGGTTCCATACTGATGATGGCATCAATTTTTTCGGGGTTGGCATCAATTCCCCTTGCTGAGACGATGCAGCCTAGCAGTTTTCCTTTGCTTACCCCGAAAACACACTTTTCGGGGTTTAATTTTAGTCCAGCGTACCGAAGGTTATTGAACACTCTTGCTAGGTTTGATATGTGATTTTCTTTTAGCTCGCTTTGGACAACTAAGTCGTCGACGTAGGCAGAGACGGCGTGTTCATCTTTGAAGACTTCAGATGTCATGCGAGCGAAGGTTGATCCTGCGTTTCTTAGGCCTTCTGCCATTCTTCGAAAGCAAAAAGTGCCTGAAGGTGTAATGAAGCTTGTTTTTTCCTCATCTTCTTCATTCATCCAGATCTGATGGTACCCTGAGAAACAGTCAAGGAGGGAAAGCATTTGGCAACCAGCTGCTCTGTCGACCAAGGTGCTTATGTTAGGGAGGGGAAAATCATCCTTCGGACAAGCTTTATTGAGGCACGTGAAATCTACACACATTCTCCATTTTTTGTTCTTTTTCTGAACTAGGACCACGTTTGAGAGCCATGTCGGATATTTGACTGGGCGGATGACACCTGCGTCCAAAAGTCTTTTTACCTCTGCCTTTGCTGCCTCTTTCCTTTCTTCTGACATTTTGCAAAGCTTTTGCTTGACTAGGTGATAGCCTGGTTTGATGTTTAGGCTGTGCTCTATCAAAGTTCTGCTTACCCCTTTTAGGTCCTCTGCGGACCAAGCGAAGGTGTCGGAGTTTTCCCTGAGGAAAAAGACGAGGTTGTTTTCTGATTGGGGGTCTAGGTTGGTTGAAATAAGCACTTTTCTTTCAGTGTTGCTCTCAAAGAGTTGGACTTGCTTAGTCTCTTCCTTGGGTGATGCTTTTACTCTGTCGATGCATGCTTCACCTTCGTCGCTGAGGTTTGTAGCTCGAGGCTTTGTCAAATTGTGGACATTGCGTTGCCCTGGTGCTACTGTTCCTTCGGCTGCTCTTGCGATGTCTTGATCTTCGTATACTGCAACGACCCCCTTTGGAGCGGGAAGTTTCATGCAGAGGTATGCAGGGTGGATTACAGCATTGAATGCATTGGTGACGCCTCGGCCAAATATTGCATTGTAAGGGTAGAACATGTCAACCACGTCGAAAGTTATGTGTTCAGTTCTATAGTTCAGCTGATCTTCGAAGGTAACAGGCAGAGACATTTTTCCAAAAGCTCTTACTTGTTGACCGCCGAAACCGTATAGTGGGTTGTCGGCGGGTTGCAAGAGATTTCTGTCAAGCTTCATGCTGTCGAAGGTTGTGGCGAACAGGATGTCTGCGGAGCTTCCTGTATCGACGAGAATTTTGGTGACTGTCCACCCTGCTAGATTAGTCTTGATCACCATTGCATCAGTGTGAGGATAATCCCTTAATCTCATGTCGCTAGAATCGAATGTTATTGGGATGTGGGACCATCGGCTGAACTTGTGCGGTCCTTCGACGGCTACATGATGTACTCTTCTAGCATGTTCTTTCCTTTGCCTCTTATTGCCGTGATCTTCGTTCGAGCCTCCGGTGATGGCTTGGATAACACCGAAGGTTGACGTTGGGTTATTGATGGTTGTTTGGGTTTGGGCTTCGGATTTAACGGGTTGGGGAGCTGGTAGTGCTGGTATTGGTGGTGGTGGTGGTAAAGTATTGTTTACTTGTTGGTTGGTTTGGGTTTGGGTTTGAGGAGTTGTTGGGTATGTGACGGTATATGGTGCATTTTGTCGTTGTGGGATGGCGGTTGGCTGATAAGAGGCTTGGTTGTAGTGTGGGTGATGTGCGTAGAAAGGTTGGTGCGAAGGTAGGCCGTAGTTTATGGGGGTGTGTTGACGGTCCTTAAACACCTGTTTTACCATCAACATTTGACCCTAAAGTCCACCAAAAAGGCATGAAATGTAGTCAAATAGGTTTCAAACTAACCAAATTCCACATGTCCATAGAATTCTATTTGAATGCAGGATTTGAACCAAATTTGGACATATGGACCCACCAGGAGACAACCCCACTCAGCTGGGCCCAAATGGGCCTAAGAGGGGTGGCGCCCGCCACCCCTAGGTGGCGCCCGCTGGCTCTAAGTGGCGCTCGCCCCTTGGGTTGGCCCAAGTTCCACCCCTGCCACGTCACCGATCCGTGTGACCTCCCAAGGGCCAAATCCTGGCCCTTGGTCACTAGGTCAGTGGCATCGGACGGCTCAGGATGAAGTGGCGTGGTCAAGGCTGAATGACGGTTGCTAGGACATGCAACCGACCTCCAAACCGCCTCCGACAACCACCTGGATGTCGTTGAAGCCAAGGCGGTGCATCCAACGGTGAGGGAGGTGGCGGCCGCCACCTAGGGCTGGCGCCCGCCACTAGGGTTAGCCCTAGGTCGGCTGGCTGCTCCCTATAAGTACCCCCCCTCACTCACTTGGGCTATAAATACCCCCCTGGAGGCACCTCTTCATACACACCCAAGTACCACAACACATTTGCAACACCAAGCAAGAGAAGCAAGTGAGAGTTAGGTTAGAAGCTTAAAGAGCTTAGGCAAGTAGGTAGCTAGTAGAGCAAGGCATCTTCGCCCTCGCGGTAGCGCTGCTCAAGGCTTAGCTCAAGAGTAGAGGCGTGCGAGTGATCGGCTCTAGAGCGGGGAAGAGTCTTCCTTCATCTCCAGTTCAGGTTTTGCTCTTGTTACTCAAGCTTTTACTATATTCTAGTTCATCATTTCAAGTATTACTTTATTCTACTTATCAGTATTGAGTGGTATACTTGATTGATTGCTTGAGTGCCTAGCTATCCTACAGTTCAATTCACTTAGCCATAGTAGTTAATCTCTATTGAGCTTAGTGTTTGATCTTTGCCAATAGGTTGCTTAGTTAGTTTAGTGTTTATCTTATTAAGTCAAGTGTTTGCTCTGACGTCCGCAAGGGTGTCTCTATTCAAAGCTAGGGTAGAGATATTTAGAATATAGTTAAGCGTGGTGCTTAGTTATAGACTTACCTTCAGATACGGCTGGACCCCCGGATAGCTGTGGTAGCAAGCAGGTGGTGACAGCCCTGTGCGCCTTGAATTCCACCACGTAGTTGGCCCAGTTTAACAGTAAGGCTCGTTGTGCTAGCGTTCAACCTAAGTAAGTGGTAAAGGCTAGTACGCCTCGATACTTGACAAGATAGGAATAAAACTATACTCAACTTAGTTGCTTTATTGTCTTTTGCCTACCTTGCTTCGTAACCATCTCGCTTCGTAGTTATCTTGCTTTGTAGTTATCTAGGATTAGTTATCAGTAGTTATCTTAGTTACCCTTAGTTACCACCCTTTATCTACCTATCCATCCACCTTACCTTAGCCATCCATTTCATCCTTACCTATCCACCCACATATTCTTTCTAGCCTTTCATCTTCCCTTCTCCCCTTTTCCTTTTTCTTATTTCTTTGACTCTCATCCCCTCCTTGACTCAACTCATTCACCACCCTAGCCTTCCCTTGGGATCAAATAAATCGACACCTGGTACTCCCAGGCGAAGTGCTACTACGATAGTTCTGTGCGCTTGCAGAATCTCCTCCTGGTAGATTGCATTCTCTCTAGCTAGCTCCTACTAGTGTCGGGATTGACAACCCCACTTGGCATTAGTAGATAGCTACTTTAGCTGCCCTATCCTAGGTGTAGCTAAGAACTACCAACAAGCATTTCTGGTGCCGCTGCCGGGGATAAATTCCATAGTCTACTCCTAGTAACAACATTAGCAAGTGTCAACAAGCATTTCTGGCGCCGTTGTCGGGGAAGGCAATCGGTGTATCGGTTGAGTCCGTGTCGAATTTATCTTCGCTTAAGCTCCCGCTTAGCGAATCCCATCTTACCCCATTCTTTCTTTCCTTAGTTCTTCTTATCTTTTTCCTTCATCTTCTTCAACTTCTTTCTTTCTTATCTCGTTCTATCTTCACGATGGCCAACAAGACCATTCGTGAGTTTTCTGCTCCTTCTGCCGCTAATGTAGCGATAGGACCAGACGTGATCAATGCCAACCTCAATTTTGAGTTGAAACCGGCTCTGATCACGATGGTCCAAGCTAGCCCGTTCTGTGGCAAAGCTCATGAGGATGCCAATGCTCACCTCCAACAATTTTTGGAGATTTGCGGCACCTTCACCATTAAGGGGATAACCCAAGAAGCCATCCGTCTTCGTCTCTTTCCTTTCTCTTTGCTAGGAAAAGCGAAGCAATGGTTCTATGCCGATCGCAACGCTGTAGACACATGGAACAAGTGTTCCAATGCTTTTCTCACCAAATTCTTTCCGATGGGCAAGACGAATGCTCTTCGCAACAAAATCTCCAGCTTTACGCAACAAGCCGAGGAATCTATCCCCGAGGCTTGGGAGAGGTTGCAAGAGTATGTCGCTGCTTGTCCGCACCATGGTATGGAGGACTGGCTATTGATCCAGAACTTCTACCATGGCCTAACCCCACTCTCTAGAAGCCATTTGGAAGTCGCCGCCGGCGGTGCATTCTTTTCTCTGAATGTTGCAGATGCTAAGGCTCTCATAGAGAAGATGGTGTCGAACTAAGGATGGAATGACGAGAGACTACAGCCCCGTACGTGAGGTATGCATTCCCTTAAGGAAGCCGACATGATCGTGGTCAAGATGGACCTGCTGACCAAGAAGCTGGACAACTGTGAGAAGATGAACCAACAAGAGAGTGTCCAATCTCTGGAATCCTACATGACTTGTGAAGTCTGTGGAGAAACCAGACATTCTGGGAACTACTGCCCCGAGCTACATGAATATTTGAACTTCATCAACAACAACAACGGTTTCCGTCAACCAAGTCAAGGATGGAATCAGCACTCCAATTGTCAAGGTAACAATTCATTCCCTCGCTCTAATTTTCATAATTCTGATAATTTCTCATTCTTGAAGAATTTAGTTTACACAAGGTAAAACTACTGATTTCTTGAAAGAGAGATTAATGGCGAATGATAAAATTCTTGAGAAAATAAATGCTAAATTGGAAGATTTCTCATCTGCTCTGAAAAATCAACTTAGCTTTAATAAGATGTTAGAAACCCAATTAGCTCAACTTGCTGCTATCATACCATCTTTTGAATCTGGCAAAATTCCTGCTAAACCTGACATGGAAGCTGCTAATATGGTTGAAATAAAATATTTTAAATATTATGAAGATCAAACCATGACTGTTAAAAAGGGTGATCCTGGTAGTCCCATAATTAGATGCTCAATTTTTGGTGAAGTCTTTAAAAATGCCATGTGTGATTTAGGATCGAGTGTGAACATTTTATCTAAAGATTTTTGTGAAAACTCATTCTTTCCACCCATGTCATCCACATCTGCCTATGTTGTACGAGCTGATCAATCCACTTGCTATGTAGAAGGAATAGTTAATGATTTACCTGTTCATATTAGAGGCTCCTATGTTCCTGCTGATTTCATAATACTAGATATGAGAAATAGGAAAGATGTGCCTTTAATTTTGGGTAGACCCTTCTTGAATACTGTTAATGCTTGCATATATGTGGGGAGTGGTAAAATTCAAATGACATTAGGAGGGAGGAAGGAAATATTCTCTTTCTCCCGAGGCCCCGCATATGCCGCTAACATGCAGGAAGCAAAACCCATTCGTACCAAGAAGAGGCGCCCAAGAACAAGGTGGAGCAAAAAGAAAGAACCACCTCCTGAGTTATGTGATTCACATAACAAGGGAGAGGTGCCAAAAGAAGAAGAACCAGATGGAGTACTAAGAGAAAAAGTGCCCAAGGAAGAAGATCCACCCGATAAGGATGAAACTCCATGGACCTAAGGTATGGTTTTACTTTTAATTTTTATTTCCCTTTTTCAAATAAATAATATATGCCATGCATGCAACTAAAAAAATCAGTTATCACTAGTTATATGCATAGGTATATGTTAACTTGATTAGAATAATAAAATATCATAGGATAGTTTCCCTTTTCACAACATTAGATAGTTTCCCTTTTAATAAAATCAGAACAAGATGCTCCGACTGAGAAGAAGAAGGCCCTTCACCAAGCAAGAAGCCAGCTTGGGGGAGACTCCCGCTCCAATAAGGTATGTCTCAAGCCTACACTTTACATTCAGTTCTTAAATTCTATATCTTTTGAATGTCACATGCTTGCCTAAATAACCACTCCATGAATAAAATTGATGAAATCTGCTTAAACAAGTTGAAACCTGAATAAGATTTGAAATATGTCATGCAAATGCTATTGTTATGGTTTGAATAATTGGTATTATCTAAGTTGTAGTTTTTGTGGGTTGCACATGCTTAAACTGAAATCATGCTTAGTGAATAAAGTTAGTAAGAAATGGAGTAATTCTTTAAACTTGTTAAGGTGAAATTAGGACCTAATCTGGAGGATTTCTTTTAAAAGTTATGAAAACCTTGCTAAAAGTTCCTCCTAGATTTTATCCCATCCTACTACCAGCCAAATATTTGTTAGTCATTAGTCAAAACCACAAAGAGCTTTGTTTGTGTTGAGCTTTGTTAGACCTCATAGATCTTAGTAGAGAAGCTTATCATATCTTTTGAATCAAGATTCACGCACACCCACCATAAATTGCCTACTTTCCACTTTGGAAGTTTGCAACCACCAAATAAATTGCTTATTCTCTACACCGGAGATATGCAATACCCTGCCAAACATCCCATTGCTATCCTTATGCTTACTCCTACACCGGGAATAAGCATTTCTCCCTCTTCCCCCTTTTTCATTTCAAAAATCCTTTCCTATAGATAACCTGGGGAAATCTAGAGCTAAAAGAGAGAGAGAGAAATGAGCAAAGTAGCTCAAGAAAGGACTATGTCCTGAAAAAAAAGAGAGTGAGCAAAGTAGCTCAAGAGAGGACTATGTCCTAAGAAAATGTGAGGACACATATTTTGTCTACTCACTTTGTATCCAAAAAAAGAGAGAATTATCATTAGCTCTAGACCCCAGAAATTAACTAGGAAGGATTATGAAATATCCCTCTATACACTTCCACATAACCACACATGCACATCTTAATCAATTTTTATGATTTGCTGCTCCTTATGATCTGAGTGTCTAGCTTAGCAATAAACATCAAGCAATTTGCTCATAGTTCTTAGCCTACCTATAACTCCACATATCATTCTTTAGAAGTAGGAAAGGCTACATTTTGGCCTAAGTGAGGATTTAAACACCATTGAGTGATTGAGTGATCTAGGAGGACTTAAGCAAGTTGTTATCTTTTGAAAACCTTGAAAAACCTCTAGACAGAATCCTAGTCAAACCTAAGCAAGATAAAAGTTTCCTATCTATTGCTTTATTTCACTCTTGCATGTTTAAAGTGAAAAGCTATAAGCCCCACATTGCTATGATTAATGATATATGCTAAGTTATTTCTAAAAATACAATATGCACTTGCAGACATCTTAAGTTGCTCTCCATTTCATGCTCAATGCTTGAACCGCATTGTTGCTCGAGGACGAGCAACAGGTTAGCTTGGGGGAGCTTGTTGATGTTCCTTAAACACCTGTTTTACCATCAACATTTGACCCTAAAGTCCACCAAAAAGGCATGAAATGTAGTCAAATAGGTTTCAAACTAACCAAATTCCACATGTCCATAGAATTCTATTTGAATGCAGGATTTGAACCAAATTTGGACATATAGACCCACCAGGAGACAAGCCCACTCAGCAGGGCCCAAATAGGCCTAAGAGGGGTGGCGCCCGCCACCCCTAGGTGGCGCCCGCCGGCTCTAAGTGGCGCCCGCCACTTGGGTTGGCCCAAGTTCCACCCCTGCCACGTCACTGATCCGTGTGACCTCCCCAGGGCCAAATCTTGGCCCTTGGTCACTAGGTTAGTGGCATCGGACGGCTCAGCATGAAGTGGCGTGGATCAAGGCTGAATGTCGGTTGCTAGGACATGCAACCGACCTCCAAACCGCCTCGGACAACCACCTGGATGTCGTTGAAGCCAAGGCGGTGCATCCAATGGTGAGGGAGGTGGCGGCCGCCACCTAGGGCTGGCGCCCGCCACTAGGGTTAGCCCTAGGTCGGCTGGCTGCCCCCTATAAGTACCCCCCTCTCACTCACTTGGGCTATAAATACCCCACTGGAGGCACCTCTTCATACACACCCAAGTACCACAACACATTTTCAACACCAAGCAAGAGAAGCAAGTGAGAGTTAGGTTAGAAGCTTAGAGAGCTTAGGCAAGTAGGTAGCTAGTAGAGCAAGACATCTTCGCCCTCGCGGTAGCGCTGCTCAAGGCTTAGCTCAAGAGTAGAGGCGTGCGAGTGATCGGCTCTGGAGCTGGGAAGAGTCTTCTTTCATCTCCAGTTCAGGTTTTGCTCTTGTTACTCAAGCTTTTACTATATTCTAGTTCATCATTTCAAGTATTACTTTATTCTACTTATCAGTATTGAGTGGTATACTTGATTGATTGCTTGAGTGCCTAGCTATCCTACAGTTCAATTCACTTAGCCATAGTAGTTAATCTCTAGTGAGCTTAGTGTTTGATCTTTGCCAATAGGTTGCTTAGTTAGTTTAGTGTTTATCTTATTAAGTCAAGTGTTTGCTCTGACGTCCGCAAGGGTGTCTCTATTCAAAGCTAGGTTAGAGATAGTTAGAATATAGTTAAGCGTGGTGCTTAGTTATAGACTTACCTTCAGATACGGCTGGACCCCCAGATAGCGGTGGTAGCAAGCAGGTGGTGATAGCCCTGTGCGCCTTGAATTCCACCACGTAGTTGGCCCAGTTTAACAGTAAGGCTCGTTGTGCTAGCGTTCAACCTAAGTAAGTGGTAAAGGCTAGTACGCCTCGATACTTGACAAGATAGGAATAAAACTATACTCAACTTAGTTGCTTTATTGTCTTTTGCCTGCCTTGCTTCGTAACCATCTCGCTTCGTAGTTATCTTGCTTTGTAGTTATCTAGGATTAGTTATCAGTAGTTATCTTAGTTACCCTTAGTTACCCCCCTTTATCTACCTATCCATCCACCTTACCTTAGCCATCCATTTCATCCTTATCTATCCACCCACATATTCTTTCTAGCCTTTCATCTTCCCTTCTCCCCTTTTCCTTTTTCTTATTTCTTCGACTCTCATCCCCTCCTTGACTCAACTCATTCACTACCCTAGCCTTCCCTTGGGATCAAATAAATCGACACCTGGTACTCCCAGGCGAAGTGCTACTACGATAGTTCTGTGCGCTTGCAGAATCTCCTCCTGGTAGATTGCATTCTCTCTAGCTAGCTCCTACTAGTGTCGGGATTGACAACCCCACTTGGCATTAGTAGATAGCTACTTTAGCTGCCCTATCCTAGGTGTAGCTAAGAACTACCAACAAGCATTTCTGGCGCCACTGCCGGGGATAGACTCCATAGTCTACTCCTAGTAACGACGTTAGCAAGTGTCAACAGGGTGTACTGGTATGTAGGATTGGGTTGGTTGAAGTTTGGTTTCCTGGTGTGATTGATGGTTCGGTTGTCTGCCGAAGCGGCTCTTTTGGACACCTGGTACTCTTTCCCCTTAGCGAAGCACTCGCATTGTTTGGTGGTGTGCCCCTTTCCAAGACCACAAAAATGGCAATACATTTTCGCGGGATCTTTCTGTTGGTTCCGTTGGTCCGGCAGGGGTGGCAAACCTTGAGGGTTTTGGTTGCTCGAAGGTTGAGCGCCCCGTCTTTGGTCTTCAAAGTGGGCTGCCTTGTTGATAGCGCCAATGTTGCTTTGTTCTTGGCGAGGGTTGTTTTCTCTCGGTTGAGGCCTCGGCTGCGGCTTCTGCTGCGACCTCCGAGCATCGGACTTTGCCCTGAAATCCATGTCCGCTCTACAGTATCTTTCCATTGTCTCATGCAATTCCTCGATTGTATTTGTCGGCTTCCTGGCAAATTTTGAAGAGCATGGGCCAGGGCGCAGACCGCTGACTGCAGCGAGGATGACAGCCTCGTCAGATATCCCTGGAGTTCTTGCTCTAATTTGGATAAACCTTCGCCAATAATCTTGAAGTGGTTCGTGCTCTTCTTGTTTGCAGTTGAATAACTCAATGGGGTTTGATGGGGCTGCTGTAATGCCTTTGAAGTTTGTACAGAGCCTATCTCTGAGGTTAGCCCAGGAATCCACGGTTCCGGGGCAAAGGTTGTTGTACCAAGTTTGTGCAATGTCACGCAGGATGATGACAAAAGACTTTGCCATTGTTGATTCATCTCCCCCTGCCGCGGCGACTGCTGCTTCATAGCTCATTATGAATTGGTGAGGGTCGGTAAGTCCATCGTAGCGGGGTAGATTTTGTGGATTGTAGCATGGTGGCTAGGGTTGGGTTTGGAGTATCTGGGAGAGTGGTGACTTTGGGTCATAGGGCATTTGGTGTTGTTGGGCTCTCCGTTGGTTATGAAGGTTTGGCTCTCTCTCATCTGGGTAGAGTTGGCGAAAGTTTGGTTGTCTCATAGGGTATGGATATGGGTGATTTGGTGGTGGTGGGGGTGGTGGATGGCGGCGGGGGTTGCCCTGATCCTGCTCTTCATTCCCCTCCTGTAGTGGTGGCATTTCCCTGTCGTTCCAACCCTCGGCTTTGGCCTCAGCTGCTGCGAGGGACTCCTCCATCCGGCGAAGCTGTTCCCTAGCCTCGTCCGCTTTTTACCTGATAGCGCGCAGCCTGTTGTGCCTCTCAAGCTGGTCTCGGCGCCTTTTCTTCTCTTGCAACTCAGCTTGAAGTCTTTCCAGGGCCTCGAGGCCCAATTCCTCTTTGTCTCCTCCCTCACCTTCTCCGGGAGTGTGGGGGTGCGGCTGCGCCGCCGTCCGGGTATGAGGACACGGGACTTCTAAATCTGGAGTAACATCTTCTGCTCCCGAGGGTTCCACAATCTCTTCGACGGGTGAAACCACCGCCGCCGCCTCTCTAGCCGCGTGATGGTCTCTAGCGTTGGACGCTCTTCTGTTTCCTGCCATTTTGAACTTCGATCCACACGGTCGGCGCCAAACTGTTGGGTACACTCCTGCCCCACCCCCGCTGGAATGTAGGGGTGCAAAGCGAGGGTGGACAACAGTCAAACACACGCGAGGGTGCGGGCAAAGGTGCAAGAAAGTAAGATGGTAGAAAGGCTTCTCTATTCCCAAAAAATCATCCTTTTTACACTGTTCATCCCATGGTATTTATAGGGAATACCAAGGGACACTGGTCTAATTACAAAAGGGTATAGAAAATATTCCCCGGCATCGTACAGGGAAAGGGTAAAACTGTACAAACACAACTGGAGTGGAAACCCTAGCTCGCCTGCCTTCTGCCCGCCGCCATCTGGCCCTGCTTGCCCTCGTGGGAAAGGCGGGCTCAGACCCTCGGCTCCGGCGGTTGCGAGGTCGGACCCCGACTGTGATCATGACGATCGAGAGCCGCCTTCTGTGCTTACTGCGTGCCTTTGCCTGCAAGATATTCAATAGAACCCGAGGGTTGAACTTGTGTCCGAAGGTTAGAAAACGGACCGAAGGGTCCAAAAACGGAAAGAAGAGAGCACAAGAGAGGGCGTAGGTCGCGCGAAGGTCGTTTTCCGAGCCAGCCTGCACGGCGCCATTGCCGAGGGTCTCTTCACCCCAACAGTGGGTGTCTCCCCCTACTTAACCTAACTCTAATTCCCACTCTACCCCTACTTAATTACAGAGCGAACCAGCTAAACCCTAAGGTTATTCTGGACCAACTCGAAGTAGATGCTGATCCGAAGGCCACGCCCGCACAACTGGTAGTGTTGCCTCGATGCAACCTCACCGATTGCCGCCACATGCCGCCTCCGCTCTGCTCGTCCTTTTCTCGGACTCCGCCCCCGGTTTTGTGGCCAAAACCGGGAAACCAGGCCTTTACGACCAACCCCCGGTTTTGAGGCCCAAACCGGGAAACCAGCCTCCAAGTCCATCCCCCGGTTTTGAGGCCGAAACTGGGAAACCCAACGTCTGTCGCCTGAGTTTTGTGGCCCAAACTCAGAAAC
Source organism: Coix lacryma-jobi var. lacryma-jobi (assembly GCA_009763385.1). Classification (NCBI taxonomy): domain Eukaryota; kingdom Viridiplantae; phylum Streptophyta; class Magnoliopsida; order Poales; family Poaceae; genus Coix; species Coix lacryma-jobi. The sequence goes on from CM019826.1 coordinate 17,804,245, forward strand.
CCACCAGCGCCCAGGTTTTGAGGCCCAAACCTGGAAACCGTCCTCAGCCCGAGTTTTGTGGCCCAAACTCGGCAAACCCGCAGCACCCAGGTTTTGTGGCCCAAACCTGGAAACCGTCCACCCAATGGTTTTTCTCTGGCTCTACCACCAAACCGACGCTGTAGAGGGGATGCACCACCCGTGCACCCCATCCACCGACACGTGTCCCCAGGTCCTCGACCCAAGCAACACCATGCCCCACAAGTCTTCGCTTGTCTCTATCCCAGGCTGCCAGCCACCACAGCTGACCCTCAGGCCACCGATCCCTCAGTCCAAGCCTCACTTCCGCCCTTCACCGCTCCCGGTCCGTCGGCACGACACGTCTCCACTTGACCTTCACCACGCCCTCGATCACTGTCTCTGTGCTCGACACCTGTACAACACAAGCCAAAGAACATGCGATCAAACCCGTTGACAATCACTCATCACTCGAGACTCGGCATACACCCATGTATCCGCAAATTCTGAAAAATGGAAAAGCATTTTTCTCTCCCTCTTTCCCTTTCTTCTCTTTTGGCCCGAAGCAGCCCAACCGGCCAGCCCCCTTTTCCCGCTCGGGCCGCTCCTTCTCCTCTTCCGCGCAGCCAGCCGGCCCGTTTTTCTTTCCCCCGCGCGCAGCGCTCTCCCTCTCCTTTGGGCCACTCACTGCCCATCTCCGCTCGCGCCCGCGCCCCGCGTGCAAGCGCCGCGGCTTTCCCCCGCAGACGCTGACACCGCGCCCCCACTTGTCAGCTCCTTCCAAACCCCGCGTCCGACTCGAGCCCGAGTCGTGGCCGACCCTGGCACGCACCCGTGCCTGCTTTATCGGCCGCGCCAACCCCCTATTAAGGCTCCCGAGAACCCGCCGGCTCTCCTCACGCAACAAACTCGTGCCCTCGTGCCCTAAATTGTCGCAACCGAGAGCTCCGCCACTCGCCGAGTTTTAGCCGCCGTCGAGCTCGCTGTTCGTCGCTTCACCATTGACCCGAGGTGCCCACCGAACTCCACGGTGTATCCCCGAGTCCATTGAAGGTTTTCTTTTCCTTTTTCTCCCTCGGATTGGTGCCTTAATCTCTCGCCGTCGTTGCAGAGCCCCGCCGTCCGCCTCACCGAGCAATTCGCCGTCCCCGAGTCGCCTCCAACGCCATCTTCGCCGCTGGTGAGTTCGCCATGAGCTCCTGGTTCGTTTGGACCAAGTCCCGAGGTCTCTACCGCCCCGTGGAGCCGTTCCGAATATCGCCGCCGCTCTCCGGCGATGGCGCCGCCGTAGGCCACCGCCCTGCCTTTCTTCTCCGGCAGCAGCGCCGCTCCCTCCTCCCGGATCTAATCTAGGCCATCGAAACCAGATCCAACGACCCGCATCCACCGATACCCCTTCGGTGGCCATTTTCCCCAAAACCCCATACACCTTTTTAGATCTCAACCCGCGGTCCATTTCATACTGTGCGTTGAGTCTGTGTAGACTTACATCCAAGCCCCTGTGTTTTCATCTATTTGAGGCGCAGTCAAGTCAGTTCTGCAATTTTCCGTTTTAATTATTTTAAATTCAAATTCAATTTATTCACAGTTTTGCCACTAGATTCAAATGCTTATAACTTCTACATTTTTAGTCCATTTTAGTCCATTCAACTTGCGTTAGTTTTGAAGGACCGAATTGGCAACCAGAGGGGGGTGAATGGGAGCCTCAAATTTCTTCTCGAGAAATGATGGCCCTTGTCCCAGAAAATGACCTCAAAAGCCATGACTCAAACAACCAGTGAGTTCACGACCTACGAATAGGTGGATACCCTAGGAGATGTCCTAGAGGTACAGCGGAACTACTGAAGAACCCCCAAAACCAAGCGCCAAAGCAACGGGGCAAAAACTGCACAAGCAAGCTCCTAGAACAATTGAACCTCCGATAACGGAACACCCCACTCCTATGGAGAAGAGGACAGTGTTCGACAAAAAATACTTAGGCCAACTGGTGGCAAAAGTACCTTGGAAAGATCCTTATGAAGTTAGGAAACTAACACAACAAACGGATCTCAATCGGAGCTCGAACGCAAAAGATACGGCCGCTAGAACCAACGAAACTCCGAAAGCGGAACACTTAACTCCTATTGATAAGAAGGAAGTGTCCGAACAAAAATACTTTGACCAATGATGCCAAAAGTACTTTGGAATGATCCTTAATAAGTTAGGAAACCAACACAACAAATGGATCACAAATCGGAGCTCGTACGCAAAAGATACGGACGAAATCAGCAAAACTGTGCAGTGGCGGACTGTCCGCTAGTGAACCGCGGATAGTCCGCTATTGAACCCCAGGCAGTTAGGGAATGAGTCCCGGACAGTCCGCCGTTCAAAAATGAAAACAGCGACCTCGCTGCCCGTGAACAGCCACGACCCCCGGACAGTCCGGGGATGAGTCCCGGACAGTCCGCCACTGTCCAGAAAGCCAAAAAACAGCTCGGGACAAAACCAAAATCGATTGGATCTTCACCAAACCGAACGGGGCTGCAACCAAACTTCTCCCAAGTGTTCTTCTACGTGTTGGGAAGCTAATCCTAGGATATCATTGCTCCAAACCAACTAATCCATGAGAAATCGGAAGAACGAAGAAACACTAGGAAAAGGGGGAAGAACGAAGAACGAACGCGATTTCGACCCGATCTATGTGCTCATGAGGTTAGAGAAGAAATCCTTCAGTGGAAAGAAGGAGCTCATGACATAGAACAATTTGATTCAAATGGTATCGCAAATCGTTGCTCGGAGAGGGAGAACGAGGCAAATCTCCGAGAGGGGAAAAACGAAAACGCGAAGAACAAAAACGCGATTCGATCCAAAATTGCAGCCAACAAGAGGAGAACGAATTTGATCCTTGGAATTGGGAAGATGATGATTTGTATTATCACTTGGTGTCGGGCTACAAGCCACTCCTAGCAACACAAAGCTTGGATGGCAAAAAGCTCAAGAACAAGAGCCAACTCTCCTAACCCTAGCCTTCTCTCACAAGCACAAAATGAGAGAGACACCGTCCAAGGATGGCTGCCCTAGCAGCCCCTTCACATATATATAGGCGCACATCCGAAGACCAAAATGCCCTCACATGAAGCACTCAACCCAAATACCCCCAGGGGTAAAACTGTCCAATCCTAGCAGTTTTCATCCGACGGCCACGCCCGCACATCCGGTAGCTTCGGCTTGACGCGACCTCCCTGATGCCGCCACATGCCGTCATGTCGACCATCGCGCCTTCCTCGTGGATAGCTTCGCCGCCGCGCCAGCCTCTCCACGCCGCCACGCATCGACTGTCCCGCATGGGAACCTCCGCCCGGTTTTGAGGCCCAAACCGGTAAACCCGCCAGCCCAGGTTTTGAGACCCAAACCTAGAAACCGTCCACCCCGTGTTTTGAGGCCCAAACTCGGAAACCCGCGAGCCCAAATTTTGAGGCCCAAACCTAGAAATCATCCTCGCCGAGTTTTGAGACCCAAACTCAGAAACCGGCCACCCCGAGTTTTGAGGACCAAACTCGGAAACCATCGAGGGTAGCTTTTTGAGGCTCAGCTACCGAACCCGCACCATAGACGAGATGTGGTTCACACACCCCGACCACCGGCACCGATGCCGATGCATGTCCAGCCTCCACGCCGGGCACAACGCCTTCGCCTTCCTTCTTGACTCGGCCGACGGCACTTGCGCCGCACGCAAGCCCGTGTCCGACCTCCCGCCAAGTGCCACGACGTCATCGTCTTCCTCCCGACTCGGCCGATGCATCGCACATCCCCATGTGCTCCTGCTCGCCGATGCCACGTGCCAGCTACCACAGCTGGTCCTCTGGCCCTCCGGTCTGTCGGTCCAAGCCTCACGTCTGCCCTTCACCGCTCTAGGTCCATCGGCGTGGCACGTCTGCCGCACGGCACGCCCATCCTTCACCTCTCCCGGTCCATCGGCATGGCACGTCTCTACTTGACCTTCACCTCGCCATCGACCACTGTATCCGAGCTCCACACCAGCACATCAACACAGCCAAGAGACACATGTTGCACACGCACACCAACACGGTAACACACCACAACTCAACGTCACCGGTTAGTCATAAGCATTAAGCACATAGCGAGATAATGACTCAACCGGGAAAAGCCTCAAACCTTCCTTCGAAAAGTCAATCATTCATCATATATGTTCTCAAGTTTCATTTTGAACAGATCTATCTGTCTGTGCGAAATTATATACTGTTTTCTGTATTTAAAATTTGAGTTAGATTTAATCTACTAATTAAGGTTTTGAATCTTGTTTAGCTCATAACTTTGGCGTTATAATTCCATTTTTCATGATCTTCACGTTTATGTGACTGTAGTAGATCGTAGGTTCTGTTTTCAAACTTTTTATATTATTTTCTTGTTGTTGGTGTAATGTTCTAACTATAGCTTGTTCGCTTTGCATGATTGATGTTCGGTTGTTTGGTGTTGATGTGGTAATCGAGTATAGATGGTGAGACATACGCTGTTGATCAAGAGCCCTACTTCGACAACCAAGAGCAGCAAGAGTTTACGAACCAAGGCAAATATAGCATGAGATCCTCCTTGATGTCCTATTCACAATGAATCATTTGATTTCATATGCATGTGTCTAATTTTGATACCTATCTAGTTTATCCTAGATTTTGACCCGTGACCTTGTTAACCTTTGGGATGCTATGCATATGGGTAGTTTTTGCTAGAGCTTTACTTAAACGAAACATGATCTAATAACGGTGAATAAAACCTGATCTTTTAGCAACATGGTTTAGGATCTTCTGTCAGCAAAAGCTGGGACATACAGTGCAACCATGAGGGTTATATGGCTCTGACCTTAGCTCAGTATAAAGACCTTTTCTAGCTTGTTAGAGATTACCCGAAAGGGTGCAAAGGCGCTTGACGAGCTGGATTTAGGGCGGCTTCTTTCCCCTTGCCTACGTGCCGCAAGGTTGAGAGACCCTTCTTCCCCTTGCCTTAAGACCTAGCGGCCCTAACTTGTTAGACGAACCTTTGAAAGGCTTTGAGATGTATCCTGCCTACTCACCTTGGAAGTGTTATGGGAGTAATTAACCCGGGCATCTGGATATCATCACTCATGGGTAAAGTGTACACACTCAACAGAGTTTTAATAAACTGATATATCAGTCGTGCTCACGGTCACGAGCGGCCCGAAAAACTTACAGTGTAGTTGTTATATGTTGTTTATGTTGCTCATGTTGGTCTTTATATTGCTCTATTTCAGTTATTATGATAATGTCGATTGGGTTTAAGCATAATATATGTTTAATTTAATTGTTAAAATATTGCCAACTAAAAGCAACTGCAGTTGAACCCGTGTCATCTTTATTTGAGCCTCATGAACCCCATGTTACGCTTGTTAAGTACGAGATGTACTTATGCTTGTTTATTTTCTTCTCTACTTGGATAAAAATCCTGGATGGGTAACAGATTGCTATAGTAATGATGACTTCCTTGAAGAGTTCTAGTTGTGGTCAACCAATCGACTTCCCTGTGTTGGAGCTACCGCGAGAGTTATCTTATTAATCCGCTGCTATGTAAAGACTTTGAATGTTATTCGTTATGTAATAAACATATGTGATGGTACTCCTAATTTGTTGGATTAGACTATCTCCAACAGTCCTACCCCAGATTGAAGACCTATTTCTAAATTTAGGTATCTCACAGTAAAAAGGTCCTCATCCAAAAATCAACCTTCTCCGACAGACAACACAAAAAAAACTGCTCCCTCTCTCATCCTTTCCCCCACGCGCCGCCTTCGACGCTGAATCCCTCTCCCTTTCTACCGCATCGCTCTCTCCCTTCCTACCAGCGCCTCCTCCCTCCCGGATCCGGCCAGTGGCGTACCTCAACGCTGCATCCCTCTCTCCCTTTCTACCGGCGTCTCCTCCCTCCTGGATCCGGCCGGTGGCGGACTGGTGGCGGCCGCGGGTGAGGAGGAGCGAGGCGAGCGGGCAGCGCCGAGAACGGGCGCGGCGGCGAGGAGGAGCGAGCCACCGGGGAACAGGGCGCGGCGGGCGAAGAAGAAGAGCGAGCCATCGTGGGGAAAAGGGCACGGCGGGGAGCTGTCGTGGCCAGGCGGCTCGTCATCGAGCGCCGCCTCCCCGTCAAGCACCGCCGCCGGCCGGATCCGTCCTCTGCGCCTCCTCGTCGAGCCTCCCCCCCCCCCCCGTCGCTGTCGCCGGGCGCTGGTCGCATCCGACGCCGAACCTCGCCGAGCTCCGCCCACCTCTCCATCAAGCACCGCCCGCCTCCCTTGCCGCCTCCCACCCCGCCTCGTCGTTGGGCCCACCACTGAGAGCACGTTCGATTGCGTCATCGAGAGAGAGAGAGGACGCTTTTTTGCCTACCGATTCGGCCGGTAGGTAAAATGGGTCCTCTGAATGCGTCATCCGTTGGAGGCTATTCTGGATAGGTAAATGCACTGTGCATGACCTATTTTTAGGTATAGGTAACGTTATTGGAGACAGTCTTATGTGTGTGATTGATCTCTGGGCGCACATAAGGTATTGGATTCAATTTTATCCTTAAAATTGGGTGTGGCAAATTGGTATCAAAGCTATATTGACTGTAGGACGCAAGCCTAGCTAGTAAATGGTCGTTTTAGTGGTCCTTGTTCCTCTTTTCTTGCTATTTAACTTTGCCTTGCTAATTTATCAAATTATATGCTTCTCTTTACTTGCTCTATTATATAAAAGTTGACTCTATTCTAACTGTCTCTTGGTCTATTCTATAGATGGCTCGCGCTCATCAGATCGCCCGCAAGAGTACTGCAGGTCGCCTAAGGTCAGGCCTGAGGTCAGGCAACCGCATCCCGCAAGCACCCCAGGGACCAGCGCCACAAGAGCCAGCGCCACCAGAGCCCGCACCTCAAGAGCCCGCACCTCAAGAGCCAGCACCGCATGATCCGGCACCGCAAGAGGCAGCACCGCAAGAGCCAGCACCGCAGGAACCAATGCCCCAAGAGCAAGCACCACAGGCGCCACCAGCACCCATACCGCAAGAACCCGCACCACAAGAGCAAGCTCAACATGACCCAGCTCCTCAGGAACCAGTTCCTCCCGCGCCAGTGCCCCCTGAGGTACTGGAGGTTGAAGATGATGAAGATGAGCCCGCGATAGGCTGGAACGTGGACTCTGGATATTACATCAGAGAGCCCTAGTGTCGCACTCATCACAGGCTTATGGGACTCCTCGATGCCTACTACCACGACCAGAGTATTGTTGTGCAATACACATACTGGAGGTACACACATCCTCTGGAGGAGACCTACGGGAAGGCGAGGATAACCATCGTCATAGAAGAGCAGGGAAGTGGTCTTCACCTGCATGATATGGTGATAGCCCATAAGGCTCGCCGATCTACCCTAGAGGCCGCTTTGGAAGCGGTAGCTGTTCGAGCTTACAAGGCATTCCGGGGTCGTCGCATCAATGATATGAGGGAAGATCCATATCACTACCTGCCCTATTGGAATAATGATATGAAGGATGCCATGATGGAAATCCCCAATGCAACTCCAACCGAGAAGGCAACACAGGACTACCTCCTTGATAGAGAAAGGTCTATCATGGACTTGGAGAAACTGGTGGAATCCCAAGGAAAGGACCTCAAGAGATGTTACCAAGTCATAGATGGACTTCGGGAGCAACTCAACCATTCCCCCATCTACAAGAAGCTTCGTCGTCTGCTCTATGAATAGGTGTAGGACACCCCTAAGTAATAAGACGATAGTAGTTAGCGTTGTGATGAGTCTAGTCAAGTTTTGTGTTAGCGTGCTTTCTTATGTGAGAGTTGAACTATTATTGTGTTTATGTTTGAGTTGGTTCTTTGTAATGTGTGCTGAGATATTGTAGGCTTGTCTAGAAATCTCATAGGTTATGCATATCGTTTATGAATAGATAAGTGGGTTCGTTATCCTGTCCTTTGCTGTTTTCTGAAGCAACATGTAATCTTTTTGTCAGATCTCAAGTTCTGATCATGCAACAAGACTGAAATTTTTTGGTGGAAAATAGACTTCAATATCTAACCAATGCCTCTGGAACCACCTTAATAGCTGTTATGGTTTGTGAGATATAACTGATACAAGTTAGAGTTTCTGCACAGTTCTGAACTGTGAACAGTTTCGTTTGTTCTCTGTTTTTGACTAACTTAACATCAGAATCTGGAAAAGTCATCTAAATGAAAGTTGTAGATAATTTCATCATCTTTCCAACCGTGTATGTCACGCCCTGTTTAGAATTCTGGAACTCGAGTTATGTCTGTTTTACTGTACTGCTGTATCGGATCTCGCCCTGAAATTTTCAGATCTCTTGTTTCTACTAGTGTAAGTGATCTTTTATTGAAAAGTTCGCTAACCGTGGTCCTTGTTTGGAACACAGATGGCTGCCAGAGGAGGTGGAATTGGAGGTGGACGTGGACGTGGACGTGGCCGTGGAGCACCTGTGAACCCACCACCACCACCACCTGTGGATATTCAACAGTTGATGGGCATCCAGACCCAATTTATGCAAACTATGATGCAACACTTGCAAAACCAGTCAGCTGGAGGGGCCCCACTGATGCAAGTGAGGGACAAGAGGGGAGAATTTTTGAAAGGTCACCCACCAGTATTCCCTCATGCTGCTGATCCTCTGGAGGCTGATGACTGGCTTCGTGCCATTGAACGCCAGCTCACTATCGCATAGTGCAATGACCAGGAGAAGGTGCTCTATGCTTCTGGTCAGTTGCAAGGAGCCGCTCTAGATTGGTGGGAATCATTTCAGTTCGGTCGTGCCAATAATGCCCCCGCTGTTACCTTTGATGAATTTAGGACCAACTTCAGGGCATACCACATCCCCTCCGGCTTGATTGAGTTGAAGCAGGAGGAGTTCAGGTCACTGCGACAAGGAGCTATGTCTGTAGCTGAGTATCGTGACAAGTTCGCTCAGTTGTCATGCTATGCCCCCGCTGATATTGCTCAGGATGCCGACAAGCAGCGTCGCTTCCTCAGGGGATTGAATGATGGACTGGCGCTTCAGCTGATGTCCAATGAGTATACCAGCTACCAAACTTTAGTCAACCGCGCCATAGTGGTTGACAACAAGCGCAAGGAGATGGAGGCTAGAAAGAGGAAGCTCCAAGGTCAGTCTTCTGGCAGTAACAACCATCCCCGCCCCAACTTTGCACTAGGCAACCAACAGAGGTACCAGGGACTGACTACTCAGTGGAACCCTAACCAAGCCCAGCAACGTACCCCCTACCAACAGCAGCAGCAGAACAATAACCAGGCCCAGTGCCAAGGCACACCCAGCAATGCTCCCATGAAGACTAGTGCGCCCAACACTCCTGCAAAGAATGGAGCACCTAATGTCTGTTATCATTGTGGTGAACCAAGTCACTTTGTCAACCGCTGTCCAAAGAGGCAAGATCAGATCACACCTCAGAATAGTGGGCAGAAAGGAAGGCAACAAGCAACCCCTAGAATGGGCAAAGTGAATCATGTGTCCGCAGAGACTGTGCAGGAAGCGTCAAAAGTCATGCTTGGTACGTTCAACATCACCTCCATCCCCGCTACAGTTCTTTTTGATTCTGGTGCATCGCATACTTTCATATCACATACATTCATTAGGATGCATAATCTACCTGTTAGTCTCATGAAAACCCTCATAATGGTTACCTCACCGGGTGGAGGTTTGCAAGCTACGCTTCAGTGTATGCCCTTGGATGTGTCCTTAAGGGGGCTAGATTTCTCCGTATCCCCTATTGTGCTGAAGACTGCTGGTATTGATCTAATACTGGGTATGGATTGGATGATGAAAACCAAGGCCGTGATTCAGTGTCAAGAGAAAATTGTGTCAGTCACCACAGCAAAAGGAGACAAGGTCAGTGTTGGCGGTTCTTATCGACATATTTATCCCGCCAACATAGTCCACATAAAAGGAGAAAAGCATGTATTTTACTCATATATACATTTATTGCTAACCAAGTTCCACATGTAGTGCAAAGTTATGTTTTGCAGATCATAAAACATACAGGTGACAGATGGATAACAACCAAAAAGGAGCAATCCAACATGCCGAAATGCGCAAAATGAACAAGGACACAAAAAGCCCATATAGAAGTGCAGCAAATTTCAGCCGGGAACAAACTCAGGAGCCCAAAAGGAGCAGCCCAGGCTTTTGCCTGGGCTTGTTGGGCCCAGCCAGGGGGCGGCCGCCCCCTGGATCGGCCGCCCCCCTGGAGACGCCACGTGGCCACCGCATTTGCAGAGGCGGTGCAATCAATGCCCCTAAGGCGGTTTCGGGTGAATTTTGCAGCAAGCCCCCTCCTAAACCGACCTAAAGCACCTATATAAGGAGAGGGGGAGGGAAGGCCAAAGTAGAACACAATCACCTCTTGAGCTACACACTTGGGCACTACCTCTTCTTAGTTTTTCCTTGTTCTTGTGCTAGAGAGAGAGCTAGTCAAAGCTAGCAAGGAGGGCTTGGCTCCTTGGAGAGATATTGGGTATGAATAAGAAAGATCTGATCTCCAAAGCCCAGTCTTCATTCTTTCGATACAGTTCTTCATATGAACTAGAGTATAGTTCTTATACTAGTATTTTGGTATATGACTTAGATCATAGGTCTTATATCATGTTGCTAGTATATGAACTTATGAATAGTTCTTGTGGAATTAGTATAATATACATTCTAGTGTATAGTTCTTATAATATATTGCTACCTAGGGTTAGTAGTGTATTATATGAATTAGAGCTAAGTGTGTATTGTATTATTCTCACATAGAACATTAGTCTAATTGCTTCATGCTTGTTATATGATTAGAAATGAGCTTATGTCAAGGGTGGCGGTTTATCATGCTCTTCTGAGTAGGCTCCGGCTTCTTACCTGTCGATCCGTAGGGTCGGGGACCCGGGGGAGTCTGAGTGGGTTCTGTGCATGCAAGCATGGTGCTTGGATGTAGAGGCCGGGTAATTGCATGGTCTTAGTCCACGGTAGTGGGGATGGCGGCAGGTGGTGACAGCCCTGTCCGTCCTTGGCATTCCCCCACGTTCGGCTAGGGTGTAGGAGTCTAAATGTTACGAGAGGTTGCTGGCAGACCAGTACTCGCGTAATCTCCCGAACCATCTGAAGCATGAGATTAGTTCTATGTCATATGATTGCATGATAACTTGTTCTGTGTTGACCTGTATCCAGACCATGCCTGCTCTATTAGGTTATTCAATTATTCTTTTATTCATTTATTCTTTTAGTCTCTTTTTACTCTTTGCCCTCTTGCCATGCTCAAGATTGTGTTTCTCCACTATTCAAATCATCACTGTTTATCACCTGTTATGACAATTGATCCATTATTGCTATCATGGTATTTGGTATGTTTATCCTAGAACTTGATACATACAAAGCCTTCCTCGAGCGAACCAATAAATCACGATACTCGGTATATCTTCGGGTGAAATGCTACACGATAATTCCGTGCGCTTGCGGACCTAAACTCCAAACCTATGAACTATCGTAAAGATGCATGCTTAACACTGTTGCTGGAAACGCGCCATTCTAAGCAACTTGTTAAGAGACATCGTACAGACACTTCTAGCGCCGTTGCTGGGAATAGATCTTCGGGTCCATTTCTATGCCAATATCCGGCGTCGTTGCCATGGATGGATTGCAAAGTCCATTCTTAGTGACGACGTTAGTAAGTGTCAACGTGCATTTCTGGCACTGTTGCCGGGGATGGATCGTAAGGTCCATTCTTAGTAATAACGTTAAGAAATGCCAACAAGCATTTCTGGCGCCGTTGCCGGGGAAGGCTAATGTAAAAAGTTCTAGATAAACATAAACCAATATCTGATATGCATAATGAGTCATTGTTATGCAGGTTAACTCTGCTGTTTTCCTCCTGTTGTGGGATGAAACAAGAATAGTGTATGTCTGGTTCTCTCTGCCGGAAAACTTCATTAACGATCCCGAGGCACTCCTAAGGGCTAAGCGGATTTGTTCCGTTTCGTCTTCTGCTACTCCACCGACAGAGCAACCAGCCGGTTCCGCACCAACCCCAACTGAGGTCATGGCTGAGAAGACACTCCGCGAGTTCTCCGTGCCCGCTGTCACCAATGTGGCTACCGGCCCCGCTGTGGACACGGCCGGAAAGAACTTCGAACTCCGTACAGGCCTGATCACCATGGTGCAGGCAAGCCCGTTCTGCGGTTTGCCTAGCGAGGATGCGAATGCGCATCTGCAACACTTCCTGGAGCTGTGCGACACTATCGTCATCAAGGACATCACCCCAGATGTCATTCGGCTCCGTCTTTTCCTTTTTCCTTGTGGGGAAAGCGAAAAGGTGGTTCTATTAGGACAATGAAGCTGTCAACACATGGGCAAAATGCTCAGCTGCATTCCTCGCTAAATTCTTCCCCATAAGCAAAACCAATGCTTTGCGGGGAAGAATCTCCAATTTCAAGCAAGATGCCACTGAATCAATCCCTGACGCGTGGGAAAGGCTCCAGGAGTACATCCTGAGCTGCCCCCACCATTGCATGGAAAATTGGATGGTGCTCCAAAACTTCTACAACGGGCTCATGCCCATGTCGAAGGGGCACCTAGATGCAGCCGCTGGTGGAGCATTCTTATCGCTCACCACCGCCGGGGCTAAGGCCCTGATCGAGAAGATGGTTGAACACCAAGGCTGGAGTGACGAGAGAACTCAACCACAAGCACCAGCCAAACACCAAAAGGCATGCATACCGTGGAGGAGACGGATATGTTTGCCGCAAAAATAGACCTCTATGAAACACCTAGCTGAGAAAACCCTCATAAAAACACCCATCACAAGCTAGCCAAAAGTCCCTTGGGTGCAAGGAAGATTTCCCTAACCACCACTCACCCGAGGGTTCGCCGGTGCAAAACATCGCATCATGAAAAAGATCGGAAGAAAGGTTTCCGGTGCGTTCAAGAAAGCCACGGGGTCATCCTCAAAGCGCCAGTATGTGAGCACCTCCTCATACTACACCGATCCTCGGGGAAGCCCTCCGCGCGATGAGGGATCCCCGGAGGTTGATGAAGTAGAGGAAGACCAAGCACTGGAGGATTGAGTCACCAGATGAGCACCCACAGACTCCCACAGGTGACCAGGTCGACTTTTGAGAGCCTCCAAGCCCAGCTTGGGGGATTGGTGGTGCGCACAGATAGGATCCAGGAGATCCTCAAGCAGCACATTCAGACGACTGATGCACACCACCAGCAGAACATAGAGTGGCACCAGCTCGAGGAGAAAAAGCCACGCATACCAGGTTACAAAAGGTATGCCCACTGCCAGAGGTAAAATGGCAGTTATCTATTCAAAAAAAAGCAGTACCTTGAGATGTTCTCTATCATTGCATAAGCTAGTTTAAATTTCTTACTCTACACTTAGCAAAACCTGGTTTAAAGTTTGTTGAATGATCCAACACAACTTTATAAGCTCTTAAATTAAGCACGGTGCTTAGGTTAATGAGTTTACCTTAGTCAAGCCATTAGGTTTGACTATTGAACCAGAAATTGCAAAGTATAGAGGTTGGAATTTTTCTATGGACTAACCCCTGTAGAGAAAGCTACACCTATCCATGGGAAAGTCTAGAAGAGGATAAGAGAACCATGGCTATGAAGCTAGCTTACGCTAGCTTGGGGGAGTCATCTCCCCCCAGGACCGATTCGACGCCATACAAGCTCAGTCACTTGAAGAAATCCGCCAGCCGCAAGCAATACTTCGACAATAACATGAGTAGTGGCTGGCGTACTGGGCATTGCAGGGGTACTTTTCCCCAGGTCCATAGCCAGAAGCTAGATTGGGGGAGGACCCCCACTTCCGAGGTATGTTGCATTGCATATTTAATTCCATGCATTCTTATTTTTCCATTAGCATGTTTACTTAATGCAATTTTAATTTAAAAAAAACTGAAAAATGCTAAAAAGACTAAAAATATGAATTCCACTCTTATATGTGATGTAAGATATGTGCTTCTTCCTTGTTGAAATGATGAATAGTTGCTCTGTCTTATAATTCACCTGTGCCTTGTTTAAACTTAGTTTCTACTAAGATTTGAGTTTATTGGTAAATGGCTCACTTAGAACTTGAAACTTGTGGGATGCACATGCTTACTCAAGTCCAAGGTTATTGCTAGTCATGATCTGGTATAAGCAGAGAATTGCTATGACATTGTTCTAAGAAAGACTTGACATCCGGAGATTTATTTAAAAACTTAAAATTCAAAAGTTCCTCGATGATGATATATCCTACCAGAGCCATATGATGAAAAACTTTTCAAACCATATACTCATATGCTACTTGTATTTGTATTGAGCTTATTCAAATAGTTGTGACCTATGTGTAGACTTCTTTCATGCATTCAAGATCAAGATTCACGTACACCCACCAAATAAAGCTAACTCTTGCATTAAGAGTTACGCAAGACATGCCATGCATTCACCACAAAATTAAATGCTCCACTGTTGATCATGATCTTTCTCTCCAAAAGAATTATGGGCTATCTAAAAAATGAGAGAGTAAAAAAATGGACAAGTGTCCAAATGAAAACAATGGGTACTCCGATACCCGCCTCTCTCTAAAAAATATGAGAGAGTAAAAAAAATGGACAAGTGTCCAAATGAAAACAATGGGTACTCCGATACCGCCTCTCTCGATGAATAAAGATAGCCCATAGTTCCCAATTTTCCAAAGGGAGAAAGACATGAGAAAAGGAGTATTCAAAAAGAAAATATTCCACACACTTGCACTTCTTGATCTAAGTGTATGACTGAAGTCTCCTAAGGTCCAATTCTTTGACTTTGCAATATCTACAATACAAGTATGCCTACTTCTTTCTACCCACAACTCCAGATAAAGCTTTAGTTGGTAGACTGAAAAGAAAGGCAAAAAGCCTTTGGTGAGGACCATACACATGAGCGAATGAGTGAATCATTTGAGGAACTTGCTTTGATTTTCAAAACTCCTAAAACTCCGGATTATAAAGTTGCTCAAGGAACAAAAGTTAAGCACCTCTGTGAAAGCCGATCTAACATGCAGTGACTAAGGATTTGAGGAGGCTAACAAGCCCCATGGGTGACAAGGTACCAGGGTGAGTAATGGACCAATTTATTCAAACCATGATAGACACTTTGGTATAGACCTGGCACTTGTGAATAATAATCGGCATTGAAGCAACTCCTGATCAACAACCAAAACCTTAGCTTTTGCTCGGGGACGAGCAAAGGGTAAGCTTGGGGAGTTTGTGGCGGTCTTATCGACATATTTATCCGCCAACATAGTCCACATAAAAGGAGAAAAGCATGTATTTTACTCATATATACATTTATTGTTAACCAAGTTCCACATGTAGTGCAAAGTTATGTTTTGCAGATCATAAACATGCATACAGGTGGATAACAACCAAAAGGCGCAATCCAACACGCCGAAATGCGCAAAATGAACAAGCCACAAAAAGCCCATATAGAAGTGCAGCAATTTCAGCCGGGAACAAACTCAGGAGCCCAAAAGGAGCAGCCCAGGCTTTTGCCTGGGCTTGTTGGGCCCAGCCAGGGGGCGGCCGCCCCCCTGGAGACGCACGTGGCCACCGCCTTTGCCGAGGCGGTGCAATCAATGCCCCTAAGGCGGTTTGGGTGAATTTTGCAGCAAGCCCCCTCCTAAACCGACCTAAAGCACCTATATAAGGAGAGGGGGAGGGGAGGCCAAAGGAGAACACAATCACTTCTTGAGCTACACATTTGGGCACTACCACTTCTTAGTTTTTCCTTGTTTTGAGCTTAGAGAGAGAGCTAGGCAAAGCTAGCAAGGAGGGCTTGGCTCCTTGGAGAGATATTGGGTATGAATAAGATAGATCTGATCTCCAAAGCCCTGTCTTCATTCTTTCGATACAGTTCTTCATATGAACTGCGGATACATGGGTGTATGCCGAGTCTCTGAGTGATGAGTGATTGTCAACGGGTTTGATCGCATGTTCTTTGGCTTGTGTTGTGCAGGTGTCGAGCACGGAGACAGTGATCGAGGGCAAGGTGAAGGTCAAGTTGAGACATGCCGTGCCGACGGACTGGGTGCGATGAAGGATGGGCGTGCCGTGCGGCGGACGTGCCATGCTGATGGATCGAGCAGTGAAGGGCGGACGTGAGGCTTGGACTGAGGGACGGAGTGCCTGAGGATCAGCTGTGGTGGCTGGCAGCCTGGGACAGCGACGAGCGGAGACTTGCGGGGCACGGTGTTGGGGTCGAGGACCTGGGGACACGTGTCGGTGGACGGGGTGCACGGGCGGTGCATCCCCTCTACAGTTCCGGTTTGGTGGTTGAGCCAGGGAAAAACCACCGGGTGGACGGTTTCCGAGTTTGGGCCTCAAAACTCGGGTGCTCGGTTTCCAGGTTGAGCCTCAAAACCTGGGCGTGGACGGTTTCTGAGTTTGGCCACAAAACTCGGGCGATGGGCCGGTTTCCGAGTTTGGGCCTCAAAACTCGGGCGCTGCGGGTTTCTGAGTTTGGGCCTCAAAACTCAGGCTGGAGGCTGGTTTCCCGGTTTGGGCCTCAAAACCGGGGGTTGCTGGAAAGGCTGGTTTCCCGGTTTGGGCCACAAAACCGGGGGTGCAGAGCGAGGGCGGCACGTGGCGGCAATCGGAAGGTTGCGTGGAGGCAACGCGGACGAGTTGTGCGGGCGTGGCCGTCGGATTCACCTACCTCTTCGAGTTGGTCCAGAATAACCCTAGGGTTTAGCTGGTTCGCTCTGTAATTAGATTAGAGAGGGGTAGAGTAGGAAATAGACTTAGTCTAGAATAGGTTAAGTAGTCCGGGGAGACACCCTTCTCCCCTATCTCATTAGCCATCTCATTTGCCTCTCTAGCACTTAGGGTTTCCTGCTCTCCCCATCCCCTGCTGTAGCTGAGATCCGCAGAGAAAACTTGAACTCTGTGTACTGTTGATTTTGAGGAAAGGAGGCCGTAACCTCCTGTCGTAGCGTGTGTTTGCGCTTCGGCTTGCAATTCGTGGGTGTGATTCGCGTTTTGTTGTGTGTTCTTCGCGGAATCCTTTTTCTCCACGATTTTCCCGTCGATTGATCTCTTTGCTCGGTTCATCTTTTGCAAATCCGTTTGAACTAAGTTGTTCAAGATCGTGAGGCACTTCTTTCCATCGAAGGAATTCACTCTAACCTCACGGTCTAGGAGATCGGTCGATTTTCGTTTCGGGTCAAGTTTTCTCCTTTCCCCCGAAATTCTTCGATTCACCGATTTGGAGATAGGTTCGAGCCATGATCTCTTAGAGATAGCTCACTATACTCCTTGTGACTCATCTCACCAAGTTTGATCCCTAGAGGATTTGTTTTGGGTGAGATCGAGGCAAATCGGTGGACGAACAGTGCAGTCACGGAGTGACCGGACGCTGGGCACGGGCTGACCGGACGCTGACCCAGTGAGTCCGGTCGTTGAATACCCAGCGCATCTCTCCCGTGATTGACCGGACGCATCGTTCTCTTCTGACTGGACTCGTATTTGGCACTGTTCACCGGGCTTGTTCTTGTCTGACCGGACGCACTGCTAGTGACCGGACGCTCCAGGACAGTGAGTCCGGTCACAAACAGAGAGCTCCGAAAACAGTATCTGCACGACCGGATGCGTCCGGTGCTTAGTGACCGGACGCAGGCAGAGTCCGGTCAGTGCAGGTTCAGCACATTTTCGTTCGCAGCTTGCTCGTTCGTTGTCGGATTCGATTTCCGTCTTTTGCGTTGGCTTTCTAGAATTGTGAAGTGTCCCGCTGTGCTTCTTGGAAGCATCCACCCTACATCTAGGGTCGTGGACACTAGCAAGCTCTAGGGTTTGTCTTTGGGGTTGTTTTTGGGACAGTGGCATTGAGTTTCCAGAAGGAAATTTTGAAGCTCCCATTCACCCCCCTCTGGTCGCTTTCGGGTAGCTTTCTCGGTCCTTCAATTGGTATCGGAGCGGGTTAAGGATCTTCCCTTAGCCGGTTCCAGATTCACCGAAGGCGACATGGATCGCGGCGTGGGCAAACCGCCGTTTTTCGATGGGACGAACTATGCGTATTGGAAGATACGCATGTCGGCCTATCTGCAGAGTTTGGGTGCTTCCATCTGGGATATTTGCAACTCTGCCGATTACGTGGTCTTGGCTGCCGTGTGACTCAGCATCAGATCGATGAGCATCGAGGCCAATAGCCGAGCCAATAATGCTCTTTTCGTGTTTGAGCATGGGAGAGTTTGATCGCGTTTCTCACCTCTCTACGGCTCGGGAGATTTGGGCCACCCTCATGCGCTTTCATGAGGGCACCTCTCAAGTCAAAACCCGACTCTACGAGTCGTTCAAGAGAGAGTATGAGAACTTTCGACATCAGCCTGGCGAGAGCATAGAGAGTTTATTCGCTCGCTTTCAGGTGATTGTCAACAGGATGAGGGCTAACAAGGAGCAGTTGCCTTTCGACGATCATGAGAGAGCTTTGAAGCTTTTGCATACTCTTGATCGGTCGGTGTGGGATTCCAAGGTTCAGGCGATCATCGAATCGCCTAACTATGAGACCCTCACGTGCGACGAGCTCTTTAGTAAGCTCAAGTCCAGTGAGATTGATGCCATGTCGAGGGCTTCTTATGCGAATCCTTTTGGCCCGACTATGGCTTTGGTTTCTGGCTCTTCTGCTAACCCCTCTGTTGGCTTTGCGCTTTCGTCTCTCTTTTCTGTCACAGAGGAGCAGCTGGAGTCTTTGGGAGACGAGGAGTTGGCTTTGCTTGCCAACCGGTTCTCGCGGTTCCACAACAACCGCATGAACCGTCGCCGCGGAGGAGGACGCTCGGGATGCTATGAGTGCGGCGACCCCGACCACTTCATCGCCAACTGCCCCAAGAAGAACAAGCATTCGGGGAAGGGCGATCATGGGCACAAGTACGACTCCAAGCACAAGGAGAAGCACGTTCCCCCAAGGCACAAGAAGCGGGGCGGCTTCGACAAAGAGTACATCAAGAAGAAGTACTTGGAGAAGGCCCAGGCTGAGCAGCGTGCGTTCTTCGCCACGCTCAGCGACGTCGACGGCTCGGATGACGACTCCGCTTGCTCAAGCGATGACGAGTCCGAGAAGATGAAGAAGATCGAGGACAAGTTCAACGGTCTTTGCTTCTTCGCCGACGACGGAGGCCTTTGCACCATGGCGCTCGGAGATGAGGTCGGAGGCGAGCTGGAGCACACCCCTCGGAACGACGACGACGACGACACCTCCCAGGTATCTCTCACCTACGACGAGCTTTCTCCGAGGTTGAGAAGCTTACTGCTGCCCTCCTTAGCCAAGATAAGTTGCTTAGGCGTGCTGCTAGAGAGCGCAAGGAGTTTAGGCAGAAGTGGGAGGACACGGTGAAGGAGCTGCTTGGAGTTTGCCAAGTCCACCGTGGTCGTGTCGGAGGAGGTTGAGTGTGAGTCGTGCACCACGCACATGACTGACCTTCTCACTTTGAGAGGTAAGTATGCTGCGTTGGTTGGAGAGGTGGATGCTCCGTGCTAGGCGCAGCTGTTGGGTGCGTGCAAGACTTGTCCTGTCTTGCAATCCGAGTTGGCAGAGAAGAATGCCAAGCTTGAGTCTTTAGAGAAGGCCAGCTCGGATAGCACTTGTGTCACGAGGTGTGCTTTGTGTGAGGGCTTGGAGATGGAGATTGCCAATGTGAAGCATGGCAAGATGCAAACCGAGGAGGAAAACACATACCTTCGGACCATCTTGTCATGGGTGTTGTGGTGAGCCGCAGCTCGGGATGATGATCTCCCAATTCAAGCGAGCTGCTGGAGGTCCTGGTGTAGGTTTTGCTCAGGGTGTTGATCTTTCTGCTTTTGGGAAGATTGGAGAGTCTAGTGGTCTGAACCTAGTGAGAAGCCCAACTCCACCACTACTCCCAAACTGACCAAGCTTCCACCCAAAGAGCCTGCCAAGCCTACCACCAAGGATGGGGTGTTTGAGGAACCCCCGAGAGCTCACCCAAGAACCAAGTGGGGCACCCAAGCCAAACACCTCAAGAACAAGCTGGACACAATGCCACCCATCCAGCAGGAGTGTTTGCCACAGAAGGGCAAAGTGAACCATACCCACAGCCCTGCGTACCAACAACCCCCTTTGCGCGCGGTGAGGTACCAGTGTGACTTCTGTGGGAGGGATGGTCACTTGAGTGAGTTTTGTTTTCGGCGCAAGCGAGAGGCGCGCCGTGCTCGGGAGATGGACAACCCGGACTTGTACCACCCTTCTCATGGTGGGCATGTGCCGAATGTCCAGAGGAGAGCTGCTAGGCCCGGAGGTCAGGTTCCCAGGCCTAGGCAGCAGAGAGCTCCGAGGAGAAATGCTAGGCCTAGAGGCGCAGACCTCAAGTTGCTAGGCCTAGGCCTCGTAGAGAGCGTGCCCGGCGGGAGCCTGCAGTTGAGGCTATGGACCCCGTGGCGGAGGCTTTGTAGTTGAGCGTTTTCCCCCCACCGCGTTTTGAGTATCGCGGTGAGCGCTCCTTCCCAGCGGACCACGTTTTCCTGTACGTGGTGATCGCTACCCCGTAGACAGGCTAGGAATGGTTTTTACACTGACCGTTCTTTTGAGCAGCCGGCCCAACACTGGTATTCCCCTTACTTCACTAACCCCAGTGTTGGACCGTATGCTCACCCTATGTCTTTTTATTGATGTAGGTAAGACGGTTGGAGGACATTTGGTTGGTGGATTCCGGTTGTTCGAGGCACATGACCGAAACGCCAAGTGGTTCTCCAGCCTTAGCCCGGTCGCCGGAAAAGAGTACATAACCTTCGGCGACAATAGTAAAGGTAAGGTGTTGTCTCGCGGGTCGGTGCGGGTTAATGAGCACTTTGTGTTGCGCGATGTTGCTCTTGTTTCTAACCTGCATTTTAACTTGCTTTCTGTTTCGCAACTTTTTGATGATGACTATGAGATTCGTTTTAAACCGAACCTTAGTCGCATCTTAGATCCTCAGGGCGATCTTGTATGTCTGATTTCGCCCTTTGGGAAAGTCTTTCGCGCGAATTTCTCGGAGTCGTTTGGTTCTTCTCGCTGTCTTTTGGCTAGTCCTTCTTCCTCCGATCTTTGGAAGTGGCATAGGAGGCTCGGTCATTTAAGCTTCGACTTGCTTGCAAGACTTAGCTCATTTGGCCTAATCCGAGGATTGCCCAAGCTTTCGATGGAGAAGGATTTAGTTTGTCATTCTTGCAGACATGGGAAGATGGTTGCCGCTCCCCACCATCCAGTGACTAAGGTCATGACCTCGCACCCCGGAGAGCTTTTACACATGGACCTTGTTGGTCCGGCTCGGGTGAGCTCGGTTGGTGGCAAGTGGTATGTTTTGGTTGTTGTTGACGATTTTTCGAGGTATTCGTGGGTCTTCTTTTTGACTGAGAAGACTGAGACTTTCTCCTTCGCTCGCAATCTGATTTTGCGTCTTCAGAACGAGTTCCCTTTGAACTCGATGCGAGCTATTAGAAGTGATAATGGTTCCGAATTCAAAAATTCGGATTTTGAGAAGTTTTGTGACCGCCTTGGTTTGGAGCATCAGTTTTCTTCCCCCTACACACCGCCCCAAAATGGTGTTGTAGAGAGGAAGAATCGGACCCTTGTTGAGATGGCCAGGACGATGCTGATGAGCATAGGACTCCTAGGCGCTTTGGGCCGAAGCTATGAACACTGCATGCTACATTTCAAATCGCATTTTTCTGAGAGCTTTCTTGAAAAGACCTCTTATGAGTTGCGTTTTGGTCGCCAACCAAGGTGAGTTATTTTAGAGTCTTCGGTTGCCACTGTTTTATATTGAAGAAAGGCAACCTGGACAAGTTTGAGTCTCGTTCTTCTGACGGAGTATTTTGGGTTATGGCACTCACACTAGAGCTTATCGTGTACTTAACCTTGATACTAACCGAGTCATGGAGACATCAGATGTCACCTTCGACGAGACTCTTGTTTCTCTTCTTCTCGTTTTGAGCGTGCAGGTGATCATGAGGTTGGAGAGCCTCTTTTCGATGACGAGGACGAGGGTGCTGAAGGTATGGATGATCCAGCACCCCCTCCACCTGCCGTGCCGCAAGGAGCGGCCTCGACGACGACTCACGGCCCCGACACCTCTTCTTCCTGGGGGCCGTGGGATCCTCCACCTCGCGCGGTACCTTTTGTACCTGGGGTGGAACCAGCTGCTGTTGAGGGGGAGGTCACTTCTTCCCGGGAGGCGCCACGACACATCCAGCGCCAGCACCCCCCTCAGCAGATGATCGGCAACATCGGCGAGCGAGTCACTCGCTCCAGGTCACAGCAAATCTCGCACTTCGCTCACTCTGCTTTTGTTGCTAATTTTGAGCCCCGAGATGTTGGACACGCTTTGACGGATCCGGATTGGGTCAATGCCATGCATGAGGAGTTAGAAAACTTTGAGCGAAATCGGGTTTGGGTTCTAGTTCCACCTCCACCTGACTGTAAGCCTATTGGGACAAAATGGGTTTTCAAAAACAAGCAAGGAGAGGATGGCCACGTTGTGAGAAACAAGGCCCGGCTTGTAGCGAAGGGTTATAGTCAGAAGGAGGGGATAGACTATGAGGAGACGTTTGCTCCTGTAGCTCGTTTGGAGGCTATTAGGATACTCTTGGCTTTTGCTGCATCCAAAGGTTTTAACTTTTTCAAATGGATGTCAAGAGTGCCTTCTTAAACGGCTACATAGAAGAGGAAGTTATGTTGAGCAACCCCCGGTTTTGAAAATCCCAAGTTTCCAAACCATGTTTTTAAACTCCACAAAGCTTTATATGGTTTGAAACAAGCCCCTAGAGCCTGGTATGATAGGTTGAAAACCTTTTTGCTGCTAAGGGTTTTAAAATGGGATGTGTAGATAAAACGCTCTTTCTCCTCAAGCAAGGCAAAGACACTCTCTTGGTCCAGATTTACGTGGATGATATCATTTTCGGTGGTTCTTCTCACGCTTTGGTTGCCAAGTTTGCAGATACTATGAGCAGGGAGTTCGAGATGAGCATGATGGGCGAGCTGACATTCTTTCTCGGGTTGCAAATTAAGCAATCCCGAGAGGGGACGTTTGTGCACCAGGGCAAGTACACCAAGGACTTGCTGAAGCGGTTCGATATGGGTGAGGCCAAGCCTCTTCCAACACCCATGTCGACGACGACTGCCCTGGATGCGGATGTGGATGGAGAAGCAGTGGACCAGAAGGAGTACCGCAGCATGATCGGGTCGCTCCTCTACCTGACGGCGACACGCCCGGACATCCAGTTCGCGGTGTGTCTGTGTGCGCGCTTTCAGGCGTCGCCGCGCACCTCTCACCGTCAGGCGGTGAAGCGGATTTTCAGGTACCTTCGTTTCACGCCTGAGTTCGGGATTTGGTATTCTGCTTCCTCCACCCTCTCGCTTTGCGGTTATTCGGATGCCGATTTTGCTGGTTGCCGCATTGAGCGCAAGTCCACTTCTGGGACTTGCCAATTTATTGGTTCTTCTCTTGTTCGTGGTCTTCTCGCAAGCAGTCTAGTGTCGCTCAGTCCACTACAGAGGCTGAATATGTTGCTGCGGCTAGCTGCTGTTCCCAGTTGCTTTGGATGATGGCCACTTTGCGTGATTTTGGTCTGAGCTTTTCTCGCGTGCCTTTGCTTTGTGACAGCACGAGTGCATTAGCGTTGCTAAGAACCCCGTGCTTCACTCGAAGACCAAACACATTGATGTGCGCTTTCATTTTTTGCGAGACCACCAGGAGAAGGGTGATATCGACCTTCGCCATGTCGATACTCATCATCAACTGGCTGATATTTTCACCAAGCCTTTAGACGAATCAACCTTTAATCGGTTGAGGGGTGAGCTTGGTGTGTGTTTCCCCTTTTAGATGGGGGAACATTTTGGATCTTGTATATTTGACTGACTCTTTTGTCTTTCTTTTCTTTTTTGCATTTTAGCATACGCATTTACATTCTGAGCTTCATGTTTATAATCACTAGAATGTAACTATGCTCTGTTAGTATGCTCCGATGCTTATGTTGATGCTTGTAGCTTATGCTCTTCTGATCACTAGTACATGTTATGAGCTGAGCTATTTGAAATGGTGAATTTGCTTAATAATTACAATCTGAAAATGTTCACCATTGAGATATGCAACTAGCATGTGTAGGTGTGTTGAGTCCTCGTGCTTTTCATATATGCTAGGTTGCTATGTCTCTAGTTCTGAGTCATTCACTTGCTTGGTCTGTTCATATCATGTTTAAAATTTGAACCAAGTTTTAGTGAATTGAAAAGATCGAGATGGGATTGCTTGTCAACACCTCACGGTATCGAGACTGTTTCTCATTGCACTTTGAGTTAAACTTGAGCCGTGTAGTGTGTATGATGACGAAACCGTTGCTTTAAGCTTCGATTGCTCGGCATAGGCTTCGCTCGGTTGAAAAGTTAGGCAATGACAAGCTTTCAACCTCTCGCAATCACATGCTGAAATAAACTTGTGTAATTTCACCGCTGCAACTCCGATATAAAAATGAAATCACAAGTATATGCTTCATTCCTATGCATGATGATTGAACTTTGCTAGGGGTAGTTCACCTTGTATACATGTTTAGCACTTGTTTGGATTCCTATCTATACATGTGTAGTGCTATTTTGATGGTGACTATCTTTTTGGCTAAAAACTGCTCACTTGCTCATATGCTTCATATTTCGTATGTGTGATCAGTTTGAGCCTTCGTTTGAGTGCTTAGTTGTGCCATTGGAGCTATACCGATTAGAGCATTTTTGCACTCTTTTGATTATATGCCTGAAGCCCCTAACTTGCATTTCTGACTTCATATGCATTTGGAAGGGGGAGTTGTGTTGCTCAGGGGAAGAGTTTGTGCTTGATAAGTGCATTTTCAACTAAGGGGGAGAGTTTTTGCAAATCATATGTCTCCTGTTGTTATCTAGGGGAGTTTTTGCTAAGGGGAGATTTTCAAATCTTTTGCTCTTCTCTTGTTGGACCTAAGGGGAGTCCCTGGTTGCTTGCACTTGTCGAGGGGGAGTTTGCTAGTTGTGTTGAGCCGTTGCCTCTGTCTTGAGGGACTAGCAAACATTTTCCTCATTTGGCGTCGAGTTTGTTTTCGATTGGTTCGGAGACCTTTCGATTGTTTTTCAATTGGTTCGGAGTGGTTTTCGTGCTAGTTGTGTTGAGCCTCTGTGCCTCTATCTTGAGGGACTAGCATTTTGCCATTTTTGCTCCGATTTTCAATTGGTATTTTGCTAGCGGTGTTGAGCCTGTTCTACCTCTTCTTGAGGGCTAGCTTTGCTTTGCTTGGTTGCGTCGAGCCGTTGCCCATGTCTTTGGGGACCAAGTTTTCGCTTCTTCCACTTGACCTTCTTCGGCTTGCTATGCTTTTGGGTCATTTGGTTGGGTTCTCTCTTCTCCTTCTTCCTCTTACCTTCTTCTTTCATTATGATTTGTGTGTGTAGTTGACAATGCACTCATCAAGGGGGAGATTGCGGATACATGGGTGTATGCCGAGTCTCTGAGTGATGAGTGATTGTCAACGGGTTTGATCGCATGTTCTTTGGCTTGTGTTGTGCAGGTGTCGAGCACGGAGACAGTGATCGAGGGCAAGGTGAAGGTCAAGTTGAGACGTGTCGTGCCGACGGACTGGGTGCGATGAAGGATGGGCGTGCCGTGCGGCGGACGTGCCATGCCGATGGATCGAGCAGTGAAGGGCGGACGTGAGGCTTGGACTGAGGGACCGGAGTGCCTGAGGATCAGCTGTGGTGGCTGGCAGCCTGGGACAGCGACGAGCGGAGACTTGCGGGGCACGGTGTTGCTCGGGTCGAGGACCTGGGACACGTGTCGGTGGACGGGGTGCACGGGCGGTGCATCCCCTCTACAGTTCCGGTTTGGTGGTGAGCCAGGGAAAAACCACGGGTGGACGGTTTCCGAGTTTGGGCCTCAAAACTCGGGTGCTCGGTTTCCAGGTGAGCCACAAAACTGGGCGTGGACGGTTTCCGAGTTTGGCCACAAAACTCGGGCGATGGGCCGGTTTCCGAGTTTGGGCCTCAAAACTCGGGCGCTGCGGGTGGTTTCTGAGTTTGGGCCTCAAAACTCAGGCTGGAGGCTGGTTTCCCGGTTTGGGCCTCAAAACCGGGGGTTGCTGGAAAAGGCTGGTTTCCCGGTTGGGCCACAAAACCGGGGTGCAGAGCGAGGGCGGCACGTGGCGGCAATCGGAAGGTTGCGTGGAGGCAACGCGGACGAGTTGTGCGGGCGTGGCCGTCGGATTCACCTACCACTTCGAGTTGGTCCAGAATAACCCTAGGGTTTAGCTGGTTCGCTCTGTAATTAGATTAGAGAGGGGTAGAGTAGGAAATAGACTTAGTCTAGAATAGGTTAAGTAGTCCGGGGAGACACCCTCCTCCCTATCTCAGTTTTAGCCATCTCATTTGCTCTCTGCACTTAGGGTTTCCTGCTCTCCCCATCCCCTGCTGTAGCTGAGATCCGCAGAGAAACTTGAACTCTGTGTACTGTTGATTTTGAGGAAAGGAGGCCGTAACCTCCTTGTCGTAGCGTGTGTTTGCGCTTCGGCTTGCAATTCGTGGGTGTGATTCGCGTTTTGTTCGTGTGTCTTCGCGGAATCCTTTTCTCCACGATTTTCCCGTCGCTTGATCTCTTTGCTCGGTTCATCTTTTGCAAATCCGTTTGAACCAAGTTGTTCTAGATCGTGAGGCACTTCTTTCCACCGAAGGAATTCACCTCTAACCTCACGGTCTAGGAGATCGATCGATTTTTCGTTTCGGGTCAAGTTTTTCTCCTTTCCCCGAAATTCTTCGATTCACCGATTTGGAGATAGGTTCGAGCCATGATCTCTTAGAGATAGCTCACTATACTCCTTGTGACTCATCTCACCAAGTTTGATCCCTAGAGGATTTGTTTTGGGTGAGATCGAGGCAAATCGGTGGACGAACAGTGCAGTCGGGGTGACCGGACGCTGGGCAGGGCTGACCGGACGCTGACCCAGTGCGTCCGGTCGTTGAATACCAGCGCATCTCTCCGTGACTTGACCGGACGCATCGTTTCTCTTTGACCGGACTCGTATTTGGCACTGTTCACCGGGCTTTCTTGTCTGACCGGACGCACTGCTAGTGACCGGACGCTCCAGGACAGTGAGTCCGGTCACAAACAGAGAGTCTCCGAAAACAGTATTTGCACGACCGGACGCGTCCGTGCTCAGTGACCGGACGCAGGCAGAGTCCGGTCAGTGCAGGTTCAACACGTTTTCGTTCGCAGCTTGCTCGTTCGTTTGTCGGATTCGATTTCCGTCTTTTGCGTTGGCTTTCTAGAATTGTGAGTGTCCCGCTGTGCTTCTGGAAGCATCCACCCTACATCTAGGGTCGTGGACACTAGCAAGCTCTAGGGTTTGTCTTTGGGGTTGTTTTGGGACAGTGGCATTGAGTTTCCAGAAGGAAATTTTGAAGCTCCATTCACCCCCCTCTGGTCGCTTTCGGGTAGCTTCTCGGTCCTTCATGAACTAGGTATAGTTCTTGTTCTAGTATTTTGGATATGATTAGATTTAGGTCTTATATCATGTGAGTATATGAAAACTTATGAATAGTTCTGTGGAATTAGTATAATATACATTAGTGTATAGTTCTTATAATATATTGCTACCCTAGGGTTAGAGTGTCTTATATGAATTAGAGCTAAGTGGTATTGTCTATTCTCACATAGAAACATTAGTCTAATTGCTTCATGCTTGTTATATGATTAGAAATAAGCTTTTGTCAAGGGTGGCGGTTTTATCATGCCTTCTGAGTAGGCTCAGGCTTCTACCTGTCGATCCGTTGGGTCGGGGACCCGGGGGAGTCTGAGTGGGTTCTGTGCATGCAAGCATGGTGCTTGGATGTAGAGGCCGGGTAATTGCATGGTCTTAGTCCACGGTAGTGGGGATGGCGGCAGGTGGTGACAGCCCTGTCCGTCCTTGGCATTCCCCACGTTCGGCTAGGGTGTAGGAGTCTAAATTGTTACGAGAGGTTGCTGGCAGACCAGTACTCGCGTAATCTCCCGAACCATCTGAATCATGAGATTAGTTCTATGTCATATGATTGCATGATTAACTTGTTCTATGAATGACCTGTATCCAGACCATGCCTGCTCTATTAGGTTATTCAATTATTCTTTTATTCATTTATTCTTTTAGTCTCTTTTTACTCTTTGCCCTCTTGCCATGCTCAAGATTGTGTTTCTCCACTATTCAAATCATCACTGTTTATCACATGTTATGACAATTGATCCATTATTGCTATCATGGTATTTGGTACTATGTTTATCCTAGAACTTGATACATACAAAGCCTTCCTCGAGCGAACCAATAAATCACGATACTCGGTATATCTCCGGGTGAAATGCTACACGATAATTCCGTGCGCTTGTGGACCTAAACTCCAAACCTACGAACTATCGTAAAGATGCATGCTAACACTGTTGCTGGAAATGCGTCATTCTAAGCAACTTGTTAAGAGACATCGTACAGACACTTCTAGCGCCGTTGCTGGGAATAGATCTTCGGGTCCATTTCTATGCCAATATCCGGCGCCGTTGCCATGGATGGATTGCAAAGTCCATTCTTAGTGACGACGTTAGTAAGTGTCAACGTGTATTTCTGGCGCTGTTTGCCGGGGATGGATCGTAAGGTCTATTCTTAGTAATAACGTAAGAAATGCCAACAAGCATTCTGGCGCCGTTGCCGGGGAAGGCTAATGTAAAAAGTTCTAGATAAACATAAACCAATATCTGATATGCATAATGAGTCATTGTTATGCAGGTTAACTCTGCCTGTTTTTCCTCCTGTTGTGGATGAAACAGGAATAGTGTATGTCTGGTTTCTCTCTGCCGGAGGAAAACTTCATTAACGATCCGAGGCACTCCTAAGGGCTAAGCGGATTCGTTCCGTTTCGTCTTCTGCTACTCCACGACAGAGCAACCAGCCGGGTTCCGCACAAACCAACTGAGGTCATGGCTGAGAAGACACTCCGCGAGTTCTCCGTGCCCGCTGTCACCAACGTGGCTACCGGCCCCGCTGTGGACACGGCTTGGAAAGAACTTCGAACTCCGTACAGGCCTGATCACCATGGTGCAGGCAAGCAGTCTGCGGTTTGCCTAGCGAGGATGCGATGCGCATCTGCACACTTCCTGGAGCTGTGCGACACTATCGTCATCAAGGACATCACCCCAGATGTTCATTTGGCTCGTCTTTTCCCTTCTCCCTGTGGGGAAAGCGAGAAGCGAAAAAGGTGTTCTACCAGGACAAGAAAGCTGTCAACAAATGGCGAAATGCTCAGCTGCATTCCTCGCTAAATTCTTTCCCATAAGCAAAACCAATGCTTTGCGGGGAAGAATCTCCAATTTCAAGCAAGATGTCACTGAATCAATCCCTGACGCGTGGGAAAGGCCCAGGAGTACATCCTGAGCTGCCCCACCATGGCATGGAAATTGGATGGTGCTCCAAAACTTCTACCAATGGGCTCACGCCCATGTCGAAGGGGCACCTAGATACAGCCGCTGGTGGAGCATTCTTATCGCTCACACAGCGGGGCTAAGGCCCTGATTGAAAAGGGTTGAACACCAAGGCTGGAGTGACGAGAGAACCCAAACAAAAACCCACCAAAACACAAAAGGGCATGCATACCATGGAGGAGACGGATATGTTTGCCGCAAAAATAGACCTCCTTATGAAAACCAGCTGAGAAAAAACCTCATAAAACACCCATCACAAGCTAGCCAAAAAGTCCCTTGGGTGCAAGGAAGATTTCCCTAGCCACCACTCACCCGAGGGTTCGCCGGTGCAAAAAAATCGCATCATGAAAAAGATCGGAAGAAAGGTTCCGGTGTGCGTTCAAGAAAGCCACGGGGTCATCCTGAAAGCGCGCCAGTATGTGAGCACCTCCTCATACTATCAAACCTACATACCGAACCCCCGATCCCCGAGGTTGATGAAGTAGAGGAAGACCAAGCGCTGGAGGATTGAGTCAATGAGCCAATGAGCACCCACAGACTCCCACAGGTGACCAGGTCAACTTTGAGAGCCTCCAAGCCCAGCTTGGGGGATTGGTGGTGCGCACAGATAGGATCCAGGAGATCCTCAGCAGCACATCCAAACGACTGATGCACACCACCAGCAAACATAGAGTGGCACCAGCAGCTCGAGGAGAAAAAGCCACGCATACTAGGTTACAAAAGGTATGCCCTCTGCCAGAGGTAAAATGGCAGTTATCTATTCAAAAAAAAAGCAGTACCTTGAGATGTTCTCTATCATTGCATAAGCTAGTTTAAATTTCTTACTCTACACTTAGCAAAACCTGGTTTAAAGTTTTGTTGAATGATCCAACATAACTTATAAGCTCTTAAATTAAGCACGGTGCTTAGGTTAATGAGTTTACCTTAATCAAGCCATTAGGTTTGACTATTGAACCGAAAATTGCAAAGTATAGAGGTTGGAATTTTTCTATGGACTAACCCCTGTAGAGAAGCTCACCTATCCATGGGGAAGTCTAGAAGAGGATAAGAGAACCATGGCTATGAAGCTAGCTTACGCTAGCTTGGGGAGTCATCTCCCCCCCAGGACCGATTCGACGCCATACCACAAGCTCAGTCACTTGAAGAAATCCGCCAGCCGCAAGCAATACTTCGACAATAACATGAGTAGTGGCTGGCGTATTGGGCATTGCTGGGGTACTTTTTCCCCAGGTCCATAGCCAGAAGCTAGATTGGGGGAGGACCCCCACTTCCGAGGTATGTTGCATTGCATATTTAATTCCATGCATTCTTATTTTTCCATTAGCATGTTTACTTAATGCAATTTTAATTTAAAAAAAACTGAAAAATGCTAAAAAACCAAAAATATGAATTCCACTCTTATATGTGATGTAAGATATGTGCTTCTTCCTTGTTGAAATGATGAATAGTTTTCTGTCTTATAATTCACCTGTGCCTAGTTTATAACTTAGTTTCTACTAAGATTTGAGTTTATTGGTAAATGGCTCACTTAAGAACTTGAAACTTGTGGGATGCACATGCTTACTCAAGTCCAAGGTTATTGCATGTCATGATCTGGTATAGCAGAGAATTGCTGCTATGACATTGTTCTAAGAAAGACTTGACATCCGGAGAATTTATTTAAAAACTTAAATTCAAAAGTTCCTCGATGATGATATATCCTACCAGAGCCATATGATGAAAAACTTTTCAAACCATATACTCATATGCTACTTGTATTTGTATTGAGCTTATTCAAATAGTTGTGACCT
The DNA here is from genome assembly GCA_009763385.1 of Coix lacryma-jobi var. lacryma-jobi. Taxonomy (NCBI): domain Eukaryota; kingdom Viridiplantae; phylum Streptophyta; class Magnoliopsida; order Poales; family Poaceae; genus Coix; species Coix lacryma-jobi. Next base: position 17,835,543 of record CM019826.1, read on the forward strand.
ATGTGTAGACTTCTTTCATGCATTCAAGATCAAGATTCACGTACACCCACCAAATAAAGCTAACTCTTGCATTAAGAGTTACGCAAGACATGCCATGCATTCACCACAAAATTAATGCTCCACTGTTGATCATGATCTTTCTCTCCCAAAAGAATTATGGGCTATCTAAAAAAATGAGAGAGTAAAAAAAAATGGACAAGTGTCCAAAAGAAAACAATGGGTACTCCGATACCCGCCTCTCTCTAAAAAAAATGAATGAGAGAGTAAAAAAAATGGACAAGTGTCCAAATGAAACAATGGGTACTCCGATACCCGCCTCTCTCGATGAATAAAGATAGCCCATAGTTCCCAATTTTCCAAGGGAGAAAGACCTGAGAAAAGGAGTATTCAAAAAGAAATATTCCACACACTTGCACTTCTTGATCTAAGTGTATGACTGAAGTCACCTAAGGTCCAATTCTTTGACTTTGCAATATCTACAATACAAGTATGCCTACTTCTTTCTACCCACAACTCCAGATAAAGCTTTAGTTGGTAGACTGAAAAGAAAGGCAAAAGCCTTTGGTGAGGATCATACACATCTTGAGCGAATGAGTGAATCATTTGAGGAACTTGCTTTTCAAAACTCCTAAAAACTCCGGATTATAAAGTTGCTCAAGGAACAAAAGTTAAGCACCTCTGTGAAGCCGATCTAACATGCAGTGACTAAGGATTTGAGGAGGCTAACAAGCCCCATGAGTGACAGGGTACTAAGGTGAGTAATGGACCATTTATTCAAACCATGATAGACACTTTGGTATAGACCTGGCACTTGTGAATAATAATCGGCATTGAAGCACTCCTGATCAACAACCAAAACCTTAGCTTTTGCTCGGGGACGAGCAAAGGGTAAGCTTGGGGGAGTTTGTTGGCGGTTCTTATCGACATATTTATCCCGCCAACATAGTCCACATAAAGAGAAAAGCATGTATTTTACTCATATATACATTTATTGCTAACCAAGTTCCACATGTAGTGCAAAGTTATTTTTGCAGATCATAAACATGCATACAGGTGGATAACAACCAAAAAGGCGCAATCCAACACGCCGAAATGCGCAAAATGAACAAGGACACAAAAAGCCCATATAGAAGTGCAGCAAATTTCAGCCGAGAACAAACTCAGGAGCCCAAAAGGAGCAGCCCAGGCTTTTGCCTGGGCTTGTTGGGCCCAGCCAGGGGGCGGCCGCCCCCTGGGTCGACCGCCCCCGTGGAGACGCCACGTGGCCACCGCATTTGCAGAGGCGGTACATTAATTGCCCTGAAGGCGGTTCCGGGTGAAATTTGCAGCGACACCCCTCCTAAACCGACCTCAAACACCTATATAAGGAGAGGGGGAGAGGAGGCCAAAATAGAACACAATCACCTCTTGAGCTACACACTTGGGCACTACCTCTTCTTAGTTTTTCCTTGTTCTTGTGCTAGAGAGAGAGCTAGGCAAAGCTATCAAGGAGGGCTTGGCTCCTTGGAGAGATATTGGGTATGAATAAGATAGATCTGATCTCCAAAGCCCTGTCTTCATTCTTTCGATACAGTTCTTCATATGAACTAGAGTATAGTTCTTGTTCTAGTATTTTGGTATATGACTTAGATCTTAGGTCTTATATCATGTTGCTAGTATATGAACTTATGAATAGTTCTTGTGGAATTAGTATAATATACATTCTAGTGTATAGTTCTTATAATATATTGCTACTCTAGGGTTAGTAGTGTGTTATATGAATTAGAGCTAAGTGTGTATTGTATTATTCTCACATAGAACATTAGTCTAATTGCTTCATGCTTGTATATTTAGAAATAAGCTTTTGTCAAGGGTGGCGGTTTATCATGCTCTTCTGAGTAGGCTCAGGCTTCTTACCTGTCGATCCGTAGGGTCGGGGACCCGAGGGAGTCTGAGTGGGTTCTGTGCATGCAAGCATGGTGCTTGGATGTAGAGGCCGGGTAATTGCATGGTCTTAGTCCACGGTAGTGGGGATGGCGGCAGGTGGTGACAGCCCTGTCCGTCCTTGGCATTCCCCCACGTTCGGCTAGGGTGTAGGAGTCTAAATTGTTACGAGAGGTTGCTGGCAGACCAGAACTCGCGTAATCTCCCAAACCATCTGAAGCATGAGATTAGTTCTATGTCATATGATTGCATGATTAACTTGTTCTATGAATGACCTGTATCCAGACCATGCCTGCTCTATTAGGTTATTCAAGAAATGCTTGTTGGCATTTCTTAACGTTATTACTAAGAATAGACCTTACGATCCATCCCCGGCAACAGCACAAAATACACGTTGACACTTACTAACATCGTCACTAAGAATGGACTTTGCAATCCATCCATGGCAACGGCGCCGGATATTGGCATAGAAATGGACCCGAAGATCTATTCCCAGCAACGGCGCAAGAAGTGTCTATACGATGTCTCTTAACAAGTTGCTTAGAATGGCGCGTTTCCAGCAACAGTGTTAAGCATGTATCGTTACGATAGTTCGTAGTTTGGAGATTAGGTCCGCAAGCGCACGGAATTATCGTGTAGCATTTCACCCGGAGATATACCGAATATCGTGATTTATTGGTTCGCTCAAGGAAGGCTTTGTATGTATCAAGTTCTAGGATAAACATAGTACCAAATACCATGATAGCAATAATGGATCAATTGTCATAACAGGTGATAAACAGTGATGATTTGAATAGTGGAGAAACACAATCTTGAGCATGGCAAGAGGGCAAAGAGTAAAAAGAGACTAAAAGAATAAATGAATAAAGAATAATTGAATAACCCAATAGAGCAGGCATGGTCTGGATACAGGTCATTCATAGAACAAGTTAATCATGCAATCATATGACATAGAACTAATCTCATGCTTCAGATGGTTCGGGAGATTACGCGAGTACTGGTCTGCCAGCAACCTCTCGTAACAATTTAGACTCCTACACCCTAGCCGAACGTGGGGGAATGCCAAGGACGGACAGGGCTGTCACCACCTGCCGCCATCCCCACTACCATGGACTAAGACCATGCAATTACCCGGCCTCTACATCCAAGCACCATGCTTGCATGCACAGAACCCACTCATACTCCCCCGGGTCCCCGACCCTACGGATCGACAGGTAAGAAGCCTGAGCCTACTCAGAAGAGCATGATAAACCGCCACCCTTGACAAAAGCTTATTTCTAATCATATAACAAGCATGAAGCAATTAGACTAATGTTCTATGTGAGAATAATACAATACACAATTAGCTCTAATTCATATAACACACTACTAACCCTAGGGTAGCAATATATTATAAGAACTTTACACTAGAATGTATATTATACTAATTCCCAAGAACTATTCATAAGTTCATATACTAGCAACATGATATAAGACCTAAGATCTAAGTCATATACCAAAATACTAGAACAAGAACTATACTCTAGTTCATATGAAGAACTGTATCGAACGAATGAAGACAGGGCTTTGGAGATCAGATCTATCTTATTCATACCCAATATCTCTCCAAGGAGCCAAGCCCTCCTTGATAGCTTTGCCTAGCTCTCTCTCTAGCACAAGAACAAGGAAAACTAAGAAGAGGTAGTGCCCAAGTGTGTAGCTCAAGAGTGATTGTGTTCTTGTTCATTTGCGCATTTCGGCGTGTTGGATTGCGCCTTTTTGGTTGTTATCCACCTGTATGCATGTTTATGATCTGCAAAACATGTGGAACTTGGTTAGCAATAAATGTATATATGAGTAAAATACATGCTTTTCTCCTTTTATGTGGACTATGTTGGCGGGATAAATATGTCGATAAGAACCGCCAACAAACTCCCCCAAGCTTACCCTTTGCTCGTCCCCGAGCAAAAGCTAAGGTTTTGGTTGTTGATCAGGAGTTGCTTCAATGCCGATTATTATTCACAAGTGCCAGGTCTATACCAAAGTGTCTATCATGGTTTGAATAAATTGGTCCATTACTCACCCTGGTACCTTGTCACCCACGGGGCTTGTTAGCCTCCTCAAATCCTTAGTCACTGCATGTTAGATCGGCTTTCACAGAGGTGCTTAACTTTTGTTCCTTGAGCAACTTTATAATCCGGAGTTTTTAGGAGTTTTGAAAATCAAAGCAAGTTCCTCAAATGATTCACTCATTTGCTCAAGATGTGTATGGTCCTCACCAAAGGCTTTTTGCCTTTCTTTTAGTCTACCAACTAAAGCTTTATGCTTTATCTGGAGTTGTGGGTAGAAAGAAGTAGGCATACTTGTATTGTAGATATTGCAAAGTCAAAGAATTGGACCTTAGGAGACTTCAGTCATACACTTAGATCAAGAAGTGCAAGTGTGTGGAATATTTTCTTTTTGAATACTCCTTTTCTCATGTCTTTCTCCCTTTGGAAAATTGGGAACTATGGGCTATCTTTATTCATCGAGAGAGGCGGGTATCGGAGTACCCATTGTTTTCATTTGGACACTTGTCCATTTTTTTACTCTCTCATATTTTTTAGAGAGAGGCGGGTATCGGAGTACCCATTGTTTTCATTTGGACACTTGTCCATTTTTTAATCTCTCATTTTTTTTAGATAGCCCATAATTCTTTTGGGAGAGAAAGATCATGATCAACAGTGGAGCATTTAATTTTGTGGTGAATGCATGGCATGTCTTGCGCGTAACTCTTAATGCAAGAGTTTGCTGTATTTGGTGGGTGTACGTGAATCTTGATCTTGAATGCATGAAAGAAGTCTACACATAGGTCACAACTATTTGAATAAGCTCAATACAAATACAAGTAGCATATGAGTATATGGTTTGAAAAGTTTTTCATCATATGGCTCTGGTAGGATATATCATCATCGAGGAACTTTTGAATTTAAGTTTTTAAATAAATTCTCCAGATGTCAAGTCTTTCTTAGAACAATGTCATAGCAATTCTCTGCTTATACCAGATCATGACTAGCAATAACCTTGGACTTGAGTAAGCATGTGCATCCTTCAAGTTTCAAGTTCTTAAGTGAGCCATTTACCAATAAAATCAAATCTTAGTAGAAACTAAGTTATAAACTAGGCACACAGGTGAATTATAAGACAGAGCAACTATTCATCATTTCAACAAGGAAGAAGCACATATCTTACATCACATATAAGAGTGGAATTCTTTTTTTTTTAAATTAGAATTGCATTAAGTAAACATGCTAATGGAAAAATAAAATGCATGGAATTAAATATGCAATGTAACATACCTCGGAAGTGGGGGTCCTCCCCCAAGCTAGCTCTTGGCCGTTTTTTTTGGATACATACCGATTACCTTCGGTGGAGGCTCAAATTATTTTAAGTCCTTTGAGTGGGACTTTCCTTCCGTTTTTCCGTTTCACCCTGCATGGTTAGTGGGAGAATTCTCGGGTTGTCCCGGGAGTCGTCCCGCACTTTCGGTAGGAATAGCAGCGGCGATTTGAGCTAATTGGGATTCTTGGAATGGTGGTCGTGACTGGTTATTCCAACCACTGTTCTGGTTGGTGCCTCCTTGTGGGCGGAACCCGTTGTTGATGTAGGCAGCGTCTTCACGGGTTTCCAGGCAGTCGGTCCCCGAATGGCAAACACCACCACAGACTTCACACGTCATGTGTGATTCTATGGCGTTCACCGTATTTGTTTGGTTTTCTTGGTGTTTCTCAGATAGGTGTTTCATAAGGAGGTCTATTTTTGCTGCAAGCATATCCGTCTCCTTCACGGTATGCATGCCTTTTTGTGTTTTGGCTGGTGCTTGTGGTTGAGTTCTCTCGTCACTCCAGCCTTGGTGTTCAACCATCTTTTCGATCAGGGCCTTAGCCCCGGCGGTGGTGAGCGATAAGAATGCTGCTCACCAGCGGCTGCATCTAGGTGCCCCTTCGACATGGGCGTGAGCCCGTTGTAGAAGTTTTGGAGCACCATCCAATTTCCATGTCATGGTGGGGGCAGCTCAGGATGTACTCCTGGAGCCTTTCCCACGCGTCAGGGATTGATTCAGTGGCATCTTGCTTGCAATTGGAGATTCTTCCCCGCAAAGCATTGGTTTTGCTTATGGGAAAGAATTTAGCGAGGAATGCAGCAGAGCATTTCGCCCATGTGTTGACAGCTTCCTTGTCCTGGTAGAACCACCTTTTCGCTTTCCCCACAAGGGAAAAAGGGAAAAGACGGAGCCGAATGACATCTGGGGTGATGTCCTTGATGACGATAGTGTCGCACAGCTCCAGGAAGTGTTGCAGATGCGCATTCGCATCCTCGCTAGGCAAACCACAGAATGGGCTTGCCTGCACCTTAGTGATCAGGCCCGTACGGAGTTCGAAGTTCTTTCCGGCCGTTCCACAGCGGGGCCGGTAGCCACGTTGGTGACAGCGGGCACGGAGAACTCACGGAGTGTCTTCTCAGCCATGACCTCAGTTGGGGTTGGTGCGGAACCGGCTGGTTGCTCTGTCGGTGGAGTAGTAGAAGACGAAACGGAACGAATCCGCTTAGCCCTTAGGAGTGCCTCGGGATCGTTAATGAAGTTTTCCGGCAGAGAGAAACCAGACATACACTATTCCTGTTTCATCCACAACAGGAGGAAAACAGGCAGAGTTAACTTGCATAACAATGACTCATTATGCATATCAGATATTGGTTTATGTTTATCTAGAACTTTTTACATTGGCATTTCTTAACGTTATTACTAAGAATGGACCTTACGATCCATCCCCGGCAACAGCGCTAGAAATGCACGTTGACACTTACTAACGTCGTCACTAAGAATGGACTTTGCAATCCATCCATGGCAACGGCGCCGGATATTGGCATAGAAATGGACCCGAATATCTGTTCCCAGCAACGGCGCTAGAAGTGTCTGTACGATGTCTCTTAACAAGTTGCTTAGAATGGCGCGTTTCCAGCAACAGTGTTAAGCATGCATCTTTACGATAGTTCATAGGTTTGGAGTTTAGGTCCGCAAGCGCACGGAATTATCGTGTAGCATTTCACCCGGAGATATACCGAGTATCGTGATTTATTGGTTCGCTCGAGGATGGCTTTGTATGTATCAAGTTCTAGGATAAACATAGTACCAAATACCATGATAGCAATAATGGATCAATTGTCATAACAGGTGATAAACAGTGATGATTTTGAATAGTGGAGAAACACAATCTTGAGCATGGCAAAAGGGCAAAGAGTAAAAAGAGACTAAAGAATAAATGAATAAAAGAATAATTGTATAACCTAATAGAGCAGGCATGGTCTAGATACAAGTCATTCATAGAACAAGTTAATCATGCAATCATATGACATAGAACTAATCTCATGCTTCAGATGGTTCGGGATTACACGAGTACTGGTCTGCCAGCAACCTCTCGTAACAATTTAGACTCCTACACCCTAGCCGAACGTAGGGGAATGCCAAGGACGGACAGGGCTGTCACCACCTGCTGCCATCCCCACTACCGTGGACTAAGACCATGCAATTACCCGGCCTCTACATCCAAGCACCATGCTTGCATGCACAGAACCCACTCAGACTCCCCCGGGTCCCCGACCCTACGGATCGACAGGTAGTAAACCTGAGCCTACTCAGAAGAGCATGATAAACCGCCACCCTTGACAAGAGATTATCTCTAATCATATAATCAACATGAAGCAATTAGACTAATGTTCTATGTGAGAAATAATACAATACACACTTAGCTCTAGTTCATACAATACACCACTAACCCTAAGGCAGTAATATATTGTAAGAACTATACACTAGAATGTATATTATACTAATTCCACAAGAACTATTCATAAGTTCATATACTAGCAACATGATATAAGACCTAAGATCTAAGTCATATACCAAAATACTAGAACAAGAACTTACTCTAGTTCATATGAAGAACTGTATCGAAAGAATGAAGACAGGGCTTTGGAGATCAGATCTATCTTATTCATACCCAATATCTGTTGACACTTCTTAGCGTCGCTACCAAGAATAGGGTTTGAATCTATCCCCGGCAATGGTGCCAGAAATGCTTGTTGGTATTTCTTAGCGAAGCAACAAAGTCCGCAAGCGCACGGAAGATACCGTTGTAGCACTTCACCCGGTGGTATTCAGGGTATCGTAATTTCTCAGGGAACGGAAGTGTTCAAGGTCACGGATCTAATAAACCCTAGAGAGAAAAGAGGGGAATGACTTGGGTAACGAGGTTCTTCTAATGCTTAGAAGCCTCAAACAAGGTAACGTGTTTTCACAACCTTACTTCTTCGGCACCGGCTTATACCTGGTCTGCCAAGTAACTCTCCGGCCTATAGCTCTACGTCGTATCCGAACGTGGGGGAAACTAAGGGCAAACAGGGCTGTCACCACCTGCCGCCGACCCCTCACCCGTGGGATACGAGGCAAACGAGGGTAGCTCTTAGCTTAGACACCACGTCTACGCTATTAGCTACTACTCTAGCATTGGCCAGGAACCCCTCCAAATGATTCAGAGGTTCCTCTACTAGAGTATCCACCAAAGATGGACAACGAACCCGCAAGATTGTAAGAACAAGATAACAATGCTCAAGAACTTACTAGAACAAAAGTAGAACTCAACCTTTTCTTACTCCAATGTAGTAAGTCGGTTGAAGAGGTACAGCGCAGGAAGTAGTCAATACTTCGGCCTCCCGACTAGTGCAACTAGGGGATGGAGCCGGTTACTTGCTACTTCTCTTACTCTACTCTCTATCTCGCTCCCTATTCTATTCCTAACCTAGAGGCTAAGGATATGAGTGAAGCTCTTCCTCTCTACTTCTTCTCTTGTATCTTGATACTTCCCCCTTGAGAGGTCCTCTCCCCATGCTTATATAGGAGTTCTAGGTCGGTTCAATAGGGGGTTTTCTGCAATTTTCACCCAGCACCGCCTTAGGGACATTGATTGTCCCGCCTCTGCAAAGGCGGGGACAAGTGACGTCACCAGGGGGCGGTCGACCCAGGGGCGGCCGCCCCCTGGCTGGGCTCCCGTGGGCTGGGCCAAAGCCCATTTGGCCTGAAATGTCGTGCTGAGTTTGAATCTGGTTGAAGTTTGATACACTTTGGTACTTGGTTTTGATTTTTCCTTTAATTCTTCCTTTACTTTCGGCCCAAATCACGTTGTTCCTGTATAAATATATGTTCACCAAAACTGTGGAATTTGTTAGTGTAAAAAGGCCCTACCTCTAGTTTGGTGACATTTTTATAGAGAATCATATGCATGTTGGTGATATAGAATATGTGTTAAGAATCGCCAACAAACTCCCCCACACTTAGTCCTTTGCTCGTCCTCGAGTAAAGTTTTGTGTTTGGACTTAAGATGGCTCCTTTTCTCATGATAATAGATCTGCATACAAGTTATTCCAGGCTTCACCTGAACTTATGAGCAGTCAGAAGTGTCTACCAAGTCATCTTGAGTAATTGAAAAATGGAACAGTGTGGAATCAACTCTTCTTATTCAACTCTGCTTAAAACTTGGGGTTTTGTATTTTGATAAAAGAAATAGCCTTGCTCTTCAAATGATACTCTCAAGTCACTCAAGAAGTGTATGATCCTCACCAAAGGCTTTTTTTTTCTATCATTCTACCAACTAAAGCTGTATCTGGAGTTTTGGGTAGAGAAAGAAGTAGGCATACTTGTATTGTAGGTATTGCAAAGTCAAAGAATTGGACCTTAGGAGATTTCAGTCATACACTTAGATCAAGAAATGCAAGTGTGTGGAAATATTTTCTTTTTGGATACTCCTTTTCTCATGTCTTTCTCTCCTTTTGGAAACTTGGGAATTATGGGCTATCTTTATTCATCCTTTTTTTAGAGAGAGGCGGGCATCGAAGTACCCATTGTTTTCATTTGGACACTTGTCCATTTTTGTTTACTCTCTCTTATTTTTTAGAGAGAGGCGGGTATCGGAGTACCCATTGTTTTTCATTTGGACACTTGTCCATTTTTTTACTCTCTCATTTTTTTTGGATAGCCCATAATTCTTTTCAAGATTTTTGGGAGAGAAAGATCATGATCAATGGTGGAGCATTTATTTTGTGGTGGATGCATGGCATGTCTTGCGTAACTCTTAATGCAAGAGTTAGTTTTATTTGGTGGGTGTACGTGAATCTTGATCTTGAATGCATGAAAGAAGTCTACACATAGGTCACAACTATTTGAATAAGCTCAATACAAATACAAGCAGCATATGAATATACGGTTTGCAAAGTTTTTCATCATATGGCTCTGGTAGGATATATCATAGAAGAGCAGGTTTTTGAATTTGATTTGTAAAATAAATCCCAAGTTCGTTGCAAGAGTGAACAAGTTCATATCATCCTACTATATCGCAAATTTCAATTACTTAGAGAATTGGGGTCCCTATAACAAGTTGCTCATGAGTCATAGGAATTTTAGCGAGGAATAAAGTATGCAAATCATTTTCAATGATAGAAAGGAATTGGAGTAATTCTCTTTTTTTTATTGTCATGGGAGGAACAAAAGAATGTTGGTGAAATTGCTATGTAGATATACCTTAGTGTTGATTCCTCCTCCCCCACACTTGTTTTTGTACCTATCTTTTGATTTAAACAAGTAGACACAAAGAATACAAAAACAAGTGGAGACAAATTATTCAAATAAAGGAACATCATTTATTCTGTTCTTATTCAAGTTTTTATTTTGAAAATTCTAATCCCAATTAACCAATTTTATTCTTTCAATTTCTTTTTCAAAAGTGGGTTCTAGGAAAACTTTTAAACGTTGACCATTTACCTTTGTAATATTACCGTTGTCGTCTTGAACGGTGATCGCTCCATGTTCAGATGTGTTGACGACAGTGTATGGTCCTTTCCACTTGCTTCGAAGTTTTCCTTCACCGAATAATTTTACCTTGGAGTTGAAGAGCAGAACGCGATCGCCTATCTTGAACTCCTTCGGCTTGATCCGGTGGTCGTGCCATCTTTTTGTTCTTTCTTTGTATAGCTTGGCACTGTGGTAAGCTTTTTCTCGCCATTCTTCTAGCTCGGATATTTGTCTTTGCCTATTTCTTCCGGCTAGCTTGACGTCCATGTTCCACTTCTTTATTGCCCAGTGAGCTCGGTGCTCAAGCTCAACAGGGAGATGGCATGTTTTGCCATAAACCATCTGGAACGGTGACATGCCTATGGGGGTTTTATAAGCAGTCCGGTATGCCCAAAGGGCATCTGGAAGCTTATTCTTCCAACCTTTCCCCATTTCGTCGACTGTTTTCTGCAAGATGTTCTTTATCTGTTTATTTGAAGTTTCTGCCTGCCTGCCCGCTTGTTGAGGGTGATATGGGGTAGCTATGTTGTGCTTTGCACCGAGTTCACGCAAGAAGCTTCTGAAAGTTTTGTCGATGAAGTGTGATCCTCCGTCACTTATGACCATCCTTGGTGTTCCAAACCGAGGAAAGATCACTTCGTGGAACATCTTCCGTGCGTGCTTTGCGTCCGCAGCTCGGCATGGTAGTGCTTCTACCCATTTTGACACATAATCCACAGCCACCAGGATATACTCGCAATCATGGGACTTCTGAAATGGTCCCATGAAGTCAATGCCCCACACATCAAATATTTCTATTGGCATATTGTAGTGGAGAGGCATTGCATTGCGTGCAGTGATGCCTCCTTGGAGCTGACACTTCCGACACCTTCGGATGAATTCTCTGGTGTCCTCATACATCGTTGGCCAGAAGAATCCGCACTGCCAGATCTTGGATTGTGTGCGGAAAGCTCCGTAATGACCTCCATATGGTGCCGAATGGCATTGCTCAATGATCTGTTCTCCTTCTATGGCTGGTATGCACCTCCTCAAAAGTCCGTCAGAACAGACCCGGTACAGGTACGGGTCGTCCCAAAGGTGGCGGCGGCTTTCTACTTGCAGTTTCTTCCTGTTCTCGCCCGGTGGTACGTACCCTGTGACCATGTAGTTGACGATGTTGGCGTACCACGGGTTCAAGTCGGTCACCTTCAACAGCATGTCGTCGCGCAAGAAGTCGTTGATGGGCAGCTCCTGCATGTTAGTGACTTGCATGCGCGAAAGATGGTCTGCTACTGTATTTTCTATTCCTTTTTTATCTTTTATCTCTAAATCAAATTCTTGAAGTAACAGAATCCATCTAATTAGGCGAGGTTTTGCATCTTTCTTAGTGAGCAAATATTTTAATGCAGCATGATCAGTGTAAACAATGATTTTTGCTCCAACTAAGTAAGATCTGAATTTATCAATAGCAAAAACTACTGCAAGGAGTTCTTTTTCAGTGGTAGCATAATTCAATTGAGCTCCTGTCATAGTTTTGCTAGCATAGGCAATTGCATGATGCTGTTTATCTTTTGTTTGACCCAGAACTGCCCCTACAGCATAGTCACTAGCATCACACATTATCTCAAACGGTAGCGACCAATCTGGGGGTTGAATGATTGGCGCTGAGATGAGTGCTTTCTTAAGGGTGTGGAAAGCATTAAGACACTCATCAGTGAACTCAAAGGGTGCGTCCTTAGCTAAAAGGTTCGTGAGGGGTCTAGAAATCTGAGAGAAGTCCTTGATAAACCGTCTGTAGAACCCTGCATGACCCAAGAAGCTTCGGATTCCCTTAACGTTCACCGGGGGTGGTAGACGTTCTATAACCTCGATCTTAGCCTTGTCTACCTCGATCCCCTCTCAGATACTAAGTGTCCAAGAACTATGCCTTCCCTGACCATGAAATGGCACTTTTCCCAGTTAAGTACCAGGTCTTTCTCTCGGCATCTTTGCAGAACTTTGTCTAGATTCTCCAGACAATGATCAAAAGTTTTTCCATAGACTGAAAAATCGTCCATGAAAACTTCCATGATTTCTTCTATCATGTCTGAGAAAATAGACATCATGCACCTTTGAAAAGAGGCGGGCGCATTGCATAGCCCAAAGGACATGCGCCTATAAGCAAACGTTCCGTAAGGACACGTGAACGTGGTTTTGCTTTGGTCGTCAGGGTGGATAGGTATCTGATGATAACCCGAATACCCATCAAGGAAACAAAAGAAAGAATGTTTTGCCAACCGCTCTAGCATTTCATCAATGAAGGGCAGCGGAAAATGGTCTTTCTTTGTTGCTTTGTTAAGTTTTCGGTAGTCAATGCACATCCTCCACCCTGTTGGCAGTCGTTGAGGAATTAGCTCATCTTTATTATTCTTAACGACTGTCATGCCTCCTTTCTTAGGGACCACTTGGACGGGACTAACCCAGTCACTATGTGGTACGGGATAGATGATCCCGGCGTGAAAAAGTTTGAGAACCTCCTTTTTCACGACTTCACGCATCGCATTATTAAGCCTACGCTGAGGCTCACGAGAGGGTGTCATATCAAGGTCTGTAGGTATGCGATGTGTGCAAAGAGTTGGGCTTATTCCCTTAAGATCTTGCAGGGAATACCCGAAGGCTGCTCTATGCTTTTCTAAAACGGCAATGAGTTTGTCTGTCTCCTCGTCGGATAACTTATCACTGATGATAACGGGAGTTTCTTTGTTGCCATTAAGAAAAACATAGCGTAAACCAGCGGGTAAGGGTTTAAGCTCAACCGGGGGTTTTGGCGGTGTTTCATCCTTGGGGAGCTCTATCGTTTCTCCTAACTCGTCTTCTTCTTGGATGAAGGACTCAGCATCTTTATCTAAAGACGATTCGGGTGTTTCAAAGGGTGAAACGGCCATCACCTCCTTGGGCATCTTGAGGTTAGGGAGAGAGTCTGACACTGAGTTTTTGGCTCGAGTGATTGGAATGGTAAAAGTGTCTCTCCCTAAGTGTAAGTCCAGAGCCCCTGTAGGTGGGATAACGTTGGCTAAGCTTTCTAAGGGTTGCCCAATCAAAAGGTCAAAACTTTGTATGTCAAAGACATAAAAGTCGAGACACAATTTGATGTTCTCAAATCGTACTGTAGTTTGGTGGAGAATTCCACAACTTTGCAAATTAGTACGAGGGGCAAACCTAAGAATTTTGTGAGTTGGAGTGAGACGCTCATCACCAAAATAGGTGGTAGCGAAAGATTTTGACATCAAATTCACTCCAACATGAGGATTGTATAGCACGTAATCCCAGCTACCTCGAACTTCACAACGGATGGAAGAAGATGGGAAAGTAATCCGAAGCGTATCGGAGGAACCTTCCACTTCTTCCGTCCATTCACTACTCATGATCGCTGTGAGTTGTTTGATAGAATTGCTTATGAACTCCTCATCCAGCTGATCAGTGGTAGCGGCAACTTGAGGTTTTCTTTGGCTCGAGTATTTCGAGGTGTTTCCGTAATCTTCAAAAAGATCATCCTCGAAATCCGGGAGGTCCAAGGAATGATAAAATTCCTTAGGAGGTCCCAACTCGGGTGGAAGTGTCTCTAATGGTGTGCTTTTAGTGGTAGCTATGGACACTTCCGCAACTTCTGGTTCGGGTTCCACACGGAGGGGTTCTAGCGGAGGAGTGTTTTCTAGAATGCGATCTAGCAAAGCTTCTCCTTCCGCTGTGGTTTTATGGTTAAACGAACCTCCGGCAGCTAGGTCTAGTTGCAGGGCCGATTCCTTGTGAAGACCTAGCCAAAAATGTTGTAAAAGAACATGGCTAGGTATTGACAAGTCAGGGCCAGAACGGGTAAGGATTAAGAATCTATCCCAGGCTGCACCTATGGTTTCCTTCTCTTTTTGTTGGAAGCTGAGAATCTCTTGTCGTAGGGCAGCAACTCGAGATATAGGGAAAACGTGAGACAGAATCTGTTCCTCAGTTCTTCCCAATCTCCACTTACTTTCCCTACGTTGTGGGCGTACCACTGTTTCGCCTCCTCTTCAAGCGAGAAAGGGAACAGTTTCCACCTAAGAGTTTCTTGTGACATGCCTGAAATGGTCAGGCATGCACAGAGTTGCTCAAACTCCCGCAAGTGATGGTATGGGTTTTCGTAGTCTAAACCAGAGAAGGGTTGTTCCCGAACCATGGCTATAAAACCAGGACGGAGCTCATAACCTGAAGCTGTGATGGGCTTTGACGATTGCGGTGGTTCTATGAGCTCGCCATTGGGAGCAGAAAGTTGGTAAAGAGAGTTTTGCTCCATTGGGTATAAAGAAAAGTAAAAGAAATAAGAAAGAAAGAGATACACGGCAACTAGGTCCGAACACAAAAACGACAACCGTTCCCCGGCAACGGCGCCAGAAATGCTTGTTGACACTTCTTAGCGTCGCTACCAAAATAGGGTTTGAATCTATCCCCGGCAACGGCGCCAGAAATGCTTGTTGGTATTTCTTAGCGAAGCAGCAAAGTCCGCAAGCGCACGGAAGATACCGTTGTAGCACTTCACCCGGTGGTATTCAGGGTATCGTAATTTCTCAGGGAACGGAAGTGTTCAAGGTCACGGATCTAATAAACCCTAGAGAGAAAAGAGGGGAACGACTTGGGTAACGAGGTTCTTCTAATGCTTAGAAGCCTCAAACAAGGTAACGTGTTTTCACAACCTTACTTCGGGCACCGGCTTATACCTGGTCTGCCAAGTAACTCCGGCCTATAGCTCTACGCCGTATCCGAACGTGGGGGAAACTAAGGGCAAACAGGGCTGTCACCACCTGCCGCCGACCCCTCACCCGTGGGATACGAGGCAAACGAGGGTAGCTCTTAGCTTAGACACCACGTCTACGCTATTAGCTACTACTCTAGCGTTGGCCAGGAACCCCTCCAAATGATTCAGAGGTTCCTCTACTAGAGTATCCACCAAAAGATGGACAACGAACCCGCAAGATTGTAAGAACAAGATAACAATGCTCAAGAACTTACTAGAACAAAAGTAGAACTCAACCTTTTCTTACTCCAATGTAGTAAGTCGGGTTGAAGAGGTACAGCGCAGGAAGTAGTCAATACTTCGGCCTCCCGACTAGTGCAACTAGGGGATGGAGCCGGTTACTTGCTACTTCTCTTACTCTACTCTCTATCTCGCTCCCTATTCTATTCCTACCTAGAGGCTAAGGATATGAGTGAAGCTCTTCCTCTCTACTTCTTCTCTTGTATCTTGATACTTCCCCCTTGAGAGGTCCTCTCCCCATGCTTATATAGGAGTTCTAGGTCGGTTCAATAGGGGGTTTTCTGCAATTTTCACCCAGCACCGCCTTAGGGACATTGATTGTACCGCCTCTGCAAAGGCGGTGGACAGTGACGTCACCAGGGGGCGGTCGACCCAGGGGGCGGCCGCCCCTGGCTGGGCTCCCGTGGGCTGGGCCAAAGCCCATTTGGCCTGAAATGTCGTGCTGAGTTTGAATCTGGTTGAAGTTTGATACACTTTGGTACTTGGTTTTGATTTTTCCTTTAATTCTTCCTTTACTTTCGGCCAAATCACGTTGTTCCTGTATAATATATGTTCACCAAAACTGTGGAATTGTTAGTGTAAAAAGGCCCTACCTCTAGTTTGGTGACATTTTTATAGAGAATCATATGCATGTTGGTGATATAGAATATGTGTTAAGAATCGCCAACAAAATGCTTGTTGACACTTTACTAACGTCCGTTACTAGACTGGACCTTACGTCCATCCCCGGCAACGACGCCAGAAATGCTTGTTGTTATTTCTTAGCCGTAAGCAGAGAATCCGCAAGCGCACGGAATTACCGTTGTAGCACTTCACCCGGTGGTATTCAGGGTATCGTATTTTTTCCACGAGAACGAGGTTATTCTTCTATCTAGTTTCGTCCAAGGACAACCAAGGGTAAGAAGGAGAAGGGAATAGAGACGATCTCTAAAGCTTTACTGTCTAAAGATAGATAAACGTTACTTCTACTATTTGTTCACTTCGGGCACCGGCTTATACCTGGTCTGCCAGCTAACTCCGGCCTTGTGTAGCTCTACGCCGTAACGGAACGTGGGGAAAACTAAGGGCAAACAGGGCTGTCACCACCTGCCGCCGATCCTCACCCGTGGATTACGAGGCAAACGAAGGTGAACCCTAGCCTAGACACCACGTCTACGCTATTGATCACTACTCTAGCGTTGCGCAGAAACCCCTCCAAATGATTCAGAGTTTCCTCTACTAGAGTATCCGCTACGAGAACAGACAACGAACCCACAAACAAGAAGAGATAAAGGCTATCTAATCAAAAGAACAATAATACTGTAGAAACCACGAAACACTTACTATGTATGGATCCCGATGTGGGTAACAAAGGTAAGCTTGTCGAGGTACAAGCTCGGGGAGAGACCGCAAGCCGGGGGGGTACTTCCACCGGCTACGGCGCCAGAAATGCTGTTGACACTTACTAACGTCGTTACTAAGAATGGACCTTACGATCCATCCCCGGCAACGGCGCCAGAAATGCTTGTTGGTATTTCTTAGCGTAAGCAGAAGAATCCGCAAGCGCACGGAATTACCGTTGTAGCACTTCACCCGGTGGTATTCAGGGTATCGTATTTCCACGAGGAACGGAGGTATTTCTTCTATCTAGTTCGTCCAAGGACAACACAAGGGTAGAGAAAGAGAGGGGAATAGAGACGGATCGCTAAAGCTTTACTGTCTAAAGATAGATAAACGTTACTTCTACTTGTTTCACTTCGGGCACCGGCTTATACCTGGTCTGCCAGGTAACTCCGGCCTTTGTGTAGCTCTACGCCGTAACCGAACGTGGGGAAAACTAAGGGCAAACAGGGCTGTCACCACCTGCCGCCGATCCCTCACCCGTGGATTACGAGGCAAACGAAGGTGAACCCTAGCCTAGACACCACGTCTACGCTATTGATCACTACTCTAGCGTTGCGCAGGAACCCCTCCAAATGATTCAGAGGTTCCTCTACTAGAGTATCCGCTACGAGAACGGACGACGAACCCGCAAACAAGAAGAGAAAAGCTTATCTAATCAAAAGAACAATAATACTGTAGAAACCACGAACACTTACTATGTATGGATCCCGATGTGGGTACAAGGTAAGGGCTCGTCGAGGTACAAGCTCGGGGAGAGACCGACAAGCCCGGTACTTCCCCGCTCTCTTCCCTCACATCTCACTCTCCAACTCTAGAAAGCTACTAGGGCATAGCCCTAAGGAGTGGGGATCTACTCAAGAGAGAGGTGCTCTTCTATTCCTTTGTGTGTTGTTTTTGAGAGGGGATCTAGGCCTTCTTAATAGGCTAGGAGGGGGGTGGAAACACTCCTAGACTAACAATATGGCACTAATCTGCACGGGAACGCCTTAGGGAGGAGTAAACACACCGCCTCACCAAGTTTGGGCCGAAACCGATGTTCTGGGGGGCGGTCGACCCAGGGGGCGGCCGCCCCCTGGCTGGGCCCCCGTGGGCTGGGCAAAGCCCATTTGGCCTGAAATGTCATGCTGGGTCTGAATCTGGTTGAAGTTTGATGCACTTCTATATGGGCTTTTTGTGTCCTTGTTCATTTGCGCATTTCGGCGTGTTGGATTGCGCCTTTTTGGTTGTTATCCACCTGTATGCATGTTTATGGTCTGCAAAACATAACTGCACTACATGTGGAACTTGGTTAGCAATAAATGTTATATATGAGTAAAATGCATGCTTCTTATTCCCTGGATTGCATGGTAGGTGGGCCACTTGGTATTTGTGTTGCATAATGATGTTTTATGCATTATTTTCCTTGCCTTTATATGCATTTCCATCGATGTATGCCTGTAAGCGAATAATCACCAAAACTCATGGAATGCATTAGTGTAAAGCCCTATTCACTAGTCTTGGGAATATTTTTATATATTTTTATAATGAAGTTGGTGGTATAAAATATGAGTTAAGGACCACCAACAAGCTCCCCCACACTTAGCCCTTTGCTCGTCCTCGAGTAAAGATTAGGACTAAGATGGGTCATCTCTCTGATATGTAACCTGCATACAAGTTATTCCAAGCTTCACCTGCACTTATGAACTCTGAAGTGTCTACCATGATATCTTGGGTGATTGAAAAATGGAACAACATGGATTCAAATCCCCTTGCATCAATCAATTCAGAAACTTGGGTTTTCATTTTGAAAATGTAAACCATAGCTTAGCTCCTCAAATGATTCTCTCAAATCGCTCATTTATGTGTTTGGTTCCTCACCAAGGCATACCAAAGTGTTGCCTTCTTTCTTTCCTATTCCTAAAAAGCTTTTGTGGAGTTTGGGTAGGTAAAGATATGAAGGCATACTTACTCCGCATATTTTGCTAAGTCAAATCTCGGATCCGAGGAGAAAGATGCCATACCCTTAGATCAAGAAGTGCAAGTGTGGGGAATATATATGTATATATTTTTTTTGAACTCCTTTGTCATGCTTCTCTCTCCCCCTTTTTTTAGAAACTTATGAAAATATGGGCTATCTTTATTATTATTTTTTTTAGAGAGAGGCGGGCATCGAAGTACCCATTGTTTTCTCATTTGGACACTTGTCCATTTTTTTCTGCTCTCTCATTTTTTGGCACATGCTTCTTTGGCATGGCATCTTTTCTCTTTTCTTCATGCTTTTTGGCATGGGATTATTTTTTTTCATAGCCCATATTTTGCAAAAGTAAAAAGGAATTTTGGGAAGAGAGGTTCATAACACAAGTGGTGGAGTTTTTATTTTGGTGGAATGGAAAGGCATGTTTTTGCGTAACTCTTAGTGCAAGAGTTAGCATTTTTTTTTGTGGGTGTACGTGAATCTTGATCTTAGGGGCATGATAAGTTTCTCAACAAGGCATCAACAAGACTTGACAAAACTCAATGCAGTAGTAAGTTGCAAGTATTTGGAGGTTTAAAATCTAACACTAGATATGGCTTTGGTAGGAATTTTCATATCATTGAGGAGCATGCTATTTGAACTTTGTTTTTGTAAAATAAATCCCAAGTTCTTCACATGAAAGAGCAAGGTTCATTTTCATCCTACTATATCTCATATTTCAATTACTTAGATAGCATGGGGTCCCTATGAAATGTGTTCACAAGTTATAGGAATATTAGCAAGGAATAAAGAGTATGCAAATTTTATCAAAGGATAACTTGGAGATGACATGTCAAAAGTTTTGTCTTTTTAATTTGTTTAGTTTTAATCTTCAAAACATGGGAGATGTGAGGATAGAGTTTTGCACAAACCATCGTTTGAAGATGAAGGAGTTTACGATGAGTTAGAAATGATTTGACCAACCGGAAGTTAAGTCAATCCATTCTAAAACCTTTTACCTTGTCCTTCTCCATGTTGGGTTTCTCGATGTTGTGCAAAGTGTTGGGGAGATCTCAATTGTGTGAAAGGTTATACTTGGGAGATCTCCCCCACACTTATTCTTGTACCTGTTTATTGAAAAAAGAAAAAAAGAAAGGCTCTACCAGTTTGAAAACTGGGAAGGCTCAATTTTATTATGAAAAACCTTTTTTTTTATCATTTAGGAAAAACTCTCTTTTTTTAGGATAATCCGGGGTATCTCCCGGCAGTGCTTAAGTTATAGTCTTAAGCTCGACCTTGGGAACTTCATCTTGCAGCCTACAGTGGTGGTGTAATTCCCAGTTCACCACCAAGTATTTGGCATTAACACTCAAGCTGCAAGGTTAGCACCACCATGCATTACGGGATTTGCAATGTTTGTGATAAACATAAGCATCCACAACCATTCTCTTAAAGAGTTTGACAACGAGAATCAAGAGAAGGTTGTGATCCTCGTAGAAGCATGTGGTTTGAAGCAAAACGAACTCTAGAGAACCTAAAAGTGAGCATGTGACATGAGGGATCTCAAAAGAGAAGTTATCATGCTCATTAACAGATTCTTGCTTGGTTTCTAGAGTTGTTGCTTCACACATGTCCATGGCATGAAAGTTTCCGCACTGGAAAGATCTATCATGAAAGACGAGCTTGATACTTGACTGCTGTCGAGAACAACGTTATGATGGCCAGAGGGACATGGATTAAGCTCGAGCGAGGATGGTACTGGACGTATCGTTTCACAAGGATGAGATTGAAACTCAAACGAAACGCACGGAGCTATGCATTTTACCCTCGCATGAGTTAGCGTTGGGCTGCTCCTTCGCCTTTGGATTTGCGGAACTAGCGATAGACTCGGCGGAAGTGATTGCTCCCAACTGTTCATCAGGGCCCCCACGGAATGGTTTCTCTATGGAAAGTTTTTCGAAAGGGTGGCCTAACAGAAGTTCGAATTCGAGGATGTCGTAGATATGAAAATCTAGGTGAACCACGTTTTCGTTTATTTCAAAAGGTACGGCCTTAGCAACTCCACAACACTCCCAGAGAAACCCTGGCGGACCTTCAAAGAGTTTGTCGGTCGGGATTAGCGGAGTGTTACCCAAAGAGATTCCGCTAAGAATTTTGACATGATATTTGTTCCGACCGATGGGTTGTGAAGAGCATCGACAATTGTTCCCCTAAATGTGCAAGATATGGTCGTGGAGGGTGAAAGAATCCGAATTACATCAGAATAACGTTTCACCTCCACTAACAATTCTTTTGATGGCTCTATTTTAGGGGACACTTCATATGTCGAGCGTTTTTCGTACCTACGAAGGTTCGTGATTCTGTCATAATCCTCGAATTCAATTGCAAACTCCGAAGGATAAAGCATTATCGGTGTTTGCAGCTCGGGTGAGGGCTCAAAAGTCGAATCTATGTATGGCAAAGTTGTTGATTTGACTGATGAGGGCTCCTCAAAACTTGACATGCCCTTGTTTTGGAGAGGTTTTGGTTCTACAACGGGAGAAGTGTGCTTCTCTAGGAAGTTATCAAGGATTTTTCTCTGTTCCGTTGTAGATTTGCTTGAAAACGACCCTCCAGCGGCCCTGTCAAGGACTGGGGCAGCATCTTCATCTAGACCCGTAGAAAAGAGATGCAATTGCACGCTCTCGGGTAAAGACATGTTTGGGCTAGCGTGTAGTATCGTCAAATACCTGGCCCAGGCTGCACCTATAGACTCCTCATCTTGCTCGAAATGGAGGATTTCCTTTGGTATAGAGGTGATACGGGATCTAGGGAAGAATGCAAGATAAAACTTGTTTTTAAGTTCTTCCCAATCCCCATTCACACTTTCTACGACATTAGCGTACCATTGTTTCGCCTCCCCATTGAGGGAAGACGAAAACAATTTCCACTTAATCGTTTCTTTTGTCATGCCTGGGATGCTTAGGCATGAGCAAATTTCCTCAAGATCTAGCAAGTGGTTAAAAGAATCTTCATTATGAAAACCAGAGAAGTGTAGTGCCCGAGCTATGGATTTTAAATAAGGGTGGAGTCCATCATTGGATGAAAGTTTTGGAGAAGGTTTTGGCTCGACGAACTCCCCTTTGAAGCGGACGGATTTTGAATTGGAGTGGTTGGCTTCATGATAGAAAAGGTAAAAAGAAAATATTTTTGGTTTTTATAAAAAGGGATACAGATACGAGGATGAACTAGGTTCGAAGAAAATAGCAACCGTTCCCCGGCAACGGCGCCAGAAATGCTTGTTGACACTTACTAACGTCGTTACTAAGAATGGACCTTACGATCCATCCCCGGCAACGGCGCCAGAAATGCTTGTTGGTATTTCTTAGCGTAAGCAGAAGAATCCGCAAGCGCACGGAATTACCGTTGTAGCACTTCACCCGGTGGTATTCAGGGTATCGTATTTCCACGAGGAACGGAGGTATTTCTTCTATCTAGTTCGTCCAAGGACAACACAAGGGTAGAGAAAGAGAGGGGAATAGAGACAGATCGCTAAAGCTTTACTATCTAAAGATAGATAAACGTTACTTCTACTTGTTCACTTCGGGCACCGGCTTATACCTGGTCTGCCAGGTAACTCCGGCCTTTGTGCTTTGGAGATCAGATCTTTCTTATTCATACCCAATATCTCTCCAAGGAGCCAAGCCCTCCTTGCTAGCTTTGCTAGCTCTCTCTCTAAGCTCAAGAACAAGGAAAAACTAAGAAGTGGTAGTGCCCAAATGTGTAGCTCAAGAAGTGATTGTGTTCTGTGCATGCAAGCATGGTGCTGGATGTAGAGGCCGGGTAATTGCATGGTCTTAGTCCACGGTAGTGGGGATGCGGCAGGTGGTGACAGCTCTGTCCGTCCTTGGCATTCCCCCACGTTCGGCTAGGGTGTAGGAGTCTAAATTGTTACGAGAGGTTGCTGGCAGACCAGTACTCGCGTAATCTCCCGAACCATCTGAAGCATGAGATTAGTTCTATGTCATATGATTGCATGATTAACTTGTTCTATGAATGACCTATTCCAGACCATGCCTGCTCTATAGGTTATTCAATTATTCTTTTATTCATTTATTTTTAGTCTCTTTTTACTCTTTGCCCTCTGCCATGCTCAAGATTGTGGTTCTCCACTATTCAAATCATCACTGTTTATCACCGTTATGACAATTGATCCATTATTGCTATCATGGTATTTGGTACTATATTTATCCTAGAACTTGATACATACAAAGCCTTCCTCGAGCGAACCAATAAATCACGATACTCGGTATATCTCCGGTTGAAATGCTACACGATAATTCCGTGCGCTTGCGGACCTAATCTCCAAACCTACGAACTATCGTAACGATACATGCTTAACACTGTTGCTGGAAACGCGCCATTCTAAGCAACTTGTTAAGAGACATCGTACATGCACTTCTAGCGCCATTGCAGGGAATAGATCTTCGGGTCCATTTCTATGCCAATATCCGGCGCCGTTGCCATGGATGGATTGCAAAGTCCATTCTTAGTGACGACGTTAGTAAGTGTCAACGTGCATTTCTGGCGCTGTTGCTGGGGATGGATCGTAAGGTCCATTCTTAGTAATAACGTTAAGAAATGCCAACAAGCAATGCTTGTTGACACTTACTAACGTCGTTCCTAAGAATGGACCTTACGATCCATCCCCGGCAACGGCGCTAGAAATGCTTGTTGGTATTTCTTAGCGTAAGCAGAAGAATCCGCAAGCGCACGGAATTACCGTTGTAGCACTTCACCCGGTGGTATTCAGGGTATCGTATTTCTACGAGGAACGGAGGTATTTCTTCTATCTAGTTCGTCCAAGGACAACACAAGGTAGAGAAAGAGAGGGGAATAGAGACGGATCGCTAAAGCTTTACTGTCTAAAGATAGATAAACGTTACTTCTACTTGTTCACTTCGGGCACCGGCTTATACCTGGTCTACCAGGTAACTCCGGCCTTTGTGTAGGTCTACGCCGTAACCGAACGTGGGGAAAACTAAGGGCAAACAGGGCTGTCACCACCTGCCGCCGATCCCTCACCCATAGATTACGAGGCAAACGAAGGTGAACCCTAGCCTAGACACCACGTCTACGCTATTGATCACTACTCTAGCGTTGCACAGGAACCCCTCCAAATGATTCAGAGGTTCCTCTACTAGAGTATCCGCTATGAGAACGGACGACGAACCCGCAAACAAGAAGAGATAAAGCTTATCTAATCAAAAGAACAATAATACTCTAAAACCACGAACACTTACTATGTATGGATCCCGATGTGGGTACAAGGTAAGGGCTCGTCGAGGTACAAGCTCGGGGAGAGACTGACAAGCCCGGTACTTCCCCGCCCTCTTCTCTCACATCTCACTCTCCAACTCTAGAAAGCTACTAGGGCATAGCCCTAAGGAGTGGGGATCTACTCAAGAGAGAGGTGCTCTTCTATTCCTTTTGTGTGTTGTTTTTGAGAGGGGATCTAGGCCTTCTTAAATAGGCTAGGAGGGGGTGGAACCACTCCTAGACTAACAATATGGCACTAATCTGCACGCGGAAACGCCTTAGGGAGGAGTCAACACACCGCCTCACCAAGTTTGTGCCGAAACCGATGTTCTGGGGGGGTGGTCACCTCCCTGGGTCGGCCGCCCCATGGTTGGCCTGAATCGGGCTGGGCTTTCAGGAGCACGTGCGTCTCGTCGTTAGCTTTCCGTGGACGGGTGGTGATTCAAAATCGGAGTTCGGATGAGCCCGTGGCGCCCATTTTACTGAAGCAAGGTCCTGCAGCCCGCGTAGGGTTTGGAGTTGGTTTGGGCCTTCACCACTTGGGTTCTTTGTTGGGCATTTTGGCCTGTGTCTGAGGCCTGGATTGCATGGTAAGTGGGCCACTTGGTATTTGTGTTGCATAATTATGTTTATGTATTATTTTCCATCCCTTTATATGCATTTCCACCGATGTATGCCTGCAAGCGAATAGTCACCAAAACTCATGGAATGTATTAGTGTAAAGCCCTATTCACTAGTCTTGGGAATATTTTTATATATTTTTATAATGAAGTTGGTGGTATAAAATATGAGTTAAGGACCACTACTCTAGTTCATAACTTCTTTCGTGCATTCAAGATCAAGATTCACGTACACCCACCAAATAAAGCTAACACTTGCATTAAGAGTTACGCAAGACATGCCATGCATTCACCACAAAATTAAATGCTCCACTATTGATCATGATCTTTCTCTCCCAAAAGAATTATGGGCTATCCAAAAAAATATGAGAGAGTAAAAAAATGGACAAGTGTCCAAATGAAAACAATGGGTACTCCGATACCCGCCTCTCTCGATGAATAAAGATAGCCCTAGTTCCCAATTTTCCGAAGGGAGAAAGACATGAGAAAAGGAGTATTCAAAAAGAAAATATTCCACACACTTGCACTTCTTGATCTAAGTGTATGACTGAAGTCTCCTAAGGTCCAATTCTTTGACTTTGCAATATCTACAATACATGTATGCCTACTTCTTTCTACCCACAACTCCAGATAAAGCTTTAGTTGGTAGACTGAAAAGAAAGGCAAAAGCCTTTGGTGAGGACCATACACATCTTGAGCGAATGAGTGAATCATTTGAGGAACTTGCTTTGATTTTCAAAACTCCTAAAAAACTCCAGATTATAAAGTTGCTCAAGGAACAAAAGTTTAGCACCTCTGTGAAAGCCGATCTAACATGCAGTGACTAAGGATTTGAGGAGGCTGACAAGCCCCATGGGTGACAAGGTACCAGGGTGAGTAATGGACCAATTTATTCAAACCATGATAGACACTTTGGTATAGACCTGGCACTTGTGAATAATCGGCATTGAAGCAACTCCTGATCAACAACCAAAACCTTAGCTTTTGCTCGGGGACGAGCAAAGGGTAAGCTTGGGGGAGTTTGTTGGCGGTTCTTATCAACATATTTATCCCGCCAACATAGTCCACATAAAGGAGAAAAGCATGTATTTTACTCATATATACATTTATTGCTAACCAAGTTCCACATGTAGTGCAAAGTTATGTTTTGCAGATCATAAACATGCATACAGGTGGATAACAACCAAAAAGGCGCAATCCAACACGCCGAAATGCGCAAAATGAACAAGGACACAAAAAGCCCATATAGAAGTGCAGCAAATTTCAGCCGGGAACAAACTCAGGAGCCCAAAAGGAGCAGCCCAGGCTTTTGCCTGGGCTTGTTGGGCCCAGCCAGGGGGCGGCCGCCCCCTGGGTCGGCCGCCCCCTGGAGACGCCACGTGGCCACCGCCTTTGCAGAGGCGGTGCAATCAATGCCCTAAGGCGGTTTCGGGTGAATTTTGCAGCAAGCCCCCTCCTAAACCGACCTAAAGCACCTATATAAGGAGAGGGGGAGGGGAGGCCAAATTAGAACACAATCACTTCTTGAGCTACACATTTGGGCACTAGCACTTCTTAGTTTTGTCTTGTTCTTGAGCTTAGAGAGAGAGCTAGGCAAAGCTATCAAGGAGGGCTTGGCTCCTTGGAGAGATATTGGGTATGAATAAGATAAATCTGATCTCCAAAGCCTTCATTCTTTCGATACAGTTCTTCATATGAACTAGAGTATAGTTCTTGTTCTAGTATTTTGGTATATGACTTAGATCATAGGTCTAATATCATGTTGCTAGTATATGAACTTATGAATAGTTCTTGTGGAATTAGTATAATATACATTCTAGTGTATAGTTCTTATAATATATTGCTACCCTAGGGTTAGTAGTGTATTATATGAATTAGAGCTAAGTGTGTATTGTATTATTCTCACATAGAACATTAGTCTAATTGCTTCATGTTGATTATATGATTAGAGATAACCTCTTGTCAAGGGTGGCGGTTTATCATGCTCTTCTGAGTAGGCTCAGGTTTCTTACCTGTCGATCCGTAGGGTCGGGGAACCGGGGGAGTCTGAGTGGGTTCTGTGCATGCAAGCATGGTGCTTGGATGTAGAGGCCGGGTAATTGCATGGTCTTAGTCCACGGTAGTGGGGATGGCGGCAGGTGGTGATAGCCCTGTCCGTCCTTGGCATTCCCCCACGTTCGGCTAGGGTGTAGGAGTCTAAATTGTTACGAGAGGTTGCTGGCAGACCAGTACTCGCGTAATCTCCCGAACCATCTGAAGCATGAGATTAGTTCTATGTCATATGATTGCATGATTAACTTGTTCTATGAATGACTTGTATCTAGACCATGCCTGCTCTATTAGGTTATTCAATTATTCTTTTATTCATTTATTCTTTTAGTCTCTTTTTACTCTTTGCCCTTTTGCCATGCTCAAGATTGTGTTTCTCCACTATTCAAATCATCACTGTTTATCACCGGTTATGACAATTGATCCATTATTGCTATCATGGTATTTGGTACTATGTTTATCCTAGAACTTGATACATACAAAGCCTTCCTCAAGCGAACCAATAAATCACGATACTCGGTATATCTCGGGTGAAATGCTACACGATAATTCCGTGCGCTTGCGGACCTAAACTCTAAACCTACGAACTATCGTAAAGATGCATGCTTAACACTGTTGCTGGAAACGCGCCATTCTAAGCAACTTGTTAAGAGACATCGTACAGACACTTCTAGCGCTGTTGCTGGGAATAGATCTTCGGGTCCATTTCTATGCCAATATCCGGCGCCGTTGCCATGGATGGATTGCAAAGTCCATTCTTAGTGACGACGTTAGTAAGTGTCAACGTGCATTTCTGGCGCTGTTGCCGGGGATGGATCGTAAGGTCCATTCTTAGTAATAACGTTAAGAAATGCCAACATTCAAAAGTTCCTCGATGATGATATATCCTACCAGAGCCATATGATAAAAAACTTTTCAAACCATATACTCATATGCTACTTGTATTTGTATTGAGCTTATTCAAATAGTTGTGACCTATGTGTAGACTTCTTTCATGCATTCAAGATCAAGATTCACGTACACCCACCAAATAAAGCTAACTCTTGCATTAAGAGTTACGCAAGACATGCCATGCATTCACCACAAAATAAATGCTCCACTGTTGATCATGATCTTTCTCTCCCAAAAGAATTATGGGCTATCTAAAAAAATGAGAGAGTAAAAAAATGGACAAGTGTCCAAATGAAAAACAATGGGTACTCCGATACCCGCCTCTCTCTAAAAAATATGAGAGAGTAAAAAAAATGGACAAGTGTCCAAATGAAAACAATGGGTACTCCGAACCCGCCTCTCTCGATGAATAAAGATAGCCCATAGTTCCCAATTTTCCAAAGGGAGAAAGACAAGAGAAAAGGAGTATTCAAAAAGAAAAATATTCCACACACTTGCACTTCTTGATCTAAGTGTATGACTGAAGTCTCCTAAGGTCCATTCTTGACTTTGCAATATCTACAATACAAGTATGCCTACTTCTTTCTACCCACAACTCCAGATAAAGCTTTTGTTGGGGGAAAGGACCCTCGGCAGAAGCGCCGCTCGAACTGGTGCTCGAAATTAACCCTCGCGCAATGCCTGTTGTCCTTGCGAGGTCCCTCTCCTACTGGGGACCGTTACCCTGACCCCCGGACGCGGGTTCAACCCTCGTCGCTTCGTTGCATTCCATGCAGGTCTAAGTCGACAGTCGCACTGCAGGAAACCCTCGCTGGCCCACAACGCCACCTTCGCTTGGAGCGAAGGTTCAAGCAAGCGGCGAGTGTGCGCTGTCCCGAAGGCGAGCGAAGCCGAAGGTCCGGCGAGCACGGCCGAAGGTCAAACCTTCGGTCCTTCTCCCCCGAAGGCAAGAAAAGCCGGAGGTCCGGCAGATGGCGGAGGGCACGGGCCCAAGGGCGAGCGCGGCCGAAGGTCAAAACCTCCGCACCTTTCCCCGAAGGTGAACAAGAACCAGGTGGCGGCGCGTTGGAGGGTGGCCAATTAGGGTTTCCGCTTCAGCTGTGTATTTACGCTTTTGCCCTTCCTCCCTGCGTGGAGGTGAGGAATCTTCCCTGTACCCTTTTGTAATGGGGCCCGTGCCCCTTGGCATTCCCTATAAATACCAAGGGGATGAACAGTGTAATGAGATGACTTTTTGGGAAATTGAGCATCTTCCACTTCCGCCTTACCTTCGCTACCGCTTCCGACGCTTGGCCGCCTTCGCTCTTCCCCCTGCACAAGTGCGGAGGTGGGGCAAGTGCGTTCTCAACAGTTTGGCGCCGACCGTGGGGACCGAAGTTTGAAATGGCGGGAAACAGGAGAGCACCTTCGACGAGGGACCAGCGTGTTGCTAGAGAGACGGCGGCGGTGGTCCCGCCTGCTGAGGAAATTGTGCAACCCTCGGGAGGAGAGAAAGCACCCCGGAACCCAATCCTGGGCCCCCAGGTCCAAGTGGCGACGCAGCCGCACCCACACACTTCGGGAGGAGGAGAAGAAGAAGGACAAGAAGAGATGGGCCTTGAGGCCCTTGAAAGGCTCGAGGCTGAGCTGCAAGAGAAGAAGAGGCGCCTGGAACAGCTTGAGAGGCATAACCGACTGCGCTCGATCAGAACAGGGCAGACGAGGCCAGAGAGTAGCAGCTTCGCCGAATGGAGGAATCCCTTGCTGAGGCAGAAGCCGAGGCCGAAGGCTGGGACAATGAGGAGATGCCCCCGCTGCAGGAGGGGAATGAGCAGAATCAAGACAACCTTCGCTGCCATCCACCCACCCCACCAACACCCTTTCACCCGCAGCCTCATCCTCATAGACAACCAAACTTCCGCCACCTTCACCCGGATGGAGAGAGAGACAAACCTTCGCATTCAGCGAAGGCATCAGCAACACCAAATGCCGTATGATCCAAAGTCACCACTCTCCCAAATACTCCAAACCCAGCCCTGGCCACCATGTTACAATCCACAAAACCTACCTCGCTATGATGGACTTTCCGACCCTCGCCAGTTCATCATGATCTAGAAGCAGCGGTTGCCGCAGCAGGCGGTGGTGATGAATCAACAATGGCAAAATCCTGTGTCATCATTCTGCGAGACATCGCACAAACATGGTACAGCAACCTTCGCCCCGGAACAGTGGATTCCTGGGCCACCCTCAGAGACAAGCTGTGTACAAATTTCAAGGGCATCACTCCAGCCCCGTCAAACCCCATCGAGCTGTTCAATTGCAAGCAAGAAGAGCGCGAGCCGCTCCAAGATTACTGGCGAAGGTTTATTCAAATCAGAGCAAGGACCCGGGGATATCTGACGAGGCTGTCACCTCGCTGCAGTCAGTGGCCTGCGCCCAGGACCATGCTCCTCAAAATTTCCAGAAAACCGGCAAACTCAATCGAGAGTTGCATGAAAACAATGGAAAGATATTGTAGAGCTGATATGGATTTCAGAGCGAAGTCCGATGCTCGGAGGTCTCAGCAGAGGCCACAGCCGAGGCCTCAACCGAAAGGAAAGCAACCTTCGCCAAGAGCAAAGCAACGTCGGTGCAATCAACAAAGCAACAAATTGCGAAGATCAAAGACGGAACGCTCAACCTCCGAGCAACCAAGCCCCACAGGTTTGCAACCTCCGCCGAATCAGCGGTACCAGCAGCGAGATCCTGCCAAAATGTACTGTCACTTCTGTGGAATGGGAAAGGGACACACAACAAAGCAATGCGAATGCTTCGCCAAGGGAAAAGAATACCAGGAATCCAGGAAGCTGCTTCGTCCGACACCCGAACCATCAACCACACCAGGAAACCAAGTTTCCACCCACCAAATCCCCCATACCAATACACCCCCATAAACTACGGCCTACCCTCGCAACAACCCTCTTACACTCACCACCCACTCTACAACCAAACCCCTTATCAGCCAACCACCACCCACAACGCCAAAACCCACCTTACACAGTCACATACCCAACTACCCCCCAAAAACCAAATTCCAACAACCTACCAAGCTAGCAACGCTCTGCCACCACCACCGCCAATCCCCGCGTTACCAGCACCACAACCTGTCAAAGCCGAAGCCCAGAGAGCCAAACGACCATCCACAATCCAACATCAACCTTCGGTGTGATTCTAGCTATCACCGGAGGTTCAAATGAAGACCATGGTAACAAACGGCAGAGGAAGGAACATGCCAGACGAGTCACCATGTAGCCGTTGAAGGACCCATAGATTTGGCCGTTGGTCTCACATCCCCATAACCTTCGATTCTAGTGACATGAAGCTGAGAGATTACCCTCACACCGATGCTATGGTGATCGAAACCACCTCGCGGGGTGGACTGTCACCAAAATACTGGTCGATACAGGAAGCTCCGCTGACATCTTGTTCGCTTCAACCTTCGAAGCATGAAGCTTGATAGAAAACTTCTGCAACGCAGACAACCCCTATACGGCTTCGGTGGTCAACAAGTGAGAGCTATCGAAAAAAATTTCTCTGCCCGTCACCTTCGGCGACAAAATCAACTGCAGGACGGAGCATAAACATTTGACGTCGTCGACATGTTCTAACCATACAACGCCATTTTTGGCCGAGGGGTCACAAACGCGTTCAATGCGGTCATCCATCCCGCTTACCTATGCATGAAGATTCCCGCGCCAAAGGGTGTGGTCGCAGTATTTGGGGACCAAGACATTGCAAGGCCAGCTGAAGGGAACGTAGCCCCGGGGCAACGTAACGTACACAACTTGTCAAAACCTCAAACCCCCGGTACCAGCGACGAGGGTGAAGCCTGCAGTAACAGAGTAAAGGCAGCGCCAAAAGGAGGAAACAAACAAGTCCAACTCTTTGAGGGCAACGCCGAAAGAAAGGTCATCATCTCAGCCAATCTAGAACCTCAATCAGAAGGCAACTTCGTCACCTTCCTCAGAGAAAAATTCCGACACCTTCGCTTGGTCCGCAGAAGACCTAAAAGGAGTCAACAGATCAATGATCGAGCATAGACTGAACATCAAAAGGGCTATCGCCCAATCAAACAAAAGCTTCGCAAAATGTCAGAAGAAAGAAAGAGCCCGAAGGCTGAAGTAAAAAGGCTTGGACGCAGGTGTCATCCGCCCAGTCAAATACCCAACTTGGCTCTCAATGGGGTCCTAGTCCAAAAGAAAAAACAAAAAATGGCGAATGTGCGTGGACTTCACTTGCTTGAACAAAGCTTGTCCGAAGGATGACTTCCCTCTCCCAAACATAAGCACCCTGGTGACAGAGCGGCAGGTTGCCAAATGCTATCCCTCCTTGATTGCTTTTCAGGCTATCACCAGATCTGGATGAATGAAGAGGACGAAGAAAAAACAAGCTTCATCACACCTTCGGGCACCTTTTGCTTCCGAAGAATGGCAGAAGGCTTGAAAAATGCAGGCTCAACCTTCGCTCGCATGACCTCTGAAGTTTTTAAGGATGAACACGCTGTCTCTGCTTATGTCGACGACCTAGTCGTCCAGAGTGAACTAAAAGAAGACCACATATCAGACTTATCGAGGGTGTTCAGCAACCTCCGGTCCGCCGGACTGAAATTAACCCAGAAAAATGTGTTTTCGGGGTAAGCGAAGGTAAATTGCTAGGTTGCATCGTCTCAGCCAGAGGAATCGAAGCTAACCCTGAGAAGATTGATGCCATCATGAACATGGAACCTCGGCGACCAAGAAAGCAGCCCAGCGTCTGACCGGTCGTTTAGCAGCACTTAGCAGATTCATCTCAAGATCCGCAGAGCGCGGGTTACCTTTCTTTGAAACACTCAGAAGCAACGCTCCATTCAATTGGGGTCCCCCAGCAGCAAAAGGCCTTCGAGGAATTGAAAAAGTATCTGACCAGCTTGACTGCACTGACCAGCCCAAGCAAGGGAGACTTATTGTTACTCTACGTCGCAGCCTCGCCACACGCAGCAAGCGCAGTCCTCATCAAGGAGCTCCGCGAAAAACAACAAGACCAGACAAGCCCCAATCTACTATGTTTCAGAAACCCTCGAAGGCCCAAAGAGAATTATTCGAGCTTGAGAAATAGCATACGCCGTCGTTAGGGCGTCAAGAAAGCTCAAGCACTATTTCCATGCGCACGAGATCCTAGTACCTTCGTCGTACCCCCTCGAGAACATTTCAAAACAGCGAAGCAGTGGGAAGAATAGCAAAGTGGGCAATCGAGCTTAACAGTTACGCTGTGACCTTCGTTGGCAGAATAGCAGTCAAATCACAAATAACTGGCTGATTTCATAGGTCAGAATGGACTCCAGACCCTCGCCCTGGGAGCCGCATCAAGACCAGTTTTTGGATCGTTACGTCGACGGAGCATGGGTGGCAACTGGGGCCGGTGCCTCGGCCAATCCTACTCTCGCCTTCCGGATCGAAGCTGAGATACGCAAGAAGGCTTGACTTCAGTGCACAAACAACTCAGCAGAGTACGAAGCTGTGATTCTGGCACTCTCAAGACTACGGTCCTTATCAGTCCGAAGGGCACTTATCAACACAGACTCTCAAGTCATCGCGGGGCACATTGAAAGAATTACAAAGCAAGAGATCCAGAGCTCCAAAAATATTTTCAATATGTCCGAAGGTTGGAATCCTTTTTCCTCGGCATAACTGTAAAAGCAATATCAAGGACCGAAAACAGCGAGGCAGATTGCTTAGCCAAAGCAGCCGCACAGCAGCTACAGCTTCCTCCGAACGTTTTCTACGAGGTTACCACTCGGTCAGCCTTTGAAGCTTCCGAAATCAGCATCAAGCTGATCAGCGCTATTCAGTGCGAAGATTAGAAAGCACCTATCATGGCCTACATAAAAGGACTCCATGAACCCAGCTCTAAAGAAGAAGAGAACAGACTAAAGCAAAGAGTGCGAGGGTACAAGATTGTGGATAACACCCTATCAAAGCTTCGGTAACCTCACCTTGGCTCAAATGCATGTCACAGTCCGAAGGTAACGACATTCTCAAACTCATCCACGAAGGTATATGTGGTTCACACAATGGCCCGAGGGCACTAGTAGGAAAAGCTTTCCGGCAAGGTTTCTACTGGCCAACTGCGCTGAGAGATGCTGAAACCATCGTCAAGAAGTGCGACGGTTGTCAACTGACAGCAAAAAACCAAAACACCCCAGGGGCTTCCCACAACCCTCATATGCCCAACCTGGCCTCTGCAAAGGTGGGCAATGGATCTCGTGGGCCCCACTACCGACGGCTCCGGGGAACCTTCGCTATGCGGTGGTAGCCGTGGAATATTTCACAAAATGGACTGAAACAAGACCGCTATCCTCCATAACCTCCCTCGCAGTAAAAAAGTTTTTCTGGCAGCAGATAGTTTGTCGCTTCGGAGTCCCCCAACATCTAACCGTCGACAATGGCACCCAGTTTGACAGCGAGGTTTTCAATGAATTCTGTGCACAAATCGGAACAATTCTATGCTTCGCCTAGTCCGACACCCGCAGTCCAATGGCCTAGTCGAAAGAGCCAACGCAACAATCTTCCAATCCATATCCAAAAAGTTGCAAGGCAGACCCATAGGTAAATGGGCAGACGAGCTAACTTCAGTCACCTGGTCTCACAATACCTCCGAATGCAGAGCAACCAAATTCACACCCTTCAAACTTTTGTTCGGCGAAGAAGCCGTGTTACCAGAGGAGCAAAAATACGTTTCACCGAGAACAACCCTCGCAAATGATGAGCCAGCCAAGCTGACTGACAAAGACTTGCTAGAAGAAAACAAGATGCAGCGCAGTGCACAACCTTTGCAAGTATCAGGAAAGAGACCAAAAAATGGAGAGATAAAAAAGGTCAGAATCAAAAACCTGCAGAAGGGTTGACCTCGTCCTCATCCGTAAACAAAACGCCAGCATGGCCGGAAAGTTTCAGCCTAAGTGGACAGGCCCGTTCCTGATCGCAGAATGCAATCGTCCAGGCTCTTTCCATCTCTCCGACAGCGAAGGTAATATCCTACCACACACCTGGAACATTGACGACCTTCGCAAATTCTACCCATAGCGGAGCCTTAGCGAGCCCTCGCGATATGTAATCTTTGTCACATATATGTTATCTACACTCATGTACTTGACAAGAACAGGAGCTGCACTCTTTTTCCTTACGAAGGGCGTAAGGTTTTTAACGAGGCAGTATCCAAAGCATTAATACAGCTAGAACCCCCAAAAAGTAAAATCTCCAACCCTCTACTCCCAAACATCGAAAAGCGGATCTCTTTCAAGAGCGCTACATTCGATGAAAACCTGCTAAGATTGCTTCGAAAAACATTCCTTTTCTTTTCAAAGCAAACTTCACCTCCGCCTAAGACAAGGGAGGGCGAAGTCCCAAAAAAGTCGAGCACCCTGGCACAAACGACAGGGGCTCGCAAAAAAAAGCAAACTTCACCTCCGCCTAAGACAAGGGGAGGGGCGAAGTCCCAAAAAAGTCGAGCACCCTGGCACAAACGACAGGGGCTCGCAAAAAAAGCAAACTTCACCTCCGCCTAAGACAAGGGGAGGGGCGAAGTCCCAAAAAAGTCGAGCACCCTGGCACAAACGACAGGGGCTCGCAAAAAAGCAAACTTCACCTCCGCCTAAGACAAGGGGAGGGGCGAAGTCCCAAAAAAGTCGAGCACCCTGGCACAAACGACAGGGGCTCGCAAAAAAAGCAAACTTCACCTCCGCCTAAGACAAGGGGAGGGGCGAAGTCCCCAAAAAAGTCGAGCACCCTGGCACAAACGACAGGGGCTCGCAAAAAAAGCAAACTTCACCTCCGCCTAAGACAAGGGGAGGGGCGAAGTCCCAAAAAAGTCGAGCACCCTGGCACAAACGACAGGGGCTCGCAAAAAAGCAACTTCACCTCCGCCTAAGACAAGGGGAGGGGCGAAGTCCCAAAAAAGTCGAGCACCCTGGCACAAACGACAGGGGCTCGCAAAAAAGCAACTTCACCTCCGCCTAAGACAAGGGGAGGGGCGAAGTCCCAAAAAAGTCGAGCACCCTGGCACAAACGACAGGGGCTCGCAAAAACGCAAACTTCACCTCCGCCTAAGACAAGGGGAGGGGCGAAGTCCAAAAAAGTCAAGCACCCTGGCACAAACGACAGGGGCTCGCAAAAAAGCAAAACTTCACCTCCGCCTAAGACAAGGGGGAGGGGCGAAGTCCCAAAAAAGTCGAGCACCCTGGCACAAACGACAGGGGCTCGCAAAAAAGCAAACTTCACCTCCACCTGAAATAAGGGAGGCGCGAAGTCCAAAAAGTCGAGCACTCTCGCACAAGCAAAGGCAGGCCTCGGGCGGGTCCACATTCTCCGTCTCGCCCGACCAATGTGGCACCCTCGTTCAGCAGAGTCTCGGCATAGCAACTGCTGCACCATTTTGCAAACCGCAAACTCCAAACCATCGACCTTCGTAGCACCCTCGAAATAGTGACTATAGACGTACGGGTCGCTGTCCTCTCCAAATCAGCGTGTTAAAAAGCAATGCGCGAGCCTCGCTAAAAGAAAAAGGGGGCGTCGCTGTTTTTTCAAAACAAGCTCACGAGGAGCAAGTGCGCGAGCCTCGCTAAAAAGAAAAAGGGGGGCGTCGCTGTTTTTTCAAAACAAGCTCACCGAGAGCAAGTGCGCGAGCCTCGCTAAAAGAAAAAGGGGGGCGTCGCTGTTTTTTCAAAACAAGCTCACGAGAGCAAGTGCGCGAGCCTCGCTAAAAGAAAAGGGGGGGCGTCGCTGTTTTTTTCAAAACAAGCTCACGAGAGCAAGTGCGCGAGCCTCGCTAAAAGAAAAGGGGGGCGTCGCTGTTTTTTCAAAACAAGCTCACGAGAGCAAGTGCGCGAGCCTCGCTAAAAGAAAAGGGGGGCGTCGCTGTTTTTTCAAAACAAGCTCACGAGAGCAAGTGCGCGAGCCTCGCTAAAAGAAAAAGGGGGGGCGTCGCTGTTTTTTCAAAACAAGCTCACGAGAGCAAGTGCGCGAGCCTCGCTAAAAGAAAAGGGGGGCGTCGCTGTTTTTTCAAAACAAGCTCACGAGAGCAAGTGCGGCGAGCCTCGCTAAAAGAAAAGGGGGGCGTCGCTGTTTTTTCAAAACAAGCTCACGAGAGCAAGTGCGCGAGCCTCGCTAAAAGAAAAGGGGGGTGTCGCTGTTTTTTCAAAACAAGCTCACGAGAGCAAGTGCGCGAGCCTCGCCAAAAGTAAAACGGGGCGTCGTGGTTAAACAATATAAGAAACGTTAAATAGCGCAGCAAACAGGGCACACAACCCATACATCTTTCTCATGCTATTACAATGTAACGTCACAACAACAAACATATCCGAAAAATAAAAATTCTTTACAAGGAAACCATCGCTCCCCTCAATCAACATCAAATCACCGAAACCTTCGGCCTCCTCCTCAAACCCCCCCTCCACTGGAACCAGGGGTCCCCACAACAAAGGAGCTGCAGGGACAATTGGCAGCTCCCCGGGTAAAACCCTCGCCTATACATGTATCTATGCCCCGTCTCACTAACCTCCGAAGGTTCTTCCTTCGGAATCAAAAGCGCCCCATCCGAACCAATTTCAAGCTCTCTTTGCCCGAACAAATATTCTAAAGCTGCGTTCTCGTCAATATCATCATCACCGCCAGCTTGCGAGGTCGAAGAAGATCCAAACAAATAACGATCGGCTTGACGGTCTGTATAGTCTGCTTCGCGCCAAAATCGACTCGACCTACTATTTTTTAAATCATACCTCCGCACCTTCGACCACCAAAAACGTTCAAAGGAAAGCGAAGGATATTTAAACCTAGCGCGAGCCCACGATTCACCAGTTATAAAAACATCTTGGTAGTTCAACATCAGTGGAGTCACGTTGAATACGTCTAGCACGGTTCCGTCAGGAACCTGCATGTTGCACAAAAATACGAGATGTCTCAGCCTCGTCAAGTCTTTACAAACAACCACAATTTCTACAAAAAGGCCTCCCTCGCCCCAACAATCCCGAGGTTCACACCTGACCACTTTCCCTATGAGCACCACCCGCAGCTCCGCTGTCGATAGCCCCTGAACCTTCGCCAACAGCGACGGTCGAGGCTTCAGCAGGCGTCTCCTCCGCCGCAGATCTTTCCACGACAGCCTCGACGGTCGAAGCAGGCCCCTCTTCCGTCGCGGTCTTTTCCACAACGACCTCTTCAATGCTCGGGACGTCCCCAGTCAACGCCTCGATCTCGGCGAGCGTAACCCCCGCAACATTCACCTCAGGGGCGGCTTCGGAGCCACCTACCGCTGCAACTTCCGTGGGCGGCGAGGGCAACGCATCTTGTCGAGCCTACAAGCAAAACAAAAGGCAAACCTCGCCAAGATCAATAATAATCCCTATGAAACAGATCAACAAAATTGAGAAGTCCGAATAAGTATGCAAACCTGACGCATAGCCTCGGCAGCCTCCTCGAAGGCGAGAGCTCGGCCGCCGCCAGAGATCCAAAACTTGCGGAGCAGGCGCATCGCGCAGTTCCGAACTTCAGAATCGTCAACCTTCATGCGGCGAACCTCTTCGACCGACGGAAAGGCATGGTTCGGCCTCTTGACTCTGCGAAGGTGATCACAACCAGCCAGCCGAAGCGTGCTCGCCATCGCCAAAGCCCCGGCGTAGCCACCAAAATCGGCCGCATTGGCAACTAACGAGCTAAATACATCAAGCTCATTGCCCAGCCAGCCCTCGAAGGACTCCGCGTCAGCTGCAAGCAACGGCTCTCCGGCAGAGCCTCCAGCCTCGGTCAGACAGCAATCAACCTTACGCTTGACATTTTCCATACTTTTCCGCCAGGATTCGCCCAAATCCGCCAAGCGACCCTCGATAACGGCCAGCGCCTTGTCCTTCGCCTTTCCCTCGGCAATCAAATCAGCATTACGCTTCGCCAGCTCAACTGCCTCCTCACGAGCCTTCGCGGCTTTCTCCGAAGCATTCTTCAGTTCAATCTCTTTATTTTCCAAGCCTCGCGCAAGTCTGCTATTCTCCCTCTCAAGCTCATCAAGCTGGCTTCTCATAAATTCCATGTCGGAGCCAACCTTCCGCCTTGCCGCACGGTTCTAAAGCATTAGCTCCGCCAGCTTAACGTCCACGTCGGCAAAGGTATCACCAACCGCTTGGTCCGCAAGTCGAACCTCTGCCTCCGGCACACAAATACGGCCGAAGATTCGGCCTAAAAAACGCCTTTCCTCTGGGCTGCACTGCAAGTGACATTCCTGAAGGTCCGGACTAGTAAACAGCTCCGTTGCCGGATCAGAAATCCCAAGCCTCTTAGCATACTCCGGAAGGCTCGACCGACTCGCCTCGCCAAACGGTCTATTTCCCCGGACCCGGTCGGACTCAAGTTCTCCACCAAACTCCACACCCTCTACCCACAGATGCGAGCCCACAAAGCTGGAAATCGACCCTCGTCGAGGGCTGCCTGGCTCAACGTCTTGTGCGATGTCGACCGCGCTCTGGTCAACCATCGCATCAGCACTCAGCGAGGCTGCACCTCCGATAGACACATCTTCATCAGTGTCATGACCCTCGTTGGAGCTCTCGCTGCTTTCTTCAGACGAACCCTCGTCCGTCTCCCCCTCCTTTCCAGCTTTCTCCTCCCCCACCCCATCATCATCAGACCAATCCTCGTCGCCCGACATCTGAATTAAAGCGCTGATCCCCCCAACGCGAGGCACGCGCCCCCCAACTATAACGGCACCTCGGCCGCTTGGAGCTACGGCCGAGGAGGAAGAAGTGCCGGCAACCCCAAAACCGGTAGCGACCTTCATCGCGAGCACCTTCGCTCGGCCGCCAACGCCGCCACGGCCACGGCCACGACCTCTCTTCGGCCGCGACACAAAATCCCCCCCTCGGTGGCGGCACGTTTCCTTTTCTTCGGCGCGTCATCGCTCGAAGGGACGGGCCAGTCCTTGTACCAGATCCCAAGAATGTCGAACATCCTGTTCACTCGACCTCCGCTACCCACCGAGCTGTGGATAGCCTTCACCTCCAATGTGGATAATTTCCCAACAAGCTCTTCAGCCCACTGCTGAACCCGCTTGTAAACAGCTTCGTTCCCATCCTCGCGCCTCAGAAACTTTGCAAGAACTTTTTCCCAAACCTTGTTCAAATCAACTATCGGTTTCTTCAAAGTTCAAACCCTTAGCCTCATACTTGGGGTCCTCCCCGACTCCAAACCATTTTTGCCTTCGGCTAAGGGGCCATACCTTCGCACAACAATATTCTTCGACCAAGTCGCGGGCGCACTGAGATCGCGCCACAACCCTCAAGCAATCAACCGCAGCATGAGCCTCGGCGCTCATCTTGGCCTCGGCGCCGACATCTCCGAGAAGCGGAAGCTCGCCGCAAAGCTCGACGTCGCCACTAAGCTTGTAGTAAAACCAAGATTCTTGCCATCCGCTGCTCCACTTATTCTTCTGGGCCTGCACCGGCACCTCCGACCCAGCGCGATAGCAGAATGTGTACACAGCAAACTGTCCAAGACGAGTGTTACCTTCGCCACAATCCATCTTGCGGGGCTGCATGTGCACACGATGAGTGCGTATAAAACCCTCGACGTGTGGAGCGGTGCCCTGAGAACGGCATGCCCACACGTACACTGACATCTTCATAAAACAAGAAGGCGTCAACTGATGAAACTTCAGGTTGTACCTTCGAAGAACGGAGGTCACAAAGGAAATCACCGGGAAGCGAAGGCCAGCCGAAAAAAATTCTTCAAAGACCACAATCTCATCCGCCTCTGGCTTCGGAATGGTCTCCCCACTGCTGGTCCTCGCCTTGCCTTCCTCAATCCAGCCCCACCTCACATAAGATGCAATCTCACTGGCGCAAACCCGGCTAAGACCAAACTCGAAGGTAACCCCCTCATCCGCGACGGCGGGAGAACCAGCCCGAGCAGTCTGCTTCAATCTGGCCATCCCTTCAGCTACCAACACTATCAAACAAACCCTCGCACACAAGTATGTTCGCCAATGCCTGTCCAAACCCTCGCACGCAAGCTAAAACAAACCTTCGCTACAAGCAAATCGCAACAGCAGGACGGCTATAGCAGAGGGCACAATCAAAACTCTTCACCCACCCTTTCTATTTATAGGCCGGGAGACGAGCCCCTCACCCGACGAAATCGGCACGACAACCGAAAAACGCGGGGCAAAAAACGAAACAGGCTTCAATAGTACAAACAACACCACAACGGCCCAGCCCAAAGCAGTCGCGGGCGTCGCTGCCGAGGGTCCCATTTATTGTCCCCATTGAAAGGCGCTGCTTGGGCCTAAACACGGTTTTTTAGATCCAAGACAACGAGGGGCTACTGTTGGGGGAAAGGACCCTCGGCAGAAGCGCCGCTCGAACTGGTGCTCGAAATTAACCCTCGCGCAATGCCTGTTGTCCTTGCGAGGTCCCTCTCCTACTGGGGACCGTTACCCTGACCCCCGGACGCGGGTTCAACCCTCGTCGCTTCGTTGCATTCCATGCAGGTCTAAGTCGACAGTCGCACTGCAGGAAACCCTCGCTGGCCCACAACGCCACCTTCGCTTGGAGCGAAGGTTCAAGCAAGCGGCGAGTGTGCGCTGTCCCGAAGGCGAGCGAAGCCGAAGGTTCGGCGAGCACGGCCGAAGGTCAAACCTTCGGTCTTCTCCCCCGAAGGCAAGAAAAGCCGGAGGTCCGGCAGATGGCGGAGGGGCGTGGGCCCAAGGGCGAGCGCGGCCGAAGGTCAAAACCTCCGCACCTTTCCCCGAAGGTGAACAAGAACCAGGTGGCGGCGCGTTGGAGGGTGGCCAATTAGGGTTTCCGCTTCAGCTGTGTATTTACGCTTTTGCCCTTCCTCCCTGCGTGGAGGTGAGGAATCTTCCCTGTACCCTTTTGTAATTTGGCCCGTGCCCCTTGGCATTCCCTATAAATACCAAGGGGATGAACAGTGTAATGAGACGACTTTTTGGGAAATTGAGCATCTTCCACTTCCGCCTTACCTTCGCTACCGCTTCCGACGCTTGGCCGCCTTCGCTCTTCCCCCTGCACAAGTGCGGAGGTGGGGCAAGTGCGTTCCCAACAGCTTTAGTTGGTAGACTGAAAAGAAAGGCAAAAGCCTTTGGTGAGGACCATACACATCTTGAGCGAATGAGTGAATCATTTGAGGAACTTGCTTTGATTTTCAAAACTCCTAAAAACTCCGGATTATAAAGTTGCTCAAGGAACAAAAGTTAAGCACCTCTGTGAAAGCTGATCTAACATGCAGTGACTAAGGATTTGAGGAGGCTAACAAGCCCCATGGGTGACAAGGTACTAGGGTGAGTAATAGACCAATTTATTCAAACCATGGTAGACACTTTGGTATAGACCTGGCACTTGTGAATAATAATCGGCATTGAAGCAACTCCTGATCAACAACCAAAACCTTAGCTTTTGCTCGGGGACGAGCAAAGGGTAAGCTTGGGGGAGTTTGTTGGCGGTTCTTATCGACATATTTATTCCGCCAACATAGTCCACATAAAAGGAGAAAAGCATGTATTTTACTCATATATACATTTATTGCTAACCAAGTTCCACATGTAGTGCAAAGTTATGTTTTGCAGATCATAAACATGCATACAGGTGGATAACAACCAAA
The DNA here is from genome assembly GCA_009763385.1 of Coix lacryma-jobi var. lacryma-jobi. Classification (NCBI taxonomy): domain Eukaryota; kingdom Viridiplantae; phylum Streptophyta; class Magnoliopsida; order Poales; family Poaceae; genus Coix; species Coix lacryma-jobi. Next base: position 17,878,174 of record CM019826.1, read on the forward strand.
AAGGCATAATCCAACACGCCGAAATGCGCAAAATGAACAAGGACACAAAAAGCCCATATAGAAGTGCAGCAAATTTCAGCCGGGAACAAACTCAGGAGCCCAAAAGGAGCAGCCCAGGCTTTTGCCTGGGCTTGTTGGGCCCAGCAAGGGGGCGGCCGCCCCCTGGGTCGGCCGCCCCCCTGGAGATGCCACGTGGCCACCGCCTTTGCAGAGGCGGTGCAATCAATGCCCCTAAGGCGGTTTCGGGTGAATTTTGCAGCAAGCCCCCTCCTAAACCGACCTAAAGCACCTATATAAGGAGAGGGGGAGGGAAGGCCAAAGTAGAACACAATCACCTCTTGAGCTACACACTTGGGCACTACCTCTTCTTAGTTTTTCCTTGTTCTTGTGTTGGAGAGAGAGCTAGTCAAAGCTAGCAAGGAGGGCTTGGCTCCTTGGAGAGATATTGGGTATGAATAAGAAAGATCTGATCTCCAAAGCCCAGTCTTCATTCTTTCGATACAGTTCTTCATATGAACTAGAGTATAGTTCTTATTCTAGTATTTTGGTATATGACTTAGATCATAGGTCTTATATCATGTTGCTAGTATATGAACTTATGAATAGTTCTTGTGGAATTAGTATAATATACATTCTAGTGTATAGTTCTTATAATATATTGCTACCCTAGGGTTAGTAGTGTATTATATGAATTAGAGCTAAGTGTGTATTGTATTATTCTCACATAGAACATTAGTCTAATTGCTTCATGCTTGTTATATGATTAGAAATGAGCTTATGTCAAGGGTGGCGGTTTATCATGCTCTTCTGAGTAGGCTCAGGCTTCTTACCTGTCGATCCGTAGGGTCGGGGACCCGGGGGAGTCTGAGTGGGATCTGTGCATGCAAGCATGGTGCTTGGATGTAGAGATCGGGTAATTGCATGGTCTTAGTCCACGGTAGTGGGGATGGCGGCAGGTGGTGACAGCCCTGTCTGTCCTTGGCATTCCCCCACGTTCGGCTAGGGTGTAGGAGTCTAAATTGTTACGAGAGGTTGCTGGCAGACCAGTACTCGCGTAATCTCCCGAACCATCTGAATCATGAGATTAGTTCTATGTCATATGATTGCAAGATTAACTTGTTCTGTGTATGACCTGTATCCAGACCATGCCTGCTCTATTAGGTTATTCAATTATTCTTTTATTCATTTATTCTTTTAGTCTCTTTTTACTCTTTGCCCTCTTGCCATGCTCATGATTGTGTTTCTCCACTATTCAAATCATCACTGTTTATCACCTGTTATGACAATTGATCCATTATTGCTATCATGGTATTTGGTACTATGTTTATCCTAGAACTTGATACATACAAAGCCTTCCTCGAGCGAACCAATAAATCACGATACTCGGTATATCTCCGGGTGAAATGCTACACGATAATTCCGTGCGCTTGCGGAGCTAAACTCCAAACCTACGAACTATCGTAAAGATGCATGCTTAACACTGTTGCTGGAAACGCGCCATTCTAAGCAACTTGTTAAGAGACATCGTACAGACACTTCTAGCGCCGTTGCTGGGAATAGATCTTCGGGTCCATTTCTATGCCAATATCCGGCGCCGTTGCCATGGATGGATTGCAAAGTCCATTCTTAGTGACGACGTTAGTAAGTGTCAACGTGCATTTCTGGCGCTGTTGCCGGGGATGGATCGTAAGGTCCATTCTTAGTAATAACGTTAAGAAATGCCAACAGTCAGTGTTGATGTAGTGTTACAGCCATCACCCACCACCACCGTGAACCATATGAATGAAGAGGCTTTCCAGGAAGATCTAGTGGTGGATAAATTTCCAGATGTGTTCCTCGATGACTTGCCAAGTATGGCACCCGATCGCGACATTGAATTTATTATTGAGATTTTACCTGGAACTGCACCCATAGCTAAAAGACCATATAGGATGGGAGTACCTGAACTAGAAGAACTTAAGAAACAAATTAGAAAGTTACAAGAAAAAGGGTTCATTCGTCCTAGCTCGTCGCCTTGGGGAGCTCCTGTTATCTTTGTTGATAAAAAGGATGGTGGTCAGCGGATGTGTATTGACTATCGATCGTTGAATGAGGTTACTGTCAAGAACAAATACCCATTGCCGAGGATTGATGATCTGTTTGACCAGCTCAGAGGTGCATGTGTGTTTTCTAAGATTGATCTGCGTTATGGTTATCATCAGTTGAAGATTCGGGCATCTGATATTCCAAAGACAGCTTTCACTACCAGGTATGGGTTGTATGAGTATACAGTCATGTCTTTCAGATTGACCAATGCACCTGCCTACTTTATGTATACGATGAACAAGGTGTTCATGGAGTACCTTGACAAGTTTGTTGTAGTGTTTATTGATGATATTCTGGTATTCTCCAAGAACAAAGAAGATCATGCCGAACATCTGAGGCTAGTGCTGCAAAAACTCCGAGAGCACAAGCTGTATGCCAAGCGTAGCAAATGTGAGTTCGGGTTGAAGGAAGTTTCCTTCCTTGGACATGTTGTGTCTAATGGAGGTATCTCAGTAGATCCAAGCAAGGTTGAGGATGTGCTAAGATGGAAACCGCCAACAGATGTGACCGAGATTCGTAGTTTCCTCGGATTGGCTGGTTCTTACAGAAGGTTCATTGAAGGTTTCTCCAAGCTTGCTAAGCCAATGACAGCTCTACTAGAGAAGAATGCTAAGTTTGTCTGGTCTGATAAATGCCAGGCTAACTTCGAGGAATTGAAGAAACGTCTGACCATAGCTCCAGTACTGATACTACCATATCTTAGTAAGGACTTCTCCATCTATTGTGATGCATCTCACCTAGGTCTGGGTTGTGTTCTTATGCAAGAAGGCAGAGTTGTGGCATATGCATCTAGGCAATTGAGAAAACATGAGTTGAACTATCCCACACATGATCTTGAGTTAGCAGCTGTTGTCCATGCATTGAAGATCTAGAGACACTATCTAGTGGGTCACAAGACAGACATCTATACTGATCATAAGAGCTTGAAGTACATATTCACTCAGTCTGATCTGAATTTGAGGCAACGCAGATGGTTAGAGTTGATTAAGGATTATGATTTGGAGATACACTACCATCCCAGGAAAGCCAATGTCGTAGCAGATGCCTTGAGTAGAAAAAGCTATGTTAATGAGGTTCGAATTGCCGCTATGTCAGAAGAGTTGTGTGCTGAATTTGCATATCTAAATCTGGGAATTGTGACTAATGCCATGGAGTTGGTACTGGAACCCATGTTGATGCAAGAGATACGTAAGGGTCAGATGGCAGATGAGAAGTTGAAGCAGATAGCAGATAATATTGTTCTCGGCAAATCATCAGGGTTTCGGTTAGATGATGATGGTACGTTATGGCATGGAAAGAGGTTATGTGTACCTAAAATCAAGGAGATTCGAGAGACTATTCTGCGAGAAATACATGAGTCAGCTTACTCCATTCATCCTGGAAGTACTAAGATGTATCTTGATCTTAAGAAGAAGTATTGGTGGGATGGTCTGAAACGAGATGTAGCCGAGTATGTAGCTCTGTGTGATACCTGTCAGAGAGTGAAGGCAGAACATCAGAGACCCGCTGGTTTGTTGCAACCTATGAAGATACCTGAATGGAAGTGGGAAGAAGTCGGCTTGGACTTCATAGTTGGTTTGCCTCGTACTCAGAGAGGTTATGACTCCATATGGGTAATGGTCGACCGTTTGACAAAAGTTGCTCACTTTATACCCATCAAGACTACCTATACAGGAGCTAGATTGGCAGAGTTATACATGGAACAGATAGTCTGCTTGCATGGAGTGCCTAGAAAAATTGTTTCCCATCGTGGTACTCAATTCACTTCTCACTTTTGGCGGATGATACATCAATCGTTGGGTACAAAATTGAATTTCAGCACTGCTTATCATCCTCAAACTAATGGATAGACATAAAGGACAAATCAGATCCTAGAAGACATGCTGAGAGCTTGTGCATTACAGTATGGCACCAGTTGGGACAAGAATTTGTGTTATGCAGAGTTCTCGTACAACAACAACTATCAAGAAAGCCTTAAGATGGCACCGTTTGAAGCTTTATATGGGAGACCGTGTAGAACACCGCTGTTCTGGGATCAGACAGGTGAAAGTTAGGTGTTTGTACCTGATGTGCTGAGGAATGCCAAGGAACATGTTAGAATAGTCAGAGATAACCTGAGGGTAGCTCAGTCTCGACAGAATAGTTATGCAAACAACCGTCGTCGAGATCTGTCTTTTGCAGTGGGTGATTATGTCTACCTGAAAGTGTCACCGATGAGAGGTGTGAAAAGGTTCAATAAGAAAGGAAAGCTAGCACCACGGTACATAGGACCATTCAAGATTCTTGAGAGACGTGGAGAAGTGGCATATCAGTTAGAGTTACCTGAAAGCTTAGCATGAGTGCATAATGTGTTCCATGTTTCTCAGCTAAAGAAGTGTCTATGAGTGCCCGAAGAACGGATACCGTTGGAAGAGCTCACAGTTAAGGAAGATCTGACTTATTTTGGAGAGCTCATCATAGGTCAGATCTTCCTTAACTGTGAGCTCTTCCACTAAACCACACATACCGTTGGAAGAGCTCACAGAACGGATATCCGATTAAGATTTTGGAGACAGCTGAAAGAGTTACCAGAAGCAGAGTAATAAAGATGTGCAAGCTTTAGTGGAATCAGTACTCAGAAGAAGAGGCAACCTGGGAAAGAGAAGATGATCTGAGGAAGTCATACCCGCAGCTGTTTGAGTAAGCACCGCTGGAATCTCGAGATTCTTTAAGGGGGTAGATTTATAACATCCCAAATTTTTGCATTATTTGAAATAGGCAATATGATTTAATTTATGCATTTCATGTGTTGCATAAAACCTAGGCAATAAATAATATTTACAAAAGCTAAAATAAATCCTAGGCCAAAGATCATGTTGATGCATACATGCTGGTGCATAATTTATTTTGTGATGTGTGGTTTTTGTTCAAAAACTGGTTTGAATTCAAATTAGATTTCAAATTTTCTTTGAAAACTCAATTCTGAAAAATGGAAAAGCATTTTTCTCTCCCTCTTTCCCTTTCTTCTCTTTTGGCCCGTAGCAGCACAACCGGCCGGCCCCCTTTTTCCGCTCGGGCCGCTCCTTCTCTTCCGCGCAGCCAGCCGGCCCATTTTTCTTTCCCCCGCGCGCAGCGCTCTCCCTCTCCTTTGGGCCGCTCGCTGGCCCATCTCCGCTCGCGCCCGCGCCCCGCGTGCAAGCGTCGTGGCTTTCCCCCGCAGACGCTGACAACGCGCCCCCGCTTGTCAGCTCCTTCCTCACCCCACGTCCGACTCAAGCCCAAGTTGTGGCCGACCCTGGCACGCGCTCGTGCCTGCTTTATCAGCCGCGCCAACCCCCTATTAAGGCTACCGAGAACCCGCCGCCTCTCCTCATGCAACAAACTCACGCCCTCATGCCCTAAATCGTCGCAACCGAGAGCTCCGCCACCCGCCAAGTTTTCACCGCCGTCGAGCTCGCTGTTCGTCGCTTCACCGTCGACCCAAGGTGCCCACTGAGCTCCGCAGTCTATCCCCGAGTCCATTGAAGTGTTTCTTTTCCTTTTTCTCCCTCAGATTGGTTCCTTAATCTCTCGCCGTCGTTGCAGAGCCCCACCGTCCGCCTCGCCGAGCGATTCGCCGTCCCAGAGTTGCCTCGAACGCCATCTTCGTCGCTAGTGAGTTCGCCTTGAGCTCCTGGTTCGTTTGGACCAAGTCCTGAGGTCTCTACCTCCCCATGGAGCCGTTCCGAAGATCGCCGCCGCTCTCCGGTGCTGGCGCCGCCGTAGGCCACCGCCCTGCCTTTCTTCTCCGGCAGCAGCGCCGCTCCCTCCTCCCCGATCTAATCTGCACCATCAAAACCAGATCCAACGGCCCGCATCCACCGATACCCCTTCGGTGGCCATTTTCCCCAAAACCCCTTACACATTTTTAGATCTCAACCCGCGGTCCATTTCATACTGTGCGTTGAGTCTGTGTAGACTTACATCCAAGCCCCTGCATTTTCATCTATTTGAGGCACAATCCAGTCAGTTCTGCAGTTTTCTATTTAAATTGTTTCAAATTCAAATTCAATTTCAATTTATTCACAGTTTTGCCACTAGATTCAAATGCTTATAACTTCTACGTTTTTAGTCCGTTTTAGTCCGTTCAACTCGTGTTACTTTTGTTTTGAAAAGATCTATCCGTCTATGTGAAATTATATATTGTTTTCTGTATTTAAAATTTGAGTTAGATCTAATCTACTAATTAAGGTTTTGAATCTTGTTTAGCTCATAACTTTGGTGTTACAATTCTGTTTTTCGTGATCTTTGCGTTTATGTGACCGTGGTAGATCGTAGGTTCTGTTTTCAAACTTTTTATCTTATTTTCTTGATGTTGGTGTAATGTTCTAACTATAGATTGTTCGCTTTGCATGATTGTTGTCCGGTTGTTTGGTGTTGATGTGGTAATCGAGTATAGACGGTGAGACATACGCTGGTGATCAAGAGCCCTACTTCGATAACCAAGAGCAGCAAGAGTTTACGAACCAACACAAGTATAGCATGGGATCCTCCTTGATGTCCTATTCACCATGAATCATTTGATTTCATATGCATGTGTCTAATTTTGATACCTATCTAGTTTATCCTAGATTTTGACTTGTGACCTTGTTAACCTTTGGGATGCTATGCATATGGGTAGTTTTTGCTAGAGCTTTACTTAAACCAAACATGATCTAATAACGGTGAATAAAACCTGATCTTTTAGCAACATGGTTTAGGATCTTCTGTCAGCAAAAGTTGGGACATACAGTGCAACCATGAGGGTTATATGGCTCTGACCTTAGCTCAGTATAAAGACCTTTTCTAGCTTGTTAGAGGTTACTCGAAAGGGCGCAAAGGCGCTTGACGAGCTGGATTTAGGGCGGCTTCTTTCCCCCTGCCTGCGTGCCGCAAGGTTGAGAGACCCTTCTTCCCCTTGCCTTAAGACCTAGCGGCCCTAACTTGTTAGACGAACCTTTGAAAGGCTTTGAGATATATCCTGCCTACTCACCTTGGAAGTGTTATGAGAGTAATTAACCCGGGCATCTGGATATCATCACTCATGGGTAAAGTGTACTCACTCTGCAGAGTTTTAATAAACTGATATATCAGCCGTGCTCACAGTCACGAGCGGCCCCGGAAAACTTACAGTGTAGTTGTTATATGTTGTTTATGATGCTCATGTTGGTCTTTATATTTCTCTATTTCAGTTATTATGATCATGTGGATTGGGTTCAAGCATAATATATGTTTTATTTAATTGTTAAAAGATTGCCAACTAAAAGCTACTGCAGTTGAACCCGTGTCAACTTTATTTGAGCCTCATAAACCGCATGTTACACATGTTAAGTACGAGATGTACTTATGCTTGTTTATTTTCTTCTCTACTTGGATAAAAATCTCGGATGGGTAATAGATTGCTATGGTAATGATGACTTCCCTGAAGAGTTCTAGTCTTGTGGTCAACTAGTCGACTTCCCTGTGTTAGAGCTACCGCAAGAGTTATCTTATTAATCCGCTGCTATGTAAAGACTTTGAATGTTATTCGTTATGTAATAAACATATGTGATGGTACTCCTTAATTTGTTGGCTTATGTATGTGATTGATCGCTGGGCGCACATAAGGTATTGCATTCAATTTTATCCTTAAAATTGGGTGTGACAATTCATGAGTTTGATCATAGTACATCTATATTTTTAAAATTTTTGTTTTATTTGTTTTTCCTTGTGTTCTTGATTTAGTGGAAGGATTTACCTTTATAGCAGCGAGATCAACCAGGTGGTGCACAGTTGGTAACTAGATGATACGAGGTGCTATGATTGCAATAGATCGGGTCTTTACGATTAAAAACCAGATCATGAATATTAGTGTTGACACTCAAAAGTGTCACCGATAAAGATGAATTTAGAAGAAGTATTCGGCCTATAAAATTAGAAGCCGAATTTGTCTTTAGGTGTTGAAAGGTCGGATTTTCTAAGATAAGTGGGCCTGGTCGTGTCTTAAGCTGAATGGGCCTGATTGTTTAGACTGCCGACTAGTCCTGTTATGTCCGACCAGGTGATGCTGGTCGGGGTGATGAATATCGAGCCTAGCGTTAATATGTGGGTCCTTCTCTTGTAGAGGACGTTTTGATCAGTATGGGCCGATAAAGTCCGTCAAACCGATCTGGTCAATACAAGAATTGACGAGATCAGGGTTACCTTATTGTGACCGGATTGGATTCTATTTTTGTGGAGTCCGGATAGGAAACTTGGAGATTGTATCTGGAGTTGTTTCCTATTGGGATAAGACCAACCCCCTCTATATATATATGAGAGGATCATGGCCGATTAGGGCATCCAACACCAATCGATCAAATCAATCTACTATCCCTTTTTCCTCTCTATCCTGCGGTTCGGCGCATCTCCCAGCGAGATTCGACGGCGTTCTAGGCGGCCTTGCTAGTCCTAGGACAACCTCTACGTGCTTCTCCCCGACGGGTCTTCCCGGGAGGAGTTCTAGAGTTACCCACACGAGACCTTAAAACCCTAGATCAACCTAGACCGGTCTCTAGATCGGTCTTCGCTGGTTTAGCCGGGGTCTCGCTGTCTCAGGTTGATCTGCAACCTCTTCAGGCGTTCTAGCCCTGCTGGTGTGTGATTCGGACAACTTCCAACGTCAACACACTTTTTGGCGACTCCACTGGGGAAGAACAAAATCTCATCTACTACCAACATGGGCGGCAAAGACGGTGCTACCGATAAAGATAACATCGTCCGTCCTGCTGGCATCGACGAACTCCCCGACGAGTTGAAGCAACAAGCGCAGGCTAAGCTTGACGCCGTTCTGAAGGCCTTCCTGGAAAGCTGTTCAAAGGATCGGCGCGGCAGAGTCACGCAAGACAAGGAGCCGGACTTCAGCGAGATTATTCCTATTACGTCAACCACAAACGCTGAAGATACTACCGACAAGGTAAATACCGAGGTACCTGAAGATTCTTACCCCACCCATGCTAATTTTTCTGCAATGCTGGTTGATACTTCAAAGACTCTTACCAATACGATCCAGCATTCATTTAAATTACTTAGTGATCGTATGGATAGGCTAGAAGGCAAGACCGCCGAACCCGAAACTTCAACCGGGCAACCATAGTTCGGCATGCCTTTCAATTCCTTTAGAGGGCAGACATCACATATCAATTTCGAACATCTAGGGTCTGCTGAGACCAGGCGTGGCGAAGCCGGTACATCGACAACTACTGGCAATATTCATTCTAACTCTGGTCGGACCATACACACCGACCAGAGTGGAGCAATGAATAGAACCCCAGGGGGATAGGGAACAATGTTGCCCAATCCACCACCACATCCAGGCCACAATCCTAGGCATGGTAGCAATGCTGACCTTGCTAACACCGATTTTGGACGAGCTATAAATCGGTTTAAAGAAGAAATAACTAGGTCGCTTGAGACCAGTTTGGGGGTCCAGTTCAAACCTACTAGGACCACATATTCTAAACCGTACCCTTCATGCTTCGATTTCATGAAAGCACCTGACGGCTGGAGGGTACCAGATTTTTACAAATTTAGCGGTGACGGTAGTAAAACAACTATGGAGCATATTAGCATGTTCCTAGCACAAATGGGTGAAGCAAGTACCTTAGATTATATGAATGTGTGACATTTTCCTTTGTCTCTTACTGGTACGGCCTTCGCCTGGTTTACGTCACTACCAGAATGCACCATAGGATCTTGGGCCGAATTAGAAGAGAAGTTTCATAATCACTTTTATGACGGGGTCCAGGAAACTAGGTTATCGCATCTCACATCGGTTTGGCAAGGACGCAGTGAGTCTGTGGTCGATTTCTTTAAACGTTTTAAAGAAATCAAGAACCGATGTTTCCATCTAATGATTTCCGACAGAGATCTAACAGATCTATGTCTTGCTGGTTTACGATGGGAGATTAAGGACAAGCTTGAGCATCACGAGTTCTTTAATGTAAATTAGTTGTTACAGAAGGTCGTTTCAATAGAATCGCGCCTCAAAGAACCTTATGATCCCCATAAGACTCATCGGTCGGGTGTACATATGGTTGAGGTGAACTCCGATAGCTCCGACGATGAGTCCAAAGATTATTACGCCGCAGAGATTTTATGGCCGGCGCAGAATAAATTGGATACTTGTCCTTCCCTTAAACCGATTCAGAAGAATCGGGGTGAGGAAGTGAAGTTTACTTTCGATTTCTCTAAATGCGACCGAATATTTGATGAATTGCTTAAATTCGGTTATCTTAAAATTAATTATACTTTGCCATCGCCCGACGAGTTGAAGAGAAGAGCTTATTGCAAATATCATAATTCTTTCTCTCATGCCACTAATGATTGCAATGTTTTTCATCGACTGGTTCAATCGGCCCTTAATGAAGGACGATTGAGTCTTACTGAGATGCAGATTAATACATCTCCCTTCCAAGTTCACATAGTGGAAGCAGGGAATCCTGCTATTTTGATTCGTCCGGAGCAGGCCGATACAACCAAGGGTAAGAATGTTGTCATCGGCGAACCACGGGTTGCACCGAACGCTGAGGGTGATTCAGGGCGCAAGGTGGTGCTCGAAAAGGGTGACGATGGCAAAAGCAAGCTCATGATCATGGCAGGGTCAGCACGACACCTACATAGACAAAGATATTTTGAGTCTAGGGCGGCACAACAAAGACCGACCAGGTCGGGCCCTCAGGCCGACCAGGCGGGATCATCTTCAAAGCGGCCAATACAGAGGACCGACCAGGTCAAGTCGGTCTCTGCTGATCTCAGTGTGACTGGTAAATCGACTGATGCAGTCGGTTTAGCCGGTTCGGAAGGTCCTACTTCCTACAAGACACATGTTGTGCGTACGTTTGTCCCACAGAAACCCGAGGTCAGGACTTGGAAGACCAATGAGGACAGAAGCAAGGGGAAGGTTGCTAGGGAGCCATGCACTTTTGATAAGCTCATGGCTAAATACAAGCAACAAAAGGCTGATTCCCAGAATCGGCCCTTGAAAAAGAGAGAGTCCACTCCTCCAAAGCGTGAGGACGAGAGGTCCAAACAGATGATGGTGGCCCGAGCGGCGTCTCCGACACCGAGATTTAACCTTCATTATCATCAGTGGGCTCCTCCTATTTCGCCACCACCACAGTGGGGTCCTCAAGGGGTATGGGTACCTTACCCTATGTCGGCGCATATGTATCATCAATCAGGATGGGGAATGCATACTTATCAATCTGCAAGAGTTTCAGTGTTCGATCGTCTGGGTGATCGGCCAGGCTCTAGTCAGAATCAGCTGGTCGCGACAAAAGCAACAAATTCTCAGTAGACGGGAAAGACACAGACGCGACAGATCTATGTACCGAAGAAGGTGCCAAATGTTCCCGTTGCTTCCCCAACCAGAATCAACCCAGTTCCTACTATTACAACCAGGTCCATGGAATTTCCTCTTGTTAATGAGCCTGAGCCAATGGCGGTTGAAGGACCAGTTGCAAACGAGGCGCCAGAAGCCCAAGACACTCCGGTTGAGGTGGAAGTAGAAAAGCCCGTCGAACGTGATCCCAAGTATATGCAGCCTAGATGGTGTCCTCCTGGTTTGACCAAGACTCAGCGGAGGAAACTGCAGAGGGCCCATTGCAACAAGCAGAGAAAGGAGCGGATCGACAAAATGAGGGAAGACATATTTAACTCGACGCATCCTACTTTCCCTCAAGGCAAGCGAGGAGGTGAAGAGTCGGCTTGTAATCAAAAGCCGACTCTAGCGATTGCAGAAACAAACATGTCGGAGCCAGGAGCGATCGGTTTGAACGCCGAATTGACTCAAGTGGCTTCGGGGGCAATCAGGTCGGAAACCGATCCGGCCACTTCAAGACAGATGCCGACCAGTTTGATGGTCCAGCAGGTTGAACCGATTACTTCTGGATCGGGAGTTGAGTCGACCCAACCAGGGTCTAAGACTGAGTTGGTTCCTAACATGCTGAAGGGGCTAGCTTTGCTTCTTGATAGCCTTGTTTCCTCTGTTGGTGTCGCTGCGACCAGTAATGAATTACCAGAAGGACAAGATGAAGAGATGGTGGACTATGAGCCTTCACCGAAAAGGGCGGAGGTCAACGTAGTTTACTTATCAGCCGACTACTATGTGGTCGGAGATGACTCAACGGCAACGGAGTTCAACTTCGCCACACAAACTGCTGTGTTCCAGAAGCCGAAAGAATCTGTCAATCATCTTAAGCCGTTACATATAAAAGGTCACATCAACGGTACACCAGTCCACAAGATGCTGGTCGACAGCGGGGCAATTGTGAACTTGATGCCATATTCGCTTTATCAGAAGCTCGGCGGTACTGATGAGGAGCTGATCGAGACTAACATGACTGTCACTGGAGTCGGAGGAGGAGAGCCTATCCCGGCCAAAGGAGTTGCGTCCAAGGAGCTGACCGTTGGGAGCAAGACTTTAGCCACTGCTTTCTTCATCGCCGACATACAAGGTAGTTATAATCTTATACTCGGACGTGACTGGATTCATGCTAACCGGTGCATACCTTCTAGCCTGCATCAGTTTCTTATCCAATGGGTAGGAGACGATGTTGAGGTGGTGCACTCAGACTCATCGGCCTATGTAGCCACGGCCGATGCTCCTTTGCTCGGGGGGCATGATACTATTGCTTGTTTATCTGGTCGGGACCTTTCTGATTTTCAATTTGTTAGTGTTACTAAGGAGGGTTTTGTACCAGTGTCCCTAAAGCCGATTGACAATCGGTTCAACATTATCATGTAATTTAATGGATGTTAATGTTGATTGGTTAAAGCATCGTGTTGAACAATATCGGGCTCATGAGACCGATACTTGTGAAGCTATTGATGATTTTGATGAGCTCAATAAGTTGGGCCAAGGTTTTACGTCGGCCGATCCTTTGGAACAAGTAGATATTGGGGATGGTTCTATACCAAGGCCGACCTTTGTAAATCAAAATCTTGAGGCCGATTATAAATTAAAGTTAATCGCCCTACTAAAAGAGTTTTTTGATTGCTTTGCATGGGATTATACGGAGATGCCTGGATTAAGTCGGGAACTTGTTGAGCATAGGCTTCCTATCAAGCCGGGGTTCCGACCATTCAAACAACATCCTCGACGTTTTAATTCTACAATATATGACCGGATTAAAGAGGAAATTAATCAGTTATTACATGCGGGATTTATCCGGCCATGCAGATATACGGAGTGGGTCTCTAACATCGTGCCCGTGGAGAAGAAAGACACTGGGAAAATCAGGGTCTGCATAGATTTTAGAGATTTAAATAGAGCCACTCCTAAAGATGAATACCCTATTCCTATAGCCGACATGTTGATCAATGATGCTTCAGGACACCAGGTTGTTAGTTTTCTTGACGACAATGCTGGTTATAATCAGATATTCATGGCCGAAGAGGACATGTCCAAAACGGCCTTTATTTGTCCTGGGTTTATTGGTCTCTTTGAATGGGTCGTGATGACATTCGGATTAAAGAACATAGGCGCTACCTATCAACGCGCTATGAACCTGATCTTTCATGATTTGATTGGGATAGTCATGGAAGTATATATTGATGATATTGTGATCAAATCGGCTACCCATGTGCCTCATCTGGCCGATTTGCGGTTAGCGTTTGAGAGGATGTGTCGCTATGGTTTGAAGATGAACCCGCTAAAATGTGCTTTTGGTGTATCAGCTGGGAAGTTTTTAGGGTTTATCATTCACGACAAAGGCATAGAGATTGGTCCTATAAGGATAGAAAAGATCAGGAAAGTTCAAGCGCCTACATGCAAAAAGGACTTGCAGAAGTTCTTGGGAAAAGTGAACTACTTGAGGAGATTTATTGCAAACTTGTCCGGGAAAATTATTCCTTTTACCCCAATATTGAAGTTGAAGAACGAAGCTGAGTTCACTTGGGAGGCAGAACAACAAGAGGCGTTTGAAAAGATAAAGGAATATTTGTCGTCTCCACCAGTTCTTCAGGCACCAAAGAGAGGAGTCCCCTTCCGATTATATGTCGCTGCCGAAGAGAGGATTATTGGAGCTGTCTTAACACAAGAAGATGGAGATAAAGAGTACGTAATTGCTTATATAGGTCGCCGTCTTCTTGATCCTGAGACAAGGTACGCCCATATTGAGAAATTATGCTTGTCCTTGTACTATGCTTGTTCTAAAATGAGACACTATTTACTATCTAGTACATGTGTTGTTGCATGCCAGACCGATGTAATTAAGCACATGTTATATCGGCCTATCCTTAGAGGAAGGGTTGGCAAATGGGCGTATGCATTAATTGAGTTTGACTTGACATATGAACCGTTAAAGACATTGAAGGGTCAAGTTCTTGCCGATTTCATTGTTGAGCATGGCATTTGTTTAGAAGATGAAATCGGTTATTTTACTTTTACTCCATGGAAACTTTATTTTGATGGATCGGCTTGTAAAGAAGGTCAAGGAGTTGGTGTGGTCATCATTTCTCCTAGTGGCGCAGAATTCGATATGTTAAGCCGATTGGATTATTTTTGCACCAATAATCAAGCCGAATATGAAGCTTTATTATTCGGTTTAGAAATTTTACGCTCCATGGAGGTTAGACATGTTGAGGCTTATGGCGATTCCCTGTTAGTAGTACAACAAGTTGCCGGTGAATTTTAATGTTTAGAGGAATCGTTAAATGTTTACCTTGACATGTGCCTTGATGTCATTACTCATTTCACCGAATTCCAGATTCGGCATGTACCAAGGCATGAAAATCATAGAGCTAACGTGTTAGCCCAGCAAGCATCTGGCTATAGTGTTAGTATACGCAATTTCCACATAAAGCCAATGCAAAGGCATGAAGAAATATTGTCGGCCCACATGGCCGACCAGTTTGTTCTGAAACCAGTTCGGTCACCTTGCACCAGCGACCAGGTGCATTTGAAGCATAATCAGGTAAATGCTATGGCCGACCAGGTTATTTATGAGCCAAGTCAGTTAATTCGTCCGATCGACCTGGTCGATCATGGAATGATTAAGTTGTTTGAAGGAACTCTAAATCGGTCCGAATCAAGTTCTAATGAAAGTGGGACTGATTTAGAAGATTGGAGGACTCCCTTGATAAAATATCTCAATAATCCAAGTGCTAAGGTTGACCAAAGTGTTCGGCGAAGTGCATTCAAGTATGTGTTGCACAATGATGAGGTTTACCGGAGGACTGCCGAAGACTTGTTACTTAAGTGTTTGGGATCTGATCAAGCAAAAGTGGCTATGGGAGAAGTTCATGAAGGTGTTTGTGGTTCACATCAATCGGCGCTGAAGATGAAATGGCTGTTACGAAGAGCTGGGTTTTATTGGCCCACGATGATAGCCGATTGTTTTCGTTACTACAAAGGACGCGAAGAGTGTCAACGGTTTGGAAACATACAACTTGCGCCTGCTGCTACGCTTCATCCTATTATCAAACCGTGGCCTTTTCGTGGTTGGGGGCTAGACTTCATTGGCCAGATTCATCCCCTGTCTTCAAAAGGACATCGTTTTGTTCTGGTCGCTACAGATTACTTCACTAAGTGGACTGAAGCGGTGCCTTTGAAGAATATGACACATAAGGAGGTAATTGAGTTTATTACTGAGCACATTATACATAGATTCGGTATACCGTAGACATTGACTACAGATCAAGGAACATCTTTTATCTCTAAAGAGGTACGGGATTTTGCCGAATTATATAAGATAAAGATGCTCAATTCGTCTCCATACTATGCTCAAGCTAATGGCCAAGCTGAGTCTAGTAATAAGACTTTGATCAAGCTTATCAAGAAAAAGATTAAGGACAACCCAAGGAGGTGGCACGAGGTTTTGTCTGAGGCTTTATGGGCTCATCGTGTGTCAAGACATGGTGCTATAAAAGTTACTCCTTTCGAGCTGGTATATGGACAGGAAGCAGTGTTACCCGTCGAGGTAAATCTGGATGCATATAGACTGGCTAAACAGAATGATTTAACTGCTGTTATGTATCATGATGCCATGATGGACAACATTGATGAAGTGACTGATAAAAGATTGAAAGCTCTTAAGGAGGTGGAGAAAGACAAAGCCCGGGTTGCCAGAGCTTACAACAAGAAGGTGAAAAGCAAATCGTTTCAAGTGGGAGAATTGGTATGGAAAACTATATTACCGCTTGGATCGAGAAGCAATAAGTTTGGCAAGTGGTCGCCAAGTTGGGAGGGTCCCTATAAAGTGATCAAAGTGATATTTGGGAATGCATATATGCTAGAGACGTTACAAGGTGAAAGTCTCTCAAGGGCAATAAACGGGAGGGACTTGAAAAAATACTTTCCAAGTGTTTGGCAAGAAGCCTGAGAGCCTTCCAAGCAGTGGCCGATACATGTATCGCCCTTAGAACAAAATAATTGGGATATTTTACCGAGTAACCGATGAGTTGGACATCGTTGTCGTTCGGTTTGTTTTTGGTTCTACTTAGGATCACCTAAAAACAGGGGGGCATATGTTGACACTCAAAAGTGTCACCGATAAAGATGAATTTAGAAGAAGTATTCGGCCTATAAAATTAGAAGCCAAATTTGTCTTTAGGTGTTGAAAGGTCGGATTTTCTAAGATAAGTGGGTCTGGTCGTGTCTTAAGCTGAATGGGCCTGATTGTTTAGACTGTCGACCAGTCCTGTTATGTCCGACCAGGTGATGCTGGTCGGGGTGATGAATATCGAGCCTAGCGTTAATATGTGGGTCCTTCTCTTGTAGAGGACGTTTTGATCAGTATGGGCCGATAAAGTCCGTCAAACCGATCTGGTCAATTCAAGAATTGACGAGATCAGGGTTACCTTATTGTGACCGGATTGGATTCTATTTTTGTGGAGTCTGGATAGGAAACTTGGAGATTGTATCTGGAGTTATTTTCTATTGGGATAAGACCAACCCCCTCTATATATATGAGAGGATCATGGCCGATTAGGGTATCCAACACCAATCGATCAAATCAATCTACTATCCCTTTTATCCCTTTTTCCTCTCTATCCTGCTGTTCGGCGCATCTCCCGGCGAGATTCGACGGCGTTCTAGGCGGCCTTGCTGGTCCTAGGACAACCTCTACGTGCTTCTCCCCGACGGGTCTTCCCGGGAGGAGTTCTAGAGTTACCCACACGAGACCTTAAAACCCTAGATCAACCTAGACCGGTCTCTAGATCGGTCATAGCTGGTTTAGCCGGGGTCTCGCTTTCTCAGGTTGATCTGCAACGTCTTCGGACGTTCTAGCCCTGCTGGTGTGTGATTCGGACAACTTCTGATGTCAACAATTAGCATTCACCAAAATTGATAGTTACTTCGACCTAATGAAAGATTTAATATTTTTTTTACACGACAGTCATATATTTTGAAAAAAAACTCTACTTAGCCCCTAATCTATTCAGTATGGTCTACTTAACTCTCAAACTATGAAACCGTCTGTTTTATCTTCTCAACTTTGTAAAACCAGTCAAATTACCTCAGACGGTTTTGGACGATGATTTTGCTACAGTAACAGTGGTTTTACTATAGTAATAATGGTTTTGGTTTTTCTTTATTATTTATTTTGGCTGAATCTTTGAAAAAAACATAGTAAATCATAGAAAAATCGTAAAATAAAAAATCCAATTTTATTGGACTCCACATGAATAGATCTACATAGTAAACATATAATACTATATTATTATAGTGAAACTTTTATGATGGCCTAACTATTGTATGCTTGAACTGTAGTAAAAATTTTATACTCATTGAATCATGTATAACTTAGTTATAGATTTATTTAGGGTTTGTGCTTGTTAAATCTAAATAAATCTATAACTAAGTTATATATGATCCAATGAGTATAAAATTTTTACTGCAATTCAATCATACAATAACTAGGTCATCATAAAAATTTCACCACAAATGGACCATAGAAACTGCAGTTATAGATTATTCCAATTAATTTCAAAAAGAACAGATCTAAATCTACAATAAAAACTTTATACTAAAGCATATCATATTATATATTCATTGTGTAGATCTACTCATGTAGAGTCTAAAAAAATTGGATTTTTTATTTTACGGTTTTTCTATGATATACTATGATTTTTCAAAGATTCAACCGAAATAAATAAAAAATCAAAAATCAAAACCGTTGTCACTGTCGCAAAGCCACTGTTACTATAGCAAAACCACCGTCCGAAACTTCCTAAGGAGGTAATTTGATCGGTTTTGCAATGTTTAAAGTGTAAAACAGACGGTTTCATAGTTTAAGGGTTAAGTAGACCACTCTGAATAGGTTGGAGGGTTAAGTAGACTTTTTCCTATATATTTTCATGCAGTACACAATGCAGAAAAAACTACCTAATTTTCCAATAAATCTAGGTACTTTCATTCACGCTTTTCCTATTTATTAATCTCTAGCGGTTATTAATTTCTTTTTATAAAGACACTCAAAAAAGCCAATTTGACTTGTTATTGTTAGTGGCCCACATCTCGCTTACATTTCTTTTCTTCTACTAGGTGTGTGCCCGTGCGTTGCAACGGGATAAAAATAAATATCATAAAATTACATGGTTTATTATGTAAAGCTAATGAAAAGTAGTATCAAATCAGAATTTCATGTCACAAGACAAACTATGGAACAAAACAGTTCTAATTAAACATAAATTATGTCCTACTAACCATACAATCAATGTCGCGGACCTTACTAAAAGGTTGGTCATGTAAAATAAAATGTGCTAGCAACAATTACTTAGCCTATATGGGCACCATGTCGCAGTTGGTGTAACATCCCAAGTTTTTTTTGCATTATTTGAAATAGGCAATATGATTTAATTTATGCATTTCATGTGTTGCATAAAACCTAGGCAATAAATAATTTTTACAAAAGCTAAAATAAATCCTAGGCCAAAGATCGTGTTGATGCATATATGCTGGTGCATATTTTATTTTATGATGTTTGGTTTCTGTTCAAAACTTGTTTGATTTCAATTGGGTTTCAAATTTGCTTTTGGAAATTGTTTCTAAAATTGGGAAAGTCATTTTCCTTCTCTCCTCTCTCTTTCTCCTCTTTTGGCCCGGAGCAGCCAACCGGCCCGAGCTTCTCTCTCCGCTCGGCCTGCCTCCTTCTCCTTTGCGCAGCCCGCGCGGGCCCTCTCCCTTCTTTCTGCTCGGCCTGCCTTCCCTCCTCTTCTTGGCCGCGCCCGCCCGCCGGCCCAGCTCTACGGCTGTAAGCGCCGCGCGCTCCCGTTCCTCTCGCTGACGCCGCGCCCCACTTCTCCCTCACCGACTCGCTGGTCCCGTTTGTCAGCCGTGTCTTCCATCTCGAGTCCGGATCGGGTTCGAGCCCGAGTACAAAATCCCCGCGACCACGCCCTTCCCCCTCGACGTATCTGCCAACCAATCTCCCTTATAAAGTCTCCCAAACGTCCGCCGCCTTTCTCTTTCAAAAAATCCGAGCCCTTGAGCCCTAAATCGCTATAGCCGCAAGCTCCGCCATCCTAGAGATCCTGCCGCCGTCTGCTCGACAACTCGGCGAGTTCCTGCGCCCACCAGTGGTTCCTCGAGTTCCGTCTCGATCTCCCGAATACAACCGAGCTCTTTTCCTCCTTTTTCTCTCTCGATTTTTGCACTAATTGCTCGCCGGACTTGCAGAGCCTTGCCATCCGCCGTGCCGAGCAATCCGCCGCTACCGAGCCGTCCTCGTCGTCCTTTGTGCGCCAGGTGAGGTCGCCGTGAGCTCCTCGTTCAATTGAACCCGATCCCGCGGTCTCTACTGCATCCTAGCGCTAAGCTGAGTCGCGCCGCCTGTTTCCGGCGATGGCGCCGCCGTGCCCCTTTCTCCTCCGGTCTGCAGTGTCGCCTCTCCCTCCCTCCTATTTTCAGCCGTCCATCTGCAGATCAATGTCCACGAATAGAACTTACCCCTTCGCGTGGAGTTTTGCATGAAGGCCATTATAATTTTTGGTCCTAAACCCGCACTCCATAGACCACTGTTCATTGAGTCATGAGAAACTTTCAATCAAGTCCCTGTGTTTCTGCCTATTTGAGGCGCAGTCGATCTAATCTGCAGAATCAATTTAAATTGATTTAAATTTCAAATTCAATTTCAGTTTATTTACAGATTTGCCACTAGATTCAAATGCTTATAACTTCTATGTTTTTAATCTGTTTCAGTCCGTTCAACTTGCGTCAGTTTCGTTTTGAAAAGATCTATCTGTCTGTGCGAACATATATACTGTTTTCTGTATTAAAAATTGGAGTTAGAACTAATCTACAAATTAAGGTTTTGAATCTTGTTTAGCTCATAACTTTTGCGTTATAATTCCGTTTTTTGTGATGTTCGTGTTTATGTGATCGTAGTAGATCGTAGGTTCTGTTTCCAAACTTTTTATGTTACTAGTTAAATGCCCGTGCGTTGCTACGGGAACACACAATTAATACCATGATAAAATATGTATAAACATATGTTATATATATTGTTACCTAAAATATAGATGTAGTACTCCTCATGTTCCAAGTATAATATTACATAGAATCATGCCCGTACGTGCAACGGAACAAAATAATTTCTGACCATCTAGCATGAGACAACCACATTCAAGATCGATGGACGCATAGGCCCATGCTCCATCCACTGTAATGGATCGATACACATTGTCATGTCAAGACGGTGCCAAGTATAGGTCTTTTATGTGGCCTACCTGCCTCTCCCGGCCGACCCCTTCCTTCTAAGGTCGCTGGAGTTGGAGGAGGGGCGCCGGCGGCGACAACGACGCGGGCGACGGGCCTTGGGCCGCGTGGGCCGAATTGAGCGCGCGTGAGGGAGGCAGCAGGAGGGTGGTCGGCGTGCCGACTGGTCGGTAGGGAAGATTTCCGGGAAGATGGCGGCGACGAGCGCGGGCGGCCAGGAGAGTTGGGGCGGGCGTGGACGGCCGGGAGATGGCGGCGGGGGCGTGTGCGGCCGGGAGAGCGGGGGCGGGCGTGGGTGATGCGGTTTCGCGATATGAACAGAGCGTCGGGGGAAATATTAGCAGCTGCCAGTCGCTGCTCCATGCTCCTGCTAGCGGCGTCGCGGTCGTCGTGCTCCATCTCCATGCCGACGAGGCCCAGGCGTAGCTGCAAAATCCTCAACCACTGGGTGGCTGCAGTCGCCGCCATGAATTAGAGGAGGGACGGGGAGGCGGAGCCAGGCGAGAAGTGTTGGCGGCGTGGCGTCCGGGAGCCGTGAGAGCCGGGCGATAGAAACGAGCTACACCCACATTATGGACCACGTAGAGATGGTTCTGCTTGTTCATTGCTTGAGATCCAAAAGTTATCCAGCTTGTATGTTGAGCCTCCCAATGCAGGTATGTGCGATTTCTCATATCTCTGCACTCAAAAGAGCATAATCGTTAGTAATATGGTTCATGCACAAAGGAGGGAACAAGGAATCCAAGGCATGAATAGCAGAGCAGAGGCATCATCACGTACATTTGACATCATGTGATTGCAAATGTTTGATCCGCATTTACATAGACAAAATGCTAAGCTATAAGCACCATTGAGTAATGGCAAACAAGCATATATGTTTTTGCTCACCAACGACACCAAAAGAGAAAAATATAAAGATCAGATTTGCTCCTTGTCAGTTGCCTGATTTCTTGCCAAGTCATCAGTCACCCGCCTCCCAGGCTCTTCAGCTGTGCCCATCCTCGACCGCACCAGCGTCATCTCTCTCGTCACCAAATAGGAAAACGATTCCAGTGCATGGCAAATAAACAAGCTATCTCCAAATAGGAAAACCATACAGACCATGAGTGACAATCACCAATGATGACTTGTAACATCCCAAAAATTTGCATCAAGTTGAAATAGGCAATATGATTTAATTCATGCATTTTATGTGTTGCATAAAACCTAGTTAATAAATTATTTGCAAAAGCTAAAATAAATCCTAGGCCAAAGACCATGATGATGCATACATGCTGGTGCATATCTTATTTTTGTGATGATTGGTTTTAGTCAAAACTGGTTTGAATTCAAATGGGTTTCAAATTTTGCTTTTGAAAACATGTTTCTGAAAATGGAAAACTGTTTCTTCTTCTTCCTCTCCCTTTCTCTCCTTTTGGCCCGAGCCAGCCGGCCGGCCCGCTCCTTCCGGCCCAGTCGGCCACTGGCGCCCTCACCTTTCTCCCACCGCCGGCCCGAGACCTCTCCCCGACGGCCCGCTTCCCTCCCTTCTCTTTCGCCCGCATGGGCCATCTGCCCCGGCCCAGCTTGGCACCCACGCGCAGCGCGCCGCCGCTCCTCCCGTCGCTGACCGCGCGCCCCCGCCTGTCAGCGTCCCACCTTCCCCTCTCCTGCTCGTGTCCATGGCGGACTCCAAGGCCGAGCTCGACTCCAACCCTGGCACGCGTCCTCACCTGCCTAATCGGCCGAACCGACCCTCTAATAAGGTTCCCAAGAACCCGCCGCCTCTCCCCACGCATATAGCTCACGCTCTCGTGCCCTAAACCCTTGCGACCGAGAGCTCCGCCGCTCGTTGGATCTGCGCCGCCGTCAACTTCACGCTCTGGTGTGTTTCCGTCCCCGTGAACGGCACCCCGAGCTCCGTCTCAATCTCTTGAAGGCAGCCGAACTCTTTTTCTTTTTATTTCTCCTCGGTTTTACCTAACTCGAGCTCGCCGTCGTTGCAGAGAAGCCGCCGCCGCCAAATCTTGAAATCCGCCGACACCGAGACCTCTCTGACGCTATCTTCACTTCTGGTGAGTCCGCCTCGAGTTCCTCTTTCGATTGGATCTACTCCCGAGGTCTCTACCGCTCTATCGAGCAATCCCGAGCCGCGCCGCCGCCTTTCGGCCATGGCGCCGCCGCGCTCTCTTTCTTCTCCGGCGGAAGCGCCGCCCCTTCCCTTCGTTTCTAATCTGAGCCGTCCATCTGAGATTCAACGACCTCCATCGGCCGATACCCCTTCGGCGTCAATCTTGCTAAAGAGTCCCTCGGGTTTTTAAGTCTAAACCCGCGGTCCCATTGGCCCTGTTCCATGAGTCTGTGTTTTCTTCCGTATAAGCCCCTGCGTTTTATCATTATTGAGGCGCAGTCCAGTCAATTCTGCAGATTCGTTTTAAATAGATTTAAATTCAAATTCGAGTTTGATTTATTTACAGTTTTGCCACCAGTTTGAAATGCTTATAACTTCTACGTTTTTAGTCCGATTTAGTCCGTTCAAGTTGCGTTAGATTCGTTTTGAAAAGATCTATCTATCTGTACGAAAATCTATACTGTTTTCAGTAGTTAAAATTTGAGTTAGGTTTAATCTACTAACTAAGGTTTTGTAACTGGTTTAGCTCATAACTTTCGCGTTATAATTCCGTTTTTCGTGATCTTCGCGTTTATGTGATCGTGATGGATCGTAGTTTCTGTTTTCAAACTTTTTATATTATTTTCTTGCTGTTGGTGTAATGTTCTAATTATAGCTTGTTTGCTTTGCATGATTGTTGTCCCGATGATTGTGTGTTGATGTGGTAATCGAGTATAGACGGTGAGACATACGCTGGTGATCAGGAGCCCTTCTACGACAACCAAGAGCAACCAGAGTTCTCGGAATCAGGCAAGTATAGCATGGGATCCTCCTTGTTGACCTATTCACCATGAAACATCTAAATTCATATGCATGTGTCTAATTTTTATCTCCTATCTAGTTTATCCTAGACTTTTGACCTGTTACCTTGTTAACCTTGGGATGCTATGCATATGGGTAGAGTTTTGCTAGAGCTTTACTTAAACCAAACATGATCTAATAACGGTGAATAAAATTTGATCTTTTTAGCAACATGGTTTAGGACCTCCTGTCAGCAAAAGCTGGGACATACAGTGCAACCATGGGGGTTATATGGCTCTGACCTTAGCTCAGTATAAGGACCTTTTCTAGCTTGTTAGTGGACACCTGTATAGGCGCGTTGGGTCTTGCCGAGCTGGATTTAGGGCGGCTACTTTCACCTTGCCTGCGTTGCCGTAAGGTTGGGAGACCCTTCTTCCCCTTGCCTTAAGACCTAGCGGCCCTAACTTGTTAGACGAACCTTTGAAAGGCTTTGCGTGTATCCTGCCCGCTCACCTCGGAAGTGTTATGGGAGTAATTAACCCGGGCATCTGGATATCACGACTCATCGGGTAAAGTGTACAACCTCTGCAGAGTGTAAAACTGATATATCAGCCGTGCTCACGGTTACGAGCGGCCCGGAAAACTCACAGATTAGTTGTTATATGTTGTTTATTTATGTTGCTCATGTTGATTACCTTATTGCTATGTTTCAGTTATTATGATCATGTGGATTGGGTTTAAGCATTCATATATGTTCACCTTAATATTAAAATGTTGCCAAATAAAAGCTACTGCAGTTTAACCAGTGTCAGCCTTATTTGAGCCTCATGAACCCCATGTTACACTTGTTAAGTACGAGATGTACTTATGCTTGTTTATTTCTTTCTACTTGGATAAAAATCCCGGATGGGTAACAGATTGCTATGGTAATGATGACTTTCCTGAAGAGTTCTAGTCTTGCTGTCAACCAGTCATCTTCCCTGTGATGGAGCTACCACGAGAGACACTTTATTTATCCGCTGCTATGTAAAGACTTTGAATAATATTCGTTATGTAATAAACATATGTGATGGTACTTCTTAATTTGTGGCTTATGTGTGTGATTGATCTCTGGGCACACATGAGTTATTGCATTCAATTTTGTTCTTAAAATTGGGTGTGACAAATTGGTATCAAAGCTATGTTGACTGTAGGACGCAAGCCTAGTTAGTTTATGGTCGTTTTAGTGGTCTTTGCTTCTCATTCTTGCTATTCATCTTAGCCTTGTTAATTTAACAAAATTATATGTTTCTCTTTACTTGCTCTATTATATAAATATATTGATTCTATTGTATCTGTCTCTTGGTCTACTCCATAGATGGCTCGTCGTACCGCCCGCAAGACCGTCGGAGGTCGCATGAGGTCAGGCCTGAGGGCAGGTAACCCCGTTCCGCAAGCACCGCAAGCACCCCAGGAGCCAGAACAGCAGGAGGTAGCACCGCAAGAGCCAGCACTGCAAGAACAAGCACCTCAAGAAGTGGAACCACAAGAGCCGGCACCACCAGTACAAGCACCCCTAGTAGTACCAGCGCCTCAGGAGCAAGCACCACCAGCACCACCAGCACCCGTACCACAAGCTCCAGCTCAGCAAGCACCAGCTCCACAAGCTCGAGTACCTCCCGCGCCAGTGCCCCCAGAAGTGCTGGAGGTTGAAGACGATGAAGAGCTCCCGATGGGATGGGACGTGGACTCCGGGTATCTCGTCGGAGCGCCCACAGCTGCCCAGAGTCCCACACATCACAGGCTGATGGGACTTTTTGATGCCTACTACCCCGACAAGAACATCATCGTACAGTACACCCACTGGAGGTATAGCCATCCCATGGAAAGGACCTACTGGAAGGCAAGAGTGACTGTCGCCGTCCGAGAACCAGAGAGTGGCCTATACCTACATGAGATGGTGATTGGCCACAGAGCTCGTCGGTCCACTCTGGCGTCAGCCTTGGAAGCCGTGGCGGTTGAAGCCTACAAAGCGTTCCGGGGTCGTCGCATTGAAGACATGAGGGATGATGCATACCGCTACCTGCCTTATTGGAACAATGAGAATAGGGAGGCTATGGTAGAAGACCCTCATGCAACTCCAACCGTGAAGGCCACACGAGACTTTCTGCTTGACAGGGAAAGGTCTAACGCGGACTTGGAGAAGGAGGTGATATCCCTGGGAAAGGACCTCAAAAGATGCCATAGCACCATAGATGGGCTCTTGGAGCTGCTCAACCACCCCCCTATGTACAAGAGGCTCCGTGAACCGCTCGACAAATAGGCATAAGACACCCTTTATGTAATAAGACGATAGTGGCAAGCGTTTTGTCGAGTCTAGTTAAATTTTGTGCTAGTGTGCTTCTTTCTGTGTGAGTTGGATTATTATTATGCTTATGTGTGATTTGGTTCTTTGTAATGAGTGTTGAGATATTGTAGGCTTGTCTACAAATCTCATAGTTATACATAACGTTTATGAATAATAAAAGGGTTAGTTATATCTTGTCCTATGCTGTTTTCTGGAGCAACCTGTGATCTTTTGGTTATATCTCAAGTTCTGATCGTGCAACATGGCTGCAAATTTTATGGTGGAAAATAGACTCCTGTATCTAACCAATGCCTCTGGAATCACGTCAATAGCTGTTATGGTTTGCGAGATATGGCTGTTTTAAGTTAGAGTTTCTGCGCAGTTCTGAACTCTGGACAGATTCGTTTGTTCTCTGTTTTTGACTAATTTAACGACAGAGTCTGGGAAAGTCAATTAAATAAAAGTTGTAGATAATTTCGTCATCTTTCCAACCGTGTATGGCACGCCCTATTTGGAATTCTGGAACTCAAGATATGACTGTTTTTCTGTACTGCTATTTTTGGATCTCGCCCAGAAATTTTCAGATCTCTTGTTTCATCTCGTATTAGTGATCTTTTCTTGAAAAGTTCGCTAACCTTGATCCCTGTTTGGAAACACAGATGGCTGCCAGAGGAGGTGGTATTGGAGGTGGACGTGGACGTGGCCGTGGTCGTGGAGTACCTGTTAACCCACCACCACCACCCTCAGTTGACATTCAGCAGTTGATGGGCATCCAAGCCCAATTTATGCAAACCATGATGCAACATATGCAGAATCAGCCAGTTGGAGGAGCACCACCGATGCAAGTGAGGGACAAGAGGGGTGAATTTTTGAAGGGTCACCCGCCAGTGTTCTCTCATGCTGCTGATCCCCTGGAGGCTGATGACTGGCTTCGTGCTATTGAACGCCAGCTGACCATCGCGCAATGCAATGACTAGGAGAAGGTGCTCTATGCTTCTGGTCAGTTGCAAGGAGCTGCTCTGGATTGGTGGGAATCGTTTCAGTTCGGTCAAGCCAACAATGCCCCACCTGTCACCTTCGAGGAATTCAAGACCAACTTCAAAGCGTACCATATCCCTGCTGGTCTGATTGAGTTGAAGCAGGAAGAGTTCAGATCTCTGCGCCAAGGAGCCATGACCGTTGCTGAGTACCGTGACAAGTTTGCTCAGTTGTCACGCTATGCCCCCGCTGATATTGCTCACGATGCCGACAAGCAGCGTCGTTTCCTCAAGGGTCTGAATGATGGACTGGCGCTCCAGCTGATGTCTAATGAGTTCGCCAGTTACCAGACTCTAGTCAACCGTGCTATAGTGGTTGACAACAAGCGCAAAGAGATGGAGGCTAGAAAGAGGAAGCTTCAAGGTCAGTCCTCTGGTAGTAACAACCGCCCTCGTCCCAACTTTGCACCAGGCAACCAGCAGAGGTACCAGGGACCTACTACTCAGTGGAACCGCAACCAGGGACAACAACGTCCGCCATACCCGCAACAGCAGCAGAACAATACTCAGGCCCAGCGCCAAGGCACCCCCAACAATGCTCCCATGAAGAGTAGTGCACCCAACACCCCCGTCAAGAATGGAACACCCAATGCTTGTTACCGTTGTGGTGATCCCGGTCACTATGCCAACCGCTGTCCGAAGAGGCAAGATCAGCTCCCACCTCAGAATAATGGGCAGAAGGGAAGGCAGCAAGCACCCCCTAATGCGGGCAAGGTGAATCACGTGTCCACAGAGACCGTGCAGGAAGCGCCAGAAATTATGCTTGGTACGTTCAATATCAGTTCCATCCCTGCTACAGTTCTTTTTGATTCTGGTGCATCGCATACTTTCATATCACATACATTTGTTAGAATGCATAGTCTACCTGTTAGTCTCATGAAAACCCCTATAATGGTTACCTCACCGGGTGGAGGATTGCAAGCTACGCTTCAGTGTATGCCTATAGATGTGTCCCTAGGGGGGGTAGATTTCTCAGTATCCCCAATTGTGCTAAGGACAGCTGGTATTGATTTGATACTGAGTATGGACTGGATGAAGAGGTGCAAGACAGTTATACAGTGTCAAGATAAAGTTGTGGCAGTTACCACAGCTAAGGGAGACAGAATCAGTGTGAAGGTAGTGCTACAACCAACACCAACTGCAACCGTGAACCAGATGAATGAAGAGGTTTTCCAGGAAGATCTAGTGGTGGATGAGTTTCCGGATGTGTTCCCCGATGACTTGCCAGGTATGCCACCTGATCGCGACATTGAATTTATTATTGAGCTTTTACCTGGAACTGCACCCATAGCTAAAAGACCATATAGAATGGGAGTACCTGAATTAGAAGAACTTAAGAAACAAATTAGAGAGTTACAAGAAAAAGGGTTTATTCGTCCTAGTTCATCACCTTGGGGAGCTCCTGTTATTTTTGTTGATAAGAAGGATGGTGGTCAACGGATGTGTGTTGACTATAGATCGCTTAATGAAGTTACTATCAAGAACAAGTACCCGTTGCCAAGGATTGATGATCTGTTCGATCAACTTAAAGGTGCATGTGTGTTCTCTAAGATTGATCTGCGCTCTGGTTACCATCAGTTGAAGATTCGGGCATCTGATATTCCCAAGACAGCTTTCACTACCAGGTATGGGTTGTATGAGTATACAGTCATGTCATTTGGATTGACCAATGCTCCTGCCTACTTTATGTATTTGATGAACAAGGTGTTCATGGAATATCTCGATAAGTTCGTTGTTGTGTTTATTGATGATATTCTGGTATACTCTAAAAACAAGGAAGATCATGCTAAACATCTGAGGTTAGTACTACAGAAACTCAGAGAGCACAAGTTGTATGCCAAGCGCAGCAAGTGTGAGTTTTGGTTGAAGGAAGATTCTTTCCTTGGACATGTTATCTCTAATGGAGGCATCTCAGTAGATCCAAGCAAGGTTGAAGATGTGTTGAATTGGAAGCCACCAACAGATGTGACCGAGATTCGTAGTTTCCTTGGATTGGCTGGTTATTACAGAAGGTTCATTGAAGGATTCTCCAAGCTTGCTAAGCCAATGACAGCTCTGCTAGAGAAGAATGCTAAGTTTGTCTGGTCCGATAAATGTCAGGCTAACTTTGAGGAGTTGAAGAAACGTCTGACTACAGCTCCAGTGTTAATTTTACCAAATCTAAGTAAGGATTTCTCTATTTATTGTGATGCATCTCGTCAAGGTTTGGGTTGTGTTCTTATGCAAGAAGGCAGTGTTGTAGCATATGCATCGAGGCAGTTGAGAAAGCATGAGCTGAATTATCCCACACATGATCTAGAGTTGGCAGCTGTTGTCCATGCATTGAAAATTTGGAGACACTATCTAGTGGGTCACAAGACAGACATCTATACCGATCATAAGAGCTTGAAGTACATTTTCACTCAGTCTGATCTGAACTTGAGACAACGCAGATGGTTAGAATTGATTAAGGACTATGATTTGGAAATACACTACCATCCCGGTAAGGCTAATGTTGTAGCAGATGCCTTGAGCAGAAAAAGCTATGCCAATGAGATCCAAATTGCTTCTATGCCAGATGAGTTGTGTGCTGAATTTGCACATCTAAATCTGGGAATTGTGACCAACAGAATGGAATTAGTACTTGAACCGGTATTGATGCAAGAGATACGTAAGGGTCAGATGGCAGATGAGAAGTTGAAGCAGATAGCCGATAACATTGTTCTTGGCAAAGCATCAGGTTTTCGGTTAGATGATGATGGTACGTTATGGCATGGGAATAGGTTATGCGTGCCTGAAATCAAGGAGATACGTGAGACTATACTGCGAGAAGTGCATGAGTCAGCTTATTCCATTCATCCTGGAAGCACTAAGATGTACCTTGATCTGAAGAAAAAGTATTGGTGGGAAGGACTGAAAAGAGATGTAGCCGAGTATGTAGCTCTGTGTGATACCTGTCAAAGAGTAAAAGCAGAACATCAGAGACCCGCCGGTCTGTTGCAACCGATGAAGATACCTGAATGGAAGTGGGAAGAAGTCGGTATGGACTTTATAGTTGGGTTGCCCCGTACTCAGAGAGGATATGACTCCATATGGGTAATAGTTGATCGATTGACCAAAGTTGCTCACTTTATACCGGTCAAAACTACCTACACGGGAGCTAGGTTGGCAGAGTTGTATATGGAACGGATAGTATGTTTGCATGGAGTGCCTTGAAAGATTGTGTCAGATCGTGGTACTCAGTTCACCTCTCACTTTTGGCAGATGATACATCGATCATTGGGTACAAGGTTGAACTTCAGTACTGCTTATCATCCACAGACTGATGGACAGACAGAAAGAACAAATCAGATTCTAGAAGACATGTTGAGAGCCTGTGCCTTGCAGTATGGCACCAGTTGGGACAAGAATCTGTGTTATGCGGAATTCTCATACAACAACAGCTATCAGGAGAGCCTTAAGATGGCACCGTTTGAAGCTTTATATGGAAGACCATGTAGAACACCGTTGTTCTGGGATCAGACAGGTGAAAGTCAAGTGTTTGGACCTGATGTGTTGAGGAATGCGGAGGAACATGTCAGAATAATCAGAGATAACCTGAGAGCCGCTCAGTCTCGACAGAAGAGTTATGCAAACAACCGTCGTCGAGATCTATCTTTTGCAGTAGGTGATTATGTCTACCTAAAGGTGTCACCAATGAGAGGTGTGAAAAGGTTCAATAAGAAAGGAAAGCTAGCACCAAGGTATATTGGACCATTCAAGATCCTTGAAAGACGTGGTGAAGTGGCATATCAGTTAGAGTTGCCTGAAAGCTTGTCAGGAGTGCATGATGTGTTTCATGTTTCTCAGTTGAAAAAGTGCCTGCGAGTGCCTGAAGAGCAGATACCATTGGAAGAGCTCTCAGTTAAGGAAGATCTGACTTTTGATGAGTATCCGACAAGGATTTTGGAGACCGCTGAAAGAGTTACCAGGAGCAGGGTAATAAAGATGTGCAAAGTTCAGTGGAATCGGTACTCAGAAGCAGAGGCAACTTGGGAAAGAGAAGAGGATCTGAGAAAGTCTTACCCACAGTTGTTTGAGTAAGCATCGCTGGAATCTCGAGGACGAGATTCTTTAAGGGGGGTAGCATTGTAACATCCCAAAAATTTGCATCAAGTTGAAATAGGCAATATGATTTAATTCATGCATTTTATGTGTTGCATAAAACCTAGTTAATAAATTATTTGCAAAAGCTAAAATAAATCCTAGGCCAAAGACCATGATGATGCATACATGCTGGTGCATATCTTATTTTTGTGATGATTGGTTTTAGTCAAAACTGGTTTGAATTCAAATGGGTTTCAAATTTTGCTTTTGAAAACATGTTTCTGAAAATGGAAAACTGTTTCTTCTTCTTCCTCTCCCTTTCTCTCCTTTTGGCCCGAGCCAGCCGGCCGGCCCGCTCCTTCCGGCCCAGTCGGCCACTGGCGCCCTCACCTTTCTCCCACCGCCGGCCCGAGACCTCTCCCCGACGGCCCGCTTCCCTCCCTTCTCTTTCGCCCGCATGGGCCATCTGCCCCGGCCCAGCTTGGCACCCACGCGCAGCGCGCCGCCGCTCCTCCCGTCGCTGACCGCGCGCCCCCGCCTGTCAGCGTCCCACCTTCCCCTCTCCTGCTCGTGTCCATGGCGGACTCCAAGGCCGAGCTCGACTCCAACCCTGGCACGCGTCCTCACCTGCCTAATCGGCCGAACCGACCCTCTAATAAGGTTCCCAAGAACCCGCCGCCTCTCCCCACGCATATAGCTCACGCTCTCGTGCCCTAAACCCTTGCGACCGAGAGCTCTGCCGCTCGTTGGATCTGCGCCGCCGTCAACTTCACGCTCTGGTGTGTTTCCGTCCCCGTGAACGGCACCCCGAGCTCCGTCTCAATCTCTTGAAGGCAGCCGAACTCTTTTTCTTTTTATTTCTCCTCGGTTTTACCTAACTCGAGCTCGCCGTCGTTGCAGAGAAGCCGCCGCCGCCAAATCTTGAAATCCGCCGACACCGAGACCTCTCTGACGCTATCTTCACTTCTGGTGAGTCCGCCTCGAGTTCCTCTTTCGATTGGATCTACTCCCGAGGTCTCTACCGCTCTATCGAGCAATCCCGAGCCGCGCCGCCGCCTTTCGGCCATGGCGCCGCCGCGCTCTCTTTCTTCTCCGGCGGAAGCGCCGCCCCTTCCCTTCGTTTCTAATCTGAGCCGTCCATCTGAGATTCAACGACCTCCATCGGCCGATACCCCTTCGGCGTCAATCTTGCTAAAGAGTCCCTCGGGTTTTTAAGTCTAAACCCGCGGTCCCATTGGCCCTGTTCCATGAGTCTGTGTTTTCTTCCGTATAAGCCCCTGCGTTTCATCATTATTGAGGCGCAGTCCAGTCAATTCTGCAGATTCGTTTTAAATAGATTTAAATTCAAATTCGAGTTTGATTTATTTACAGTTTTGCCACCAATTTGAAATGCTTATAACTTCTACGTTTTTAGTCCGATTTAGTCCGTTCAAGTTGCGTTAGATTCGTTTTGAAAAGATCTATCTATCTGTACGAAAATCTATACTGTTTTCAGTAGTTAAAATTTGAGTTAGGTTTAATCTACTAACTAAGGTTTTGTAACTGGTTTAGCTCATAACTTTCGTGTTATAATTCCGTTTTTCGTGATCTTCGCGTTTATGTGATCGTGATGGATCGTAGTTTCTGTTTTCAAACTTTTTATATTATTTTCTTGCTGTTGGTGTAATGTTCTAATTATAGCTTGTTTGCTTTGCATGATTGTTGTCCCGATGATTGTGTGTTGATGTGGTAATCGAGTATAGACGGTGAGACATACGCTGGTGATCAGGAGCCCTTCTACGACAACCAAGAGCAACCAGAGTTCTCGGAATCAGGCAAGTATAGCATGGGATCCTCCTTGTTGACCTATTCACCATGAAACATCTAAATTCATATGCATGTGTCTAATTTTTATCTCCTATCTAGTTTATCCTAGACTTTTGACCTGTTACCTTGTTAACCTTGGGATGCTATGCATATGGGTAGAGTTTTGCTAGAGCTTTACTTAAACCAAACATGATCTAATAACGGTGAATAAAATTTGATCTTTTTAGCAACATGGTTTAGGACCTCCTGTCAGCAAAAGCTGGGACATACAGTGCAACCATGGGGGTTATATGGCTCTGACCTTAGCTCAGTATAAGGACCTTTTCTAGCTTGTTAGTGGACACCTGTATAGGCGCGTTGGGTCTTGCCGAGCTGGATTTAGGGCGGCTACTTTCACCTTGCCTGCGTTGCCGTAAGGTTGGGAGACCCTTCTTCCCCTTGCCTTAAGACCTAGCGGCCCTAACTTGTTAGACGAACCTTTGAAAGGCTTTGCGTGTATCCTGCCCGCTCACCTCGGAAGTGTTATGGGAGTAATTAACCCGGGCATCTGGATATCACGACTCATCGGGTAAAGTGTACAACCTCTGCAGAGTGTAAAACTGATATATCAGCCGTGCTCACGGTTACGAGCGGCCCGGAAAACTCACAGATTAGTTGTTATATGTTGTTTATTTATGTTGCTCATGTTGATTACCTTATTGCTATGTTTCAGTTATTATGATCATGTGGATTGGGTTTAAGCATTCATATATGTTCACCTTAATATTAAAATGTTGCCCAATAAAAGCTACTGCAGTTTAACCAGTGTCAGCCTTATTTGAGCCTCATGAACCCCATGTTACACTTGTTAAGTACGAGATGTACTTATGCTTGTTTATTTCTTTCTACTTGGATAAAAATCCCGGATGGGTAACAGATTGCTATGGTAATGATGACTTTCCTGAAGAGTTCTAGTCTTGCTGTCAACCAGTCATCTTCCCTGTGATGGAGCTACCGCGAGAGACACTTTATTTATCCGCTGCTATGTAAAGACTTTGAATAATATTCGTTATGTAATAAACATATGTGATGGTACTTCTTAATTTGTGGCTTATGTGTGTGATTGATCTCTGGGCACACATGAGTTATTGCATTCAATTTTGTTCTTAAAATTGGGTGTGACAAATTGGTATCAAAGCTATGTTGACTGTAGGACGCAAGCCTAGTTAGTTTATGGTCGTTTTAGTGGTCTTTGCTTCTCATTCTTGCTATTCATCTTAGCCTTGTTAATTTAACAAAATTATATGTTTCTCTTTACTTGCTCTATTATATAAATATATTGATTCTATTGTATCTGTCTCTTGGTCTACTCCATAGATGGCTCGTCGTACCGCCCGCAAGACCGTCGGAGGTCGCATGAGGTCAGGCCTGAGGGCAGGTAACCCCGTTCCGCAAGCACCGCAAGCACCCCAGGAGCCAGAACAGCAGGAGGTAGCACCGCAAGAGCCAGCACTGCAAGAACAAGCACCTCAAGAAGTGGAACCACAAGAGCCGGCACCACCAGTACAAGCACCCCTAGTAGTACCAGCGCCTCAGGAGCAAGCACCACCAGCACCACCAGCACCCATACCACAAGCTCCAGCTCAGCAAGCACCAGCTCCACAAGCTCGAGTACCTCCCGCGCCAGTGCCCCCAGAAGTGCTGGAGGTTGAAGACGATGAAGAGCTCCCGATGGGATGGGACGTGGACTCCGGGTATCTCGTCGGAGCGCCCACAGCTGCCCAGAGTCCCACACATCACAGGCTGATGGGACTTTTTGATGCCTACTACCCCGACAAGAACATCATCGTACAGTACACCCACTGGAGGTACAGCCATCCCATGGAAAGGACCTACTGGAAGGCAAGAGTGACTGTCGCCGTCCGAGAACCAGAGAGTGGCCTATACCTGCATGAGATGGTGATTGGCCACAGAGCTCGTCGGTCCACTCTGGCGTCAGCCTTGGAAGCCGTGGCGGTTGAAGCCTACAAAGCGTTCCGGGGTCGTCGCATTGAAGACATGAGGGATGATGCATACCGCTACCTGCCTTATTGGAACAATGAGAATAGGGAGGCTATGGTAGAAGACCCTCATGCAACTCCAACCGTGAATGCCACACGAGACTTTCTGCTTGACAGGGAAAGGTCTAACGCGGACTTGGAGAAGGAGGTGATATCCCTAGGAAAGGACCTCAAAAGATGCCATAGCACCATAGATGGGCTCTTGGAGCTGCTCAACCAACCCCCTATGTACAAGAGGCTCCGTGAACCGCTCTACAAATAGGCATAAGACACCCTTTATGTAATAAGACGATAGTGGCAAGCGTTTTGTCGAGTCTAGTTAAATTTTGTGCTAGTGTGCTTCTTTGTGTGTGAGTTGGATTATTATTATGCTTATGTGTGATTTGGTTCTTTGTAATGAGTGTTGAGATATTGTAGGCTTGTCTACAAATCTCATAGTTATACATAACGTTTATGAATAATAAAAGGGTTAATTATACCTTGTCCTATGCTGTTTTCTGGAGCAACCTGTGATCTTTTGGTTATATCTCAAGTTCTGATCGTGCAACATGGCTGAAAATTTTATGGTGGAAATTAGACTCCTGTATCTAACCAATGCCTCTGGAATCACGTCAATAGCTGTTATGGTTTGCGAGATATGGCTGTTTTAAGTTAGAGTTTCTGCGCAGTTCTGAACTCTGGACAGATTCGTTTGTTCTCTGTTTTTGACTAATTTAACGACAGAGTCTGGGAAAGTCACTTAAATAAAAGTTGTAGATAATTTCGTCATCTTTCCAACCGTGTATGGCACGCCCTATTTGGAATTCTGGAACTCAAGATATGACTGTTTTTCTGTACTGCTATTTTTGGATCTCCCCAGAAATTTCCAGATCTCTTGTTTCATCTCGTATTAGTGATCTTTTCTTGAAAAGTTCGCTAACCTTGATCCCTGTTTGGAAACACAGATGGCTGCCAGAGGAGGTGGTATTGGAGGTGGACGTGGACGTGGCCGTGGTCGTGGAGCACCTGTTAACCCACCACCACCACCCTCAGTTGACATTCAGCAGTTGATGGGCATCCAAGCCCAATTTATGCAAACCATGATGCAACATATGCAGAATCAGCCAGTTGGAGGAGCACCACCGATGCAAGTGAGGGACAAGAGGGGTGAATTTTTGAAGGGTCACCCGCCAGTGTTCTCTCATGCTGCTGATCCCCTGGAGGCTGATGACTGGCTTCGTGCTATTGAACGCCAGCTGACCATCGCGCAATGCAATGACTAGGAGAAGGTGCTCTATGCTTCTGGTCAGTTGCAAGGAGCTGCTCTGGATTGGTGGGAATCGTTTCAGTTCGGTCAAGCCAACAATGCCCCACCTGTCACCTTCGAGGAATTCAAGACCAACTTCAAAGCGTACCATATCCCTGCTGGTCTGATTGAGTTGAAGCAGGAAGAGTTCAGATCTCTGCGCCAAGGAGCCATGACCGTTGCTGAGTACCGTGACAAGTTTGCTCAGTTGTCACGCTATGCCCCCGCTGATATTGCTCACGATGCCGACAAGCAGCGTCGTTTCCTCAAGGGTCTGAATGATGGACTGGCGCTCCAGCTGATGTCTAATGAGTTCGCCAGTTACCAGACTCTAGTCAACCGTGCTATAGTGGTTGACAACAAGCGCAAAGAGATGGAGGCTAGAAAGAGGAAGCTTCAAGGTCAGTCCTCTGGTAGTAACAACCGCCCTCGTCCCAACTTTGCACCAGGCAACCAGCAGAGGTACTAGGGACCTACTACTCAGTGGAACCGCAACCAGGGACAACAACGTCCGCCATACCCGCAACAGCAGCAGAACAATACTCAGGCCCAGCGCCAAGGCACCCCCAACAATGCTCCCATGAAGAGTAGTGCACCCAACACCCCCGTCAAGAATGGAACACCCAATGCTTGTTACCGTTGTGGTGATCCCGGTCACTATGCCAACCGCTGTCCGAAGAGGCAAGATCAGCTCCCACCTCAGAATAATGGGCAGAAGGGAAGGCAGCAAGCACCCCCTAATGCGGGCAAGGTGAATCACGTGTCCACAGAGACCGTGCAGGAAGCGCCAGAAATTATGCTTGGTACGTTCAATATCAGTTCCATCCCTGCTACAGTTCTTTTTGATTCTGGTGCATCGCATACTTTCATATCACATACATTTGTTAGAATGCATAGTCTACCTGTTAGTCTCATGAAAACCCCTATAATGGTTACCTCACCGGGTGGAGGATTGCAAGCTACGCTTCAGTGTATGCCTATAGATGTGTCCCTAGGGGGGGTAGATTTCTCAGTATCCCCAATTGTGCTAAGGACAGCTGGTATTGATTTGATACTGAGTATGGACTGGATGAAGAGGTGCAAGACAGTTATACAGTGTCAAGATAAAGTTGTGGCAGTTACCACAGCTAAGGGAGACAGAATCAGTGTGAAGGTAGTGCTACAACCAACACCAACTGCAACCGTGAACCAGATGAATGAAGAGGTTTTCCAGGAAGATCTAGTGGTGGATGAGTTTCCGGATGTGTTCCCCGATGACTTGCCAGGTATGCCACCTGATCGCGACATTGAATTTATTATTGAGCTTTTACCTGGAACTGCACCCATAGCTAAAAGACCATATAGAATGGGAGTACCTGAATTAGAAGAACTTAAGAAACAAATTAGAGAGTTACAAGAAAAAGGGTTTATTCGTCCTAGTTCATCACCTTGGGGAGCTCCTGTTATTTTTGTTGATAAGAAGGATGGTGGTCAACGGATGTGTGTTGACTATAGATCGCTTAATGAAGTTACTATCAAGAACAAGTACCCGTTGCCAAGGATTGATGATCTGTTCGATCAACTTAAAGGTGCATGTGTGTTCTCTAAGATTGATCTGCGCTCTGGTTACCATCAGTTGAAGATTCGGGCATCTGATATTCCCAAGACAGCTTTCACTACCAGGTATGGGTTGTATGAGTATACAGTCATGTCATTTGGATTGACCAATGCTCCTGCCTACTTTATGTATTTGATGAACAAGGTGTTCATGGAATATCTCGATAAGTTCGTTGTTGTGTTTATTGATGATATTCTGGTATACTCTAAAAACAAGGAAGATCATGCTAAACATCTGAGGTTAGTACTACAGAAACTCAGAGAGCACAAGTTGTATGCCAAGCGCAGCAAGTGTGAGTTTTGGTTGAAGGAAGATTCTTTCCTTGGACATGTTATCTCTAATGGAGGCATCTCAGTAGATCCAAGCAAGGTTGAAGATGTGTTGAATTGGAAGCCACCAACAGATGTGACCGAGATTCGTAGTTTCCTTGGATTGGCTGGTTATTACAGAAGGTTCATTGAAGGATTCTCCAAGCTTGCTAAGCCAATGACAGCTCTGCTAGAGAAGAATGCTAAGTTTGTCTGGTCCGATAAATGTCAGGCTAACTTTGAGGAGTTGAAGAAACGTCTGACTACAGCTCCAGTGTTAATTTTACCAAATCTAAGTAAGGATTTCTCTATTTATTGTGATGCATCTCGTCAAGGTTTGGGTTGTGTTCTTATGCAAGAAGGCAGAGTTGTAGCATATGCATCGAGGCAGTTGAGAAAGCATGAGCTGAATTATCCCACACATGATCTAGAGTTGGCAGCTGTTGTCCATGCATTGAAAATTTGGAGACACTATCTAGTGGGTCACAAGACAGACATCTATACCGATCATAAGAGCTTGAAGTACATTTTCACTCAGTCTGATCTGAACTTGAGACAACGCAGATGGTTAGAATTGATTAAGGACTATGATTTGGAAATACACTACCATCCCGGTAAGGCTAATGTTGTAGCAGATGCCTTGAGCAGAAAAAGCTATGCCAATGAGATCCAAATTGCTTCTATGCCAGATGAGTTGTGTGCTGAATTTGCACATCTGAATCTGGGAATTGTGACCAACAGAATGGAATTAGTACTTGAACCGGTATTGATGCAAGAGATACGTAAGGGTCAGATGGCAGATGAGAAGTTGAAGCAGATAGCCGATAACATTATTCTTGGCAAAGCATCAGGTTTTCGGTTAGATGATGATGGTACGTTATGGCATGGGAATAGGTTATGCGTGCCTGAAATCAAGGAGATACGTGAGACTATACTGCGAGAAGTGCATGAGTCAGCTTATTCCATTCATCCTGGAAGCACTAAGATGTACCTTGATCTGAAGAAAAAGTATTGGTGGGATGGACTGAAAAGAGATGTAGCCGAGTATGTAGCTCTGTGTGATACCTGTCAAAGAGTAAAAGCAGAACATCAGAGACCCGCCGGTCTGTTGCAACCGATGAAGATACCTGAATGGAAGTGGGATGAAAGCATGCTACAGTGGTAAAGACGCGGGGAGATAGTACTACTTACTTGCAATTGGATAGGACGAGGAAGTGTCGCCTTCAAATCCGGACGGTGTTTCGGAACGAACCAAGCCCAAACACTGCACAATATAATATTGGATCGTAATTAACTATTGCAGATTTAAAGTGTAGAAATCAATATTTAGAGATCGAAAGTTACCCCTGGATAATGTCTATGATATCTTGATAATCTCCAAGTGGTTTTCTCAACGAGTCATAGATTATCAATTGACTTTCGGAGAGATCGAAGACGATCAATATCCAGTGATAGCTGCATTAATTTGCTTATATAGTCAACATATATCATAGAAATTGAGTAAGTAAAAATAAATATGCACATCATGCTAGAGTGAGATTTGGGACCGAGAATACAATATATGGATCAATGAAACCAACCTCCTTGTCATTTCTACGTGCGAGGTCTCTCATCATGTTTCTGCATATGTATATAGGCACGCTAGCTAGTGTTAGCATAATTACATTTACATATACATATGCTAGAGTGAGATAATTAAAACGAAGGATCACTTACAAACAGAAGAGGCTGACTAGAGATTTGTCTAGAGCATCCAGGTGGCATAGCTGGTGTAACTCATTGAATTGGATAAGTATAATGTCATCACCACGGAAGTAATGATGGTCTCTAATTCTGACGCATATCCAATCATCCGCTTTTTTGGTACACGCTGCCATGTACCACTGGTTTAACAAGTACATTTGAGTGCCAAGTTCTGTGAGGGCCGTAGGGTTGTATAGACTCTGGCCATATACATAATTCTTCTTCCACTGATCAACTTGCGGAGCAGTTTCAATGGGTGCTTCACCGAGCATTTGTGACAAGGTTAGACCAGTTTCTGCGAAAAATGCATCAAGATGCTCAGGATTCACCTCAAGTTGTTCTAGCGCTTTCAAGTTAGAACCATATTCATTCACAACAAGCGGGGGCACTGATTGTTTCGATTGTTCCCCGAGCTGTGGGACACCCTTGCTTGCTCTCTTCTGTTTCTGCTTCGCCTCCTCAAGTGACTTGGTCATAGTGCGGTCATAGTCTGATGGTGGCGATTTCTTACGAGAATCACGCACTTTTTTCTGATGAGCATCCACCTTTTTCCTGAGCATATCAGGACGTACAAAAAGGTACGGCTTCTCTGGGTTTTTCTTTGCTTTTTGTTTAGCCTCGACGTCCGCCCAAAATTTGTCCAAATTTGCTTTCGCTGCAGCATTTGTTTCCTCATCAGTCATATCATAGGGAAGTTTCGTCTTCTGAGGAACAGCTTGATGTCTTTCTGCAGAGGCTTTCTTCTTTGGTGGCGGTGGGGCCGATGCCTTCATTTTTGTGGCTGGCCTCTTCTTTGATGGGGCCGGTGGCGGGGAAGCCCGTGGTGGAGGAGATGGGGCCGGTGGCGGGGATGGAGCCCGTGGTGGAGGAGATGGGGCCGGTGGCGGGGATGGAGCCCGTGGTGGAGATGGAGCCGGTCGTGGAGGGGATGGAGCCGATCGTGGAGGGGATGGAGCCGGTGGGGATGCAGCTGTGTCTTTCACTGCATCGCCCGCAGCACTATGATGACTATGTGGTGAATGGATAATTGGACTTAGGTGCGGAGAGGTCCTGCTGTGAAAACAACATAGTATGAGTAAACAATTATTTAATTAAGTCAATACATAACTAGTGAAAAAATGTTTCATTGACTTTCATCTGCACCTAGGGTTAGTTTGCTGAGGAGGAGGAGGAGGTGATGCCCCAGGAATAATGATATAGCGCTTACGCCAACATATGAATGTCTTCTCCGCTTCTCCTAAAGTCTTCTCACCATCACCTCCTTCAATGTCAAGAGTCACATTGCTATGCCCTTTCAATACTCTATCCACCGAGACACTAGCATAACCAGGTGGTACCAATGCCCCATGGCATCTTTGCGTCAATGTCCACCATGCAGGAATTATTAAAATATGTACTCACAAAGAACAGATGCCGACATCTTGATCCTTCTGTAGTCGTAGTCCTAAGATTTATATGAGATAAGAATCAATCGCATTTAAGTACCAATGCTTCACGGGGATTTCATCAAATACACTACCTATACGCACCTGGTAGCATGGTTGGACTGTGAAGGATGGCAGGAGCAGAACAATGCACGTCGTAGTTGGGCCGTCCATTGTGATTCGACCCCACACACGATGCCTGCCCCTGTCGTCGAGCTCGCACACGACGTCCTCTGTGATGTGGCTGGCCGCGAGCGTGGGTAGTGGCAGCCACAAATGATGATGGCCGGTGGTACGGAGCAGCACGACAGAGGTAGCTCCGCGACGACGGCAGGCGACACATAGTACCACGGCGGAGAAAGACTCATCGACGGTGGCTCGAGGAAGACACGGCGATGGCAGTTTTGGCGGAGTGTTAGGGCCAGTGGCCGTGCATCAGGGCAAGCCTGTGTGGTGGCAGGCCTCCGATCCATGAGCAAGGAACGCCTCCTCCCTGCTAGCTCTCGTCGCCGCCACCATAACCGTGGCGTGACACCTCCGCTCCCCTACTCGGTGAGCATCTCCGCGATCCTCCCCATCTCCTTAATCACAACGTGGCCAACAGGGGGTTCTCAGTCGGCGCCTTCCGCACCGCCCATCCCACCAATGCCTCTATCTCTCCCGCAACGCGGAACTCTTACCCACCTAGGGTATGGGGAGCAGGGAGACCAGTGCAGTGACAGATCGGGCGCGAGGTCCTAGATCGGAGAGGCCAGTGCGGCGGCAGATCGGGTGTGTGGGTCTAGATTTTGGCGGATCGATGGCGGCGTGGGGTTGGGGATTGCAAGCTGCGGGAGCGGGGGAGAGGGAAGGGGATCGCACGGGTGAGCGATGGGAGATGGGCGGGGCCGGGAGAGGGCAGCCGCGAGGGGAGAGGGCGGCGAGCTCCCGGCCGGATGGCGGGGCCGGGAGAGGGCGGCGGCGGACGCAGGTGGCCTTGAGAAGGGCGGAGCCAGGAGAGGGGTGGCCGTGACGGGAGAGGGCGGAGCCGGGAGAGGGGCGGCCACGACGGGAGAGGACGACGATGTGCGCGGGCGTGGGCGGCGGCCGAGCGCGGGCTGAGCGGCGCGGTGGCCGGGCGCGGTCGACCGACGGGACGAAGGTGAGCGTCGCGAGACGAGGAGCCAGGCGGTCCGATTTCTTTTGCGGTGACACTAACATCTGGGTTTAGGTGTAAAGATTTTCTTGCTGTTGGTGTAATGTTCTAATTATAGCTTGTTCGCTTTGCATGGTTGCTGTCTGATTGTTTGGTGTTGATGTGGTAATCGAGTGTAGACGGTGAGACATACGCTGGTGATCAAGAGCCCTTCTTCGACAACCAAGAGCAGCAAGAGTTTACGGACCAAGGCAAGTATAGCATGGGATCCTCCTTGATATTCTAATAACCTTAATTCACTAAAATTATCATATGCATGTGTCTACCTTGATGCCTATTTAGATTTATCTTAGGTGTTGATCTTGTGCCTTGTTATACTTGGTATGCATTGGGTAGAACTATGCTAGTGCTCAATTTAAATTCTGATCATGTGAACTTGATTCAATGTTATATGAAACCTGGTAAAATTGGCTTTTATAGCAACATGGTTTAGGAACTACTATAAGGATCACTCGGGACTTACAGTGCAACCATGAGAGTTATATGGCTCTGACCTTAGCTCAGTATGAGGACATTTTCTAGCTTGTTAGTGGACACCTGTATAGGCGCGTTGGGTCTTGCCGAGCTGGATTTAGGGCGGCTTCTTTCCCCTTGCCTGCGTGCCGCAAGGTTGAGAGACCCTTCTTCCCCTTGCCTTAAGACCTAGCGGCCCTAACTTGTTAGACGAACCTTTGAAAGGCTTCGCAGTGTATCCTGTCCGCTCACCTTGGAAGTGTTATGGGAGTAATTAACCCGGGCATCTGGATATCACGACTCATCGGGTAAAGTGTACAACCTCTGCAGAGTGTAAAACTGATATATCAGTCGTGCTCACGGTTACGACTGACCTGGAATTCTTATGGTATAGTTTTTGCCTAATAATGTTTAAATTTGATGTTATTATATTGTTCAATGATTTCATGTTCACATTGATCACATGTTTATCTTGGGATGGTTAACATTGATGCTATCAAATGCTAAAATTGTGTCAATTAAAAGCTACTGCAGTTAAACCGTGTTAGCTTTATTTGAGCCTCATAAACCCCATGTTACACTTGTTAAGTACGAGATATACTTATGCTTGTTTATTTTCTTCTCTACTTGGATAAAAATCCCAGATGGGTAATATATTGCTATGGTAATGATGACTTCTCTGAAGAGTTCTAGTCTTGTGGTCAACCAGTCAACTTCCCTGTGTTGGAGCTACCGCGAGAGTTATCTTATTTATCCGATGCTATGTAAAGACTTTGAATGTTATACGTTATGTAATAAACATATGTGATGGTACTCTTAATTTGTTAGCTTATGTTTGTGATTGATCTCTGGACGCACATAAGGTAATGCATTCAATTTTATCGCACATAAGGTAATGCATTCAATTTTATCCTTAAAATTGGGTGTGACAGTTGGTCACCGGTCAAAGATGATCTAGAAGATTTTCAAGTCCAAAATGAGGCGTTTGACTTCTTGCAGTTGAAGCATGCAGATGGGAAGCTGAAGTTGGATGTATCTTGCATATAAGTTGTTTGTTAATTTTTAAAGCTAAAATGTTGTTGACTATTTTGAAAAAATGTGTATGACTTCATGAGATATTACCTCTTTTATGAAGTTAGAACATCCTTATATACAACATTATTTGTGAATATATCCGTTGTTAGTTTCTTTTTCCTCTCCCATCTCCTTTTCCCTTCTCCTTGTTCATGTCCTTCTCAGTAGTCGGCACGACCAAGATCCTCATGTTCGATCTTGTCGTGGCTCTTGACAGAGCTACATATAATTGGCCGTGTGAGAACATAAGTACGTATACCATATAATATTTCAAATGATGATGCATTATATTACCTTCTTTGGCCACATTAGTCTTGTCTCCCAATCGTGTCTGAGAATTATTTTCCATTGTGCGAATCTATAATAGAAATAGGCATAGTTAATATAAACTGGAATTAGCACTTAAAGAACATATTTGAAATCAGGTGGATATGTGTTCATCAGCCTGAGAATTATTTTCTTATCAATAAGAGGTCCTCCAGTGGTATAAACTATGTCGTTCAAAAAAAACATGTGCCAAAAATCATGAACAAGGTGCAGAACACATATTCGGGTTCATTGCTAAATGAACAGAAGCTAATTTTGCTCACCTCTTATCTTAGTGCTTGTTGCTTTATCCCACTTTGTTACCTTGATAAGTTCTATCTTCAATTCTACAAAAAGAAGCACGATGAAATAAGCAGTAGTTCAACATTTGAAAATACT
Source organism: Coix lacryma-jobi var. lacryma-jobi (assembly GCA_009763385.1). Taxonomy (NCBI): domain Eukaryota; kingdom Viridiplantae; phylum Streptophyta; class Magnoliopsida; order Poales; family Poaceae; genus Coix; species Coix lacryma-jobi. The sequence continues at coordinate 17,922,882 of CM019826.1, forward strand.
CTTTCTGAATTGGAAACAATCGAGTATGCATACCCACAGACCCTACAGTTAGACGAAACCGAATAATAAGACGACAACATTTAGCACTGAAAGCAACAGTGCATCTACATGTGTAAACAGTCTCATTTCCTTTTGCATAACTGAAATAGCAAGTCTAGGATATTGTACTCTTCCTCAAGTTGCAAGAATTAATGAGTAAGATGCAAAAAAATGTAGAAAAATTAAATTTGAGCTGTAATTTTGACCAGATGCAGAACATGAGTAAACATTTGAAACTGTACTTTTGAGTTAAAATTCAGCATTGAAAGTTCAATTTGATGCGTTCTAATTTATGATAAGAGTAACCGGCTACAAAATAGAGAAAGATGCATCTATTTATGTATTGTCAGTGAACATACCTTGCCCCTGATGTTTTGCTAGTGGCACAAGTCCAAATAGTATCATTTCAGTCCAAAACATGGAATTGTTTTCGGAACTAATAATGCAACAAGTTTGGGCTAGCAAACCTGACTCTATGTACTCAAACTATTTGCAGGAACAACTATTCTCTAAATACACATTAGTTAAACCATTTTTTGCAGAAGCATTTTGACATAACTCGTTGTTAGTGACTGATCATTAAAGCAGTCGTTTTACATATTTGAGTTGTTCTTGGGACCCAAGTCATGCCTTAGAAACATCAAACCAACTTCACAGGAACAAACATATCAGTTCAAATAACACAATATCAAGTTTCAGAAAAAAATGCACACCAAAATATGATCATCTCCAAAGAAAAGTTCTTTTAATACTGTCGACGTTCATATTGAACCTAGAAACAGGCCTTGTACTAAACACTTTTGGCAAGTGCTCAAGAATACAATATTGTTATGGTAGAGTAGTAGACCCTGGTAAATCTCAGCTGAAGTAAAGAGACAAATCGAAAAGGTCCTCGTAAATCATTTTGCGTACAAATTAGAAATTGATAATTTTGAGTGAAATACCCGATCAGACCTGCAACCTGGTCAAACCTCCATCTTGCTTTTCTTCAGGTTACAATAATACAAATGCAGTATAAGACCTTGCAACTCTAAACAAGACCTTTGTCCCAAAAATTCCAATAACTCCCTACACCTTATACGACTCCTGGGTAGCCTCTCCACAAATCAAAATACGGGCAGATAGCAATACCAAGACAAGATATGGGACCTGATCATGTTCTTGACAGTTGGCACTTCGTAATAGAGAACAAAGTTGTGCTGTGTTATTTTAGAAAGACACAGAACTATGGAGATTGGATTCATCTATGGATGCAGATCAAAAGAACTAAACAAGAGATCAGGACTCAGCAAACCTTGTAGGCAATTCCTCGAGTAGCTGGTGGGCGACGGTACTCGTCACCTCCTTCCTCGCGTGTGGCCAACAGCAGCAGCGTGCCGGCGTCCCACGCGTCTGTTTGCGCGGCCTGGTCGTCGAGGCCACGCGCCCACATCCTCCCTCGCGTCCAGCACAGACTACGTGGATCCTACGTCGCCGGCCAACAGCAGCAGCCTCCCTCGTCGCGTACGGCAAGAACGTCGTGGCTCCTCCGCGGCAGCAACGCCGACGTGAGCGGTGTTCGCGGCCTGGCGGCGTCCCTTCCCGCGTACAGCAGGACGTCGTGGATCCTCCGCGGCAGCAACGACAACGTGACGCGGTGTGCGTGGCCTGGCGGCGTCCCTCCCCACGTACGACAGGAACGTCGTGGATCCTTCGCGGCAGCCACGATGACGTGACGCGATGCTCGCGGCCTGGCGGCGTCCCTCCTCACGTACGGTAGGAACGTCGTGGCTCCTCCACGACAGCAACGACGACGTGATGCATTGTGTGCGGCCTGGTCGTCAAGGGATGCAGCGTCGACGAGATCACGGCGTAGGTCCACTTGTAGGCGGAAGGCTGCGGGTTTGCGAGAGGGAGTTACGTTGAGGTTTGCGGGATTGGGGGCAGATTCTGCGGGAGGGAGAGGGACAAATCATGCATTGAGTGTGGGGGTGTGATTTCCCTTACTTTTGTCGCTGCCGTCGGTGATTTGGGACGTGGAGCGTCGGACACAACACAAGTATATCGCACGGGGGTAGGCGAGGGGATAGCCGGGTGAACTTTGCACGTTGAGGACGATTCCTCTAGATAATTTTTAGTTGTAATATATATAGAGAATATCAGCTGTTTCATTGAGGTTTGCTGGGCCGATTTGGCCCAAACTGAATGATATGCTGTATTCTTTTTTTTTTTTGGTTTAGCTCTCGGGCTCAATGTATGCAAGGCCCAACATGCCAAGCTTAAGATATATATTTGAAAGAGAAAATTCTTGTTTCTACCTCTAGACTAGAGACATCGACGATAATACTGAGGGAGGAAGCACCTGGTGTTTAGCCACTGGGCAATAATGAATGGACTTGGCCAGTTGGCCTTATAGTGTGTGTGTCCTCGCATGTAAGATGAGGGGGCAACCATTAGAGAACGGCTCTGAAAGGAGATACACAATTTGTAAACTCTGAATCCAATTAATCATTCATCGAAGAAACATAGTATTCTAAACTTTGAGGAATTGGTCCCAAACCTCACGAGCACACAGATCGGGCAATTTCTTTTATGGAGTTCATACTTCTTTGTCCCGAATTTCTTCGATTCACCGTTTTGCAGTTAGGAGAGAGTTATGATCTCTTAGGAGTAGCTCACTAACTTGCTTGTGACTCCCCTCACCGAGTTTGAGCCTCAGTGTCTTTGATTTGAGGGAGATCAAGTCGAATCGATGGACGAATAGGTCTGAGTCGGGGTGACCGGACGCTGCCTCATAGCGACCGGATGCACCAACTCAGAGTCCAGTATTTAAACACTAGCGCTGACCAGTTCGCGCATAGTGACTGGACGCTGACCGAGAATCGACCAGACGCACCTACTGCTCCATGACCGGACGCACAGCTAACACTGTTGTTCATCATATAGAGTTGACCGAACGCTAGATTCGTTTTGACCGGACGCTCTGTTCCATAAAGTCCGGTCCAAAACAGTAAGGTTCCAGAAGGGATTTTGCCTGACCGGACGCGTCCGGTCCCAGCTGATCGGACGCAAGCAGAGTCCGGCCAGTGTTGTTTGTGCACGTTTGCATCCGTAGCTTTGGCGTTTGGTTTCGACTTTCTCCGGTAGTTCCGCTGTACCTCTAGGACATCTCTTAGGGTATTCACCTACTCGTAGGTCGTGAACTTGTCGGTTGTTTTGAGCTTTGCTTTTGAGGTAATTTTCTAGGATAAGGGTCATCCATTTCACGAGTTAAAATTTGAGACTCTCATTCACCCCACCCTCCTCTGGTCACCAATTCGGTCCTTCGTAGCGCAGCCACACTGAGGCTGCACGTAACTCCTATTTCAGCTCTGCGCCTCTGCCTCCAGCCTCTAAGCCACGTGCTCTTGGAGTCCGGATTGTTCTCTGTTGTTTAGGGTAAGGGGGGCTTCATTTTTCAATTCGAAATCTAGGTTCTTTGAAGAGCCTTTTACTTGTATGCCATTAAAAAAGATGGTGTAATCGTCCATGTCTCTCGAAGATGGACTCTAACACTCTTGCCACTGAGTCTGAAAACTTTTCTCTCTCACGCCATTTCGTCCGTCTTCAGTTTGATTTGCGTCGTTTGGCAGTCCTGACGAGTGGGGCCTGCTGTGACAATTGACCTCGGTTGCCCCTGTGTGACGGACTAAACAAGGAGGCACCCGATGATGGCGGCACCGCTGCTGGCCTTGCTGGCGCCCGCTGCACCCTCCTTGAGGAACCCGCGCACGAGGCGCAGCACGAGGGGCACGTCGAGGAGCAGCGCCGAGTTGGCGTGCGTGCCGGCGGCATGCCCGAACGCCGGTATCATCACGGCGCCCAGCGTGGCCTGGTCCAGCCGCCTCGCCGCGCGGGCCTCCAGGTCCCGCAGCAGCGCCGCGTCCGCGCCCACCATGCTCCCCGCGCGGACCAGCTTCAGCAGGAAGTCGCACGTGATGCCATCGTCAGTCGCCGCGGCGGCGGCGGCGGCAGCGGCGCAGCAGCCGCCGGCCCCGGCCGTCATCGGCGAGTGGTCCGGCGGGAGCGCGGCGACGAGCGACTCCAGCAGGAGCCGTTTCTTGAGCCACGTGGTCGTGGGGCTCTCCGGGGGTAGGAAGCGCCCCGACGCGGACGACGCCGGCGACGACGACGACGCGGGGAGGGGCGCCACGTCCGGGAGCTACTTGGCGGCGTAGTGCGACAGCACGGACGCCAGCATGTCGGGGCGCGCGCACGACGCCGCCTTGGACTTGACGGCCGCCACGGTGCGCGCGAAATTGTCCACGTCGTTGACGCACGAGTCGTCGCTGGCGCTCGCCGCCGCGGCGGCCAGCCACGGCTCCAAGGCTGAGCGCGCGTGCTCTGCGGTGGTGCCGCCGGGGGGCGATGGGGTCTTCGGGCTCTGACTCCGAGACGACGACTGCATGGCTGCTGCTGATGGTGGCGGCAGCGGCGGGGCGAAAGCTCTTCTCGAGAGGCCGGCTCTCAGCTGCTGTATGTGCGTTCGCGGAGTGTGTAGAAATAGGAGCAATAGAGCTTTAGCTAAGCAAGCAGCAACGTGTGAGCAGCTGCATGCTTGGTCACTTGAGAGCTGAGAGTGTGTGTGTGTGTGGCATATGGACCAACAAAAATGCACAAGCTGTGCCGCAGTGCGAGAGACGGTGACATACTTGGACGGGAGTGGGTACACAAACTGTGCCGCTAGATGGAGTACGTGAGTTTGAAGAAACGAGAGCAGCACCGTCATGTGCACAAGCACGTCTGTGTAGCGCAGCTAGCGGTTCCTGCTGGCCGAGTACGTGTGGACCTCGGACATAGATCGAGAAGTACGCGCGTACATGCAGAGGAGACATATGCAGTTAGAATCTACTACATGGAGTACTGTGCATATATATACGGACGTTATATGTTGCATACTAATATTTATGCTAAAAAAAGTTGTCCATAATTATATATTAAAATATACTAATATTTATGTTAAGTAATTAGTACATCGGAAAGATCTTTAGGACACTTATTTAGGGATGGAGGGAGTACGTTATGTTTTCAGTCATGTGCCCAACGACGACAAGTGGTGCATGAGTAAAAAAATTTCGAGGGGCATTGATGTCTTTTTCCCCACACAGTTCACACCGTTAGTGGTTCAAACGGACGGAATGGCGTGGGAGAGAAAAGTTTTCAGACCCAGTGGCAAGAGTGTTAGAGTCCATCTTCGAGGGACTTGGACGATTACACCATCTTTTTTAATGGCATACAAGTAAAAGGCTCTTCTTTGAATCAGATATTGGTTGAGAAATTACTAATTTATGGTGCTATTATCTATTACAATATTGTTATTGGTTTGCAAATTAAAGAACAAATAGGTTGATTGGCGCACTTTGTTAGATAGAACTTATTAGATGAACAATTTTTTATTTGACTATTTTTATAACTTTAATTATCGGTGAGGTACTACGTTTAATTCTATGGATGAATTTTTTTCATGTAGAAGTGGGAATACCCAACTTTAAAATTCTGGCTCCGCCATTGATGCTGCCACGGTTCAAAGAGATGACAGTGCTGCAACTCAGAAATGGAAAATCATACTTGTTTCGGAAAGATAACTGGTCAGGACAGAGTCTGCAGAATGTCTACCCTGAAAGCTTTTCCTAAAAACAAGTGGGTTTCTGTTGACAGAGCTTTTGAGCTTCACTCCATCATAGATCAATTCAACTTGCCTCTTCTGGAATTGCCTTCGATCAGCCGGTGGATATTCAACAGAAGGTGGACTCAACCATTCTTCGGGAGGAAAATCATACTTGGACCCTTCGGGACTCATCTACCAAGTCCTCAACAACAAGGATATATTGGAATTTGATTGGATATCAACACTTTGAACCAACCTACAAAAAGATCTGGAAAAATTACCATCAGCCAAAACACAAAGTCTTCTTGTGGTTGCTTCTAAAGGACAGGTTGAGCACAAGGAACATTCTTAAAAGAAATAAAACATGTGCATCTCGACAACTAAAACTGTAAGATCTATACTACAGAAGTGGAGTGTTCACAACATCTTTTCCTTCAATGTCCCTTTGCTCAGGATTGCGGGGGATGTTTGGTTTGAAAACAGTTCATGATGGAGTAATGACAAACATTCTAGCTCTCAAGACTCAGATCCAATCCCATTTTTTTATGGAAGAAATTATCCTAATTTTTTGGGTGATTTAGACTGCTAGAAATGAGCTGATCTTCAGAGCAAATAATTTAACCTTGGCAGATTGTAAGCTACTTTTCTTCAAGGAGGCAAATCTTGTGAAGCTCGAGTAAAAGAAGGCCTTTCTGTTCAATTTGACCAAATATGGTTGTAAGGATTAGATTTGATTTAAGCTTTATTGTCTGCCTCATTTTCTTTATTTCTTTTTTTTCTTAACTCTTCCCTCTCCTCTCTTACCTGTGTTGTATTATAACTTGGTTTGTTTAATTTAATACTCCCTCCATCCCAAATTATAAGACATTCCAAAAATCTTGGAGAGTCAAAGTTTTTCAACTTTGACCAAATTTATATAATAAGATAATAATATTTATGATATCAACTAAGTGCAATTAGATTCTCCATTAGTTATATTTCCATAATATGTATATTTGATGGTATAAATCTTTATATTTTTCTCTATAATTTTGGTCAAAGTTGAAAAACTTTGACTCTCTAAGATTCTTGGAACGTCTTATAATTTGGAATGGAGGGAGTATTTCTGTTGGGGCTGAGGCCCCTCCAGTCTTTAAAAAAACCCCAAACAGGGCCTATGGGAACACAGATACACTAACAAGCTATTGCCAGATACGCCAACGATGACAGATTGCATGCTCCACTGTTATTACTATGATGGTTGGGCTGTCTCTGCGGGGGACACAAACGCCGGGTATACCAAGCTTTTTTTTTTATCATTCCATTATAGTACTCCCTCTGTCCCAGTATACAAGTCGTTATAGTGTTTAAAGGATGTCCCTAAAAGAAAGACGTTTGAGAGGCCAGTCCTACAACTAAGCAACACCAGTCTGCAGCTTTGTTAGCCTGCAGCAATTAGTAGCAGCCTGCAGTGAGCTCTTCAATGACTACGGACAAGGAGAGCAGGAGAACAAACGCTGGTATTCAATGACTAGAATAGGGGTGCGTTGGTATTTTTGATTTTGTCTTGGTAGCCGTGTCGTGTGCTAGAACGACTAGAATAGGATGGAGGGAGTAGATGTTACGACAAGCCATTGTAGTCTTCAGTCTAGTAGACAGCTAACAGGCGCGACGACGAGGTCATCCAATATTGTTCATACAAATTATTAGACAGTTCTAGTTTATTTCTTACAACAGCATATAATGCTAATAAATGGGGATCTTAAATGGTTCGGCCAACAACAAAGAATGGAAGGTACTCCCTCCATCCCAAATTATAAGACATTCCAAGAATCTTGGAGAGTCAAAGTTTTTCAACTTTGACCAAATTTATATAATAAGATAATAATATTTATGATATCAACTAAGTGCAATTAGATTCTCCATTAGTTATATTTCCATAATATGTTTATATGATGGTATAAATCTTTATATTTTTCTCTATAATTTTGGTTAAAATTGAAAAACTTTGACTCTCCAAGATTCTTGGAACGTCTTATAATTTGGAATGGAGGGAGTATCTTTTAGATGTTGGCTGTTTGTGAATTTATCGGTTTTGTCATCGTACATGAATTCCGCTATCCTCGCCAAGTTGAATATCCGCTCCAGAAGCTGCTTTGGAAAAGCATTATTATCTGGGTTAAGCCACTCACTGTTAAAATCTTTCCATGATTCCTCTTTGAGTACATGTATCTGTCCACGTGCAACATCAACGGAGACATTGTGCTCCTTCATGTAGCAATCAATTGTCGAAGCAAGAGGGATGAGTTGGTCTCGCTGCATGAAGTTAAATATCCAAATGTATATTAGTAAGAGAAAGTCGAACTCATGCCAAACAGTATCAAATTCCTACAAAAAATGATATTTAGAGGTCTCATTTGTTTAGAAGTACCGGCGGCGGCGGTTAGAAATTGCTGCGGCCATGGATAAAAACTGTTACAGAAAATAGCTTTCCAGAATCGATCAATAATAAAGCAGAGCCCTGGTCAATTAATGTAAGCAATAGAGTAAAAGTTAACGTTTAATTTTCACCGATAGTTTGCTGTGACAACCACGGTGGAAATATATATGCATTTTCAGTAGTAATCTGCTTAAACACTGTGCTATAGCACTCATACTGCATTCTGTTTTGGGAGATTTTGGAGGCTAAAAAATGGTAAAATATAGCCGCAGGCCGTAATAAAAGACACGCGCGAGACAAGAAGCATCCAGTGGAGGCGCTTATTCGTTCAGGGTTCAGCCACAGTAGAGATGACCAGCCACAGCGGAGGGCCTACGACTGAATATTTGATTTAGCAATTCTTTTTTATTGGACTGGGATTAGCAAACTATTCTTTATTTCATTCTTACAAAAACTAATGTTCTTTGGACCAGTTAATGCTGGACATCTATCTAAGTATGTACCACGCATATTACTCTTCGTCGGTCCGGGTGAAAGCCCTCACTACTGGAGAACGGGCCTTTAGCCCCGGTCGAAAATGGCCTTTAGCCCCGGGCATGGAGCCGGGGCTAAGGAATCGGGACTAAAGGCCCGAACTTTAGCCCCGGTTCCCGGCCCCGGGGCTAAAGGGGACCTTTAGCCCCGGTTGGTAATACCAACCGGGACTAAAGAGGGGACCTTTAGCCCCGGTTGGTAATACCAACCGGGACTAAAGACTGGCCTCTTTAGAAATCCTAATGTAATATATTAGCATCGAAGAAAACGTATTAGAAAACCTAATGTAATTGAAAAACTGAAAACAATAGCCAATTGAAAAGAAAAAAGAAAAGAAAAAGAAAAAAGAAAAAAGGTCTTTAGCCCCGGTTGGTATTGTTTTCAGTTTTTCAATTACATTAGGTTTTCTAATACGTTTTCTTCGATGCTAATATATTACATTAGGATTTCTAATACGTATTCTTCGCTGCTAATGTATGTATCCACATATATATACACATAAAATTTATAATTACACACATAAAATATGAAACTATATATATATGGGCTAGCTATACATATTATGTGTATAATATTTTTATGCACATAAAATTTACAGCATTATCCATGCATCCTTGGTATTTACAACACAAATATTGACCGTCACTTAAATGTCATACAAATGGTCGTCTTGGTTTGATTTCAATATTGGTTCTTCCGGGTTATAGTAGAACTCGGTGCCGGCTTTGAGGACATGGTCATTAAGAACTCCTGCGATTGTCTCTTGAATTCCTTTCAGGCGCACCATGTCCAACACCTGGTTCTTCAACCATAGCTCCTTCTGTCTCTCTAGAGGAGTTCTTTTGGCATACACCGAGAGAAACTCGCAAACGTAGTACCCACACAAATTGTTCCCTGGTGGTTGCCGTAGAACCCACTGCACGATGTAAAAAGATATTACTCTCATCATCTCGCGCGTGTGATGAAAGCATGCTACAGTGGTAAAGACGCGGGGAGATAGTACTACTTACTTGCAATTGGATAGGACGAGGAAGTGTCGCCTTCAAATCCGGACGGTGTTTCGGAACGAACCAAGCCCAAACACTGCACAATATAATATTGGATCGTAATTAACTATTGCAGATTTAAAGTGTAGAAATCAATATTTAGAGATCGAAAGTTACCCCTGGATAATGTCTATGATATCTTGATAATCTCCAAGTGGTTTTCTCAACGAGTCATAGATTATCAATTGACTTTCGGAGAGATCGAAGACGATCAATATCCAGTGATAGCTGCATTAATTTGCTTATATAGTCAACATATATCATAGAAATTGAGTAAGTAAAAATAAATATGCACATGATAACAACACCCACCTAAAGTTGTATGGGAAGAGTATATATCTTTGTTCTTTTGGTTCACCAAGAACCTTCGGAGATTCCTCCCTGTTTCATTTCTCCATATATCATAGGCGGGATCTTTCTTTGGGACCGAGAATACGATATATGGATCAATGAAACCAACCTCCTTGTCATTTCTACGTGCGAGGTCTCTCATCATGTTTCTGCATATGTATATAGGCACGCTAGCTAGTGTTAGCATAATTACATTTACATATACATATGCTAGAGTGAGATAATTAAAACGAAGGATCACTTACAAACAGAAGAGGCTGACTAGAGATTTGTCTAGAGCATCCAGGTGGCATAGCTGGTGTAACTCATTGAATTGGATAAGTATAATGTCATCACCACAGAAGTAATGATGGTCTCTAATTCTGACGCATATCCAATCATCCGCTTTTTTGGTACACGCTGCCATGTACCACTGGTTTAACAAGTACATTTGAGTGCCAAGTTCTGTGAGGGCCGTAGGGTTGTATAGACTCTGGCCATATACATAATTCTTCTTCCACTGATCAACTTGCGGAGCAGTTTCAATGGGTGCTTCACCGAGCATTTGTGACAAGGTTAGACCAGTTTCTGCGAAAAATGCATCAAGATGCTCAGGATTCACCTCAAGTTGTTCTAGCGCTTTCAAGTTAGAACCATATTCATTCACAACAAGCGGGGGCACTGATTGTTTCGATTGTTCCCCGAGCTGTGGGACACCCTTGCTTGCTCTCTTCTGTTTCTGCTTCGCCTCCTCAAGTGACTTGGTCATAGTGCGTTCATAGTCTGATGGTGGCGATTTCTTACGAGAATCACGCACTTTTTTCTGATGAGCATCCACCTTTTTCCTGAGCATATCAGGACGTACAAAAAGGTACGGCTTCTCTGGGTTTTTCTTTGCTTTTTGTTTAGCCTCGACGTCCGCCCAAAATTTGTCCAAATCTGCTTTCGCTGCAGCATTTGTTTCCTCATCAGTCATATCATAGGGAAGTTTCGTCTTCTGAGGAACAGCTTGATGTCTTTCTGCAGAGGTTTTCTTCTTTGGTGGCGGTGGGGCCGATGCCTTCATTTTTGTGGCTGGCCTCTTCTTTGATGGGGCCGGTGGCGGGGAAGCCCGTGGTGGAGGAGATGGGGCCGGTGGCGGGGATGGAGCCCGTGGTGGAGGAGATGGGGCCGGTGGCGGGGATGGAGCCCGTGGTGGAGATGGAGCCGGTCGTGGAGGGGATGGAGCCGATCGTGGAGGGGATGGAGCCGGTGGGGATGCAGCTGTGTCTTTCACTGCATCGCCCGCAGCACTATGATGACTATGTGGTGAATGGATAATTGGACTTAGGTGCGGAGAGGTCCTGCTGTGAAAACAACATAGTATGAGTAAACAATTATTTAATTAAGTCAATACATAACTAGTGAAAAAATGTTTCATTGACTTTCATCTGCACCTAGGGTTAGTTTGCTGAGGAGGAGGAGGAGGTGATGCCCCAGGAATAATGATATAGCGCTTACGCCAACATATGAATGTCTTCTCCGCTTCTCCTAAAGTCTTCTCACCATCACCTCCTTCAATGTCAAGAGTCACATTGCTATGCCCTTTCAATACTCTATCCACCGAGACACTAGCATAACCAGGTGGTACCAATGCCCCATGGCATCTTGGTGTCTTCGTAGGGTCAATAGTAGATACGACACCAATAGCCACCATTATTGTGTCATTCCCCTGTGGAATGTGCAGCTCACAGGTCGTGAGAGGATCAGTGATGTCATCCACGGGGAAGCGCAGCCCTACGTCACCTTGAATCGTTGGCACCTCCGTGGAAGCGCAACTGCTTTTCAACTAATCACCAGGGGTGCTGGTGTTGACTCCTGGCTCTGATGCAGATTGCCTTTGCAGGGAACTCACTGCTAAATGCACTTGCCTTTTGATTTCCTCACTCATTTTGTCTTCAAGTGCCTTTTCTCGCTCTACCGCTTCACGAGCCGCGGCCTGTGACTGAATAACCATTTCCTCCATTCTTCGCATCCGCTCTACCTCCTCCTGCCTCTTTCTTGCGTGGCTTCTATAGGTCTCTTTGTCTTGTGGGAAGGCATGCTCCCACGACACCTCCCCATAGCCTCTTGTTCTCCCACCATGTTCAGGATTCTCTAGGGCGTATGTAAGCTCATCCTTTTCTCTGTTCGGCTGCCACGTGCCACTGTTAACCATGTCTCGAGCATAAGCTAGTCTTTCTGCTGCTCTTTGGAGTTTTGTGCCATACACTACCCCTCCTGTCTGTAGGTCCAGGCTTCCTCCATGACCAAAAAACCAATACTTGGCGCGCTCAGGCCAGTTTATTGATTCTGGTTCGATACCCTTGGCTAGAATCTCCCGTTCCATTTTTTCCCACTTGGGAATGGCACTCTTGTAGCCACCTGATCCCAAGTGATGGTGGTATTGTTTTTGTCGGGCATTCTGTTGGTTCATTCTGACACGTGCCTCACCCTCTTCTGATTTCTTGAATTCTACAAACTCATCCCAAAAAGGCCTCAACTTGACGTAGGCCTTGGTGTTAAAATCTGGAGTTAGGTCCTTCTTGATAAATGTGTTGTACAATTTCTTCTTCCAGCCCTGGAATAGTGTTGCCATTTTCTTCATAGCCCAATCCCGAACTCTTGCCTTCAAATTTCTATCTTCTGTTTCAAGCGTGAAATGTGCAAGGACATCTTGCCAAACCAGTTCCTTATCACGATCAGAGACAAAACTTATATGAGGAGCACTTCTCTTTTCCTTCCATTCACGAGCATTGATCGGGATCTTATCCCTTACGAGATACCCACAGTGGTTAACGAATTTCTGTGCATGTTCTCCAAGCACTTGGCCTGTTTCCTCGTTGAATTCTGAGATAATGTATCGGCCATCCAACGGCTTCTTCGGACCTCGTACGGTCCTACTCTTCCCGATAGTCGTTGTCGATCCAGAGGGCTACGTATGTAGGAACAGTAGATTATAAATACATTTACAAATTGATTAGAATTTTATGTGCTCATAGAGATTGTAGGTATACCTCGCCAGTATTTTCTTGCATAATTTCTTCATAATCGATAAAGTATTGACTGCCGTCATCTACTTCTTGATTATTGTTATCGTCACCTGCTACATCTGGGTTAGCGGCGCTGTTGATTAATTCGTACATTTCCTCCTCCATGTTGTCAACTGGGTCGGCCATTTCTGCGAATAACATGGAGGATAATAAACACCATATTTTTGCAAATAACGTATATTCATACAGACCATGGAGGATAAAGACCATGGAGGGTTAAGGGCTTAGGGTTTTGGGTTTAGGGGTTAGGGGTTAGGGGTTAGCGGTTAGGGTTTAGGGTTAGGGGTTAGGGGTTAGGGGTTAGCGGTTAAGGGTTAGGGGTTAGGGGTTAGGGGTTAGCGGTTAGGGGTTAGGGGTTAGGGTTTAGGGTTCGGGGTTCGGGGTTTTGGGTTAGGTGATTATTCCATACACATTCGTAAAAACATATACACGACATAAATATATCTAATTGATTATGCTAAGTCATTATTCCATACACATTCGTAAAAACATATACACGACATAAACATATCTAATTGATTATTCCTTCTCCATCACAAGGGACACACCGTTGAGGAGAGGACGACGACGAGGATGACGTTGCGGTGAGGAGGTGAGCACGACGACGGACGACGACGAGGATGACGTTGCGGTGAAGATGACGGCGGACGGCGGCGAGGTCAACGCGACCAATCTCTTTTTATCTACATGTCACATATTTTTTGTTAGATTAAAAAACATGATTTTCTAAAAATGATTTATATAACTATATATTTATATAAATATATATTCATTTTTCTATAAACATATATACACTGCGGTGCATTAATAACATTTTCTGATATTCTCTAAATATATATGTATATATATTCATTTTCTATAATCATTCATTTTCTATATATATCTTTTTTATTTTTCTATAAATATATATGTATTTATAATCATTTTCTATAATCATTCATTTTCAATATATATCATTTTTTCTTTCATTCTTCCTGCACACAACGTTGTCTTTTGTTGGGCACACACACAGTGCACACACACGCACACACACAGTGCACACACACGCACTGCACACACACGCACTGCACACAACACGCACACACGCACACACACAACGCACGCACTGAGCATGGCGGCGCGACCGCGCCCGGCCTCCTCACCGGCGGCGCGAGAGGACGAGGCGTGCGTGGCCGCCGAGGCCGGCGAGGGCCGGCGAGGGAGAGAAGAGGAGGCGTCGGCGCGGCCGCGCGAGAGGACGACGGCGAGGCGGACGTCAGCGAGGGATGCGGCGGGACAACGGCGGCGCGGCACTCGATCGGAGACGACGAGGGAAGCGGCGGCGCTGCGGGCGGTCTAACGTCGATCTGAGGAAGAAGGAGGGCACTGTGCCCTATATACGTGGGGAACCTTTAGTCCCGGGCCGTGGCACCACCCGGGACGAAAAGACCTTTAGTCCCGGGTGGTGCCACCGCCCGGGACTAAAGCTTTTTTTCCCGCCACTGTTTTGGGCTTTTTCTATTCTGGTTTTTGTATTAGCTACCTTTAGTCCCGGGCGGACTTACGCCCCGGGACTAAAGGTTCCTTTAGTCCCGGGTGGTTCTACCGCCCGGGACTAAAGGTTTTTTCCCGTCTGTATTTTGGGTTTTGTATTAGGTTTTGACTATATTAATATGCTATAATATTTGTTAATTGCATAGTAAATTAAATATTAGGTATAAAATTACTTAAAAATGACAGTTGTATTTCCTTTTACCTTATTGTATAGTAGAAAAATTTGTAACATAAATTCTTTTCTTTTCTTATAATAATGAATATAAATGTAAATAACAATTCATATTTTGTTAATGCAAAAATATAATGTTAAATTTAAATATCTGAAACAACTGGTTCTCGATAGGAAGATTATTTTTGCATTATCTGAACGTTAAATTTTGGGTTGTTTATCTTTCATTGTCCAAATGCACGATAGCGAAATTCACTGTTAAATTGCAGTTTAATTTAAAAAGATAAATTTGTGTAGTTCATATACGTTTCTGTGTCGTATTGGTCTCAAACTTTTTCTTAGGCTGTCACGTGGCACAGGTGAGGCAACCAACAAGTTTGTGATTTTTCGGAGATAGTTTAATTGAATTACCGCGCACCGTCACCCAATAATTATAGGGTCAACTGGGCCTACCACCAAAATAATCCAGAATGGTGCCAAACTTTTACACGGGATCTTGAATGGCCTAGGAAGAAGAACATTGTGGAGGTTGATGAAAAACCGCAGAGGGCCGGAGGTGTAATTCACCGGCTTTTATCTCATTCGGCACAGAGAAAAATATAATAATTAAAATAATAATCAGAAAAATCTAACACCTCTTGTGAGGCATCAATTTGGGCTCATATGCTTGCCAAAAATAAATCAAGTCATTTGGACACCGACATCAATGAACCATGACTATCCATAATCATTATTAATTACACAAAAAATCTAATACATAATATTGGTTAAAACATCACTATATATCTAGCGGGTACACTGGTGATCTTCTTCTTGACGTATGTCCCTTGGTTATGATCATGTCGTAACCATGGAGCCTCCTCAGCATTTAGCAGGATGCTTGGGTCTTTGCTCACACTGAAGGGTGGTATCCGGTCATCCCTTTCATAATCTTCTGACATGTCTGACTTGTCCTCAATTCCCACAATGTTTCTTGTTCCTGAAAGAACTATGTGGCGTTTCGGCTCTTTGGTTGATTTATCGTCATTTTTCCCTCTCCTGGGCTTTGTAGACATGTCTTTCACGTAGAACACCTGATTCACATCAGCAGCAAGGACGAATGGTTCATCTTTGTATCCAATATTGTTGAGATCCACTGTTGTCACTCCATACTCCTTGTCAACTGTTACTCCGCCTCCGGTCGTCTTGACCCATTGGCATCGAAACAAACGAACTTTAAAATTAGGTGCGTAGTCTAGTTCCCAAATCTCCTCTATACGGCCATAATATGTTTGCCTCTTCCCATTTGGGTCTGTGGCATCTACGCGAACACCACTGTTTTGGTTCGTGCTCTTTTTATCTTGGGCAATGGTGTAAAATGTATTTCCATTTATCTCATACCCTTTGTACGTGAGGATGTGCCACGATGGTTGCCTAGCCAACAAATATAGTTGCTCATCAATATTGTTATTACCCAGACATTCCTTTCGCAACCAAGTGCTAAAAGTATTCATGTGCTCACGTGTTATCCAAACTTCATTCTTCTCTGGAAATTGGGATCGTAGGAACTCCTTGTGTACCTCGATATATGGATCCACCACGGTTGAGTTTTGAAGAACTGTGTAGTGCGCTTTATTGAAATAATCGTTCCCCGTACCGATATATGTTTTCTTCCCTAGTGTCCCCTTTCCACACAGCCTCCCCTCGTGCCGCGATTCAGGAACACCAATCGAGTCAAGGTCAGGAATGAAGTCAACACAGAACTCAATGACCTCCTCTGTCCCGTAGCCCTTGGCGATGCTTCCTTCTGGCCGAGCACGTTGGTGAACATATTTTTTCAGTACTCCCATAAACCTCTCAAAGGGGAACATGTTGTGTAGAAACACAGGACCGAGAATATGAATCTCCTTGACCAGGTGAACTAGGAGGTGTGTCATGATATTAAAGAAGGATGGAGGAAACACCAACTCAAAGCTCACAAGGCATTGAACCACATCATTCTGTAGAGTAGCCAGTTCTAGTGGATTAATTGCCTTCTGAGAAATTGCATTAAGGAATGCACATAGCTTCACAGTGGCCAGGCATACATGTGGAGGTAGAATTCCTCTTAAAGCAACCGGTAGCAATTGCGTCATAAGCACGTGGCAGTCATGCGACTTTAAGTTTAGGAATTTCTTGTCTTGCATATTTATTATTCCCTTTATATTGGAGGAGAATCCAGATGGGACCTTGATGCTGTTGAGGCATTCAAACATGATTTCCTTCTCTTCATTGCTAAGAGTGTAGCTAGCAGGTCTTAAGTAATAGCGTCCATCATCTGTCTTCTCTGGATGTAGGTTGTCTCGTTCTTTCATGCGCTGCAACTCTTGTCGTGCTTCAAGTGTATCCTTAGACTTCCCATACACACCCATGAATCCTAGAAGGTTGACACAAAGATTCTTTGTCAGGTGCATCACGTCGATCGCGTGGCGGACCTCTAGTACATGCCAATAGGGTAGCTCCCAAAATATTGACTTCTTCTTCCACATGGGTGCGTGTTCCGTAGCGTCTTTTGGAACAGGTTCACTGCCCGTGCCCTTTCCAAAGACTACCTTCACATCCTTGACCATCTCAAGTACATCTTCCCCAGTTCTGTTGCGAGGCTTGCTCCGGTGGTCTGCCCCACCTTTAAAATGTCTGCCTTTCCTTCTAACCTGGTGATTCACAGAAAGAAATCGACGATGCCCAAGGTAGACTACCTTTCTACATTTTTTCAAATATACACTATCCATGTCATCAAAACAATGTGTGCATGCATTATATCCCTTGTTTGTCTGTCCTGAAAGATTACTTAGAGCAGGCCAATCATTGATGGTTACGAACAACAATGCTCGCAGGTCAAAGTGTTCCTGTTTGTAATCATCCCACACGCGTACACCTGATTTACTCCATAAAAGTAGCAGTTCCTCAACTAATGGCCTTAGGTAGACATCGATGTCGTTGCCAGGTTGCCTCGGGCCTTGGATGAGCACTGGCATCATAATGAACTTCCGCTTCATGCATAACCATGGAGGAAGGTTGTAGATACATAGAGTAACAGGCCACGTGCTATGACTACTGCTCTGTTCCCCATAAGGATTCATTCCGTCCGTACTTAAAGCAAACCTTAAGTTTCTAGCGTCTTTTGCAAATTCCGGGAATTCTCTGTCTATTGCTCTCCACTGGGACCCATCAGCAGGGTGTCTCAACATGTTGTCTACCTTACGGTCTTCTTTGTGCCATCGCACCAACTTTGCATGGTCCTTGTTTCTGAACAGACGTTTCAGGCGTGGTATTATAGGAGCGTACCACATAACCTTGGCAGGAATTTTCTTCCGGGGACGTTCTTCACCCTCAACATCGCTAGGGTCATCTCGCCTGATCTTATATTGTGACGCGTTACATACAGGGCATTCATCCAAATTCTCGTATTCCTTGCCATGATACAGGATGCAGTCATTAGGACATGCATGTATCTTCTGGATTTCTAAACCCAAAGGACAGACGACTTGTTTTGCTTCGTACGTAGTGGCGGGCAGTTCGTTAGGTTTCGGAAGCATCTTTTGTTTTATAATTTTCAATAATTGTCCAAATGCCTTGTCAGATACACCATTTTGTGTCTTCCATTGTAGCAACTCAAGTGTTGTACCCAACTTTTTTTGTCCATCTGCAGCAGACGGGTATAGTAATTTCCTGTGATCCTCTAGCATACAGTCAAACTTAGCCTTCTCCTTTTCACTTTCGCAATCTCCTTGTGCATCACGAATGACATCACCAAGAGCATCATCTTCAGCGAGTGTGTCTTCTGCACTTGCCTCTTCTTCACCTTCCCCCATTGCAGTATCACCAAAGTCACCGTATTGAGCAATAATGTCATCGTCAGGGTCCAATTGTTCTTCTTCACCTTCTTCCATCATAACCCCAGTTTCTCCATGCTTCGTCCAACAACTATAGTTTGACATGAAACCCGACTTGAACAAGTGTGAGTGAAGACTCCTTGAGCTAGAATATTCCTTCGAATTATTACAAAGGGCACATGGGCAGCACATAAACCATTACGCTTGTTTGCCTCGGCCACTCTTAAAAAATAATGCACGCCATCAATGAACTCTTTTGAGCGACGATCGGTATTGTAC
This sequence comes from Coix lacryma-jobi var. lacryma-jobi, assembly GCA_009763385.1. NCBI lineage: Eukaryota > Viridiplantae > Streptophyta > Magnoliopsida > Poales > Poaceae > Coix > Coix lacryma-jobi. The sequence goes on from CM019826.1 coordinate 17,941,785, forward strand.
ATCCAGTGACGTGTCATCGTCTGCATTATATGACATATCACATAATTATATCTCTCATTCTTATAAACAAATGAAATTATAAAATGACTGGCATGAAATTTAGTAAGAATCACTGGTGGCATAAAAATAGTAGCAGTTGAACTTGTCTAATTAATTATTACATTAAGATAACAGTGCAGCCTAATCCACTTGGCCACAACCAAAGCAACTAACAACACCTGCACATTTTTCCCACATCACAGTCCAACAAGATGGACTGCCTGCCACTCCAACCTGATAGGAAGGTAAGGTAGGGGTAGGTGCAGTAGGAATTGAGTTGAAAGCCTCTAGAGCTGCAGAAGCTTCCTCAAAAGACTTGTACTTTTTATGCACAGCTCCCTTAACTTTGAGGACATACTGACTGCACTCAGCCCAGCTGGTGTAAATACGTGGCTTGGTGCCCACGAAAACAACATACCAAGCAGACATCTTTCTGCATTTTGTAAACTAAAGTATTATATATTTCTAATTTCTGTAAACAAATAATTTAACTGATCTCTATTTCTCCAAAATAATAAAATAAACTAATTAAACCGGTCACATTTTGTAAACTAAAGTATTATATATTTTTAATTTCTGTAAACAAATAATTTAACTGATCTCTATTTCTCCAAAATAATAAAATAAACTAATTAAACCGGTCACATTTTGTAAACTAAAGTATTATATATTTCTAATTTTTGTAAACAAATGATTTAACTCATCTCTATTTCTCAAAAAAAAAACTAATTAAACCGGTCACATTTTGTAAACTAAAGTATTATATATTTCTATTTTTTGTCAACAAATGATTTAAATGATCTCTATTTCTCTAAAATATTAAAATAAACTAATTAAACGGTCATATTTTGTTTTTAGAGTAATAATTTGAACTATCAAGTCAATGAACTCAAAATATCTACAAAAATAAAAAACTTAAGCTAGTAACCTTTCAAGAAGTCGATGGCGGTGTAGATGTGATGAAATAAATCAATCGCCGGAGATGTGTTAACAAACAAAAATCACCGGAGAAGACAGCAAACAAGCAAGCAAGTGACTGAATCAAAAAAAATGAACAGCTCGGGCACGGCTGGAGGTGGAAGAACAGTTCAAATATAGGGAGGGACATTTAGCCCCGGTCCTTATTCCCAGCCGGGGCTAAATGTTGGCATTTAGCCCCGGCTGGATACACCAACCGGGACAAAACCTTTTAGTCCCGGTTGGTGTTACCAACCGGGGCTAAAGATGCCTACATTTAGCCCCGGCTGGATACACCAACCGGGGCAAAACCTTTAGTCCCGGTTGGTGTTACCAACCGGGGCTAAAGGCCGGTCTTTAGCCCCGGTTGGTAACACCAACCGGGACTAAAGGTCCCTCTGACAAATGAGCCGTTGGGCTGGGGAACTTTAGCCCCGGTTGGTGTTACCAACCGGGGCTAAAGACCTTTCTTGTCCCGGGCGCAAAATTTTCCGTGACTAAAGCTGATTTTGCAAATCGTTCAAAGGCCTGTTCTCTAGTAGTGCCTAGTTTGGTTTTGGATAATTGATGAAACCTATTTGGTCTAATCCTATTGCTAAGCATGTGTGTAGCCTATAAGAAAGGATTGTGACCAAGCTAAGTGGTGGAGCTAAGCAAAGTGGCAACCATGGAGGATAGTGATGGCCACAAGCACTCAAAAGATCAAGTGCTCTACCATTGTTGAAAAGAAAAAGAGAAGAGATCGAGCAAAGAGGCCCAAAGGCAAAAGTATAACCTATAGGGCTCTTTGTTTTGGTGATTAAGACACTTAGCGAGTGTGATCACATTTAGGATACATAGCCGTACTATTAAGAGGAGATAATTCACGGCTTATACGGTGTTCAAGTGCCACTAGGTGTTCTCTAACATATCGATGCTATAGACCTAGTGAGTGACTAACAAAACCCTTGGAAAATGCTTTGTAAAATGTTAAACACACGTACACAAGTGTTGGAACACTTTGGTGTTGGCCCATGGAAGCAAGGGTAGATGTTAGAAAGTGAAAGATGCTGAGTTAGGGGCATCGGACGCTGCTGGCGGCAGCATCGGACGCTGGGCCAAGCGTCCGATGGCAAACCCTAGCTACTAACATTTGTTGAAGTAGCATCGGATGCTAGCAACGGACGCTGAAGAAACACTGTTGCAGAGTCTGATGATGATGACGTGGCGCGAGCATGCTTTCCGGAGAGCATCGGACACTGGGCTGCGTCCGATGCTAATCCAGTGGACGCGTCCGATGTGGATTGGAGCGTTCTGGAACCTTTCTGTTGTGTCATTGGATGCAAGGGTTGAGCGTCCGATGCAGGTGTCCCGGCGCGTCCGATGTGGCGCAGAAAAGAGCTGAATTGAGCAGCGGCATCGGAGCATCTGATGCCTGGCATCAGCGCGTCCGATTTCACTTTAACCATGGCGTGAAGAGAAATGATCATTGGGATCTGACGGACTGAATTCATAGCAGCGGGACACGTGGTGCTAATCAGAGCATCGGACGCTGGGGGAGCGTCCGATGGCCCCGACACCGGCGCGTCCGATGCTCGGGTTTTCAGTCCAACGACTAGGTTGTTTTGTGTGGCCTATTTAAGGGGCTTGGCCGGCTCACTTGGTCTCCCTCTTACACATTTTGATTTATAAGCATTCTAGTGAGCTTTGGTAAGCCTCTCAACTCATCTCCCAAGTTGATTTGATCAAACCAAGTGAGATTGAGTGATCTAGTGCGTTATTTGAAAGAGTTCAATCTAGTGGCACTAGTTCTTTGCATCAGCATTGAGTTTTCTTGTTACTCTTGGCATTTGTCGGTGCCTAGACGGCTTGGAGCCGTTGAGGTGGTTGATTGGCAAGATTGGTGATTGTTCTTGGCCACCACCGTTCGTGATTATGAGAGGTTTTGGAGCCTCACCTCGCCGGAGCAGCAAGAGGCATCCTTAGTGGATTGCTCGTGTCATTGAGCTACCTCGCTAGTGGTAGATTCTTGTGGCGCTCTTTGTGAGCTTGGCTTTGTGTCGATTAGCCACCGGGTCACCTAGTGTTGGTCGACACAACGGGGAGTAGCGTGCCGACAAGCACGTGAACCTCAGGATAAATCTTGGTGTCCCGTGTGCTTATTGTAATTGGTCTTCATATTCACATTCTTGGTGATTGACATCACAAGTGGATTTCACCGGTGATTGGCCCTCTACTAGATGATCCCGAAGGCTCGGTGAAACCTCTTCTATCTAGCTCGTTAACTTTGTGTATTTACTTTGAGCTATTTCTTTTGTGTAGATACTATTACTTGTTGTATATCCTTTGTCATATACCTTGTGTAGTGAGATTGTGTTTAACTCACCTAGCTTATCTTTTGTACACACTTGTTTATCTTAGTTCAACTTGTCTCATATACATTCTTTATATAACATACTCGTGCTAGAGCTAGATTGTTTTATTCCGCATTTGATACTAGCTCTAGTTGATTGTGTGACATAGTTCTATTAGGTAGAATTGTTGGATACGTGGCTTGCAACACACTATTAGGCTAGCGCAAAAAGCTTTGTCATTTGTTATACTAATAGTGTTTGCCTAAGTAATTTTGTAGTTTTTTAATTAGTCTATTCACCCCCTAGCCAATTTGGACCTTTTCAAGTGGTATCAGAGCCGTGGTCACCATTTGTTTGGTGCTTAACATCCTCCGGTGTTAAAATAGCTCAAATCAACTATATGGGGAAGCCACCACATTTTGACGGCAGCAACTTTGATTGTTAGAAGAGGAAGATATGTGCACTCACAAGAGGAATGAATAGAAAGATATGGGATGTGATTGAGCATGACTTTGCGGTAATTGATCCCGCAAGTCCCACTCCAAGAGAAGAAGGAAAGCTTCAATGGAATGATGTGGCCATCAACTTGTTCTATGAAGCATCTGATACAAAAGTCTTTGAGCAAATCAAGGACCTTGAAAGAGCAAGTGAGATATGGGAAAGATTGGAAGAAACCTATGAGGGCACCAAGGCCGTGAAGGGAGCCAAGCTATATATTCTCAAGGACAAGCTTGCCACCTTCAAGATGCAAGATGATGAAAGCATACCGGAGATATTTCACCGATTGCAAGTTATTATCAATGACTTGAAGGCATTGGGAGAGAAGGTGGAGGACAAGGACTTTTCTCACAAGTTCTTGAGATGCTTACCACCAAGGTTTGATACTTTGGTGACTATCCTTGTGAGGGAAGGATTAGATACGGTGACCCCAAACCAAGTACTAGGTGATGTGGTCACATAAGACACATACCATGTGGAACGGGATGGGGGAGCCCAAGAGGAAGAGAAGAAGAAGAAGATCATGGTATTCAAGGCTTCATCCTCCAAGAGCAAGAGCAAGGGCAAAGCAAAGAAGGAAGAAAGTGATGATGAAGATTGCACAAGCTTAAGTGAAATGGATGATGAAGAAATGGCTCTCTTTGTGAAGAGGTCTGGCAAGTTCATGAAGAAGAAGGGCTATGAAGAAAGAAAGAAAAGAAAAGAAAGAGAAGAAGAAGGAAAAGAAGAAGGGCGGTTCCTATGTTGTGACATGGGATAGTGATGCTTCCTCAAGCGATACTGATGAGTGTCGGTGTTTGTTAACTGGCAACTCATCTCGGGGGTACCCGGATGATTGTTCGGTGGGGATCGGCGTATGCAGAACTCGATGGTAAACACAGAGACAATGATTTATACTGGTTCGGTCTGCTGAATAGCATCCCTACGTCCAGTTTGGGGGAATAATATATGGCGCCCTGTGCTTATGGGTGTCTGGTTGTGTACCATGACACCTATGTGTCTCTGTCTGTCCGTGTACCGATCTAGGGAGCTCTGCCTCTCTTTATATAGTCCAGGAGGCAAGAGTCCTAGTCAGTTACAATCTTAGGAGTCCTAGTAGGATTACAAGATAGCAATACTACTAGGATTACATGGAGAGTCCTAGTTGGACTAGGTCTTCGCCCTTCCTTGTGGAGTACCCGAGGACTCTGTCCCATAAGCCCCCGAGCTCTTCATGGTTTGTCAGTGAAGTCATCTTGAGACTCTTGGTCATGCCCGAGTAGTATCAAGTAGCTCCTGAAAGAAACCATAAAGTGCTCTTGAAGTCTTCTAATGGTGTGCGCTTTCTGAAAAACGCACCCATTAGGTGTAGCCCCCGAGCCTCTTGTTGTTTAGCATAAAGAGCTGGAGGGTCTTGTCTGAAATTGCTCCAATTCCTTTTGAACAAATTTGGATGCATCATTTGAGGATATGTATCCTGCAGCCCCCGAGCCTAAAATTGACTACTCGGAGTCGATTGTAGGATCTTGTAGACATCCTCAAAGGTGGCGAGTAATGTCCTGAAGATAAGGATCGCCAAATGCTTGTCGTTGAGTCCTTGAATGCTTGTAATTTTGATCTTTTATCCTTGAATCCGAGCCCCGAGCGTAGTCAGAATGATACTTAACTAAGCTGAGGTAGTGTCAAGCCCCCGAGCTTCAGTCGTCGCGCCTCTGCTTTGCATGCGGCTGTATAGTGGTACCGTACCACCACCGATGCCTGAAGACCGGCATCGCACATCAAGCATAGCAGTGTGGCACTTAGTCTGCTTTGATGCTTTGAAGAAGGAGTCAAAGAAGAAACCGCTCCCAGCTAATTTATTTGCGCGTACATGCTAGCCGTGCGTCTTTGCTTGCTGGTAGAGCATGTCTGATTGCATGTCTCTTGTTTGCTGGTTGATACATCATCTTGGGTGGATGTAGTAGACCAGGCGTCTCGACCGACTCCATAGTCGTGAAGGACGAGTCTGTCTGAGTGCATCATTAAGCACTTAAAAGGGTGGACTTAATTGACCAGGCATCTCGATAGACTTAATAGTCGTGAAGGGCAAGTCAGTCCGGGTGCTACTCTTAGCATCTAAGGGGCGGACGTAATTGACTAGGCATCTCAGAGGGCATGTCTGCCGCTAAGGACGAGTCAGTCCGAGTGCTACTCTTAGCACTTTTGGTAAGGGACTTTATTGACCAAGCATCTCAAAAGGCTCGATTGTCGTAAAGGATGAGTCAGTCTCCTTTATTTTTGCAGCGTGTGCAGCCATTAGGGTCAAATTAGTCCTTTGGCGTTTGCAGCGTGTGCAAAGGCGTGAACAACTCTTGGTTGTGTGCCGAGTAATGTCGAGTAGCAGGAATCAATGGCTGGAGCCTATTGTATGCTCTCTGGGATGGACGTAATGACCAGGCATCTCAATGGGCGTAATGGCCGCAAAGGACGAGTCAGTCCGGGTGGACATAGTTGACCATGCGTCTCAACCGACTTAATAGTCATGAAGGACGGGTCTGTCCAAAGGCGTGAGCAACTCTGGGTTGCGTGCCAAGTAGTCGGAAGCGTAGTAGCGACATGGCTACAGATCCGATAGAGTAGGCAACATGTGCCGAGTAATGTCGAGTAGCAGGAATAAATGGCCTGAGCCTATTGTTTGCTCTCAAAGGATGGACGTATTGACCAGGCGTCTCAAGGGGCGTAATAACCTCAAAGGACGAGTCAGTCCGGGTGGACATAGTTGACCGTACGTTTCAACCGACTTAATAGCCATGAAGGACGGGTCTGTCCAAAGGCGTGAGCAACTCTGGGTTGCATGCCGAGTAGTCGCTCATTCGAGTACTACCTGAATAGTAGTCGGCGAGGGACGAATAATTGCCGAGTAGCAGGAATCAATGGCCGGAGCCTATTGTATGCTCTCTGGGATGGACGTATTGACCAGGCATCTCAAAGGGCATAATAGCCTCAAAGGACGAGTCAATCCGGGTGGACGTAATTGACCATACGTCTCAACCGACTTAATAGCCATGAAGGACGGGTCTGTCCAAAGGCATGAGCAACTCTGGGTTGCGTGCCAAGTAGTCGCTCATCCGAGTACTACCTGAATAGTAGTCGGCGAGGGACGAATAATTGTCGAGTAGCAGGAATCAATGGCCGGAGCCTATTGTATTCTCTCTGGGATGGACGTATTGACCAGGCATCTCAAAAGGGCATAATAGCCTCAAAGGACGAGTCAGTCCAGGTGGACGTAATTGACCATACGTCTCAACCGACTTAATAGCCGTGAAGGACGGGTCTATCCAAAGGCGCGAGCAACTCTGGGTTGCGTGCCGAGTAGTCGCTGATCCGAGTAATATTTCCATAGCAGTCGATTTGCAGTCCACGACATCTGATGACTTGTTCGCGGTAGCTTGCAAGTTTCCAAACCATGTTTTCAAACTTTCAAAAGCTTTGTATGGTTTGAAACAAGCCCCGAGAGTGTGGTATGAGCATTTGAAAACCTTTTCTCTCTCCAAGGGTTTTAAAATGGGACGGGTAGATAAAACTCTATTTCTCCTCAAGCAAGGCAATGACACCCTTTTAGTTCAGATTTACGTGGATGATATCATCTTTGGTGGCTCTTCTCATGCACTTGTTGCCAAGTTTGCAGATACTATGAGCAAGGAGTTTGAGATGAGTATGATGGGTGAGTTGACCTTCTTCCTCGGGTTGCAAATCAAGCAAACCTGAGACAGGACGTTCGTGCATCAAGGCAAGTACACGAAGGACATCCTGAAGAAGTTCAACATGGGCGAGGCCAAGCCTCTTACGACGCCCATGGCGACGACTATTGTGATGGACGCGGACCAGGACGAAGAGGCAGTTGACCAGAAGGAGTACAGGAGCATGATCGGCTCGCTCCTATACCTGACGGCTATGAGGCCAGACATACACTTCGTAGTATGTCTGTGCGCTCGTTTTCAGGCGTCCCCTCGGACTTCCCACAAGCAGGCGGTCAAGCGCATCATGAGGTACCTCCGATTCACTCCTGAATTTGGGCTTTGGTATTCTTCCTCGACTCTTTCTCTTTGTGGTTACTCTGATGCAGATTTTGCCAGCTGTCGGCTTCAGCGCAATTCTACTTCTGGGACTTGTCAATTTCTTGGATCTTCACTGGTTTCATGGTCTTCTCGCAAGCAGTCTAGCGTAGCCCAGTCTACTACTGAAGCCAAGTATGTTGCCACTGCTTCTTGTGCTTCGCAGCTTTTATGGATGGTTGCTACTTTGCGTGATTTTGGTCTAGAATTCAGTCGGGTCCCTTTGCTTTGCGATAGCACTTCTGCCATTAGTGTAGCAAAGAACCCTATTCTACACTCCAAGACCAAGCACATTGATGTTCGCTTTCACTTTCTTCGTGGTCACTACGAGAAAGGCGACATTGACCTTAGGCATGTAGACACCCATAACCAGGTTGCGGATATTTTCACCAAGCCTTTGGATCTCTCAACTTTTGCTAGGTTGAGAGGTGAGCTTGGTGTGTGTTTCCCCTTTTAGATGGGGGAAGCACTTTGCTTATTGTATCATAGACTGACCTTCTGATACCCTTTTGTTTTGGGTTTTGAGTTTGTTTTAGTTTTGTTTTGCTCTGATTTTGTTTAGTCTAGTTTTTCTATTTCATTTCTCCTAGATTGACTTTTGCATGCATTTCATCATGTATACTCTGCATTTTTGAGCTTCATGTCTATATTCTTTAGAATGAATTTATGCTCTGACTAGTCTTGCTCCGATGATATATGATGATCCTTATAGCTTAGGCTCTCTTTGATCACTGATACATGTTGTGAGATGAGCTACTTTTTAGAATGGTGAATATGCTTAATTGAACATAAAACTTGAAACTTGTTCACCATTGAGATTGGCAACTAGCATGCTTAGAATGTGTTGAAGTCACTTGTGCTATCTCATATATGCTAGGTTGCTATGTCTCTAGTTCTGAGTCATTCACTTGCTTGGTATGTTCATATTCTGCTTAATCTAAACCAAGTTAAAGTGAATTTGAAAAGATCGAGATGGGATTGCTTGTCAGCACTTCATGGTATTGAGACTGTTTCTCATTGCACATTGAGTTAAACTTGAGTCGTGTAGTGTAAGACTGAAACCGATGCTTCAAGCTTCTGATTGCATATGCATAGGCTTAGCTCGGTTGAAAAGTTAGGCAATGACAAGCTTTCAACCTCTCGCAATCACATGCTAAAATTGAACTTGTGTAAAAACCGCTGCAATTCTCTGATAAAATCTGAAAAACACAAGTCTATGTTTCATTCTATAGCATGATGATTGAACTTTGCTAGGGGTATGTTTACACCAAATTTTGGACCAGAGAAAAGGTTGTTATTTTGTAAGCACAAATGACTGATTTGTCAAAGAAAGAATCGGCCAGAAAAATAAAATAAGCCTGCTTGATCCAGACATGACCAGAAGTTCATGTGCGCCAGGCATGAAGGCATGTCGAGCCCAGCTAGAGAGTTCGAGTCTGGATCGACTTTTTTAGTATGTATCCTAGTCGTATTAGAACAAGTGTCTGCCGGGTTATAAATAGGTAAAAACCCAATTTTGTAAAAAACCTCAATCAATCAATCAATCAATCAACACATCGGCCACGGCCAAAACCCTAGGAGTAGGAGTAAGGTAGAACTCGGCGAAACCTTCAACCAGGCAGGGCTGCATCGGCTAGACCGACCTCCGGTTTGCTTGTAAGTTTCGCCAATGGCTCGTGTTATTGCTCAATAAGGCTGTATTTGGCATCGACCAAACTCTTGTTAGCTATGACATGGGTTAGTTATCGGTTTAAGTTCGTCTTTTGTAAGACTGTCTTGACTCTGATCAATCTCTTGCTCTAGTCGATCTTGACTAGTTACCGGCTCTATTAGTTTTGGCAAGCTAATAGATTCATTAAGTTATCGATGTTGTTTATGCCTTTAATGTTTTTCTTTAGATTTAAACAATATCTTGCCCAATCAAGATTGACAAACTAGCTTAAGCTTAAACATTGTTTAGTTTCGGCTATCCAAAGGCTTCACACGCTTACACCAGAGAAAATAGCCGATCTAAGCTTCTCATCGACTATTTTGTCAATCTTGATTGTTACATGCTGTGCGTTCGAGATATCCATTGAAATCATGGTTTGATCTAAGAAACAGGCAGACTTGATCTGACATGTTTATTACAGCTGTATTTTCGAACCCCATGGTATGCATGATAGGTCAAGCTTGCTTGATCTTGAACCAAACCGTGGTTTTGACGGATAGATCTTGTTCGTGCTTTATGGATCCTGTATCGGCTAAAATAGTCAATCCAGTTATGCTTCCTTCATAATGTATGCTTTTAAGTGGTCTAAAACTAGTGGATATGCTCGTTGCATCGGACATAATTTAACTTGGCTAACATTAAGGCTGCTTGGAAACACCCCACTGTTGATGATCAAGTTACTTTATCGATCTATTTTGTTATTATGGCTGTATGGAGACACCCCACTGTTAACGAATAGAACTGCCTATGCAATTAGCCGATCTGTTGGTTTTATGCCGTTGAAAAGTATATATAGACCTTTATTTTTCCTTCACATGTTTAAGCTCATCGCCTATCTTTATTCTAAGTTCTCTCTTTACATATACAATAGTCGTTTCCCTTCAAATATTGTCAATGCTTCAATCTTCTCTTGGGAGTTGACTTTGTAGTCAATGTCCTGTAACAATAGCTATATTGGAGCCGCATAATTTGGAACTGTCTGGCATCAAACCGGCAGGTTCCACAATTTGATGCTTTTTCTTTTCCTTGTCAATTGCAGGTCAAATTGACTGGCACGTCTGAAGTCGTTCTCACAAAGATTCGGCACCGCCATCTCTTTAAGGTTCAGGAGGTCAAGACCCTGCTCTGCACGGCCTTTGAGGACCATGGTCGAGTGTGTTGGCTCCTCGGTCAGATTTTCGCGCCAACACATTCTTTTGGCATGCCTAGTGGGACACATTCTTCTGATCATGACGATCAGCAATGATGAAGTGCTGAACATGACAATGGATGAACTCCCAGAAGAACTCCAACGCTTGATAGAACAAACTGTTGAGCAATATCAGAACATGTGTTTGCTAAGCTTTAGCAAAACCAGGGATAAGAAGATTATCCAGAAGTCTCATCTTCCAAGGGTAGTTCTAGAAGGACACGTTGATCCGATGATCCAGATACAACACAATGCCATGCAGGAGGTAATTGGCAAAGCAATGTCTACTACCCTGATGAATCATAATGAAGCATTCCTCAACAGCCTCTCAAATGCCATTAAAGAAGCTTTCAACTTGGGTAACGATAGAAGAGGCCCAGTGTATTCAGTTGGGAACAGTCAAGGGGCTGGAACTTCTGGAGGTCTGCAGATGAACAGTCCCAATGGCAATGGAAATCAAATGATAGTTAGCCCTAGGGGCATGACGCCGCAGCAAATGCAACAACCAAATATGAGTAACAATATATACTCATCGGCTACAAAAATAGCTCCCCATGCAAGGAGGATTACCAGAGATTTCAATGCACCACCCTATCAAGGGAATGTAGCACCTGGTGACATTCCTCCTGGATATCACTATGTATCTGATTTTTATACTTTGGATGCTCATGAGAATCCAGGGTATCAAAACAATACTTTCGGGGGGCAGAACATCGGCTATCAGGGGCCGGTGGATCAAGCGGATCAGTTGATGAGCCGAGTTACTGATATGGTTCAGAAACAGTTTGGTTTGACACCAAAGAATACATTAACCGACTATAGGAAACCATATCCAAAATGGTATGATCAGGTTGTCTTCGCTCCAAGGTATAGAGTTCCTGATTTCACCAAGTTCACAGGGACAGGCTCAGTAACAACTATGGAGCACATAACTCAGTTCTTAGTCCAGCTTGGGGAAGTTGGTGATGAGCCAACACTTAAAGTTCGGATGTTTCCTCTATCTCTATCTAGCTTGGCTTTTTCATGGTTTTCATCTCTACCACCCAACTCCATTCAGAGTTGGGAGGATTTGGAAGAAAAGTTCCATAAATACTTTGACTCTGGAATTTTGGAAAAGAGAGTTGTAGACCTAGTCGATATAAGGCAGGAAAACAATGAGACTGGATGCCAATATCTTCAGAGGTTCAGAGAGATGAAGAATCAATGCTATACTTTAACATTGTCAAATCCAAAGATAGTTAGCATTGCAATTCGAGGGCTAATACCAGCCATCAGAGAGAAGATTGGTTTTGGTTGTACTAGTATGGCTGATTTGGCCAAGAAAGTGGCAAATATCGACGCCCAGAATAGATACAATCAAGTCTTTAAGCCCAAGAAAGCCTATAATACAGAGAGCTCCTTCTTTTTACAAGAAGAGGGTGATTCAAGTGATGAAAGTGAAGATGAAGTAGCTGTTGTTGACTGGGTTTGGAAGAAAAATGAGTACATGCCTTGGGCAAAGACTAGAAGTACTGAAAAGGATGAGAAATACAGCTTTGATATCACTAAAGCCGATAAGATATTTGACTATTTGTTGGAAAAAGGTCAAATCAAATTGACTGGAAATCACAATATTCCATCGGCTGTGGAGCTCAAGAATAAAAGGTACTGCAAATTCCACAACTCTAGTACTCATACTACTAACGATTGTAGAGTTTTCAGAGACATGATCCAGAGAGCCATTGCTAAAGGGAGAATTGGCTTAGAAAAAGTCAAGGGTATGGGCATCAATGTCATCCCTTTCCAACGAACATGGTAGCTCCTGCACTTTAGAGTGAAATCAAGGTGTTGACTTCTGACAAAGCCAAAGCAGCTGGAACAATCGATCCGAAGAAACAATTAACAGCCAAGGAGTATCAGGAGATAAAGAGAAAGAAAAATGCTGATCAGCATGATCTACCTGAAACTTCAAGGGCTGGTGAAGCAAGAAAACGTCCAACTGTTAGAATCCTATTGAACAAATGGCAATGTCAGAGGAAAGAGACCAGATGTATAGATGAAGAAACGAGCAAGAATATCAGGAGTGGCTTGAAGAGGAGGAATATAGAAAATCTCAAGAGGAAGAAAGGCGTATCAGAGATGAAGAAAAGACTCATTGGGATTTCCCTTTCTTCAGACATTGTTGGAATAAAGGTTTAAAGCTTCCTACTCTTCGTAATTCCTGGAATGCAGTGAACAATATTGGGAGTACAGGCAGTCAAGAGACAACCGCCGATCTATACACGAAAGGTTAAAGTTTGAAAGAACAGATCAACGCATAAAAAATGAAAATGTTCATGATCGGCTTGGAGGAAAATTAGCTGATCATGACCATCCTTGGCAAGAAGGACAGTGGTGTCCAAGTGGTTTGACTAAGAGCCAGAAATGACGGGTTCAGAGGTTAAGGAATGATGAAATTCAGAAAAAAAGACCCAAAGTCTGGCAGGTAAAACAAATAGCTGATAAGAAAGAGTCATCTGATCATGTTACCTGCGGAGTTTAGGTCCTCTGATCATGAAGAGGAAACTGATGATGAGGAGACAGTTGCTCAATGGATCTATCAAGCAAAAAGAGCTATGTTTCAAAAGCCAAAGAAACATTCCCATCTAAAAGCTTTATATTTAAAGGGGTTTGTCGACGGAAGGCCTTTGAGCAGGATGTTAGTTGATGGGGGTGCAACTGTTAACTTAATGTCGTTTGCCACCTTCAGAAAGCTTGGAAAGACTGCAGAAGGCTTGACTCAAACCGATATGAGGTTGACGGATTTTTTTGCTGGGAACCTATCGACTACCAAAGGTGTTGTATGTGTCGAGTTAACAGTTGGCAATAAGAGTTTGCCGACTACTTTCTTTATAGTCGATGCAAAGGTCTCATACAACATTCTTCTTGGAAGGGATTGGATCCACGCTAACTATTGTGTTCCATCTACCGTGCACCAAAATGTGATACAGTGGATCGGAGACATTGTGGAGGTGGTACCAGCCGATTCGACTGTGAGCATTGCTTATTCTGATCCTAACGATTGGAATTTTGACGATGTGGAGTGCTTTTCTGGGAAGATTCACGAAGAAGGCTTTATAAAGATGTTTGATAATGGCCAACAACCGATCCAAGAAGTCGGCTTTTAAAAATATATCTAATGGATTGTCCAATCAATGAAGACGAAAACAACATAGACAAAGGTTTTACATCGGCCGAGAAATTAAGGATTGCTAATACTGAAGATGATAACGAGTCAAGGCCGATGTATTTTTAGTAGTTATGTTTATTTTAGTTTGTGCAAAGATTTGACTCTGTTTTGACTTTGTTTATAGCCGATACCGATGTATCGTCTTCAGAATAAAAATAGCCGATAAATAATGTATCGCCTTCAGTACCAAAGTAATAGCCGATACTAAGAAAGTATCGCCTTTAGAACATTCAATGAAGAAATAAAATTAGGGAAAGTTTTGAAAACTCAACAACAGCATAGAGGACGTCAAGCATAAATATGTGACAGATTTATTTAAATCCTGGCGATGCAGGAACAATTTTTTTAGATGATCAGCTTGTTCAGACAGATAAGACCAAATTTACAAAAAAAAAACATTAAATATGACAAGTCTTGATGGAGCTTGTTCAGGAGGTCCTCCAGGTCCGTCACCTCTGCTACAGCAAGCCCTAGAGACTCAAACTCCTCCACCAACTCCCTGAAGTCTTCCCTCGTTCTGGTGCTGACGAAGGAGGGAGTGACTTCCTCGGAGATGTTGGCCCCGCTGAGCTCTGCTCCGGCCAGGGCGAAGGTGGCACTGTGACTGATGGCGTGAAGGACCAACTCCCTGGTGCGCGTCCCGACGTCTTCAAATCGCGCCTTCAATGTCGCACCTCAAGCGCTCACAAAGTCGGCGATAGCTGTGGTGCGGAAACATGGGTGTATGCCGAGTCTCGAGTGATGAGTGATTGTTAACGGGTTTGATGTGCATGTTCTTTGGCTTGTGTTGTGCAGGTGTCGAGCAAGGAGACAGTGATCAAAGGCAAGGTGAAGGTCAAGTAGAGACGTGCCGTGCCGATGGACCGGGAGCGGTGAAGGATGGGCGTGTCGTGTGACGGATGTGCCGTGCCGATGGACCCAGAGCGGTGAAGGGCGGACGTGAGGCTTGGACTGAGGGACCGGTGGCCTGAGGATCAGCTGTGGTGGCTGACAGCCTGGGACAGCGACGAGCGGAGACTTGCGGGGCACGGTGTTGCTTGGGTCGAGGACCTGGGGACACGTGTCGGTGGACGGGGTGCACGGGCGGTGCATCCCCTCTACAGCGTCGGTTTGGTGGTTGAGCCACAGAAAAACCACCGGGTGGACGGTTTCCAGGTTTTGGCCACAAAACCTGGGTGCTGCGGGTTTGCCGAGTTTGGGCCACAAAACTCGGGCTGTGGACGGTTTCCAGGTTTGGGCCTCAAAACCTGGGCGCTGGCGGGTTTCTGAGTTTGGGCCACAAAACTAAGGAGATGGACGGCGGGTTTCCCGGTTTGGGCCTCAAAATCGGGGGTTGGTCGCGAAGACAGGTTTCCCGGTTTCAGCCATAAAACCGGGGGGCAGAGTCCGGGAAAAGGACAAGCAGAGCGGTGGCGGTACGTGGCGGCAATCGGTGAGGTTGCGTCAAGGCAACGCTACCAGTTGTGCGGGCGTGGTCGTCGGATCAGCATCATCTTCGAGTTGGTCCAGGATAGCCTTAGGGTTTGGCTGGGTCGCTCTGTAAATACTTAGGGGTAGAGTGGGAAATATAATTAGGATAAGTAGGGGGAGACACCCACCTCTCAAACTATCTCAGTCATTTGCTATTTTCTACCTAGGGTTTCCTGCTCTCCCATATCCCTGTTGTAGCGAATTGAGATCCACAGAGAAGACAATCATACCTCTGTGTTCGTGAGTTTTTGAGGAAGTGAGACCGTAATCTCACCATTGTAGCGTGTGGTAGCTACACGGCTGCAAATTCGTGGTTGTGATTCACGTTTTGTTGTTGTTCTTCAAGGGTTGCTTTTCTCCACGATTTTCCCGGTGATCGATCTCTCTACTCGTTGCGTCTTTTGCAAATCCGTCTGAACTGAGTTGTTCTAGATTGTGAAGCACTTCTTTCCACCGAAGGAAATCACCTCTAACCTCACGAGCTAGTAGATCGGTTGATTTTCGTTTCGGATCACGTTTTGTCTCTCTTGCACCAAATTCTTCTGATTCACCGATTTGGAGTTAGGTTCGAGCCATGATCTCTTTGGGATAGCTCACTAACCTCCTTGGAACTCCTCATACCAAGTCTAAGCCTTAGTGCTTTTGATTCAGAGGAGATCAGGGTGAATTCGTGGAAGAACAGTGTTGTTTCGTGACCATCGGACGCTGTGTTCATCACATCAGACGCGTCCGTTGCCACATGTCATCTGACAGTGTTTTTACGAAGCATCGGACGCTGACCATCGGAGCGTCCGTTGCCATGGGACGCGCCGGGGGTCGAGCATCGGACGCTAGGGCTTCACTGTAGCCAGCATCCGACGCTCATGCAGTAAGGTGCCAGACAGGCCTTTTTAGCATCGGACGCATCCGGTGCCTGGCCATCGGACGCTGCCAGCGTCCGATGCAGGCATTTTTGTGCTCTTTTGTCTGCGGTTCGTTCGTCCGTTGTCGGTTTTGATTTCCGGCTTTTGCGTTGGGTTTCTAGAGTTGTGTAGTGTCTCGCTGTGCTTCTTGGAAGCATCCACCCTACATCTAGGGTCATGGACACTATTCAAGCTCTAGGTTTGCTCTTCGGGTGATTCAGGGGACAAGGGCAACAAGTTTCTAAAAAGAAATTTTGAAGCTCCCATTCACCCCCCCTATGGTCACTTTCTGGTAGCACTTTCGGTCCTTCAATTGGTATCAAAGTAGGTTAAGGATCTTCTACCTTAGCCGGTTCCAGATCCACAGAAGGCGACATGGATCGCGGCGTGGGCAAACCGCCGTTTTTCGATGGGACGAACTATGCGTATTTGTCGGGGGTCCACAAAAGGGGTACCCCCCATCAATGCAAAGCGAATAGGTTAAACCTAGAGCACCAATTAATAAGAAACCTAACATGTCTAACCTTCTAAAAAGCCTACCCCTCAAGGCCTACAACGCCGGCCCATCACCAGGGAGCCCAGGGCCGCCGAAGCCTTACTGTCCGCCTCACGGCAGCCTACCCCTCGAGCCCCGGCACATAGACCTCGAGCCCTCCACCGCTCCTCGAGACCCCACGTGGGGACCTCGAGCCTCACTAGTACGGTAACCTATCCCTCGAGACACATCATGCCACCCTCGAGCAGCACCAGGCATCAGATGCCAATCCCATACTACGCATTTAATGCGTCCACCTACTCCGGTCACGTCCTCTGGTACACGACGTGCGCCACAGTGAACCAGGGCAGAGTCAAATCTCGTTTTCACCACAAGCATGGGCAAAAAGGCACAAGTACATCACTGTTCGGCCATACCCCGCACTATTGCACACTCGAGTCAGGACTCGAGGCCTGGCAACCCGCTGTACGGCCGGGTTTTCCGAGACTTGCCCATACCTGCGGGGGCTCGAGCCCTCCGTAGGCGCCACCTCGAGGCCGGCTCCGCGCCCCTCGAGCCCTAACTGCTTTCATGCTATTGGAGGACAGGTGCCCCAAGACCCGGAGGGACCCTGACACGTCCTGTACGTGCCGGAATGGGCGCAACACGACCTCCACGTCGCCACGCCTCCACGTCCGCTCCCGGAATGGAGGCCACGCTTCAAGGACGCCTCAACAGCAAAGCCCACGCCAGCTTCAGTATCTTCGACAAGACATAATTCCTACCCTCCGTCGTATTGGGCATTGTACATCCCGACTCATGTATCATTCCTGTGTAACCCTGGCCTCCTCTTGCTCTATAAAAGAGGACACCAGGGGTCTTCATGCCCCCGGTTACGCACGGGCTTGCGCGACACGAGTCCACACACGCACACACGAGTCCGGACTCCGTTCCACGCTCGTTGAGCTTGTATTGCCCCTATACAAGCACTTAGGTGCAAGTAATACAAGAACCTCCTCCCCCCGCTGGACGTAGGGCCTTCTTTGCCTGAACCAGGATAAATCCTTGTGTCATCTTGCATCACCATCCAGGAAGAGAGCACGCGATCATATTACTAGTTGGTGTAATACCCCCGGGGTCGAAACACCGACAGTTGGCGCGCCAGGTAGGGGAATTCGCGTGTCGGAGTCGATTTCTCATTGTTTCCTGGTTGGCTTCTTCCACTCCTTCGTTCTCTGCCGGTGCCGTCATCTGGTTCGGGAGCCTCGAGTTCCTGGCCACCGGCAGCGGCAACGAGCTGACCCTGCTCTCCACGGAGGGCTCGAGCGGAGGGCGTGTCACGCCACCCCGTGCGGGAGGCGTGGCGCGTCGCCCACACCACCACGCGTCGCCACCTCGTGAGCGGCGCCATCGTCACCATCGTCGCCAGGCACAGGCGGTGTCCCCGGCGTACACCCACTTCCCCGCGGCCAGCGCGGGGTCCCCGAGGAGGAACCTGCCCGGCGCATGGCTGGAGACTTCTAGGGCACGCGCGCACTCTCCCAGCGAGTTCGCGTTCGTCATGCACACGGACCGGGAGCCTGGCCAGAGGCCTCCGAGCCATGCTCCGTCGACACCACCTGGCTTCCTCCCGCACAGGGTGTACCGTGCTCGACGCCAGCGGTACCCGTTCGGCCTCAACAACTCCGCAGCTGTCTACGCCCACCACCTCGATGAGCGCCGCCAGGACCGGACGGCGGCAGAGCGGGGGGAACGTCCGGGCGCAATCCTACGAGCGACCGCCGACCTGGAGATTGTCTACCCCGCGCACGCCAACCGCAGCTTCTCACGAGTCATCGAGCCACCCCGGCGAGCCACCATCGGAGAGTGGCACCGCGAGCTGCAGTCCCAGCACAAGCCAAGGCGGCGCGGCATCAACAGCTCCGACTCCGACGAATACGACTACCACGACCCTGACCTCTGGGATCCCACTAGGGAGTGCTTCCAGCTCGAGGGGGTCGTGGACGATGCCGAGGACGGCGGCGACGATGACACCAGGCCGGCGCTCAACCTCGAAGAGCCCGGAGACGTGGCTGCGGCAGGCGGATCACGCGTTTAGGGGAGGAACGAACCCCCGGCACCGGCTGCACCATCTCAGCACAGCGACGACCGGGCGGCGCAGCTCGTGCAGCTGCGGGAGGCCATCGCCAAGGCTGAGGAGGACCGAGAACGCCTGCTGCAGCTCGAGAAAACCCTAGTGCAGGAACAAGCCCAGCCTCGAGGCGCCGGTGTTCGTGGCCGCGCTCGAGAGGTCCACCGGCAGATCCTCGAGGACGGGGCACCAGCACGCCCCGAGGTGCGTTTCCCGCGAGCCGGGTAGAACGTGGTGGCGGCCGCAATGCTGCTTCGTGATCTACCCGCCGTCTCCAACCCTGACGCCAGGCGCATGCTCGGGGAAATGAAGAACCTCCTCGAGACAGCCGCTATGCAGCAGGCCGAGAGCTCAGCCTCGCGCTGCCGCGGGGCGGCCTCGGGGAAGCCAGCAGACGCGCCCCGCAACGAGCGTGAGATGTCCGTCCACCAGCCGGACGCCCCTCGAGCCAGGCAGTCCGGGAGCGGATCGTCGACAACCGGCCACCTCGAGACCCCGATGACGCACGTGATGAGCTCCCGGCACCGGGTGCATCGACGACCAGGCGGCGTAGCTCGCGCGGCTGCGGGAGGCGATCACCAAGGCCGAGGAAGGAGTGCTACAATGTCGGCGCGACGCCAGCCGCCGGTGCAAGGACAAAGGGGTCGAGGAGCATGGCTATAGTGCCCATCGAGGGGGGCGCTATGACAGTGACGAAGACCGGCAAACCCTCGAGCCCCCGGGCCCCAGGGTCTTCAGCCGGGCCATCCGCACCTCAACCCTCCCCGATCGCTTCCGACCACTGACCAACATCGTGAAGTTTGACGGGGAGGTCGAGCCCAAGCTATGGCTCTACGACTTCCGCCTGGGCTGCCAACTGGGCGGGGCGAAGAACAACGACCACGCGATTATACGCCAGCTCCCACTCTACCTCTCGGACACCGCCCGTCGGTGGCTCCGGGGGCTCCTGCCACATCAGATCCGCGACTGGGCCGACCTAGTCAGGGTCTTCGACGGGAACTTCAAGGGGACTTGCGTGCGCCCAGGCAACCCCTGGGATCTACGACGTTGCAGGCAGACAGCGGACGAGCCCCTCCGTGACTTCGCTCGACGATTCTCGAAGCAGCGCCTCGAGCTCCCCCACGTGCCTGATGAGGATGTCATCTTAGCATTCCTCGCAGGAACGACGTGCCAAGAGCTAGTCCACAAGCTAGGGCGCTACCGTCCTAAGACGGTCGAGGATCTGATGAACCGTGTCACCAGCTTTGCCTCAGGCGACGAGGCAGTGGGGGCCTTCTTTGGCCGCTCCACGGACAAAGGCAAGGCGGTGGCCGCACCGGAGGGCTCGAGCAGGGGCAACAATGACAAGAACCGCAACAACAGCAACAAAAAGAAAAAGAACAAAGGCAAAGGTCAGAAGGCGAAGCGCGACGCCGATGACGACGACGATGAAGAAACGCTCGTGGGCGCCCTCGAGCATAAGAAGCCTCGAGGCCCCCCTAACGGGGCGGTCTTCGACAAAATGCTCGAGGACCCCTGCCCTTATCACAAGGGTGCCGTGAATCACATGTTGAAGGATTGCCGACTGATGAAGGGCTTCTACTCCAAGCTCGGCGACAAGAAGGAAGACGCGCCTAAGGGCAAGGACAACAATCGACACGACGACGGGGACGTGGACTTCCCCCCGATGCACGACTGCTTCATGATCTACGGGGGCCCGACCGTCGGGCTCTCGGCTCGAGAGAGAAAGAAGGAGCGCCGGGAGGTCTTTGCACTCCGCCACGACGCCCCCGGTACCTCGACTGGTCTGATGCGCCGATCACGTTCGACCGTGACGACCATCCGGATCATGTCGTAAATCCGGGAGCATACCCTCTTGTCGTCGACCCCGTCATTGTCGATGTGCGGTTCTCCAAGGTGTTGATGGATGGGGGCTCGAGCCTCAACATCATATACCTTGAGACCCTCGACCTCCTGGGGATTTCAAGGGACCAGCTCCGACCCAGCGTTGGGGGGTTCCACGGAGTCGTACCAGGGAAGAAGGCACACCCCGTCGGGCGCATCGACCTGCCTGTCTGCTTCGGCACGCCGGCCAACTTCCGCCGGGAGACGCTCACCTTCGAGGTGGTCGGGTTCCAAGGGACGTACCACGCCATCATCGGCAGGCCCGGCTACGCCAAGTTCATGGCGGTCCCCAACTACACATACTTGAAGCTCAAGATGCCGGGGCCAAAAGGGGTCATCACCGTTGACACCTCCTACGAGCACGCGTACCACTGCGACGTGGAGTGCGTCGAGCGTGGGGAGGCAAACGTCCAACTCGACTCGCTCGAGGCCCTAGCTGCCCTGGCCACCGAGGAGGCCCCTGATGCAAAGCGCCACGCTGGCACCTTCGAGCCGGCGGAGCACACCAAGCAGATACCCGTCGACCCGACCTCGACCAATGGCAAGACGCTGGCCATCAGCGCCAGCCTCGAGCCTAAATAGGAAGCAGTGCTCGTCGACTTTCTCCACGTGAACATCGACATGTTTGCGTGGAGCCCCTCGGACATGCCAGGCATACCGAGGGGAGTCGCCGAGCACGCCATGGAAATCCAGGCCGGGTCCAGACCAGTGAGACAACGCCTGCGCTGCTTCGACGAGGAGAAGCGCAGGATCATCGGTGAAGAGGTGCACAAGCTTTTGGCGGCTGGATTCATCAAGGATGTATTTCACCCGGAGTGGCTAGCTAACCCTGTACTAGTTAGGAAAAAGAATGGAAAAATGCGGATGTGTGTAGACTACACTGGTCTGAATAAAGCATGTCCAAAAGTTCCATTTCCTTTACCTAGAATCGATCAGATTGTCGATTCCACTACGGGGTGCGAAGTACTTTCATTTCTCGATGCGTATTCCGGCTACCACCAGATTAAAATGAAAGAATCTGACGAGCTCGCTACCTCCTTTATTACGCCTTTTGGTATGTATTGCTATGTTACAATGCCCTTCGGCCTTCGAAACATCGGGGCAACATATCAGCGTTGTATGCAGCATGTCTTTGGCGAACACATAGAAAAAACCGTCGAAGCCTACGTCGACGACATCGTGGTTAAGACCAAGAAAATCGGGGACCTCATCAGCGATCTCGAGACCACGTTCGAGTGCCTTCGGGCCAAGAATGTGAAACTCAACCCCGAGAAATGTGTCTTTGGTGTGCCTCGAGGTATGCTACTTGGCTACTGTTGACGCAAAACGTGGCACCTTGCGTCAAGAGCACACAGCAAGCCGAACGAGGCTAGCTTCAATCGGGAGCCCGAGGTGTATCGAACCCGGAGACGTGCCAGTCGGTTTGACCTGAAAACCAACAAGGGATAAAAGTGTGAGAATACCTTGGAACATGCTGGGTGAAACCAGACAGTTCCATATGTATGGCTTTGGAAGCCAATCACGACGGCACACAGCTATAGAAGCTGTTTGTCGAAACAGGTTTAATATGTCATTCGGCAAGTATAAAGAGAAAGCATGTAAACATGTCGAATGCCGAATGCATACGTGACAAAAGGATAAAAGAGGTAACTTGTAAATACAGATCTATTCAGATAACATATGCATAGGCCAATCCAACTAGTCTGCCGCACGTCCAGCCTTCATGAACCCGTCAGGCATAAACTCAAGCAAAGCTAATCCACCGCATGATACCACTTGCTATAAATCTACACCACTCCTTATAATTAGATTAATCCACCGCATGATACAATCTAATTATAAGAAGCTAAAAGCACACATACATCTGAACAGATCTATACATACTCATTACTCATGTAAGCTTAATCAGAATCGGCAAACTAGCCGAACTGGGGTCCATGAAGAAGAAACACACAGGCAAAGCATGATTAAACTAATCTGAAACCTATACCTGCCGCACGGCACCTAGTTCTATCAAAGCCTAAACATGATCGGCATGTATGAACCCGCAACATGTAACAACCTAGATTGAAAGTCGATTTGTCCATCATGATCTTATAATTAGCAAAGCACAAGCAAACTCATGCAACGAGGCCGAACGAAGATCAATCTAGATTGGGCAGAAAGTGTTGTACGAATTAAATAAATAAGACATATAACACGTGATAACTTGATGAATCTATTAGATCTGCCAAATCTAACAGAGCCGATAACTATTTTTACTCATGACTTAATCCGCTGCACGATACAAGTAATAGGTAAAAACTTCCCGTCATAAGCTTAAATCCGCCGCACGATACTAAGCTTAACGTACGAGACTACTTGCATCATATCTAAATCCACCGCATGATACTAGACATGATAGCAAGGTTGCCGGTACTTACGGAGGTCGACGGATCGATGATTCCTCTCGAAGAACTCGACGACACGACTATAAGGACTCGAAGGTGGCACGGGGCCGGTTGTATTGATGTGGTTGTGAACAGTTTTACAATGGTCGAGGGCTTATATTTATACCCTGGACGAAACATGAGTCCTAGACGATCACGACTTTACAAAGAGATACGGAAAAGATATAAATTCTATATTATTTGGTGCCTTCCATCACCATGTGTCTTCTCGTGCAAGCCAGCTTTACCTGCGATACGCGTTCCCGAATGGAACTATGGCCTCGTGAAATAGCCGACCACTGTTGGCGGTTCTTATCGACATATTTATCCCGCCAACATAGTCCACATAAAAGGAGAAAAGCATGTATTTTACTCATATATACATTTATTGCTAACCAAGTTCCACATGTAGTGCAAAGTTATGTTTTGCAGATCATAAACATGCATACAGGTGGATAATAACCAAAATGGCGCAATCCAACACGCCGAAATGCGCAAAATGAACAAGGACACAAAAAGCCCATATAGAAGTGCAGCAAATTTCAGCCGGGAACAAACTCAGGAACCCAAAAGGAGCAGCCCAGGCTTTTGCCTGGGCTTGTTGGGCCCAGCCAGGGGGCGGCCGCCCCCTGGGTCGGCCGCCCCCCTGGAGACGCCACGTGGCCACCGCCTTTGCAGAGGCGGTGCAATCAATGCCCCTAAGGCGGTTTCGGGTGAATTTTGCAGCAAGCCCCCTCCTAAACCGACCTAAAGCACCTATATAAGGAGAGGGGGAGGGGAGGCCAAAGTAGAACACAATCACTTCTTGAGCTACACATTTGGGCACTACCACTTCTTAGTTTTTCCTTGTTCTTGAGCTTAGAGAGAGAGCTAGGCAAAGCTAGCAAGGAGGGCTTGGCTCCTTGGAGAGATATTGGGTATGAATAAGAAAGATCTGATCTCCAAAGCCCTGTCTTCATTCTTTCGATACAGTTCTTCATATGAACTAGAGTATAGTTCTTGTTCTAGTATTTTGGTATATGACTTAGATCTTAGGTCTTATATCATGTTGCTAGTATATGAACTTATGAATAGTTCTTGTGGAATTAGTATAATATACATTCTAGTGTATAGTTCTTATAATATATTGCTACCCTAGGGTTAGTAGTGTATTATATGAATTAGAGCTAAGTGTGTATTGTATTATTCTCACATAGAACATTAGTCTAATTGCTTCATGCTTGTTATATGATTAGAAATAAGCTCTTGTCAAGGGTGGCGGTTTATCATGCTCTTCTGAGTAGGCTCAGGCTTCTTACCTGTCGATCCGTAGGGTCGGGGACCCGGGGGAGTCTGAGTGGGTTCTGTGCATGCAAGCATTGTGCTTGGATGTAGAGGCCGGGTAATTGCATGGTCTTAGTCCACGGTAGTGGGGATGGCGGCAGGTGGTGACAGCCCTGTCCGTCCTTGGCATTCCCCCACGTTCGGCTAGGGTGTAGGAGTCTAAATTGTTACGAGAGGTTGCTGGCAGACCAGTACTCGCGTAATCTCCCGAACCATCAGAAGCATGAGATTAGTTCTATGTCATATGATTGCATGATTAACTTGTTCTATGAATGACTTGTATCTAGACCATGCCTGCTCTATTAGGTTATTCAATTATTCTTTTATTCATTTATTCTTTTAGTCTCTTTTTACTCTTTGCCCTCTTGCCATGCTCAAGATTGTGTTTCTCCACTATTCAAATCACCACTGTTTATCACCTGTTATGACAATTGATCCATTATTGCTATCATGGTATTTGGTACTATGTTTATCCTAGAACTTGATACATACAAAGCCTTCCTCGAGCGAACCAATAAATCACGATACTCGGTATATCTCCGGGTGAAATGCTACACGATAATTCCGTGCGCTTGCGGACCTAAACTCCAAACCTACGAACTATCGTAAAGATGCATGCTTAACACTGTTGCTGGAAACGCGCCATTCTAAGCAACTTGTTAAGAGACATCGTACAGACACTTCTAGCGCCGTTGCTGGGAATAGATCTTCGGGTCCATTTCTATGCCAATATCTGGCGCCGTTGCCATGGATGGATTGCAAAGTCCATTCTTAGTGACGACGTTAGTAAGTGTCAACGTGCATTTCTGGCGCTGTTGCCGGGGATGGATCGTAAGGTCCATTCTTAGTAATAACGTTAAGAAATGCCAACAAGCATTTCTGGCGCCGTTGCTGGGGAAGGCTAATGTAAAAAGTTCTAGATAAACATAAACCAATATCTGATATGCATAATGAGTCATTGTTATGCAGGTTAACTCTGCTTGTTTTCCTCCTGTTGTGGATGAAATAGGAATAGTGTATGTCTGGTTTCTCTCTGCCGGAAAACTTCATTAACAATCCCGAGGCACTCCTAAGGGCTAAGCGGATTTGTTCCGTTTCGTCTTCTGCTACTCCACCGACAGAGCAACCAGCCGGTTCCGCACCAACCCCAACTGAGGTCATGGCTGAGAAGACACTCCGCGAGTTCTCCGTGCCCGCTGTCACCAACGTGGCTACCGGCCCCGCTGTGGACACGGCCGGAAAGAACTTCGAACTCCGTACAGGCCTGATCACCATGGTGCAGGCAAGCCCGTTCTGCGGTTTGCCTAGCGAGGATGCAAATGCGCATCTGCAACACTTCCTGGAGCTGTGCGACACTATCGTCACCAAGGACATCACCCCAGATGTCATTCGGCTCCGTATTTTCCCTTTTTCCCTTGTGGGGAAAGCGAAAAGGTGGTTCTACCAGGACAAGGAAGCTGTCAACACATGGGCGAAATGCTCAGCTGCATTCCTCGCTAAATTCTTTCCCATAAGCAAAACCAATGCTTTGCGGGGAAGAATCTCCAATTTCAAGCAAGATGCCACTGAATCAATCCCTGACGCGTGGGAAAGGCTCCAGGAGTACATCCTGAGCTGCCCCCACCATGGCATGGAAAATTGGATGGTGCTCCAAAACTTCTACAACGGGCTCACGCCCATGTCGAAGGGGCACCTAGATGCAGCCGCTGGTGGAGCATTCTTATCGCTCACCACCGTCGGGGCTAAGGCCCTGATCGAAAAGATGGTTGAACACCAAGGCTGGAGTGACGAGAGAACTCAACCACAAGCACCAGCCAAAACACCAAAAGACATGCATACCGTGAAGGAGACGGATATGCTTGCCGCAAAAATAGACCTCCTTATGAAACACCTATCTGAGAAAAACCAAGAAAACCAAACAAATACGGTGAACGCCATAGATTCACACATGACGTGTGAAGTCTGTGGTGATGTTGGCCACTCGGGGACCGACTGCCCCGAAACCCGTGAAGACGCCGCCTACATCAACAACGGGTTCCGCCAACAAGGAGGCACCAACCAGAACAATGGTTGGAATAACCAGTCACGGCCACCATTCCAAGGTAATTCGAACTCCAATTCGAATCAACCTTCATTAAGAGACTTAGTTCTTGGACAGGCTAAAATTAATGAAAATTTGACTAAAAAGTTGCTGTCCAATGATAAAGTGTTTGAAAATATAAATACAAAAATAGAAAACATATTTTCTTCCGTTCAAAATCAACTGAGTTTCAATAAAATGATAGAATCCCAATTAGCTCAAATCGCCGCTGCTATTCCTACCAAAAATGCGGGACGACTCCCGGGACAACCCGAGAGTTCTCTCACTAACCATGCAGGGTGAAACTGGAAAACAGAAGGAAAGTCCCACTCAAAGGACTCAAAATAATTTGAGCCTCCACCGAAGGTAATCGGTATGTATCCAAAAAAAATGTTTACTGTAAAAAATAAAATTTCAAAATAAAAATGTTTAAAAATCATTTTCTGACAGGGAATAATAAATAATCATAAAAAAATATTTTTTCGACATTTTTCAGAAATAATTTTTTATCAAATAAATGTTGGAAATTGCAAAAACGATATTTCAGCAGGGAGAAGTGTGAAACTTCAAACGGCCATGTCATGGACATAGCTGTTGGAAGAAGCAGCCAAAAGGGGAGGCAGAGCCGGGCCCACAGGGGGTCGGCCGCCCCCTGGGTCGGCCGCCCTAGCCCCCAACGGCTCTGGCCAACGGCCAGCTGGGGGAAGCTCCTATCCGTTGAGCTCAATCCAAAACCGCCTGCAGTTTGCGACTATAAGTAGCAGAGGCTCGGGTGTGACCCTCTCCATCCATTTTCACAACACTTCTCCACCCCCATCTCACTTCTCCAAGCACCACTCCCACTCTATTGCCATTTCCAACCAACCATCAGCAGAAAAACCTCATAAAAACACCCATCACAAGCTAGCCAAAAAGTCCCTTGGGTGCAAGGAAAATTTCCCTAGCCACCACTCACCCGAGGGTTCGCCGGTGCAAAACTTTGCATCATGAAAAAGTTCGGAAGAAAGGTTTCCGGTGCACTCAAGAAAGCCACGAGTTCATCCTCGAAGCGCCAGTATGAGAGCACCTCCTCATACTACACTGAACCCCCGGAAAGCCCTCCTCGCAATGAGGGATCCCCGGAGGTTGATGAAGTAGAGGAAGTCCAAGCGGAGGAGAGACAAGCGGAGGAGCAACATGCAGCCCCAACGGGGGGAGGAGGAGTCCACCAATTCGACTTGGTGGACAACCGGGAAATTCAAGCCTACAACATGCTCAAGGACCGGCTCTTCATCCATACACCGGTCTTCGACGAATCGCTTCTCTCCGACATCGGTATGGACACCGAGTTCCACTCCATTTGGAAGGCCGTAGGTTGGGAAAACATTTACCCAATCCCCGAGTATGGCTCCTATTCCCTTACTATTCAATTCTTATGCACTTTAAGGGAATTAGATGAAGGCATTTCCGTTCGTTTATTTGGCAAAGAATATTTTATCTTATGGTCCAAATTAAGCAAATGCCTTGGCTTTCATCAAAGATGCTCTCATGATTTAGACTATGCCACTAGAGGGTTTAATAAAGATAAACTTTGGGAAGAAATTTCGGGGCAAGTTCATACTAAAAAGTTTTTTCCAAGGAATGCTCAAATTCAGCACCCAACTTTAAGATTCTTGCATCTTTGGATTTCCATGACTTTGTTCCCCAGTCAAGATCCCCGTGTTGTGCGAATTGTTGAAATGAAGCTTCTCTATGCTGCTAGAATGAAAATAAAAGTTGCACCTGTGCGAGAAATTGTTAATCATTGGTTAGATTCAATTAAGACTTCTACTGCTGTTACCATGACTTCTCTTATAACACGTGTGGCCACAAGTTTTGGTGCTTTGGAAGGGCAAGAAATTAATTTTATTCCTATCCAACGCACCATTGTAAATGAACTTTATCTGTTACATGGTCATCACCTGAAAAGAGATGTTGCAGGAAACCTTGTGTTTTGCTTCCCCGGGTATACAACTGTAATCTGGTTACCTAACCCGGAATTACACTTGTATAGTTGTGGGAGGCTAACCTTTGACTTGCAGACAGTGGAGTCTTCACGCAGGCGCAGTTTGTCTAGCAGAGACATGGGAGAGTCTAGCTCTCAGCCACCACCCTCTTACGCACCACCGACTTTCGGGCAGGAGTTTGTTCCTGAGCCAGTACCCGGGTACCAGCCAGGATGGGACATACCCATGCCCTCACCGATTATTAAGGGGTGGCCTGAGGCAGACTCTAGTGCTTGGGAGCAGCAGGCCCGCTGGAGGGTTGAGTCACCAGAGGAGCACCCACAGACTCCCACAGGTGACCAGGTCGATTTTGAGAACCTCCAAGCCCAGCTTGAGGGACTGGTGGTGCGCACAGACGAGATCCAGGAGACCCTCGAGCAGCACATCCAAACGACTGATGCACACCACCAGTAGAACATAGAATGGCACCAACAGGCGCTGCAGCATCATCAGCAACAACAGGCCTGGTACCAGCAACAGCAGGCCATGTACCAGCAGCAGCAGGCTGAGTTAAGGGCACGACAGGAGGAGATGCTGAGGCAGTCTCAGGGTTTCTAGCAGTTCATGGGGTACAACCCCGATCAGTAGGCCAGAAGCTAGCTTGGGGGAGGACCCCCACTTCCGAGGTATGTTGCTTTGCATATTTAATTCCATGCATTCTTATTTTTCCATTAGCATGTTTACTTAATGCAATCTTCATCTTTAGATTTTATTCATGTTTTAATTTAAAAAAAACTGAAAAATGTTAAAAGACCAAAAATATGAATTCCACTCTTATATGTGATGTAAGATATGTGCTTCTTCCTTGTTGAAATGATGAATAGTTGCTCTGTCTTATAATTCACCCGTGCCTAGTCTATAACTTAGTTTCTACTAAGATTTGAGTTTATTGGTAGATGGCTCACTTAAGAACTTAAAACTTGTGGGATGCATATGCTTACTCAAGTCCAAGGTTATTGCTAGTCATGATCTGGTATAAGCAGAGAATTGCTATGACATTGTTCTAAGAAAGACTTGACATCCAGAGAATTTATTTAAAAACTTAAAATTCAAAAGTTCCTCGATGATGATATATCCTACCAGAGTCATATGATGAAAAACTTTTCAAACCATATACTCATATGCTACTTGTATTTGTATTGAGCTTATTCAAATAGTTGTGACCTATGTGTAGACTTATTTCATGCATTCAAGATCAAGATTCACGTACACCCACCAAATAAAGCTAACTCTTGCATTAAGAGTTACGCATGACATGCCATGCATCCACCACAAAAGTAAATGCTCCACCGTTGATCATGATCTTTCTCTCCCAAAAATCTTGAAAAGAATTATGGGCTATCTAAAAAAAATGAGAGAGTAAAAAAAAATGGACAAGTGTCCAAATGAAAACAATGGGTACTCCGATGCCCGCCTCTCTCTAAAAAAAATGAGAGAGTAAAAAAATGGACAAGTGTCCAAATGAAAACAATGGGTACTCCGATACCCGCCTCTCTCAATGAATAATGATAGCCCATAGTTCCCAAATTTCCAAAAAAAGAGAGAAAGACATGAGAAAAGGAGTATCCAAAAAGAAAATTTTCCACACACTTGCACTTCTTGATCTAAGTGTATGACTGAAGTCTCCTAAGGTCCAATTCTTTGACTTTGCAATATCTACAATACAAGTATGCCTACTTCTTTCTTTACCCAAAACTCCAGATAAAGCTTTAGTTGGTACAATGAAAAGAAAGGCAAAAGCCTTTGGTGAGGATCATACACATCTTGAGCGAATGAGTGAATCATTTGAGGAACTTGCTTTGATTTTCAAAACTCTTAAAAACTCCGGATTATAAAGTTGCTCAAGGAACAAAAGTTAAGCACCTCTGTGAAAGCCGATCATAAGCTTAAATCCGCCGCACGATACTAAGCTTAACGTATGAGACTACTTGCATCATATCTAAATCCACCGCATGATACTAGACATGATAGCAAGGTTGCCGGTACTTATGGAGGTCGACGGATCGATGATTCTTCTCGAAGAACTCGACGACACGACTATAAGGACTCGAAGGTGGCACGGGGCCGGTTGTATTGATGTGGTTGTGAACAGTTTTACAATGGTCGAGGGCTTATATTTATACCCTGGACGAAACATGAGTCCTAGACGATCACGACTTTACAAAGAGATATGGAAAAGATATAAATTCTATATTATTTGGTGCCTTCCATCACCATGTGTCTTCTCGTGCAAGCCAGCTTTACCTGCGATACGCGTTCCCGAATGGAACTATGGCCTCGTGAAATAGCCGACCACTGTTGGCGGTTCTTATCGACATATTTATCCCGCCAACATAGTCCACATAAAAGGAGAAAAGCATGTATTTTACTCATATATACATTTATTGCTAACCAAGTTCCACATGTAGTGCAAAGTTATGTTTTGCAGATCATAAACATGCATACAGGTGGATAATAACCAAAAAGGCGCAATCCAACACGCCGAAATGCGCAAAATGAACAAGGACACAAAAAGCCCATATAGAAGTGCAGCAAATTTCAGCCGGGAACAAACTCAGGAACCCAAAAGGAGCAGCCCAGGCTTTTGCCTGGGCTTGTTGGGCCCAGCCAGGGGGCGGCCGCCCCCTGGGTCGGCCGCCCCCCTGGAGACGCCACGTGGCCACCGCCTTTGCAGAGGCGGTGCAATCAATGCCCCTAAGGCGGTTTCGGGTGAATTTTGCAGCAAGCCCCCTCCTAAACCGACCTAAAGCACCTATATAAGGAGAGGGGAGGGGAGGCCAAAGTAGAACACAATCACTTCTTGAGCTACACATTTGGGCACTACCACTTCTTAGTTTTTCCTTGTTCTTGAGCTTAGAGAGAGAGCTAGGCAAAGCTAGCAAGGAGGGCTTGGCTCCTTGGAGAGATATTGGGTATGAATAAGAAAGATCTGATCTCCAAAGCCCTGTCTTCATTCTTTCGATACAGTTCTTCATATGAACTAGAGTATAGTTCTTGTTCTAGTATTTTGGTATATGACTTAGATCTTAGGTCTTATATCATGTTGCTAGTATATGAACTTATGAATAGTTCTTGTGGAATTAGTATAATATACATTCTAGTGTATAGTTCTTATAATATATTGCTACCCTAGGGTTAGTAGTGTATTATATGAATTAGAGCTAAGTGTGTATTGTATTATTCTCACATAGAACATTAGTCTAATTGCTTCATGCTTGTTATATGATTAGAAATAAGCTCTTGTCAAGGGTGGCGGTTTATCATGCTCTTCTGAGTAGGCTCAGGCTTCTTACCTGTCGATCCGTAGGGTCGGGGACCCGGGGGAGTCTGAGTGGGTTCTGTGCATGCAAGCATTGTGCTTGGATGTAGAGGCCGGGTAATTGCATGGTCTTAGTCCACGGTAGTGGGGATGGCGGCAGGTGGTGACAGCCCTGTCCGTCCTTGGCATTCCCCCACGTTCGGCTAGGGTGTAGGAGTCTAAATTGTTACGAGAGGTTGCTGGCAGACCAGTACTCGCGTAATCTCCCGAACCATCTGAAGCATGAGATTAGTTCTATGTCATATGATTGCATGATTAACTTGTTCTATGAATGACTTGTATCTAGACCATGCCTGCTCTATTAGGTTATTCAATTATTCTTTTATTCATTTATTCTTTTAGTCTCTTTTTACTCTTTGCCCTCTTGCCATGCTCAAGATTGTGTTTCTCCACTATTCAAATCACCACTGTTTATCACCTGTTATGACAATTGATCCATTATTGCTATCATGGTATTTGGTACTATGTTTATCCTAGAACTTGATACATACAAAGCCTTCCTCGAGCGAACCAATAAATCACGATACTCGGTATATCTCCGGGTGAAATGCTACACGATAATTCCGTGCGCTTGCGGACCTAAACTCCAAACCTACGAACTATCGTAAAGATGCATGCTTAACACTGTTGCTGGAAACGCGCCATTCTAAGCAACTTGTTAAGAGACATCGTACAGACACTTCTAGCGCCGTTGCTGGGAATAGATCTTCGGGTCCATTTCTATGCCAATATCCGGCGTCGTTGCCATGGATGGATTGCAAAGTCCATTCTTAGTGACGACGTTAGTAAGTGTCAACGTGCATTTCTGGCGCTGTTGCCGGGGATGGATCGTAAGGTCCATTCTTAGTAATAACGTTAAGAAATGCCAACAACCGCGTAGACAGTCACTGAAACTTAGAGGACCAAACAGCTGCCGATCGTTTGCCGAATCCTTCTCCTTCTGCTGGCTGGGCCCATCTGTCATATCCTTATGTGTGCAAAAATCTGGTGTCAACACATGCCCCCTAATTTTGGGATAAATGTTTTATTCCAAAATTCCCATTTTCCTTTTGCACTGTCGTGGAACCTCTGGAAGCATCCGCCTTCACACGCCATAATTACCGTACCTGCCAATTCGTCTCCCTATGCACTTGGGATCTTTTAAATTCCCCCCTTCACTTGATTTCGGCCAGTGCTTTTCGACCTCTCCTGCTTTGTTCGCAAACCAGAAAAACCCTTTTCTCTCTTGCTATTCCTAATCAGCTAGAAGATGTCTTCTCAGGCGAGCCGTCATAGCCTCGAGCTTGGGGCTTCCAGCACCTCCAGGAGAAGGTTACCCTCTAATTGCTTTTCGTTCAAAGATGAAGCATTCGCCCTCATATTGTTGTTCTTGTTTAGGAGGGTTGATGACGACTTTCCCGAGGCCCTGGCTCAGAAGATCACAGATCTTCAATTTGATCTAGAAAGGAGGAATCGGGAGATCACCCGAGTCTCTCGAGAGCGTGATGTCACCCGGGAACAGGCCATTGGTGAGCATCCTTCCACTGTTCCTTCCCTATTCTCCTTCCCTGTTTTACTGATCCTTCCTTTTCTTAGCTCTGGTGGCCAAGCTTCATTCCCTCGAAGCTGCCATTGCCGATCTTGCTATCACAGCCAACGTGCCAGGTACGATGGCTCTGAGGCGGGTGAATGAGGTCAACCGGGTTCTCCCCGACATCTCCAGGGCTGGCATGGGTTACGGTGCAACACTCGCCTTCAACGTTGTTCGAATCCATTCTGGTGCTGACTACCGTCATTTCGATGTTTGTGAACGAGGACTAGAATTCGGGGTGGCACACTCTGTTGATGACATGAAAGAAGATGGAACAGATCTGGCCGATTCCTTTGACTTTGATCTCCCGATCAGGAATAGAATAGAATGGACGAACTGACTCTTTATTGTAATTTGCTTTCCCTTTTGTAAATAAGTGAAAACTCCTTCGTTCGTCCTTCTGACACCAACTTGCGATTGATCCTTCGAGATCAATGTGTATTCTATTCCGCGTACTAGCCACTGATCTAATTCTCATTTCAGCGACGATGCACATCCCATCGGCTGTTGCTGATGATCATGTTCACTCCAATCGATTATCTCAGATTTAGAGTTTCTTTAATTACCTTTTCGGTTCTTCTGGTTTATGATGGTACCAGGATAACACTCCTCCATCCTTCTGTCTTCAGTACCAACTGGTGATTTAGAATTTTTCCCGAACAATCAACCGAAACCGAGCATCTCACAATTGCAATCTTCTATCAGCCGAACCTTGGCCAACCTTTTAGATTCCAAAACCCTGAACCACTCAGATCATCAGCATAGATTTGGTCTGGCCCAATATCAGCTCAATAATCGCGAAAAATCCCAGCCTGACGCTTGGCCTTCCAATGCGTAGATTACAGCTCTAAATATGATCTCAGCCAAACCACTATCTTCAACCTCGAGCCAGACTCACCAAAATCCCAGTCCTGTGCTCTTGGCTCAAACCAAAGAGAAAAAACCTCTTCTGCTCAAGAATTCCATCAATGCCCAGTAGTAGTGATCTCAGTAAACGTCCCTTTCATAGTTGAAACAGGGGACAACAAAGCACCGATTCACCGACATCACGGGTAAAAACTATTTTCTGCCCCCTTGTGATAGCTTCCTTCATTCATCTTATCTTTGACTAAGCTCAGGCTCTCTTCTCAGAAGACTTGCCCAAGAGATATGACACCGAAGAAAAACTGAACAGTCGTATCAGTGGAAACAGACCTACAACGCCGTCATAGGTGAATAAAATCCTTATAAGACCTTCTCCTCTGATCAAACTCGCACATGCCTGATACATTTTTTCCTTCTGTTAGCTTCTCTGGATTCGCATGTGATCCGAATGAGTTTGAAGATCTTAAAGTCTATGATAACCATGCCGCTGCTATTGCTGAGATTGTCGATCCGCAATCCATTGTAAACAAATTCTTCCAAGGGTAGCTTGTACTTAGGATGAATCTATAAATGAAGCTTGCAGCGGATAAACTTGTCCTTTGAATAGCGTCTATCTGCGTCTTTCAATCCTTCAGTGATCT
This sequence comes from Coix lacryma-jobi var. lacryma-jobi, assembly GCA_009763385.1. Taxonomy (NCBI): domain Eukaryota; kingdom Viridiplantae; phylum Streptophyta; class Magnoliopsida; order Poales; family Poaceae; genus Coix; species Coix lacryma-jobi. The sequence goes on from CM019826.1 coordinate 17,976,905, forward strand.
CCCCGAGTGCGGAATTTCTTTAGACGAACGTTTGCCGAATGTATGACGTCGTCACAGCCGACTGAATCTCACCTCTGACATGTCATGTCACTCGGCATCTTCATTTACTGCTTCTCACTTTTCTCTTACCCCAATAAACCTACCAATTCGAAAATGTCAGGGTTACCAAGGTCATAAATATCCTTGTACTAAAGGTGATATGTAAAAATATCGGCTATAACTTAATTCTTTGGAATATTTTTTCTGCTAAAGGCGATGCTTTTACATCGGCTGTATAAAATATCCTTTGAGTTACACATTTTTCACGCATTCGGCTTTAACAAGTAGTGCCGAAGCTTCAACTGACAAATAGTACACATGAATCACCAATTTCGTCACAGCTGAATCCCCTTCCTTGGGTTTAACATTTTCGGCTAAAGCAAACTGCCGTTCATTTTTCCCTCAAAGCTAATATAAGGGCCGATCCTATTATAAGGCTTATCGGCTGTCACGTACAACCCGAAATAATCACCAAGCTGTATAAGCACTTTTACATATCCTCAAACTCATCATAAAGCTTCTGTTGTACGCCACCTCGTAAAAATTTTCTCTGAGTTTCCACGAGCCCCGGTAATGAAGAAATAATCAGAACCCCTAAAGGTTTGCAGATTTCGAAGCATATTTGAGACCCAAACTTGAACATACTGATCCAACTTCGGCACAATTATCAACACTTTATTCCTTGTCAGCCGATATGAGACTTTGGCTCTAGCTTTCTCCATCACCATTAATTGGATTTTAAAAATTACTCTGAGAGCCGATTGTCTGAACCGGCTGTTGGTCCTCGTCGAAGACATTCACAGGACCTGCTTCCCAGGCTCTTCCAGAGAAACACTCGACACCTTCATACTCCCAATAGATTGGTTCTGTATTAGCAACACTAACCGAATCATCAGCATGAATGATCTCAATATCATCTCCGATCCACTGTATGAGGAACTGATGCATAGTTGATGGTACACAACAGTTTGCATGTATCCAATCTCTTCCCAGCAGCAAACTGTATGCCCCCTTGCCATCAATGACGAAGAAGGTGGTGATCAAGGTTTTAGACCCAATCATCAACTCGACATGGACTGCCCCTCGTGTATCAGAAGAATTGCCTGCAAAATCCCTTAATACCATGTCGGTCTTTAGTAGATCTTCACTTGTCATGCCAAGCTTTCTGAAAGTGGTATATGGCATTATATTGATAGCAGCTCCTCCATCGATGAACATCTTGGTTAATGGCTTGCCATTGACATACCCTCTCATATATAATGGTTTCAAGTGTCGGTGTCTGATTGGTTTATCGAATACTGATATATCAGCCAAGACGAGATGAGCCAATAAGTCCTGAAATTCACTCTCATCAAAATCTGAATACGTTTCTTCTTGGACATCTTGATTCTCAGGGGCTATGAACTCTGATGGTAAAAAGAACGCCATGCATGTGTCAGCTGAACGACTACCTTCACTCGGCCCCCCTTTAGGACGCCAGACTTGTTTTGCTCTAGTGCCCACTTGTACCAATTCTTTGTTCCTTAAGCGCTGCACTCTCCTTTTCTGGCTTTTCCTTAAACCTGGCGGGCACCATTGCCCTTTTTGCCAGACATACTCGTGGTATTCTTCTTCTTCGGTATGAGCCCAACTTCGATCGGCAAATTTCCCCCGCCGATTCTCAAAGCTATCTATTTTTAAGCGCCGATCGTCCTCAGGGATTCTTGCCCCAAGTCTTTCATGGACAGAACGGCGGTTGACTCGAGACTGCCTATATTCGGAGTACTGATTACTGCATTCAGGGCAGTTGCTCTTGACAGGCAGCTTCAAGCCTTCGTTCCAACAATACTGAAAGAACGAGCATTCCCAATGAGACTGTTCCTGATTCTTCATATCTTCTCGTTCTTCTCGGTACATCTCTTCCTCGTACCTTGTACCTTCTCTGCTTTTCCAAGAACCTTTGCTCTTCATAAAACCTTTGCTTCTGATATCGTTCCTGTCCGCGACGCCACTTGTTCAATAGAATACATGTCGTAACTCTGGACCTAGCGGTTTCACCTGCCCCAGTTCGGCTATTCCGAAACCGAACCCTTTGCTGAAAGTCCTTACTTGTAATCTGCCGATCGGGGTCAACAGCACCAGCTTCCTTCGCCTTAGCAGAAGTTAAAACTCTCACTTTGTTTTCACCCCCAAATTCGGCTGCATTGATCATATTAACAGAGAAGGACACGATATTCTGCCCAAAAGGACTACCATCTATTTTCATCTTCCCATCAAACCTCAGGTGTCCGTCTTGGATAGCCTTTTGAATCCGCACTCTGAACACTCGACAATAATTTATGGAGTGAGATCTGGTATTGTGGAAACCACAATACTTCTTGTCTTTGACACCCTCAGGGAGCAGCATAGGGTGACCTTCCGGCAACTTGATACGTCCTTCTTTAAGCAGATATTCAAATAACTTATCTGATTTGGAAACATCAAAATCATAGGTACCTTTTTGTTGCCTCAACCATCGCTGGCTGACCTGAGTTGGGTCTTTGGCCCAGATTATCTCGGCTGCAGCTACTTCGTCTTCATCGTTGTAATCAACTGCATCTTCCAAGAAAGCCTGATACATCTTGGCAGCTATGTCACCCTTCTGGAACTAGTTGCTCCTCTTGAATCCCTGAGCTTGATTGCTCATCATAGCTAATCTTTATGATAACTGCCCGAGATCTTCAAAGTCCATGCCGAACAACTTTTCTTTGATGCTCGGCAACATGCCAGCTATGGCTATCCCCGGTAACTGATCATCTAGCAAATTCAGAGAATAGCAAAGATTTTTGGTTTCCCTGAATCGGCGTAGATACTCTTGCGGCGTCTCGCCAGGCTTCATCCTCAAGCTCATAAGATCGATCAACTTCTTCTCACTGGTTCCCGTAAAGAAGTATGAGTGGAATTTCTGCTCAAGCTCTGCCCATGTATTGATAGAATTTGCTGGCAGAGATGCGAACCAAGAGAAGGCTGGTCCTGTCAATGACAATGGGAAGTATCGAATCCTCCAAGCTTCATCTGCCGATGCTTCGCCAAGCTGCATCAGGTAACGGCTGATATGCTCCCTGGTACTGGTATCATCTTGGCCTGAAAACTTGGTCAGGTCAGTGGGAGGCTTGACTCTCGGAGGGAGAGCCACCCGATTGTACCACTCTGGGTAAGGAGATTTGTATGTGTATGTCTGATTCTTCGGCTTTAGGCCGAACTGATTCTGCATCATATCAGCCATCTTATGCATGATGAGGTCAACATTTGAATTAGGAGCTGTTTGTGCTTGCCCCCCAGCATGTAAGCCTGCTGGACTCCTGTATCTGGGATTCGGAAGAGCGTTAATCGAGTTGTAGTCCACAAACTCCCGATACCCATCTCCAAACATATTCTTCTGAATCTTGTTCGCCATAGGAGAGACTCTAGAAGCAGATTGCGGGATATCCCCTGTCGTACCGAACGTGAGCTGGCCATAGGTCTGGGGAGGTTGTTGCATCTCCTGAGAAATTACCCCACCTGTGCTTGGGCCAGCTCCGCTGCTTTCGGCAACTCTCTGACGTTGAGGCACTTGGAACAACAATGGTCCCCGCATCGGACCGGCAGCCTCTTCAAAGTACTTATCCGCGTTCGGACCGAAAGTATTGACCATGATAGCACGAAAGGTGTTCAAGAAAGCCGATTGATGACTGGTCACGGCTCCTGATACAACTCTATGCATTATATCAGTCATCTTCTGGATAGCTTCTTCCTCACCACCGTCGGGCAGCTCAGGTTGGTGATGAGGAACAACTTTCGGGAACGTCTGCTTCTGATAGACCTTGCCGCTTTTATTCTTGGAGAAAGTCTCCAAGCACTTGCGCTGGAATTCATCGCAAGCTCGCTGCACCAGATTTTTCGACTCTAGCGGCAAATCGTCCATGGTCACATCGAAAGACTGATCTTCCCTGATTTCAGGCATCTTGAGATGAAAGTAGTCCCACTGGGCGTGCCAAAAAGTGTGTTGATGCAAAACGTGGCACCTCGCGTCAAGAGCACACAGCAAGCCGAACGAGGCTAGCTTCAATCGGGAGCCCGGGGTGTATCGAACCCGGAGACGTGCCAGTCGATTTGACCTGAAAACCAACAAGGGATAAAAGTGTGAGAATACCTTGGAACATGCTGGGTGAAACCAGACAGTTCCATATGTATGGCTTTGGAAGCCAATCACGACGGCACACAGCTATAGAAGCTGTTTGTCGAAACAGGTTTAATATGTCATTCGGCAAGTATAAAGAGAAAGCATGTAAACATGTCGAATGTCGAATACATACGTGACAAAAGGATAAAAGAGGTAACTTGTAAATACAGATCTATTCAGATAACATATGCATAGGCCAATCCAACTAGTCTGTCGCACGTCCAGCCTTCATGAACCCGTCAGGCATAAACTCAAGCAAAGCTAATCCACTGCATGATACCACTTGCTATAAATCTACACCACTCCTTATAATTAGATTAATCCACCGCATGATACAATCTAATTATAAGAAGCTAAAAGCACACATACATCTGAACAGATCTATACATACTCATTACTCATGTAAGCTTAATCAGAATCGGCAAACTAGCCGAACTGGGGTCCATGTAGAAGAAACACACAGGCAAAGCATGATTAAACTAATCTAAAACCTGTACCTGCCGCACGGCACCCAGTTCTATCAAAGCCTAAACATGATCGGCATGTATGAACCCGCAACATGTAACAACCTAGATTGAAAGTCGATTCGTCCATCATGATCTTATAATTAGCAAAGCACAAGCAAACTCATGCAACGAGGCCGAACGAAGATCAATCTAGATTGGGCAGAAAGTGTTGTACCTATTAAATAAATAAGACATATAACATGTGATAACTTGATGAATCTATTAGATCTGCCAAATCTAACAGAGCCGATAACTATTTTTACTCATGACTTAATCCGCCGCACGATACAAGTCATAGGTAAAAACTTCCCGTCATAAGCTTAAATCCGCCGCACGATACTAAGCTTAACGTACGAGACTACTTGCATCATATCTAAATCCACCGCATGATACTAGACATGATAGCAAGGTTGCCGGTACTTACGGAGGTCGACGGATCGATGATTCCTCTCGAAGAACTCGATGACACGACTATAAGGACTCGAAGGTGGCACGGGGCCGGTTGTATTGATGTGGTTGTGAACAGTTTTACAATGGTCGAGGGCTTATATTTATACCCTGGACGAAACATGAGTCCTAGACGATCACGACTTTACAAAGAGATACGGAAAAGATATAAATTCTATATTATTTGGTGCCTTCCATCACCATGTGTCTTCTCGTGCAAGCCAGCTTTACCTGCGATACGCGTTCCCGAATGGAACTATGGCCTCGTGAAATAGCCGACCGCGTAGACAGTCACCGAAACTTAGAGGACCAAACAGCTGCCGATCGTTTGCCTCCTTCTGCTGGCTGGGCCCATCTGTCATATCCTTATGTGTGCAAAAATCTGGTGTCAACAGCTACATTGTCTCACAACGGGGGATCGAGGCCAACCCCGAAAAGATCTCAGCGGTCACAAAGATGGGCCCAATTCAAGACCTCAAGGACGTACAGAAAGTGACAGGCTATCTAGCCGCTCTCAGCAGGTTCATCTCGAGGCAAGGGGAAAAGGCGCTACCCCTCTACCGCCTGCTGAAGAAAACGAAATGCTTTGCGTGGACCATCGAAGCCGAGGAAGCCCTAACCAAGTTGAAGGGGTTGCTGACTTCCGCTCCAATCCTCGTGCCACCATGACCAGCCCAGGGTAACGATCCTCCCGAGCCTCTCCTCCTCTACGTAGCCGCAACCACCAAGGTGGTCAGCGCGGTCGTAGTCGTCGAGAGACACGAGGAGGGTCACGTGTTACCAGTCCAGCGGCCGATGTACTTCATTAGTGAGGTGCTCTCCGAGGCCAAGGTCCGGTACCCACACATCCAGAAGCTGCTCTACGGCATCGTCATCACAAGGCGCAAGCTCCAGCATTATTTCCTCGCTCATCCCGTGACGGTGGTATCGTCCTTCCCCCTCGGAGAGATCATCAACAACCGGGAGGCCACAGGGCGCATCGCCAAGTGGTCTGCCGAGCTGATGGGGGAGGCCATCACCTACGCTCCGCGAAGGGCCATCAAGTCGCAAGCGCTGGCGGACTTCGTTGCTGAGTGAACCGACACCCAGCTCCCGCCGGCGCAAATCCAAGCCGAGCTCTGGACTATGTACTTCGACGGGTCCCTCATGAAGACAGGGGCAGGCGCGGGCCTGCTCTTCGTCTCGCCCCTCGGAGTCCACATGCGCTACCTACTGCGTCTGCACTTTCCCGCCTCCAACAACATCGCTGAGTACGAGGCCCTCGTCAACGGGCTGCGTATCGCCCTCGAGCTTGGGGTCCGACGCCTCGACGTTCGAGGGGACTCGCAACTCGTCATCAACCAGGTCATGAAGGCCTCAAGCTGCATCGATCCCAAGATGGAAGCATACTGCGGAGAAGTGCGCAAGCTAGAAGACAAGTTTTACGGCCTCGAGCTCAACCACATCGCTCAAAAGTACAACGAGGCCGCAGACGAGCTGGCTAAGTTAGCATCCACGCGCGGCACCGTCCCACCAGACGTCTTCTCGAGGGACATTTTCGAGCCATCCATCAAAATCGGCCCGGGGGCTGGCCCATCGACACCACCCCTCGAGCCGGGCACGGGGGCTCGACCTTCAACACCACACCTCGAGAACGACCCCTCGACATCTGCTGAAGCAATGCAGATCGACGCACCCGCCACTTCTTCATCATGACCCCTCGACTGGCGGACGCCCTTCCTCGACTACCTGACACAAGGCGTGCTACCGGAAGACAAGACGGAGGCCCGATGCATCGCTCGAAGGGACAAGACCTACGTCATCTACGGTGACGAACGAGAGCTGTACCGTTGAAGCCCATCAGGAATCCTTCAGCGATGCATCCCCCTCGAGGAAGGACGCAGCCTCCTCGACGACATGCACTCGGGGGCTTGCGGCCATCACGCAGCGCCAAGGACCCTGGTGGGGAATGCCTTCCGCCAAGGCTTCTACTGGCCAACCGCCATCGGAGACGCCAAGCGCTTGGTACGAGCCTGCCAAGGGTGTCAATTCTATGCCAAGCAAGCGCACCAGCCCGCGCACGCCCTGCAGATGATCCCCATCGCCTGGCCGTTTGCCGTCTGGGGGCTCGACCTCATGGGTCCCCTCAAGACGACAAATGGGAAGTATACGCATGTGCTCGTAGCTGTCGACAAATTCACCAAGTGGATCGAGGCTAAGCCTATAGGCAACCCCAGCTCGGAGAAGGCCGTCGAGTTCATCTCCGACATCATGTATCGGTTCGGGGTGCCTAACGTCATCATCACCGACAATGGCACTCAATTCACGAGCAAAAAATTCACCAACTTCTGCGACGACAACAACATCCGCGTGAATTGGGCCTCGGTCGCATACCCTCAATGCAACGGGCAGGTCGAGCGCGCCAACGGCATGATACTCCACGGGCTGAAGCCGAGGCTGTTCAAGACCCTCAAGGATTTTGGAAAGAAGTGGGCTGCAGAGCTCCCCTCGGTGTTGTGGGGCCTCAGGACTACGCCGAGTCGAGCCACCGGCTTCACTCCATTCTTCCTAACCTACGGCGCCGAGGCTGTCTTGCCTACGGACCTCGAGTACGGCTCCCCTCGACTTCGAGCCTACAACGAGCAAACCAATGACGAGAGGCTTGCCAACGCCAAGGACCAGCTCGAGGAAGCTCGAGACGTGGCGCTCATCAACTCCGCGCGCTACCAACAAACACTTCAACGCTACCACGACAAGCACGTGCGCAAGAGGGACCTGGCGGTGGGGGACCTCGTGCTTCGATGGCTGCAGGATAATCGAGGGCGCCACAAGCTCACCCCTCCATGGGAGGGCCCATACACCGTAGCTGAAGTGCTCAAGCCAGGAACGTACAAGCTCTACGACGGTCCAGGCCGGAGCCTGGCGAACGCATGGAACATATCTCAGCTACGTCGCTTCTACCCTTAAGGGCCTCAAGGCCTTGTTCATTTTTGTTGCTTTATACAAACACGTTGAATATGAATGAGCCAACTCGTGCACCATCTTTCATATTACTTAGCAACTTAAGGTAGCCTCGACCCTGCCTTGCTCAGGGTCGAGCCTCCCTCGAGGGCTGACAGGGGGGAACCTCCTCCCCAGACTCCGGAAAAAGCGCGTTTTCTTTTCAAAAAATTCGACCCTCATCTTGATTCGCACCTCGAGCATACTAGTAGCGTCTAAATCCGTAAATACCCCGAGCCTCCAAGAGTCGGGGGGCGTCGACGTAGACGGCCACCTACGCCCTCGGGCTACGGTACCCTACCTACGCCTCCCCTCGAGGAACTCGTGACGCGTATCGAAGGAACACAGACCAAGCCGGTTGAAGCTCGAGCTAGCGACAAAGAGAAATGATCGAATAAATTTGAAAAGAAAACAACTTCTTTAAACAAACGAGTCATATACACATGCGTTGGCCTCGACGGGCCACAAGTCATGACATAAATTTTTACAAGGGCCTCGACGCCCAAATTTGGCACGCAGGCCTCACTCTTCATCGGTCTGGTACTCCTCCCCAAGGTCTTCTGCCGTGGGCTCAGCCTCGACGTCCGGGCCAGGAGGAGGGGGGCCACCTGCACCACTGTCCGCATTGGGAGGCAGCACGTCCTCCTCGAAGAGCTTCGCGAGCGCTGCCCCCGGCCTCTCCACCTTCTCCAGGATCATGTCGATGCGGCGGTCATTCCACTCCTCGTCCTTCCCCTCGATCTCGACAAAGCCCTTGGCAACGACGTTGACCGGGTAGCGGAAGCCGGAGCGGACGGCCGCAAGCGCCTGCTTCACGCCGTGGTGGAGAGCGCTCCTGACGCGGTCCCGCGCGGCCACGTCGAAGAAGCACAGGGCGTCGACCAGGGCGTCGCCCCGAGCCACCGCGCCCTCCGCCGGGGCCACCGGGTCGGCACCCCACACGGAGCCGAGCCTGTCGAGGGTGACGCGCGCTCGCTCCGCCACCATGGTTTCACCTTGGAGTTGCTCCACGAGAGCCTTATTCGTCTCGCGGAGCTCCCCGGAGGTCTTCTCAAGATCTGTGCAACAAACAGAAGGGGGTAAGTCCGCGGCGTGGCAAGAATTTCGAAGTCAAAGCAAGACGAAGCATGAAAAATTACCTTGGCAGTGCACGCCCAGAGCGATGAAGTCACTGGTAAGGACCTCGACGCGCTGCTCGAGTGTACGCTTCTGGGACAGCGCGTCGAGTTTTTCGCCCCTAAGGTCCTCGACCAGCTTGCCCGTCTATGCGAGGGCCAGATCCTTCTGGATCACCACCTGCCGCGCTGCCTCCGCTGCAGCCCGGGCGGTGGTGGCTTCGCTCTTGGCCTCCTCGGCCTCTTTCCTCGCCGCCTCTGCTGCAGACCGGGCGGTGGCGGCTTCGCTTTGGGCGTCGACGGCCTCCTTCTTCGCCGCCTCCGCTGCAGACCGGGCGGTGGCGGCTTCGTTACGGGCGTCGGCGGCCTCCTTTCTCGATGCCTCCACCATGGCCAGAGCGGTGGTGGCCTCCCTCTTAGCTTGGGCGGCCTCGTCATGAGCCGCCTGGGTCTCCGCCTGCGCCGCGTTGAGCCGGCTCGCCATCTGCGCGTTCTGACCCAGCTCGGCGCGGAGCTCCTGGAGCTCCTCCTCCGCCTTCGCAAGGGCGGCCGCCACCTGCGCGGACTTGTCCGCCTCCTCCAAGAAGGACCTCTCTGCCTCCGCCACGAGCTCGGCCACCTCCATGAAGACCAACAACGCCTCCCGCGGGGCCCCCTGCCGAGTCGACCGCTCGGCAGGGATAACGGCGCTGGTCGGGCTCGGCGCGTCAGGATACGGCCACACCGGTGGATCGATCTCGACGATGGGCAGGCCCTCCTCCTCCGGCTCGAGCGGCACCAGCTGCGGCCCACCAACCGGCGGCACAGGCTATGGCTCCCTCCGCCCCTCCGCCGCCTCCTCCTGCTGCTCTGTCCCCTCCCGAGGCGATGGCGCGGCCTCGCGTGGAGGCGGGGACTCGAGCGGTAGCGGATCGCTCGAGGGGTGGCTCGTCCCCAAGCTCTCCTCCCTCGCCGGGTCTTCCGGCGTCTTGTCGTCCCTGGCCGGTGCCTCGAGCGCCAGCATTGAGCCCTCGACCGGGGACGGCACCCGCTCCAGCTCGTCCAGGAGCTCCTCCACCGTCGGCACCTTCTCCACCGACGCCTCTCCCTCTTTCCCCTTCTCCACGGGCCGGCTCCCGTCGACTGGAGTCTCGAGGGCCATTGCCCCCTCAGTCCCAGACGCCAACGGAACCGCGCCTGTCTCGGGTATTCCCCCCGAGATGGTCGTCGTGACGGGGGGAAGAGTGGCCTACTCGGTAGGCGCCACTGAAGGGGGAGGTGGAGGAGGAGGTGGTGGAGGTGGAGCTGCGACGGACGCAGTAACGGCAGGCTCGGCGCCAGGAGTCGCGGTCCCTGCTGAAAAGGAGAACTAAGTCGTCAGAATCAGGAAAGAGCCTCGACCCCCGTGGTCGACGGCGACAGCCTCACCAAGAACCGCAGCGGCCATCTGGCTTCCTCGAGCCATGGCTGCTCGAGCCTTCACCAGCCAAGCAGCCTCTCCAGCAGAAGAAGGAGCCATACCTCGAGGTGCTTGGACCTCGGCAGAGCTCGAGGTCTTGGCCCGCTTGGACACCGCGGGGTCCGCCTCCTACCGGGAGCGCTTTTCCCTGAAAAACCAGAGACAACACATATCACCAAAGGTAAAAAGGTAAAGTTTCCCTACCAACGAAATTGAGGAGCACTACTTACCCAAAGCGACGGCGGGGCTTCTTCCCCGAATCGCCGGACCCGCTCGGGGCTTCGAGCCCGCGCCTTGGCTCGAGCCACGCCCCTGAGCCGTCTCTGTATGGGCCGGATGGGGGGAAGGCTCCCGATGCTTCCCGAGGCTCGACCCCGGTGGGGAGCTCTCCCTTTGTCTCTTGTCCCGGGGGGCGACCGCGTCTCCTTCGAGCGGTCATCTTAGCGCCTCTCCCGGCGCGGGCTCCAGGACCTACTCCGGCACTCGTGCTGACGATCACGCCCCCCCCCCCCCCCCCCGCGTCTGCCTCCTTCTCCCGACGATGGTGCGGCGACGGGCTCCGGGGTCGCTCGCGCCTCCCGTCACGAGACGACCGGGGGCTCCCCCCTGGACGGTCATGGTGGCGGGGGCTCGACGCCCCCTCATGTTGCCCGCTCCTCCGCGGGCTCGATGTCGCCCTCGATGTCTTGCGACGATCGGGCCTGGAGTCCTTCTCGACGTGCTGGCCGCTTCTCGAGGACCGGCCCTTCTCGAGACCCCCCGCCTAGGTCGACGCGGTCGTGGCCTCCTTCTGCGCCGCGGCGATGGCGCTCCTAGTTCGAGGCTTCCTCGCGTCAGCGGGCACGTCCGGTACGGAGCTCGACGTGCCCTGAGCCTCCGACGAGGCTGGGCCTGACGCGACCTTCCGCGGCTGCGTCCCACGCGATCCCTTCGCCGGGGGGACCTCCAAGACGTTCTCCTGCACAGAGGAACGGTCAGCCCAGATGTTGACGACCCCGCGCGCCTCAGACGCGCATCCATCCCTTCGTCATCACTCTCCTCCTCATCATCGTCCTCCTCCTCCGAGCTCGAGGAACTGAGCACGGGGGACTCCTCTCTAGGCTGCCGGTTACGACGAGCCCTCGCTAGCCTCTGCTCCCGAGCCACCCGTCGCAAGTTCCTCTCTTTCTCTTTCTTCTTCTTGGCATCTTTACTCTCCTTATCCTTCTGAGCAGAGAGGCGCCTCACCTGTATTTCCGCGGCGTCCTCCCTCACCGGGGGCCTCGACACGTGACATGTGAACGCCCCCTGCCAAAAAAGAAAACTTGATAAGGAAAACCACAAGGAGAGTAAGCAAGGTTCGGAGAAAGAGAAAGGAGGGGAGGCTCGGGATAGCCTGACTCGAGGATGGTTTACCAGGTCGAGACACCCCGCGTCGGGTGCCATGGCGATCAGGTCGGCCTCCTCAGGGCGGAACGACCCGTGAACCGTGACCGTCACCCGGGAGGTACCCTCGTTCCGAGACAGCCCCTCCTCGGCCATCCTCGACTGGTTCAGCGCCTCGAGCGGGGCGTTCGGCCCCATCTCGAACATGAGAAGGGGGCGGTCCGCCAGAGGAAGGACCCTCCGCTGATGGAACGCCCAAATGGCCGCCTGGACGGTCAGTTTCTTCTCCTCCACCAGCGTCTGCATCGTGTTCATCAGCGGCAACAGGTGGCGCTGCCTGTCCGCCGCGACGCCCCAGTTCCACTTCTCCGGGCGCTGGGTGATGACCCTGCCGGTGTACTGCGGAAGGAGCCCACCCTCGTTCCGCAGGTAAAACTAGTGGTCGTCCCACCCCGCCTGGTTGGTGGAAAGCTTGTAGCGGAGGTAGTCGCCGGGGACGTTGGCCGACGAGGGCCCGGTCCTCGCGGTGATGGTGAGGGAGCCCACGCGCGCGAGCCTCCTCCCGCTCGGCTTCACGGCCTTGTGGAAGAGCTCGCCCCGGAAGAGGTGGACGAACATCTCCCAGTGCGGCTCAATCTTCAGATACCCCTCGCACACCGCGGCGTAGATGGCGGCGTGCGAGATGGAGTTGGGGGAGAAGTGCTGCAGCTCCACCTCGAAGTGGTGGGCCAGCCCCCGCATGAAGCGGCTCGGCGGGACGCCGAGCCCCATGCGGTGGTAGCGCGTGAAGCTCACCACGTACCCCTTCGGCGGGTGCGGCTCCCGGTGGTCCGCCGACGGGAGAACCCACCACGCGGGACCCTCCTGCGGGTTGGGGTGGAGAAGCCCCCGCTCCACCAGCGTCTCCGGCTCTTGCTGCATCGTCTTCGTCGGGCTCCAGTCTTCGGCCGGCAGCACCTGGGACGAAGCGGCCATGGCGGCAACGGCGCGGATCTGAGCGGTGGACGGGCGGCCGGGAAGATTCCCAATTGCTGGCTCAGGAAGAAGGCGTGTGGAAGCTACGGTGGCGGTGAAGGCAAAGGCAAAGTAAAGGGTTCCTCTCCCCTCACTCGGTATTTATAAGAGAAAACCCCGACGAGCGGGGTCTCCCACGACGGAAAAAAGGTAACCGCACGCATTTAATGCGCCCACCTAACCGAATCTCGAGCCGATTGACAGGTACACGCGGCAACTCCCCATTTGCTCCGCTACCTAGGCCCACCACGACCGCCGCTCCAACTTCGTGTCCGTCGCCCTCCCTGACAGTTTTCGCCTAAAAAGGCACGCCCAACGGGCAGAAGAATTCCCAGACGACGGAGGCTTCTTCACGAAGGTAAAAACGGGCCCCGGCCCTTCCGAGCCTCGAAGCAGCGAAGGCTGGCCCTCGAAGAGGGTTCGACAGCCGGCTTCGAGCACCCGAGTCAGGGACACCAAGGGGCGCCACTCGCAGCATCGCTCGAGGGCCAAGCCCTCGAGGCCCCTCACGTGTATCCAAGGCAGGGCGCACGACGTGCAGTGAGATCCCCTCGGAGGGAGGCATCGAGCCAGCGGGTCCTATCGAATAGACCCGGCACTCCTGCAGACCGAGCACCCATGCTTTATGAGATCGCCTCCAGGCTTCAGTCGACCCTATCGAACGGGGCACGAGGTCTCACTTGGATTCCCCCGTTACTAGCTCACCGAGAACCTCGATACTCGCCCGCTCGTGGTAGTACGAGGCATCCCCCCTCGCATCCGATCGAAAGGACTTGCGGGATGACAAGCCAGGGCAACCGGCGTGCCGGACAGCTCGAAGAGTCGGCCGGTCGGTTCAGCCTGGCACCCCTCGACGAAAGAGGGTCGAAAAACTCGGGGGCTCGACACTCCCGAACCTAAAAAACGCAACTAACACTTACACTCGTGAAAAAAGCCCACGAGGGAGTCCTGACCACTCCCCCATGGCCTCGGGGGCTACACCCGCGGGTGTCGCTCGCGCGACACCCACAGAATCGAAACAACCAAACCCTCGAAAACCAGTTAGCCAACCCTCTAGATCCCGGTAGAGAGCCCCTGCTCGAATGCCAGCACTCGAACAAGGGCTCGGGGGCTACTGTCGGGGGTCCACAAAAGGGGTACCCCCCATCAACGCAAAGTGAATAGGTTAAACCTAGAGCACCAATTAATAAGAAACCTAACAAGTCTAACCTTCTAAAAAGCCTACCCCTCGAGGCCTACAACGCCGGCCCATCACCAGGGAGCCCAGGGCCGCCGAAGCCTTACTGTCCGCCTCACGGCAGCCTACCCCTCGAGCCCCGGCACATAGACCTCGAGCCCTCCACCGCTCCTCGAGACCCCACGTGGGGACCTCGAGCCTCACTAGTACGGTAACCTATCCCTCGAGACACATCATGCCACCCTCGAGCAGCACCAAGCATCGGATGCCAATCCCATACTACGCATTTAATGCGTCCACCTACTCCGGTCACGTCCTCTGGTACACGACGTGCGCCACAGTGAACCAGGGCAGAGTCATCTCGTTTTCACCACAAGCATGGGCAAAAAGGCACAAGTACAGCATTGTTCGGCCATACCCTGCACTGTTGCACACTCGAGTCACGACTCGAGGCCTGGCAACCCGCTGTACGGCCGGGTTTTCCGAGACTTGCCCATACCTGCGGGGGCTCGAGCCCCCCGTAGGCGCCACCTCGAGGCTGGCTCCGCGCCCCTCGAGCCCTAACTGCTTTCATGCTATTGGAGGACAGGTGCCCCAAGACCCGGAGGGACCCTAACACGTCCTGTACGTGCCGGAATGGGCGCAGCACGACCTCCACGTCGCCACGCCTCCACGTCCGCGCCCAGAATGGAGGCCACGCTTCAAGGACGCCTCAACAGCAACGCCCACGCCGGCTTCAGTATCTTCGACAAGACATAATTCCTACCCTCCGTCGTATTGGGCATTGTACATCCCGACTCCTGTATCATTCCTGTGTAACCCTGGCCTCCTCTTGCTCTATAAAAGAGGACACCAGGGGTCTTCACGCCCCCGGTTACGCACGGGCTTACGCGACACGAGTCCACACATGCACACACGAGTCCGGACTCCGGTCCACGCTCGTTGAGCTTGTATTGCCCCTGTACAAGCACTTAGGTGCAAGTAATACAAGAACATCCTCCCCCCGCTGGACGTAGGGCCTTCTTTGCCCGAACCAGGATAAATCCTTGTGTCATCTTGCATCACCATCCAGGAAGAGAGCACGAGATCATATTACTAGTTGGTGTCATACCCCCGGGGTCGAAACACCGACAGTATTGGAAGATACGTATGTCGGCCTATCTTCAGAGCATGGGTGCTTCTGTTTGGGATATTTGCAACAAGGCCGATTACGTGGTTTTGGCTACTCGTGCTACTCAGCTACAGATCGATGAGCACGATGCCAATAGCCTAGCCCGTAATGCTCTTTTCTCCTGTTTGAGCATGTCTGAGTTTGATCGCGTCTCTCATCTCACCACGGCTCGCGAGATTTGGACTACTCTCATGCGCTTCCATGAGGGGACAACTTAAGTTAAAACTCGCCTCTATGAGTCACACAAGCGTGAGTATAAGAACTTTCGACACATGCCTGGCGAGAGCATAGAAAGTTTATTCGCTCGCTTTCAGGTGATTGTCAACAAGATGAGGGCTAACAAGGAGCTGTTGCCTTTCGACGATCATGAGAGAGCTTTGAAGCTTTTGCATACTCTTGATTGGTCGGTGTGGGACTCTAAGGTTCAGGCGATCATCGAATCGTCTAACTATGAGACTCTCACATGCGACGAGCTCTTCAGAAAGCTCAAGTCTAGTGAGATTGACGCCATGATGAGGGCTTCTTATGAGAATCCTTCTGGCCCGTTTATGGCTTTGGTTTCTGGCTCTTCTGCTAACCCCTCTGGAGGCTTTGCACTCTCTTCACTTATTTCTATCACAGAGGAGCAGCTGGAGTCCTTGGGGGATGATGAGTTGGCTTTGCTTGCCAACCGGTTCTCGCGGTTCCACAACAACCGCATGAACCGTCGTCGTGGAGGAGGACGCTCTGGATGCTTTGAGTGCAGCGACCCCGACCACTTCATTGCCAACCGTCCCAAGAAGAACAAGCAAGAATTTGGGAAGGGCGATCATGGGCACAAGTACGACTCCGGCAAGCGCAAGGAAAAGTACGTCTCCGCGAAGCACAAGCGGAAGGGCGGCTTCAACAAGGAGTACATCAAGAAGAAGTACTTGGAGAAGGCCCAGGCTGAGCAGCGTGCGTTCTTCGCCACGCTCAGTGATGTGGATGACTCGGATGATGACTTCGCTTCCTCAAGCGACGACGAGTCCGAGAAGAAGAAGAAGATCGAGGACAAGCTGAACGGCCTCTGCATCTTTGCCGACAACGAGGGCTTCTGCACCATGGCCCTCGGCAAGGAGGTCGACAGCTAGCTGGAGGACACCCCTCGGGACGATGATGACGACACCTCCCAGGTAAAACGATTGGAGGACATTTGGTTGGTGGATTCCGATTGTTCGAGGCACATGACCGGAAATGCCAAGTGGATCTCCAGTCTTAGTCCTGTTGCCGGAAAGGAGTTTATCACCTTCGGCGACAATAGCAAAGGTAAAGTGTTGTCTCGTGGGTCGGTGCGAGTTAATGATCACTTTGTGTTGCGTGATGTTGCTCTTGTTTCTAACTTGCATTTTAACCTTCTTTCTGTTTCGCAACTTTTCGATGATGACTATGAGATTCGTTTTAAACCGAATCTTAGTCGTATTTTAGATCCTCAGGGCAATCTTGTGTGTTTGATTTCACCCTTTGGGAAAGTCTTTCGTGTGAATTTCTCGGAGTCGTTTGGAGTTTCTCGTTGTCTTGTGGCTGGTCCTTCCTCCTCTGATCTTTGGAAGTGGCATAGGAGACTTGGACATTTGAGCTTCGACTTGCTTGCAAGACTTAGCTCACTTGGCCTAATCCGAGGATTGCCCAAGTTGCCCAAGGAGAAGGATCTTGTTTGCCATTCTTGTAGACATGGGAAGATGGTTGTCGCTCCCCACCATCTAGTGACTCAGGTCATGACACAGCGCCCTGAAGAGCTTTTACACATGGACCTTGTTGGTCCGGCTCGGGTGAGCTCGGTTGGGGGGAAGTGGTACGTGCTTGTTGTTGTTGACGATATTTGGAGATATTCGCGGGTCTTCTTTTTGACTGAGAAGACTGAGACTTTCTCTTTTGCTCGCAATCTGATTTTGCGTCTTCAGAATGAGTTCCCTATGAACTCGATGCGAGCTATTCGTAGTGATAATGGTTCTGAATTCAAGAATTCGGATTTTGAGAAGTTTTGTAACTCTTTGGGTTTGGAGCATCAGTTTTCTTCCCCCTACACACCGCCACAAAATGGTGTTGTAGAGAGGAAGAATCGGACCCTTGTAGAGATGGCCAAGACGATGCTCGATGAGCATAGGACTCCTAGGTGATATTGGGCCGAAGCTATGAACACTGCATGCTATATTTCCAATCGCATTTTTCTCCGAGCTTTCTTGAAAAAGACTTCTTATGAGTTGCGTTTCGGAAGACAGCCCAAAGTGAGTTACTTTAGAGTTTTTGGTTGCCACTGTTTTATACTTAAGAAAGGCAACTTGGACAAATTTGAGTTTCGTTCTTCTGATGGTGTATTTTTGGGTTATGGCACTCACACTCGAGCTTATCGTGTACTTAACCGTGATACTAACCGAGTCATGGAGACATCCGATGTCACCTTCAATGAGACCATGGTTTGTCCTTCTTCTCGTTTTGAGCGTGCAGGTGATTATGAGGTTGGTGAGCCTCTTTTTGATGACGAAGACAAGGGTGCTGAAGGGACGGATGATCCAGCACCTCCTCCACCTGCTGTGCCTCAAGGAGCGGTTTCTACTACGACTCACGGCCCTGATCCCTCTTCTTTGACTTGGGGGCCGTGGGATCCGCCACCTCGGGCTGTACCATTCGTACCCGGGGAGGCACCAGTTGCTGTTGAGGGGGAGATTTCTTCAGCTCGGGAGGCGCCACGACACATTCAGTGCCAACACCCGCCTCAACAGATGATCGGCAGCATCAACGAATGTGTCACTCGGTCAAGGTCACAACAAATCTCTCACATTTCTCATTCTAAATTTGTTGCTAATTTTGAGCCCTGAGATGTTGGACACGCTTTGACGGATCCGGATTGGGTCAATGCCATGCATGTGGAGTTAGAAAATTTTGAGAGAAATCGGGTTTGGGTTTTGGTTCCACCTCCTCCAGACTGTAATCCTATTGAGACAAAATAGGTTTTCAAAAATAAACAAGGATAGGATGGCCACATTGTGAGGAACAAGGCCAGACTTGTAGCCAAGGGTTATAGTCAGAAGGAGGGGATAGACTATGAGGAGACTTTTGCTCCTGTAGCTCGTTTGGAGGCTATTAGGATACTCTTGGCTTTTGCTGCATCCAAAGGGTTTAAACTCTTTCAAATGGATGTCAAGAGTGCCTTCTTAAACGGCTACATAGAAGAAGAGGTGTATGTTGAACAACCCCCCGGTTTTGAAAATCTCAAGTTTCCGAACCATGTTTTTAAACTTCACAAAGCTTTGTATGGTTTGAAACAAGCCCCTAGAGCCTGGTATGATAGGTTGAAGACCTTTTTGCTAGCTAAGGGTTTTAAAATGGGATGTGTGGATAAAACGTTTTTTCTCCTCAAGCAAGGCAAAGACACTCTCTTGGTCCAGATTTACGTGGATGATATCATTTTCGGTGGTTCTTCTCACGCTTTGGTTGCCAAGTTTGCAGATCTTATGAGCAGGGAGTTCGAGATGAGTATGATGGGCGAGTTGACTTTCTTTCTCGGATTGCAGTATGTCCACCTCCATCTACATCTCCTTCCCCGCCGGGTTTTATCTGCTAGGGTTCATTTGAGGCATGATCCAGTATGTTGCAGTTACATTTGATATATACTCTGATATGCAGTTACATTTGATATATACTCTGATATGCAGTTACATTTGATATATACTCTGATATGCAGTTACATTTGATATATACTCTGATATGAAGTTACATTTGATTCAAAGATAAATAGATTTTCTTCATGCTTATATATGGATCAAACCCTGCTATCATTAGTGCATCTGTTGTTCTGTCTTTGCATTGGGTCTGGGCATATATGAACTCAGTTTGTTATGCCCCTGATGCTCACTGATGGTTAAATTAACTTGATGTATTATCTGTAGTGTCACTACTCACTTTCATGCTACAGCTAGCACTTGAGAAGATATTCAGTTTGTTATGCCCCTGATGCATTACTCAGTTTGTTTTGCCGAATTATGGGCATATATGAACTCAGTTTGTTATGCCCCTGATATTCAGCTAGCACTTTCATGCACTTGAGAATGATGGGCATATATGAACTCAGTTTGTTATGCCCCTGATGCATTACTCAGTTTGTTATGAACTCAGTTTGTTATGCCCCTGATATTCAGCTAGCACTTTCAGTCCACATGTTTCAGTTATCTCTGGATGTTATGGCTTATTCCTTATATCACTGTCAGTCCAGTTATGTTTCAATTATGTTTCAGTTATGTTTCAGTTCATGTTTCAGTCCATGTTTCAGTTATGTTTTAGTTATGTTTCAGTCCATGTTTCAATCCATGTTTCAGTCCATGTTTCAGTTATGTTTCAGTCCATGTTTCAATCCATGTTTCAGTCCATGTTTCAGTTATGTTTTAGTTATGTTTCAGTTATGTCAAGCTATATGTTTCAGTTACTGATAAGTTATGTTTCTGAAACCATGTTTCAGTCCAGTGTTTTAGTTGTGTCAAGCTAATTTGATGACATTTTTGTTTCTGCTCTCCCTAACTCCTCTCTCCCTGTACTACTACTTTCTGCTATGTTTCAGTTATGCTTTGGGCTCAAACATAACTCAAACATGGACTGAAACATAACTGAAACATGGACTGAAAGATAACTGTTTCAGTCCATAAAGATCTTTGCCTGATCTCTCCCTGTACTACTACTCTCTGCTACTCTCTGATCTTTGCCTACTCCAGTCTCCCCTACTCCAGTGTTCTATTTCCTGCCTATGATGCAATTTGATGATTTTTTACACTATGCATTTGCCACTACTTATGATGCATTGTACTAAGTTTTTTACACTATGCAAATGCCCTACTCTCTACTACTACTTTGTACTAGTGCTTCATTACTACTCTATATATACTACTGTACTCCTCTCCCTACTACTCCTCTCCCTACTACTCCTCTCCCTACTACTACTCTCTGTTACTACTCTCCCTACTCCCTACTATGGCATTTGCATTGATGATTTTTTTTTTGAACTTGTAAGCTGAGGTAGTGGCAAATGCGATGATTTGACCCCTTTCGATCTATGCTGAGGCAGCGGCGATGATGATCAATTGCCCCCCTACTTTCTATGCTGAGTCAGCTACTAGACTAGGATGGCTTGTATTTTACAAGTAACCAGTTTAGCAGTGACGTGTTGACCTAGGGGCAAATCTGAGCCAAAAACTTATACGTGTCATTTTTTATTCAAAAGCTTTGAACTGATCATATTATATATGCGTCTGTGTATATGTAGAACTGAAATGGCGGAAGACAAAACTAACGAATGGAGGGACCCTACCCCTATCTCCTCGTCAACCAGCTTGATGAGTGAGGTGTCCGTGACTCCACCGCCGAAGAAGCAGCGTACAGAGGAGGGCAACGATCCCACGTACGAACCAGGGGCGGACGAAGAAGAGAGTCTCGAGGTTTACGCAACACGCTGGCTTTCTAACATGTACAAAGACGCGATTGAATCACTAAAGGCTCGTCACTCTTGTCAACAGATGCCGATTGTGCCTCGTCAGCTCGAGTTCAGGGACGAAGACGCGGTCAGGGAGGAAGAAGCCCCCGCTCCCTCTACGGCAACCTCTTCGTCCAAATCTAAGGGCCAGAAGAGGGTGAGGGGACAACACGGGAGGCACAAGTTGGACAAAGAAAACGAGGTGCATGTCATCGATGCGGTGGGGCCAGAGGGAAACCCAATAGCTCCAGACACAATCATTGGCAAGTTCAGCAATCAAGTGGCATGTATAGCCAAGGAGAAGGTGGAGATCACTTGGCCCAACTGGCACGATGTACCGAAAGACATTAAAAACAATGTATGGGGTGAGGTGACAAGGAGATTCAGATATCCGCCCTCAGCTGACATGGAGAAGTGCCAAGAGTGGGCTTTGCACGTGGCGTCGACTGCGCTTCGCAACTTCAGGTCCATGCTGACCAGAAATTACCTGAAGAAGGGGAAGTCGCCACTGCTGAAGTACACTATGGTCAAGGCACACGTGTGGGACGCTTTCTGCGAATTGAGAAAGACGCAAGAAGCAGATGAAAAGAGCGCTAAGTTCAGTGTGCTCGCGAAGAGGAACAAGAATCACCACTTGGGCATGACTGGCTTTGCCGGTCAGAGGACCAAGTGGCAGCAAGAAGAACAAGCAAGACAGGCTATCGGGGTTCCAGATCCGTATGAGGGCATCGACCCAAGGGCAAAGGACTACATGAGGGCCCACATTCCAAAGAGGCTGAAGCCCGGGGCGACCAAGTTTAACGAGCCCCACCTCAAGGACGTCGAGAAGACTTTGATGGAGAAAGCAAAGCTTAAGGACAGCATCGTGGTCCGCCGGGGCCACGACTTGCTCACCGAGGTCCTAGGAACCCCCGAGCATCGCGGCCGCGTTCGTGGTGTCGGGTCGAAGATGAACTGGAAGTCAGTTGAGTCATGGCAATCTGACGCGGCCACATACAAGTCCAGACAGAGGTATAAAGATGAGCTATATAACAAGGGCTTCAATGAAGGCGTGGCTGAAATGATCAAAAGCTCAATAAAGGAAGCCTTCACGAGCAACGACCCGGAGATGGTCGCGATGAGGTCGAAGATGTTTGATCACCATGGCCTGCCCAATCCTCAAGCAAAGGAAAAGAAAGCCTTACTACCGATGAACGAGGATCGCCCAAGGGTCTCGAACGAGGACTTCAAGGAAAACCAACACGTCCAACTCCTCATCCCGTTCGGAAGGTCCAAGAAGATGGTGGTGGCCGAGGGATGCATTCTTGCACCCCACGATATTCACGACTTCAACAAAGACAACACCCCTGAAGACTATGTGGTCGTGAGCCCGTTATGGCACGTTCCCGACCAGGAACATTTTGAATTGGACCATCCCAACCTACAAACGGCCAGGCACCTAGGGCAGGCACTTGGATTGGAAGTCCTATGGAACTGCGAGGATATCGAGATCATTGCTCGGACGCCAACTCCAACGCCGACACCAGCATCACAACCATCAGCCGCCGGATCTTGTCCTCCGAAAGATCCAGATCACGACAGCGATGATGACAAAGAAAAGGGCGGGGACAAAGGAAAGGGAAAGGACAAAGGAGAAGGCAGTAGCGAAGGCGGGGACAAGGAAAAGGTAGAAGGTGATGGCGGGGAAAAGGAAAAGGGCACTGACATGGGAACTGTGTCTCCCCCGCCTCCAAATAGTCCATCGATCGGCCCAGTCCATGAGGCAAGAAGCTCAGAGGCCGGTAAGGGCGACAACACGACAAGCCAGCCAAGCACGAACGAGCAACAGGGAGGCACGACAGGGGAGGCAACAGGGACGAAGACACCTCCCCCGTCAACCACAAGCCAATGTCCTCCCCCGCCCACCAAGAATCCCAGAACGTCCACCGACAAGCTCCCGTACACGCTCACGTTCGAAAGGTATGGTAACATTGAGCATAATACCACGTCCATAGTATATATGCTACTAACATCCCTATCCATCGTTTGTCAGGCCTGAAACTACCTGTCAACTATTTGATGAGGCCGAAGACTACCCTGGCCACTATGTGTGCGGGAAGTTCATGATTCCCAAGGCCCAGCTCATCGACGAGGAAAAGTGGGATACAAGGAGGTTCCATCTATGGTACATGGAAGCTGCAAAAGCCGGGATGTCAAGTTTTAACGTCAAGATTCCCACGGAGTACTTCCACTTGCCCACTGGTAACGAAATGCACCTACCCGTCGACTTTAGCGACATGTACAACCTGATGCGGGAAGAAGACCTGGACATCGTTCAAATCACCCTATTCACACTGTAAGCGATGAATGCAACTTCCACAGATCACTACATTCGTATTTTCCATAGTTCTATACTTATTATGTCACGATGACTTGTCCGTGCAGCATGACGGTCACTGTAAGTAATAAAAAGACACGTCCTGTACTCTACCTCTCTCCTGCACATATTGCCGAAAGAGTCATCAAGGGTTTCGAGATCACTGATCCGGAGATGACAGTTCGACAGCGAGAGAAGAAATATGAAGAAAATATGAAAGCCGAGAAGACTAAGTTGAAAAATTACATACTAGAATGCATGAAGAAGATCAAGCCGGATGGGCTAGAGTGTATAATGGCTGCCTATCACTTTGGGTAAGTCAAATACATGTACGTACACCTAAGTCGCTAGCATATCATGCCTTCTACTCATCATAAACACTATTCTGTTGCAATGGTGCAGCCAGGGCCTCGTGGGTGGCCACTAGGTCGCTTTTATCATATACCCTCAAGATGGCAGGGCCTGTGTGTTTGACTCCTTGAGCGTACCAAACAAGCAAGGGTACAAGGCATTCGAAGATTGTCTGAAAAAGTAAGTCATCCAACTTTTTCATCAGTTACGGTTACCATACATTTTTAAATTGTGGCTAAAACTATTATATTTCGTACAGCGCTTATAAGGAATACCAAAAGGTGCCCAGATTCTGGGACCGAAGAACTCAAAAGTTCAAGGACAAGCATAGGTACCACCTCAAAATCCGACGAGATTTCCCGGTTAGTATTTCAAAGGTTCAATTCATGTTTCATACATATATATGGGTTCTAATGCTTGTGTATCAATCGTGCAGTGCGCCAAACAACCACTAGGATCGAAGACATGTGGCTTGTACACATGCGAGTTTCTAAGGGAAAGCAAGGAGTACACCAATAGCTGGAAGAAGCTCAAGGAAGGTGTCAAGTATTGGGGAGAGCAGCAGAGCCGCAGGATGTGCTTTAAACAAGTCAAGGCGGACATATGCAAGTTTGTAATGGAGAAATGCATTCTCGAAGGAGAAACGTTCTTTGACAACGAATCCGAGCTGGCGTTGCTACCCCAATACGAGAAGCTCCGCAAATGGAACACAATGCTTCGTCTGACAGATTATGCTCATCAAGTTGAAATATGAATTGTAATTTGAATTTGAAATCAACAAAGTCAATGTGTATAAGATGACAACAAACAACTAAGTCACTATGTATGTTATGTCCAGATGGTTTATATGTGCATATATATATTTATCTGTTAGAAATCTGGAATTCTGGAATTATTTGAAAACTGCAGATTTGAATTCATATTCTGCTATTTCTGTTGGCTATATCGTGCTGTTTCTGCTGGCTGCATTATTTATTTTTTTTAATCCAAAATTAATAACCGTGCAGGCAACCTAAGCTGCCCGCTACGGTTAAACGCAACTACCGCAGCGGGCAACCTAAAGCGACCGCTGCGGTTAATAATTTACCGCAGCGGGCGGTTAAGGTTGTCCGCTGCGGTAAATGCTATTAACCGCAGCGGGTACCTTATGTTGCCCGCTGCGGTTAAGGCTTTTACCGCAGCGGGCAACAGCGCCCGCTGCGGTAATGGCCACGATTAACCGTGGCCTTAGCACCGCAGCGGACGCTGTTGCCCGCTGCGGTAAAGCCAAAACGCCCGCTGCGGTTAAGCTTTGTGCAGTAGTGTTAGTAGTGCTAACACTCCCACAAATTTCATATTTATGCATGTGTGCAAACTTGAAACCAAACCATTTGAGCACACATGTAGGGGGAGTTTACACTACAAGGTGGGGTTGTATGGTGCTTATCCAAATCTTCTCATATGGTCTTAATGTTGGATAAGTAACATAGAATCCAAACCAAGTTAGCAATTTACATTCTTGTAAAGTGCTAGCTTGGAATAAGCTTAAATTTCCATATCTTTGTAGAGTTATCATCAATTACCAAAAAGGGGGAGATTGAAAGGTCCTAGTTTGGTTTTGGTAATTGAGTGACAACTTTAGGTGGACTAATGGTGTTTATGTGAGATACACAGGTGATAAGTCCACAGGTGATCATGTATGAGCAACATATGCCATAGAGGTGTAATGGCTTGAAGGATGTTGTAATGCTCATGCATGTGATGAAGAATGAGCTTATTGCATATGTGACATGACATGTGGTCATATGGCTAAGATGGTAAAGATCAAGGCAAGGCTTGGCTTGATGGACCGGTTGCGGAAGTGAAGGGCAAGTTGGAGGCTTTGAAGCCGTTGGTACCGAGTGTCGGGAGGCTTGAGCAAAGACTTGGCGCTGAAGGACCGAAGCAATGGTGAAGAGCAAGTGAGGTCAAGATCGATGGACCATGGAGGCCATGTGATGATATGAAGTGGATCATATCATTTGATATAGGTTGGTGCATGTGTTGCATCAACACCGATGGAGTTGGAATGGAATGCGCAAGGCAAAGGTATATTTGTAGGGCATTTCATTTCACCAGTCATAGGTGTGTAGAGAAGATTATGACCGGGTTTAGGATAGATGGCCGTACTATCAAGAGGAGCAAACTTGTTTGCATATCGGTCATCTAGTGCCACTTGAGCGATCTAACATTGCGTTGTTACTAGGATCGAGTGGCGTGGTGAGTGCAAGTGAAAATACTTTGAAAAATGATTGTGAAAATGCTAACACGCATGCACAAGGTTGTATACACTTGGTGGTGTTGGCACATTTGCAAAGGAGAAGAAGTTGTAGAAGTTTTGGAGAAAACTTTGGTTGAAAAAAAAGAAGTGATGGTTCTTGGATTGGAAAACTGTATTGATCATTTGTGCTTTGGATCATGAGTTCATGTGGGTTGTGTAGCCCTCTGAATAAGCTTTCCAAAATGTCCAAGATCATCGAATTCCGAGTTGGGAGCTAAGAGTTATGGCCGTTCTCGTGGGAGGCTTTCTGGAGAGTGGCGGACTATCTGCCATTTTCATGGCGGACTATCCGCGGGCCTCGGACGCTCCGATGGGGATGCATCGGACGCTACGAGCGCACTGTTCTCGGGTTGACAGGTGAACGGCGGACTGTCCGGGCCTATAAGGGCGGACTGTCCGCCGGCTAATTTTTCAGAGAACAAGGTTGCTGGACAAGTTCTGTGTAGGCTATCGTTTCTCAACGGCGGACTGTCCGGGCCCAAGGGGAGGACTGTCCAGGATGACCGTTGCAGCTCCTAACGGCTAGTTTCGTTATAAGGGCGGACTGTCCGGGGTTATAAGGGCGGACTGTCTGCAGTTCAAATTTCAGCACGCGTCCAAACGGCTAGTTTGAGCCCTCCCTCTATAAATAGAGGGGGTGGCCGGCCATTTGGTGTGTTGGGCACCTTGGGGACTTAGTGTCCTTGTGTGAGAGTGCTTGGGAGCCCTCCAACTCACTTGGGATTAGTGCTAATCATATCCGCTAAGTGAGAGAGCAATTCTAGAGATTGCAAGTGTGGCACTAGGTGTTCGTGTTGCAAGCCGGTGGTGCTTGTTACTCTTGGAGGTTGCCACCTCCTAGACGGCTTGGAGGCTTGTGTGTGCTCCGTGGTAGCACGCTCGGAGATTGAGTCGTGCTCCGGAGGCGACCACTTTGTGAGGGGTGTTGTGCTCACCTCGCGGGAGATCGCGAAGAGCAACTCTAGTAAAAGGGAGGCGTGAAGAGCGTCAAGTGGCCCTGCCAGATCGAAAGCTAGAGCTCTTGGTGAGCACTCCATCGTGGAGAGTGTGACTTAGGGTCACCACTAGCAAGAGGATCGGCGGCAACCTTGGGCTTGCCTCAACGGGGACTAGCTTGGTGGCAACCAAGTGAACCTCGGGATAAAATCACTGTGTCAACCTTGTTCATCTCGTTGGTTTGCATTCCCCTTACACAAGCTTGTATTTACTTTCATATATATTGTGCTTGTGTAGTTGCTCTTGTAATTAGTTAGCTTGTGTAGCTTGCTAGTTATCTTCTTTGCTTGTGTAGCTTAGAAGTAGCTCTCTTGCGTGACTAATTGGCTTGAGTAGCCTTGTTAGTCACATTGCTTAGTTTGTGCAGCTAAGTAATTTGAGCTCTCTAATTTGGCTTTGTGTAGCCTTGTTATTGAGCATTGCTAGTGAGCTTAGGCTTTGTGCTTTTGCTTAGTGGCATGTGTAGGAGCTCCCTAGTTGATTGAGTACTAGTTGCTTAGGTTTGTGTAACCTTGTAAGCTAGAATTGTTTAGGTGAGCTCTAGCTAGCCCGACACCTTATTTGCTTTGTTTAGGATCTTTTGTAAGGTGTCATAGAGTATAAGTAGAGGGGTGTAGTCTTGGCTAGACCGATAGTTTTAATTCCGCATTTGTTTCGGTTAGCCGTGTGATTAATTTTAGAAAGGACTATTCACCCCCCCCCCCTCTAGTCCGCCATCTCGACCCTTCACCCTTGTGGTTCCTCTCCTGAGTAATGAGCGATCGGTCAACAGGCTCACCGGAAAGGGTGAGAGGCAACATGTGTCTCTTGGTTGTGTTGATGTGCAGGTGTGGAGCTCGGAGACAGTGGTCAAAGGTGAGGTGAAGTTCAAGTAGAGACATGTCGTGACAACGGACCGGAAGCAGTGAAGGGCGGACATGAGGCTTGGACTGACGGACCGGGAGACCTGAGGACCAGCTGTGGTAGCTGGCACGTGGCATCAGCGAGCAAGAGCACATGGGGATGTCCGGTGCATCAGCCGAGTTGGGAGGAAGGTGATGGTGTCGTGACACTTGGCGGGAGGCCGAGAAGGAAGGCGAATGCACCGTGCTCAGCGTGGAGGCTGGACATGCATTGGCATCGGTGCTGGTGGTCAGGGTGTGCAAACCACATCTCGTCTATGGCGCGGGTTTGGTAATTGAGCCTCTAAAAACTACCCTCGACGGTTTCCGAGTTTGGGCCTCAAAACTCGGGTGGCAGGTTTCCGAGTTTGGGCCTCAAAACTCGGCATGGACGGTTTCTAGGTTTGGGCCTCAAAACCTAGGCTCGTGGGTTTCTGAGTTTGGGCCACAAAACTCAGCCGAAGGACAGGTTTCCTGGTTTCGGCCTCAAAACCGGGGGGAGGTCCAAAAGGACGGTCGACGCGTGCCAGCGCGGAGAGGCTTGCATTGCGGCGAAGCTATCCATGAGGAAGGCGCGGCGGTCGACGGGATGGCACATGGTGGCATCCTGAGGCTTGCGTCAAGGCGAAGCTAAGGATGAGGAAGGCGCGTGGCCGCCAGATCGACAATCAGCAGAGTTGGACCGGAATACCCTTAGAGTTGGCATGTTCGCTCTTGTATCTATGGGTAGAAGGGGACTATTGTACTTAGGCTATAAATAAGAGAGGTGCCCCTCCTCTCATTCTATCCTAGCAGCCACAATTTTCTGAGCTCTCTCTCTAGCCCTCGCTTAGGTTCTAATCATACCTCGCTGCCTGTGATCCGCAGAGTGAGTAATACCTCTGTGTACTGGAGATTTTGAGGAAGTGAGACCGTAATCTCACCTCTTGTCTGGTGGGTTCGAGACACGGTTGAATTCCCGATCGATTCGCGTTTTCGTTCTTGTGTTCTTCGCGTTTCGGTTTTTCCTCTCCCAGAGATTTGCCTCGTTCTCCCTCTCCGTGAGATGATTTTCGATTCCACTTGAATCAGTTTGTTCTATGTCGTGAGCTCCTTCTTTTCACCGATGGATTTCTCCTCTAACCTCACAAGGACATAGATCGGGCAGAAATCGCATTTGTTCTCCATTCTTCGCCCTTTTCTAGTGTTCTTCGGGTTTCTTTTGATTCACTCGATTTGGTGCGATGACTTTTTCGGATTAGCAACCCAATGCGTAGAGGAACACTTGGTAGAAGTTTGATCGAAGTCCCTTTCAATTTGGTTGAGATCAATTCGATTTTGGTATTGAGCCATGCTGTTTTTGCCCTTTCTGTGTGGTCGCGGACTGTCCGGCCCCAGGCAGCAGACTGTCCGGGCATCGGGTTTTTGCCCAGGCAGTGTTGCTCAGTTCGACACTGTTCTCGATCGTCTGACCGGCGGACAGTCCAGGACCAGGTCACGAATAGTCCGGGACTGGTCCAGAACTGTTCTAGTTCTGTTCTGTTTTGGAACTTTTGCCGGCGGACAGTCCGGACCCCCAGTGTCGGACAGTCTGGTATTTACCGGACAGTCCGGGAGCCTGACGGCGGACTGCCCGGAAATCTGCTGAAAGTGCAGTTTTGGTTCTTGGCTTTGGCATTTGGTTTTGGTCGTTTTTGGTAGTTCCGCTGTACCACTAGGACATCTCCTAGGGTATCCACCTATTCATAGGTCGTGAACTCACCGGTTGTTTAAGTCTTCGCTTTTGGGGTGATTTTCTGGGACAAGGGCCATCTATTTTACGAGTTGAAATTTAAGGCTCCCATTCACCCCCCTGGTCGCCAATCCGGTCCTTCATGGAAGAAATTGCATTAGGTTCTTTGCATGTAGACATGTGTCAGCCTGTGTCAGGTGAGATGCCCATCCCGCTGAGATGTTTTTATGCAGTAACAAAGTTAGTTTTATACATTCAATCACTAGTTATGCAATATCGGTGGAAAAATTGTTTTTATGCAGCGCGACCCAGGATTCTACGTGTTCAGTCTGCTGGGGCGCGCACTGGTCCTGCACTCATGCGCGCATCAACCGTGGGGCGTGGGTGGTCTGATGGAGGGTTGGGTTGGTTGGGGCTTCCAATAGTTATTGGAGGTTCTTGGCTCCCAATAAGGGGGTCATATATATATATGGTGAGTTTTCTATACTCCCGGGAGTAATTACTCCCATTTTCAGCAAACTACATTGTGTATGTGTGTATGCTTATTTATCAGTTTGAGTACGTTTATATACTAATTTTAAGATTTTTTAAATCTTCGTTACGTGAAATTTTTCAAAAGAGCCTATACTTTTTAGTATATTACTAAAATGCCACTACAATAGTATAGAAAATAAGTATGATCATATACTCTATGTATGCTTGCATACTTGACATATACGATACTCTAGAAAGTCTAGTATGATCATATACTTCATCTACATACACTTCACCGGGTCATAAACTTCATAAATCAAGAGATATAGACATGGGAGTAACTACTCCCTAGGAGTATGAAATAATTACCATATATATAGATATATATATATATATATATATATATATATATGAATTTATGATCGAACAAAGTATATGTAGACGAAGTATATAATCATACTATACCTTCTAGAGTACCATGCATGTCAAGTATTGTCGACGTTCCAGACAGGGGGGTCCCTAGGACGACAAGTAGATTTATATCATGGAGAGAGGGGCTGCGTCTTCCTGCTCGGGACAGTGGTGCAAGAAGAACGCCGGTGGAACATAGTCAATTTATACTGGTTTTGGCAAGGATTGCCCTACGTCGAGTGAGGGAGAGAGAGGCTTGTATTAGATTGCGCTGTGATGCGAGTGTGAGTTACAAGATGGTGAGGGAGAGAACTTGTCCCAAGCCTCAAACGGCCCGCATGGGAGGGTGGAGAAAATGTGTGTGAAGTTGTTTGCTTTGTTGTGTTTTGCTGGTGTGCTTCTCTAGTGTTGTATTGCGACATTGGATTGCCTTTGCTTTGGTTGGCCCCTCCTTTTATAGCCGCAAGGTGGGCACGGGTTTACATTGAGGTGGCCAAGTGTGGCACTTTGACTGTCGAAGGGTGAAGAAGATAGCCTCCCGTGAAGCCACAGTTGGCGTAGTGGGTTTCGTCCTTGTGGCATGGGCAAGTCGTGCTTAGCACGACTGACCCTGTTGAATTCTTCATGCTTCACAGTTGTGACTATAGAGGCGTGGTTTTCCGTGTCTTTGACTCCGCGGAGCTCCGAGGCCTGGCTAGCGCCAAGACGGGCCGGGTGCGAGCCTCGGAGGTACAAGAGCTTTCACGACACTCGTACGTTGTCGAGCCCTGAGTAGGTATACGGGTGATGGGCACAGCGTGAAGTAAGGGTGAACAGTGCTTGGTACTTCCACATCGTTCAAATCGAGAGTGAATGAAGGGTGACACGGCTTTTGTCCTGCCACGTTCTGCCACCCATACCTAGTAGGTACACAGGTGATGTATCACGAGAGCTGGCAGTGCCGAGAGGGTAGGTTTGCTGTCTTGTCGTAGTCATGACGAGAGTCGTGACCGAAGTCGTCCGAGCCGGGCTCGAATGAATCGGTGCTTGGGCCTTCGTCCGTGGCCTAGGCGGGAGCCTCCGGTGAGGCAGAGAGTGTGGCCTCCATCAAAGGCCTATCGCAGGGGGGGCCTCGGATGAGGCGGAGGATGGATGGGCCAGAGGCCCTAGCACGAGGGCTCAGGGTGTTGGCTGAACTCCCGTGTAATAGTGTTTTTGAAGATATAATCGTCTTTATTGGATTCGTCAGAATTGGAATCCTGACGTATCCTCTTTATTGAGGCATGGTGTCGTGCAACCAGTGAGGCGCAGCGACGGGTGCTGACAGTCGCTCGAATGACCGGTCGATGGCTAGTCTTGCGAGCTGCAGCAGCACGGATAGGGAGGCATGTTATGGGAGGCCCTATGAGTGGGTACCATTTTAGCCAGTCTTGCACGCATGTCGTGCATTGCCGTGTCTGACTTGCTGACGGGACGACGGGTTTTTTAATTGGGCGGGGATTACATGACGTCCTGCGCTTACCCGGGTACTTGGGCGTGCCCTGGGTTTGGACGGACGTGGCTTGAAACGTGTAAGAGAAAGGTCGCCTCCCCCTGCGGGGGCGAGCGGGGCTCGGACGAGGCAGAGTGTTTGGTCCTTGCCCGAGGCCTGGCCCAGGGAGCCTCGAACGAGTCGAGGGCAGAGGGAGAGAGAGAGAAAGAGGGGGAGATTCCTTTGCCGAGACCTCCCTCAAAGGGGTTAGCCGAGGGTTGGCCCCGCCGACAAGTGGCTGAGTTTTTCGGGTGCGATTCTTTAGTTGACTTGCTTAGGGTACCACTTATTTAAGTACACAACAAGTATACAAGCATATATAGAGTATATGTTCATACTTATTTTATATACTACTATAGTAGTATTTTAGTAATATAATAAAAAATATGGGCTGTTTTGAAAAATTTCACGTAAGTAAGATTCGAAGTATCTTAAAATAAGTATATAAACATACTCAATGTGATAAATAAGTATGCACAATAATTATTCCATACTCCCTGGAAGTAGTTAATTCTATGTGTATATCTCTTGATTTATGGGGTTTATGACCAGACGAAGTATATGTAGACAAAGTATATAATCATACTACACCTTTTAGGATACTATGTATGTCAAGTATGCAAACATAAATAGAGTATATGTTCATACTTATTTTATTTTACATACTACTGTAGTCGTATTTTAGTAATATAATAAAAATATGGGCTCTTTTGAACAATTGCGCGTAAGTAAGATTTGAAGTATCTTAAAATAAGTATATAAATATACTCAATCCGATAAATAAGTATGTACACATACACAATATGGTCTATTAAAGATAGGAGTAACTACTCCAGGAGTATATATATACACTAAATATTATTTACAGTGTTACTAGCCATCAGTCAACCTTGTTTCCATATAAGTAAAAGTTACTACTAATTTTCATCCCGCAATCGTAAAAGATAGCCACACCATTCTCTCTTTCTTCCGTAATCATAAAGTTACTGCTAATTCTCATCCAGCAACCGTAAACATTATCCACATCATTCTCTTCCTTCTACAACATTTACGGTTGCAGGCTGAAATATTTACTATTACGGGATCACCTTCCTAATGCATACAGAAAGATAGTTGTTGGTAACAACATTTACGGTTGTGGGATTTGGGATGCTCCACCGGCGCTCTAAATATTATTTAGAATAAATCTTTAATTTAGAGTGTTGTATCCTAAATAGTATATATATACTCCCTTCATATAGGAAAAGAAAGTCGTTTTAGACAACAATATGATCTCCAAAGTATAACTTTGACTCCTCGTTTTTATAAAAAAAATTATTGGAAAGTAATATATATATATATATATATATATACTTTTATGAAAGTATTTGTCAATACAAATCTATTTATATAGGTTTTACATTTTGAAACCCAATAACTTAAAAGTTATTCATGATTTATATTTTCAATGTTTGACTAAAGCTTTGTCCAAAACGATTTCTTTTTTCTATATAGAGGGAGTATATGTATGCTACGTATGAATCCATATGTGAAGATCGCGGAGTGTTAGTGGCCGAATGGATCCCCCGTCCCCGTGACTAATTGTTAGTCTTTCTGGATCACATCGAATGTTTAGAGTCTAATTAGGAGTACTAAATATTGGCTAATTACAAAACTAATTGCATAAGGTGTGTCTATTTTACGAGATGAATCAATTAATATATTTAATTAATCTATAATTTACCAATGTGATGTTACAGTAAACATGTATTGATCATGGATTATAATTAAGAATAATAGATTCATCTCGTGAATTAGCTACGGCCTATGTAATTAGTTTCATATTGAATCCTCTTAATTGGCATCCAAAATCTAGATTAAACTTTAACCTAAGGATCCAAACAAGCCCGTAGACTAAATCCTTAGAATAAAACATATCCTACAAATTATGTTTAACAGTGAAACGTCGAACTTCAATGAAAATGTAAATGAAGTCCTAAATTCGATAGCTAGATATGCGAGTGAAATGAGCATGAAAAGTGTATATAATATTAGGTTGCACTCCCTCCATTCTAAATCTACCGTGCTAATAGACCATCATTTTCTTTGTTTAGTCATCTACTAAAAAATCTTACCCACTGAAATAGCCTTTTCCACACACGCCTCAGAATATATACTAAAAAAACAACTCTTTAAAAGCAACCATTCATATTGCTTTTCGAATCTTCTCTCTTTATTCGTTCAAATCTGATGACCAAAATGCATTGTATGGTATTT
Source organism: Coix lacryma-jobi var. lacryma-jobi (assembly GCA_009763385.1). Classification (NCBI taxonomy): domain Eukaryota; kingdom Viridiplantae; phylum Streptophyta; class Magnoliopsida; order Poales; family Poaceae; genus Coix; species Coix lacryma-jobi. Next base: position 18,011,060 of record CM019826.1, read on the forward strand.
CTCATCTGCTCCCCGCCTCCTACGTCCGCGCTCCCCCTCCCACCAATGGTTCCATCAATCAAGTTGTTATTTTCTGAGTCTATCTACCTAATAACCGATTGTTTTAGCCTCTTCTAACAATCAGATTTTTGTCCATAAACTTATACAGTCTTATAACTATATTTACACCGCCTTATTGTTATATTTACAATAAATTTTTTAGTGTAATTTTTTAGACAAAGTGATATAATTTGGGAAATATTTTTCTTTTTTAAAAAAAATACAAATGATTTCTATGAATTCCAAACATCAGATATATATATATATATAAATTATTCATAAATTCTTAAAAAATCAGAAAAAAATATAAAATCTTTAAAAAAGCACATTGGCGTCTTGCCTTCCGGCATCTAGCAGTGTGAGCGCTGCATCTAAGTAGGGCCTAGGACAACAACATACATGGCACTTCCGGTTCTTTCAACCACAGCCGCGCCACGTGCGGAGGTGCGGCTCCATCGTCGTCGTCTTCCTAGTTGGAGCAGTGGACGAAGCGGCGCGCTCCAGCCTCCAGGAGGCCCAATGGCTTGTCGACGACAGGTAGTCTCTGTGACTATATATGCTGTCGTCGCTGCCTCCTCAGCCATGGCGCAGCCGCGAGCGCCGCCTCCGCCGCGCCACGACCCCGCGTCCTCGCTCATATCGCTGCGCGTCCTCACACTGCATTTGCGCCTCCGCCACGCCGCGCCACGACCGTACGACCCACGTCCCGCCCGCCCGAGATCGTCCACGCCAGATCACACGGTCCACAAAACGGTTGTTGGGGTCCAAGGTTCGATCCTTGAGCCCAGCTTGTTTTTTCTTTCAAAAAAACAAAACGGTTGTTGGGAGGATGAAAAACAACCGGTTAGTGTATAGCATATCTCTATTTTTCCATCTATTCTTCGCGAGCGACCGCAAAAAGACAAAAAAAACGACAACACCACGAAAGGGAAGCAGGGGCGAGGGGCAAACGCAGTGGACAAGGCGGACAAGGCGGACAAGAGCGGACGCGACATAAGGAAGCAACAACGAGGGATGGACGGACGCAGTGGAGGACAAGGCAAACATGGGCGGACGTCCGAGCAAGACGCAGGCGCCGCAAGGACTCAGGTCACCGTTGTCACCACTGGTGCGGAGCACTCCTGGCTTCCGATATACAGGTGAGATAGCTCGATGCTCAGTCGTTACATGTTGGGTCGATCGATCGATCTCCAGGCTCGACACCCTGTTCACGCGTTGTGTCCCCTTTAGGGGCCGCCTCTCCATGGTGGCATCGGCTTTCCCGCCCGTCATTGAGGCCTTTCATGCCAAGTTCTGCCAGACCGTCTGTTTCCTTCAATAGCCAGTACATTCTTCTCTGGTCCACCCCTCCCCGCCACCGCCCTCCCTCCTCCTAGCTTGCTTTTTACTCCCTCCATCCCAAATTATAAGGTATTCCAAGAATTTTGGAGAGTCAAAGTTTTTCAATTTTGACCAAATTTATATAATAAGATAATAATATTTATGATACCAACTAAGTACAATTAGATTCTTCATTAGTTATATTTTCATAATATACATACTAGATGTCATAAATCTTTATATTCCTCTCTAGAATTTTGGTCAAAGTTAAAAAACTTTGACTCTCCAGGATTCTTGGAACGACTTATAATTTGGGATGGAGGGAGTATCGTGGAAGGGGATTGCGTGGTCATGATCATACTGCTATGGTTGTTCGTCTGACCATATTAAACAATCCAAAGGTCATTGTGTTTCGGTATAGGGTACTGGTCGCAATCCACGAAAAGCTATCTAATTCCCAAACAAGCATAAAGATCGTGTTTTATGTCTTATGTGTTTAACATTCTTCAGTATGTAGGACTAGGAAAACAGAGTCTTAGTATGTCTTAGTAAGGATAGAAAACATTATTTTATATGGCAAAACATCTACTCGAGCTGCCCTTCTAGCCTTCAATTTTTAGTCTTATGATTTTAGATCTACTCACTTGAGATTTATTTTTTAAAAAAAAAAACTCACCATGAAGCAGTGATATGCAGTGCTACATGGTAACTGTGCTAATTTAATCAAATCTACCTTGTCATTTCGTCCTTTGTTTTTTTAATTCTTCAGTGGAGGAAAAATTGATTACCAATTTTTGACAGTTTAGCTGAAACTCCAATGCGGGGTGTGAACCATATATAGTGGGTTTCCTTCTCTGATGTTGACTATGTCTCATTCTTGGGATCTGCTATGTCTAGGATTAGATTGGACCATGTGTTGAAAAACTTAGATGAGTTAATCTTTAGTTGAGTTTATTTTATTAAGGTCCTGTTTGGTACAGCTCAGCTTCACTAGTGAAGTTGTTTTTTTAGAAAATAGCTTCATGAGCAACTTATTAGGTGAAGCTGAGCTGTTTTGAAAAAAGTGTTTGGCAAAACAGCTTCACCAACAACTTCATGCATGGTTGGGAGAGAGAAATGGAGGTATAAGCTGTGAAAAGCTATTTTTTTCAGCTTCATGGATGAAGCTGTTTTTGTGAGAGGGGGAATAAAACAGCTTCATGGGTGAAGCTGTTTTGTAAAAAGGTGTTTGGCAAAAAAAACAGCTCACAACAGCTCATGAAGCTGTTGTGAGCTGTACCAAACAGGCCCTAAGTTCACTGTCATGAAAAATGATATTGTTGACAGGGACTGGAATTGGATCAAGGCTGCTTTTCTCTCGGATTTTAAAAAAAAATAGGTGATACCTTCGTCCCGTCTTCCTCGCCCTCTCCCAAAATTTTATGAAACTTGCTTCTTATCAACGATGCTATCAAGATGTCCAGTTACATGCCATGGTCACCTAATATTATTATTGCTCTATTTAACCTACTTTTTCTGGGAAACACTTGTAGAGTTGTAGTGAAATCTGAAAACATGATAATCATGTGGCTAAAATTTAGTTTGGGAATGATGTAGATTGTGTCGAATACCAGTGGGGCTCACTTGTTGGTGGTTTCCTGGATCTATTGTTCTTTGTGCTTTTCCTGGTTTAACAACATCTTTTTCTTAGCACTCTTTCCCAACAATTCTTTCCCCATCTTTTGATTTCTTAGCTCATTTGTTGTATTGCAGCGGAGAAGCTGGGGCTCCCGTTCATGCCTCTGTACCTTGAGCAGAGCATGCGCATGGGCATCGGTAGGCCTCAACAACGTTGATGGAATGATCCAAGATGTCCAACTATGTGTCTGCGGCAACCGACATTCTCTCCAGCAGTGGCTCTGAGATGGTCTGTCCTCCCACCTCCTCCAATAGCTCCATCTTAAGCTTCGAATTTGGCAGGAATGTATTAATGTTGTTGATACATCTGTTTTGTACTTTGAAGGAAATTTTTTGTATATAGTACGACATGCTATTGTTGATTTATGGTTTACTCACTTCATCAACAAGCCATGATGCCACCCGATCACAGTGTATTCCATCAGATGGGAAATGAAGCTCCAAAATGTCCATTGCTTTCTAATTAACAAATTGATCTTATGTCGGATACAGAAGACTGAAGGATCTAGAAATATTGTGAAAATCCTATGAGAGGAACATAGATTCTAGAAATCGATCCGCATGGCGGACTATCGATCCTTTCAAATCTATCTTGTATATCATGTATTTATATTGCAAAAATGAGATATGAAGTTGGGCAAAGTATTCAATATTAGGTGTAACTGTATCCTGGCTGAAAACGGATTGTAGCTTTTATGCATATATCATTTTCTCTTGGCTGATAATAGAGCACAAAAATAAAGGAATAATCTGGTGTTATATATTAATTGCAGCCCTGTTTTCATGCCTAAATCTAAAACTTTGTTTTGGAATATATAATTTGGTGAACTGTATCATTCAGCTGCAGGAAATGTCCATTTTCCTGCAGCTCCATGAACCATATATTTTCCTGCAGCTTTAAGAACCATACAATAGAGAGTCTATGTTTAGTGTTGATTTGATGTGTGTTCCCGAGACATGTGCGTTTGTATGTCTGTGATGTGATTCCCTCTTATTCTACTCTAAATTCATATATCATGCCACAATAACTAATGGTTTGTGATGTGAGAAAAAAGCTATCCAAATTATTGTTCAATTACATCCTTTGTGATTTTTTTACATGAAAAAAAGTGTTGCACTCAGTTTCCTACCACTTTGGCTGTTTCCATGCAAAAAATATAATTGTTTAATTATTTTCATGTGTATCTCTAAATGCTGCCATGGCATTAGCACGGTGCTATGCTTATAAGACGATGTTCTTTTTTTCTATATACATATTTTTTTTTGCTATACATCTGAAAAAAAACTAAAAACAGAGCGGGAGTAGTAGGTTTATAAATGGAGTATGTTAGCCACGTAATTTATGCAGGCCGGCCACTATGCTAGTTAAACTAACGAAGACGCTCATTAATTTTAATTCTTAATTGAGACCGTGAAAAAGCTGCAGCCTGGCCGGGGAGATTATGCTATGGAAACCATGCAAAACGCAAAGTTGCTTGCAGGGTCGATATATTTACCTGACGAGACACTGTATCGATGTTTCCGGAGTAGACAAAACCACAGGGCAACCGTTCTAAGATCACAGTCACTGACATCAGCAGTCTCAAGTTGTGCAAGAGCAGCACTGATCTCGTCTTCGAACAGGTGATCCAAGCAGAGTCGCTCCAACTCATCGATGAGGTGCAGCCTACCGACAGTAGTGGTTGAACTTGCTATCATTTTGGCCACTTGTACCCTGAGTTTGTCCGCTCGTTCTTCCATCTCAGTCTGCTGGAAATAGTACAGTACAAATGTAGTTAATATTCCATTAGAGGAAAATTCTAAGAATATCTATCACATCATTAATTAGTTATAGTTTTGTTTGTTTGTACACACACAGGGTATAGAACAAGAAAAGGAAATATATCATCTGTAGACCAGTTGTTGTTGCGATGAAGCTGGGTTGGAGTAGCCGAGGAAGAAATCTCCCAAGATAGATGGCTGGAAAATGCTGGTGGTGGTCTGCCTCAGGCGGTTGTTGTCATCATGGTGTGTTGTTGCGGCGGAACATTGCAACGTGCGGCTGGACCGCCGCCATGAAATATTGCTGCCTGGCCGCGATTGCCTGAGCGGCGGCGGTGGCGGCGGCGGGGATGCCACAGCAGCAGAAATAATCACTACAGGAAACACGATCTTCGCCGAGTGCCTGCCAGTTTGCCGAGTGCCAAATTTCGGGCAGCCTCTTTGCCGAGTGCCGGAATTCTGGCACTCAGCGAAGACTGAGCACAAGGCAAAGCCTGTTTTGCCGAGTGCCCAACACTCGGCAAAGAAAATCACTCGGCGAAGTCACCTCTTTGTCGAGTGCTGAGCACTCGGCAAAGATGAGCACTCGGCAAAGTGTCGCGGACCAGACGGCATCCAGGCCCGTTCGCTTTGCCGAGTGCCCGCCGTCTGACACTCGGTGAAGATCACCTCTTTGTCGAGTGCCAGCCACGTGGCACTCGGCAAAGAGTGTGGGCCCGTGCTGTGACACGTGGGCTGTTCTTTGCCGAGTGCCACGTGGCTGGCACTCGGCAAAGAGGTGATCTTCGCCGAGTGCCAGCCACGTGGCACTCGGCAAAGCACGTGGGCTGTTCTTTGCTGAGTGCCACGTGGCTGGCACTCGGCGAAAAGCTGCTCTTTGTCGAGTGTCAGTCTACGTGGCACTCGGTAAAGTTTTTTTTTCCGATTTTGGACACCAGATTTTTTTGGGTCATCCGCACACTACCATTATCAATATGTTCAAATTTGATAGTTTTTCAAAACTTTTTGTTATATTTTTTGACTTTCTTTCATTTTCTTGAATTTTTCCGAAAGACGCAAGTTTGAACTGCGGGTGCATCGAATAATGGATTTTCATGATTTAAAAAATGTTATTCTCGTTCTTAACCGTATGTTGAGGCCAAATCCAAAAATTGACCCTAGGTTTCGATCAACGTGCTCACGGGGTAACGCCTCCAAATTACGTGCGGATGGTTTTTTAATTATAGAAAATGCAAATGAATTCCGAAAATCGCGAAACTTGGCGAGATATTGTTACATCATATGCGTATGCCGTGAAAAAAATTGAGAAAGTTTCGAGCAAGTTATCACGTATGATGCTTACAAACCTGGACGTCCTAGGAGGGAGCCGACTCCCGACCCGACTCCCGACCCGGCGCAGACCACCTCGGACGACGACCAGGGGACGCCAGAGGGACGATCAGGAGGACGTCGGACGACGACACCACTTCCTCGGAGCGTCGCCAGGGGGACCAGGGGGACGAGATCGTAGGTGCCTCAGGAGGGGGTTCCACTTCCTCTGCTTCGAGCAGAGTGTACTTGCGCGGCCCCTCGCAGCTCCCGCAGCAGCGGATCGCACCTAGCCGCCGCCCGGTGATTCGACCTTACGGCGACAAGTAAGTTACCATTAATGTTTTCACTACTTGTTCACATGACATGTTCAAAATTGAACTTCCGACTAACAGTTGTTCTTAATGACTCATGTAGGAACTGGGAACTTGGGGCAGGGGGCAAGACACGCCATATCAATGGCACGTTAAGTCTTCTGATTCAGAAGAACTATCTTGGCTTGGTCACCTACGTCGGAGTTAGGTCACCGCCCTGGACGTGGGACCACTTCGGTGCTGCTGTGGACCCCACGTACACCACCGTTGCAGCGCGGATTAGGGCCGAGTTCTGGGTGAGTCTTGCTCGCACAACATTTCTCAATAATACGTATTTGTCGGACGTTCTTCAAATAATGAAAGGGTACTTTGCGTGCAGGAGTACTTTGCGTGCGAGGCGGGGAGAGAGGCCGAGGCATTGCACGTGCAGGACAGGGTCTGCAGGTCCCGGCTAGCGGATATGTACCACGAGGCGCGGATCCAGTGCATCATCAACTACAACGCCGACGTGTTAGGGACGGCGGTGAAGAAGACGGATGCTAGGCAGATGATGCTCACTAGGGAGACCGACCTCACTAGGGAGCAGTACATCCAGGTACGTACAAAACAGTAATACTGATTGGTCCATCCATCACTTAGCGGCTCTTCTAACATATTAAATACTTATTGTCTTGCAGTTCTGTCCTGGTTGGTGTGCCAATCACCTAGACTGCTGGGTGACCATTGTGGACAAGTGGAAATCGGACGAGTGGTACGAGAGGCACAGTGCCCGCCGAGACTGCCGCCTGCAGATGCCTGGGGTGCCACACCACCAAGGCAACCTTAGCCTCGCTGCGTACGCCGACAGATGGGTATGCTCTACTGTTTTTTTTATTCTAAGACTCAATTACTCATTACTTGTAATCATCTGTGTTTTCCTCGCAGTCCCAGTCGCATGGTGGTGAGGAGTGCCTCCCTTTCAAGGCGTACCACTTGTCGTACCAAGGCAAGGCGACTGCAGCGAGCACCCAGTACAACCCAAACGCCGGGCCCGAGGTGTTCACCAACACGAACGCCTACACCAAGGTCACCGAGTACACCACTGCGGCTCGCGAGCACCATGGGGAGGACTTCGATCCGGCCACCCAGCCCCTAGATACAGACCTGGTGATGAGGCTGGGAGGAGGGAAGCAGCACGGCTGGTACTGGATAGCCAACAGCGCAGTTGACTCGTCCTCTGTTCCCAACCTCGCTGAGATTCGAGCTGCCAGCACGAGCTCCTCCGTCCCCATACGACCTCGGCAGCCGACCTCACAGCAGATGATGGCAGCACTTCAGGCAAGTACTTGTTCTATTCGTCGTTCATTGCTTTTACACATATACTTTGTCTTTGCATTGTTTAAACCTTACGGGACGAATTTTGCAGGCCCAGGCGGACCAGATGCAGAGGTTGCAGGCCATGCACGAGGCCGAGGCGGCGGCCCATCGTCGCGACTTACTGGCCGTCCAGCAGCGGGAGGCGCAGAGGACGCAGGACATAGCTCACTTCTTTGGGAGCCTGAACATCCCGGGTGTTGTCGTGCCTCCCTCGCTGCTCAATCCTTTTGTGCCTCCTGTTACTCCTACGACAGAGACTCCGGTGAGTATATATGGTTGTTTATATTTCTTTAACTTTTACGGCTGTCCTCCAGGTGCTAACGAATTTGCTTCTCCTTTGTGCACTCATAGTCGGAGGATTCGGCACCGACTCCTCAACCTGGCCTTCCTCCGCACACTCTGCAGATCACTGGTGGCCCTCCTCCGCAGCCTGGGTGGCTCCCCGGTGGCCCTCCTCCGCCCTATGGGTGGCCAGGTTACCCTCCTCCGCAGTCAGGGTACACCGGGTGGCCATCTGGACCTCCGCCGCCTGGGTGGCAAGATTGGCAAGGTGGTCCTTCGGGCGGGTCATGGGACGCGGGGCAAGGTGGGGGTTCTTCACAATCTGAGCACCAAGGTGAGCAGTGATGGCCGACTTAGATTTGTGATGGACTTGTGAGATGGATGTGATGGACTTGTGAACTTGTGGACTTGTGATAAACTTGTGAGCTTGTGATGCATGGAGACTGAACATGTGATATTTGTTTGAAATGGATATGTATGTTATGGATGTGTGATATATATGCATGTGATATTTGTCTGAAATGGAATATGAATGTGTGATATGTTTTCTGTGTAGGGAAATGAAAACAGAAAAAAAAATTCCATTTTTCCCAGCTTTGCCGAGTGCCACACTCGGCAAAGAAGTCATGGCACTCGGCAAAGCTGGGCAAATTTTTGCTCAGCTCGGCCTCTTCGCCGAGTGCCTTGACCATGACACTCGGCAAAGGGGCCCTCTTTGCCGAGTGCCACGTAGGTTGGCACTCGGCGAAGAGGGCCTCTTTGCCGAGTGCCAGCTAGTCCGGCACTCGGCAAAGAGGGCCTCTTTGCCGAGTGCCGGCCTACGTGGCACTCGGCAAAGAGGTCCTCTTCGCCGAGTGCCGGCCACGTGGCACTCTGCAAAGGGGCCCTCTTCGCCGAGTGCCACGTAGGCGGGCACTCGGCAAAGAGGCCGTCAAGTGACGGCTCCCGTTTGCTTCGCCGAGTGCCCGATATTTGGCACTCGGCAAAGAAATCGTTGCCGACAATTTCTTCGCCGAGTGCCTTTCGCCGAGTGCGGCACTCGGCGAAGCCTTCGCCGAGTGCGAGAGGGCCTTCGCCGAGTGCAGCCAGCACTCGGCAAAGCCGGCGTTCCCTGTAGTGAATGTGGTTGCAGCAGGTTGTCATCATGCTGTTGCTGCTGCTGTGCACTATTCTTGTGGTTTCAACTTTCAAAGAGAAGCTGATGCTGGCCTGGCTACGTGTGTGTGTATATATAGAGAGATTTTACTGGTGCTGCTCGCCTGCACTACATTTTTTCTTTACTCGCTGCACCTAAGTACTCCCTTGGTATCGGTTAGGATAGCGATACGGTCTTCAAAGCATAACTTTGACTACTTATTTTTTTAAAAATATTTGTTATAAAGTGGTATATGTATAAGTACTTTTCAAGACAAATTTATTTATATGATTTTTACATATCTAAACTCAACAATTAAAAAGTTATTCATGATTTATATATTCCCAATGTTTGACCCAAAAATTGTCCAAAACAACTTATATTTCCGATACGGAGAGAGTACATATATTTAGGGCGTCCACAATAATGCTACCTACTTAGTTAGCTTATTACATAGAGGTGAGACAAAAACGAAGACTATTTTATATATTTTTATACTATTGGACTCATATATGTTTATCTCTCAAATTTTTGAGCTACGTGAAATAGACTAGCTATTTATTCGTTGCTAGTGACTACTCTCTCTTACTTTTTTTTTGTTCACGTTATAATAGCTAGTCATTACCGACACCCTTATATATCTAATAATAGCCTTGGACACACTGTTACTGTACATATATATTATTCTCATGGAATATTGCATGCAGAAGCAAAACGTACGCCATCAGTCATCACATTAATGTTTGGATGTATACGTGGAACATTAAATGTTAGTAAAATAAATAACTAATTACATAGATTAGTTATAAATCACCAAACGAATCTTTTAAGCCTAGCTAGTTCACACATATGTAACAAAAAAAATAAGTGTGCATGCATCTTACCTACCTAGTGGCGTACGACTGTACTCCCTCCGTCCCTTTTTGTTGGTCGTCCGGAAAGCGTGTCTACGAGGGAAACACGGATTTTTAGAGACAGATATTTAGGGATGAAGGGAGTAAGGACATGTTTAGATCCCAAAACTTTACAAGATTTCTCATCACATCGAATCTTTAGACGCATGCATGGAGTATTAAATGTAGGTAAAAAAAATAACTAATTGCACAATTTATCTGTAAATGTCGAGACGAATCTTTTAAGCCTAGTTGGTCCATGTTTGAACAAAGTTCGTCAAATAACAATGAAAATGCTACAGGAACTTTACACTCAAATTCCTATCACACCCCCTTAGTCACACCCCCTTAGTGCGTAACGTCGACACTACATGTGCGTCAGTGCGTGCGTCGTCCCGTCCTAGCTCGGACCTACTCCGTACGTATCACTGTGCGTCAACCTCAATCAACGACGTACGACCCCGTTTTTTCCAGCGCCCGGGTGAGCCCATTAACCGTTCCGTCCCATTGCATAGACTATGTACATGCGGGTTTGTTTGACGCATATGCCTCGCTACTAGATTTAGCCAGGCGCCGCCATGGCCTCAAGGCTGTCAATTTCACGGGTCATAGGTCGACCCATTTCGGTTAAAGAATAGCACTCCGTTGATCCAGCCCAATAAGTAATATATATATATATATATATATATATATATATATATATATATATATATAGATCTAATAAACGGTGGCACTTGGCGAAAGACTAAACAATACTTGGAACAGTGTCATCCTCAGCGTAGCCACTCGGCTTAAACTCATTCGCCGAGTGCTAAATCGATCTTCGGTAAAAAAAAAACACTCGACAGAATTCAAATTAAAAAACCTGAAAAAATAGCAAAATATTTCTTTTAATTAGGCCGGGAGGCCCCACTGATATTTTTCGCATAAACTTCACGTGCTACACAACCGGTAGTTTAAATGAAAAAATAATCAAAATAAAAGTTGTATATCTTGAGATGTTATACAATTTTGTAGTTCAAAATTTTCTCATTTTAATTAATTTACTGCTTCAAAATATGCTTTGAAGTTATCATTTTTAGAAATTCATAATTTTAAAAGTCACAAGAAAAGATAATTTAAGTAATAGTTATAAGAACACAACAAATTGATGGAGCAAGATTTTAGAAAATTTTAGAAAAAAACATCAAATTTGGAGTCAATACGACGGAGAAAAACTAGTTACAAGTTTTAACCGATGATAAAAGAAGAAATTAGAGTGATTGTTTGCCGAGTATTAAATTGCTAAATCTTAGGCACTCGGCAAACCAGCTGTGTTTATCGAGTGTTAAATTTTAGGCACTTGACAAAATGTTTATCGAGTGTTTATTGTTCGACACTTGGTAAAGTGGTTGTTTGCCGAGAGTTTGATAAAATGCACTCGGTAAACTTACACTCAGCAAACAGCCGATTTGCGGCGATGAATATTATCAACACTTTTTAAAATATAAAATCTATGATTGAATTGATATTCCTTTTCATCGTCCGAGAGAGAAACAAATGAGAAGCTAGCTAGCTACACGTGCAGCTTGTTTGGCTGGTTTGGCTCGGGAGACACGCATGCAGCTGGGCACACCCATGCATGCATGCAGCTATCCTTGGCCTGCATTGCAAAACGATGATAGTATTCATATTACAATTTTTTTCAAAATATGATATTCCTTGATATACTTCCAAACATAGACGTGCCTATAAATTACTACAAATCGTGTTTATTCAAAAAAATAAGAAGGACCAAAAAAATTTAAAAATATATTGTATTGTGTCAACAGATTCTGGCTTTATCGACCCTTTTAAAACTTTGAGGCCAGTCTCTATGTCCAATTGGCCTTATTTTCTGTGGGCCGGGTTAACTACCGATTAGGTGGACCTGACCGATTCCCATCCTACCCGTTTACCTATGGTGACCTTTATTTTTTTTTCATTGGAAAAAGTCCAGTTTCTCCCTCAACTTCTGAGGAAGTTTGTTTTTTCCCCTTCAACTCCAAAACCGGACAAACAACCTCCCTCAACTTTTAAAACCGTGCATTTTATCTCCCTGGCCAGTTTTGGATAGTGGTTTTGCTACAGTAACAGTGGTTTTGTCTATTTCTTTTTTTATTTATTTTTGCTGAATCTTTAAAAAATCATAGTAAATCATAAAAAAAATCATAAAATAGAAAATTCAATTTTATTGGACTCCACATTAGTAGATCTATATAGTGAACATATAATATGATATACTTTAGTATAAAGTTTTTGTTGTAACTTTAGATTTATGCTTTTCTGTAACTAAAAAAAATTATAACTAAGTTATACATGATCCAATGAGTATATAATTTTTTGATACGGTTGAAGTATATAATAATTAGCCCACTGAAAGTGCAATGGCTCCCCTAATATGGGTTTTGGTATTGATGACACTCAATTTAGGGACTAATGTGTTTCAATGGAGATAACTTGCAGCTTTAGTCCCTTGAAAGCAATAGAGAAATAGTGTAAGACAAAGGAAGTCCCTCAATTCGTTATTCCAAAGGCGGCAACTAAACATGGAAAAGAGCATCGATCGTTTTCCTTTTATTTTGAGTTTAGGAATGTCGTACTATAAAGATGGATGCAAAGTCAGGTGGTTTGAAGAGGATAGAGTGCTCAAGTATAAAAATAAAATCAAAAGAGAGACACAAAATCACTTCACGAGCACTTGGAGAGGCTGTTGTCAACTTCCACTGTCGGAAGTTCCGACCTTAAAGTCGGAAGTTCCGGCCCTGGGAGTTCCAACGAGATGTACCCTGTCTTCCCAGTTTTTGGAAGTTCCGACATCTCAGTGTCGGAAGTTCCGACTTCCCAGTGTCGGAAGTTCCGACGTCAAATGTTGGAAGTTCCGACAGTGGGATCCCAACCTGCTCAGCCTTCCTGTCCACGAGATAGTCGGAAGTTCCGACGTTATCATCGGAAGTTCCGACAGGCCAGAAATCTGGTGCCCTGCTGGTTCTGTGAAAACCGGAACTTCCGAGATCTGCGTCGGAAGTTCTGACAGTACTAAAAAGTGGTCATTGACCCTGCTGTGAACAGTGTTTTTAGTGGACGTCGGAACTTCTGAGATCTGGACCGGAAGTTCTGACGATCACTTTTTCAGCAGCTCGTGGGTTGACCTATAAATACCTCTCTTCACTTTTCCAACCATTATCCAACTCATTCATTTCGACCAACCTCTGTCCAAACTGACCCCCAAGCATTCAAGGCTCTTCCCAACTCTCCTCTTTCTTCCCTACTTCAATTCTTGCAAGGATTTGAGTGGAGAGCTAGTGGATTGAGTGAGATTGTCATGTAGCAAGCTTGAGCACTTGAGTTCTTCGTCACGCCGGTTGAATTTGCATTCTTTATTCTTGGGTTCTTGGAACCCTAGCCGGCGAGGCGTTCTTCGGGAGAGCCTTGATCTTGTGTTGGTTTCCCCGAAGTGTTTGTATTCACCTTTGTGATTCTAGTGGAGAAGCTCAAGAATCCTTTGTGGTTTCTTTGAGAAAGGGTAAGGAGGTGAAAGAGACTCCGACCTTTGTGGTCACCTCAACAACGAGGAAGTAGGAGCTCCTTTGTAGAGTGGATGAACCTCGAGATAAATCCCCATGTCTCATGTGCTTCTTGTTGTTGAGATTATTGCATATATCACTTGTATTGTTTCTCTCTCTCTCAAGTTACTATCTAGGTGGTGGGCGCATTTGTCGGTTGAAAGACTATACAACATCAAGGAAGGGTCTCTACATACTCATCCATTCACTCGGTTGTGGGGTTGTAAGAAAGCTCTAGCACAAAGTTCATTTCTGCACTTGTAATTATTTCCACGTAGGAGTCAGAACTTCCAACAGTTAGTGCCGAAACTTCCGACCCTCGGAAGTTCCGACCCTAACTGCTGGAACTTCTGACAGGCTACTGACAGATTGACATTTAGTGTGTGTAGAAATTTTTTCAATAGCCTATTCACCCCCTCTAGGCATTGTTTGATCCTTTCAATTGGTATCGGAGCCTAACCCTCGTGTTAGCGCTTCACCGCGTGAGGGAAAAACAATGTCAAACCTAAGTGAGCAAGATGTCAACATGATTGCCGAGAAGCTTGCAGAGCAACTTATGGAAAAACAAGCAAAGCAATTTGAAGACAAATTGAGCAAGATGCAAAAAGAGATAGAAAGTTTGAAGGAAGCCTTGAGCAACAAGAATGATGCGTCCACAAGTGGGCCAACTCCTCAAGATGGAAAAGAGAAGGAGAAGAATCAAGAAGGTGGAAGTGAAGATATTGGAAAAGATGGAGATAAAGTCACCAAGAGACTACACTCATACATCCTTTGACTACAACCAAATGAGCAAGGTCCTTCAAATGCCTAGTGTCAATCTTGGCAAACCACCATCATTCGATGACATCAACTACAACGATTGGTCACACAAAATGAAGCTACATCTCATTGCGGCAAGAGCTTGGGAAATTGTTGAGATTGGACCAAGTCACATCGAAGGAGAAGAGTTCACCGCTCAAGATGCCATAGAGATCCAACAAAATGCTCAAGCTGCCTCCTTGATCTTATCATGTCTCAAGCCCGAAGAGAGCGCCAAGGTTCATGGCTTAGAGGTTGCTAAACAAATTTGGGAAACTCTCAAGATCTCATATGAGGGTGATGCTAGTGTAAGAAAGTGCAACATTGAGCTACTTCAAGGAAAGATTGAGAACTTCACAATCAAGAGTGATGAAACAACTCAACAAATGTTTGATAGATACATGACCTTGATCAACAAGATAAGAGCCCTTGGAGATAAAAAGTGGGATGACAACTCGGCAGCAAGAAAGTTATTAAGAGCTTATAGGACAAAGAACAAGACACTTGCATCCATCATTATGGAAAGACCAAATTATGAGAGCATGGGACCTCATGAGATGCTTGCCAAGATAAAGCATCATGAAGTGCTTGATGATGAAGCTATTGAAGATCAAGAAGCAAGCAACAAGAAAGTAGTGGCTTTCAAGGAAAATCAAGAGGGAAGAAGAAAGGCTCAAAATGATCATTCAAGTGAAGAAGATGATGATTCTGATGAAGAAACTGCACTCCTTGTTAAGAACTTTAGAAGAATCATGAGAAGAAAGATGTTCAAGAAAGGTAGTAGTAGTGACTACAAGAAAGCAAAGAAGAGATATTGCTATGGATGTTGTGCGGATGATCATTTCATAGCCGATTGTACAAGTAACAAGAAGAAGAAGAAGAAGTACAACAAGAATGATGACAAGAAGCAAAGAAGAGGAAGAAGAGGTGAAGCTCATATTGGGCAAGAGTGGTACTCGGATGATGACTCAAGTGATGATGAGAAGAGCAAAGGGAAAGGACAAGGAGAAGGGAGCCGCCAACATTGCTATTCATAAGATTTCTTCTCCAAGCCTCTTCACCAACAATGGTTCAACAACTTCTTCATCACGCCTCTTCGAGTGCCTCTCCGATGATGACTTCACTCATTCTTGCTTCATGGCTAAGGATGAGAAGGTACCACCTAACTCTCCTATTTGCTCTAGTGATGAACATAGTGATGATGATGAAATTGAATATGAGCAAAACATGATAAAGAAATTTGGAAATAAAGGTGGACCTAAAATAATAAAATTGCTAACCAAGATAGAGAGTCAGAATGCGAGTCTTTCTATACAAGGGGACATAATCTCTCAAGAGAGAGAAAAGAATCTTGCATTGGAAGCCTCTCTTGCCGAGGAGAAGTTGAAGGTTGAGAAATTGACCTTGGAACTATCTTTAGTCAATGATTCTAACAAGAGATTGACTAAGGAGTGTTCCATGGGCAATGACTTAATTGCTAATCTAAAAAATAAAGAAAGCTTGATTCAAGAAAGCCTCATAAGCTTACAAGAGAAATATCAAACTCTTGAATTAAGTTACAATACTCTTTGGAATAGCACCTCTTCAACTACTCCTAAGGATCCTGATAGCTCTAATGCCTCAACTAGTCAAGGTTGTAAGAGATGTTATAAAATTGATATAAATGCTTGTCTTACTAACCTTGTTGAGATAGAGAAGAAAGACAAGGAGATCCATAGGTTGAACAAGATCTTGAAGAATGGTTGCAAATGTAAGTTGCAACAACCGAAGGACATTCTCAAGACCGCAAGACATTCATCCATCAAGGATGGCATTGGCTATAGTAAGTATGATGGAAAAGCCAATGGAAGGAAGATGGTCAATGGAGTACCCTTTATTAACTTTAGCAAAGGGGCCTCTCTCTTTGACCTCATGAACAAGGCCAACAAAGTTGTCATTCCAAAGGCAGCACTTGCAAATGACAAGAACAACAAGAAGAAGCAAGTGGAGACCCCCAAGCAACAAGTGCCCATCTCTCGCAACTATGCTAGTGATTATATGTGTTGTTGGGGCAAGGATGGCAAGATAGTTGTGAAGTATGTTGGTGCACTCAAGAGAAGAGAAATCATGAAGAGTGTTTGGGTGCCCAAGTATTATGTGACTAACCCCCTAGGACCCAAATCTATTTGGGTACCTAAATCGAGAACTTGATCTTGTTTTGTAGGAATATGCCTCCGGTGGAACAAATTGGGTGTTGGATAGTGGATGCACAAATCATATGACCGGGGCAAATGACATGTTCGCCTCCTTCCAACCAAGCCATGATTCATGTGACAACATTGTGTTTGGTGACAATGGAAAAGGAGAAGTCCTTGGTTTGGGTAAAATTGCCATCTCAACCGATAATTCTATATCAAATGTTTTACTTGTGCATTCGTTGAGTTACAATCTATTATCCGTTTCTCAACTTTGTGAAATGGGTTATGATTGTCTCTTTACGGACAAGGGTGTGACCGTCTATAGAAGAAGGGATTCCTCTATTGCATTTACAGGTGTGTTGAAGGGAAAGCTTTACTTAGTTGACTTTTCAACTAGTAAAGTGGAATCTAAGACATGCTTAATGGCAAAATCTAGCATGGGTTGGCTATGGCATCGCCGACTAGCTCATGTTGGGATGAGGAACTTGGCCCAACTTCAAAAGGGTGGGCACATCCTTGGACTAACAAATGTTTCATTTGAGAAGGATAGGATTTGTAGTGCATGCAAAGCCGGGAAGCAAGTTGGAGTCAAGCATCCAACAAAGAACATTGTGACAACTACAAGACCGTTGGAGCTACTTCATATGGACCTCATCGGACCCGTTGCCTACCAAAGCATTGGTGGCAATAAGTGTGGCTTTGTTATTGTTGATGATTATTCTCGCTTCACTTGGGTGTTCTTTTTGGTAGATAAGAGTGAGACCCAAGGCATCTTCAAAAAGTTTGCAAGGAGGGCTCAAAATGAGTTTGAGCTCAAGATCAAGAAAGTGAGAAGTGACAATGGGACCGAGTTTAGGAACACCAACATAGAAGAATATCTTGATGATGAAGGAATCAAACATGAGTTTTTGGTTCCATACACTCCACAACAAAATGGTGTTGTGGAGAGGAAGAACCGAACTCTTGTTGAAGCCGCAAGATCAATGTTGGATGAGTACAAGACCTCTCATGACTTTTGGGCGGAGGCAATGAACACCGCATGTCATGCAATCAACCGCCTCTACCTTCACAAGCTAAGAGAGAAGACTCCATATGAGCTACTAACCGGTAATAAACCGAAGGTGCATTACTTTAGGGTTTTTGGTAGCAAGTGCTTCATACTCAACAAGAAAACCAAAAGCTCAAAGTTTGCACCTAAGGTACATGAAGGATTTCTACTTAGTTATGGTACTAACGAACATGGCTACCGTGTGTTCAATAATGTCACCGGCACTATTGAACTAATGGTAGACGTGACCTTTGATGAATCTGACGGCTCTCAAAAGGAGCAAGTCAATGATGATCTTGTAGGTAATGACATGCCTCCATCTCAAGCTATCAAGAAGCTTGCCACCGGTGATGTGAGGCCCATTGAAATTCAAGATGATGAAGATGAATTTTTGCATGATCCACAAGACACCTGTACTCATCATGTACATTCAAATATGCATGGTGAAGCTTCTGCATCAAGAACTCCGATTGGTGGAAGTGCAAATGAAGCTCAAGTACCACATCAAAACGATGATCAAACTCAAGCTCAACATGGTGATCAACAAGCAAATGAAGACGACTCCACACATGTTCATGATCTTGATCCTCCAAGGGATCAAGGACATGATGATGATGAAGACGATGATGATGGACCCATTCGAAGAAGATCTCTAGTGCCTCATCCTCGAGTGCATCATAGTGTTCAACGAGACCATCCCGTTGACAACATATTGGGAAGCATTCGACGTGGGGGTAGTCACTCGCTCTCGTTTAGCTTCTTTTTGTGAACATTACTTGTTTGTGACTTCTCTTGAACCTCTCAAGGTAGAAGATGCTCTCAATGATCCGGATTGGATGATGGCGATGCAAGAAGAGCTAAACAACTTCACTCGGAATGAAGTCTGGTCCTTAGTGGAAAGGCCAAATCAAAATGTGATTGGAACCAAATGGGTCTTCCACAACAAGCAAGATGAGTATGGTGCGGTTACAAGAAACAAGGCAAGATTGGTGGCTTAAGGATTCACTCAAGTCGAAGGTTTGGATTTTGGTGAAACTTATGCACCCGTAGCTAGACTTGAGTATTACTTGCCTATGCTACTCACTATGATTTCAAGCTATATCAAATGGACGTGAAAAGTGCATTCCTCAATGGCCCCCTATCCGAGTTGGTGTATGTTGAGCAACCACCGGGCTTTGAAGATTCAAAGTTTCCCAACCACGTCTACAAGCTTGCCAAAGCACTCTATGGGCTCAAGCAAGCCCCTAGAGCTTGGTATGATTGTCTAAAGGATTTTCTTCTCCAACAAGGGTTTGAGATAGGGAAGGCCGATCCCACTTTATTTACTCGCAAAGTCAAAAATGGTATATTTGTGTCGGAACTTCCAGTGTCATCACCGTGGGAGCTTCCTCAGAAGTTGAGGAAGGAAAACTGGACTTTTTCCTTTATTATTTTACATTGAAGTAGATAGAAGCTTATATTGTTCCATATTTTACATTTGATATGTTACTAATAATGCATCACATATATATATATATACCTCATCGCCATCTTATCTTATATATATATATAGGAGTAGAAAATAATTTCCATATATATATAGGTAAATTTTCTGTACTCAACTAAAATCTATACACATGCGAGTCAAGCTAGTCTCGCCCGCAAACCTACCTAACGGGCCGATGACGATGTTTCACGGTGGTACTCACGGGTCCTCGTCCACGTTACTATCCCAGCACTTGTACCCGTCACATATGCGGCCAGCCCCTCTTGCGATATTCGGCGGCGCTCCCAAGTTGTGAGCATCTGGCGGCGGCGCTCTCGAGTTACGAGCATCCGGTGGCATCCACCTCCACTTTCAGTCCCCACCGGAGTTGCGAGAGCCGGCGACCCTTGATGGAGGCACGACCAGGCCAGCCTGCTCGGCCCCTGGTGGAGGATCTAAAGGAGACGGATCTAGGTGGCCCCCGACGGCGACGTGGCCAGGCCAGCCAGCTCGGCGGCCCTTGGCGAGGGCGTGGCCACGCCCGCACGTCAGCTCTTCGTAGCGGTGGCACACACCCTCGCTATCGACGGATCTGGCGAATTCGACCTTCCCCTCTCCATCGCCATCACAGCCGCGGCGGCCTTCCCCTCCCTGCCAGCGATGGTACTCTCTCCCCTTCCCTGTCAATCAGCATCCTTCCCCGGCACCGCCTTGCATCCCTCTAGTGAGCGCCGACGGCTAGCAGGGGCCTGTCCTACCGCTGGCTGAGGCTTCTCCTAGAGAGCAAAGCTACGGAACCCAATGTATGGTTCAGACGGATCCGGTTCAGACACTCCCAAATCTTCCTGTTGGTTCGAGATGTTGAGGCACTCCCAAGTCCCCCCGTCAAGATGATGTGCCTTGCCACGACGTTGTTCAGAATAATGAAAATGCATATATATCTGCATCAACATCATATTGGTTGATTTTAAGCCTTATTTTCATGTGCCTGGGTATAGTTCATCTGCTCATCCTGCTTGCCTAATACTACAGTTTGCTTTTTTACTAGGAGAAGATGAGACACTGGCAGGCTTGTTAATGATCTATGCAATCGTTTTCAGAGAAAATCATCTCTACAAACGATTTTAGAAAAGAGTATTTTGTATACTTTTTCAGATAACAGTATGCTTGGATACATTTTTAGATCATCATAGTACCATGCAATATTTTCCATATTATAGTATCTCTTGATTGATACCTTGCTTTTCAGATTATAGTATCTCCTGATACTTGTATCTTCCTATTCTTTTCAGAAAAGAGTGTGATTGCCCATCGTTGATCATCAGGTGGCTTGGCAGCTATGTTCTGAGTCAAGTGAATATGACTGTATTTAATCTATGGATACACATATAGTACTTATTTTTTGGTGTGCATACAGGGTGTATGCATGGATAACCAAAATGATTATGTACTCATACTACTTCTTTTTGCAAACCATGTATATGTACTCATACTTACTATACATATAATCCCCATTTTTTGTCCTTTCGAAAGTATGTGCTCATACTACACTGTTGTGTATGTACTCATACTTCAATTATAATAATATGGGTCTGAAATCAAACAAGTACGTACTCATACTCCGATAAATATACTTTCTGATAACGCATATGTACTCATACTCCTTCGATGATGTGTATGTGTACTCTGTACTCATACACCTTCGGTGTACTACCTAAGAATATGAGTAGGATGCATATAATTTGCAAGTATCTATAGATACTCTATATATCAGTATATGAACATACTCGGTAAAATTATGAATGCATACTTATCAGTGTATGACATTATTTTTAATTGTGTAGCTCGTACTAGTTGTGAACACATTTTTAAAGTATGTACATGTACGTACTCAAATCCGATCTGCTGTACTCAAATCTGATCTGCTGTACCGTCAAACGCTGGCTTCCATTCCACGCACATAGCCGAAAATCCAGCCGCCCAACATCCATCCTCTAATGGATTTTTGTTATACCCGATAAGATTTGAGAAAGCAGGAAGCAGCTAACAGGCCGCGTGTCTCCGTTACCCACGTCCGTGGGACTGACTGGACGGCGCCTATACTCACGGATGGGACTGACTGGACGGCGCCTAATACTACAGTCCGATGGGTAGCCGATGAAGATGCACGGCGCCGACCGAGCTTCGAGCTTGTGGCGCGTCGTGGCTGTCAAGTTGGGGAAGCATCGACAGCCGAATACGCGTAGTTCGTCGTATGTCGGAGGCGTCCCGAAGAGGAGCTCGAAGGGGGTGACCGTGCCGGTGGCGCGACACGGACGCTTGTTGACGAGGTACGTTGCGGAGTTCAGCGCCTCGGTCCAAAACGACGTCGGAGCTGCACTGTGAACAAGAAGAGTGCGCAAACAATCGTTAAGCGTCCGAAGGACGCGCTCGGCCTTGCCGTTTTGTTGGGATGTGTACGGGCAAGACAGTCGGAGCTGAATGTCGTGCGCGAGGAAGAGTTGGTGCATTGCGATGGTGTCGTACTCCTTCCCATTGTCGGTCTGAAGGGCGAGTATAGGGAGTCTGAACTGGGTGGAGACGTATGACACAAAGGAGCGAATCGTGGGTAGAACGTCGGATTTCTGGCGCGGTGGGATTGTCCACAAATAATGAGTATAGTCATCAAGAAAAACAACGTAATATTTATACCCAGAAAAGCTGTAAACAGGCGAAGTCCACACATCCGAATGAACAAGTTGAAAAGGGAAAAATGTTTGTGTTTGGGAAGAATTAAAGGGAAGACGGGCATGCTTGCCTACCTGACAGGAAGAGCAAGTATGTTCTTCAGATTTATTACACTGGAAGGGAAATTGCTGAAGAATTTGAGAGAGGACAGGACGCCCTGGGTGTCCGAGGCGCTGGTGCCACAAGGTGACGCTGGTGGAAGCCGTGAGCGCCTCTTGATGATGAAGTGGGAGCCGAAGATGGTAGAGGTCGTCGGAGCTCTCACATCAGAGCATCTCTGCCCTGGAACGAAGATCCTTTGTGGAAAAACCAACAGGGTCAAATTCGATTGAAATATTATTGTCACGATTTAGGCGACGGACAGAGATCAAATTTTTTATGAGGGAGGAAGAAACAAGGACATCATTCAGATGAAGGGGGTGGTGAACAGTGGGAATGGAGGCACGAGCCTGATGGGTAACAGGCAAGTGCGCGCCATTGCCAACCGTGATCACACACGGGGAGCGGGAGGGAGATGAAGTAGTACAGTTACCAGGCGAGGACGACATGTGGGACGTGGCGCCCATGTCCATGTACCAGTCGGCGGAGGACGGCGGAGGAGGTGGCGTGTCGGCGGTCTGCAGAGCGGCATAGAGGGCGTCGGTGTTGAAGACGTTCGGCGGGGCGTGGGCGGCCGTCATGGCATGTTGGGGCTGGAACGGTGGACGAGGCCCAAGAACGCCAGCCCCGGGAGCCCGGAAGGGCATGGGCCAGGCTTGGACCATGCCCTGCCAGGGATTGTAGCCGGCAGCCCATGAGCCAGCCTGGTTGTGGGGGCGAGAGTTGTTGTGGCCGCTGTATCCGCCGTTGCCGCGGCTGCTGCCTCCGCCGCCGTTGCCACGCTTCTTGTTGTAGCGGCCGCCACCACCGCCACCACCGTGTCCGCCGCCAGAATTAGCGGGGCGGGTGGAGCGGTTGCTGTTGGAGACGTCGGGAGCCGTAGGAGCCGAAGTCCCCGAGTTAGCGCCGGAGGACGATCCGCCAGTGCCAGGGGCGCCGGATCGGTGGGTGGCGGCGAGGGCTTGGCCAGCTTCGACGGAGGCGTCATGTTCGGCGCCGAGTTCCTCCAGAAGAAGGAAGGAGCGTACGCTCTGGAAGGTGTGAGGGGGACTGCGGGACGTGATCACGGGGTGCACGTACCAGTAGCGAGGATTGAGTCCGCGCAAGAGGTTGAGGACTTGGCTTGGCTCGGAGACGGGGTGGCCGATGTCACTGAGCTGATCGGCGAGACGCTTGAGCTTGTTGCAGTACTCTTGGATGGAGGAATCATCCTGCTGGGTGGAGCGCAGCTCGGCCTCGAGGTAGACTGCTCGCTGCAGTTCATTGTCGAGGAACTCGTTCTCCACGGCGTGCCAGAGGGAGAAGGCGGTGATGCGGGGGCGGCGAACGGTGACAAAGAGGTCCTTGGAGAGAGTGGTGAGAATCCAGTTGACGATGCATGCGTCGATCATCCGCCACTCGCTGTCACGCTCGTTGTTGGGGGTCGGAGCGCGGACATGACCCTCGAGGCCGAATTTGCCGAGGGTGGAGTCGAAGAAGGAGCGCCACTGCCCATAGTTCGACTCGGCGGTGTCGAGGGTGATGGGAACGTGGGATCGGATGGAGACGCCCTGAAGCACGGTGGAGGAAACCGGCTCGGCAGGCATGCCATCGTCGGAGCTATCACTCGAGTAGGAGGATGGAGCCATGGGAGCAGAAGCAGAAGCGAAGGGATGCGAGTAGAACCGTGGACAAAGATACCATGTAGAAAGAAGATATGATCGACCGCAATTGTATTCATCTTAATGATCTCAATATGTACAGTTACATCGAGAGATTACAGCCTCAGAATGTGAGGGCGATCGCGAAGCCAGGAGTGGCTGAGCAGGCGCGGCGGGCGCGCTAGACGCGCGCTGAGCGGGCGAGGCGGGCGCGCTGGACGCGGGCTACATGCGCGGCGGCAGCTGAGCGATGGAGGCGATCCTGAAGAACCGGGCGACTCTAGCCGTTGGCATTAGCTCGCTGACAGTTCTCAAGTACTAACATGAAAATGGAATCTAACCTCAGTACGATTGGCGGATCACTCAGTACGTGCAGACTTGGATCTGGTTGGATGTGGTAATGGTATTGTGCAGAGACATCGATCAGTGACGAAATGAGATTAGGGTCAGCGAAGGGTGGTATCAGAGATGATATTCCTGCTTTCCCAAGGCCTCACACTCATCCCACCAATCAATAATATATGTGTGACTTGACCTTGTCCTCATCACCTTGCCCGTCGGCATACTAATGACCTCATAAATTTAAACACGGAAGTTAAGGATGAGTAAAAAAAATGGTACAAGAAACAAGAAGAAAGGAGATACTCCCTCTGTCCCTGAATAAATTGATTCTTAGAATCCGTACCGGTCAAACTTTTAAAAGTTTGACTAACTTTATAGAAAAGAGTAAAAATATCTATGATACAAAATAGACATATTATGAAAATATATTCTATGATGTATCTAATGATACTAATTTGATATCATAAATTTTGACGTTTTATTTTAAAAAAACGGTTAAAGTTAAAAAGTTTGACTTAGAACAACTCTAGAAATCTATTTATTCAGGGACGGAGGGAGTATATAGAGAGGTAATAAAGATATACACATGTATTGAGAAAAAGAAGCTGTATTGGGAAAAAAAGTATATTAGTAGAAGAGAAAAATATATTGGGAAAATGGAAAGATGAAGCATTATTTTGGCACTTTTTTACTGGTGACTGGTGAGGACAATGCACATAATTATGTTTGTTTTAGTGTTACTACTAGTGGCACATATGCTTTGAAACTGTTTATTAAAGTTGCCTATATGACAAATGATTAATGACTAATGAACTAACTAAGATATTTTTATGATGGCTACTAACATTAATGTTGGCTACTTGGGGAGGTGGTCAGGTGGGGGTGCGGTGGAGAATGAAGCCGCCACACGGGCGTTGTAACATCCCGGCCTAGAGCTTAATAGGAATAGTAGGATACTCATACCAACAAGTTGCAATTTTTTTTTTGGAAGCCCATCTCAAAAAAACTCTAAAGTTAAGCGTGCTTGGCCTGGAGAAATTTAGGGATGGGTGACCGAACAGGGACGCGGACAGGCGCTCTGGCCACTTCTTTAGTAGGGGGGGGGGGGGGGGGCACTCCAGTTTTCCACTACCACTCACCTCGTACTCCAGTTTTCCACTAAGGGGATTTTTGGCTGATGGCCAAACAAGCGTAAAAAATATTGTTTGGTTGAGGTTTATGCCTGAGAATATTAATGAGAAGTTGAGACTCTCAAGCTCTCAAGTCTCCCGCCCATCACCATACTGGTCGGCGTACCCCTTCATCCTAAAATAAATGACCTTATAATTCTAAACACGGGAGTTAAGGATGAGAAATGATTAATGAATAATGATTAATGATTAATGGCTAATGAAATAGTTGAAAGTTATTTTTATGATGGGTAATGATTAATGACTATAATGTATTTAAATACATTATCTTCATTTTGTTACCAAATATTATTTTTATGCACATGAAGTTTGTGATGAAACAATTCAATATTTGAGTGTACAAAAATCCATATATATCTGCTCCTAGGTCTCCAGGAACCTGGTGGTGCCGTGAAGAATGAAGCCGCCGCAGGCAACCATGTCATCCTCCGCGAATTCTCACGTACTTCCGTCGCAATCATCCGCGCGCGTGCTTCTTGCCGCCATCGTCTTCGCTGGGATGGAGACAGGGGCGGAGCCAGGAAGGAATTAGGTATAGGGGGGCATACATAAAACTAGGGGTGGTTTGGATTGTGGCCACCGCTCGCCTCGCCACATCGTGGCACGCTGAAATGACCTGATTTTCCACGAAGGCAAAATCCACAGAGTCAAGTGTAATAAAACTCTTTCGAGTCAAATTACCCGATAATCCAGTCAAATATCATAATCCATACTTCGAATAATAAAAGTACTTAACACGAGAATATATTTATTACATCGCCAACAGGCGAAAATTTAGATAAACAGCATCCGGAATAGCTTGAAGTAGATGAAGAAGCGCGATCGAACTCCAACTTGAGCGTAGAAGCGAAAACCCCCTACTCATCGAACTCCTCGGAGTGGTACTCCTCCTCGGAACCTGAAACCTCAATTTTCAGTACGATTTGTACTGGCCACACTTTCCCATCCTAAATGTTTTATATGTGGTAGTGGATGCAACAGGTAAAAGAAATTCAGACCTATCAGGCTGGGTTTTCCTATGCATATCAGTATAATAAATAAGTATGTTTATCATGTTTCACCATTTAAACTTATCACCGAATCCATCACCAATACACCATTCCCACACACACACATACTCTCGCTCAGTCGACAGAGGCCAGCTCCCTCCCAGCCTTTGTCTCAACGGCCCGCAGTCTCACCTGACTCACGGCCGGCACACTCTTACCAGAGGGAGAAAAGAGAAGCTCTCACTAGTCGGAAACAAGTCAGGGAAAAGGTCCGCAGCCAACAAGTTGGCTAACGTATCGATCGATCAACCATACACTCTGCAGAGGTTCTACAATAACCACAAGATCGCCATCATCAGCACCCCGGATGTGCCTAGGCGGATACCGGCCGCTTGCCAGCCTAGAGTAATGCCACTCTACCACTCAGCCCTGGATTCACCTCAAGTATGTCTGGGTGGCTAAGTCTGTGAAGTCACGATCCCTCTCCCGAAGGGGGAGCCGTGATCGTCTCGGAAGGGTGTGGGACTCTGATACCCGTACCTTCCTCGCACTCTCTCGCCTAGCAGTAATGGCATTACCCTACCAGGTAGTCCGACCGTCCCCGTCCATAAGGAGCGAGTGGCTTGTAAAGGTATTTCCCCGTGGTCAGGTCCCCGTTCCACCTAAGGTGACTAAGCCGGAACGTCTCCTCAAAGGTTTTCATTATATGTGCCACCACAGCACGCTCCTGATCTGGGCTCTACCAGCGGCTCACACCCAGATCCACCTCATGTCACCATTTAACCCGCCACAGGTTTCACACCACAGGGGCATCCAGATATGCCCCACGGCAAGACTCGCACCAGGCTCGTCATATATTCCGGCTTGGTCGACACAACCCTCACCACCATACTCACCCAAAACACACGCAGCACACTCCCCGATATACACCGTATAACATTATGCACCGGTTTTCACCGTAGCTCAAATAAATATAATCAAGATAGTATTTTACAGCGCGTGTGTCTATCCTATCAGCTGGGTAGCAGGAGATAGGTTGCGTCAAGGTATGGGCTTACAAGCAATCTATCATGCAAGTCCTATACTGAGCATAAGTAAATTAGAAATGTAATTTAGCATGCGTAATGGGATCTACGAGGTTGGATGGGCTGTGGCACCTTGAGATTGATCGTTGCCTTGTTCCTCCTCGTAGTCGTGATCCTCGTTGTCAGGCGTCCCTTCCGGCTCTGAAAACGTACGAAAACGGTCGCATTAGCGACATCTATAGAATAGCACAAAGAACGAATGAAAATTCAAAAGGTCCAAATGCACTCAAACATGGTACCAATAGGTAGATCTCGATTTTAGATGAATTTAGCAACTTGAACCACTATTTTTGGAGTTTGTATGAATTAGTTATGAATTTCCGAAGTTTATTCTATTTTCTGAAAATAACAAATGGCCTATTTAACCAGGTGCTGACACGTGTCGCTCTGTGACTGGTCCGTTTGGTGTCAGTGAAATGACAGGTGGGTCCGCGGTCAGCGTTGACTTGGTCAACGGGTGTTGATGTCAGCATGACGTCAGCATTACGTTAACTCGGACGCTTCTGTTCGCGTCCCTCAAGTGAATCGAGGCCTCCCTCGGACGGTGATGCCGAGGACGCTACCCTCGAGTAAGTCGAGGCCTCCCTCGGACTCGAGCCCCGGGCGAGTCGGTGCTTTGCTCCGAGGCTTCCTTCAACTTCGAGCCTCGGGCGAAACGGACAATTGCCTCGAGGCCTCCTTCAGCCTCGAGCCTCGGGCGAGACGGACATTTGCTTCGAGGCCTCCTTCCGCCTCGAGCCTCGGGCGAGACGGACAATTGCTTCGAGGCCTCCTTCCGCCTCGAGCCTCGGGCGAGACGGACAATTGCTTCGAGGCCTCCTTCAGCCTCGAGCCTCAGCGTTCTCTCCCCTTTCTCCTCCGTTTTGTTACGGCGGCGCCCCGCCAACGGCGATCTTGCGCCGGTGCTCAACTTCTCCTCTTCGGGCTCGATTCTGTGCTCCAGAGTGATCGTGTTTCTACGGCGGTTCGATCCAGACCACCAATTGCCTGATCCAGTGCTCCCAGCGGCCGGCGTAGAGGGTCTGGCGGCCAAACCGCGGCGATGTTATGTCGCCCGGCTAGTTCCTCTCCTCCCCAACCAAATTCAGGCGTACGGTCTCCTTCACTTCTCCTCTATTGCCTCCCGATCATGCTGCTGGCCTCAGTAACCCCGGCAGCAACTCCATGCGTGTGATCCCGCACGGCGGCACACAGCGGCACGACCATGCGACATCGGAACAGCTCACTAACGGGCACCAGTTAATGCTACGGCGTGCTCGGTGTCCTCCATCACCCGGCGATGCTATATGTTCAGTTTGTTTCCCAATTCGAGGCCCGTGGCAACTGGAGCATCGGTTCGCCACGGCATGCCCAGCCGCGACGTCGCGCATGGTCTCGGCGTTTCGTCCTCTCGGCTAGAGCGCTCCTCGGTCTACGGCTTCAACTAAAGTGTGCATGGGATTCTTCTTCGAGTGGTGATCACGTTCGGCTAACCAGCATCGTCTCCAGAGGCTATAGCGTTTGGGACAACGGCTTACCGCGGCGCGTCAGTCCGCGGCGACGTGTACGTGCTTCATCGCCGTGAGTTCGGTCTCCCTACCTAGTTCGGGTGCGGTTCATGAGGCAACAACGTGTGCGCGGTGGCGTGAGTTCGCTCCGAGCCGGTAGAGGCTCTGGCCTACGCGCTCCGGTACGGGCGCCATGGCCGATGCAGAGGACGAGGATGGCGATGGTGGCATGTGGCTTACCGTGGTGGCGGTGAAGATAGGATAGCGGTGCAGGGCGATTCGGTGCCGTGAAGCTCCGGTTGCAGTGCCGTGCAGCTCCTGGTTCTCCCCGTGCTCCGCTCGCGGTCCTCTTCCTCGGCGCCGACGGATTCCGCGGCGGCGCCCTGTCGTCTCCCGCCTCCGGCTTCCTTCCTCCCCCGCCCTCGAATTTCTCTCACGGTGTGTGACGGGGTTGTTGCGCCACGGCGTGGCGATGCTGGTGAAGGAAGTCGCCGAGGGTAGGTGGGGATTTATAGCCGGCGGCTCATGTGGTGGCGGATGGAGATCGGGTGGGGTCTGCTCGATCGGAGGGCCGTGAGGTGTTCGGAGTTGGCACGGCTCTGATTCGGATCGTAGGGGACAGGCTGGCGGGTTGGTTAGCGCCGGTCGGCCGAGGGGAGCACAGTGGGGCCGCCCCTGTCGCCGAGCTCTGCCTTCCTTCTTGCGGAAGAAGAAGAACAGGGCGATGCTCGCTGCCGTGTGGGGTCGGGTTGTCGGCGCCACAGAGCTAGCGTGGCCGGTACTCAAGCGATGGCGTAACAGCTCCGTGCGTGGTTGGGCTCGGTCGTGCAGACGCTGGGCCGGCTGCGTGGGTCGCTCGGGTGCACGCGGGGCTGGTGCCGCGCGTTGTGCCGGTCGGTTGGGCCGTGTGCGTGGCGTTCTGGCCCAACCGGCCTCCTTTCCATTTCTCCTCTCTTTAATTTTCATTTGTTTGTTTAATTCCTGATTAGCTTTGTGTTTAAACTAATTTCATCCAAATGTATTGTCTTTGGGTTTAAGGATTATGGAATTTTCATGTAGTAGTTTTATATAGATTATATTTATATATGTTTTAATGCATTTCACCCAAAATTCCAAGAAGAGCCAAATCACATATGCTTGTTAATTGGTTGGTTAGTTATTTACTATGCTACTAATGTTAATGCATATGCTTAGGGATGATTACAAGTAAGTTGTCTCACTCATCATGCAAAGTAAAAAGAAAAGAAAAATTTTGTGGTTGGGATTTTCGAGGTAGAAATTTGTGGGTTGTTACACACGCCACCGTCTAAAACGGTGGTGTTTGGTTCGTTAGTAGGTGAAGGCAGCCACGAAGCCTTCAGAGTCATTTGCCGCCACAAAGTGTGGCGAACGATTTCTATGCCTAAGCTGCGGCGGCGCCGCAACTCGCCGCATCTAATCATGGTAGAGTTTGGCCTAGAACCAAAACCAAAATCCAAGAACTAATAAACCATACTAAGTTGTAGTCATATACTCATGCGTATGCGTATGTATAATAGTAAGAAATGTTTCACAAATCTTAACCAAAAGAAAATTAAATACCTACGAATTTAACTCTACGACAACCAGAAAGATCATAGGCAATTTGATAAAAGAATACTAGTGATTGTTAATTACTAGATAAAAGAATACCACTTGATGATTTTGGTTTACGAATTAAAATTACCTCCTGCTTGTGGTTGTCTGACCGCATGACGGACACCTACAGGAGGCAAATTGGACGGCAGACAGCCCGGCGCTATCAATTTGGAATAGCGGTGGCGGCACCCGGCACTGGCGCGACCATGGCGGCACAACGTCTCACGTCCGGCCTCCCACTAATACAGGCTGCAGGCATGGCGATGTCCACGAACTGACGACACATAAAAGAAGACGAACAGGCGAAGAAGCTAGAAACGAAGGAAGCTGGGAAGACTCGACGCTTCGTATCCACAACCAGAACTGATAAAGGATCGACAACACATGTTCGTGTAAATGGGCTACTTATTGGACCTCAAATACACCGTACATATACACTTAACGTTTGGATTAAATATAGGAAGAGCCAAATGGCAATTAGATAGTATGTGTATTTGTATACATACTAGTACTAATACTAGTATATGCTAGAGGACTACTAGCAGGTCAGGGGGTGCCAGGCCCCCCGTGCCCCCCCCCCCCCCCCCCCCCTGGATGGAGATAGGCGCTGGAGATAGGCGCACTGGCCACCACTCGTCTTGGTACTGTGATGTGACTACCGTACCAAATAAAGTATAACTTTATTAATAGCATACATACTGCATCCGCACAAGCTTATCCCACATACTGTATATGAGCACTCAAACACAAGCAACGAAGAGAATATACGCATGAGATGGGACTGGCCACGGTGATTAATGCAGCCATGCAAACACGATGTATATATTCAGTAGCGTTGTCGCTCAGTTTGTGAAACCCTAAATCATGAGTTAAGGATTTGAGTAATGCTTAGATTAATCTATCTTAAATCAATTTTAGCATATATCTCAGTTTGTGAAACCCTAATTCATGAGTTTGATCATAGTACATCTATATTTTTAAAAAATTTGTTTTATTTGTTTTTCCTTGTGTTCTTGATTTACTGGAAGGATTTACCTTCATATAGCAGCGAGATCAACCAGGTAGTGCACAGTTGGTAACTAGACGATATGAGGTGCTATGATTGCAAGAGATCGGGTCTTTACGATTAAAAACAGATCATGAATATTAGCATTCACGAAAATTGATAGTTACTTAGACCGAATGAAAGATTTAATAGTTTTTGTACACGATAGTTATATATTTTTAAAAAACCCACATTTAAGCCCCTAATCTATTCAGGGTGGTCTACTTAACTCTCAAACTATGAAATTAACCGTTTGTTTTACTCTCTAAACTTTGCAAAACCAGTCAAATTACCCCCTTAGATGGTTTTGGGCGGTGATTTTAATTGCTACAGTAACAGTGGTTTTGCTATAGTAACAACGGTTTTGGTTTTTCTTTATTATTTATTTTAGCTGAATCTTTGAAAAAACATAGTAAATCACAGAAAAATCGTAAAATGGAACATCCAATTTTGTTGGACTCTACATGAGTAGATCTACATACTAAAACATATAATATTATATACTTTAGTACAAAGTTTTTATTGTAGATTTAGATCTATTCTTTTATGTAATTAATTAGAATAATTTATAATTACAGTGTATACGGTTCAATTATAGTGAAACTTTTATGGTGGCATAACTATTGTATGCTTAAACTGTAGTAAAAATTTTATACTTATTGGATCATGTATAACTTAGTTATAGATTTATTATAACTTAGTTATAGATTTATTTAGGGTTTATGCTTGTTAAATCTAAATAAATCTATAACTAAGTTATATATGATCCAATGAGTATAATTTTTTTTTATTGCAGTTCAATCATACAATAACTAGGGAGAATTATTTATTTGGCCCTCAAAAAAACTCTGGTTACTTATGTGGCCCTTTTTCTTTTGAAGTTGTGTATATGGCCTCAAAACGAAACTTTATTACTTATTTGACCTTTCGTTAGATTTGAGGGCATAACGGTGTTAAGTATTGGGTAAAAAGACCATTTTACCCCTGCGCATAAAAAATAAAAAAAGTATATATATGTATATATAAACAATATATATTAATAGTATATATATAAACAGTATATATATAAACAGTATGTATATACTGTTTATAATATATATACTTTATATAACATATATATATACTATTTTATACACTGTTTTTAAATTTTTTAGGTGCAAGGGTAAAATGGTCTTTTTACTCAACACTTAACATCGTTATGTCCTCAAATCTAACGGAAGGCCAAATAAGTAACAAAGTTTCGTTTTGAGGCCATATACACAACTTCAAAAGAAAAAGGGCCACATAAGTAACTAGAGTTTTTTTGAGGGCCAAATAAATAATTCTCCCCAATAACTAGGTCAGCATAAAACTTTCACCACAAATGGACTATAGAAACTGTAGTTGTGAATTATTTCAATTAATTTCAAAAAAGAACAGATCTAAATCTACAGGAAAAAACTTTATACCAAAGAATATCATATTATATATATTCATTGTGTAGATCTACTCATGTGGAGTCTAACAAAATTAAAATTTCTATTTTATGATTTTCTATGATTTACTATGATTTTTCAAAGATTCAGCTGAAATAAATAAAAAAGAAAAAACCAAAACCGTTGTCATTATAGCAAAACCATTGTTACTATAGCAAAACCACCGTCCAAAACTACCTGAGGGGGTAATTTGATCGGTTTTGCAATGTTCAGAGGGTAAAATAGACGGTTTCATAGTTTGAGGGTTAAGTAGATCTCCCTGAATAGGTTGGAGGGTTAAGTAGACCTTTTTCTATATATTTTCATGCAGTACACAATGCAGCAAAAACTACCTAATTTTCCAATAAATCTAGGTACCTTCATTCACGCTTTTCCTATTTATTAATCTCTAGCGATTATTAATTTCTTTTTTATAAAGACACTCAAAAGAGCTGATTTGACTTGTTATTGTTTTTTTCATCAAGTACAATTTGGACGAACACATCCCACACACTCCACACTCACACCACACGCACACATATGCGTACGCATCCGTACACATGCATATAGAGATTGGGAAGCAGCTCGTCGTCTCCAGTGCGCGGGAAACACACAGTACCACCGAACGTGCACGCGTGCGTGTACCTGTAAATTCTGGAAAATCCAGAAAAAAAGATGCGACACCAGAGTTTGAACCCTGGTGAGTAGCATTCCACTAGATTACCCTACCACCGGACCACATGCCCTTTCGCGATTTGACTTGTTATTGTTAGTGGCCCACATCTCGCTTACATTTCTTTCCTTCTAATATCAGCTCAGCTGTTTCATTGAGGTTTGCTGGGCCGATTAGGCCCAAACTGAATGATATGCTGTATTCTTTTTTTTTTTTAGTTTACCTCTCGGGCTCAATGTATGCAAGGCAGCCCAACATACCAAGCTTAAGATATATTTGAAAGAGAAAATTCTTGTTTCTACCTCTTCTAGACTAGAGACATTGACGATAATACTGAGGAAGCACCTGGTGTTTAGCCACTAGGCAATCAATGGACTTGGACAGTTAGCCTTATAGTGTGTGTGTCCCTCGCATGTAAGATGAGGGGGCAACCGTTAGAGAACGGCTCTGAAAGGAGATAGACAATTTGTAAACTCTGAATCCAATTAATCATTCATCGAAGAAACATACGTATTGTATATGTTGATGGATATCGTCAACTCAGAAATTATCGAATACCATTACAAAACATGTATCTTTACAATAACACATGGCACCAATTATTTTATAAGATTTGCTAAAATTTAAGTTTCTGAATTTTAACTTTCCCGACCCGGTTATTAAATAAATTTTATATTAAAATTATAGTTTTAGTTTATTGCAATTTCTATAGACATACTCTCTCCGTCCATTTATCGATATCATTTTAGCCTCTTGCACGATGACCAAGGGATAGGTTAAAGGAGCCTCGATTACTATTTAATTGATGCTTTGTACTAAATGCATTGTGGACTGTTGAGTTTCGGAGTAATTCTCCCCTAGGTCATTCTCGATGCAAGTTTCATGTCTCAATTTCCAACGCACTTAGATTTTAGAAACAATGTAGAAGAGTTTCATTCCTATGAAGCTCTCTCTATTCTCATAAAACTTTTATCACCTCTCTCCTAATTAATATAGTGACATGTCAACATATTTAATGCTCATGAAATTCTATAAAACCCCCATTGAGACTGGTCGAACACTGCTCAGAACGGCGTTACACCACCCTTCCTTTTTTCTGTGGAAATTGTTGAGATCATCATCTCCTTAGGGCAGTCCCAATGGTAGAAACTGTGCACGGTTTCTATGATGAACACATCAGCAAAAGTTATGTATAGAAACTAACTTAACACAATGCAGGTTTCTTTGAGTAATAAATATGTATTGGTCTATTTTCTCTTTCTCCCTTATCCTTTTGTCTCGCTGCTCTCTCTGTTCGTTCCTACCAACCAAAGCACAACACAAGCAGCACGACGAGCGAATGCAGCAGCGCGGCACTGGAGAACCAACGCGTGAGTGAGCGAGCCCGGCGGCCGCCGGGCGAGCGTCTGCGATGAGCGACTTCGGGCGTGCATGGCGGCACGGGAGAGTGCCGGTGAGCGCGATGGTGAGGGCGAGAGCGACAGCGCCGGTGAGTGCAGAGCGGACAATCAGCGCAGAGCGGAGGAGCCATAGTTGGGCTCCACCTTGCCATGAAGGGCGGCGTGCTCACGGGCGACATCATCATGGATTCGGCGTCGATCGGAGAGGAGCGTCGAGCGTGGCAATGGAAGATGGCGAGCGGCCTAGCAGCAGCGACCTGCGACTGCGACCTGCGTGGACCGCGGCCGGGGCGAGTGACCTGCAGCAACGGCGGCGTGTTCGCTCAGACCTCGGCAAGAGTGCTCACTTTCCTGCGGCAGCGGCGGCGGCGGCTTGCACGACGACGACACGACCTTTACAACGGCGAGCACGGCGGCCTGCATAGCGGCAGTGGCTTGCGCACCGGATGCGGAGGAGATGGAAACTGGTAGTTTCCCCCCAATGCATTTTTGCTCGTTTCTTGGCGCATTGATCCGCATGAGGACGTCGTTCCTTAAGGAGGAAACGATTTCTTGGTTCTATACCCTCTCTCCTTAATAACTCCTTTGCCACATCAGCAAATTGCTGAGTTGTCACTATAATTAAGAGGGATAGAAACTATCATTAATATCTCATTAGGACTGCCCTTATTTGCCACTGCCATTACTATCTCCAATTCTCCATGCAAGCGGAAAAACAACACACGTCCATTATTCGGTAGATGATGATACACACTGGCATGCATACATGGTTGTCCACCTTATTTTATTCAAGTACTTCCGGAGCTAGCTAGGCTGCGGCTAGCTTATCAGCCGATATTGGGCGTCCCGGCGACGAGCCGACGACGGTGGCGTCGTCGACGTAGATGCGGACGCGGTCGCGGGGCGGTAATCCATGGTCACCAGTGAGCCCACGGGCACCACAACGATGTCGACGTCGGGCTTGTCCTTGAGGATCAGCTCCTTGGCATCCTCCACGCTCAGCCCCACCACCTCCGGCCACGAGGTCTTGCCGCTGCCGATCTCCGGTAGTTCCGCCGCCCTGGAGCTCATGGTCGGTCCTCGCGTCGTCGGTCGCAAACTGCGAATAGCTAGCTAGATCAGTTGATGATGCTATGGCCTGCGAATTGAAAGGAAACAAACTACAACGATTACTAGTTCTATATTATTGCAAAAAAAAAAAAAAAAAACACTACTATAACTGACCATTGTAGAGGCGGCTCCAGGTGCTCTGTAAGGGTGGTTGGGGAAGCCGCCCCTACGCATCTGCTTTTACAAATCAACAATTTGTGGCGGTTGATGATAGAACCGTCCTTACAAATATCATTTATAAGGACGGTTGATAATGAAACCATCCTTACAAATGATGATGGAACCGTCCTTACCAATAGCATTTCTAACGACGGTTGAAGATAGAACCACTCTTACAAATGCTAAAGACGGCTCCATCACCAACCGCCCCTACAGTGCATTTTCAAAAAAAAAATAAATACATTTATATGAAATCTGACCACAATATATATAATTATATATAACTAGCAGGTTACCCCGTGCTCGCACGGGTCAACATAGCAGAACTGTAGCACATCATATGATTATACATGAAACAAAAAATTAGCAAAATTAGCTATAAATAAGTTTTTATTGGAGCCCTTAGTATGACAAGGGTAGCATAGTACATGGATACTTCATTTGGATATGGAGGCTCATTTTGCCATGGGCTAAAGGACTTTCAATGTTTGTCAAAGCTGTCCACCAAGCGAGCGAGGCTTGTTGTGGATGTGTGCCGTCAGACTGATTATGATCATGGAAGATAAAGCGTCAAAGACCTGAAACTGCACAGGAAGACTGAAAATTATCTAGGTTACATGAAAAGGTTTAAGGATATACATTTGCAAACCAAAGAACAATATGAGAACAAAAACTAAATTAGCAGATATGGCCTGTTTGTCACTGATAGACATTGCAATCTGTTTTAAGTAAATCAAAGTCGGATTTTGATAGTCAACTGCTGCATACGTGTGTTGTTCTTCCTAGGAGAGCATTAATAATTTAACCATCATGCAATGCCCAAAGGATATACTAACTTACAAGAAACTACAGACTAAATGGTCCAGATAAAATATCAGAGGATACTATATTTTCTGCTTTTTCTACAACAGCAATATTGCAATTTAAAGGATATAAATACACTACCTTCTTCATCATGAGATTTATCAAAAACAAACTTTGCTAGCTTAGGGATGACTTCTGTGTCAGTATCAGACTCAAAGGTGAACCCGTGCCTAGTTAATGTCTCTTTCAGGACCTGAACAGATATGAGAGGAAAATCAAGTTAGACTTGTACTTTACCTAGTTATCATACGGTGCCACATATTAGTTTACAACGGAATCAGGAGGATGCACATGATAACATATATTAAAGTCTACGATGGTTCAGACTTCCATAATAAATGTCTATTAACACAAGATCAACTTTTGAAATCTAACATTGATTATAGCGGAAAAATTTACATAACTAGAAAAGGAAATTCAGGATTGCAGACGATAACCTGCAGAACTGAAAAGACAGTTCTTGATATTCCATCTGTTAAACAGCAAATAATGTAATGCAGTAACCATTCATACCATAAGTATTATATATGATCTTCGAAACTAAAGGGCAGATTCTCTGCTTAAAAAATTGGAGGGAGGATAAGGAGACATCCCATGTGAAGGGAGCTCAAAGCATTAGACTTCAGTATTGGGGGCAAGTGTTGGTACAGGCATGTGGTTTCAATACAATGCCACAAGGATTCCATCAAACAATGACAGAGTAAGCAGACCTCATAGTTGGTGATAATGCCATTGTGGACGACTAAGAACTCATCACCGGCACCAAACGATTGGGGATGGCTGTTCCTTGGAGCAGGCACACCGTGCGTGGCCCACCTGGTGTGGGCAATCCCAGCATGCACACTGAACGCAGCATCAAGGTTCACATCCTTCTCATCAACCTCTGAAAAAAAGGGAACACAATCACGGAAGCTGGAGTAAGATTTAGCTTCTGAGCTAGTAATATGTAGAAATTAAAATTCGAGACATTGATGAGAGCATAGATCCTGAATTTCAGGAGTCGACGGTTCTGGTATATGATGACGAAAGAAATGTCACACGGTAAAAGTAGAATAGAATCATCCAAAATCATCACTGACAGCAAGTAACAAAATCACTGACAGCAAGTAACAAAATCCCAAACCGCCGGTCAAAATCGAACTTTCCAGTTTATATAATAGCAGTTTACTCAAATAGAAATAATAGGCAATAAAGAAAAAAAATCTATACTCGCAAAGGTTGAGCAAGAGATAAAAATTTGGACCTGTCGTTGTTTACCATGTTATTCCTTTTATGTATGTGTAAAATATAATTCTAAAAAATAATGCATCTAGACTAGATTCCGTTCCAAGAACATGTACCATAGATTTGCAAGAACATGTACGGAGGGAGAGAAGATGGGGCCTACCTGTTTTCCTCCTCTCTTCCGAAGTCGTCACCGCCGCACGGACAGTTCAAGGTGAGGCGCTGCACGCAATAGGTCGCCGGCAAATGGGCTCACGGCGCCCACACGAGGCCACTCGACGGGGGCGCGTTCCACCAACGGGGAGCGCACGCTCCGGCGAGGGGGCTCGCGGCGGAGACGCTCTTCTTCTTCCTCCGGCCGCCGGGGCGTCGTTCCTCTATGCTCGGTTGTCGGTGGTGTGGAAGAATTGAACAAAATGGAGAAGACAAAGGAGGAAAGGAAGGTGGTGTGGAAGAATTGAAAGAACAAGAGAAAGGCAAAATGGAGAAGACAAAGGAGAAAAGGAAGGAGGTCAGGGGGTCTCCGGCGAGGGCCCTGGCAGCGGCGGCGCCATGGGAGCGTAGCTCTCTGTGCGGCGGATCCAAAGAGAGAGAAGAAAGGGGCAAGACTGGCTCTATGGTTTTCTGGGCGCCGGGTTTTGTTGCGGCGAAATCCGTGGAGGACCGTCGGGCCGGTTTCGGCCCAGGCAGGCAAGCGAACTCCCGGCCCAGGCCCACATTGCGGCCTGGGCGCGGGGGAGTGCTCGTATGGGCGCTATTGGGCCACCACGTGGTGGGCTGGTCGTGTGCATAGTGAAGTCTTTTGTTTTATTCTTTTTCAGATCAGAAGCAAATTTTGATGAATTTAAATTATATTTCAATCTCTGTTCAACTTTGGTATATGTTGGGGGAAAGGACCCTCGGCAGAAGCGCCGTTCGAACTAGTGCTCGAAATAACCCTCGCGCAGTCTATGTGTCTTTGCAAGGTCCCTCTCCTATTGGAGACCGTTACCCTAACCCCCGGATGCGGGTTCGACCCTCGTCGCTTTGTTGCATTTCCATGCAGGTCTAAGTCGACGGTCGCACTGCAGGAAACCTTCGCTGACTCACAACGCCACCTTCGCTTGGAGCGAAGGTTCAGGCAAGCGGCGAGTGTGCGCTCCCCCGGAGGCAAGCGAAGCCGAAGGTCCGGCGAGCACGGCCGAAGGTCAAACCTTCGGTCTTCTCCCCCGGAGGCAAGTAAAGCTGGAGGTCCGGCAGATGGCGGAGGGGCGTGGGCCCAAGGGCGAGCGCGGCCGAAGGTCAAAACCGCCGCACCTCTCCCCGAAGGTGAACAAGGGCCAGGTGGCGGCGCGTTGGAGGGTGGCCAATTAGGGTTTCCGCTTCAGCTGTGTATTTACGCTTTTGCCCTTCCTCCCTGCGTGGAGGCGAGGAATCTTTCCTGTACCCTTTTGTAATTTGGCCCGTGCCCCTTGGCATTCCCTATAAATACCAAGGGGATGAACAGTGTAAGGGGACGACTTTTTTGGAAATTGAGCATCTTCCACTTCCGCCTTACCTTCGCTACCGCTTCCGACGCTTGGCTGCCTTCGCTCTTCCCCCTGCACAAGTGCGGAGGTGGGGCAAGTGCGTTTCCAACAGTTTGGCGCCGTCCGTGGGGACTCGAAGTCTGAAATGGCGGGAAACAGGAGAGCACCTTCGACGAGGGACCAGCGCGTTGCTAGAGAGACGGCGGCGGTGGTCCCGCCTGCTGAGGAAATTGTACAGCCCTCGGGAGGAGAGAATGTCACCCCGGAACCCCAATCCCTGGGCCCCCAGGCCCGAGTGGCGACGCAGCCGCACCCACACACTTCGGGAGAAGGAGAGGGAGAAGAAGAAGAGGTGGGCCTCGAGGCCCTTGAAAGGCTCGAGGCTGAGCTGCAAGAGAAGAAGAGGCGCCTGGAACAGCTTGAGAGGCATAACCGACTGCGCTCGATCAGACAGAGGGCAGACGAGGCCAGGGAGCGGCTTCGCCGTATGGAGGAATCCCTCGCCGCGGCAGAAGCCGAAGCCGAAGGCTGGAATGATGAGGAGATACCCCCGCTGCAAGAGGGGAATGAGGAGCCGAATCAAGATAACCTTCGTCACCATCCACCACCCCCACCACCACCAGTACACCCAGAGCCATATCCTGTGAGACCCCCAAATTTCCGCCAACTCTACCCAGATGAGAGAGAACAAAACCTTCGCATTCAGCGAAGGCATCAGCAACACCAAATGCCATATGATTCAAAGTCACCACTCTCCCAAATACTCCAAACCCAGCCCTGGCCACCATGTTACAATCCACAAAACCTACCTCGCTATGATGGACTTTCCGACCCTCGCCAGTTCATCATGAGCTACGAAGCAGCAGTTGCCGCAGCAGGCGGTGATGAATCAACAATGGCAAAATCCTTTGTCATCATTCTGCGAGACATCGCACAAACATGGTACAGCAACCTTCGCCCCGGAACTGTGGATTCCTGGGCCACCCTCAGAGACAAGCTGTGTACAAATTTCAAGGGCATCACTCCAGCCCCGTCAAACCCCATCGAACTGTTCAATTGCAAGCAAGAAGAGCGCGAGCCCCTCCAAGATTACTGGCGGAGGTTTATTCAAATCAGAGCAAGAACCCCGGGCATATCCGACGAGGCTGTCATCCTCGCTGCAGTCAGCGGCCTCCGCCCGGGCCCGTGCTCTTCGAAATTTGCTCGGAAACCGGCAAATACAATCGAAGAATTGCACGAGACAATGGAAAGATACTGTAGAGCAGACATGGACTTCCGAGCGAAGTCTGATGCTCGGAGGTCTCAGCAGAGGCCACAGCCGAGACCTCAACCGAGAGAAGGCAACCTTCGCCAAGAGCAAAACAACGTCAGTGCAATCAACAAAGCAACAAATTATGAAGATCAAAGACGGGACGCTCAACACCCGAGCAGCCAAGCCCCGCAGGGTTTGCCACCTCCGCCGAATCAGCGGTACCAGCAGCGAGATCCTGCCAAAATGTATTGTCACTTCTGTGGAATGGGAAAGGGGCACACAACAAAGCAATGCTGAATGCTTCGCCAAGGGAAAAGAATACCAGGAATCCAGGAAAGCTGCTTCGTCAGACTCCCGAACCATCAACCACACAAGGAAACCAAGTTTCCACCCACCAAATCCACCATACCACTATACCCCCATAAACTACGGCCTACCTTCGCAACAACCCCCTTACACTCATCACCCACTCTACAACCAAACCTCTTATCAGCCAACCACCATCCCACAACGCCAAAATCCAACTTACACAGTTACATACCCAACCACCCCCCAAAACCAAATCCCAACAACCCACCAAGCCACCAACGCTCTGCCACCACCACCGCCAATCCCCGCGTTACCAGCACCACAACCTGTGAAAGCCGAAGCCCCGAGCCAAACGACCATCAACAATCCAACTTCAACCTTCGGTGTGATTCTAGCTATCACCGGAGGTTCAAATGAGGACCATGGTAACAAACGGCAGAGGAAGGAACATGCCAGACGCGTTCACCACGTGGCCATCGAAGGACCACATAAATTCGGTCGTTGGTCTCACATCCCCATAACCTTCGATTCCAGTGACATGAAGCTAAGAGATTACCCTCACACAGATGCTATGGTGATCGAAACCAACCTCGCTGGGTGGACTGTCACCAAAATACTGGTCGATACAGGAAGCTCCGCTGACATCTTGTTCGCTTCAACCTTCGACAGCATGAAGCTTGACAGGAACCTTCTGCAACCGGCCGACAACCCCCTATACGGTTTCGGTGGTCAACAAGTGAGAGCCGTCGGGAAAATTTCTCTGCCCGTGACCTTCGGCGACCAAATCAACTGCAGGACGGAACATATAACATTTGATGTCGTCGACATGTTCTACCCATACAATGCCATTTTTGGCCGAGGGGTCACAAACGCGTTCAATGCGGTCATCCATCCCGCCTACCTATGCATGAAACTTCCCGCTCCGAAGGGTGTGGTCGCAGTATTTGGGGACCAGGACATTGCAAGGACAGCTGAAGGGAACGTAGCCCCGGGGCAACGTAATGTACACAATTTGTCAAAACCTCAAACCCCCGGTATCAGCGTCGAGGGCGAGGTCTGCAATGACAGAGTGAAGGCAGCGCCAAAGGAGGAAACCAAACAAGTCCAACTCTTCGAGGGTAATGCCGAAAGAAAGGTGATCATTTCAGCCAATCTAGGCCCTCAATCAGAAGGCAACCTCGTCACCTTCCTCAGAGAAAATTCCGACACCTTCGCTTGGTCCGCAGAAGACCTAAAAGGAGTCAACAGATCAATGATCGAGCATAGCCTGAACATCAAAACAGGCTATCGCCCAATCAAACAAAAGCTTCGCAAGATGTCAGAAGAAAGAAAGGAGGCAGCGAAGGCTGAGGTAAAAAGGCTTCTGGACGCAGGCGTCATTCGCCCAGTCAAATACCCAACTTGGCTCTCAAATGTGGTCCTAGTCCAAAAGAAGAACAAAAAATGGCGAATGTGCGTCGATTTCACTTGCTTGAACAAAGCCTGTCCGAAGGATGATTTCCCCCTCCCAAACATAAGCACCCTGGTCGACAGAGCGGCAGGTTGCCAAATGCTATCCCTCCTTGATTGCTTCTCAGGCTATCACCAGATCTGGATGAATGAAGAAGACGAAGAAAAAACAAGCTTTATCACACCCTCGGGCACCTTTTGCTTCCGAAGGATGGCAGAAGGTTTGAAAAATGCAGGCTCAACCTTCGCTCGCATGACCTCCGAAGTTTTCAAGGATGAGCATGCTGTCTCCGCCTATGTTGACGACCTAGTCGTCCAGAGTGAACTAAAAGAGAATCCACATACCAGACTTATCGAGGGTATTCAGCAACCTCCGGTCCGCCGGACTGAAACTAAACCCAGAAAAATGTGTTTTCGGGTAAGCGAAGGTAAATTGCTAGGTTGCATCGTCTCAGCTAGAGGAATCGAAGCCAACCCTGAGAAGATTGATGCCATCATGAACATGGAACCTCCGGCGACCAAGAAAGCAGCTCAGCGTCTGACCGGTCGTTTGGCAGCACTTAGCAGATTCATCTCAAGATCCGCAGAGCGAGGGTTACCCTTTTTTTGAAACACTCAGAAGCAACGCTCCATTCAACTGGGGTCCCCAGCAGCAAAAGGCCTTCGAGGAGTTGAAAAAGTATCTGACCAGCTTGACTGCCCTAAACCAGCCCATACAAGGGAGACTTATTGTTACTCTACGTCGCAGCTTCGCCACACGCAGCAAGCGCAGTCCTCATCAAGGAGCTCCGCGAAAACAACAAACCAGACAAGCCCCAATCTACTATGTTTCAGAAACCCTCGAAGGCCCAAAGAGAAATTATTCAGAGCTTGAGAAAATAGCATACGCCGTCGTCATGGCATCAAGAAAGCTCAAGAACTATTTCCAGGCGCACGAGATCCAAGTACCT
Organism: Coix lacryma-jobi var. lacryma-jobi; assembly: GCA_009763385.1. Taxonomy (NCBI): domain Eukaryota; kingdom Viridiplantae; phylum Streptophyta; class Magnoliopsida; order Poales; family Poaceae; genus Coix; species Coix lacryma-jobi. The sequence continues at coordinate 18,054,790 of CM019826.1, forward strand.
TCGACGTACCCTCTCGAGAACATTTTCAAAAACAACGAAGCCGTTGGAAGAATAGCAAAATGGGCAGTCGAGCTTAACAGTTATGCTGTAACCTTCGTTGGCAGAACAGCGATCAAATCACAAGTGCTGGCTGATTTCATAGCAGAATGGACACCCGACCCTCGCCCGGTGAGCTGCAGCAGGACCAGTTTGGATCGTTTACGTCGACGGGGCCTGGGGTGCAACTGGAGCCGGTGCCTCGGCCATTCTAGTCTCGCCTTCCGGGTCGAAGCTGAGATACGCACGAAGGCTTGACTTCAAATGCACAAACAACTCCGCTGAATATGAGGCTGTGATTCTGGCACTTTCAAGGCTGCGATCGTTATCAGTCCGAAGGGCACTAATCAACACAGACTCTCAAGTCATTGCGGGGCACATTGAAAAGAACTACAAAGCAAAAGATCTCGTCTGGCGGATTGTGATCATCTTCGCAAGATCAAAAGGCCGAGCCATGTCTTTCCGTCGGTTGATGAAGTTCGTCGGATGAAGGTTGATGACGCAGAAGTTCGGAACTGTGCGATGCGTTTGCTTCGCAAGTTTTGGATCTCCGGAGGTGGCCGAGCTCTCGCCTTCGAAGAAGCTACCGAGGCTACACGCCAGGTTCGCATTCTTTTTAAGATTTTTGATTTTTGTTGGTTTGTTTTAGAGGGGTTGTTGTTGATTTTGGCGAGGTTTGTCTTTTGTTTTGCTTATAGGCTCGACGAGATGCAATGCCCTCGCCGAACGGTCTCTTTCCCCGGGATCGCGCAAAGTCAAGTTCCCCATCGAACTCAAACCCCTCCACCCAAAGGTGCGAGCCCGCAAAGCTGGGAACCGCACCTCGTCGAGGGCTACCTGGCTCAATATCTTGTGCGATTTCAACTGCGCCCTGGGCAACCATCGCACCAACACTCGGCGAGGCTCCGCCTCCAATGGACACCTCCTCATCCGTGTCATGTCCTTCAATAGAACCCTCGCTGCTTTCATCAGACGAACCCTCGCCGTCTCCCCCTCCTTTGCGTCCTTCTCCTCCACCTCATCATCATCAGATTCATCCTCGCCGCCCGAAATCTGGACTAAAGCGCCGATCCCCCCAACGCGAGGCACGCGTCCCCCGATTGCACCGGCACCTCGATCGCTTGGAGCTACGGCCAAGGAGGAAGTACCTGCAGCAACAGAGCCAGCAGCGACCTTCATCGCAAGCACCTTCGCTCGGCCACCAGCTCCGCCACGGCCTCGACCACGGCCTCTCTTCGGCTGAGAGACGATCTCCTTTTCTCCCGAAGCTTTACGCTTCCTCTTCTTCGGCGCGTCGTCGCTCGAAGGAGCGGGCCAGTCTGCGTACCGAATACCAAGAATGTCAAACATTCTGTTCACTCGACCTTCGCCGCCCACCAAGCTATGGATAGCCTTCACTTCCAGCGGGGAAAGCTTCCCCACAAGCTCGTCCGTCCACTGCTGAACTCGTTTGAAAACAGCTTCGTTCCTGTCCTCGTGCCTCGGAAATTTCTTAAGAGTTTTTTCCCAAACCTTCTCCAGATCCAAACTCGGTTTCTTCAAGCCCCTACCTTCGTACCTAGGGTCATTCTCCACAGTGAACCAAGTCCGCCTCCGGCCAAGAGGCCAAATCTTGGCACAGCAATATTCCTCCACTAAATCACGCGCACACTGAGAACGCGCAACGACCCTCAGGCAATCAACAGCAGCATGGGCCTCGATGCTCATCTTAGCTTCGGCGCTCACATCTCCAAGCACTGGAAGCTCGCCGCAAAGCTCGGAGCTATCACTGAGTTTGTAATAGAACCAAAACTCCTGCCACCCGCTGCTCCACTTGTTCTTCTGCGCTTGCACCGGCAGCTCCGCGCCGGCGCGATGGCAAAAAGTGTACACCGCGAACTGTCCAAGGCTGGTCTTGCCCTCGCTGTCCGTAATCTTGCGAGGCTGCAAATGAATGCGATGAGTGCGAACAAAACCCTCGACATGAGGGACGACCCCCTGAGACCTGCAGGCCCAGACATAGACCGACATCTTTGTGAAGCAAGAAGGCGTAAGCTGGTGAAACCGCAAATTGAACCTTCACAGGACCGAAGTCACGAAGGAGTCAGCTGGGAAGCGAAGACCAGCCGAAAAGAACTCTTCAAACACTACAACTTCATCTGCGTCCGGCTTCGGCACGGTCTCCCCGACACTGGTCCTCGCTTTTCCTTCCTCAATCCAGCCCCACCTCACAGAAGATGCGACCTCGCTGGCGCAAACACGGCTGAGACCGAACTCGAAGGCAATCCCCTCATCCGCCATAGTGGGAGAAATAGCGCGAGCAGTCTGCTTCAATCTGGCCATCTCTCTAGATCCTTACACTATCAAACAAACCCTCGCACGCAAGAGTGCTCGCCAATGCCCGTCTCAACCCTCGCACACAAGCTAAAACAAACCTTCGCTACAAGCAAATCGCAACAGCAGGACGGCTATAGCAGAGGGCACAATTCAAAGTCTTCACCCACCCTCTCTATTTATAGGCTGGGAGACGAGCCCCTCACCCAACGAAATCAGCTCGACAACCGAAAAACGCGGCGCAAAAAACGAAATAGGCTCCAACAGTACAAACAACATTACAACGGCCCAGCCCAAAGCAGTCGCGGGCGTCGCTGCCGAGGGTCCCGTTTGTTGTCCCCTTTGAAAGGCGCTGCTTGGGCCTAAACACAGGTTTTTAGATCCAAGACAACGAGGGGCTACTGTTGGGGGAAAGGACCCTCGGCAGAAGCGCCGCTCGAACTAGTGCTCGAAATAACCCTCGCGCAGTCTATGTGTCTTTGCAAGGTCCCTCTCCTATTGGAGACCGTTACCCTAACCCCGGATGCGGGTTCGACCCTCGTCGCTTCGTTGCATTTCCATGCAGGTCTAAGTCGACAGTCGCACTGCAGGAAACCTTCGCTGACTCACAACGCCACCTTCGCTTGGAGCGAAGGTTCAGGCAAGCGGCGAGTGTGCGCTCCCCCGAAGGCAAGCGAAGCCGAAGGTCCGGCGAGCACGGCCGAAGGTCAAACCTTCGGTCTTCTCCCCCGGAGGCAAGTAAAGCTGGAGGTCCGGCAGATGGCGGAGGGGCGCGGGCCCAAGGGCGAGCGCGGCCGAAGGTCAAAACCGCCGCACCTCTCCCGAAGGTGAACAAGGGCCAGGTGGCGGCGCGTTGGAGGGTGGCCAATTAGGGTTTCCGCTTCAGCTGTGTATTTACGCTTTTGCCCTTCCTCCCTGCGTGGAGGCGAGGAATCTTTTCTGTACCCTTTTTGTAATTTGGCCCGTGCCCCTTGGCATTCCCTATAAATACCAGGGGATGAACAGTGTAAGGGGACGACTTTTTTGGAAAATTGAGCATCTTCCACTTCCGCCTTACCTTCGCTACCGCTTCCGACGCTTGGCCGCCTTCGCTCTTCCCCCTGCACAAGTGCGGAGGTGGGGCAAGTGCGTTTCCAACAGTATACATGATTTTGTTACCTACATATACGTACAACAATTTCCAGGGCTTTTTTATTAGAGCCATATTTAAATTCCTTTGTCGTACAAAACTCTCTCAAAATTTGAATTTCAAATCTTTGACCATATAAAAAAGCGTCAAATGAAGGGATGGCCTATACAAAAGATGTGCATGATGTTGCTACCTAAATTTTGGTACTCAATACTTCCTCACTAGAGATCATTTAGTGTGCCAAATTTCATCTGCGAGCTGTTGGACTCTAAAATTCCTAGAACTAAAAAAAATTCAGTAATTCAATAGTTCTTCAAAAAATCCTAAAATTTGGTGCGGTGACATGTCTTGGCCGCCTAAACTCCAGGAAAAAATATGAAACGATTTCAACAAAGTGGCATCGTAGATGCTTCACAAGTGGACACATCTAAATGAGATTAGTGAAAGATTGGAGTAGATGTGGACAATGTGTGCTACGACAGTTTCAAATAAAGGAATGACCAAAACAAAAGTTGTAGATAATATTGTCCCCTTCAACTTTGGTATTCAAAACTTTTTCATAAGGGTCACTTTTAAATCCCTTATCAGCACAAAACTCTCTCAAAATTTGAATTTCAAATCTTTGACTATATAAAAAAGCGCCAAATGAAGGGATGGCCTATACAAAAGATGTGCATGATGTTGTTACCTATAACTTTGGTACTCAATACTTTCTCGAGCTACCGAACTTTAAAATTCCTAGAACTTAAAAAAATCAATAATTCAATTGTTTTTTCAAAAAATCCTAAAATTTGGTGTGGTGACATGTCTTGGCCGCCTAAACTTCAGGAAAAAATATGAAATAGTTTCAATAAAGTGGCATCATAGACGCTTCACAAGTTGACACATCTCTTATAGGGTTTAAGTGAGATTTGTGAAGGATTGGAGTAAATGTGGACAGTGTGTGTTACAACAGTTTAAAATGAAGGAATGACCAAAACAAAAGTTATAGATCATGTTGTTCCCTTTAACTTTTGGTATTCAAAACTTTTTCATAGGGGCCACTTTTAAATCACTTAGCGGCACAAAACTCTCTTAAAATTTGAATTTCAAATCTTTGACCATATAAAAAAGCGCCAAATGAAGAGATAGCCTATACAAAAGATGTGCATGATGTTGCTACCTACAACTTTTCTAACTCAACACTTCCTCACTGGAGGTCATTTAGTGTTCCAAATTTCATCTGTGAGCTGCCAGGCTTTAAAATTCCTAGAACTTTAAAAAAATCAGTAATTCAATAGTTTTTCAAAAACTCCTAAAATTTGGTGTGGTGACATATATCTTGGCCGCCTAAACTCCAGGAAAAAATATGAAACGATTTCAACAAACTGGCATCGTAGATACTTCACAAGTGGGCACATCTCTTATCGGGTTTAAGTGAGATTTGTTAAAGAACCCACCGTAAGGGCAGTTGGTTATTGAACCGCCCTTACAAATGATCCCACTGTAAAGGCGGTTGGTGATTGAGCCGCCCTTACAGTGGACATTTATAAGGACGGTTGGTGATTGAACCGCCCTTACAAATGCCCACTGTAAGGACGGTTGGTGATTGAACTGCCCTTACAGTGGCAGCGTATTTGTAAGTGGGCATTTGTAAGGGCGGTTGACAACCACCGGCCTGGGCATGCCACTGTAGGGGCGGCTACATCAACAACCGCCCCTACAGTAGAATGCCTAAGTGTTTCCTTAGAGCTTTTTTTACGTAATGAACTTAAGGTATATATAGATATCACTACTCACGCGGTGTTGTTTGGGTGAAGGTGATATAATATATATATATATATATATAATATATATATATAAAAGAACTACTATTTAGGATATAACACTCTAAATAATATTTAGAGCATCGGTGGAGCATCTCAAATCCCACAACCGTAAATGTTGTTACCAACAACCATCTTTCTGTATGCACTAGCAAAGCGATCCCGCAACCGTAAATATTTCAGTCCGCAACCGTAAATATCGTAGAAGGAAGAGAATGATCTGGATAACATTTACGGTTGTGGGATGAGAATTAGCAGTAACTTTTACGGTTGCAGATGAGAGAGAGAATGGTGTGGCTGTCATTTACGATTGTGGGATGAGAATTAGTAGTAACTTTTATGGTTGTGGGAACTGATGGATAGTGATGCTCTAAATAATATTTAGAGCGCTGCGCTTCAAATAGCGGAGTCCTATATATATATATATCACGGCTCAACAATAATGCATCATGCATATTATATACGGTACACGAGGAACACGGGGTGGCCCCTGCAGCCAGTAAGGGCCTGGACGTGGTTGGCGACTTCGCGTATGAGTAGAGTCTGGCTCGTATCTAAGAGCCTGGCTCTCATCATAAGATAGGTTAAGTGTATGCAACATTATCATATTCTGTTGACTGCATCTACCAAGTCTAGCTTAGAAGAGATGTTGTTTAGTTATCTGTATGAAGTTACGTTGCACGAGATAAAAATAATACATGGTTATGATTTTGATTTTTATTTTGTACACGTTTTTTTTTAAAAAAATGGAAGACTTCCCGCTTCTGCGTCACCGCACACAACGTTTACATTATTACATAAATTCAGCAATATTGCTGATGAAACAGGCAAAGAAATGTAAAAATTACGCATGACAAAGTCTATTATTAAATTTCCATCCATGAGAAGCAAACGGCTCCAGCGCGGCGGTTTCTATTTTTTTGCTCGCTAAGCGGAAAGACTCCTTCGTTTTGTCGTCATGCTGCAACAATGTCCAAAATCGAAACCAGTATGTTCCCCTGAGAATAGCCTGCATAAAAGATGTATATTTGCAATTTTGAAAAGTTAGATCATTACGACATCTCTAAATTGCCCAACATAAAGCAGCTACCCCAACCAGAATATGGTTTTTCTCTTTGAAATTAAAATTTGATAGTCAACTCCCTAGCACGTGGGATACAGAGTTGGGAGGGGTTAACCCAGTAGTTTATCCCCCACTAGAGCTCTCCGAAAAGAAATATTCAATGGTGTTGATTCCATAACATTGGCTACTGTATCATGTGGACGATTTGTAATGTTATAGAGTGTTGGATATATATCTTTTAGTGGGCGATTGTCTACCCATGTATCTTCCCAAAATCTTGTTTGTGATCCATCATTAATTTTAAAGGATCCACAAGCCAAAACCCGATCTTTTACTTTTACTAGTATAGTGCCCGTGCTAACGCTACGGCTTCATTTTAGGGCTGTACTTGAAAAAAAAACAAATTTTGCTATTGAGCTATTTGGTTTTATTGCTACGAAACAACATGTTTTCTTAAAATTTTCTGCTTTCAAAGCTAAATTTTGAATGACCATACATATACAACATCTTATTTTAGTCAGTGACCATAATAATTGAAGACATCCAAAATGTAGAAGTTCAGTTACATGCAACTCAGGGCAACATCTTTTTAGAACAACAGTCATCAGACATAAGACTACCCTAGTACAACCATAAGCATATTTATATATTATTAATAAAATTAGTAGATGGAAGATGGTTTGATACAAAAGACTTCATCCACTCCAATGCTCGAAATCAAGATGGGAACCTAATCCTGCAACCGAATGGATAAGTTATTAGAACGTTGATTCTTACTGTAGTGGTAAAGTATAATTTCAATGGTAGATCTTTCTATTAGTTTTGACGAAAAAAAGTAAAGATGCACAACATTAATATTTTTTATACGAGCTGATAAACTAACATGACTTCTTTTATCAGAGATACTAATTCGATAGTATGGATAAATATGGGGAAATAGATTTGGTCATTTGATTGAAGCACTTACTCTCGTTCCGATCTGCAAGATCACCTCCAAAAAACTCTTCCTGTAGGCTCACAGTGGGTGCTATCTGGTAAGGCATGTGCGACATATATATCATCCAATTCGGGATACATAAATCACTACTAAGAAACACTGCAACAGTACAAGCAGGTTGAAGCTTCAATTAGAATGAGTTCTTGGCCTAAATCACTACAACTTCCTAGTTATCAACAGGAGCAAATTTTGAAGTTAACACGGTCAAAATACATAATACTTTAGAACTGTACAGCACACAGCCAAAACCTGATAGGCAACTTCAGAAAATCCTAACTTCCAAACCTAATGACCTAAAATTATAAAATTTTGAGATAAAGAAGATATGTAAGTTATCTACAAGTTTTGTATTGTCAAGGTTCGTAGAAAGGGTAGTTTAAATCATGAAAATATTTTCCAACTAAAACTGTACCAGCAGGAATTTTCAGCACACAAGTCAAGGTTCGTAGAAAGGGTAGTTTAAATCCTAACTTTCATGCATTTGAGTACTTAAATTTATATTAGGACAACACACACATGCTCTAGTTACAAGGTACACAGATCAGCAACATACCATTTTGTGCTTCTAGATAATTATCAGGAAGTGTCTTTCTTCAAGATTATTTTACCCACGAGGATTCACTTCAGCTATTAAATAATGGAGAAAACTAACACAAGATTAGATTCAGAGGGAGCATATATTAGTTGGAAAGCTATAAATAGTGTACAGCTTCATTACATAATCATGCTGAGGTACATAAAGGCAAACATGCTAAAGCAATATCTGAAACTGTAGGACAGCAACAGTACCATCACTTAGGAAAAATCATAATGGGACCTATAGACCATGAAAACTGTGTTCTTTAACATTTTAGAAAACTCATAAAATTGTCTATAACTTTGTAAGGTCTGGTTTCTTAGTTAACAGTGTCGAAAAGCACAAAAACAACATTGCTTATGAAAAACTGGTTTCTTAGTTAACAGTGTCGAAAAGCACAAAAACAACATTAATATCTGGAGTTCTAGCCATCCAAAAATATTATTCTTTAACAATTTAGAAAGCTTATGAAAAGCACTATAATGTTATTAGATCAGATCAAAGCAAGGAACATTCAGACCAAAGCAGATCAATTAATATAAAACTGTAGGCTCAAACGTAATTAGATCAGATCCGAATACAAATAACAAAAGCATAATGAGAAGAGAATTGGGTGGACATATCTGTTGGGTGGCCAACGAAATTATGATGAAGAGGCCAATGAAGACCCGAGAACACCTGGCGTGCGGCGACAGTGACCTTGGCTCCTGGCATGATGGAACAGGGGCCGTCTGGCGGTTTCAGCAACGGGATGGCGTTGTGGCTTTTGGCAGGGACGACCAGACCTAGCCTAGCGTGACGGAGCAGGGAACAATTTGACGATGCAACAGAGCATGGGGAGAAGAAGGCCCACCTGCCAGCGCATTTCTAATGGGGCGCGGTCGGCTTGTGGCATCACGTGGAGATGAAGTCGCTCTACCTCCAACGTCGGGCTGCCGCACCGCCTCCACCACCATTGGGACACCACAGTTCCTCTGCCGCAGTGACGTCGTGCTATCTCTGTAGTTGGGAAGTCGCTCTGTCTCCTCTGCTGGGACGCTGCTCTGCATCCTCCGCTGGGAAACCCAAAAGCAAGCACTTAACTCTTTTTTATCCTTGCTTAAATAAATATTATATTCAGTTTATCAAAAACCTAAATATTAAATGTTCTTGCCGTACTCGTAGCTCCAGATCCATTCAAAAATTCTTGGAGCCAAACAATCAAATAAAACTGCACAAATATTCCTCAATATATGTTTCCACAAAAATACTAATTCGATAGTATGGATAAAAAAATGGGAAAATAGATTTGGTCATTTGATTAAAGCACTTACTCTCGTTCCGATCAGCAAGATCACCTCCAAAAAAACTCTTCCTACTCTTCCTGTAGACTTGATCTCATTAGCTGTCATTGCCCTCAGGTTGTCTGTGTCTCTGCATTTGGTTGTACCACACGCCAATGGAATAAGCCTGCAGGGTTCATAAACAGATCTAACACAAGAATATAAAAGATAATACCACACTAAAATAAGTCTGGATCTGGTTTAAAATAAAATGGCAACAAATATTGAAATCAAATCCTATTCCAATACAATGATATCAATTTCTTTCTACTTCAAAATCCTATTCCAATACACACGTAATATTTAAGAAAATACCAGACATTGTTGATGTAGTCGCCGTTTTCTTTCTCGCCCTGTATTCACGTTGCTTTCTATTCTGTTCTTCTCGTTGCTCAATGCTTTCTTCCGCCCTTTTTCGCGCCCGGTATTCCAGTTGCTTTCTATTCCTCTCTTCCCTCTTTCTCAACTCATCATCAGCTGCTGATGTTCCATTTGCTGTGATTATAGAATGGTAGTTTGAGATGTTCATAAAATAATTTGAGAAACTAACCAGTACGATGGCAATGAACATACCCTGACTGATGATGTTTGATATGTCGCTGAATGCAGCACGAGTTTATGTCCTCTCCCCCATAGTAGCTCACATAAACTGCAGTACAAATTGAACTGCTCTCAATCATCCATTGTGTCAATTTTGTTTAACTGCACTAAAACCAAGAGGACAGTAGAGGGAGACTACCAGCAACAAAGATTGAAGAAATAGAACTCTGGAGACTACCACTGAACTACTACCATTATTGTTGATCCCAATATATAATGTAATGCCTGATTGCAATAATAAAATTTAGAGACTACTACTGAACCTTGAGATGCTGCTAGGGTGGACGTCTGATGCCTAATGGATTCAACTTTTTGTTTCAGTTAGTTTAGTTGTTTTCGGTTAGTTTAGTGGTAATCGCCATCTATGAAAATCTGGGAGGAAAAAGGGAATTATGTTTCGGAAGACGTACCTGCCCTCTCGCTTGTCGGCTGGCCGCGAACTCTCGGAAGTTTCAATGGCGCCGCCTGGCCTTGACACCTTGAACTCAAGGGGTCGTGGCTTCGCAGTGGCGGACCCAGGATTTTAGCATAGGGTATGCCGTAAAAAATTTTCTTATGCAATTTGGTAAACTATATTAAATTCGGTAAAACCATATTCTAATTCGGTAAAACCAAATACATTAAATAACATGAGAAGCATTAAATTCAAAGAGTAAGTTAGAAACAATGCTAAATATTGGTATAAATTGCTCAAATAAAGTACAAATATTTTGAAATATAGCCATAGAGAAGACTTACATTAATACTACTTGTTTATTGGCCGCTTCTCTGTTGAGTGTTGAACGGACTCACAAACACCGGAATTCTAGAATACGATTACACTAACGAACTAAAATACAAACGAATCACTCAAAAATTAGTAGATAAAAAAATGAGTACTGTATACAAGTTTTTTTTATAAATAATAAATAAAAAGAATAGCAGATCAATACCTGCAATTGCAACTGGGCACTCGAGACTCCGCTACGGGCTACACGGCTGTGATTTCATCGACACTCGGCACCGTCGGAAGTCCGCCATCCGCGCCACCGTTGAACGTTGGTACTCGGCAGACCTGAGCCAAACCATCTGACGGCCGATGCCAGACGCCCCGAGTCCCGAGACGATCTACCGAAGTGCCAAAGCCTGATGCGATCTGTGAACTGGTGTGGGCGCCGAGAAAATGACTATTATAAGACTGCTAATGTGATGGTTTCTCCGAAATAAGACTCCTAATATTAGTTTTGCTCAAATAGGACTCCAAACAATTATCATAAACTATAATAGGATTTTGATCCTTTTTAATCTCTTTTGAACTTTAAATACATGTATTTGTTTCTAAAGTGACCTTTTTACCCCTCATTATTTTTTTTACCCCTGCAGATTAGAGTACTTGGGTTGATTAGATTAGAGGAGTAGTATAGATTGTTAGCCGATCAGTGAAGAATGGCCGGAGCCAAGAGAATCCGGCTGTTATGCCTGTGGCTGGGCGTTGTCGTCTTGGTGGCGCTCGGGAGTGGCGGCGGCGTGGAAGCGAGGGAAGCAGTCCCTGGGATTCTACGAGCTGCGGCGGGGCGTCCGCCTGCCCGCCGCCGCCATGGCGTACTACGATGACCTGGCCGAGATGTACGTGGGCCGAGATGGAGAGACGAAGCAACGTACGCTAGATGGGGAGGACGGGGAGAATAAGCATCGTACGTGATGTACGTGACTGGGAAAATAAACAAAAGGGTGATACGGTCAATACAATACAATATATATATTCAAGGATTATAAAATTGATTCAAAGAAAAAACAATGTCATTACAGCTTATGTTAACATTTGGAGTCCTATTTTAGGAGTATAAAACGTTAGGAGTCCTATTTCGGAGAAACCAGCACATTAGAAGTCCTGTAATAGCCATTTTCTCGTGGGCGCCGTCGGAGGAGAGTTCGATTAATGGGCAGATACATGGGAGAGGGAAGAGGGAGACGCGACGACGGGCACAGGTTGCGGCGGTGGGCACAGGTCACGGCGGCGCGTGCTTCGGAGGAGAGTTCGAGTAGTCTGCGAGTACGTGAGGGAGGGAAGAAGGGAGACGCGGTGGTGGAGATTGTCCGCGGCGGCGGACATGGGTTGCGGCGGCGCTTGCTTCGAGGGAAGTTCGGCGGGTACGTGGGAGAGGGAAGAGCACACACGCGCGGTGGGCACGGGTCACGGCGGCGCGTGCTTCGGGGAAGAGATCGAGGTGTGCGGTGGGCATGGTCACGGCGAGTGATGACGTTGATCCAAAGATTATTGGCCGTTGGATTTGAGTGATTAAGAGCAAGGAGAGTGTAGTGTTGACCTGCTACGTTCTTTTTCAAGGTGTGTTGTTTGTAAATACATTTGTTTTGGTATACTTAGCAAAGTTCTTAACTGCGGGGGACATTAGTTGTGTGAGTCTAGCAAAGTTTAGTACTGGTGTGTATTATAGTAGTGGAGATGGGCCCCATCCAAAAATGAGAGTCATTGGCTTTAACATAGACTTGTGAAAGAGATTTTGAGCTTAGATACTTGTTTCTAAGCAAGGTTTGCCAAGTTCCTTCTTCATTAAGCAATTTTTACAATCCACTTGCTTAATAAACATTTATTCTGAACTTCGAGATCAATGATCCCAAGTCCTCCTTAGTCCTTAGGATGACATAATATGTCCCACTTTGCAAGACGATACTTCTTTTTATTTTTTTCACCTTGCCAAAAAAATCTAGATCTGTAATAATCTAGTTTTTTAAGAACACCTTTGGGTAATTCAAAAAAAGACATCATGAACATGGGTAGACTGCTAAGAACTGAATTTAGAAGGACTAATCTACCTCCATAAGATAAATGTTTCGCTTTCCAGCAACTCAATTTCTTTTTGAACCTCTCTTCGATGCACCTCCAATCTATATTATGGAGTTTTTTTTATGATGCATTGGTATGCCTAAATATCTAAAGGGATATTTACCAGCATCACATCCGAAGAGCTCTATGTATTGGCCCTCAAAATCTTTAGATTCGCCTAAACAAGAGATTTCACTCTTATGGAAGTTAATTTAGACCAGACAACTGTTTGAAAACACACAACAAAAGTTTTATATTTTTTGATTGTTCTAGGTCATGATCCATAAAGATAACAGTGTCATCTGCATATTGTAGAATTGACAAGCCATCATCAACAAGTTGTGGGATGACCCCTTTATTTGTCCATCATCATTTGCTCTTTTAATTAAGAGAGCAAGCATATCTGCTATGATGTTAAACAAAATAGGTGACATTGGGTCACCCTGACGTAGACCATTTTTCGTTTGGAAGTAGTGTCCAATATCATCATTAACTTTGACACCAACACTACCCCCGGTGACAAAGCTCTTAATCCATTTGCACTATTTTGGCGAAAAGCCTTTCATCCTAGGTTTGTTGGAGAAAAGACCACTTGACTTACCATAGGCTTTTCCAAAGTCAATTTTAAAAATCACCCGTTAAACTTTTTAGTGTGCAATTCATGCATGGTCTCATGTAATATGACCACACCCTCCATTATTTTTTACACGTATACTGTTAAAGTTATTATCTTACCTTATTATGGGTTAAACTTATTTAAAACATATTAATATCACTTAATATTTACAAATCCTACACTAATAACATCATTATCTGAGTAATCACCTGCATTCCGCAAGCCTAACTCTCGATAAACGTCCAAAAGTACCAGTCCAAGACATATATATATACGTTATCATCACTACCTATGCGTATGCGCGCTCTCTGTACTTGCTCTGTGCCAAGTGGTTCATCAGTTAAGGTCTGATACTGATCGTTTTGCTCTGATAGATTAATTGAGTGTACTACTAGTGCATATATATATATATATATATATATATATATATATATATCCAGGTCACGCGCTAGGCGTGCGGCTCCCTCATCAGCTCGTCGTGGATGGATCGGATGCACTGCACACAAATACACTCCAATCTACGTGGTTTGAGAGAGATTAAGGTGTAATTTAGTTCAAATTCTCCTCCAATCCAATCCACACCCACGTGAATTGAGATTTATTTAGGTGCCAAATAAGACCTTAATATTCTGGCGTGGAGCCCAGTCACCCGACCCGCCCACGCCGGCGCCCATGCACCATGTGCTTCCCGACGGCGGGTCTCGACTGCTCCACCACTATCACGTTCGCCATGCCGCCCTCGTCCACTATCACATGGACCCCGCTCGTGTCGTCGTCGGCACTCGATCTCTGCCGCATCGGCAGCCGCGCATGTGCACCATACCTTCGCTTCACGCCACGCGCGACGGAGCTGCACCCGGATCGGACGAGCGGCTAGCCCCTAGCCATCAACGACACTGCATCTTTCAAATTAAAAAGTTATCAACTACAAACTTTCATAATAATTTGTCAAGATCTAAAAAATTTATTTTAGTTATTTCAGATTCTTGTATTGTTCACAAATTTTATATATCACTCTTTTAGTTTCATAAACTGCTGGTGGGATATTTAAGATCTGTGAAAAAAAATATTTTAGCTTTATCAAATGAAAAAATCACCAAAAATAAAAATTGTTCATCTTGATAAGTTAAACAACGAACTTTGTAGTCAACATTTTTTTTATTTGAATTAATTTACTGCTTTAAAATTTGATTTAAAAATTATCTTTGCCGAGTGTTAAAAAAACACTTCACAAAGACCTCTTTTGTCGAGTGTCAAAAAAAATTACACTGGTCCCTATAGTTTACACAGGTCTTGGCTCTAATACCGATTTCCCAGACAAGCCGTATGGTTACTTTCTACTTGGCTGTGTTTAGTTCCGAGAATGTTTTGAGAAAAGTCCTGTAGCATTTTTGTTGTTATTTAACAAACTTTGTTTAAACATAGACTAACTTGGCTCAAAAGATTCGTCTTGACATGTACATACTAAAAGTATAATTATTTATTTTTTTACCTATATTTAATGCTCCATGCATACATCTAAAAATTGATGTGACGGGAAATCTAGAAAAATTTAGAGAAATTTGGGGAAACTAAACAGAACCTGAATTTCTCCATCTAAAAACCCCAACACCGCCGCTCGCCTACACAAGTACTAGAAACGAAAAACCGGCCCGCCATCATCGCATCCTACTAGGGTTTTGGTATTCGGCTCGAATGAACCAGATTTCGCCCATTTCAGTAAGACCTGAGACAAAACCAGAGCGGCCAAAAAAAAATTGATCCACTTCAAATTTTCAGCCCAGCATATATAAGAGCAACTCCAATGGTTTTGTAAATGGACTTTGCATTCTTATTTTTGTAAAAAAGTCTACAAAACTCCTATCTAACGGTTTGACAAATGGGCTTTGTATTTTTGTTAACTTGGCAAAATCCTAAGATAGATTGACATATATGCAAGCTCACGATTGGCTTGGCATTTCGTCTCGTGTACTACTCCCGCGCGCGCTCTTCCCTCCCGCGACGCCGGGTTTCCTTTTTTAGATTTTAGCAAGTTAATTTTGCCAAACCGTTGGAGATAACTTTTTTTTCTCCTCCCCATATTCTTTTGAGAGTTGGCAAATTTCATGTTTTGCCAAATAAAAAATGCAAAACCGTTGGAGTTAGCCCACAAATAGTCAAATACTACCCTTTGGTATAAAAACTGCAGCCCCAATTTAGAAACCATAACTTTTCTTATTTTCCCGTTCTCTTCCACCTTGTGGCGTCCGGCTGCCGAACGAACAGCTGGTTTTAAATGGAAGAAAAAAGTGTAAACAAACAACTGACCCCCCTTGGTATATTCATTCGTGCAAGTATGGGCAACATTTTGGTTGATACATTCATTCTATGCAAGAACGATGCCTTTATTTAGTACAGTAGTAATTCATATATATAGGAAGGAAACACGAACAGATCCCTAGCTTATTCGGCAGATACACGGACATGATGAATACAGATAGATCCATTATCCGAGTTATTCATTTTTAATTATAGAAAATATTCAGTTCGATCTGGAGCAAGGAAGGATCGGAACCGAAGCTAGGCATCATCGATCCAGCAGCCTCTTATTAATTATATATCAGCCGACGCTGGGCGTCTGGGCGACGGTGTCGACGAAGATGCGGACGCGGTCGCGGCGGTAATCCAGGGTCACCGGCGAGCCGACGGGCAGCACGACGATGTCGGCGTCGGGCTTGTCCTTGAGGATCACCTTCTTGGCTTCCTCCACGCTCAACCCGACCACCTCCGGCCACGACGTCTTGGCGCCGCCGCACTCCGGTGCTGCCGCTGTGGAGCTCATGGTGGTGGTCGTCGGTCGCGAACTGCGAATAGCTAGATCAGTTGATGTTGATGATGCTGTGGCCTGCGAATTGAAAGGAAACAAACTACAACTACTAGTTCTATATTATTGCAAAAACAACTTAAACTTAAGGTACGTATAGATCACTCACGTACGGTTTGGGCGAAGGCGACGATATATGGCTTGTTATGGTGTGCTTCTTGTACTGCTGCTGGTTAAGCGAGTTATGCACCGGTGAGGTATTTATAGATCGAGCTGCTAGCTGCAGGCACGATGTGTGTGTGTTCATCAGAATTATTAGCCTTTAGCTAGCTAGGCATATAATTGCAAAAAAAAAAAAAGGAAAATAATGTTGATGGACGGTGCCACGAAATCGTAGCAGCTCAACCGCTCAACAATAATGCATCATGCATATATATACGCACGAGGCACACGAGGTGGCCCCTGCAGTTAGTAAAAAACAAGAAAAGATAGCAACGCTACAGAAACATCCATGGTTTCTCGCCTGCAACCAAATAGCTAGTCAGCAGCTTCAGTACGCGTAGCTGACACACTGACAGAAACTTGACACTGACTGAGAGATTGTATTCCTTGGGTGAAGCTAGTATGGGACAAGTACTATGCAAGGGACGGTAGACATGTTAGGAAACAGATAATTGCTACGAAACTTCAAGATAATCAGAAATAATGCCACGCAGCAGGCTGCCATGCCACCATGACCCACCTTCAATTTTATGTAAAGAGATCCAATTGGTCGAAGTACTGGGTGCTCCCCGCTCCGCCGGCGGGCCGGGAGCGCCCCTTTTGCTCGGGCGGCTGGCCGGCCGTGAGCGTTCCCCCTGCCCTCCATTCTTTGGGTGGCTTTCGTTCCCCTCTTGTCCCCCCTAGGTTACTGGCCTCTTCTTCTGTTGACTCTCAAAAGTGTCCCAAGCATATAATGGATTCCACCGTAAGTTTTTATCGTCAAGATGGCTAGAAAGCATGCTTGAATTGTCGTATTTGGAGCCGAAGTGAAGAACAACTGTCCCTGAGCACTTTATATATGACGAGTAGGATGTTTTGAGACTTTCCGAGCAGGTTGAGTTTGGTCGCTTGATCCGGTCATTGTTGCAGATGTCTTCCGACCAGATAGGCATCTTGAGAGATTTTCGACCAGGTAAAACTGGTCGGAGGCGGCAAGACAACAATAGAGACCAACTCTACTGAACCTGCATATATATATATGTACAAGATGGAAATTGCATGTATATGCCATAACCGAATAAACAAGTCCTATTTGGAGATTTATTCGGTTAGAAGTCTTATTCGATCGTACAAGATGGAAATTGCATGTACATGCCATAACCGAATAAACAAGTCCAATTTGGAGATTTATTCGGTTAGGAGTCCTATTCGATCGTACAAGATGGAAATTGCATGTACATGCCATAACCAAATAAACAAGTCCTATTTGGAGTTTTATTCGGTCAGGAGTCCTATTCAGTTACGGAAAGACCAGCCGCCCTATAAATATAAAGGGTGACGGCTGATTGAGATCCCAATTATCCAATCGTCAAACCAATCTACTACAACCCTTCTACCATCTTCTCCAATCTCATGTTGTTCATCCCTTGATCCGATGACCAAGGATGGCGCCCAAGGCTCGTCGGCCGACCTAGGACAACCTGGCGACGTCCTTGCCCTGACGGGGTCCCTCCCAGGCAAGAGCTTCGACGGTTTCTTTGCTAGTTTGCCCGAAAACTAGTTGTTCTTCACCACATAAGTGCGATAGCTATCCTTTGCTGGTTTGCTTGTAAACCTAGCCGTTCTTCACCACGTAAGTGTGACCTCCTCGCTGCGTTCTTCGGTCCGTAGCGACCCGGGCGTCCAAAGCCCTAGCTGGTGTGTGATCCGGAACCATTTCGGCGTCAACACACTTTTTGGCGACTCCACTGGGAAGAATTTGCTTCGGTTCTACTTTGTAGCCGAATCTTCTTGCCCTAGCCCTATTCTTCACTGATCTATCGTCTTGTGCTCGCCATTACCGTTGTATTCGGCCCAAAGGGCCGATCACATCTGATTTTGACCTCTTGTGATCTTGTTTGTTATTTTGCAACACGACACGCTTCATATTGGAAAATTCAGCAAGGCGGTCAAGCCCTAAATCATGGAGTACCAAGGTGTCACATCGCAAAACTACTACAATTACCCCGAGGTACAACTTGCGAATACATCTTATAGTTATAATAATTATTTTGCAAGTTCTATGAACTCTTATGTTGGTGTTGCTAGCCATAATGATAGTAGATATGTTGCATCGGTTAATACTTTTGCTAATGCTCCTCATCATACATATCATAATCATACATATTATGGTCAAGAGCCATTGTCAACTATGAATTCTTTGAGTTTTAATGATACTAGCAACATACAACATGTAAATTCTTCATCGGCTATAAGTTCACAATACATGACATCACCACAAGACATGCCGATGAATGAGATAATTGGCTACGACAATGATAATTATTTAGCCAATTGCTCTCAAAATTCAGCATCAAATGCAAGTGCTACTACTCATAATTCGGCCTCATATGTTGGTAATAACTATGGCCGAATGCATGAAAATTCAGCAAAACATTTAAGTGCAAGCACTTATGATTCGGCTTCACATGTTACTAGTAACCATAGCCGAATCAACGAAAATTCAGCACCTTATGCGAAGATCACTCCTCACAATTCGGCTTCAAATTTAACTCAAACCCATAGCCGAATTAATGAAATTCCAGCAAGACATTCGGGTGCTAAAACTCATGTTTCGGCCCCACATGTTACTAATACCTATAGCCTAATCAATAAAAATTCAGCAATGGGTGTGCATGCTAACAATCGTGATTCAGCTTCATATGTTACTCTTAAATCAAACCGAATCGATGAAGATTTAGCCCATGCTAGAATCCCTATGGCTCCTCTAAATGGAAGGTTTCCGCTTATCATAGACCATACCCGTTACTATATGATTATTTGGAAGATCCTGATGGTTGGTGGGTACCTGATTTTTATGAATTTAGTGGTGAAGACGATAAGACCGCTGTGAACACATTAGTATTTATCTTTTACAATTGGTTTTTGCCGGTAAAGAGGACTATATGAAAGTGCGAAATTTTCCTTTATCTCTCACTGGTATTGCCTCTGCATGGTTTACATCTTTACCCAAATGTACTGTTTGGTCATGGTCTAGATTAGAGGAGTTATTTTATGAATACTTTGGAAAGTCCAATGACAAAAGGCCGATTATTACTAAGTCATCGGCTAAAAGGGCATTGTTAATGAGCATGAAAGAAAGAGTCAGTTCGGATGTAAGCGAAGGTTCGGCTACCAAAGCCGAACAACATAATATCCGTTCTAAACCAATCGTGACTCAAAATGTAGGTCTTGCTATAGAAAAGCATGAAAAGCGCTAGAAAACGGCTAGACTTGATTTTTCAGGAGCTAAAGGGGTTATACGCCTATCCAGTGATTACCACATCATTGATGGAGATCAAATCCCTACAAGCGAGAAAGAAGGACCGCTTGCCTGCCCAAAATTGGCTAAGTCGTCTTTAGAGTCAACTGAGCCGATTGCCGCCTGCCTAGAGTCCGCTAGGTCAACTTCTAAGTCGGCTAAGTCGACTTCCCATGTTGCTACCTTACCTGTTAGTGCCCAAGTCGGCCTAGACGACTTCCGATCGGCTAAACTGACTTCCTTTATCCCAGCAACTACCGAAGTGCTTTTGGGTGATTCGACACCTATTGTTGATCGTTCTCTGGAGATGAAGAATAACGTCATTCAAACCAAGATCCTGCATTTCTCTGACATGATCAACAAGGTACCAAATACGAATATTTTGCTCAAATTCCAATCTGGTCATACTATTTCACTTTCTGTGTCTATTAGAGATATCCTTGCTAGTAGTTGTAAAAGACCGATTAGGAATAACATTTTATTTGGTGATGATAAAACAAATTCAGATTCTATCGGCCAACATATTGTGCCATATGGCAAGGCCGATAATGGCAATTTGTCAAAGATAAAGCCTTTTAAAAGCAATTGCAAAGGTGTGGTCGAATGGATTGATATTAAATCTGATCCCTTCGTTTGCCTAGCTTTAAAGCCGACTCCACAAAAGAATCGGCTAAAGAAACCAAAGTACACCTTTGAATTTACTTTTTGTGATTATGTTTTTGATATCTTGTTAAAGAGTAATTTTATTAGAATCATTGATCACAATGTTTTGCCATCTTTTCAAAATTTAGAAAAACTTACATATTGCAAGTGGCACAATTCTTTTGATCATAATACTTCTGATTGCAATGTGTTTCTCCGAGTGATCCAATCGGCCATTAATAAAGGACGATTGAGATTTTTTGAAGCTCAACAAATGAACCAATTGGATTTAATTGGTCTTGATGGCAAACAAGATTCAAATCGGCTTGCATTAGCCGATTCACTCAAAGCTCAAGGCTCGAATGCCCAAGAGAGAGATGTGGAGCCCTCAAGTGAAAACAAGGTTGTTGTCCAAGAATTGCAAGGTGAGGATATTCTAGAGGACAACAAAGTTACCATAATTCCAGAAGACACTGGGGGGCAGATAGAATCTCTCTAGCTAAAGCAAAGGTCGATTGATCCCATTGAGCAAGGGGAATCGGTAAAAGATCCTCCTGTGGAGCATGTCTGTCAAGATAGAGAAAAGAAGGAGGATGCTCAAAAAGCTATTGGAGGTGAAGGCCGTGACAAGCAAAAGAGTGGAAGACTGAAGCTTAGCTTCGAGGAGCTTCTAGCTAAGTATGAGAAATTAGCAAAAGCCAATGTCACCAATCGGCCAAAGAAAGTCCAAACATCAAGATCGCCTCCAAAGCACAAATTTCAAGATTGGGATTGGCAAGGGAATAGGTCTCAATCAACAACACATTCTCCTTTTGAGCAGCCAATTCCTATGTCGTATGGACCGCAACTCACATATTTTCATCCTTATTCATCTTGGGGCTGGTTTGATCAAGAGGCGCATATTCCACCATGTCCTTGGCCACAATATGCAGCTCCTAGACAATTAAAGAGGTCATCATCTTATAAAGACCGTTTGGATCCAAATCGGTCCGGAGCCCAACATAAGAAGAAAGTGGTAAAGCAGGTTTACCGTGTGAAATATGATGGCTGCAAAGATAAAAGTTTAGATCTGAATTCAACTATTGAAAAAACGATTATAGTGCTGAAAAATCTGGCTATTGATGGCATAGAAGTAGGAGAATCATCTATTGATATTCCAGATGCCAAGTCTGAACAAAAGAAGGTGAGAGTACCTAAAATCAAGAAAGATTTGCCGCTGTCCAAAATAGAAATAAAACCGATATGCTCAATTGGTTTACCAAAGTGGCAAGAAAGAAAGTTGCAGAAGCTTAGTACAGAGAAGTTGAAAGAAAAAGGCTTGGTGTGGGTTCCTAAAGGAAGTATCCAAGTTCAGAAAGAGGATGCTCAAGAAAGTGGTGCAACGAAGGTAAAGGAGAGAAGAAGATTCAAGAAGCAGTTGCCAAGCTGGGGACTTACACCAAATCATCAAAATCAATGGTTTGGGCATCATCCATGTTCTCTGCCTATGTCTATGTGGAATTCACCACAAGGTATGCATGGTTACCCCTTAGCCCCTTATTTCGATCATTGGTATAGATGTCTATATTATGGAGAGTTGCCAAATTATTTTGCTTACCGATGATCCAGAGCCGAAATGCTTTATTTCGGCTATGCATACTCACTTGGATGAATTCATATGGCTTATGCTTTGTTATCGCCCTCAGCTTAAAATATAGCCGATGAATGCTTGCAACCATCGTGCTGTTTGAAAGGCCCCATGGAGTGTACATTGTTGGATTTAAGGCCCGGGGGGCATAATATATGTATTTCTTCTTCATGGGTGTTGACAATATGGTTAATCGGCTTACAGAAAAGGCCAAGGTGTTGGCATGAACGTTAGTTCCCACAGTGGTGCTATGTGAGGTATCAACTACATTTGCACCAAGATTCGAGCCGAATGTGAACTTTTCTTATTCAGCTTGGCCATATTATGATCCATGGAGTATGACATGTTGATGTTGGGTTATGGGGATGCTATGTTAGCCGAAAACAAAACCACGCTTCCACTGCGCTTAGCCGAACGCTTCGATGCGCTAGCCGAATGCTAGGTTTAGTCGAATGCTACGCTAACCGAATGCACAAAAACGACCCCATAAACCAGGAACTACTGCTAGTTATAGATCACGGGATTACCACTAGACGCGCAGGTGCAGCGGAAGACGTCTTGGTGTAGACATGCGCGTCACAGCGATGTCGTGTAGATGTTCACGTCGACCTTCACGTCTCCACGTGCGGTTCGTCCTTGTGCTCCAGATGTAGCACCTCCGAGGTATCCCACACGTACAGGGAGGAAGCGTCACGCCTCCAGACTGTTAGGTCTGCGAGGAGCAATAGGCGCGGGCGTGGGGTGGGCGACGGCTGTCAACAATTGACGTGTGTCCACCCTGGTCGCCTCCACCCCTCTTTATATAGGCATCCCTAATGAGCCCACTGGCCTGGAGGCCCATTAGCAAACCCTAATCCTGGTCTGATTCGAGTCCAACTCGAATCAGGCTTCCAGCCCCTTAAGCGTGCGACCCTATGGGTTCACGCACACATAGACATGGCCCGAGTACTCTTACTCGCCCAATAGTTGACAGCGGCCTCTAGCAAGACGTGTCAACTCCTATGTACGCGCAAAGATCATATCAGACGAACCACCACGATCACATACACGTAATTCCCTTGCCACACAATATTTGTTCCAACTCATAGGTTAACACTTAACCTAAGCACGACCATGCATTTTATGATCCAATCATTTGAGTGGTCCAGTGATATCTCTCTCGCATGGAGAGGGACAAATCCCATCTTGATCGTCTATGTCTCACTGCATACTTCCTGACAAACCCAAAGACTATCTTTATAACTACTATGTTATGAAGTAGCGTTTGATAGTCCCTAAGTAAGTCGATTCATATCTTGAGTACATACCACAATCTCAGGTCTAAGGACATAACGTATATGATGTGTAAAGAGATAATAAGAAGAACATCTCACGTTGGGTCAATCCAGCCCCATGTCATACATGTGCCCACATTATTAGTTTGACATCTCCATGTCTATGACTTGTGAAACATAGTCATCAACTAATATATGTGCTGATCTAATATTCATGTGTGTCCTCACATGAACTCCGATCAGGGACAACTATCGAATAACCATACAAGTAAAAGAGTTTCACAGACAATTCACATAATTGTCAATCAATACAAGTTGTCTTTAATGGATATTCAATGAACATATAATAAATCATGGATACAATAGAAATATCATCATCTCTATGATTACCTCTAGGGCATATTTCTAACAGTTGAAGCCTGTGGTGACTCATTACTAGTGGTACAACAAGTCACTCATATATTTTGGTGTTTTAAAGGATCACATAATACATATTTTGATGAGTGCCTTGCCATCATTGATACTTTTGCCGAATTTTGAATTCGGCGTATTACAAGGCATGATAATTTTAAGGCCAACATGTTAGCATGATAAGCATCTGGCTATGGTGTTAGTAGACGCAATTTTCGCATAAAGGAAAAGCCGATGCATCTAATTTTACGAGTAGATTATAAAGAATCAACTCAGTTAGCTTGTCCGGCCGACCAGGTTGAATTTAAACCAACTCAGTCGGTTTGTCCAACCGACCAGGTCGAATCCAAACCAACTCAGTCGGCATGTCTGACCGATCAGGTTGAATTTAAACCAACTCAGTCGGTTTGTCCGGCCGACCAGGTTGAATCTGAACCAACTCAGTCGGTTTGTCCAGCCGACTTGGTTGAATCTGAACTAACTCAGTCGGTCTGCGCAGTCGGCCAGGTCGACTTTGAGCCGACTCAGTCAGTTTGCCAAATCAACTTGATCGGCTCCGGTACGACTAGCCTAGTTGATTCATCCATAGAACTCCCAGATCGGCCCGAATTAATTCTTAACAAAAGCAAGGCCGATTTGGAAGATTTGAGAACTCCCTTGTTGAAATATTTTCATGATCCAAGTGCTAAAGTTGATGACAATGATCGGTAGAGTACTTTTAAATATGTGATGTGTAATAACAGCTCTATCAAAGGACTGCCGAAGACTCATTGCTTAAGTGTTTGAGATCTGATCAAGCAAGACTGGTTATGGGAGTTATCCATCCACTTTGATTATACTCATCAAGAGAGAAAATTGGGATAATCCAAGGAGGTGACCTTGAACAAACACCAAGTTTGAGAGTCTTGTATAGAGTGATCAAAGTGGTGTTCGAAAATTCATATCTGCTGGAGACGTTGCATGGTGAAAGTCTCATAAGAGCAGTGAACGGGAATATTTGAGAAGGTACTTTCCAAGTGTTTGGCAAGGAGCTCAAGTGTTTACCAAACAATGGCCGACACATGTGTCGCCCTTAGTACAAAATATGGTCGATGTATACATCGTCCTTAGATGCTAGATAGCCGATGAGTTGGGTATCGTTGCTATTCAGTGCTTTAACTGTGTTTTTAGGTTCAATGCATCATTGACCTAAAAACAGGGGGGCATATGTTGACACTCAAAAGTGTCCCAAGCGTATAATGGATTCCACCATCAAGTTTTTGTCGTCAAGATGGCTAGAAAGCATGCTTGGATTATCGTATTTGGAGCCGGAGTGAAGAACGACTATCCCTGAGCAATTTATATATGACGAGTAGGATGTTTTGAGACTTTTCGAGCAAGTTGAGTCTGGTCGCTTGATCCGATCATTGTTGCAGATGTCTTCCGACCAGATAGAACTAGTCATAAGGCCTCTTGAGAGATTTCCGACTAGGTAAAACTGGTCGGAGGCGACAAGACAGCAATAGAGACTAGGTCTACTGAACCTGCATATATGTACAAGATAGAAATTGCATGTATATGCCATAACCGAATAAACAAGTCGTATTTGAAGATTTATTCGGTTAGGAGTCCTATTCGATCCTACAAGATGGAAATTGCATGTACATGCCATAACCGAATAAACAAGTCCTATTTGGAGATTTATTCGGTAAGGAGTCCTATTCGATCGTACAAGATGGAAATTGTGTTGACGCAAAACGTGACGCTTCGCGCCAGGCACACAACAAGCCGAACGAGGCTAGCTTCAATCGGGAGACCGGAGTGTGTTGAATCAGGCACACAGCCAGTCCGTTTGACCTGAAAACCAACAAGGGATAAAAAGTGTGAGAATACCTTTGGAACATGCTGGGTGAGACCAGACAGTTCCATATGTACGGCTTTGAAAGCCAATCACGACAGCACACAGCTATAAAAGCTGTTTGTCGAAACAAGTTTATAATGTAATTCGGCAAACATAAAGAGAAAGCACATAAACATATTGAATGCCGAACACATAAGTAATGAAAGAAGAAGAGGGCAACTTGTAAATATAAATCTATTGAGATAACACATGCATATGCTAATCCAACTAGTCTGCCGCACGTCTAGCCTTCATAAACCCGTCAAGCATAAACTTAAGCGAAGCTAATCCACCGCATGATACCACTTGCTATAAGTGTACACCACTCCTTATAATTAAATTAATCCACCGCATGATACGATCTAATTATAAGAAGCTAAAAGCATACATACATCTGAACAGATCTATATAAACTCATTACTCATGTAAGCTTAACTAGAATCGGCAGACTAGCCGAACTGGGGTCCATGAAGAAGGAACATACAAGCAAGCATGATTAAACTAATCTACAACCTGCATCTGCCGCACGATACCCAGTTCTATCAAAACCTAACCACGATCGACATGCATGAACCCACAACATGTAACAATCTAGATTGAAAGTCAGTTCGGCCATTATGATCTTATAATTAGCAAAGCACAAGCAAACTCATGCAACAAGGCCGAACAAAGATCAATCTAGATTGGACAAGAAAGTGTTACAAGAATTAAATAAATAAAGCATATAACACATGATAACTTAATGAATCTATTAGATCTGCCAAATCTAATAGAGCCGATAACTATTTTTACTCATGACTTAATCCGCCGCACGATACAAGGCATAAGCAAAAACTTCCCGTCATAAGCTTAAATCCGCCGCACGATACTAAGCTTAACATACGAGACTACTTGCATCATATCTAAATCCACCGCATGATACTAGACATGATAGCAAGGTTGCCGGTACTTACGGAGGTCGACGGATCGATGATTCTTATCGAAGAACTCGACGACACGACTAAGGATTCGAAGGTGGCACGGGGCCGGTTTGTATTGATATGGTTGTGAACAGTTTTACAATGGTCGAGGGCTTATATTTATACCCTGGACGAAACACGAATCCTAGACGATTACGACTTACACAATAAAACACAGAAAGATACAAATCCTATTCCTAATCCTTTCGGCGCCTTCCATCGTCACGTATCTTCTCGTGTAAGCCGACTTTATTCACAACATGTATTTCCCGAATGGAGCCGCCGCTTTGTGAAATAGCCGACCGCACAGATAATCACCGAAACCCTGAGGACCAAACAGCCGCCCGATTGCTTGCCGAATCCTTTTCCCTCTGCTGGCCGGACCCATCCGTCATATCCTTACACGTGCGAAAATCTGGTGTTAACACATGCCCCCTAATTTTGGGATAAATGTTTATTCCAAAATTCCTTTCTTCTTTTCGCACTGACGTCGAACCTCCAGAAGCATCCGCCTTCACACGCCATAATTACCGTACCTGCCGATTCGTCTCCCGATGCACTTGGGATCTTTTAAAGCCCCCCCTTTCACTTTATTTCGGCTTGTGCATTCCGAACTCCCCTGCTTCAATCTCAAAACCAGAAAACCCTCTTCTCTCCCATCATCTTTCAATCCAAATAGAAGATGTCTTCTGAAGCAAACCACCACAGTCTTGAGCTTGGGGCTTCCAGTACCTCCAAGAAGAGGTTGTTCTTCATTGTTTCTTATCTGAAGATGAAGCAGTTGTTCTTACGTTTTGCTCTTGTTTAGGAGGATTGACGACGACCTCCCCGAGGTTCTGACTCAGAAGGTCACGGATCTTCAATTTGATCTAGAAAGGAAGGATCGGGAGATTATCCGAATCTCTCGAGAGCGTGATGCTGCTCGGGAACAGGCCGTCGGTAAGCACCCTTTCGCTGTTCTTTCCCTATTCTCCTTTCCTGTCTCACTGACCCTTCCTTCTCTTAGCTCTGGAGGCTAAGCTTCATTCCCTCCAAGCTGCTACTGCCGATCTTGATATCACAGCAAATGTACCAGGCACAACAGCTCTGAGGCGGGTGTTGGGCATTCTTAACGTCATTACCAAAAGTAGACTTAGTTTTCTAATTCTGATAACGGCGCCAAAAATGCCGAACCTATCCCTCATGCCACTTAAGCCAAGTTGTCATCCCCAGCATGACATGAGAGACGCGGTATTGAAATATGCAATTGCTCTTCTGGATAAATAATAAATGAGATCTGCAAGCGCACAGATTAATACCGATGTAGCATTTTAACCGGGAAGTATTCCAGGTATCGTTATTTATATTTTTACCACTGGGAAGGGATTACTAACACCAATGTTGATTATGGAATGAAATATGGAACTGAGTATCTATCATTGCATGTGTAATAGAGAGCATTCATCTATCTCTTGCATACAGGGATAAATGTTGCGGATACATGGGTGTATGCCGAGTCTCTGAGTGATGAGTGATTGTCAACGGGTTTGATCGCATGTTCTTTGGCTTGTGTTGTGCAGGTGTCGAGCACGGAGACAGTGATCGAGGGCAAGGTGAAGGTCAAGTTGAGACGTGCCGTGCCGATGGACTGGGTGCGATGAAGGATGGGCGTGCCGTGCGGCGGACGTGCCATGCCGATGGATCGAGCAGTGAAGGGCGGACGTGAGGCTTGGACTGAGGGACCGGAGTGCCTGAGGATCAGCTGTGGTGGCTGGCAGCCTGGGACAGCGATGAGCGGAGACTTGCGGGGCACGGTGTTGCTCGGGTCGAGGACCTGGGGACACGTGTCGGTGGACGGGGTGCACGGGCGGTGCATCCCCTCTACAGCTTCGGTTTGGTGGCTGAGCCAGCGAAAAACCACCGGTGGACGGTTTCCAGGTTTGGGCCTCAAAACCTAGGTGCTGAGGGTTTCCGAGTTTGGCCACAAAACTCGGGCTGAGGACGGTTTCCAGGTTTGGGCCTCAAAACCTGGGCGCTGCGGGTTTGCTGAGTTTGGGCCTCAAAACTCAGAAGCTGATGGGCTGGTTTCCCGGTTTGGGCCTCAAAACCGGGGGATGCTCGAAAAGGCTGGTTTCCCAGTTTGGGCCACAAAACCAGGGGTACAGAGCGAGGGCGGCACGTGGCGGCAATCGGAAGGTTGCGTGGAGGCAACGCAGACGACTTGTGCGGGCGTGGCCGTCGGATCTACCTACCACTTGAGTTGGTCCAGAATAACCCTAGGGTTTAGCTGGTTCGCTCTGTAATTAGAATAGAGAGGGGTAGAGTAGGAAAAAGACTTAGTCTAGAATATGATAAGTAGTCAGGGGAGACACCCTCTTCCCCTATCTCAGTCATTTGCTCTTTCGCACTTAGGGTTTCCTGCTCTCCTATCCCCTGCTGTAGCTAGCTGAGATCCGCAGAGAGACTTGACTCTGTGTACTGGTGATTCTGAGGAAAGGAGGCCGTAACCTCCTTGTCGTAGCGTGTGTTTGCGCTTCGGCGACAAGATCGCTGTGTCGTTTCGTGGTGTGATTCGCGTTTTGTTTGTGTTCTTCGCGGAATCCTTTTTCTCCACGATTCTCCCGTCGCTTGATCTCTTTGCTCGGTTCGTCTTTTGCAATTCCGTTTGAACTGAGTTGTTCTAGATCGTGAGGCACTTCTTTCCACCGAAGGAATCATCCTCTAACCTCACGGTCTAGGAGATCGATCGATTTTTCGTTTCGGATCGAGTTTTCTCCCTTCCCCCGAAATTCTTCGATTCATCGATTTGGAGATAGGTTCGAGCCATGATCTCTTAGAGATAGCTCACTATCCTCCTTTTGACTCTACTCACCAAGTTTGATCCCTAGAGGATTTGTTTTGGGTGAGATCGAGTCGAATCGGTGGACGAACTGCTCAGTTTCGGGGTGACCGGACGCTCGGCACGGGCAGACCGGACGCGTCCGGTGGTTGAACGTTTGCTGTGCGCCTCTGTTGCTTGACCGGACGCACATGACCGGACGCTTGCTTTTAATCTGACCGGACTCATCGATTCTACTGTTCATCAGTGTTGGCACTGGTGACCGGACGCTCGGTGATTGACCGGACGCTAGCACACAGTGCGTCCGGTCCAACACAGAGAGCTCCCAAACGCGCGTTTGGTTGACCGGACGCGTCCGGTCCCTGCTGACCGGACGCACCCAGAGTCCGGTCGAGCTGTTTCAGCGCGTTTTCATTCGCGGTTCGCTCGTTGGTTGTCGGATTTGGATTCCGTCTTCTGCGTTGGCTTTCTAGAGTTGTGTAGTGTCCCGCTGTGCTTCACGGAAGCATCCACCCTACATCTAGGGTCGTGGACACTTGCAAGCTCTAGGGTTTGTTTCTGGGGTTGTTTCTTGGGACAGTGGCTCTAATTTTCGAAAGGAAAATTTGAAGCTCCCATTCACCCCCCCTCTGGTCGCTTTCTGGTTGCTTCTCGGTCCTTCAATTGGTATCGGAGCGGGTTAAGGATCTTTCACCTTAGCCGGTTCCAGATCCACCGAAGGCGACATGGATCGCGGCGTGGGCAAACCGCCGTTTTTCGATGTGACGAACTATGCGTATTGGAAGATACGCATGTCGGCCTATCTGCAGAGTTTGGGTGCTTCCATTTGGGATATTTGCAACTCTGCTGATTACATTGTCTTGGCTGCTCGTGTCACTCAGCTTCAGATCGATGAACACGATGCCAATAGCCGAGCCCGTAATGCTCTCTTTTCGTGTTTGAGCATGGGAGAGTTTGATCGCGTTTCTCACCTCTCTACGGCTCGGGAGATTTGGGCTACCCTCATGCGTTTTCATGAGGGCACCTCTCAAGTCAAAACCTGACTCTACGAGTCGTTCAAGAGAGAGTATGAGAACTTCCGACATCAGCCTGGCGAGAGCATAGAGAGTTTATTCACTCGCTTTCAGGTGATTGTCAACAGGATGAGGGCTAACAAGGAGCAGTTGCCTTTTGACGATCATGAGCGTGCTTTGAAGCTTTTGCACACTCTTGATCGGTCGGTGTGGGACTCAAAGGTCCAGGCGATCATCGAATCGCCTAACTATGAGACCCTCACTTGCGATGAGCTCTTCAGTAAGCTCAAGTCCAGTGAGATTGATGCCATGTCGAGGGCTTCTTATGCGAATCCTTCTGGCCCGACTATGGCTTTGGTTTCTGGCTCTTCCGCTAACCCCTCTGCTGGCTTTGCTCTTTCTTCACTCTTTTCTGTCACAGAGGACCAGCTTGAGTCGTTGGGGGATGACGAGTTGGCAATGCTCGCCAACCGGTTCACGCGGTTCCACAACAACCGCATGAACCGTCGCCGCGGAGGAGGACGCTCGGGATGCTACGAGTGCGGCGACCCCGACCACTTCATTGCCAACTGCCCCAAGAAGAATAAGCATTCGGGGAAGGGCGATCATGGGCACAAGTACGACTCCGGCAAGCGCAAGGAGAAGTACGTCCCCGCGAGGCACAAGCGGAGGGGCGGCTTCGACAAGGAGTACATCAAGAAGAAGTACTTGGAGAAGGCCCAGGCTGAGCAGCGTGCGTTCTTCGCCACACTCAGCGACGTCGACGGCTCGGACGACGACTCCGCTTGCTCAAGCGATGACGAGTCCGAGAAGAAGAAGAGGATCGAGGACAAGCTGAACGGACTCTGCTTCTTCGCCGACGACGGAGGCCTCTGCACCATGGCGCTTGGTGATGAGGTTGGAGGCGAGCTGGAGCACACCCCTCGGAACGACGACAACGACGACACCTCCCAGGTATCTCTCACCTACGACGAGCTTTCTTCCGAGGTTGAGAAGCTTACTGCTGCCCTCCTTAGCCAAGATAAGTTGCTTAGGCGTGCTGCTAGAGAGCGCAAGGAGTTTAGGCAGAAGTGGGAGGACACGGTGAAGGAGCTTGAGTTTGCCAAGTCCACCGTGGTCGTGTCGGAGGAGGTTGAGTGTGAGTCGTGCACCACGCACATGACTGACCTTCTCACCTTGAGAGGTAAGCATGCTGCGTTGGTAGGAGAGGTGGATGAGCTCCGTGCTAGGCCGCAGCTGTTGGGTGCGTGCAAGACTTGTCCTGTCTTGCAATCTGAGTTGGCAGAGAAGAATGCCAAGATCGAGTCTCTTGAGAAGGCCAGCTCAGATAGCACTTGTGTCACGAGGTGTGCTTTGTGTGAGGGCTTGGAGATGGAGATTGCGAATGTCAAGCATTGCAAGATGCAAACCGAGGAGGAAAACACATACCTTCGGACCATCTTGTCATGGGTCTCCTGTAGTGAGCCGCAGCTCGGGATGATGATCTCCCAATTTAAGCGAGCTGCTGGAGGTCCTGGTGTAGGTTTTGCTCCGGGTGTTGATCTTTCTGCTTTTGGGAAGATTGGAGAGTCAAGTGGTCTGAACCCTAGTGAGAAGCCACACTCCACCACTACTCCCAAACTTGCCAAGCTTCCACCCAAAGAGCCTGCCAAGCCTACCACCAAGGATGGGGTGTTTGAGGAACCTCCGAGAGCTCCACCCAAGAACCAAGTGTGGGCACCCAAGCCAAACCACCTCAAGAATAAGCTTGACACAATGCCACCCATTCAGGAGGAGTGCTTGCCTCAGAAGGGCAAAGTGAGCCATACCCACAGCCCTACGTACCAACAACCCCCTTTGCGTGCGGTGAGGTATCAGTGTGACTTTTGTGGGAGAGATGGTCACTTGAGCGAGTTCTGCTTTCAGCGCAAGAGAGAGGCGCGCCGTGCTCGGGTGATGGACAACCCGGACTTGTACCACCCTTTCCATGGTGGGCATGGGCCGAACGTCCAGAGGAGAGCTGCTAGGCCCAGAGGTCCAGAACCTCAAGTTCCCAGGCCTAGGCAGAGGAGAGCTCCGAGGAGAGAGGCTAGGCCTAGAGGCGCAGTGCCTCAAGTTGCTAGGCCTAGGCCTCGTAGAGAGCGTGCCCGGCGGGAGCCTGCATTTGTAGGCTATGGACCCCATGGCGGAGGCTTTGTAGTTGAGCGCTTTCCCCCACCGCGTTTTGAGTATCGCGGTGAGCGCTCCTTCCCTAGCGGACCACACTTTCATGTGCGTGGTGATCGCTACCCCCATAGACGTGCTAGGAATGGTTTTTCTGCTAACCGTTCTTTTGAGCAGCCGGCCCAACACTGGTATTCTTCTTACTTCACTAACCCCAGTGTTGGACCGTATGCTCACCCTATGTCTTTCTATTGATGTAGGTAAAACGGTTGGAGGACATTTGGTTGGTGGATTCCGGTTGCTCGAGGCACATGACCAGAAACGCCAAGTGGTTCTCCAGCCTTAGCCCTGTTGCCGGAAAAGAGTACATAACCTTCGGCGACAATAGTAAAGGTAAGGTTTTGTCTCGCGGGTCGGTGCGGGTTAATGAGCACTTTGTGTTGCGCGATGTTGCTCTTGTTTCTAACCTGCATTTTAACTTGCTTTCTGTTTCGCAACTTTTTGACGATGACTATGAGATTCGTTTTAAACCGAATCTCAGTCGTATTTTGGATCCTCAGGGCAATCTTGTGTGTTTGATTTCGCCCTTTGGGAAAGTCTTTCGTGCGAATTTCTCGGAGTCTTTTGGCACTTCCCGCTGTCTTTTGGCTAGTCCTTCCTCCTCTGATCTTTGGAAGTGGCATAGGAGGCTCAGTCATTTAAGCTTTGACTTGCTTGCAAGACTTAGCTCACTTGGCCTAATCCGAGGATTGCCCAAGCTTTCGATGGAGAAGGATCTAGTTTGTCACTCTTGTAGACATGGGAAGATGGTTGCCGCTCCCCACCATCCAGTGACTCAGGTCATGACCAAGCGCCCTGGAGAGCTCTTGCACATGGACCTTGTTGGTCCGGCTCGGGTGAGCTCGGTTGGGGGGAAGTGGTATGTGCTTGTTGTTGTTGATGACTTTTTGAGATATTCGTGAGTCTTCTTTTTAGCTGAGAAGACCGAGTCTTTCTCTTTTGCTCGCAATCTGATTTTGCGTCTTCAGAACGAGTTCCCTTTGAACTCGATGCGAGCTATTAGAAGTGATAATGGTTCCGAATTCAAAAATTCGGATTTTGAGAAGTTTTGTAACCACCTTGGTTTGGAGCATCAGTTTTCTTCCCCCTATACACCGCCCCAAAATGGTGTTGTAGAGAGGAAGAATCGGACCCTTGTTGAGATGGCCAGGACGATGCTCGATGAGCATAGGACTCCCAGGCGCTATTGGGCCAAAGCTATGAACACTGCATGCTACATTTCAAATCGCATTTTTCTGAGAGCCTTCTTGAAGAAGACTTCTTATGAGTTGCGTTTTGGTCGCCAGCCCAAGGTGAGTTATTTTAGAGTCTTTGGTTGCCACTATTTTATATTGAAGAAAGGCAACCTGGACAAGTTTGAGTCTCGTTCTTCTGACGGTGTGTTTTTGGGTTATGGCACTCACACTCGAGCTTATCGTGTACTTAACCTTGACACTAACCGAGTCATGGAGACATCAGATGTCACCTTCGACGAGACTCTTGTATGTCCTTCTTCTCGTTTTGAGCGTGCAGGTGATCATGAGGTTGGTGAGCCTCTTTTCGATGACGAGGAAGAGGGTGTTGAAGGTATAGATGATCCAGCACCCCCTCCACCTGCCGTGCCGCAAAGAGCGGCCTCGACGACGACTCACGGCCCCGATACCTCTTCTTCCTGGGGGCCGTGGGAACCGCCACCCCGAGCGGTACCTTTTGTACCCGGGGAGGCACCAGCTGCTGTTGAGGGGGAGATCACTTCTTCCTGGGAGGCGCCACGTCACATCCAGCGCCAGCACCCCCCTCAGCAGATGATCGGCAGCATCGACGAACGAGTCACTCGGTCCAGGTCACAGCAAATCTCGCACTTCGCTCATTCTGCTTTTGTTGCTAATTTTGAGCCTCGAGATGTTGGACACGCTTTGACGGATCCGGATTGGGTCAATGCCATGCATGAGGAGTTAGAAAATTTTGAGCGAAATCGGGTTTGGGTTCTAGTTCCACCTCCTCCAGACTGTAAGCCTATTAGGACAAAATCGGTTTTCAAAAACAAGCAAGGAGAGGATGGCCACGTTGTTAGAAACAAGGCCAGGCTTGTAGCAAAGGGTTATAGTCAGAAGGAGGGAATAGACTTTGAGGAGACTTTTGCTCCTGTAGCTCGTTTGGAGGCTATTAGGATACTCTTGGCTTTTGCTGCATCCAAAGGTTTTAAACTCTTTCAAATGGATGTCAAGAGTGCCTTCTTAAACGGCTACATAGAAGAGGAAGTGTATGTTGAGCAACCCCCCGGTTTTGAAAATCCCAAGTTTCCAAACCATGTTTTTAAACTTCACAAAGCTTTATATGGTTTGAAACAAGCCCCTAGAGCCTGGTATGATAGGTTGAAAACCTTTTTGCTTGCTAAGGGTTTTAAAATGGGATGTGTAGATAAAACGCTCTTTCTCCTCAAGCAAGGCAAAGACACTCTCTTGGTCCAGATTTACGTGGATGATATCATTTTCGGTGGTTCTTCTCACGCTTTGGTTGCCAAGTTTGCAGATACTATGAGCAGGGAGTTCGAGATGAGCATGATGGGCGAGCTGACCTTCTTTCTCGGGTTGCAAATTAAGCAATCCCGGGAGGGGACGTTTGTGCACCAGGGCAAGTACACCAAGGACTTGCTGAAGCGGTTCGATATGGGTGAGGCCAAGCCTCTTCCAACACCCATGTCGACGACGACTGCCCTGGATGCGGATGTGGATGGAGAAGCAGTGGACCAGAAGGAGTACCGAAGCATGATCGGGTCGCTCCTCTACCTGACGGCGACACGCCCGGACATTCAGTTCGCGGTGTGTCTGTGTGCGCGCTTTCAGGCCTCGCCGCGCACTTCTCACCGTCAGGCGATGAAGCGCATATTCAGGTACCTTCGCTTCTCACCTGAGTTCAGGATTTGGTATTCTGCTTCCTCCACCCTCTCCCTTTGCGGTTATTCGGATGCCGATTTTGCTGGTTGTCGTATTGAGCGCAAGTCCACTTCTGGGACTTGCCAGTTTATTGGTTCTTCTCTTGTTTCGTGGTCTTCTCGCAAGCAGTCTAGTGTCGCTCAGTCCACTACAGAGGCTGAATACGTTGCTGCGGCTAGCTGCTGTTCCCAGTTGCTTTGGATGATGGCCACTTTGCGTGATTTTGGTCTGAGCTTTACTCGTGTTCCTTTGCTTTGTGACAGCACGAGTGCCATTAGCGTTGCTAAGAACCCCATGCTTCACTCGAAGACCAAACACATTGATGTGCGCTTTCATTTTCTGCGAGACCACCAGGAGAAGGGTGATATCGACCTTCGCCATGTCGATACTCATCATCAACTGGCTGATATTTTCACCAAGCCTTTAGACGAATCAACCTTTAATAGGTTGAGGGGTGAGCTTGGTGTGTGTTTCCCCTTTTAGATGGAGGGAGCATTTTGAGTTGTATCCTAGTCTGACTCTTTTACTTTGATCTTCTTTTCTGTTGCATTTTAGCATACGCATTTACATTCTGAGCTTCATGTTTATAATCACTAGAATGTAACTATGCTCTGTTTAGTATGCTCCGAAGCTTATGTTGATACTTGTAGCTTATGCTCCTTCTGATCACTAGTAAATGTTATGAGCTGAGCTATTTTTGAATGGTGAATTTGCTTAATGTATATAAAATCTGAAAATGTTCACCATTGAGATATGCAACTAGCATGTGTAGGGTGTGTTGAGTCGATTCCTGCTTCTCATATATGCTGGGTTGCTATGTCTCTAGTTCTGAGTCATTCACTTGCTTGGTCTGTTCATATCATGTTTAAAATTTGAACCAAGTTTTAGTGAATTGAAAAGATCGAGATGGGATTGCTTGCCAACACCTCATGGTATCGAGACTGTTTCTCATTGCACTTTGAGTTAAACTTGAG
Organism: Coix lacryma-jobi var. lacryma-jobi; assembly: GCA_009763385.1. Taxonomy (NCBI): domain Eukaryota; kingdom Viridiplantae; phylum Streptophyta; class Magnoliopsida; order Poales; family Poaceae; genus Coix; species Coix lacryma-jobi. The sequence goes on from CM019826.1 coordinate 18,091,091, forward strand.
CCGTGTAGTGTATGACCGAAACCGTAGCTTTAAGCTTCTGATTGCTTCGGCATAGGCTTCGCTCGGTTGAAAAGTTAGGCAAAGACAAGCTTTCAACTTCTCGCAATCACATGCTAAATAATTGAACTTGTGAATTCTTTACCGCTGCAACTCCGATATAAACCGAAATCACAAGTATATGCTTCATTCCTATGCATGATGATTGAACTTTGCTAGGGGTAGTTCACCTTGTATACATGTTTAGCACTTGTCTGGATTCCTATCTATACATGTGTAGTGCTATTTTGATGGTGACTATCTTTTTGGCTAAAAACTGCTCACTTGCTCATATGCTTCATATTTCGTATGTGTGATCAGTTTGAGCCTTCGCTATTTGAGTGCTTAGTTGTGCCATTGGAGCTATACCGATTAGAGCATTTTTGCACTCTTTTGATTATATGCCTGAAGCTGCTAACTTACATTTCTGACTTCATATGCATTCTGGAAGGGGGAGTTGTGTTGGCTCAAGGGAAGAGTTTGTGCTTGATAAGTGCATTTTCAACTAAGGGGGAGAGTTTTTGCAAATCATATGTCTCCTGGCGTTCAACTAAGGGGGAGCTCTTGCTAAGGGGGAGATTTTCAAATCTTTATGCTCTTCTCTTGTTGGACCTAAGGGGGAGTCCCTGGTTGCTTGCATTTGTCGAGGGGGAGTTTGCTAGTTGTGTTGAGCCGTTGCCTCTGTCTTGAGGGACTAGCAAACATTTTCCTCATTTGGCGTCGAGGTTGATTTTGATTGGTTCGGAGACCTTTAGTTTGGTTTTCAATTGGTTCGGAGTGGTTTTCGTGCTAGTTGTGTTGAGCCTCTGTGCCTCTATCTTGAGGGACTAGCATTTTGCCATTTTTAGCTCTGATTTTCAATTGGTATTTTGCTAGCGGTGTTGAGCCTGTTCTACCTCTTCTTGAGGGCTAGCTTTGCTTTGCTTGGTTGCGTCGAGCCGTTGCCCATGTCTTTGGGGACCAAGTTTTCGCTTCTTCCACTTGACCTTCTTCGGCTTTGCTATGCTTTTGGGTCATTTGGTCGAGTTCTCTTCTTCTCCTTCTTCCTTCTTCCTTCTTTCATTATGATTTGTGTGAGTAGTTGACAATGCACTCATCAAGGGGGAGATTGCGGATACATGGGTGTATGCTGAGTCTCTGAGTGATGAGTGATTGTCAACGGGTTTGATCGCATGTTCTTTGGCTTGTGTTGTGCAGGTGTCGAGCACGGAGACAGTGATCGAGGGCAAGGTGAAGGTCAAGTTGAGACGTGCCGTGCCGATGGACTGGGTGCGATGAAGGATGGGCGTGCCGTGCGGCAGACGTGCCATGCCGATGGATCGAGCAGTGAAGGGCGGACATGAGGCTTGGACTGAGGGACCGGAGTGCCTGAGGATCAGCTGTGGTGGCTGGCAGCCTGGGACAGCGACGAGCGGAGACTTGCGGGGCACGGTGTTGCTCGGGTCGAGGACCTGGGGACACGTGTCGGTGGACGGGGTGCATGGGCGGTGCATCCCCTCTACAGCTTCGGTTTGGTGGCTAAGCCAGCGAAAAACCACCGGTGGACGGTTTCCAGGTTTGGGCCTCAAAACCTGGGTGATGAGGGTTTCCGAGTTTGGCCACAAAACTCGGGCTGAGGACGGTTTCCAGGTTTGGCCTCAAAACCTGGGCGCTGCGGGTTTGCTGAGTTTGGGCCTCAAAACTCAGAAGCTGATGGGCTGGTTTCCCGGTTTGGGCCTCAAAACCAGGGGATGCTGGAAAAGGCTGGTTTCCCGGTTTGGGCCACAAAACCGGGGGTACAGAGCGAGGGCGGCACGTGGCGGCAATTGGAAGGTTGCGTGGAGGCAACGCGGACGACTTGTGTGGGCGTGGCCGTCGGATCTACCTACCACTTGAGTTGGTCCAGAATAACCCTAGGGTTTAGCTGGTTCGCTCTGTAATTAGAATAGAGAGGGGTAGAGTAGGAAAAAGACTTAGTCTAGAATAGGATAAGTAGTCAGGGGAGACACCCTCTTCCCCTATCTCAGTCATTTGCTCTTTCGCACTTAGGGTTTCCTGCTCTCCCATCCCCTGCTGTAGCTAGCTGAGATCCGCAGAGAGACTTGACTCTGTGTACTGTTGATTCTGAGGAAAGGAGGTCATAACCTCCTTGTCGTAGCGTGTGTTTGCGCTTCGGCGGCAAGATCGCTGTGTCGTTTCGTGGTGTGATTCGCGTTTTGTTTTTGTTCTTCGCGGAATCCTTTTTCTCCACGATTCTCCCGTCGCTTGATCTCTTTGCTCGGTTCGTCTTTTGCAATTCCGTTTGAACTGAGTTGTTCTAGATCGTGAGGCACTTCTTTCCACCGAAGGAATCATCCTCTAACCTCACGGTCTAGGAGATCGATCGATTTTTCGTTCCGGATCGAGTTTTCTCCCTTCCCCCGAAATTCTTCGATTCATCAATTTGGAGATAGGTTCGAGCCATGATCTCTTAGAGATAGCTCACTATCCTCCTTTTGACTCTACTCACCAAGTTTGATCCCTAGAGGATTTGTTTTGGGTGAGATCGAGTCGAATCGGTGGACGAACTGCTCAGTTTCGGGGTGACCGGACGCTCGGCACGGGCAGACCGGACGCGTCCGGTGGTTGAACGTTTGCTGTGCGCCTCTGTTGCTTGACCGGACGCACATGACCGGACGCTTGCTTTTAATTTGACCGGACTCATCGATTCTACTGTTCATCAGTGTTGGCACTGGTGACCGGACGCTCGGTGATTGACCGGACGCTAGCACACAGTGCGTCTGGTCCAACACAGAGAGCTCCCAAACGCGCGTTTGGTTGACCGGACGCGTCCGGTCCCTGCTGACCGGACGCACCCAGAGTCCGGTCGAGCTGTTTCAGCGCGTTTTTGTTCGCGGTTCGCTCGTTGGTTGTCGGATTTGGATTCCGTCTTCTGCGTTGGCTTTCTAGAGTTGTGTAGTGTCCCGCTGTGCTTCACGGAAGCATCCACCCTACATCTAGGGTCGTGGACACTTGCAAGCTCTAGGGTTTTTTTCTGTGGTTGTTTCTTGGGACCGTGGCTCTAATTTCCGAAAGGAAAATTTGAAGCTCCCATTCAGCCCCCCCTCTGGTCGCTTTCTGGTTGCTTCTCGGTCCTTCAAATGTCACATAAAATATAGATAAAGTATGAATGGTGACAAAGATAACTAATCTGATCAGCATAACTAGCCACATATAATAATGATAAGCACCTCAACAGATATTCTAGCAAGTCATTAGCATGGGATTAGGATGAACTACAAGAATATTTCCTAAGTTATTCTTAACTATAAAGTCTAGCATATCATAGTTAGTGCAATTATACTTGGCAATCATTGCGAGAAAGGACTATGCCCATGCATAGTGATATTATCAAGGAAGATGAGAAACATAGCAATCACTCCCCTGTAATAATGTTGCTCTGCCTGCCCTATACACGGGAGGGGGACTATATAAGAATCAACGAAGCTGTCACTATCGCGAACTACCCCGCGATCCGGCATATAGGGTACAATCGCAGATAAATACGGTATAGGCACCACGCCTACACAATACTTATCATTTACCCACTGTACACATGGATAAACGCTATACGATCCTAAACATGTATATAATTCCAATCTAACTAAGCCAAGCATATAACTATGATAAACTAAGAACGATATAAATGCAAATATAAACAAGTAGAGTAAAGTCATAATCAATATATTGAAATAGAACAAAGTTGTATTCATAATATTGAAGAACAATGATGAACAAATGAAGAACAATAGAGGAATTACCAAGAATCCTCTTGACAGATCCGGAAACCAATCGAAGATTGACTCCTTCTAGTTCTAATCCTACCTCCTGATGAATGAATTAGGGTTTCAGAGAATGAGGGAATGAATCCTCCAGGGGCCAGGGGGCCTGCTTATATAGCCCCTCCAAATGAACGTGGGCCGTCGGATCAAACCGACCTTAATCGCACGGTTTTCCTTAATCCCTTAGGTCGGTGGAGCATGATCCGCGAGACGGGCGCTGATTGGCCCTGAGACCTGGGCGGGCGCCCAAGGGGGGAGAGCGGGCGCCCAGCCCCCGGGCCCGCTCGGCCTCCCGCTCGTTCCCGTGGCTTCTGGACTCTTCTAGATGTTGGATAATTGCCGCACACGTTAATATCTCTATGTAAACCCGACGTGTGGGCCTTTCCTCCATATTTCCTGATAACCCCCTGCAGAAATAGACAAACACCAAAACTCTTGGAATTCTGTCAGATAAAACCCTAAGTCTGGGTGTTGGTTGCATTTGGATCCTTTTCTTTATTTATTTGATGATTATATTTGGTACTTAAGGACCGTCAACAAGCTCCCCCAAGCTTACCTCTTGCTCGTCCCTGAGCAATGATAGACTCAGTGATGGATCAGAAGTTGTTGTAATGCCTTAGAACTTTGACGGTACACATGCTTTCAAAAAAGGTCTCATCTCTGAGTTAGAGTAAACTGTCAAGACTTAAAACTTACTCATTTTACCTCTCACCATGGGGCTTGCAACCGTCACCTGTGTCTTGAGCAGTTAAAAGATAGAACGGTCTAGTCAAGCGCCATGTCTCTTATTCTTGATCAGCTATAGCTCTGGAGTTTTTGCAGATTTTCAAATAAAACTCAGAGATTCCTTTGTATGACTCTCTCAGATCTCTCTTTTGTGGTATTTCTGGATCCTTACCAAGGCAGTGATGATATATGCCTTTTCTCTCATCCTACTCTAATAAGGCTTTGATATCTGGAGCTTATCGGTGGGAGATAAAGTATACATACTTACAAGACATTTATTGCATAGTCAAACCATGGATCCAGAGAAACAAGTCAATAAGTCAAATCAAGATGTGCATGTGTGGCGAATGAATGGTGTATGGTGATGGTGATAACAGTGGTGAAAGTCTTTGAGGGGATACATACCTTTCTTGCTCTTTGAAGCTTTTTGAGGAGAATGAGATGCTCTATATTTTCTTTTTTCTTTCCTCTCAGGTGGGTATCTTGTACCCCTAATTCTACTGTCGGACACTTGTCCATTTTTACCTCTCGTCTCACTTTTTCTTTTCTTCAAGGTTCCGGGCACTTGCCCCTTTTTATTTCCTCGTATCTTTTTCTTTTTCGAGGTTCCGGGCACTTGCCCCTTTTTATTTCCTCGTTTCCTCTTTTTTTCTTCCAGAGCACTCATCTTCCTAGAATAATATAGCAAGTGCTAGTAACCAAGATAACTTGATCATTTATTTCATAGGGAAAAACAGGAATAGGAGAATATTTTTGGCTTTTCTCTCCTGGATAGGAGTAGAATAATTTTGGATGAATCTGGAGATGGAAATGAGTGGATGTATGTGGATGCGTACTCCCAAAGTAGAAGCAGCATGTATGAGTGAACGTGCAAGTGCATCTTGATTTTAACCGCATGACAAGCTCCTAAGGGTCTACACAGCTTGACCACACTCAATGCTCATAAGCAGTAAAAAGTAAATGTGTGGCTCAAAGTCTAGCAAGTATGTATATATGGCTGTGGTAGGAATTTAAACTCTCATCATACAGGAACTCATCATGCAACATTTTAAAGATTTTCAAAGATACAATTCTCCAGAATTCTAGCATCTCTAGGAACAGATAAACAGCAGCTCAACCTTCCCATATCATATCCGTTAACGACTTAGATTTTAGATCAGGTTCTCTTCCCACAAGTTTAGGTTTAGAGCAAGCTTTAAATTATAACAGTTATGTCTAAACTTGAGAGAGAGCTTCAAATTTGAAAACTAGGCAGAGCAACTATTCATCATATCCATGCTAGAGTTTTATTAAGATTCAGTTTAGCATAGCTACTTTATTTTTTTATTAAGCAAACTAACCAAAGATATATATATATATATATATATATAAGCACAAAATCTTTATCTGGGTTTTCATGATTATGTATCTTTTTATTATTTTAATATAGTATAAATATAGATAGAAATACTTAGCTGGATAAATCAGGGTGCTCTCCCCCGAGCTGGATTTTGACGTAATTTCTTCTGATGTAGCTAGCAGGTGGCAGAGGTGTATTTGAATGTCGGCAGAACCCTGACAGCGATTAGGATGTCCTCCGTCTGCTAGTCTTCTTGATCCTTGAATTTCTGTGGAGCTCAAATAGACAACAAAGCTTTGTGGAACTGGTTAAGTGTTAGCATATATATCTAGCCTTTATCATGTTGAGCTTCCTCAATAAGTGTTACTCTCTTTAGTAGGATCACAATTTTATTTTTATATTTTCATTTTTATAGAGCAGAAAAAATATTTATTTTATTATTTTTTTATGCCACCACAGTGAATGTACTTATGGGTTTTATGCCACTCGTATACTCACATGGGGCTTACTGGTTTTAATATTTTTATTTTCTTTTTAAGATGGTATGAGCATGATTAACTAAGCGAGCTACTTTAAGACAAAGTAAATAATAAAAGAAGGGAAAGTGATAACTACCAAGTTTACCTCTTGGCACGGTGTTCGGTGTTTTAAAGTCCTCCGAACGGGACTCTTTGTATTCTTAGTCGTCCTGGGATTCGCTGGATGGCGTAGACGGCGGTTCCGGCAGCGCCTCCTCTTCTTGTACAACTATCTTCTCTCTCCACACCTGATTTGGTGCTACGGTCTCCTGTTCTAGCTGTATATCCTCAGACCTTACTACCTCTCCTTCATAATCTGCCCATCCGTCCTTGATGATTTGCTTCCTCTAATTGCGGTTGCGTCGCCTTCTTCTTGTCCTGACCTGCTTAGAATCTTCAACTATATAGTTAGGGTCATTAAAGTAGCGGCGTACCTTCTCAGAGGGGAAGTGCATGTGGACTTCTCCGGTTCCAATGTAGATGATTGCTTTGACGGTGCTGAGGAACGGTCTTCCAAGGATGATAGGTGGATCGTACTCGTCTTCTCCCATATCAATGACCTGAAAATCTGTATGGACAAAATGATCGTTTATTTTGATAGGGACATCGGTCACTATACCTTCAACCTTTCGGAATGTCTGGTCTGCCATCTGGAGCTGAATGTATGTCGGTTTTAGGGGCATGGTTCCATACAGGAGCTGATAGGTGACTGCGGCCATTATGTTGACGCCCGATCCGGTGTCGCAGAGTGTCTTTTGAAAGGAGTATCCATTGATTGAGCACTCGATGCTTTTAACACCAGGGTCGTCCTTCTTGTTCAGGAAAGGCGACTTGAGTCGACGATCTTGTCCTCCGTGAATTGCAGTGACCATCTTAGCTGATTCGGTCCACACTTGTTTCTTGTTCTTGTTCTGCTTGTTCCTCCTATTGGTCCTCTTCCTTGGTTCATGTTGGGGTTGCTCTGAGATTTGTGCAGTCTTGTTCTTGAAGGAAAACGTCTCCTTCCTCCCCTTGATGTTGAAGTTGATCTTCACAGCACTGGCGTAGATGACAGCTCCCGAGGTGTTCAGGAATGGCCTCCCCAAGATGACGGGTGACCTCTCATCAGCACCGGTCTCTATCACCACGAAGTCTGCTGGGACGTACGAGGTACCAACTCGGACACATATGTTCTTCAATATTCCTTTTGGGAAGCTCAGTGTTCGATCTGCAAGCTGCAAACACATGGTTGTTTCTAATAAAGGACGTGTAAAGAATTTTTCGTAGAGTACCCTGGGCATAATGTTGACGCTGGAGCCAAAGTCGCAGAGTGCTTCTGGGAAGTCCACCATGCCGATGGAGATCGGGATGACAGGGCATCCTGGATCGCCTCTCTTGACCGGCAGAAGGTCATTATGTACTTCCACAATGGGGTTACTCTAGTAGTTACCTGCATCAAACATGTCTACAAGATTTGCAGATTCTAATCCTTCCGGTTGTGATGGTATACCGGGGTTAGTAGCAGGAACAGCAGCAGCTATTTGATTTAACTGAGATTCAATCATTTTATTAAAGCTAATTTGATTCTTGATGGCAGTAGAAAAATTATCCATTCTATTATTTATATTTTCTAGCATTTTATCATTAGATGCCAATTTCTTAGACAGGTTATCCATTAGCTTTCCTTGATTAGACACTAACTCTCTCAAAGGTGGAAAATTATTATTATTGTTGTAAGAATTGTTACCTTGATAATTACCTGAGTACCTGAGTAGTTAGGTCTCTGTTGATTCCAACCTTGATTTTGCTGAGGACGGTTGTAATAGTTGTTGTTGTTGTTGTTGATGTAGTTCACGTCCTCATGCACCTCAGGGTAGTGATTGCCTGAGTGTCCAGTATCTCCACACTCCTCACAAGTCATGTGAGAGTCGTAGACATGCATGACTTCTTTCTTGTCTCCAGCTTTGTCATCGAGCTTCTTCATGAGCAGGTCCAGCTTTTCAGACAACATGTCTACCTCCTTGAGCTGGTGCATACCTCCACCCTTCTTGCGTGTCTGGGTCCTCTCTTCGTTCCAACCATGGTTGGACGCCATCTTCTCCACAAGAGCTGTGGCTTGTGGTATGGTGAGTGACAGGAATGCTCCTCCAGCCGCAGCATCCATGGTTTCACAGGCGTTATTACCGAGCCCATGATAAAACGTCTGCATCAGCAGCCAGCTCTCCATTCCATGATGGGGACATTCTAGGATGTAATCTTGGAAGCGCTCCCATGCCTCTGGAATGGATTCATCATGTTGTTGTTGAAAACTTGTAATCTTCCCACGGACAGCATTGGTCTTGCCCATGGGAAAGAACTTGGCCAGAAAGTTCGTGGAGCAGAGTGCCCACGTAGTATTCTTCTCCTTCGTTGCATAGAACCACTGCTTCGCTCTCCCCAACAGTGAGAATGGGAAGAGGCGAAGTAGTATTGCGTCTCTGGGAACTTCTGACATAGTGAATGTGCTGCAAATCTCCAGGAAGTGTTGGAGATGAGCACTAGCGTCTTCGTGCACCTTCCCACAGAACTGGTTGGCTTGCACCATGTTGATGAGCCCAAGCTTGAGCTCAAAGTTGCGGTCGATCTCCACAGCAGGTCCAGTGCGGATGTTGTCTGTGGTGGGAGCTAGAAACTCGTGGATCGACTTGTTCGCCATGGCTTCGAACTCTGTCGACAAGTTCCGGATGAAACTTCGGCGGTCTTCTTGATTGGATGAAGCTTCGCGCTGAAGTGTTGACGATGTCTTCTTGAGCTTGGCTCTTGTTTTTCTAATTAACGCTTCGGGGTCATCAACAAAATTTTCTGGAAGATGTCTTCTATTCATACATCACCCTGCATAAAATAATGAAAATAACAAAATACAGGGGTAAAGCTGTATGAGAGAATTGATGATCTCAATCATATTAGTGATGCGAATGATGACTCAATATTCCGTATTCATTCCTTATTAGTAAATCAACCTTCCCCGGCAACGGCGCCAAAAATGCTTGTTGGGCATTCTTAACGTCATTACCAAAAGTAGACTTAGTTTTCTAATTCTGATAACAGCGCCAAAAATGTCGAACCTATCCCTCATGCCACTTAAGCCAAGTTGTCATCCCCAGCATGACATGAGAGACGCGGTATTGAAATATGCAATTACTCTTCTGGATAAATAATAAATGAGATCTGCAAGCGCACAGATTAATACCGATGTAGCATTTTAACCGGGAAGTATTCCAGGTATCGTTATTTATATTTTTACCACTGGGAAGGGATTACAAACACCAATGTTGATTATGGAATGAAATATGGAACTGAGTATCTATCATTGCATGTGTAATAGAGAGCATTCATCTATCTCTTGCATACAGGGATAAATGTCACATAAAATATAGATAAAGTATGAATGGTGACAAAGATAACTAATCTGATCAGCATAACTAGCCACATATAATAATGATAAGCACCTCAACAGATATTCTAGCAAGTCATTAGCATGGGATTTGGATGCACTACTAGAGAACAGGCCTTTGGACGATTTGCAAAATCAGCATTAGCCACGGAAAAATTTGCGCCCGGGACTAGAAAGTCCTTTAGCCCCGGTTGGTAACACCAACCGGGGCTAAAGCTCCCCAGCCCAACGGCTCAATTGTCAGAGGGGCCTTTAGTCCCGGTTGGTGTTACCAACCGGGGCTAAAGACCAGCCTTTAGCCCCGGGCCGTAACACCAACCGGGACTAAAGGTTTTGCCCCGGTTGGTGTATGCAGCTGGGGCTAAATGTTGGCATCTTTAGCCCCGGGCCGTAACACCAACCGGGACTAAAGGTTTTGCCCCGGTTGGTGTATGCAGCCGGGGCTAAATGTTGGCATCTTTAGCCCCGGTTGGTAACACCAACCGGGACTAAAAGGTTTTGTTCCGGTTGGTGTACCCAGCCGGGGCTAAATGCCAACATTTAGCCCCGGCTGGGAATAAGGACCGGGGCTAAATGTCCCTCCCTATATTTGAAATGTTCTTCTACCTCCAGCCGTGCCCGAGCTCCTGTCTTCATTTTTCTTCATTCAGTCACTGCTTGCTCTTGCTTGCTTGTTTGCTCTCTTCTCCTCCGGTGATTTTTGTTTGTTAACACATCTCCGGCGATTGATTTATTTCATCACATCTACACCGCCATCGACTCGTTGAAAGGTTACTAGCTTAAGTTATTCATTTTTGTAGCTATTTTGAGTTCATTGACTTGATAGTTCAAATTATTAATCTAAAAACAAAATATGACCGTTTAATTAGTTTATTTTAGTCTTTTAGAGAAATGTGACCGGTTTAGAAAAACAAAATATATAATACTTTAGTTTAGAAAATGTGACAGTTTAATTAGTTTTTTTTGAGGAATAGAGATCATTTAAATCATTTGTTTACAGAAATTAGAAATATATAATAATTTAGTTTACAAAATGTGACCGTTTTAATTAGTATATTTTATTATTTTGGAGAAATAGAGATTAGTTAAATTAGTTGTTTACAGAAATTAGAAATATATAATACTTTAGTTTACAAAATGTGACCGGTTTAATTAGTATATTTTATTATTTTGGAGAAATAGAGATCAGTTAAATTAGTTGTTTACAGAAATTAGAAATATATAATACTTTAGTTTACAAAACACAGAAGGATGCCTGCTTGGTATGTTGTTTTCGAGGGCACCAAACCAGGTATTTACACCAGCTGGGCCGAGTGCAGTCAGTATGTCCTCAAAGTTAAGGGAGCTGTGCATAAAAAGTACAAGTCTTTTGAGGAAGCTTCTGCAGCTCTAGATGCTTTTAACTCAAGAATCAACTCAATTCCTACTGCACCTACCCCTACCTGAGGGTATCACACCCGGGGGTATCACACCAACGAGTAATATGATCGCGTGCTTCTCTTCCTGGATGGTGATGCAAGAGGACACAAGGATTTATCCTGGTTCGGGCAAAGAAGGCCCTACGTCCAGCGGGGGATGTTCTTGTATTACTTGCACCTAAGTGCTTGTACAGGGGCGAATACAAGCTTGGTGAGCGTGGACCGGGGTCCGGACTTAAGTGTATGGGTGTAAGGCGCTCTAACGTGTTTGTCCCCGTGCGAATGAGGGCCCTGGCGTCCCCTTTTATAGGGCAAGGAGAGGCCAGGGTTACACAGGGGTTTTACAAGTGTCGGGGCGTACGGCGCCCAATACGAAGTAGGGTAGGAATCCTGTCTTGTCGAAGACATTGTAGCCGACGTGGGCGTTGCTGTTGAGGCGTCCTTGAAGCGTGGCCTCCATCCCGGGCGCGGTCATGGAGGCGTGGCGGAGTGGAAGCCGTACAGCGCCCATTCCGGCTTGTACAGGACGTAGCGGGGTCCCTCTAGGTCTTGGAGTACCTGTCTTCCAAGAGTGAGAGAGCTTGTCAGGGCTCGAGGGGCGCGGGGCCGGCCTCGAGGTGGTGCCACGGGGGCTCGAGGGGCGCGAAGCCGGCCTCGAGGTGGCGTTTGCAGGGGCTCAAGGGGCGCGGAGCCGGCCTCGAGGTGTTACAGTGCAGGGCTCGAGGGGCGCGTAGCCGGCCTCGAGGGGTTACAGTGCATGGCATGGCCGAACAGTGCTGTACTGGTGCTCTTTTGCCCATGCTTGTGGTGAAAACGAGACTTGACCTTTACACCGAGTTACTGTGGTACGTGATGTGCACCAGCGGACATGACCGGAGTAGGTGAAGACATTAAATGCGTGGTATGGGGCTGGTACGGCTGTCTGTACCGCTCGAGGTCCGTGCGTCAAGGCTCGAGGTGTAGGGGCGTGCTCGCCCGAGGCCTGGAGGGCTCGGGCGAGACGGAGAGCGATCGTGCTCGCCCGAGGCCTGGCTCAGAGGGCTCGGGCGAGACAGAGATAGAGCGTTCGCCCGAGGCCTGGCTGGGAGGGCTCGGGCGAGACGGAGATAGAGCGTTCGCCCGAGGCCTGGCTGGGAGGGCTCGGGCGAGACGGAGATAGAGCGTTCGCCCGAGGCCTGGCTGGGAGGCCTCGGGCGAGACGGAGATTGAGTGCTCGTGTGTTCGCGTTGATTGGGGGTACCCCTTTTTTGTACCACCGACAGTAGCCCCCGAGCACTTGTTTGAGTGCTTGCACTCGAGCAGGGGCTCGTTGACCTGGGTTTTGAGGACTTTGACTGTGTTGGTTTTCAAGGGGGGTTTAGCCGTGTTGATTCCATGGGTGTAGCCCCCGAGGCCACGGGAGAGTGGTTGGAACTCCCTCGTGGGCTTTTTGCGAGTGTCGAGTCCCTGAGTTTTGGATCCTTTTGAAGAAACCTCCGTCGCTGGGAAACCTTCTGCCCGCTAGGCGCGCCTTTCTTCTTTGTCGTGGGAAACTCCGCCCGAGGCCTGGCTCGGAGGGGCGTTCGTCCGAAGCCTGAAAATCTCATGCTCACACAAAGGAAAAAGATCAGTCGCAACTGCTCGAGTTATTTAACCCTCTTTCGTCGAGGGGTGCCAGGCTGAGCCGACCGTCCGGCTAGCTATCCGGTACGCCAGCTACCCTGGCTTGTTATCCCGCTGAACCCTTTCGAAAGGATGCGGGGTGGGATGCCTCGTACTACCACGAACGGATCGAGCGAGTATCGAGGTTCCCGGTGAGCTGGTAACGGGGGAATCCAAGTGAGACCTCGTGCCCCGTTCGATAGGGGTCGACTCGTGGCCCGGAGGCGATCTCATAAAGCATGGGTGCACAGTCTGCAGTGAATGCCGGGTCCTGTTCGATAGGACCCGGGGACCCTGACGTCTCCCTACGGGGGGGATTTCACTGCATGTCGTGCTCCCTGCCTCGGATACACGTGAGGGGCCTCGAGGGCTTAGCCCTCGAGCGATGCTGAGAGTGGCGCCCCTTGGTGTCCCTGACTCGGGCGCTCGAAGCCGGCTGTCGAACCCTTTTTGGGGGCCAGCCTTCGCTGCTTCGAGACTTAGGGCCGGAGCCCGTTTTTACCTTCCTGAAGAAGCCTTCGTCGGGAGTGGAGTTCGTGGCACCAAGACGACGGTCAGGAGGTCGGAGCGGTGGCCGCGGAGGGCCCCGGTGGTTGAGCGAATGCGGAATCGCTGGGTGTACCTGTCAACCGGCTTGAGACGCGGTTAGATAGGCACATTAAAGGTATTCGGTTACCTTTTTTGCCATCTGGAGACGGCGCCGGTATGTCGAGGAGGACATGCTGCCTCCTGATGCGGACGGCGGTGTAGGGGCCCTTCCTCCTCCTGGCTCGGACGTCAAGGCTGAGCGTGCGGCAGAAGATCCTGGGGAGGAGTACCAGACCGCGGCCTGCGTGCCAAGTTTGGGTGTCGAGGCCCTTGTAAAAATTCGTGTCAAAACTTATGGGCCGTCGAGGCCAGATATACGCGTATGACTTATTTATTTAATGAAGCTGTTTTCTTTTCAAATTTATTCGATCATCTCTTTTCGTCGCGAGCTCGAGCTTTTACCGGCTTAGTCTGTGTTCCTTCGACATGCGTCGCGAGTTCCTCGAGGGGAGGCGTAGGTAGGGTACCGTAGCCCTGGGGCGTAGGTGGTCGTCTACGTCGACGCCCCCCGACTCTTGGAGGCTCGAGGCATTTTAGGGACTTAGACGTTGCTAGTGCGCTCAAGGCGCGAATTGAGATGAGGGTCGAATTTTTGAAAAGAAAGGCGTGCTTTTTCCGGGGTCTGAGGGGGGATGCCCGCTGATAGGCCCCGAGGGAGGCTCGTCCCTGAGCAAGGCAGGGTCGAGGCTACCTTTGATTTGAACGAAATAAAGAACTTGGAAATGAACTTTTATTTATTCAAGATACGATGTGTGCGCAAAATACGAGAAATGAACGAAGCCTCGAGGCTTTAGGGATAGAAAACGACGTAGCTGTTCGAAGCTCCGAGCTGGAGTCGGGCTCGGGGTTGTTTTCGTGGGGCAGCGCTGAAGGTCGAAGACCGAGCCCCCGAGTCCGGTTCGAGGAGGGGCGTCGAGGGTCGAGCCTCCGGGTCCGGCTCGAGGAGGGGCGTCGAAGGGACGTCGAGCCCCCGAGTCCGGCTCGAGGTGGGGCGTCGAAGGGACATCGAGCCCCCGAGTCCGGCTCGAGGTGGGGCGTCGAAGGTCGAGCTCCCGACTCCGGCTCGAGGAGCGGTGTCGAAGGGACGTCGAGCCCCCGAGCCCAGCCCGATGTGGGGCGTCGAAGGTCGAGCCCCCGAGTCCGGCTCGAGGAGCGGTGTCGAAGGGACGTCGAGCCCCCGAGCCCAGCCCGATGTGGGGCGTCGAAGGTCGAGCCCCGAGTCCGGCTCGAGGGGCGGCGTCGTGCGTGGGTGCCGACTTAGCCAGCTCGTCTGCGGCGGGAGCCCACGCGCACTTCTTCGTTGTCGTCGTCCTCGTCGTCGTGCCTTGCCTTCTGCCCTTTGCCTTGGCCCGCGGAGTGGCCAAAGAAGGCCCCCACTGCCTCGTTGCCGGAGGCGAAGCTGGTGACCTGATCCATCAAGTCTTCGATCGTCCTGGGACGGTAGCGCCCTAACTCGTGGACCAGCTTTTGGCACGTCGTGCCTGCGAGGAACGCTGAGATGACCTCCTCATCGGGTATGTGAGGGAGCTCGAGGCGCTGCTTCGAGAACCGCCGAGCGAAGTCGCGGAGGGGTTCGTCCGCTGCCTGCCTGCAACGTCGCAGATCCCAGGAGTTGCCTGGGCGCGCACAAGTCCCCTTGAAATTCCTGTCGAAGACCCTGACTAGGTCGGCCCAGTCATGGATCTGATCCGGCGGGAGCCCCTCGAGCCACCGGCGGGCGGTGTCCGAGAGGTAAAGTGGGAGTTGGCGTATGATCACACGGTCGTCGCCCTTCGCTCCGCCCAGTTGGCAGCCTAGGCGGAAGTCTGAGAGCCAGAGCTTGGGCTCGACCTCCCCGTCATACTTTACCACGTTGGTCGGTGGTCGAAAGCGGTCGGGGAGGGTCGAGATGCGGATGGCTCGGCTGAAGACCCTGGGGCCTAGGGGCTCGAGGGTTTGCCGGCTGTCCGCGACCCGCTTTTGGTCTAGTCTGGCTTGAGGGGCGTCCAGCTGGCGGACCGACGTCTCGTGCTTGCTGCGGGGCGCGTCTGCTGGCTTCTCCGAGGCTGCCCTGCGCTGGCGCGAGGCCGAGCTCTCGGCTATCTGCACAGCGGCCGTTTCGAGGAGGCTCTTTACTTCCCCAAGCATGCATCTGGCGTCGGGGTTGGAGACGGCGGGCAGATCGCGGAGCAGCATTGCGGCCACCACCACGTTTTGCCCGGCTCGCGGGAGGCACACCTCGGGGCGTGCTGGCGCCCCGTCCCCGAGGGTCCGTCGGTGGGCATCTCGAGCCCGACCTCGAGCTCCGGTTCCTCGAGGCTGGGGTGGTTCCTGCATCAGAGTTTGCTGGAGCTGCAACAGGCGTTGTCGTTCCTCCTCGGTCTTGGTGATTGCCTCCCGCACCTGTGCGAGTTGCGCCGCCCTGCTGTCGTCGTGTTGAGGCGGTGCAACCGAGGCCGAGGATTTGCTTCTTGCCTGAACGCGCGAACCGCCCGCTGTAGCCACATCGTTGGGCGCTCCGAGGTTGAGCGTTGGCCTGACGTCGTCATCGTCGTCGTCGCTCACCACTCCCTCGAGCTGGAAGCACTCCCTGGTGGGATACCAGACGTGCCGGTCCGCACGTGTGACAGACGCAAACTTGCTGGGGGAGCGGCCCGCGCCCTGGAGGTCGCCGGCCGCGTGCCGGGCAGGTTTCCCCTCGGGGATTCTGCGCCAGCCGCGGGGAAGTGGGCGTACGCCGCCGGCACCGCCTGTGCCTGGCGACAATGGTGACCACGACGCCGCTCGCGAAGTGGCGACGCGTGGTGGTGCAGACGACGCGTCATGCCCCCCGCGCGGGGTGGTGTGACACGCCTTCCGCTCGGGCCCTCCGTGGAGAGCGGGGTCAGCTCGTTGCCGTTGCCGGCGGCTAGGGACTCAAGGTTCCCGAACCACACGACGGCACCGGCAGAGAACGAAGGAGTCGAAGAAGCCATCCAGGAGATAGCGAGAAAATGTCTCGGACACGCGCACCCCTACCTGGCGCGCCAACTGTCGGTGTTTCGTACCCGGGGGTATCACACCAACGAGTAATATGATCGCGTGCTTCTCTTCCTGGATGGTGATGCAAGAGGACACAAGGATTTATCCTGGTTCGGGCAAAGAAGGCCCTACGTCCAGCGGGGGATGTTCTTGTATTACTTGCACCTAAGTGCTTGTACAGGGGCGAATACAAGCTTGGTGAGCGTGGACCGGGGTCCAGACTTAAGTGTATGGGTGTAAGGCGCTCTAACGTGTTTGTCCCCGTGCGAATGAGGGCCCTGGCGTCCCCTTTTATAGGGCAAGGGGAGGCCAGGGTTACACAGGGGTTTTACAAGTGTCGGGGCGTACGGCGCCCAATACGAAGTAGGGTAGGAATCCTGTCTTGTCGAAGACATTGTAGCTGACGTGGGCGTTGCTGTTGAGGCGTCCTTGAAGCGTGGCCTCCATCCCGGGCGCGGTCATGGAGGCGTGGCGGAGTGGAAGCCGTACAGCGCCCATTCCGGCTTGTACAGGACGTAGCGGGGTCCCTCCAGGTCTTGGAGTACCTGTCTTCCAAGAGTGAGAGAGCTTGTCAGGGCTCGAGGGGCGCGGGGCCGGCCTCAAGGTGGTGCCACGGGGGCTCGAGGGGCGCGAAGCCGGCCTCGAGGTGGCGTTTGCACGGGCTCAAGGGGCGCGGAGCCGGCCTCGAGGTGTTACAGTGCAGGGCTCGAGGGGCGCGTAGCCGGCCTCGAGGGGTTACAGTGCATGGCATGGCCGAACAGTGCTGTACTGGTGCTCTTTTGCCCATGCTTGTGGTGAAAACGAGACTTGACCTTTACACCGAGTTACTGTGGTACGTGATGTGCACCAGCGGACATGACCGGAGTAGGTGAAGACATTAAATGCGTGGTATGGGGCTGGTACGGCTGTCTGTACCGCTCGAGGTCCGTGCGTCAAGGCTTGAGGTGTAGGGGCGTGCTTGCCCGAGGCCTGGAGGGCTCGGGCGAGACGGAGAGCGATCGTGCTCGCCCGAGGCCTGGCTCAGAGGGCTCGGGCGAGACGGAGATAGAGCGTTCGCCCGAGGCCTGGCTGGGAGGGCTCGGGCGAGACGGAGATAGAGCGTTCGCCCGAGGCCTGGCTGGGAGGGCTCGGGCGAGACGGAGATAGAGCGTTCGCCCGAGGCCTGGCTGGGAGGCCTCGGGCGAGACGGAGATTGAGTGCTCGTGTGTTCGCGTTGATTGGGGGTACCCCTTTTTTGTACCACCGACATCGCTCAAAAGAGTTCATTGATGGCGTGCATTATTTTTTAAGAGTGGCCGAGGCAAACAAGCGGAATGGTTTTATGTGCTGCCCATGTGCCCTTTGTAATAATTCGAAGGAATATTCTAGCTCAAGGAGTCTTCACTCACACTTGTTCAAGTCGGGTTTCATGCCAAACTATAGTTGTTGGACGAAGCATGGAGAAACTGGGGTTATGATGGAAGAAGGTGAAGAAGAACAATTGGACCCTGACGATGACATTATTGCTCAATACGGTGACATTGGTGATACTGCAATGGAGGAAGGTGAAGAAGAGGCAAGTGCAGGAGACACAGTCGCTGAAGATGATGCTCTTGGTGATGTCATTCGTGATGCACAAAGAGATTTCAAAAGTGAAAAGGAGAAGGCTAAGTTTGAATGTATGCTAGAGGATCACAGGAAATTACTATATCCGTCTGCTGCAGATGGACAAAAAAAGTTAGGCACAACACTTGAGTTGCTACAATGGAAGGCACAGAATGGTGTATCTGACAAGGCATTTGGACAATTATTGAAGATTATAAAACAAAAGATGCTTCCGAAGCCTAACGAATTACCCGGCACTACGTACGAAGCAAAACAAGTGGTTTGTCCTTTGGGTTTAGAAATCCAGAAGATACATGCATGTCCTAATGACTGCATCCTGTACCGTGGCAAGGAATACGAGAATTTGGATGAATGCCCTGTATGTAACGCGTCACGATATAAGATCAGGCGAGATGACCCTGGCGATGTTGAGGGTGAAGAACGTCCCCGGAAGAAAATCCCTGCCAAGGTTATGTGGTACGCTCCTATAATACCACGCCTGAAACGTCTGTTCAGAAACAAGGACCATGCAAAGTTGGTGCGATGGCACAAAGAAGACCGTAAGGTAGACAACATGTTGAGACACCCTGCAGATGGGTCCCAGTGGAGAGCAATAGACAGAGAATTCCCAGAATTTGCAAAAGATGCTAGAAACTTAAGGTTTGGTTTAAGTACGGACGGGATGAATCCTTTTGGGGAACAGAGCAGTAGTCATAGCACGTGGCCTGTTACTCTATGTATGTACAACCTTCCTTCGTGGTTATGCTTGAAGCGGAAGTTCATTATGATGCCAGTGCTCATCCAAGGCCCGAGGCAGCCTGGCAACGATATCGATGTCTACCTGAGGCCATTAGTTGAGGAACTCCTACTTTTATGGAGTAAATCAGGTGTACGTGTGTGGGATGATTACAAACAGGAACACTTTGACCTGCAAGCATTGTTGTTCGTAACAATCAATGATTGGCCTGCTCTAAGTAATCTTTCAGGACAGTCAAACAAGGGATATAATGCATGCACACATTGTTTTGATGACATGGATAGTGTATATTTGAAAAAATGTAGAAAGGTAGTGTATCTTGGGCATCGTCGATTTCTTTCGATGAATCACCAGGTTAGAAAGAAAGGCAAGCATTTTAAAGGTGAGACAGACCACCGGAGCAAGCCTCGCAACAGAACTGGGGAAGATGTACTTGAGATGATCAAGGATGTGAAAGTAGTCTTTGGAAAGGGGACGGGCAGTGAACCTGTTCCGAAAGACTCTACGGGACACGCACCCATGTGGAAGAAGAAGTCAATATTTGGGAGCTACCCTATTGGCATGTACTAGAGGTCCGCCACGCGATCGACGTGATGCACCTGACAAAGAATCTTTGTGTCAACCTTCTAGGATTCATGGGTGTGTATGGGAAGTCTAAGGATACACTTGAAGCACGACAAGAGTTGCAGCGCATGAAAGAACGAGACAACCTACATCCAGAGAAGACAGATGATGGACGCCATTACTTAAGACCTGCTAGCTACACTCTTAGCAATGAAGAGAAGGAAATCATGTTTGAATGCCTAAACAGCATCAAGGTCCCATCTGGATTCTCCTCCAATATAAAGGGAATAATAAATATGCAAGAGAAGAAATTCCTAAACTTAAAGTCGCATGACTGCCACGTGCTTATGACGCAATTGCTTCCGGTTGCTTTAAGAGGAATTCTACCTCCACATGTACGTCTTGCCACTGTGAAGCTCTGTGCATTCCTCAATGCAATTTCTCAGAAGGCAATTAATCCACTAGAACTGGCTACTCTACAGAATGATGTGGTTCAATGTCTTGTGAGCTTTGAGTTGGTGTTTCCTCCATCCTTCTTTAATATCATGACACACCTCCTAGTTCACCTGGTTAAGGAGATTCATATTCTCGGTCCTGTGTTCCTACACAACATGTTCCCCTTTGAGAGGTTCATGGGAGTACTGAAAAAATATGTTCACCAACGTGCTCGGCCAGAAGGAAGCATCGCCAAGGGCTACGGGACAGAGGAGGTCATTGAGTTCTGTGTTGACTTCATTCCTGACCTTGACCCGATTGGTGTTCCTGAATCGCGGCACGAGGGGAGGCTATGTGGAAAGGGGACACTAGGGAAGAAAACATATATCGGTACGGGGAATGATTATTTCAATAAAGCGCACTACACAGTTCTTCAAAACTCAACCGTGGTGGATCCATATATCGATGTACACAAGGAGTTCCTACGATCCCAATTTCCAGAGAAGAATGAAGTTTGGATAACACGTGAGCACATGAATACTTTTAGCACTTGGTTGCGAAAGGAATGTCTGGGTAATAACAATATTGATGAGCAACTATATTTGTTGGCTAGGCAACCGTCATGGCACATCCTCACGTACAAAGGGTATGAGATCAATGGAAACACATTTTACACCATGGCCCAAGATCAAAGGAGCACGAACCAAAACAGTGGTGTTCGCGTAGATGCCACAGACCCATCTGGGAAGAGGCAAACATATTATGGCCGCATAGAGGAGATTTGGGAACTAGACTACGCACCTAATTTTAAAGTCCCTTTGTTTCGATGCCAATGGGTCAAGGCGACCGGAGCCGGAGTAACAGTTGACAAGGAGTATGGAATGACAACAGTGGATCTCAACAATATTGGATACAAAGGTGAACCATTCGTCCTTGCTGCTGATGTGACTCAAGTGTTCTACGTGAAAGACATGTCTACAAAACCCAAGAGAGGGAAAAATGATGATAAATCAACCAAAGAGCCCAAACGCCACATAGTTCTTTCAGGAAAAAGAAACATCGTGGGATGAGGACAAGTCAGACATGTCAGAAGATTATGAAAAAGATGACCGAATACCGCCCTTCAATGTGACCAAAGACCCAAGCATCCTGCTAAATGCTGAGGAGACTCCATGGTTACGACATGATCATGACCAAGGAACATACGTGAAGAAAAAGATCACCAGTGTACCCGCTTGATATATATTACAGTTTTCGTGTAACTAATAATGATTATGCATAGTCATGGTTCGTTGATGTCAGTGTCGATGCCCCACAAGTTTGGCTCCATTCTGGATTATTTTGTTGGTAGGCCTAATTGACCCTATAATTATTGGGTGAGAGTGTGCGGTAATTCAATTAAACCGGAAAAAGAAGCAAACCATCTCCGAAAAAACACAAACTTGTTGGTTGCCTCACCCGTGTCACGTGACAACCTAAGAAAAATTTTGAGACCAATATGACACAGAAACGTATATGAACTACACAAATTTATCTTTTAAAATTAAATTGTAATTTAACAGTGAATTTCTCTATCGTGCATTTGGACAATAAAAGATAAACAACCCAAAATTTAACGTTCATATAATGCAAAAAATATTTTCCTATCGAGCACCAGTTGTTTCAGATATTTAAATTTAACATTATATTTTTGCATTAACAAAATATAAATTGTTATTTACATTTATATTTGTTATTATAAGAAAAGAAAAAAGAATTTATGTTACAAAATTTTCTACAATACAATAATGTAAAAGGAAACACAACTGCTATTTTTAAGTAATTTTATGCCTAATATTGAATTTACTATGCAAGTAACAAGTATTACAACATATTAATATAGCCAAAACTTAATTCAAAACCCAAAACACAGAAAACCCAAAATAAAGGCGGCAGAAGACCCTTTAGTCCCGGGCCGTAGCACCACTCGGGACTAAAGGTACCTTAACCCAAAATAAAGGCGGGAGAAGAACCTTTAGTCCCGGGCCGTAACACCACCCGGGACTAAAGGTACCTTTAGTCCCGGGCCGTAGCACCACCCGGGACTAAAGGTCCCCCTCTTTAGTCCCGGGTGGGCTTATGCACCGGGGCTAAAGGTGTTTTAGTCCCGGGTGGTGCCACGGCCCGGGACTAAAGGTGCCCCGCGTATATAGGGCACAGAGCCCTCCTCCTTCCTCAGATCGACGTCAGAGTTTGCGCCGCCGCCTCCGCCTTCGCCGCCATCTCGTCCTCCCGCTCGGCGTCGTCCTCGGTGCCCTCGGCCTCCCTCGCCGTCGTTCGCGGCGCCCTCTGCCGTCGAGCTCGCTTTTGCCGCGCGCCGCCGTCGTGACATCCTCGCCATTCGCCGCCGGCGTTGCTCCCCTTGTGCCGTCGTGTCTCGTCCTCGCCGTCGTCTCGCGGCCGCTCCCGGCCGTGTGCCTCCGTCCTCGCGCTGCCGGTGAGGAGTGCCACCGCGCGTGCGTGTGTGTGTGAAGTGTTTGTGCGTGTGCGTGTGTGTGTGCAGTGTATGCATGTGTGTGTGCAGTGTGTAATTAAAGTGTGTGTGCACTGTGTGTAATAGGAAAAGGAAAATAGAAATCCATATGAATTGAAAATAGAAAAGTTTTTACCCTAACAAGATATTATGTTTACACACATGTAGATAAAAGAGATTGGTCGCGTGACCGCGCCGTCCGCGTCATCCTCACCGTGTGATCCTCACCGCAACGTGATCTTCGGCGTCGTCTGTTGTCGTCCTCACCGCGACATCATCCTCGCCGTCGTCCGTCGTCGTCCTCTCATCAACGGTGTGTCATTTGCATGTGTTAGATGGAGGAGGAATAATCACTTAGATAATTTGGTCTTAGATATGTAAACATTTATTTATATCGGTCATGTATATGTTTATGAAATAATCACTTGGATATGTTTATGGAATAATCAATTGGATATGTTTATAGAATAATCACTTGGATATGACTTTTCGATCATGTCGGTAGTGTTATTTTACGAATATGTCTTCATGGATATATGTTATTTTAATGTTGTCAAAACCTAGACCCCAAACCCTAAACCGAAACCCAAACCCCTAACCCGAAACCCCAACACTAAACCCCAAACCCAAACCCTCAACCCAAACCCTAACCCTAAACCCCAACCCGAACCCCAAACACGAAACCCTAAACACTAAACCCCAACCCTAAAAACCCCAACCCTAAAACCAAACTCAAAACACTAAACCCTAAACCCCAAACCGTAAACCCTAAACCCGAAACCCAAAACCCAAAACCCTATGCACGTTAGTTGCAAAAATATGGTGTTTATTATCACTTGGATATGTTTATAGAATAATCACTTGGATATGACTTTTCGATCATGTCGGTAGTGTTATTTTTACGAATATAGTCTTCATGGATATATGTTATTTTTAATGTTGTCAAAACCTAGACCCAAACCCTAAACCCTAAACCCGAAACCCCAAACCCTAACCCTAAACCCCAAACCCGAAACCCCAAACACTAAACCCAAACCCCAAACCCTCAACCCCAAACCCCTAACCCTAAACCCCAAACCCGAAACCCCAAACACGAAACCCTAAACACTAAACCCCAAATCTCTCGTCAGCTGCTTCTGCCTGTAAGTGATTGTTTCCTTTAATAATCTCACTTTAGCTTATGTATATGTATAAGTAATTATCCTCACACTGCTAGCAAGCGTTTCTAAACATGTGCAGAAACATGATGAGACAACTAAGGCGTAAAAATGACAAGGAGATTGGTTCATCGATCATATATCGTCTTCAAGCACCCAAGCAATACTCACTCGGATGCATGGAAAACTCAAACAGAGAGTAATTTGCGGAGGTTCTTGGTAAACCAAAGGGACAAAAGATATATTACTATTCCCCTACAACTTTAGGTGAGTTTTGTTATCATATGCACATTTTATTATAGGTTGACATAAAGATATATATATGTGTTGACTATATAAACATAAATGCAGTTTTCACTGGATTCTAATGGTGATCGATCTCCACGAGAGTCGTTTGCTAATCTATGACTCTCTGAGAAAACCACAAGAAGATTACCAAGATATGATTAATATTATCCGAGGTAATGTGATCTTTAAATATTGATTCCTGCTATAGCTCTTTAACTCTGCAATAGTTAATTAACGTTCCAATTATTGTGAAGGGTTTGGACTTGGTTTGTTCAGAAACACCGTCCGGATCTGAAAGCGCAACTTCCTGATCCTCTACTCCTAAATGTAAGTTGTAGAGTACCTCCCCGCCTCTTTACCTTAATTAGCATCACTCAGCAGACGCACGCTCAACCGAGAGTACTCTTTTTACATATTGTACAGTGGGTTCTACGGCAGTCACCGGGAAACAATTTATGTGGGTACTATGTTTGCGAGTTTCTGACGGTGTATGAAAAAAGAACTCCTTTACAGAGTCAGCAAGTACGTAACATGTAAATAAATTTATTTTATTTTTTGTTGCTATTACATAAATATTATGTATGTTAATACTTTCTTTTTTTTTAATCCAAATTGAAGGAGACATGGTTGAAGAACCAGGTGATGGATAAGGTCCGCCTCAAAGCAATTCAAGAGACCATCGCGGGCTTCCTTAATGACCATGTCCTTAAGTCTGGCACCGAGTATTGGTTTAATAAAGACGAACCAATGAAGCCAAACCAAGATGAACACTTGTATGACCTCTAAGTTAGGAACGGTATTATATTTGTGTGTAAATATCAAGTTAAGCATGCATGATGGATAATGTTGTATATTTTATGTACATATGTGTGTATAGCTAGCTCTATAATATATTATATATATTGTATAGTTTCATATTTCATTTGTGTGTAATTGTAAATTTTATGTGTTTATATATATTTATTAGCAGCGAAGAATAATACGTGTATTTGAAACTGGCCTAATATAATAGAATATATTAGCAGCGAAGAATACGTATTAGAAAACCTAATGTAATTGTAAAACAAAAACAATAACCAATTGAAAAGAACAGAAAAAGAAAAAGAAAAAAGCAGATGGATCTTTAGCCCCGGTTGGTAACACCAACCGGGACTAAAGAGGCCAGCAACGGTGGCCGGCTGGAGGCCCCTTTAGTCCCGTTGGTAACACCAACCGGGACTAAAGGGGCCTCCAGCCGGGCCACCGTGGCTGGCCTCTTTAGTCCGGTTGGTGTTACCAACCGGGGCTAAAGGTCCCTCCATTAGCCCCGGGCCATGGAACCGGGGCTAAAGGTCGGGGCTTTAGTCCCGATTCCTTAGCCCCGGCTCCATGTCCGGGGCTAAAGGCCAAAATGGCCCGGGGCAATAGGCCTGTTCTGTACTAGTGATGAACTACAAGAATATTTCCTAAGTTATTCTTAACTATAAAGTCTAGCATATCATAGTTAGTGCAATTATACTTGGCAATCATTGCGAGAAAGGACTACGCCCATGCATAGTGATATTATCAAGGAAGATGAGAAACATAGCAATCACTCCCCTGTAATAATGTTGCTCTGCCTGCCCTATACACGGGAGGGGACTATATAAGAATCAACGAAGCTGTCACTATCGCAAACTACCCCGCGATCCGGCATATAGGGTACAATCGCAGATAAATACGGTATAGGCACCACGCCTACACAATACTTATCATTTACCCACTGTACACATGGATAAACGCTATACGATCCTAAACATGTATATAATTCCAATCTAACTAAGCCAAGCATATAACTATGATAAACTAAGAACGATATAAATGCAAATATAAACAAGTAGAGTAAAGTCATAATCAATATATTGAAATAGAACAAAGTTGTATTCATAATATTGAAGAACAATGATGAACAAATGAAGAACAATAGAGGAATTACCAAGAATCCTCTTGACAGATCCGGAAACCAATCGAAGATTGACTCCTTCTAGTTCTAATCCTACCTCCTGATGAATGAATTAGGGTTTCAGAGAATGAGGGAATGAATCCTCCAAGGGCCAGGGGGCCTGCTTATATAGCCCCTCCAAATGAACGTGGGCCGTCGGATCAAACCAACCTTAATCGCACGGTTTTCCTTAATCCCTTAGGTCGGTGGAGCATGATCCGCGAGACGGGCGCTGATTGGCCCTGAGACCTGGGCGGGCGCCCAAGGGGGGAGGGCGGGCGCCCAGCCCCCGGGCCCGCTCGGCCTCCCGCTCGTTCCCGTGGCTTCTGGACTCTTCTAGATGTTGGATAATTGCCGCACACGTTAATATCTCTATGTAAACCCGACGTGTGGGCCTTTCCTCCATATTTCCTGATAACCCCCTGCAGAAATAGACAAACACCAAAACTCTTGGAATTTTGTCAGATAAAACCCTAAGTCTGGGTGTTGGTTGCATTTGGATCCTTTTCTTTATTTATTTGATGATTATATTTGGTACTTAAGGACCGTCAACAGCGGGTGAATGAGGTCAACCGAGTTCTCCCCGACATCTCCAGAGCCGGTATGGGTTACGGAGCAGCGCTTGCCTTCAACGCTGTTCGGATCCACTCCGGTGCCGACTACCGTAACTTCGATGCTTGTGAGCGAGGGCTAGAATTCAGGGTGGCACGCTCTGTCGATGACATGAAAGAAGCTGGAGCGGATCTGGCCGATTCCTTTGACTTTGATGTCCCGATTAGGAATAGGATAGAATGGACGAACTGATTTTTCTATTGTAACTCGTTGTTCCTTCTGTAAATAAGAAGTTTATTTGTTCGTCCTTCTGAAATCAATCTGTGATTGATCCTTCGAGATCAATGTGTGCCCTGTTCCGTGTATCAATTTTCGACCTCTACTTTCGCTTCAACGGCGATGCATACCACATCGGCTATTGCTGATAACTGTATCAGAAACCCTTGCCTTGCAAATAACTGCCGTAATCAGCTATTCCAGATCCAAAGTCTCTAGTCCCTTTCCTTAATTTTCTAATCTGTGAGGATATCAAGATAATATTTTGGAAAGACTTCTGCCTTTAAACCTTTGTGCTCCGCATTAATTGGCAATATAAGCTTCCAAATAATTACCCGAAACTGAATAATCCTCTAGCCGAACCCCATCGGCTTTTCGACTCTGAAGTCATGATTTCCTTTAATCGTCAAAAGATCCGGCCTGGCCCAATTACAGCCCATAAGTTATAAAGGAAACCCTAACTTGACGCTTGGCTTTTCCAATGCGCAAATCATAGCTCTATAAATATGACCTCGGTCAAGCCACCACTTCCAACTTCAAACCTGACTTTTAAAATCCCCACTCCTGGGCTCCTGGCTCAAACCAAAGAGAAAACCTTTGTCTGTGCTCCCATTAATGGCAGACAACAACAACCACAGCAGGTATCCCACCGGAGATGAAGCAGGAGGAAGCCAAGCATCAACTCACTGGCGTTATGGGTAAAAACTGAAATCCTGCCCCCTTGCGGTAGCTCTCATTGTTTATCCGCCCCTGATTCGTCGTCCAATCTCCTTCTCAGGGTGGATTCTTCTTCCAGCCAAGCTTGGATTTCCTTTCCAGGAACGGTAGTTCTGACAGCTTCTCAATTCTTTTTCTGAGCTATTAGATTCTGAATTTGATAATTCATTTAGCAAACCCGTCTGGATGCCCTTCGGTATCGCGAGGAAAGGGACAAAGCCCGGAAGGAACTGGAAAATGAATCCAAAAGGCATGACATTGAGGAAGCTGAATGGGCAGAGCAACGGAAGCAACTCTGTAGCATCATTACGGGTTAGCAGAGTCTTGGTTCTTCTCCTTCTCCCAATTGAGCCTGCTTTTTGCCTAATAGCCTTTCTTCTTGCCAGCTCTTTCTGCAGAGAATGACCGCTTGAAAGCAGCAGCAAACAGAGTCGCCCTCAAGGTGAATGCTCGTGGAATTTCAGCCGAAGCCCGCCTCGATGTCCTGGATGGCCGTATAGATCAGACCGTCATCCAAGGTGTGCACGCCGGGGTCTCTTTCGGGCTAGCGGCAATGAGTTCTTGGACCAAAGAAGACTACTCCTCCCTACTAGTTGGATTCGCATGCGACCCGGACGAATTTGAAGATCTTGAAATTTATGATGGTCATGCCACCGCCATTGCCGATACTGTTGACCCACGATCTATTCTGATTAGTTTATTTTGAGGGTAGTTTGTACTAGGATAAGTCTTGTAAATGAAGTTTGCAGCAGGTGAACTCGTTCTTCTCTGAATAATTCCACTTGCATGCTCCGGTCTTATTGATTTCTCAACGATCCTTCCGATTGCAACATTTCTTTAGAAAACGTTTGCCGAATGTATGACGTCACTTTAGCCGACTAGATCTTATCTCCGACATGTCATGTCACCCGGCACTGCACTTACTGCACTTCACCTTTCTCTTCCCCCAATAAACCTGTTAACTTAGAAAACGCTAGGGTCACCAGGGTCATGAACATCCTTGAACTGAAGGCGATATAAATAATATCGGCTATAACTTAATTCTTTGGAACATTTTTCTGCTAAAGGCGATGCTTTACATCAGCTATAAAAATATTCCTCGAGTTATACAATTTCCATGCGTTCGGCTTTTAACAAGTAATGCCGAAGCTTCAACTGACAAGCAACACACACGAATCAAAAAATTGTCACAGCCGAATACCCGTTTCTAGGTCTAACATTTTCGGCTAAAGCTAGTTGCTACTCATCCTTTTTCTTAAACCCTTAAAATGAGGGCTGATCCTATTGTAAGGCTATCGGCCGCCACGTACAACTCGAAATAATCACCAAGTTGTGGAAGTGCCTTCATGTATTCCAAGATCTTCTGTTGTACGTCACCTTCCGTGAACCCTTTCGGCAATGGAGAAATAAGCAGAACTCTTCCAAAAATTCATTAACTTTAGAACACGCTCGATACTCAAACTTGAACACATTGATCCTATTTCGGCTTCATTATCAACACTTTATTCCTTTTCAGCCGACATGAAACTTAGTCTCACCCTTTCTCCATCACCTATTAATTGGATTATCTAGAAATTACTCTGAGAGCCGATTATTTGAATCGGCTGTTGGTCCTCGTCGAAAACGTTCACAGGACCTGCTTCCCAAGCTCTTCCAAAGAAACACACAACACCATCATATTCCCAGTAGATAGGCTCTGCATTAGCAACACTCACCGAGTCATCAGCATGGACGATTTCAATGTCATCTCCAATCCACTGGATGAGGAACTAGTGCATAGTTGATGCTACACAACAGTTTGCATGTATCCAATCTCTTCCTAATAGCAAACTGTATGCCCCTTGCCATCAATGACGAAGAAGGTAGTGATCAAGGTTTTAGACCCGATCGTCAACTCAACATGGGCTGCTCCTTGAGTATCAGATGAATTGCCAGCAAAATCCCTTAACACCATGTCAGTCTTTAATAAATCTTCACTTGTCATCCCATGTTTTCTGAAGGTTGTATATGGCATGATATTTATAGCAGCTCCTCCATCAATGAACATCTTGGTTAATGGCTTGCCATTGACATACCCTCTCATATATAATGGCTTCAAGTGTCAGTGCCTAATTGGCTTATCAAATACTGCCCGTTGAGCCAAGACGAGATGAGCCAACAAATCTTGAAATTCACTTTCATCGAAATCTGAATACGCTTCATCTCGGACATCTTGATTATCGGGAGCTATAAACTCTGATGGGAGAAAGAACGCCATGCACGTGTTAGCCGAATGATCATCTCCATCCGGCTTCTCTTTAGGACGCCAAATCTGTTTTGTCCTGGTGCCTGCTTGTGCTAAGTCTCTGTTCCTCAAGCGCTGCACTCCTTTTCTGGATTCTTCAATCCTGGTGGACACCACTGTCCTCTTTGCCAGACGTACTCACGGTATTCCTTTTCTTCGGTGCGAGCCCAACTCCGATCAACAGATTTTCTTCCCTGCCGATCTCCAGAATTATCTATTTTTAAGCGCCGATCGTCCTCAGGGATTCGTGCCCCAAGTCTTTCATGGACAGAACGACGGTTGACTTGAGACTGCCTATACTCGGAGTATTGATTACTGCACTCAGGGCAGTTGTTCTTAACAGGCAATTTCAAGCCTCCGTTCCAACAATACTGAAAGAACGAGCATTCCCAATGAGACTGTTCTTGCTCCCTCATATCTTCTCGTTCTTTTTGGTACATCTCTTCTTCGTACCTTCTCTGTTTTTCTAGGAACTTCTGTTCTTCATAAAATCTCTGCTTCTAGTACCGTTCCTGTTCCCGACACCATTTATTCAACAGAATACGCGTCGTGACCCTGGGTCTGGAAGTTTCACCCGTCTCAGTTCGGCTATTTTGGAACCGAACCCTTTGCTGAAGCTCCTTATTTGTAATCTGCCGATCAGGGTCAACGGCACCAGCTTCCCTTGCTCTATCAGAGGTTAACACTTTCATTTTTCTTTTACCCCTGGGATCAACTGTATTGACCATGTTAACCGAGAAGGACACATTATTCTGTCCAAAAGGGCTACCATCAACTTTCATCTTTCCATCAAACCTTAGATGCCCGTCCTGGATAGCTTTCTGGATCCGCACTCTGAACACTCGGCAGTCATTTATAGAGTGGGATTTAGTATTATGGAAACCACAATACTTCTTGTCCTTGACCCCTTCAGGGTGTAACATAGGATGACCTTCTGGCAACTTGATGCGTCCTTCCTTCAACAAGTACTCAAATAATTTATCTGACTTGGAAACATCAAAGTCATAAGTACCTTTTTGTTGCCTCAACCATCGCTGGCTGACTTGAGTTGGATCCTTAGCCCAGACTATCTCGGCTGCAGCTACTTCATCTTCATCGTCATATTCAGCTGCTTCTTCTAAGAAAGCCTGGTACATCTCGGCAGCCATGTCACCCTTCTGGAATAGATTATTCCTCTTGAATCCCTGGGCTTGACTACTCATCGTTGCCAACCTTTGTGATAACTGCCCGAGGTCATCGAATTCCATGCCGAACAGTTTCTCTTTGATACTCGGCAACATGCCATCTATGGCTATCCCCGGCAATTGGTCATATGGCAAATTCAGAGAATAGCAAAGGTTCTTGGTCTCTCTGAATTTGCGTAGATATTCTTGCGGCGCCTCGCCAGGTTTCATCCTCAAGCTCATGAGATCGACCAACTTCTTCTCACTGGTACCTATAAAGAAATATGAATGGAACTTCTGTTCCAACTCTGCCCATGTGTTAATAGAATTTGCTGGCAGAGAAGCGAACCAGGAGAAGGCTGGTCCTGTCAACGACAGCGGGAAGTATCGAATCCTCCAAGCTTCATCTGTAGATGCTTCCCCAAGTTGCATCAGGTATCGGCTGATGTGCTCTACAGTGCTGGTGTCATCCTGACCCGAAAACTTGGTGAAATCAGTAGGAGGCTTTACTCTTGGAGGAAGTGCTACCCGATTGTACCATTCTGGGTAAGGGAACTTGTAAGCATATGTCTGATTCTTTGGTTTGAGGCCGAATTGATTCTGCATCATATTAGCCATCTTATGCATGATGAGGTCAACACTTGAATCAGGAACTGCTTGTGCTTGCCCCCCAGGATGTAGTCCTGCTGAACTTCTATAGCTTGGATTTGGAAGAGCATTGATCGCACTGTAATCGACAAACTCCTGATATCTATCTCCAAACATATTCTTTTGTATCCTGTTTGCTGCAGGAGAGACTTTGGAAGCAGACTGCGGAATGTTCCCTGTTGTGCTGAACGTGAACTGGCCATATGTTTGGGAGGGCTATTGTGCCTGATGAGGTACCATTCCACCTGTGCTCGTGCCAGCTCCACCGTCTTCGGCAATCCTCGGACGTTGGGGGATTTGAAACAACAGTGGTCCCTGCATTGGACCATAGGCTTCTTCAAAGCGTTTATTTATCGTTGGACCGAAAATGCTAACCATGATAGCACGAAAAGTGTTCAAGAAAGCAGACTGATGATTAGTCACAGCTTCTGATACAACCTTATGCATTATTTCGGTTAACTTCCGAATATCTTCCTCTTCATTAGGGATATCAGGTTGGTGGTGAGGAAGAATCTTTGGGAACGGTTGCTTTTGGATGACCTTGCCACTCTTGTTCTTTGAAAAAGTCATCAGGCACTTGCGCTGAAGTTCTTCGCAAGTCTCTTGTACTAAGCTCTTCAATTCTGGCGGCAATTCATCCATGGTCACATCCAGAACCTGATCATCGTTGATCTTAGACATCTTGAAATAGAAAGTTTGTCCCACCGGGCGTGCCAAAAAGTGTGTTGACGCAAAACGTGACGCTTCACGCCAGGCACACAGCAAGCCGAACGAGGCTAGCTTCAATCGGGAGCCCGGAGTGTGTTGAATCCGGAGACGTGCCAGTCGGTTTGACCTGAAAACCAACAAGGGATAAAAAGTGTGAGAATACCTTTGGAACATGCTGGGTGAGACCAGATAGTTCCATATGTACGGCTTTGAAAGCCAATCACGACGGCACACAGCTACAAAAGCTGTTTGTCGAAACAGGTTTATAATGTAATTCGGCAAACATAAAGAGAAAGCACGTAAACATATTGAATGCCGAACACATAAGTAACGAAAGAAGAAGAGGGCAACTTGTAAATATAAATCTATTCAGATAACACATGCATAGGCTAATCCAACTAGTCTGCCGCACGTCTAGCCTTCATAAACCCGTCAAGCATAAACTTAAGCGAAGCTAATCCACTGCATGATACCACTTGCTATAAGTCTACACCACTCCTTATAATTAAATTAATCCACCGCATGATACGATCTAATTATAAGAAGCTAAAAGCATACATACATCTGAACAGATCTATATAAACTCATTACTCATGTAAGATTAACCAGAATCGGCAGACTAGCCGAACTAGGGTCCATGAAGAAGGAACATACAAGCAAGCATGATTAAACTAATCTAAAACCTGCATCTGCCGCACGATACCCAGTTCTATCAAAACCTAACCACGATCGACATGCATGAACCCACAACATGTAACAATCTAGATTGAAAGTCAGTTCGGCCATTATGATCTTATAATTAGCAAAGCACAAGCAAACTCGTGCAACAAGGCCGAACAAAGATCAATCTAGATTGGGCCAGAAAGTGTTACAGGAATTAAATAAATAAAGCATATAACACATGATAACTTAATGAATCTATTAGATCTGCCAAATCTAATAGAGCCGATAACTATTTTTACTCATGACTTAATCCGCCGCACGATACAAGGCATAAGCAAAAACTTCCCGTCATAAGCTTAAATCCGCCGCACGATACTAAGCTTAAACATACGAGACTACTTGCATCATATCTAAATCCACCGTATGATACTAGACATGATAGCAAGGTTGCCGGTACTTACGGAGGTCGACGGATCGATGATTCCTCTCGAAGAACTCGACGACACGACTAAGGACTCGAAGGTGGCACGGGGCCGGTTTGTATTGATATGGTTGTGAACAGTTTTACAATGGTCGAGGGCTTATATTTATACCCTGGATGAAACACGAATCCTAGACGATTACGACTTACACAATAAAACACGGAAAGATACAAATCCTATTCCTAATCCTTTCGGCGCCTTCCATCGTCACGTATCTTCTCGTGTAAGCCGGCTTTATTCACAACATGTATTTCCCGAATGGAGCCGCCGCTTTGTGAAATAGCCGACCGCACAGATAATCACCGAAACCCTGAGGACCAAACAGCCGCCCGATTGCTTGCCGAATCCTTTTCCCTCTGCTGGCCGGGCCCATCCGTCATATCCTTACGCGTGTAAAAATCTGGTGTTAACAAATTGCATGTACATGCCATAACCAAATAAACAAGTCCTATTTGGAGTTTATTCGGTCAGGAGTCCTATTCAGTTATGGAAAGACCAGCCGCCCTATAAATATAAAGGGTGACGACCGATTGAGATCCCAACTATCCAATCGTCAAACCAATCTACTACAACCCTTCTACCCTCTTCTCCAACCTCATGCTGTTCATCCCTTGATCCGACGACCAAGGATGGCACCCAAGGCTCGTCGACCGACCTAGGGCAACCCGACGACGTCCTTGCCCTGATGGGGTCCCTCTCGGGCAAGAGCTTCGATGGTTCCTTTGCTAGTTTGCCTGAAAACTAGTCGTTCTTCGCCACGTAATTGCGATAGCTATCCTTTGCTGGTTTGCTTGTAAACCTAGCCGTTCTTCACCATGTAAGTGTGACCTCCTCGCTGCGTTCTTCGGTCCGTAGCGACCCGGGCATCCAAAGCCCTAGCTGGTGTGTGATCCGGAACCGTTTCGGCGTCAACACCTTCCTCCCTGGGCTCAGTTTCTAGGACGATGTTCATGCTCGCCTTGGGCTTCTAGTCTCTGCTTCCTTCGCCGATTCCTTTCACCTAGTCACTGCTTTTGGTCGTTGCAAGTTTGCTCTCTCCTTGGTCAACGTTGGCCTCATGCTTGAAGCTGCCATTGGTGGCTCTGCTCACCTTTTCAAGGTGCAGCTCCTTAGTAACTGTGTGTTCAAGTTCTCGGTTGCTTCCAGGGAGGTTGGCTTTGCTGTTCACAAACTTGGATCCATTGATTGTGCCTCCTTCAAAGTTTCGTTTCATCTTTGGGGTGGAGGTGGTCCTAATTGGATACGTGAGCTTGATCTTTTCCTTCGCGAGGAGGAATCCTCTTGGCGTTCCGTTCCCTCCAGATCAAACCCCAAGCCGTCGTTCGCTGATGTGCTTAGGCAGCCGCCGTCGGTCGGTCACCCTCTTACCGGTGCTAATGCTGTTCCTGTCGATCGTCCTAGGTACAAGGCTTCAGTTTTCGATCGTGTCTCTTTCCCAAAGAAATCTCTTTTTGAAAGACTTGGTCCAGTTGCTCATCGTTCTGCCTTAGGCCAATCTCAATGGGAGTTTCATTTGAGTTTTATTTGCATTAAATAGGTTGCCACATAGGCATTGTTGATGACATGGCGGTGTATTTAAGAAGTGAGAGAAGAAATGAGTTTCATCTAGATGAAACTCTCTCGGCACGAATACCAACTCTCTATGAGTCATGAAATTTAATGCCTATGAAACTTTACAATGAAACTCTCACTCTCAATGGAGAGTTTCATTAAGTTTCATTTTATTTCATATGACATGGCAGTCTTGGAAACAACAAATTGAAACTCACTATTGAGATTGGCCTTAGCTGAGCAAGTTGCTCATCGTTCCGCCATGGCTGAGCAAACTCATTGCTCTAGGTGTGTTGTGTCATCAATTCAAGACGTTCTTGCAAGTGGCCAATCAGGTACCATGCTTGCGGCACGCCGGGCCATGTTGCTACCTCGTGCCGTGCGTATCGCTGCGCCGAAGCAGCTGAAAGATCTTGGGCCCTCGCATGCAGGGGACAAAGGGAAAGCCGTGGCCACCCCAGATACCAGCAATTGGTCCTGCTGCGTCGATCAGTCGAGCCCATCAACTCCACCGCGCTTTAATTCCCTCTCTGAATTGATGGCCGCCGAACGACCCGGGTTGGTTCCTGTGCCCCCCATTAGGCCAATCTCAATGGGAGTTTCATTTGAGTTTCATTTGCATTAAATATGCTACCACATAAGCATTTTTGATGACATGACATTGTATTTAAGAAGAAAGAGAAGAAATGAGATGAAACTCTCTTGGCACGAATACAAACTCTCTATGAGTCATGAAATTTAATGCTTATGAAACTTTAGAATGAAACTTTCACTCTCAATGGAGAGTTTTATTCAAGTTTCATTTTATTTCATATGAGATGACAGTCTTGGAAACAACAAAATGAAAATCATCATTGAGATTGGCCTTACGATCCCGTGAACTGAATCCCAAGACGGGTCATGACGATCCGACTCCTGGAGGCCCATCTCCGTTGGCTTTAGATCCGACCCTGTGGTCACTGGCTAATTAGTCTTCACTCTCTCCTGGAGCTCTAGCTCCACCTTGTGATACTGTTCAAGAAAACCCTGCTACCTCTCCGACGATTATCCCCTCGGTGGCGGCTCTATCGCCGCCTATCCTTGACGCTAGCGATGGCGTCATGGTGTACCAGCGGGCTGACCCAAGGCCCTTTGTTCCGCGACATTGGGACGTGGGGAACCGACTAACAATGGTGCGGGCGGTGGCAGCAAGAAGAGTGGCCAAGAAGAACGAAGACCTGGCCATCGTCAACATCAATCCTTTGTCGGGTAATCCCATGGTCTTTGAGGCAGATCAGGATGTGCTGAGGGATTTTTTCATGATAATTATGTTGCGATTACAGATATTCAGCCATGTAGCTTGGGGCAGGCTTATGTGCGTTTTGCTAGATCTTTTGACAGAGATGCCTTTGTTCATCGTGGCTCGATTCCTTATGACAATGTCTTTGTCATGTTCACTAAGCATAACGAGGGCAGAAATCAGAGCAAAGTGTTCTTCAATAATGAGTGCTGGCTGATGCTTTTGGGTTCCTGCCTGATTTTCAAGAGGAGGATTTTTTCAGGATGCCATCGGTTCATTTGGGAAGTTTCTTTTCTGGCAAAAGCAGGAAAGTTTGCTAACTAGAACTATCATCAGGGCACGTGTTACTGATCTGCAGTCCATTCCACACATCATTGTCTTTTCTGAATCTCCAGGGTTTGAAAGTGACTCTTGGACAATTCAATGCAAGATCCTACAACATAACTTACTTGGAGGGGGGCCACCAGATGAGGACCCAATCCCTGACTTGCCGATTCAGGTTGGGGGCACCCTTCCACTTCTTCGGGCTTGGCCAGTTGGGAGATGGCCCACCTCAGGTTGAGGGGGCGTAGGGCAATGATCAGGACATGGTACAGAAATAGGAAGCTGGTCAGCAGCAGCAGCCAGCGGAGGAGCATATTCATGCGTGGGGTGGGGCTTGGGACTCCTGGCCACAGCCACAACAGGTGGTTGCTCAGAATCTGAATCTGCAGCCTAATGGGGGGATTAACCTTAACAACCCTGCTAATCTTGATGATGACAATCCTCTCGAAGTAATCTTTAATCCTATGCAGCATGGGGAATTCATTGAATTAAATGATCTTCTTAATAATTTTGAGGAGGTCATGATCCCTGACTTGAATGAGCAGTATGATGAGCCAATGCTGTCTTTGCTGCCTGAGGAGCAACAGCTGATGCAACTAGCTGATGAAGAAATGCAGCAAGATCCTCCACAACCACTCTTGCCTGTTGTTGATGTGCTTGGGGAGGAGATACAACTTGATCAACTTATGGAGGTTGGAGAAGAACCTGAAGCAGAGCTTGCTCTGAATGGTCAGCCTGATAACAATGATGATTTTGTCTTCCATCAGAATCTGAATGTGGGCATGGTCTTGATCAGAGATGATGGGACTGACCTAGCTTTCCTAGCTCGGCAGGGGGAGAAGAATGCTGAGGCTGTAAGGCTCTGGGCCAGATTTTTTTAGCCAGGTATCCCAGGAATTCTCACTGTTAAAGTTGCTGCTGAGTGGGCCAATTTTTTCACATACATGCTCTTGTCACCAGGAAGCTTCAACTGGGCCAAGGATTTCATGGCTTCAAGGGCCTCCCAGATTCTAGAGGGTAAGGTGGGACACATTGAGTTTTCTCTACCTCACTGTTGCCCTGCTGAAAGTAGGCCCATCTGCACTTCTTCAGCCCAGGTCCAGCTTGTGGATGAAGACAAGGATGCCAGCCCATTGGCAACCCCCAAAAAGAAAGCCTGCAAGAGGAAGCCCACCTCTCAGATAGTGAGGTAAGAAGAAGTACAAGGATTACGCTTAAGAGTGATGGATCAAGGCCTATTGCTTGCCCAAAAAGAATTGTTTTGCTTGCAGTACTTCACCTCCAACTCTGTCATCTAATAGCATTAAGAAATTGGGTGTGCAGTTGCTTCAGATGGAGCTTGAAAGCTTGGATGATGCTGCTCTCCAAAGAAACAAGAATCCCCAGGCCCCAGTCAAGAAAAAAGGCAAAAGAGTAGCTGCAGAGAAGGGACTAAAGCAGAAGCAGACGACTGAACATGATGTTGAAGGCGATGCTGAGAAGGAGCAGGAGAGGGATGATGATGCTAGGGATAGTGCAGCAAGGCCTGAGGGCAACTAGATTATTTCTAACTTTTGTAGTACTTGATGTACCCCTGTGAGCTATGCTCCAGTTTTTTTTTTGCCTAGTTACCAATCTTAAATTTCTATAGATATGAACAATCTTAGAAAATGGAATGTACTCTCCTGGAATCTGAGTGGTATTAACGCTAGTTGGAAATGGAATGCTATCAAAAACAAGGTTCTGTAGTCCTTCTATGATGTTATTTGCGTCCGGGAAACAAAAGAGATGCTTTTGATCAGCAATTTCTAAAAAATGTGTGTCCTCCATCTTTTGACAGTTTTGAATTTCTGCCCTCGGTTGGGGCATCTGGTGGCATCATTGTTATCTGGAAAAGTGCCCTTTTTTCAGGACAGAAAATCCTCAGCTCCCAGTATGGGATAGCCATCAAATTCACTTCAAAACACAATGGGGCCACCTGGACTCTTCTTGGGGTTTATGGGCCATGCACTGCTGAGGGTAAGCCTCATTTCATTGACTAGCTGCAAAGCATTGATATTCCTTTTGATGAAGATTGGATCATCATGGAAGATTTCAATCTCATCAGGACTACTGCAAACAGAAACAAGCCTGGGGAATGATTCAGAAATGTTAATCTTCAATGCAGCTATCAACAGTCTTGGAGTGGTTAAAATTCCTCTGCAAAACAAAAAGTTCACCTGGTCAAATATGCTGCCCTCCCCTCTGCTTGAGAAAATTGATTGGGTGTTCACAAATGACTGCTAGACCTTGTCCTATCCCCACACCACTGTCCAAGCACTTGACATGCCTCCCTCAGATCACTGCCCCTGCCTTGTAGCCATTTCATCCATAGTCCCCAAAGGCAGAATCTACAGATTTGAAAATTACTGGATGTTGAATGATCATTTCAATGTTATTCTCTCTAACTGTTGGAACTCCACCTTTCAAGGCTATGATGCAGCAAAGACCATCACTGCTAAGTTCAAGCTTCTTAGGCAAAAGCTGAAAGAATGGCAGGCTGGTCTCTCTGGCTTGAAATCTCTGATTGAAAAACACTAGGCTCGTCATTCACTTCTTGGAAGTTATCCAAGAATTTAGAGACCTCTCTATTGAAGAATGGAACTTTCACAGGCTTTTAAAGCAGCATCTTCTTTCTCTTCTTGAACAACAAAAGATTTACTGGAGATAGAGAGGAGCAATCAGTTGGGTTAAATTCGGGGATGCCAGTACTAAATTCTTCCATGCCCATGCCACCATAAAGCATAGAGTAAATCTGATTTCTGAGTTAGTCAATCCTGCTGATAATTCAGTTGCCATCAACCACTCTGACAAGGAGAAAATCATTTGGGAAGATTTCAAATGGAGGCTTGGTTCATTAGAAGTTTCTGATTTCATTCTTGAGCCATGTTTTTTTGTGCAACAAACTATGGACCTTGATCTACTTGAGCTCCCCTTCTCTTTAGCTGAAATTGACAGTGTTATCAAGGGTCTGCCTAATGAAAAATCTCCTGGGCCAGATGGTTTCAATAATGAATTCTTCAAAAAGAATTGGCAGATCATCAAGCAAGACTTCTACAATTATGTAATGACTTCTATTCTAGTTTAGTTTACTTGAGGAGCATCAACTCTTCCTTCATAACTCTCATTCCCAAGGTTGATGGCTCAAGACATGTGAATGAGTTTAGGCCAAACTCTTTGCTCAACTCCTCTGTGAAACTGATTACAAAAATTCTTGCCAACAGGTTACAGCCTAGAATAACTGAGCTCATTCACAAAAATCAGTATGGCTTTATAAGGAACAGAACTATCCAAGATTGTTTGGCTTGGACTTATGAGTACCTACACATTTGTCACCATTCAAAGAAGGAGGTAGTGGTCATTAAACTTGACTTTGAAAAGGCCTTTGATAAAATTGAGCATCAGGCTATGTTAACCTTGATGAGGGCAAAAGGTTTTGGACAGAGATGGATCAATTGGATGCAGAACATCTTTTCTTCTGGTACCTCAGCTGTGATCCTAAATGGAGTGCCTGGCAAAACCTTCCATTGTAAAAGAGGAGTCAGGCAGGGAGACCCTCTTTCACCCCTTCTTTTTCTGCTAGCTGCTGATTTTCTCCAGTCAATGATTAACAAAGCCAAAGAACTTGGGCTTCTGAACCTCCCCATCCCTCTCAACTCAGATTCTAATTTCCAAGTGCTGCAGTATGTTGATGATACCTTGATCATTGCTGAAGGAGATGCCAGGCAGCTCTTCTTCTTGAAGTCTCTACTCAATAGTTTTTCTATGAGTACTGGTCTCAAGTTAAACTTTAGTAAGTCAATGATGGTGCCCATCAATATTGATGAAGATAAGCTTAAACATTTAGCTGCTACCTTGGGCTGTCAAATTGGCAGTTTCCCTTTCATCTATCTTGGCCTGCCTCTTTCCCTTTCTAGACCCAGGGTGATTGACTTTCAGCCCCTCTTGACTAAGTGTTAAAGAAGGCTCTCTGCTATCTCCATTTTTGTGAATCAAGCAGGGAAGCTTCAGCTGACAAATGTTGTCCTCTCAGCTTTACCAACCTTTTACATGTGCACCCTTGCTCTCCCTAAGACAGTGATCAAGCAATTGGACAAGTACAGAAAACATTGCCTGTGGCGTGTCTCTGACAGAAATGACAAGAAGCCATCCAAGGCTGCCTAGGAGCTGGTATGTAAACCAAAATCAGAAGAGGGACTTGGGGTGATTAATATTGAAAAACAAAATCAGGCCCTGCTCATGAAGAATCTTCACAAATTCTACAACAGAGTTGAGATTCCTTAGGTGCAGCTTGTGTGGGAAAAGCATTACAGAGGGGGCAAGCTTCCTTCTCATGTCATGAAAGGATCCTTTTGGTGGAGGGATAACCTCAAGCTTATCCCTCTTTTAAGCTCTTTGCAAAGCCCAACATTGAAAATGGCAAATCAACTCTTTTCTGGCTTGATGCTTGGAGTCATGTTCCTCTGGTTGATTCTGCCCAGTGCTTTTCACTTATGCTAAGAAGGAAAGAGTAACTGTTTTTTATGCCTTTATGCAAGCTGAACTCTTAGAGAATGTGCAA
Organism: Coix lacryma-jobi var. lacryma-jobi; assembly: GCA_009763385.1. Classification (NCBI taxonomy): domain Eukaryota; kingdom Viridiplantae; phylum Streptophyta; class Magnoliopsida; order Poales; family Poaceae; genus Coix; species Coix lacryma-jobi. Next base: position 18,132,052 of record CM019826.1, read on the forward strand.
CTCCCCCTCTCACAGATAGCATTCCACCAGTTATAGGAAGTGCAACTTAAATTAGACGCAATTACTCTTTCAGATACCAATGACATATGGACATTCACCTGGGGATCAGGCAAATTTTCTTCTTAGAAACTCTACAGAGAGCTTATGGGCCACCAGGTCTTGAATTCTTCTTTCAAGTGGGTTTGGAAAAGCAGATGTCAACCGAAGCATAGTCTTTTTTGGCTACTTTTGGTGGACAGGCTCAACACTAGAAATTTATTGAGAAGAAAAGGCATGCAAATGGACTCACATAATTGTGTTCTCTACAACCAGCTCACTGAGGAAACCTCCAGCCATCTCTTTTGGATTGTGCTTTTGCTAGACTTTGTTGGTAGACCCTTGGAATTGACATTCCCTTGAATTCTAGCTTTCCCTCTGTAACTGAGCAACTCAAGCTTCAGTTTGGTACTGAATTTTTTATGGAAGCAATCATCTTGCTCTGTTGGAGTATCTGGATGATCAGAAATGGTCTTATCTTCAGAGGAGAGCAATTCAACCTTCTTGCCCGCAGGAGAACCCTCCTCAAGGAATTGGATCTCCTTCGTCATAGAATGAAGGAGGGAAAAGAAGATTCTTTCAACCTATGGCTCCAAAGCATTTCCTAGACTGCCTTGTTAGAAGCATTTTTTTTCATTTCTTTTTTTCTCATGGTCTTGCTGTTCCTGCTCCTATTCTGTTCTGTTGAACTTGTTCTTTCTTTTAATATATTCCTGTTGGGGCTGCTCGCCCCTCCAGTTCTTTCAAAAACTATGCAATGGACAAATTACCAGCTCAAGGAGTGATCTTTAGGGGATCTTTTTTTGGTGGAGGGATATCCTTAAATTGAAGACTCAGTACAAAGGAATTGAAGATGGTATGTCTCTCTGAAGGATGGGTGACGTACCCTAATTTTAAGAACAAAATTGGAGCACAATATATATATGCCAGGATCAATTTTCATACATATATCGACATCATAGTAAATATCAAAACAATGCTTTTATTAATATATCGAACTTTATTATAAAAATGACCCTCGGGTCCAAAAGAAAAGTATAGAATCTCAGCCTAACTCTAATGTAGACTCGTGGAAACTGGACGCCATCTCCATAGGAAGGTCGATCGGGGGCTGCGCCATCCTAGTACAGGTCGTCTGGGTCGTATCCACCGTCTTCTGGGTACAAGTTATCGGGGCCGTAACCACCGTCTTCGGGGTACTCATGCTCTGCGTCGTCGACTCCAACGTCTAGGTGGGGTAGCAGGGGATTCAAAGAGGAAGGGTGAGTACATCGAAATGTACTCCGCAAGTGTAGGAAATATATGCTTATAAGGCTTTTAATAAAGGTGGGCTAACTTAGTTTGACTCAAGCGCCTAAAGCGACACAACCATATTTAATCCTATTAATCCTATGCACATATTTACTAGATTATAACCTCAGTCTCCAACAGTAACAGTAACGACACTCGGAGTCGCACCGAGCAAACCACACTCGGAGTCACACCGGGCAACCAACACTTGGAGTCCACCAAGCAACCACACTTGGAGTCACACCAAGCAACCACACCTGAAGTCCATCAGGCAAACCACACCTGAAGTCCATCAGGCCACCCGAACCAGGCCGTTACAAGGAGTCCTATATGTATTAGTTCCATATGTCATGACATAGAAAGCTACCTTCTGTAATAACACCAGGTCTATGCTCGAGCCTAGGAGTCACTCCCGTACCAAGCCCAAGCAGTATCCTGCGTAGAAGAAGCCTCTGTACCCATGTCATATGAGACTAATAACCACATAAGGCTTCTCTAACGAACCAGAACTAAACCACCAACTAATCTCAAAGAAGTCCAAGCACGCTCGTGACCATGAGCAGGTCTGATATATCAGTTTTATACTCTGCAGAGTTTGCACGTCGTTACTGTGACACCCTAAAATTCAATTTCCAATTTTAGTAACAAATTTGAGCTTTTATTTAGTTTTCTGAGCATTTAACCTAGGCCAAATATTAATTTTCGAATTATTAAAATGAACCCTAGGGCTTAGAAACATTTTTGTTGCATTCATGCCGGTGCATAATATTTTGTTTGAGTGTTGGAATAGGTTGGTTGTGGTTAAATTCAAATTTCATTTGAATTTGATCAAACTTTGAAGCTTTAGAAAATGAAAAGGCTTTTCTTTTAATCCTCACTTCCTTCCTCCTATCTAGCCCATCAGCTGAAGCCAGCCCAGTCCGTTCTTCTCTCTCTCCCACTCCCCTTTCAGCCCGGCACCAGAGAACGGCCCAGCCGCAGCCCGCTCACCCCCTCTCCCTCTTTCACTTTGCACTCGGGCCAGCATGGCCTTGCGGCCCAGCTCGGCGCCCAGCATGGCCCGCTCCCGACCTACCTCCTTCTCCCTCTCTCTCTCGGGCTTGGCCCAAGATCAGCAGCTGGTAGCCCGTTTCGTCTCCTCGCTCGCGCAAGCAACGGCCCGCTCGCGGCCTGCCTCCACTCCTCTCCCTCGCGCGTGCGAAGGCCCAGCGCGGCCTGCCGCTCGCCCGCTGCCCGCTCCCTCCGCTCTCTCGCTGACAGGTCGCCCCCGCATCCTCTCTCGCCGACGCTCGGGGCCCACCTAGCAGTGTCTCGCCCCATCATCTTCCTCGAGCTGCCTTCGCCGCATCCGTTTATGCTCGCCATCAATCGCCGGTGCGTTGAGGGCCATCAAGGGGCCTTCAACCCGCATCTTGACGCCCTCGATCGTAACCGCCGCGACCCCTCCCCTACCGAGCCTCATCGCCCTATAAACCCCCCCGGGTCGAGCTCTCAATTTCACCCCTCCCCTACAAAGCCTCATCGCCCTATAAAACCCCCCGGGTCGAGCTCTCCATTTCACCCCTCCCCTACCGAGCTCCCATCTCTCCCTCCTCCGCTCGGCACCAGCTCCACAGCGTTTCCCCGGCGTCGCGAGCCCCCTTTTCGAGGTCGTGGTAATCTGCTCTCCCTCCCTGTATCTTTCCCTTCGAGTTTAGGGCTCGGTTCCGCCAGTTCAGTGAGCTCCGAGGTCTCTCTAATGGCGCCACCGCGAAGGAGTGCCGCTCCGGTGGCCTTCACCCTCAACTGAACCTACCCTTGAGTTCGCTTAGCCTTGGTGACCTCTCCGGTGGTCTTGGATGGGTCCAGGGCGGTCGGGAGCGCCATCCCGGTGATCCGCCGCCGAGCTCCGGTCGGTTACCATGGCCGCCACCGCAAAAGCGCTGCTCCAGCCGCCGGCCATTTCCCCGAACGCCCCCCTAGCCGTTGGATCGATCGCGTGCGGCTGCGATTGGAAGATACCCCTTCGGGGTTTGCAACCGGCGCACGGTGCGCCCGTGGACTCGGTCCACTGCCCCAACACCTCTCTGTCCACGCCTCCATGGTGGACCAGCCTGTCCCGTCGCGCCACGTGGCAGCCACGTCGGCGGTGACGTGGTCAACCAGACCGCGCCAACGCCATTTCACGAAAAAGCCCTCGTCTTTCCTTGAAATCAACCCGCAGTCCTGATCTGTTCAAAATAATTTCTTTTTAGTCCGGTTTTCTTCTGTTTTGAACCCTGAGTTTTTGGAAAATAGTGTCCGCCGTCCTAACTGCGCAGAAAAATATGATTTTAATTGTTTTAATTCAAAAACAAGTTCAGTTTATTTACAAAATTGCCATTGAACCTTATTTTCAACGTAACTTTCTCGTTTTAAGTCCGATTAGAGTGATCTTTACGTTCGTGTGATCATATCGACGCGTAGAATAGTTTTATAACCTTTTTATCTTGTTTTAATACTATTTGGTGTATTGTTCTAATAGAAATATTATTTGTTTGCATGTAATGATTGAGAATGAATGCTTGTGTGGTGCCTTTGATCCCGTTTAGAGTCTGAGCTATCCAAGGTGATCGCGAAGAAGATCTTCGAAGAAGTGGAACCATCAACACAAGTTTTTGGAAGGCAAGTGTAACATGAGTTCCTTTGCTTCCTAACACCTTTTAATCACCTTTTCATATGCATGTGTCTAATATGATGAACCCTAGAGATTCTACCTAGAACTTTGTTATTCCGTATTCCTTGTTACCTAGGGCTATGCATATGGGTAGTAATGCTTAGCTTGCAAATACCAAATATTAAAATGATAATCTTGATTAATGATTTATGGAACAAATGTTGGTTCTGAATCTTAAAGCACCAACCCAGGATTTACAGTACAACCATGAGGACTACATGGCTCTGGTCTTAGCTAAGTACTCTGAGTGTTCTAGCTCGTCTGTAGCTTACCGAAAGGGCAAGAGGGGGGGGTACCATGTAGTTATGGCCTGGTCCCACTAGGGTAATTGCTTTGGAGGATAGGGGGTTACCTTAGTGGGGAGGTTGTTCATAACTCTTGGGAGACTGAAACCTTAGCGGCTACGACTTGTTAGACCAACTTTGGAAAGGCTTCGTAGTGATCCCTGCCAACTTACCTTGGTAGTGAGTTAAGAGGTTGGCCGCCTCGGGCAATGGGCAATCACGAGTCGTGGGTAAAGTTGTACACACTCTGCAGAGTTAAGAACAAACTGATATATCAGCCGTGCTCTCGGTCATGAGCGGCCTGGATCCTTTTTGAGACAGTTCTATGAATAAAGTGGGTAATGATAATCTTGATGATACTTAATTATACTTTCACCATGGGAGCTTAAGCATGACATAGAGACATAGGTCTAATATAAAATATGACCAACTAAAAATACTTACCGCAGTTCAGCCGTGTCAGCCTTTTGAGCCTTGCATCCCTCATGTTATACTTGTTGAGTATGGTGCGCTCACCCTTGCTTTGCGTACAATCAATGAAAATCCCGGATGGGTACTAGATGGTGGAATCAAGTGAAGATTTACCGAAGATGTTCCAAGAGCTCTAGGCGAGTGTTCCCCCAGTCAACCGTCCCTGTGGAGTTTGGAGTCCCGAAGAGTAGTTTCCGCTATGCTTTGTAATAGATGTAAGTCTTGTTGTATCTATGTCTCGATATATAATAAAACATTGTCTTTGAGAAATTCCATATTTGTTGCTATATGTGTCTTGTGGACTTCCTGGGCACACATATAGTTGACACTTGGTATTCTTCGAAAAACCGGGTGTTACAAATTGGTATCAAAGCAATGTTGACTGTAGGACGCAAGCCTAGTTAGAAATGGACGTTTAAAAAGTTTTGCTTCACTCTCTCTTTACCTTGTAATTTATTAAAAAGTATGCTTGATTCCTTATCTCTATTCCATTGCAAATTCTTGATACTCAAACCTCTAAATCTTGTTTTACCATGGCCTAGAATGAAGTTGTCACCTCTGTTGTCCTATATGAGACTTGCCATTTATAAAATAAGAACGTTAGTGACAAGTGTTGAGTTGAGTCTCATGTATGTCTTGTGCAACTAAATGAATGTATGTTTGACTTTATGATCATGGTTGATTTGGATCTTTGTTATGATTGTGATGAGTTGTGGAGTGATGACCACATCTTCATCTAGTTAGAAGTTAAGGCTTAAGTTTGTAGGATTAGATCATTGGGGTTCAATCCTACCTTCCTTATCAATCTCTTATCCCGGTGTGTTATCTTTATCAAAGTTCAGTGGAGCCAACTTTCAGAAGATGATGCAACTTGGAAAGGAGAAGAAGATCTCAGATCAGAGCATTCCAATCTCTTCGAATCATCGTCCGAATCTTGAGGACGAGATTCATCCTAAGGGGGGTAGATTTGTGACACCCTAAAATTCAATTTCCAATTTTAGTAACAAATTTGAGCTTTTATTTAGTTTTCTGAGCATTTAACCTAGGTCAAATATTAATTTTCGAATTATTAAAATGAACCCTAGAGCTTAGAAACATTTTGTTGCATTCATGCCGGTGCATAATATTTTGTTTGAGTGTTGGAATAGGTTGGTTGTGGTTAAATTCAAATTTCATTTGAATTTGATCAAACTTTGAAGCTTTAGAAAATAAAAAGGCTTTTCTTTTAATCCTCACTTCCTTCCTCCTATCTAGCCCATCAGCTGAAGCCAGCCGAGTCCGTTCTTCTCTCTCTCCCACTCCCCTTTTAGCCAGGCACCAGAGAACGGCCCAGCCGCAGCCCGCTCACCCCCTCTCCCTCTTTCACTTTGAGCTCGGGCCAGCCTGGCCTTGCGGCCCAGCTCGGCGCCCAGCATGGCCCGCTCCCGACCTACCTCCTTCTCCCTCTCTCTCTCGGGCTTGGCCCAAGATCAGCAGCTAGCAGCTCGTTTCGTCTCCTCGCTCGCGCAAGCAACGGCCCGCTCGTGGCCTGCCTCCACTCCTCTCCCTCGCGCGTGTGAAGGCCCAGCGTGGCCTGCCGCTCGCCGCCGCCCGCTCCCTCCGCTCTCTCGCAGACAGGTCACCCCCGCATCCTCTCTCGCCGACGCTCGGGGCCCACCTAGCAGTGTCTCGCCTCGTCATCTTCCTCGAGCTGCCTCCGCCGCGTCCGTTTCTGCTCGCCATCAATGGCCGGTGCATTGAGGGCCATCAAGGGGCCTTCAAGCAGCATCTTGACGCCCTCGGTCGTAACCGCCGCGACCCCTCCCCTACCGAGCCTCATCGCCCTATAAACCCCCCCGGGTCGAGCTCTCCATTTCACCCCTCCCCTACCGAGCCTCATCGCCCTATAAAACCCCCCGGGTCGAGCTCTCCATTTCACCCCACCCCTACCGAGGTCCCATCTCTCCCTCCTCCTCTCGGCACCAGCTCCGCAGCGTTTCCTCGGCGTCGCGAGCCCCCTTTTCGAGGCCGTGGTAATCTGCTCTCCCTCCCTGTATCTTTCCCTTCGAGTTTAGGGCTCGGTTCCGCTAGTTCAGTGAGCTCCGAGGTCTCTCTAATGGCGCCACCGCGAAGGAGTGCCGCTTCGGTGGCCTTCACCCTCAACCAAACCTACCCTTGAGTTCGCTTAGCCTCGGTGACCTCTCCGATGGTCTTGGATGGGTCCAGGGCGGTCGGGAGCGCCATCCTGGCGATCCGCCGTTGAGCTCCGGTCGGTTACAATGGCCGCCACTGCAAAAGCGCTGCTCCGGCCGCCGGCCATTTCCCCAAACCCCCCCTAGCCGTTGGATCGATCGTGTGCGGCAGCGATTGGAAGATACCCCTTCGGGGTTTGCAACCGGCGCCTGGTGCGCCCGTGGACTCGGTCCACTGCCCCAACACCTCTCTATCCACGCCTCCATGGTGGACCAGCCTATTCGGTCGCGGCACGTGGCAGCCACGTCGGCGGTGACGTGGTCAACCAGACCGCGCCAGCGCCATTTCGCGAAAAAGCCCTCGTCTTTCCTTGAAATCAACCCATAGTCCTGATCTGTTCAAAATAATTTCTTTTTAGTTCGGTTTTCTTCTGTTTTGAACCCTGAGTTTTCGGAAAATAGTGTCCGCCGTCCTAACTGCGCAGAAAATATGATTTAAATTGTTTTAATTCAAAAACAAGTTCGGTTTATTTACAAAATTGCCATTGAACCTTGTTTTCAACGTAACTTTCTCGTTTTAAGTCCGATTAGAGTGATCTTTATGTTCGTGTGATCGTATCAACACGTAGAATAGTTTTATAACCTTTTATCTTGTTTTAATACTATTTGGTGTATTGTTCTAATAGAAATATATTTGTTTGCATGTAATGATTGAGAATGAATGTGTGTGGTGCCTTTGATCCCGTTTAGAGTCTGAGCTATCCAAGGTGATCGCGAAGAAGATCTTCGAAGAAGTGGAACCATCAACACAAGTTTTTGGAAGGCAAGTGTAACATGAGTTCCATTGCTTCCTAACAACCTTTTAATCAACTTTCATATGCATGTGTCTAATATGATGAACCCTAGAGATTCTACCTAGAACTTTGTTATTCCGTATTCCTTGTTACCTAGGGCTATGCATATGGGGTAGTAATGCTTAGCTTGCAAATACCAAATATTAAAATGATAATCTTGATTAATGATTTATGGAACAAATGTTGGTTCTGAATCTTAAAGCGACAACCCAGGATTTACAGTACAACCATGAGGACTACGTGGCTCTGGTCTTAGCTAAGTACTCTGAGTGTTCTAGCTCATCTGTAGTTTACCGAAAGGGCAAGAGGGGGGGGGGGGGTACCATGTAGTTATGGCCCGGTCCCACTAGGGTAATTGCTTTGGAGGATAGGGGGTTACCTTAGTGGGGAGGTTGTTCATAACTCTTGGGAGACTAGCGGCTATGACTTGTTAGACCAACTTTGGAAAGGCTTCGTAGTGATCCCTGCCAACTTACCTTGGTAGTGAGTTAAGAGGTTGGCCGCCTCGGGCAATGGGCAATCACGACTCGTGCGTAAAGTTGTACACACTCTGCAGAGTTAAGAACAAACTGATATATCAGCCGTGCTCTCGGTCATGAGTGGCCTGGATCCTTTTTGAGACAGTTCTATGAATAAAGTGGGTAATGATAATCTTGATGATACTTAATTATACTTTCACCATGGGAGCTTAAGCATGACATAGAGACATAGGTCTAATAAATAAAATATGACCAACTAAAAATGCTTACCGCAGTTCAGCGGTGTCAGCCTTTTGAGCCTTGCATCCCTCATGTTATACTTGTTGAGTATGATGCGCTCACCCTTGCTTTGCGTACAATCAATGAAAATCCCGGATGGGTACCAGATGGTGGAATCAAGTGAAGATTTACCAAAGATGTTCCAAGAGCTCTAGGCGAGTGTTCCCCCAGTCAACCGTCCCTGTGGAGTTTGGAGTCCCGAAGAGTAGTTTCCGCTATGCTTTGTAATAGATGTAAGTCTTGTTGTATCTATGTCTCGATATATAATAAAGCATTGTCTTTGAGAAATTCCATATTTGTTGCTATATGTGTCTTGTGGACTTCCTGGGCACACATATAGTTGACACTTGGTATTCTTCGAAAAACGGGGTGTTACAGTTACCCATGAGTCATGCCTTCCCCATCACGCTAAACACTGCCGAGATGCATAGCGGGGTCGCACTACAAGGCCTTTACAAAGCCCCCTCTAAGTCCATTCCACACATACCTCTAAGGTTTTACCCTGTACAAAGGTCTACGATCCCCAGGGCCCCCTCTTGAGCCACTACAACAAACCTCGTGTAGACGCTCATCTTGGAGGTAACTAATTAATTAGCCAGGTCTAGCCCATCTAGATCTCATGGTTGTGCTTTGTAACTAGGTTACATGCTCCAAGAACCGGGTCCTAGGGATCCAGACAGGATAATCTAGCATGAGCCCAGAACCAAAAACCAAATCCAGCTACCGAGTCCCACGGAATAAAAACCACCAAACGGTCCATTCTGTCGGATATACCAACTCACCATACTACAACAATTACCAACCCACATGTTCCATAGATCATTAATCAAGTTCAATTATAGTTGACCACCAACCCATCCCAAGACAGCAGGGCTAATGTTGGGGGAAAGGACCCTCGGCAGAAGCGCCGCTCGAACTGGTGCTCGAATTTAGCCCTCGCGCAACGCCTGATGTCCTTGCGAGGTCCCTCTCCCATTGGAGACCGTTACCCTGACTCCCGGACGCGGGGTCAACCCTCGTCGCTTTGTTGTACTTCCGTGCAGGTCTAAGGCGACGGTCGCACTGCAGGAGACCTTCGCTGACTCACGACGCCACCTTCGCTTGGAGCGAAGGTCGAGGCAAGCGGCAAGTACGCGCGCTCCCAGAAGCAAGCGAAGCCGAAGATCCGGCGAGCGCGGCCGAAGGTCGGATCGCCGCGCATCTCCCCCGGAGCGAGTGAAGCCGGAGGTTCGGCAGATGGCGGAGGGGCGCGGGCCGAGGGCGAGCGCGGCCGAAGGTCAAGACCGCCGCACCTCTCCCCGAAGGTGAACAAGGGCCAGGTGGCGGCGCGCTGGAGTGTGGCCGATTAGGGTTTCCGCTTCGGCTGTGTATGTACACTTTTGCCCTTCCTCCCTGCGCGGAGGCGAGGAATCTTTCCTGTACCCTTTTGTAATTTGGCCCGTGCCCCTTGGCATTCCCTATAAATACCAAGGGGATGAACAGTGTAAGCACGACCTTTTGGGAATTCGAGCACTTTCCACTTTCGTTTACCTTCGCTACTGCATCCGACACTTGGCCGCCTTCGCCCTTTCCCCTGTGCGAGTGCGGAGGTGGGGCAAGTGCGTTCCAACAGTTTGGCGCCGTCCGTGGGGAGCGAAGTCTGAAATGGCGGGAAACAGGAGAGCACTTTCGACGAGGGACCAGCGCGTTGCTAGGGAGGCGGCGGCGGTGGTCCCGCCTGCTGAGGAAATTACACAGCCCTCGGGAGGAGAGAATGTCACCCCAGAACCCCAATCCCTGGGCCCCCAGGCCCGAGTGGCGACGCAGCCACACCCGCACACTTCGGGAGAAGGAGAGGGAGAAGAAGAAGAGGTGGGCCTCGAGGCCCTTGAAAGGCTCGAGGCTGAGCTGCAAGAGAAGAAGAGCGCGCTGGAACAGCTTGAGAGACATAACCGACTGCGCTCGATCAGACAGAGGGCAGACGAGGCCAGGAGCAGCTTCGCCGTATGGAGGAATCCCTCGCCGCGGCAGAAGCCGAAGCCGAAGGCTGGGATAATGAGGAGATACCCCCGTTGCGAGAGGGGAATGAGGAGCCGAATCAAGATAACCTTCGTCACCATCCACCACCCCCACCACCACCAGTACACCCAGAGCCATACCCTGTGAGACACCCAAATTTCCGCCAACTCTACCCAGATGAGAGAGACAAAACCTTCGCATTCAGCGAAGGCATCAGCAACACCAAATGCGTACGATCCAAAGTCACCACTCTCCAAATACTCCAAACCCAGCCCTGGCCACCATGCTATAATCCACAAAACCTACCCCGCTATGATGGACTTTTCCGACCCTCGCCAGTTCATCATGAGCTACGAAGCAGCGGTTGCTGCAGCAGGCGGTGACGAATCAACAATGGCAAAATCCTTTGTCATCATTCTGCGAGACATCGCACAAACTTGGTACAGCAACCTTCGCCCCGGAACTGTGGATTCCTGGGCCTCCCTCAGAGACAAGCTGTGTACAAACTTCAAGGGCATCACTCCAGCCCCATTAAACCCCATCGAGCTATTCAATTGCAATAAGAAGAACGCGAGCCGCTCCAAGATTACTGGCGAAGGTTCATTCAAATCAGAGCAAGGACCCCTGGGATATCTGACGAGGCTGTCATCCTCGCTGCAGTCAGTGGCCTGCGCCCAGGACCATGCTCCTCAAAATTTGCCAGAAAACCGGCAAACTCAATCGAGGAGTTGCATGAAACAATGGAAAGATACTGTAGAGCTGATATGGATTTCAGAGCGAAGTCCGACGCTCGGAGGTTAGCAGAGGGCCACAGCCGAGGCCTCATCCGAGAGAAGCAACCTTCGCCAAGAGCAAAGCAACGTCGGTGCAATCAACAAGCAACAAACTATGACAATCAAACACGGGACGCTCAACACCCGAGCAGCCAAGCCCCGCAGGTTTTGCCACCTCCGCCGAACCAGCGCTACCAGCAGCGAGATCCTGCCAAAATGTATTGTCACTTCTGTGGAATGGGAAAGGGGCACACAACAAAGCAATGCGAATGCTTCGCCAAGGGAAAGAATTCCAGGAATCCAGGAAACCTGCTCTGTCAGACTCCCGAACCATAAACCACACAAGGAAACCAGCTTCCACCCACCAAATCCAACATACCACTATACCCCCATAAACTACGGCCTACCTTCGCAACAACCCCTAACACCCACCACCCACTCTACAACAAACCCATTATCAGCCACACCACCCCACAACGCAAAACCCACCTACACAGTCACATACCCAGCTACCCCCCAAAACCAAATTCAACAACCCACCAACCACCAGCGCTCTGCCACCACCACCACCAATCCCCGCGTACAGCAGCACACAACCTGTGAAAGCCGAAGCCTGAGCCAAACGACCATCAACAATCCAACATCGACCTTCGGTGTGATTCTAGCTATCACCGGAGGTTCAAATGAAGACCATGGTAACAAACGGCAGAGGAAGGAACATGCCAGACGCGTTCACCACGTGGCCGTCGAAGGACACATAAATTCGGTCGTTGGTCTCACATCCCCATAACCTTCGATTCCAGTGACATGAAGCTAAGAGATTACCCTCACACAGATGCCATGGTGATCGAAACCAACCTCGCTGGGTGGACTGTCACCAAAATACTGGTCGATACTGGTAGCTCCGCTGACATCTTGTTCGCTTCAACTTCGACAGCATGAAGCTTGACAGAAATCTTCTGCAACCGGCCGACAACACCCCCTATACGGTTTCGGTGGTCAACAAGTGAGAGCCGTCGGGAAAATTTCTCTGCCCGTGACCTTCGGCGACCAAATCAACTGCAGGACGGAACATATAACATTTGATGTCGTCGACATGTTCTACCCATACAACGCCATTTTTGGCCGAGGGGTCACAACGCGTTCAATGCGGTCATCCATCCCGCCTACCTATGCATGAAACTACCCGCTCCAAGGTGTGGTCGCGATATTTGGGGACCAGGACATTGCAAGGACAGCTGAAGGGAACGTAGCCCCGGGGCAACGTAATGTACACAATTTGTCAAACCTCAAACCCCCGTATCAGCGTCGAGGGGCGAGGTCCGCAATGACAAAGTGAAGGCGGCGCCAAAGGACGAAACCAAACAAGTCCAACTCTTCGAGGGTAATGCCGAAAGAAAGGTGATTATTTCAGCCAATCTAGGCCCTCAATCAGAAGGCAGCCTCGTCACCTTCCTCAGAGAAAATTCCGACACCTTCGCTTGGTCGCAGAAGACCTAAAAGGAGTCAACAGATCATGATCGAGCATAGCCTGAACATCAAAACAGCTACCGCCCAATCAAACAAAAGCTTCGCAAGATGTCAGAAGAAGAAAGGAGGCAGAAGGCTGAGGTAAAAAGGCTTCTGGACGCAGGCGTCATTCGCCCAGTCAAATACCCAACTTGGCTTCAAATGTGGTCCTAGTCCAAAAGAAGAAAAAAAAGGCGATGTGCGTCGATTTCAACTTGCTTGAACAAAGCCTGTCCGAAAGATGATTTCCCCCTCCCAAACATAAGCAACCCTGGTCGACAGCGGCAGGTTGCCAAATGCTATCCCTCCTTGATTGCTTCTCAGGCTATCACCAGATCTGGATGAATGAAGAAGACGAAGAAAAAACAAGCTTTATCACACCCTCGGGCACCTTTTGCTTCGAAGGATGGCAGAAGGTTTGAAAAATGCAGGCTCACCTTCGCTCGCATGACCTCCGAAGTTTTCAAGGATGAGCATCGCTGTCTCCGCCTATGTCGACGACCTATGTCGTTCAAAGTGAACTAAAAGAGAACCACATACCAGACTTATCGAGGGTATTCAGCAACCTCCGGTCCGCGGACTGAAACTAAACCCAGAAAAATGTGTTTTCGGGGTAACGAAGGTAAATTGCTAGGTTGCATCGTCTCACGCCAGAGGAATCGAAGCCAACCCTGAGAAGATTGATGCCATCATGAACATGGAACTCCGACGACCAAAGAAAAGCAGCTCAGCGTCTGACCGGTCGTTTGGCAGCACTTAGCAGATTCATCTCAAGATCCGCAGAGCGAGGGTTACCATTTTTCGAAACACTCAGAAGCAACGCTCCATTCAACTGGGGTCCCCAGCAGCAAAAGGCCTTCGAGGAGTTGAAAAAGTACCTGACCAGCTTGACTGCCCTAACCAGCCCAGCAAGGGAGACTTATTGTTACTCTACGTCGCAGCTTCGCCACACGCTGCAAGCGCAGTCCTCATCAAGGAGCTCCGCGAAAACAACAAAACCACAAGCCCAATCTACTATGTTCAGAACCCTCGAAGGCCAAAAGAAAATTATTCGGAGCTTGAGAAAATAGCATACGCCGTCGTCATGGCATCAAGAAGCTAAAGCACTATTTCCAGGCGCACGAGATACATGTACCTCGACGACGTACTCTCGAGACATTTTCAAAAACAACGAAGCCGTTGGAAGAATAGCAAAATGGGCAGTCGAGCTTAATAGTTATGCTGTAACCTTCGTTGGCAGAACAGCGATCAAAATCGCAGTGCTGGCTGATTTCATAGCAGAATGGACACCAAGACCCTCGCCCCGGTGAGCTGCAGCAGGACCAGTTTGGATCGTTTAACGTCGACGGGGCCTGGGGGCAACTGGAGCCGGTGCCTCGGCCATTCTAATCTCGCCTTCCGGGTCGAAGCTGAGATACGCACGAAGGCTGGACTTCAAGTGCACAAACAACTCCGCTGAATATGAGGCGTGTGATCTGGCACTTTCAGGTTGCGATCGTTATCAGTCCGAAGGGCACTCATCAACACAGACTCTCAAGTCATTGCGGGGCACATTGAAAAGAACTACAAAGCAAAAGATCCAGAGCTTCAAAAGTATTTCAATATGTTCGAAGGTTAGAATCTTCTCCTCGGCATAACAGTAAAGCAATATCGAGGACTGAAACAGCGAAGCAGATTGCTTAGCCAAAGCAGCAGCGCAGCAGCTACACAGCTCCCTCCGGACGTGTTCTACGAGGTTTCAACTCGGTCAGCCTCGAAGCTTCCGAAATCAGCATCAAGCTGATCAACACAATTCAATGCGAGGATTGGAGAGCACCTATCATGGCCTACATCAAAGGACTCCATGAACCCAGCTCCAAAGAAGAAGAGAACAGACTAAAGCAAAGAGTGCGAGGGTAAAGATTGTGATAACACCTTGTTCAAAGCTTCGGTACCTCACCTTGGCTCAAGTGCGTGTCACAGTCCGAAGGTAACGACATTCTCAAACTCATCCACGGGTATATGTGGTTCACACAATGGCCCGAGGGCAACTAGTAGGAAAGGCTTTCCGGCAAGGTTTCTACTGGCCAACTGCGCTGAGAGACGCTGAAACCATCGTCAAGAAGTGCGAAGGTTGTCAACTGACAGCAAAAAACCAAAACACCCCAGGGGCTCCACAACCCTCATATGCCCAACCTGGCTCTACAAAGGTGGGCAATGGATCTCGTGGGCCCACTACCGAGGCTCCGGGGACCTTCGCTATGCGGTGGTAGCCGTGGAATATTTCACCAAATGGACCGAAACAAGACCGCTGTCCTCCATAAGCTCCCTCGCAGTAAAAAGGTTTTTCTGGCAGCAGATAGTTGTCGTTCGGAGTCCCCAACATCTAACCGTCGACAACGGCACCCAGTTTGACAGCGAGGTTTTCAGAGTTCTGGCACAAATCGGAACAATTCTATGCTCGCCTCAGTCCGACACCCCGCAGTCCAACGGCCTAGTCGAAAGAGCCAACGCAACAATCTTCCAATCCATATCCAAAAAATTGCAAGGCAGACCCAAAGGCAAATGGGCAGACGAGCTAACCTGCAGTCACCTGGTCTCACAATACTCCGAATGCAGAGCAACCAAGTTCACACCCTTCAACTTTTGTTCGGCGAAGAAGCCGTGTTACAGAGGAGCTAAAATACGTTTCACCAAGAAAACCTCGCAATGATAGCCAGCCAAGCTAACTGACAAGGACTTGCTAGAAGAAACAAGATGCAGCGCAGTTCACAACCTTCGCAAGTATCAGGAGAGACCAAGAAGGAGAGATAAAAAGGTCAGAATCAAAAACCTGCAGAAGGGTGACCTCGTCCTCATCCGTAACAAAACGCCAGCATGGCCGGAAAGTTCCAGCCAAGTGGACAGGCCCGTTCCTGATCGCAGATGCAATCGCTCCAGGCTCTTTCCACCTCTCGACAGCGAAGGCAATATCTACCACACACCTGGAACATAGACGACCTTCGCAAATTCTACCCATAGCGGAGCCTTAGCGAGCCCTCGCGTTATGTAATCTTTGTCACATACTATGTTTTTATCTACATGTACTTGACAAAACAGAGCTGCACTCTTTTTCCTTACGAAGGGGCGTAAGTTTTTTAATGAGGCAGTATCCAAAGCATAATACAGGCTAGAACCCCAAAAAAGCAAAATCTCCAACCCTCTATACTCCCAAGCATCGAAAAAGCGGATCTCTTCAAGAGCGCTACATTCGATGAAAACCTTGCTAAGATTGCTTCGAAAAACATTCCTTTTTCTTTTCAAAGCAAACTTCACCTCCGCCTAAGATAAGGGGAGGAAAGTCGGCACCCCTGCACAAACGACAGGGGCTCGCAAAAGCAAACTCACCTCCGCCTAAGATAGGGGAGAAAGTCGAGCACCCTGGCACAAACGACAGGGCTCGCAAAAAGCAAACTCACCTCCGCCTAAGATAAGGGGAGGAAGTCGAGCACCCTGGCACAAACGACAGGGGCTCGCAAAAAGCAAACCACCTCCGCCTAAGATAAGGGAGGAAAGTCGAGACACCTGGCACAAACGACAGGGGCTCGCAAAAAGCAAACTCACCTCGCCTAATAAGGGGAGGAAAGTCGAGCACCCCGCACCATGGAAAAACGACAGGGGCTCGCAAAAAAGCAAAACTTCACCTCCGCCAGAAATAAGGGAAGGCGCGAAGTTCAAAAAGTTGAGCATTCTCGCACAAGCAAGCCAGGCCTTGCGGGCGCGGCCCACCTTCTCGCGTCCGCCCCGAAGCCCTCCAAGCCAGCCTCGGCGGCCCACTTTCTGCCGTTCGCCGCCCTCCAAGCCAGGCCTCGGCGGGCCCACATTCTCCGTTCTCGCCCGAGCCCTCCAAGCCAGGCCTCGGTGGGCCACAGGCTCTCTCCGTCTCCGCCCGAGCCTCCAAGCCAGGGCCTCGGGCGGGCCACTTTCTTCCCGTCTCTGCCCGAGCCCTCCAAGCAGGCTCGGGGCCAGGCCTCGGGCGGGCCCACTTTCTCCGTCTCGCCCGAGCCCCCAAGCCAGGCCTCGGGCGGGGCCACATCAACGCGATTCAAAAGCAGTGCGCGAGCCTCGCTAAAAGAAAAAGGGGGGGTCGCGTTTTTTCAAACCAAGCTTCACGAGCAAGTGCGCGAGCCTCGCTAAAAGAAAAAGGGGGCGTCGCGTTTTTTCAAAACAAGCTACACGAGCAAGTGCGCGACCTCGCTAAAAGAAAAGGGGGGTCGCTGTTTTTTCAAAACAAGTGCACGAGCAAGTGCGCGAGCCTCGCTAAAAGAAAAAGGGGGCGTGTGTTTTTTCAAAACAAGCTTACACGAGCAAGTGCGCGAACCTCGCTAAAAGGAAAAGGGGGCGCGCTGTTTTTTCAAAACAAGCTTGCACGAGCAAGTGCGCGAGCCTCGCTAAAAGAAAAGGGGGCGTCGCTGTTTTTCAAAAAGCTTGCACGAGCAAGTGCGAGCCTCGCTAAAAGAAAAGGGGGGGGGCGTGCTTTTTTTCAAAACAAGCTTACACGAGCAAGCAGCGCGACCTCGCTAAAAGAAAAAGGGGGCGTCGCGTTTTTTCAAAACAAGCTCCACGAGCAAGTGCGCGAGCCTCGCTAAAAGAAAAAGGGGGCGTCGCTGTTTTTTCAAACAAGCTTACACGAGCAAGTGCGCGAGCCTCGCTAAAAGAAAAAGGGGGCGTCGCTGTTTTTTCAAAACAAGCTCACACGAGCAAGTGCGCGAGCCTCGCTAAAAGAAAAAGGGGGCGTCGTGTTTTTCAAAACAATACACGAGCAAGTGCGCGAGCCTCGCTAAAAGAAAAAGGGGGCGTCGCTGTTTTTTCAAAACAAGCTTACACGAGCAAGTGCGCGACCTCGCTAAAAGAAAAAGGGGGCGTCGCTGTTTTTTCAAAACAAGCTTACACGAGCAAGCGCGAGCTCGCTAAAAAAAAAAGGGGGCGTCGCTGTTTTTTCAAACAAGCTTACACGAGCAAGCGCGCGAGCCTCGCCAAAAATTAGCAGGGCGTCGCCGTTAAAACAACAAGAACGTCAAAAGCACAGCAAACATGGCACACACCCATACGCTTTTCTCATACCGTTACAAAATAACGTTACAACAACGAACATATCCCAAAATAAAAAATCTTTACAAGGAACCACCGCTCCCCTCAATTAACACCAAATCATCCAAACCTTCGGCCTCCACCTCAAACCCCCCTCCACTGGAACCAGGGGTCCCCACAACAAAGGAGCTGCAGGGACAATTGGCAGCTCCCCGGGTAAAACCCTCGCCCTATACATGTACCTATGCCTCGTCTCGTAACTTCCGAAGGTTCTTCCTTCGGGATCACAAGCGCCCCATCCGAACCAACTTCAAGCTCCCTTTGCCCGAACAAATATTCCAAAGCTGCGTTCTCGTCAATATCATCATCACCGCCAGCTTGCGAGGTCGAAGAAGACCCAAACAAATAACGATCGGCTTGGCGGTCTGTATAGTCTGTTTCGCGCCAAAATCGACTCGACCTACTATTTTTAAATCATATCTCCGCACCTTCGACCACCAAAAACGTTCAAAGGAAAGCGAAGGATATTTAAATCTAGCGCGAGCCCATGATTCACCAGTTATAAAAACATCTTGGTAGTTCAACATCAGCGGGGTCACGTCGAATACGTCTAGCACGGTTCCGTCAGGAACCTGCATGTTGCACAAAAATACGAGATGTCTCAGCCTCGTCAAGTCTTTACAAACAACCATAGTATCTACAAAAAGGCCTCCCTCCCCAACAAACCCAGGCATCACACCTGCCCAGCTTCCCCTCGGTTGATGTCCAAACCCTCGCCAGCGGCGACAGTCGAGGTCCCAGCTGACGCCTCCTCCGCCGTGGATCCCTCCGCAGCAGCCTCGACGTTTCGTAGTCTCCTCTTCCATCGCCGTCGCCCGCGCAGCATCTCCTTCAACGATCGGCCCGCCCCGGTCAACGCCTCGATCTCGGCGAGCGTAACCCCCGCACAGCTTGGCTCGGGGGCGGCTTCGGAGTCACCCCTCGCTGCAACTTCCGTAGGCGGCGAGGGCATCGCATCTCGTCGAGCCTATAAGCAAAACAAAAGACAAACCTCGCCAAAATCAACAAACAACCCCCCTAAAACAAAAGCAACAAAAATCAAAAACTTAAAAAAATGCGAACCTGGCGCGTAGCCTCGGCAGCTTCTTCGAAGGCGAGAGCTCGGCCACCTCCGGAGATCCAAAACTTGCGAAGCAAACGCATCGCACAGTTCCGAACTTCTGCGTCATCAACCTTCATCTGGCGAACCTCTTCAACCGACGGAAAGACATGGCTCGGCCTTTTGACCTTGCGAAGATGATCACAATCCGCCAGTCGAAGCGTGCTCGCCATTGCCAAGGCCCCGGCGTAGCCACCAAAATCGGCTGCGTTGGAAACTAGCGAGCTAAACACATCAAGCTCGTTGCCCAGCCAGCCCTCGAAGGCCTCTGCATCAGCTGCAGGCAATGGCTCTCCGGCTGAGCCCCCAGCCTCGGTCAGACAACAATCAAGTTTACGTTTGACGTTCTCCATGCTCGTTCGCCAAGATTCTTCAAATCAACTAGCCGACCCTCGGCCTCAGCCAAAGCCTTGTCTTTTCCCTTTCCCGCGGCAATCAGATCAGCATTACGCTTCGCCAGCTCAACCGCCTCCTCTCGAGCCTTCGCGCCTTCTCCGAAGCAATCCTCATTTCATTTTCTTTCTCTCTAGGCTCCGCGCCAGTTTGCTATTCTCTTTCTCAAGTTCAGTAATATGGCTCATAAACTCCATGTCGGAGCTAACCTTCCGCCTCGCTGAGCGGTTCAAGAGCATCAGCTCCGCCAACTTGACGTCAACGTCATCAAAGGTGTCGCCAACCGCTTGATCTGCAAGAAGAACCTCCGCCTCCGGCACACAAATGCGGCCGAAGATCCGGCCTAGGAAACGCCTTTCCTCCGGGCTACACTGCAAGTGGCAATCCCGAAGGTCCGGACTGGTGAACAGTGCAGTCGCCGGATCAGAAATCCCAAGCTTCTTAGCATATTCCGGGAGGCTCGACCGGCTAGCCTCGCCAAACGGCCTTTTTCCCGGGATCGCGCAGAGTCAAGTTCCCCATCGAACTCAGACCCCTCCACCCAAAGGTGCGAGCCCGCAAAGCTGGGAACCGCACCTCGTCGAGGGCTACCTGGCTCAATATCTTGTGCAATTTCAATGGCCCTGGGCAACCATCGCACCAACACTAGGCGAGGCTCCGCCTCCAATAGACACCTCCTCATCCGTGTCATGCCCTTCAATAGAACCCTCGCTGCCTTCATCAGACGAACCCTCGTCCGTCTCCCCTCCTTTGCGTCTTTCCTCCACTCATCATCATCAGATTCATCCTCGTCGCCCGAAGTCTGGACCAAAGCGCCGATCCCTCCAACGCGAGGCACGCGTCCCCCGACTGAACGGCACCCCGGCCGCTCCGAGCCGCGGCCAAGGAAGAAGTGCCGCAGCAACAGAGCCAGCAGCGACCTTCATCGCAAGCACCTTCGCTCGCCACCAGCTCCCCACGGCCTCGACCACGGCCTCTCTTCGGCCGAGAGACGATCTCCGTTCCTCCCGAAGCCTTACGCTTCCTCTTCTTCGGCGCGTCGTCGCTCGAAGGAGCGGGCCAGTCGGCGTACCGAATACCAAGAATGTCAAACATTCTGTTCACGCGACCTTCGCCGCCCACCAAGCTATGGATAGCCTTCACTTCCAGTGGGGAAAGCTTCCCCACGAGCTCGTCCGTCCACTGCTGAACTCGTTTGAAAACAGCTTCGTTCCCGTCCCTCGCGCCTCGGAAATTTCTTAAGAGTCTTTTCCCAAACCTTCTCCAGATCCAAACTAGGTTTCTTCAAGCCCCTACCTTCGTACCTTGGGTCATTCTCCACAACGAACCAAGTCCGCCTCCGGCCAAGAGGCCAAATCTTGGCACAGCAATATTCCTCCACTAAATCACGCGCACACTGAGAACGCGCAACGACCCTCAGGCAATCAACAGCAGCATGGGCCTCGATGCTCATCTTAGCTTCGGCGCCCACATCTCCAAGCACTGGAAGCTCGCCGCAAAGCTCGGAGCTGTCACTGAGTTTGTAATAGAACCAGAACTCCTGCCACCCGCTGGTCCACTTGTTCTTCTGCGCTTGCACCGGCAGCTCCGCGCCGGCGCGATGGCAAAAAGTGTACACCGCGAATTGTCCAAGGCTGGTCTTGCCCTCGCTGTCCGTAATCTTGCGAGGCTGCATGTGAACGCGATGAGTGCGAACAAAACCCTCGACATGAGGGACAACCCCCTGAGACCTGCAGGCCCAGACGTAGACCGACATCTTTGTGAAGCAAGAAGGCGTAAGCTGATGAAACCGCAGGTTGAACCTCCGCAGGACCGAAGTCACGAAGGAGTCAGCTGGGAAGCGAAGGCCAGCCGAAAAGAACTCTTCAAACACCACAACTTCATCTGCGTCCGGCTTCGGCACGGTCTCCCCACTGCTGGCCCTCGCCTTGCCTTCCTCAACCCAGCCCCACCGCACATAAGATGCAATCTCACTTGCGCAAACCCGGCTAAGACCAAACTCGAAGGTAATCCCCTCATCCGCGGCTGTGGGAGAAACAGCGCGAGCAGTTTGCTTCAACCTAGCCATCTCTTCAGCTGCTAACGCTACCGAACAACGAACGCCTGTCTCAACCCTCGCAGACAAGCTAAAACAAACCTTCGCTACAAGCAAATTGCAACAGCAGGATGGCTATAGCAGCAGAGGGCACAATCAAAACTCCCCACCACTCGTTCTATTTATAGGCCGGGAGACGAGCCCCTCACCCGACGAAGTCGGCACGACAACCAAAAAACGCAGCGCAAAAAACGAAACAGGCTTCAATAGTATAAAACAACACCACAACGGCCCAGCCCAAAGCAGCCGCGGGCGTCGCTGCCGAGGGCCCCTTTTTGTCCCCATTAAAAGGCGCTGCTTGGGCCTAAACACGGTCTTTAGATCCAAGACAACGAGGGGCTACTGTTGGGGGAAAGGACCCTCGGCAGAAGCGCCGCTCGAACTGGTGCTCGAAATTAGCCCTCGCGCAACGCCTGATGTCCTTGCGAGGTCCCTCCCATTGGAGACCGTTACCCTGACCCCCGGACGCGGGGTCAACCCTCGTCGCTTTGTTGTATCCGTGCAGGTCTAAGGCGCGGTCGCACTGCAGGAGACCTTCGCTGACTCACGACGCCACCTTCGCTTGGAGCGAAGGTCGAGGCAAGCGGCAAGTACGCGCTGCCCCAGAAGCAAGCGAAGCCGAAGATCCGGCGAGCGCGGCCGAAGGTCGGGATCGCCGCGCATCTCCCCCGGAGGCGAGTGAAGCCGGAGGTTCGGCAGATGGCGGAGGGGCGCGGGCCCGAGGGCGAGCGCGGCCGAAGGTCAAGACCGCCGCACCTCTCCCCGAAGGTGAACAAGGGCCAGGTGGCGGCGCGCTGGAGTGTGGCCGATTAGGGTTTCCGCTTCAGCTGTGTATGTACGCTTTTGCCCTTCCTCCCTGCGCGGAGGCGAGGAATCTTTCCTGTACCCTTTGTAATTTGGCCCGTGCCCCTTGGCATTCCCTATAAATACCAAGGGGATGAACAGTGTAAGCACGACCTTTTGGAATTCGAGCACTTCCACTTCCGTTTACCTTCGCTACTGCATCCGACACTTGGCCGCCTTCGCCCTTTCCCTGCACGAGTGCGGAGGTGGGGCAAGTGCGTTCCAACAGCTAAGCATTGACTTCTACCCAACACATCCCAAACCAGGTGTCAAGGAAATATGAACAGTTTAGTAAACCATATCATGGGATTCAAATGAAGACTGCATGCATCTACTGGATCTAATACTCCTAAATCAAAATAAAATAAATACGAGGTAATATGTGCAAGACACTTGCCTTCGGCTAGGTCGGATAAACAGAGCACAGTCTTGATTTGGAGGTTAACACGTAGCGCGCACTCGCTAGAGCAAACATCATACATGGCCCAAACAAAAAAGATATAAGCAACATTACATCATACGTATTAAAACAGAACGGAAAAATTACTTCGTAGAGCTCGACGAGACAAATCTAACGCGACTTGAACGGGCCAAAAGGAGTTAAAACGCAAAAATATGGGCATTTGAAGTCGGGGGCATTTCTGTAATAAATCAAAGTCATTTTCGGTTTAAATAAAAGAAACTGATTTTAAATGGCATCAGGACCGGCCTCAATTCCCTAAAGCTCAAGGGTTAGATCGGGAGAAACCCAAGATACAGTGAATAAAGGCTATGGACGACGGGTTTATTAGGAAAAAAGGAGGGTCCTTACTGCAAAAGAATCTCGGGCGCTGTGCAGCTGCGGAGTGGGCACCACGTGTCTGTCCACGTGGCGACAGTTGGCGCCATGTGGCGCTGATGTGGCGACAAGTGGCGCGGTGGGATAGGTTGGGTGCACCACGTGGTCCGTGGGCGTGGTGAGGTGGCGCAATGAACCGCATCCACAAGGAACTAACACGGGTGCATACCGGTTGGGAGGGTCTTCTAATCCCGACCGTCTAAATGGCATCGGATGGCTCAGGGGTTTTGGGGCGGTGGCGATGGCAGGCGAGGCGTGCGGAGGCGAGCTGCGCGGAAGCGCGTTCGGGATGGAGAGGATAGACCCGACAGGTGGAGCCCACCTGTCAGTGGCAACGGCTGCGGGGGCCTCTTGGCAGTGAGAGGGGAGGGGAAGGTGTGCTGTGCGCGCGGGGTGGGCTTGTGTGGCTCGCCCGTGTGCGGGAGTTGGGCCGAAAATCGGCCCAGGCGAGGAGGGAGACGGGCCGAGTGGGCCGGTGCGCGTTCTGATCTGCTGGGAGAGATAGCGGGAGCTGAGGTGAGGAGAGCTGGGCCGGTTTGGGCTGGGATTAAATGGGAAGAGGAGAACAGGTCCTTTGCCTTTTCTTTTTCTTTCTTTTTTTCCAGTTTCAAATTCTTTGCAAATTCTTTTAGAAAACAAAATCAAATCAGTTTGAATAAGTTTTGAAAATTTTGAAAATATTTTCCCTAGGTTTTTAATAAAACTTTGAATTTGAAACTTTTGTAAAACTTTTATTTGTTTTCTAAATAGAATAAAATCGATCCGCCCTACACAGGGTTTAACAAATCCTTTTTCACCCAATAAAAATTATGCAACAACATGAATGCAACAAACATCTGGCTAAGAGTTTCCTCCATCTTGGATTTTGGACATTTTCTTATTAAATTCTATTTAATTTTAATTAATTAAACACCGAGGTGTTACAAACCTACCCCTTAAGTTGGAATCTCGTCCCGAGATTCGGGGAGGCTACAGTCAATACAAAGAAGAAGCAAACAAAGTACACAAGTACATGTCAAACTACGTTCTACGAGTTCAAACAATTATGGTGGGCATCCTTGGATTTGGAGGATATACTTTTAAACAGAATTTGAACTTTCAACAGAGACAGGCTACGGAAGTGGGAAAAAGGGTGAGGCTTTGTAAAAATAGTTTGATAAACTCAACGACTTGACTAGGGTAGCGTCCTACGGTCAACCTGACTCTGATACCACTCTGTCACACCTCAATTTTAAGAACAAAATTGGAGCACAATATATGTATGCCAGGATCAATTTTCATACATATATCGACATCATAGTAAATATCAAAACAATGCTTTTATTAATATATCAAACTTTATTACAAAAATGACCCTCGGGTCCAAAAGAAAAGTACAGACTCTCAATCTAACTCTAATGTAGACTCGTGGAAACTGGATGCCATCTCCACAGAAAGGTGGACCGGGGGCTCCATCCTAGTACAGGTCGTCTAGGTCGTATCCACCGTCTTCTAGGTATAAGTTGTCGGGGTCGTAATCACCGTCTTCAGGGTACTCCTGCTCTGCGTCGCCGACTCCAACATCTGGGTGGGGTAGCAGGGGGTTCAAAGAGGAAGGGTGAGTACATCGAAATATACTCCGCAAGTTTAGAAAATATATGCTTATGAGGCTTTTAACAATGGTAGGCTGACTTAGTTTGACTCAAGCGCTTAAAGCAACACAACCCTATTAAATCCTATTAATCCTATGCACCTATTTATTAGATTATAACCTCAGTCTCCAATAATAACAGTAACCACACTCGGAGTCGCACCGAACAAACCACACTCGGAGTCACACCGAGCAACCAACACTTGGAGTCCACCAAGCAACCACACTGGAGTCACACCAAGCAACGACACCTGAAGTCCATCAGGCAAACCACACTTGAAGTCCATCCGGCCACCCGAACCAGGTTGTTACAAGGAGTCCTATGTGTACTAGTTCCATATGTCACGACATAGAAAGCTACCTTCCATAATAATACCAGTTCTGCGCCTGAGCCTGGAGAGTCACTCCCGTACCAAGCAGTATCCTGCATAGAAGAAGCCTCTGTACCCATGTCATATGAGACTAATAACCACATAAAGCTTCTCTAACGAACCAGAACTAAACCACCAACTGATCTCAAAGAAGTCCAAGCCAGCTCGTGACCGTGAGCACGACTGATATATATGTTTTATACTCTGCAGAGTTTGCACGTCGTTACCCATGAGTCATGCATTCCCCATCACGCTAAACACTGCCGAGATGCATAGCGGGGTCGCACTACAAGGCCTTTACAAATCCCCATCCAAGTCCGTTCCACACGTACCTCTAAGGTTTCACCCCGTACAAAGGTCTACAAATCCCAGGGCCTCCTCTTGAGCCACTACAACAAACCCGTGTACACCCTCAACTTGGAGGTAACTAATTAATTAGCCAGGTCCAGCCCATCCAGACCTCTTGGTTGTGCTGTGTAACCGAGTTACATGCTCCAAGAACCGGGTCCTAGGGATCTAGGCAGAATAATCTAGCACGAGCCCAGAACCAAAAACCAAATCCAGCTGCCGAGTCCCACGGCACAAAAACCACCACACGGTTCATCCTGCCGGATATACCTACTCACCATACTACAACAATTACCAACCCACATGTTCCATAGATCATTAATCAAGTTTAATTATAGTTGACCACTAACCCATCCCAAGACAGCAGGGCTAAGCATGACTTCTACTCAACACATCCCAAACCAGGTGTCAAAGAAAATATGAGCAAGTTCTAGTAAACCATATCATGGGATTCAAATTAAGACTATATGCATCTACTGGATCTAACTACTCTAACTCAAAATAAAATAAATATGAGAGCAATATGTGCAAGGACACTTTCCTTCGGGTTGGGTCGGATCAACAAGAGCACAATCTTGATCTGGAGGTTCCACGTAGCGCGCACTCGCTGGATCAAACATCATCACATGGCCTGAACAAAAGCATATAAGCAACAATACATCATACAGTATAAAAACAGAATGTAAAAAGATCAACTTTGTAGAGCTCGATGAGACGAATCTAACGTGACTTGAACGGGCCAAAACGGAGTTAAAACACAAAAGTTATGGGCATTTGAAGTTGGGTGGCATTTCTGTAAATAAATCAAAGTCATTTTCGGTTTTAAATTAAAAGGAAACTGATTTTAAATGGCATTAGGACTGGGCCTCAATTCCCTGAAAGCTCAAGGGTTAGATCGGGAGAAAGCCAAGATACAGTGAATAGAGGCTATGGACGATGGGTTTTATTAGGAGAAAACAGAGGGTCCTTACTGCAAAAGAATCTCGGTGCTGTGCAGCTGCAGAGTGGGCGCCACGTGTCTGTCCGCGTGGCGACAGTTGGTGCCATGTGGCACTGACGTGGCGACAAGTGGTGCGGTGGGATAGGTTGGGTGCACCACGTGGTCGTGGGCGTGGTGAGGTGGCGCGATGAACCGCATCCACAGGGAACTAACACCGGTGCATACTGGTTGGGAGGGTCTTCTAATCCCGACCTTTTAAATGGCATCGGATGGCTCAGGGGTTTTGGGGCGGGTGGCGACAGGAGGCGAGGCGTGCGGAGGTGAGCTGCACGGAAGCGCGTTCGGGAGGGAGAGGATAGACCCGACAGGTGGAGCCCACCTGTCAGTGGCACCGGCTGCGGGGGCCGCTTGGCAGTGAGACGGGAGGGGAAGGTGTGCTATGCTCGCGGGGTGGGCTTGTGTGGCTCGCCCGTGTGCGAGAGTTGGGCGGAAATCGGCCCAGGCTAGGAGGGGAGACGGGCCGACGCGCGTTCTGGGCTGCTGGGAGAGAGAGCGGGAGCTGATGAGGTGAGGGAGAGCTGGGCCGATTTGGGCTAGGATTTAATGGGAAGAGGAGCACAGGTCCTTTGCCTTTTCTTTTTCTTTTTTTTTTAGTTTCAAATTCTTTGCAAATTCTTTTGAAAAACAAAATCAAATCAGTTTGAATAAGTTTTGAAAATTTTGAAAATATTTTCCCTAGCTTTTTAAATAAAACTTTGAATTTGAAACTTTATAAAACTTTTATTTGTTTTCTAAATAGAATAAAATCGATCCGCCTACACAGGGTTTAACAAATTCTTTTTCACCCGATAAAAATTATGCAACAGCATGAATGCAACAAACATCTGGCTAGGATTTTCCTCCATCTAGGATTTTGGACATTTTCTTATTAAATTCTATTAATTTTAATTAATTAAACACCAGGGTGTTAGAAACCTACCCCCTTAAGTTGGAATCTCGTCCCGAGATTTGAGGAGGCTACAGTCAATACAAAGAAGCAAAGCAAACAAGTACATAAGTACATGTCAAACAACGTTCTACAAGTTCAAACAATTATGGTGGGGATCCTAGGATCTGGAGGATCTACTTTTAAATAAAATTTGAACTTTCAGCAGAGACAAACTACGGAAGTGGGAAAAAGTGTGAGGCTTTGTAAAAATAGTTTTATAAACTCGACGACTTGACTAGGGTAGCGTCCTACGGTCAACACGGCTCTGATACTACTCTGTCACACCCCAATTTTAAGAACATAATTGGACCACAATATATGCATGCCAGGATCAAATTTCATACATATATCGACATCATAGTAAATATCAAAACAATGCTTTTATTAATATATCAAACTTTATTAAAAAAATGACCCTTGGGTCTAAAGAAAAGTAGAGACTCTCAGTCTAACTCTAATGTAGACTCACGGAAACTGGACACCATCTCCACAGGAAGGTCGACCGGGGGCTGCGCCATCCTAGTACAGGTCTGAAGGACCGGATTAGCGACCAGAGGGGGGTGAATGGGAGCCTCAAATTCAACTTGTGAATAGTTTGGCCCTTGTCCCAGAAAGTCACCCCAAAAACGAAGACTCGAAACGACCGGAGAGTTCTCGACCTACGAGTAGGTGAATACCCTAGGAGATGTCCTAGTGGTACAGCGGAACCTCCGGAAAAACCCCAAAAGAAACTGCCAAAGCCTCGGAGCAAAACTGCAAAGTCTGCAGGTTCGCGGACTGTCCGGGGTCAGGATCCCGGACTGTCCGCCCAACGCCGGACTGTCCGACACTGGAAGTCCGGACTGTCCGTCGGCAAAAGACGAGAAACAAAACTGTTCTGCAAGTCTGCTGGACAGGTCCCGGACTGTCCGCGAGTTTGTATCGCGGACTGTCCGCCGTTCACTCAACAGTGAACAGTCAGGGGTCTGCACCTGACTGAACCTGAGAAAACCCGATCCGCGGACTGTCCGCCGTCAGAGGCGCGGACTGTCCGCCACCACCCAGAAAACACAAACTTGCTCGGGTTAAAAACCAAATCCAAATCGATCTCAACCAAATCAAGAGGGACTTCGATCAAACTCTCCCAGATGATCCTCTATGTATTGGGGTGCTAATCCTAAGAAATCATCGCACCAAACCAAGTCAATCAAGAGAAATTCGTGGATCACCGAGAAAGGGGGAAAAGACGAAGAACGAACGCGAAATCAACCCGATCTATGGATTCGTGAGGTTAGGAGAGAATCCCTTCAGTGGAAAGAAGGGGCTCACGACCAAGAATAAATTGATTCAAGTGGAATCAAAAATCATCTCGCGGAGAAGGAGAACGAGGCAAATCTCCGGGAGATGAGAAACCAAAACGTGAAGAACAAAGCACACAAGACACGATTTGATTTCAGCCGAAATTCCTCCACACGAGGAGACAACGAGAATACAGTCTCGTTTCCTCAAGTTCCCAAAACACAGAGACAAGATTGAGTCTTCCCTGCGGATCGCTAGCAGCGAGGTATGATTAGAACTAAGCGAGGGCTAGAGAGAGAGAGCTCAGGAACAAATGACTGCTAGGATAGAGAGAGAGGAGGGGTGCCTCCCTTATTTATAGCCTAATACAATAATCCCCTTCTACTCCTAGATACAAGAGCGAAGCGGCCAACCCTAGGGGTATCCCGGTCCAACTCTGCTTGAACGCGATCCGACGGCCACGCGCCTATCTCATCCTTAGCTTCGCCTCGACGCAAGCCTCAGGATGCCGCCACGTGCCGTCCTGTCGACCGCCGCGCCTACCTCGCGGATAGCTACGCCGCCGCGCCAGCCTCTCCACGCCGCCACGCGTTGACCGTCCTTTTTGCGGACCTCCCCCGGTTTTGAGGCCGAAACCGGGAAACCTGGGCCTTCCCCCGGTTTTGAGGCTGAAACCGGGAAACCTGTCCTCAGGCTGAGTTTTGTGGCCCAAACTCAGAAACCCGCGCGCCCAGGTTTTGAGGCCCAAACCTGGAAACCGTCCTTGCCGAGTTTTGAGGCCCAAACTCGGAAACCGGCCACCCCGAGTTTTGAGGTCCAAACTCGGAAACCGTCGAGGGTAGCTTTTAGAGGCTCACCTACCGAACCCGTGCCGTAGACGGGATGTGGTTCGCACACCCCGAGTTCCAGCACCGATGCCGGAGCATGTCCAGCCTCCACGCCGGGCACAGTGCATTCGCCATCCTTCTCGACCTCACGCCAAGTGTCACGACGCCATCACCTTTCTCCCGACTCGGCCGATGCACCGCACATCCCCATGTGCTCTTGCTTGTCGACGCCACGTGCCAGCTACCACAGCTGATCCTCAGGTCTCCTGGTCCATCGGTCCAAGCTCCACACGTCCGTCCTTCATCACTCCCGGTCCGTTGGCACGGCACGTCCCTACTTGACCTTCTCCTCACCTTCGACCACTGCCTGAGCTCCACACCTGCACATCAACACAGCCAAGAGACATGTTGCCCGTTGATCGATCACTCATCACTCAGGAAGGAACCACAAGGGCACATATCAACCTTGTGTTCTCAATCTCCCCCTTGATGAGTGCATCGTCAACTCATAGTAACCGTAACCAAAATAAAAGAAAGCAGAATTATAGGTAGAAGGAGAAAACTCACTCGAAATGTCCAAAAGCCAGAGAAAAGGCCGAAGAAGAACAAATCGAGATAAGCGAAGCTTGGTCCCTAAAGACATGGGCAACGGTTCGACACAACCAAGCAAAAGATCGGAGCAACACCTCATCAGATAGCAAAACTCGATCAAAATCAGAGCACAAGACTTGGTCCCAAAGACATGGGCAACAGCTCGACACAACCAAGTCAGAAACAAGCTAGTCCTCAAGAAGAGGCAGAAGGGGCTCAACACCACTAGCTGAAAGCTCGAAACCAAATGAAGACTGCATAAGAAGCAGCTACTGCTAGTCCCTCAAGATAGAGGCACAGAGGCTCAACACAACCAGCAGTAAGCCCGATAACAATCAAGAACCATCAAATATGATGAAGATAGCTAGTCCCTCAAGACAGAGGCACAGAGGCTCGACGCAACTAGCTAAAAGATCGATATCAAATAAGACCGACTCGGAACAGGCAGAAAAACTCCCCTCACTCAAAGAACTCCCCCTCAGCAAGTGAAGCATAAATTGCAAATTGTCACCACAAATTGTCACCACATCAAGACAAAGATCGCATCCTTGGAAACATTCTCCCCCTGGGGGCAATTTGCAATCAAAAGAAAGAGTAAAAGAGCTCAAGTAAGTCAAACAGAGCTAGGTCATGCCTATCGGAGTCAAGCAAATGCACATGAGTCAAAAAAATGCATGTTAGCAGCTCCAGGTATATACTCGAAAGAGTGAAAGAATGCTCTAATGAGTGCTGATCCGACTACAAAGCAACATGCAAAAGTGTTAGCAAAGGCTCAAACTGATCACCGAATATGAAATATGAACGCTTAAGCCAAGTGAGCAGTTTTAAGCCATTCAGAAAGGAGTTTCACCATCAAAATAGCACTGAACACGTATAGACAGGAAGTCAAACAAGTGCTAAACATGTATGCAAGGTGAACTACTCCTAGCACAGTTCAATCATCATGCTATAGAATGAAACATAGACTTGTGTTTTCAGATTTTATCGGAGAATTTGCAGCGGTAATTAACACAAGTTTAAATTCAGCATGTGATTGCGAGAGGTTGAAAGCTTGTCAAAGCCTAACTTTTCAACCGTGCTAAGCCTATGCATATGCAATCAGAAGCTTAAAGCATCAGTTTCGGTCTTTCACTACACGGCTCAAGTTTAACTCAATGTGCAATGAGAAACAGTCTCGATACCGTGATGTGCTGACAAAGCAATCCCATCTCGATCTTTTCTATTCACTAAAATGGTTCATTTAAGCAGAGTATGAACAATCCAAGCAAGTGAAAAACTCAGAACTAGAGACATAGCAACCTAGCATATATGAAATAGCACAAGCAACCTCAACACACTCTACACATGCTAGTTGCTAATCTCAATGGTGAACATGTATCAAATTTTAAGTTCATTAAGCATGTTCAACATTCTAAAAAATAGCTTAGCTCACAACATGTATCAGTGATCAAGGAGAGCCTAAGCTACAAGCATCATCATATATTATCGAAGCATGCACTACTCAGATCATAAATTCATTCTAAGAAATATAGACATGAAGCTTGAAAATGCAAGATGAATACATGATGAAGTCAGAATCGGAGCCAAAACAGAACTAAAAAGACTCAAGACCCAAAAACAAAAGGATCAGAAAGTCAGTCTATGGTACATAAACAAAATGCTTCCCCCATCTAAAAGGGGAAACACCACACCATGCTCACCTCTCAACCTAGCAAAAGTTGAGAGGTCCAAAGGCTTGGTGAAAATATCCGCAACCTGGTTATGGGTGTCTACATGCCTAAGATCAATGTCGCCTTTCTCATAGTGATCACGAAGAAAGTGAAAGAGAACATTGATGTGTTTGGTCTTGGAGTGAAGAAATGGTTCTTTGCTACACTAATGGCAGAAGTGCTATCACAGAGCAAAGGAACTCGACTGAACAAATCTAGACCAAAATCACGCAAAGTAGCAACCATCCATAAAAGCTGCGAAGCGCAAGAAGCAGCGGCAACATACTCGGCTTTTGTAGTAGACTGGGCTACGTTCGACTGTTTGCGAGAAGACCACGAAACCAAAGAAGAGCCAAGAAACTAACAAGTCCCAGAAGTAAACTTGCGCTCAAGCCGACAGCCGGCAAAATCCGCATCGGAATAACCACAAAGCGAGAGGGTCGAAGAAGAAGAATACCAAAGTTCGAACTCAGGAGTGTATCGGAGGTACCTCATGATGCGATTGACCGCTTGCTTGTGGGAAGTCCGAGGGGATGCCTAAAAACGAGCGCACAGACACACAGAAAACTGTATATCTGGCCTCGACGCCGTCAGGTACAGAAGCGATCCAATCATACTTCTGTATTCCTTCTGATCAACCGGCTCTCGGTCTTCGTCCGCATCCATCGCCGCAGTCGTTGGCATGGGCGTCGTAAGAGGCTTGGCCTCGCCCATGTCGAATTTCTTCAGGATATCCTTCGTGTATTTCCCTTGATGTACAAATGTCCCATCTCGGGTTTGCTTAATTTGCAACCCGAGGAAGAAAGTCAAATCGCCCATCATACTCATCTCGAACTCCCTGCTCATTGTATCTGCAAACTTGGCAACAAGAGCATGAGAAGAGCCACCAAAGATGATGTCATCCACGTAAATCTGGACTAACAGGGTATCGTTGCCTTGCTTGAGAAGAAACAAAGTTCTATCGACCCGTCCCATTTTAAAACCCTTGGAGAGTAAAAAGGTTTTCAAATGGTCATACCACGCTCTCGGGGCTTGTTTCAAACCATACAAAGCTTTTGAAAGTTTATAAACATGGTTTGGAAACTTGGGATCCTCAAAGCCAGGGGGTTGCCTAACATAAACCTCTTCCTCTATATACCCATTCAAGAAGGCACTCTTGACATCCATCTGGTAAAGCTTAAAACCCTTCGAAGCAGGAAAGGCTAGAAGGATTCTAATGGCTTCTAAACGGGCTACAGGGGCAAAGGTTTCCTCATAGTCTATTCCCTCTTTTTGGCAAAAACCCTGGGCTACTAGTCTAGCCTTGTTCCTCACTACCATCCCATCCTCACCCTCTTTGTTCTTGAAAACCCTCTTGGTACCTATAGGGTGGCATTGTGGTGGAGGTGGAACTAAGGTCCAAACTTGGTTTCGCTCAAAGTTTTCTAACTCCTCATGCATGGCATTGACCCAGTTAGAATCAGAAAGTGCGTGCCCAACATCTTTGGGCTCAAAAGAAGCAACGAATGCAGAATGAGCAAAGTGAGAAATTTCATACGCTCGCGACCGCGTGACTCGCTGGTCGATGCCGCCGATCATCTGCCACGGGGGGTGAACTTGCTGAACGCTTCGGGGCGCTTGCCTCGCCAAAGTCGCCTCCCCCTCGCCAGATGTAGTCGCTCCTTCAGGTGCAGCAGGTGCTCGCTGGAGAGGTGGCTCTAGAGGACCCCAAGAAGAAGACATTGTGGGATCAGGTCCTCGAGCTGAAGTAGACGTCGCAGGGTTGACGGGGGCAGCCAGTGGAGTTGGCTCGGGATCACCCCAATCGGCATTCTCCTGCTCCTCCTCGATAAAGATGGTCTCTCCCATCTCCTGTTCTCCTGCAACATCAAAAGCAGAAGAAACACAAGGCATAGTTTCGTCGAATGTGACCTCGCAGGTCTCCACTATCCGGTTAGTTTCAAGGTTAAGAACTCGATAAGCACGTGAATAAGAAGCATAACTAAGAAACACCCCATCAGCAGAGCGAGATTCAAATTTGTCCAAATTACCTTGCTTCAGGATAGAGCACTTACACCCGAACACCCGAAAATGAGACACCTTGGGTACCCGTCCAAAACGCAACTCATAAGAAGTCTTTTTCATCAAAGCACGAAGAAAGATGCAATTTGAAACATGGCAAGCGGTGTTGATTGCCTCGGCCCAAAACCGCCTAGGAGTCCTATGCTCATCGAGCATCGTCCTTGCCATCTCAACAAGGGTCCGGTTCTTGCGCTCAACAACACCGTTCTGCTGAGGGACATAAGGAGAAGAAAACTGATGCTCGATTCCATTAGAAGAACAGAAAGAGGCAAACTAAGAGTTATCAAACTCAGTACCATTATCACTACGAATAGCTCTAATGGTATCAGGAGGAAACTCAGTTTTCAACCTCAAAATCAAATCACGAGCAAAAGAAAAAGCTTCATCCTTTCCCTCCATGAAAAACACCCAAGAGCACCTCAAAAAATTGTCAACGATCACTAGAACGTACCACTTCCCACCTGCTAAGCAAACCCGAGCTAGACCAACTGTGTCCATGTGAAAGAGCTCGCCGGGTCGCTTGGTCGTCACCTGATTAACAGGTGGGTGGGAAGCAACAACCATCTTCTCGTGACGACAAGGATGGCAAACAAGGTCCTTCTGAAACATAAGCTTGGGCAATCCTTGGATTAGGCCAAGTGAGCTAAGTCTTGCAAGCAAGTCAAAACTCAAGTGACTGAGCCTCCTATGCCCCTTCCATAAATCAGAAGAAGGACCAGCCATCAAACATCTAGCAGAGCCGAAAGAGCGAGAAAAATCGGCTCTGAAAACACGACCAAAAGGGGCAATCCAACAAATAAGATCTCCCCGAGGGTCTAAAACACGACTCAGACCCTTCTTAAAGCGCACTTCACAATCATCCTCAAGAAGTTGCGAAACAGAAAGCAGATTGTAATGCAAGTTCGAAACCAAAGCAACATCCTTAAGAACAAAGTTCTCATTGAGCCGAATAGCTCCATGAGAAACAACCTTACCTCTACTATTATCCCCGAAAGTGATGTACTCCTTGTGCATCACGGGCTAAGGCTGGAGAACCATTCCTTCTTTCCGGTCATGTGGCGCGAACACCCGGAATCCATGAGCCACATGTTCTCCAACCGAAGTTCCTGCATCAATAGAAAGGCAGGAAGTGAGCGTATGGCACAACACTGGGGTTAGTATACTGAGAAGGATACCAGTGCTGTGTCATAGGCCCAGAAAAAATGTTAGCAGCAACACCAAGCTGTCCTCGTCCCATGGGTGGATAGCGATCGCCACCAAGCTGAAAGGGTGGTCCGCTATGGAATGGAAAACCTCCAAACTGACCTACTTGTCCCATTTGAGCAAAGCGATCACCACCATACTGAAAAGGTGGTCCGCTATGGGACTGAGCAGCAAAGCCTCTTACACCCGGCTCACAGTCGTATTGAGGACGACCGGAACTGCGACAGGCATGACCACCACCCCGTGGTCTCGCTGCCTGGGGCCTAGCAACCAGAGGAGGTGCACCTCTAGGTCTAGCGCCCTGCCTCTGAACTCCCCGACCCTGCACACCATGGAGAGGGTGGTGCCTGGCTTGGTTGTTCAGCTCCAACTCCTTCCTAGTGTCTCTCTTCCTCCGAAAGCAAAACTCAGCTAGGTGACCCTCACGGTGACAGTACTCGCACTCAAACCTCACCACTCTCTTGGGTTGTTGGTTTCTAAAGTTGTGAGGGTTGTTCACACTGGCTGGCTGCTTGCCTCTCGGAAGGGGATCACTAGAGATGTCAGGAAGGGTGTCAAGTGTGTTCCTAAGATGGTTAGGTTTGGGAATCCACAATTGCTTGTGAGGTGGAGCCTTGGGAGGTTCATCAAGGATACCATCCTTGGTGATAGGCTTGGGAGGCTCAGGTGGGGTGATCTTGGTAAGCTTAGGGATAGCGGATGGCTTCTCACTCGAGTTCACTCCGCTAAACTCACCGATCTTGCCAAAGATACTAGCGCCCTTCCCACCTGAACCAAAGCCTACTCCCGAGCAATCAGTTCCCCTCTTGAACTGACTGATCATCATTCCCAACTGCGGCTCACTGCATGACACCCAACTCAGGATGGACCGAAGCTATGTGTTTTCCTCCTCAGTTTGCATCCTGTCATGCCGACAGTTGGCAATCTCAAGCTCCATCCCCACGCATCGCTCACATGGAGCGGACAAGGTGCTAACTGAGCTGGCCTTCATGGCTTCAGCAAGCTTGGCACTAACTTCTGCCAACTCAGTTCGCAAGCCCGGACAGGACTTGCACGCACCCAGCAAAGAAGGCCTTGCCTTCACTTCCTCCAGCTCCTTCTTCACGGAGGGACACTCTTTGCAATCACCCACCAAGTCTAGCCTACTCTTCAGCTCATCATACACCTCAATCAAAGAGGCATACTTGGTTTGTAGGGTGGCAAAGTTAGTCATATGCATCGTGCACTCCTCACACTCCTCCACGTCGGTCACCTTTACCTCGGACCTAGCAAACTGAAGCGCCTCATTTGTCTTAGCCTTAAACTCATTGCGCTCTCGAATAGCTCGCTTGAGTTGCTTGTCCTGACCGAGGACTATGGCGATAAGAGAATCGCGCTCACCGGTAAGACGATCGACAAGTGAAGAGTTTGATACCTCGGAAGCATCGTCGTCGCTGTCGGTGTCGGCGTCCTTCGCCTGGCACTTGGAGTCCTCTTCGTCCAGGGCCATGGTGCACAAGCCCTTGGAGGAGTGGCCGAAGAAGCAGAGTCCGTTGAAGCGTTCTTCAGTCTTGTGCTCGGACCCATCATCGCTGGAGTCGCCGTCAGAGGTCTTCTCGCCGTCGCTGATGGTGGCGAGGAAAGCACGCTGACCGGCGTCGAAAGCCTTCTCCATGTCTTCCCGGCGATAGCTGCCCTTCTTCTTCTTCCCGGCCTTGTTCTCCGGCTTGCTTTTGCGCCTGGAGTTGCGGTTCTTGTCGGGGAAGCTCTTGTCGTTCTTGGGGCAGTTCACCATGAAGTGGTCTAGATCACCACACTTGTAGCAGCCCTCGCGTGCGCCACCACGCCGGCGATTCAGGCGGTTTTTGTGAAACCGCGAGAACCGGGTGATGACGAGGGTGAGCTCGTCGTCTCCAAACGCCTCCAACTGCTCCTCCGTGACTATAAGCAAAGAAGACAAAGAAAATAGAGGAGGTGAAGCGTTAGCAGAGAAGATTGATCCACCTGTGCTTGAGACCAAAGCCATGGTGTGTGAAGATGGGTTCTTCAGCTTGGCCTGAGTCAGGTGATCGATCTCGGTGGACTTGAGCTTGCTGAATAGCTCATCCACGATGAGGGTGTCATAGGATGAAGACTCTATGATGGTCGACACCTTCACCTCCCATACCCTTCGATCCAGGGCGTATAGCAACTTGAGAGCCCTCTCGTGATCGTCATAGGGTAGGTTAGCCCGATTGGCATGCATCTTGTTCACAATCGTTTGGAAACGAGCGAACATGGCGTCAATCGTCTCTCCCTCCAACTCAACAAAGTTCTCGTACTCTCGCTTGTAGGTCTCGAAGAGTCTGGTCTTGACCTGAGCGGTCCCCTCGTGATAGCTCTGAAGCTTCACCCAGATCTCTCGTGCCGTCTTAAGCTCAGAGACACGCTCGAACTCAGGAAGGGAGATGCTGGCCAAAAGAGCATTATGAGCCTTGGAGTTAGCTTCGTGCTGGTCAATCTGGATCTGACCCACATGAGCCGCAAGGACTACGTACTCAGCATTCTCACATATCTCCCAGACAGAAGATCCGATGCTATTGAGATAAGCACGCATCCGAATCTTCCAATAGGGATAGTTCGTCCCATCGAAATAGGGAGGCTTGCCGTTCCCTCGATCCATGTCGCCCTTAGGATCCGAAACCGATTAAGGTAGTGTAGATCCCTTAACTGGCTCTGATACCAATTGAAGGACCGGATTAGCGACCAGAGGGGGGGTGAATGGGAGCCTCAAATTCAACTCATGAATAGTTTGGCCCTTGTCCCAGAAAGTCACCCCAAAAGCGAAGACTCGAAACGACCGGAGAGTTCTCGACCTACGAGTAGGTGGATACCCTAGGAGATGTCCTAGTGGTACAACGGAACCTCTGGAAAAACCCCAAAAGCAACTGCCAAAGCCTCGGAGCAAAACTGCAAAGTCTGCAGGTTCGCGGACTATCCGGGGTCAGGATCCCGGACTGTCCGCCCAACACCGGACTGTCCGACACTGGAAGTCCGGACTGTCCGCCGGCAAAAGACGAGAAACAGAACTGTTCTGCAAGTCTGCTGGACAGGTCCCGGACTGTCCGCGGGTTTGTACCACGGACTGTCCGCCGTTCACTCAACAGTGAACAGTTAGGGGTCTGCACCTGACTGAACGTGAGAAAACCCGATCCGCGGACTGTCCGCCGTCAGAGGCGCGGACTGTCCGCCACCACCCAGAAAACACAAACTTGCTCGGGTTAAAAACCAAATCCAAATCGATCTCAACCAAATCGAGAGGGACTTCGATCAAACTCCTCCCAGATGATCCTCTATGTATTGGGGTGCTAATCCTAAGAAATCATCGCACCAAACCAAGTCAATCAAGAGAAATTCGTGGATCACCGAGAAAGGGGGAAGAACGAACGCGAAATCAACCCGATCTATGGATTTGTGAGGTTAAGAGAGAATCCCTTCGGTGGAAAGAAGGGGCTCACGACCAAGAACAAATTGATTCAAGTGGAATCGAAAATCATCTCGCGGAGAAGGAGAATGAGGCAAATCTCCGAGAGATGAGAAACCAAAACGTGAAGAACAAAGCAGACAAGACACAATTTGATTTCAGCCAAAATTCCTCCACACGAGGAGACAACGAGAATACAGTCTTGTTTCCTCAAGTTCCCAAAACACAGAGACAAGATTGAGTCTTCCCTGCGGATCGCTAGCAGCGAGGTATGATTAGAACCTAAGCGAGGGCTAGAGAGAGAGAGCTCAGGAACAAATGACTGCTAGGATAGAGAGAGAGGAGGGGTGCCTCCCTTATTTATAGCCTAATACAGTAATCCCCTTCTACTCCTAGATACAAGAGCGAAGCGGCCAACCCTAGGGGTATCCCGGTCCAACTCTGCTTGATGACGATCCGACGGCCACGCGCCCATCTCATCTTTAGCTTCGCCTCGACGCAAGCCTCAGGATGCCGCCACATGCCGCCCCATCGACCGCCGCGCCTACCTCGCGGATAGCTGCGCTGCCGTGCCAGCCTCTCCACGCCGCCACGCGTTGACCATCCTTTTTGCGGACCTCCCCCCGGTTTTGAGGCCGAAACCGGGAAACCTGGGCCTTCCCCCGGTTTTGAGGCTGAAACCGGGAAACCTGTCCTCCGACTGAGTTTTGTGGCCCAAACTCAGAAACCCGCGCGCCCAGGTTTTGAGGCCCAAACCTGGAAACCGTCCACGCCTAGTTTTGAGGCCCAAACTCGGAAACCGGCCACCCCGAGTTTTGAGGCCCAAACTCAGAAACCGTCGAGGGTAGTTTTTCGAGGCTCAACTACCAAACCCGTGCCGTAGACGGGATGTGGTTCGCACACCCCGAGTTCTAGCACCGATGCCGGAGCATGTCCAGCCTCCACGCCGGGCACAGTGCATTCGCCATCCTTCTTGGCCTCCCGCCAAGTGTCATGACACCATCACCTTCCTCCCGACTCGGCCGATGCACCACACATCCCATGTACTCTTGCTTGTCAACGCTACGTGCCAGCTACCACAGCTGGTCGTCAGGTCTCCCGATCCGTCGGTCCAAGCTCCACGTCCGCCCTTCACCGCACCCGGTCCATCAGCACGACACGTCCCTACTTGACCTTCACCTCACCTTCGACCACTGCCCGAGCTCCGCACCTGCACATCAACACAGCCAAGAGACATGTTGCGCGTTGATCGATCACTCATCACTCAGGAAGGGAACCACAAGGGCACATATCAACCTTGTGTTCTCAATCTCCCCCTTGATGAGTGCATCGTCAACACATAGTGACCGTAACCAAAATAAAAGAAAAGCAGAATTAGATAGATGGAGAAAAACTCACTCGAGATGTCCAAAAGCCAAAGAAAAGGCCGAAAAAGAACAAATCGAGATAAGCGAAGCTTGGTCCCCAAAGACATGGGCAACGGTTCGACACAACCAAGCAAAGGATCAGAGCAACAACTCATCGGAGAGCAAAACTCGATCAAGATCAGAGCACAAGACTTGGTTCCCAAAGACATGGGCAACGGCTTGACGCAACCAAGTCAGAAACAAGCTAGTCCTCAAGAAGAGGCAGAAAGGGCTCAACACCACTAGCTGAAAGCTCGACACAAAATAAAGACTGCATAAGAAGCAGCTACTGCTAGTCCCTCAAGATAGAGGCACAGAGGCTCAACACAACCAGCAGTAAGCCTGATACCAATCAAGAACCATCAAAATATGATGAAGACAGCTAGTCCCTCAAGACAGAGGCACAGAGGCTCGACGCAACTAGCTAAAAGATCGATATCAAATAAGACCGACTTGGAACAGGCAGCGAGGTATGATTAGAACCTAAGCGGGGTCTAAGGAGAGAGAGAGTGCTTAGGAACAAATGACTGCTAGGATAGAGAGAGAGAGGAGGGGTGCCTCCCTTATTTATAGCCTAATACAATAATCCCCTTCTACTCCTAGATACAAGAGCGAAGCGGCCAACCCTAGGGGTATCCCGGTCCAACTCTGCTTGAACGCGATCCGACGGCCACGCGCCTATCTCATCCTTAGCTTCGCCTCGACGCAAGCCTCAGGATGCCGCCACGTGCCGTCCTGTCGACCGCCGCGCCTACCTCGCGGATAGCTGCGCCGCCACGCCAGCCTCTCCACGCCGCCATGCGTCGACCGTCCTTTTTGCGGACCTCCCCCCGGTTTTGAGGCCGAAACTGGGAAACCTAGGCCTTCCCCCAGTTTTGAGGCCGAAACCGGGAAACCTGTCCTCAGGCTGAGTTTTGTGGCCCAAACTCAGAAACCCGCACGCCCAGGCTTTGAGGCCCAAACCTGGAAACCGTCCTTGCCAAGTTTTGAGGCCCAAACTCGGAAACCGGCCACCCCGAGTTTTGAGGTCCAAACTCAGAAACCGTCGAGGGTAGCTTTTAGAGGCTCAGCTACCGAACCCGTGCCGTAGACGGGATGTGGTTCGCACACCCCGAGTTCCAGCACCGATGCCGGAGCATGTCCAGCCTCCACGCCGGGCACAGTGCATTCGCCATCCTTCTCGGCCTCCTGCCAAGTGTCACGACGCCATCACCTTCCTCCCGACTCGGCCGATGCACCACACATCCCCATGTGCTCTTGCTTGTCGATGCCACGTGCCAGCTACCATAGCTGATCCTCAGGTCTCCTAGTCCATCGGTCCAAGCTCCACGTCCGTCCTTCACCACTCCCAGTCCATTGGCACAACACGTCCCTACTTGACCTTCTCCTCACCTTCGACCACTGCCCGAGCTCCACACCTGCACATCAATACAACCAAGAGACATGTTGCCCGTTGATCGATCACTCATCACTCAGGAAGGGAACCACAAGGGCACATATCAACCTTGTGTTCTCAAGGTCGTCTGGGTCGTATCCACCATCTTCTGGGTACAAGTTGTCAGGGTCATAACCACCGTCTTCCGGGTACTCCTGCTCTGCGTTGTCGACTCCAATGTCTGGGTGGGGTAGCAGGGGGTTCAAAGAGGAAGGGTGAGTACATCGAAATATACTCCGCAAGTATAGGAAATATATGCCTATAAGGCTTTTAACAAAGGTAGGCGGACTTAGTTTGACTCAAGCGCCTAAAGCGACACAACCCTATTAAATCCTATTAATCCTATGCACCTATTTACTAGATTATAACCTTAGTCTCCAACAGTAACAGTAACCACACTCGGAGTCGCACCGAGCAAACCACACTCGGAGTCACACTGAGCAACCAACACTTGGAGTCCACCAAGCAACCACACTTGGAGTCACACCAAGCAACCACACCTGAAGTCCATCAGGCAAACCACACCTGAAGTCCATCAGGCCACTTGAACTAGGCCGTTACAAGGAGCCCTATGTGTATTAGTTCTACTTGTCACGACATAGAAAGCTACCTTCCGTAATAACACCAGGTCTGTGCCCGAGCCTGGGAGTCACTCCCGTACCAAGCAGTATCTTGCGTAGAAGAAGCCTCTGTACCCATGTCATATGAGACTAATAACCACATAAGGCTTCTCTAACGAACCAGAACTAAACCACCAACTAATCTCAAAGAAGTCCAAGCACGCTCGTGACCGT
Organism: Coix lacryma-jobi var. lacryma-jobi; assembly: GCA_009763385.1. Taxonomy (NCBI): domain Eukaryota; kingdom Viridiplantae; phylum Streptophyta; class Magnoliopsida; order Poales; family Poaceae; genus Coix; species Coix lacryma-jobi. Next base: position 18,174,291 of record CM019826.1, read on the forward strand.
GAGCAGGACTGATATATCAGTTTTATACTCTGCAGAGTTTGCATGTCGTTACCCATGAGTCATGCGTTCCCCATCACGCTAAACACTGCCGAGATGCATAGCGGGGTCGCACTACAAGGCCTTTACAAAGCCCCCTCTAAGTCCATTCCACATGTACCTCTAAGGTTTTACCCCGTACAAAGGTCTACGACCCCCAGGGCCCCCTCTTGAGCCACTACAACAAACCCCGTGTAGACCCTCAACTTGGAGGTAACTAATTAATTAGCCACGTCTAGCCCATCCAGACCTTATGGTTGTGCTGTGTAACCAGGTTACAAGCTCCAAGAACCGGGTCCTAGGGATCCAGGCAGGATAATCTAGCACGAGCCCAGAACCAAAAACCAAATCCAGCTGCCGAGTCCCACGACACAAAAACCACCACACGGTCCATCCTGCCGGATATACCTACTCACCATACTACAACAATTTCCAACCCACATGTTCCATAGATCATTAATCAAGTTTAATTATAGTTGACCACCAACCCATCCCAAGACAGCAGGGCTAAGCATGACTTCTACCCAACACATCCCAAACCAGGTGTTAAGAAAAATATGAACAAGTTCTAGTAAACCATATCATAGGATTCAAATTAAGACTACATGCATCTACTGGATCTAACTACTCTAACTCAAAATAAAATAAATACAGGAGTAATATGTGCAAGGACACTTGCCTTCGAGCTGGGTCGGATCAACAAGAGCACAGTCTTGATCTGGAGGTTCCACGTAGCGCGCACTCGCTGGAGCAAACATCATCACATGGCCTAAACAAAAGCATATAAGCAACATTACATCATACAGTATAAAAACAGAACGTAAAAAGATCAACTTCGTAGAGCTCGACGAGATGAATCTAATCCGACTTGAATGGGCCAAAACGGAGTTAAAATGCAAAAATTATGGGCATTTGAAGTCGGGTGGCATTTCTGTAAATAAATCAAAGTCATTTTCGGTTTTAAAAAAAGGAAACTGATTTTAAATGGCATTAGGACCGGGCCTCAATTCCCTGAAAGCTCAAGGGTTAGATCGGGAGAAACCCAAGATAAAGTGAATAGAGGCTATGGACGGTGGGTTTTATTAGGAGAAAAAGGAGGGTCCTTACTGCAAAAGAATCTCGGCGCTGTGCAGCTGCGGAGTGGGCGCCACGTGTCTGTCCATGTGGCGACAGTTGGCGCCATGTGCCTCTGATGTGGCAACAGGTGGCGCGGTGGGATAGGTTGGGCACACCACGTGGTCCGTGGGCGTGGTGAGGTGGCCCGATGAACCGCGTCCACAAGGAACTAACACAGGTGCATATCGGTTGGCAGGGTCTTCTAATACCGACAGTCTAAATGGCATCGGATGGCTCAGGGGTTTTGGGGCGGTGGCCTCGGCAGACGAGGTGTGCGGAGGCGAGCTGGCGGTAGCACGTTCGGGAGGGAGAGGATAGACCCGACAGGTGGAACCCACCTATCAGTGGCACTGGCTGCGGGGGCCGCTTGGCAGTGAGAGGGGAGGGGAAGGTGTGTTGTGCGCGTGGGGTGGGCTTGTGTGGCTCGCCCGTGTGCGGGAGTTGGGCCAGAAATCGGCCCAGGCGAGGAGGGGAGTGACGGACCAGAATGTCAGAGATATCATCAGAAGATGAGCTCTCGGACTGATCCTGGGAAGTCGCAGGAGATCCGAAGATGTGATACGAAGTAAACATGGATTAGGTTTCTCTCTGTAACTAGTCGAACAATTGAAGGAAGTCTTGTAATTAGAATAGGACTCCTTTGTTGTAACCGACTAGGACTCAGAATGTGTTATGCTTTACCCGGATATATAAGGGGAAGCAGGCACATATCCCTATCATCGAATTTCAGATCATAACACAAGGCACACGCCACCACTGGATGTAAGGTATTACGCTATTTAGCGGACTGAACCAGAATAAATCGCTGTCCGTGTGTACTCGCCGAGTTCTACGAACGCCGATCTCCACCGAACAAATCGTCTAGGAATCTCCAAGACGAGTTGCCAGTTAACAAACACCGATAGCTGGCGCGCCAGGTAGGGGCTCTCGGCGATTCCACGATCAAGAGCTCGACGAACCACTCCAATATGTTCTCGCTAGGATCAATTTTTGTTTTTGGTTCATGGACCTGTATCGCAGATGATGAGGGAAAGGTGCATCGACATCTTCAACCTGATTCAGAAGCGCGAGACATACCAAAGACAGATGATCTCGCTCGAGACCTAAAAAATCTAGCAATCCATGAATTGCGAGTTCCGGAAGGTCAGGTCAAAGAATCCGACTCCTACTCGAACACGAACTCTCGATCCGACGAGGACTCGGACTCCAGACCCTGTGTCACTTTCAGACTTCTCAACTCAGCCAGAAACTTCCAAAGGTTGTTCAAACCAAATATCGCGGGGCTTCAGCAAATCCATTTAACAGGAGCCCAACGAGGACTTGTTTTTAGTTCAACCGAGGAAGGCAACATTGTTCATTGGCCAATACAACCAGCGCCTCCTAGGTTGGTTGGCACAATCGATCAACAACTCCCGTATCAACACGGACATCAACTTTCCTTTGAAGACCAGGATACCTCGATAGAGTTAATATCCAGTGCTTCAACTTTAGAATCAGTTGCACCTGGATCAACGAATCAAGGTTACACTCGCGAAGTCTTCATGGCTGGACATCAGTCGGGTCTAAGACCTCCGACTCATCCAGACGTATTTCGCGATGATGAAACCCTGAGTATGATCTCAGACGATGATCTACAAGAACCTGGCAAAACCGAGAACCTCAAGGCAGAACGACTAAGGAAAAATTTAGCCAAAGAAGCTCAGAGAAGGCGGGCAAATCATCGCAAGGAAGCCACGGAGCGTTACCACACACGTCTAGAAGAGTACAACAATTGACGATGTTTGGAAGAGGAAGCGGAGCGCCAGGGTCGTAATCAGCGGGATCAGGAACTCCAGTCCCAAGATGACCGCAATAGACGGCGAGCCGACTGCTCACGCAACCTTGAACCAGAGTTTGTAAGGGTCGCTGGCCACAAAGTGTATCAGACACCCCATCAAAACATCATGGCTCTAGCTACGGAAATAGGAGCCAAAGACAATCGCACACCCGATGAAGAACGATGACTAGTCATGCTTCAGACTACTGCATTGCAACTTAAAGGCAGAAACCTCAAGTCTTTAGCCGACGATCAAGAATCATCTCATACAAGTCAGAGACGACCTGTCCACGAGCGCCTCAGCCGGGTCTCGGTCAGAAGTCGCCTAGGGGGCCGAGTCCCTGATCAAGCTGAAGGCGGGGCTGAATTGTCCTTTAGAGGAGTCGGAAATCCTACTTTAGACGTTGTTGATCGCTTCCCCTGTTTTTCCCATCGGCTTCGAGAAGTCCCATTCCCGCGAAAATTCAAACCTGGGAACTACTCCAAGTACGACGGGAAAACAGAACCTAAACGGTGGCTCAGACTGTACGCTCAGGCAGTTGAGTTAGCAGGCGGAAGCAACGACGTCAAGGCTCTCTTTCTGCCAATGGCTCTTGAGACAATGCCTCTTGCATGGTTCGATAGACTTAAGCCCGAGTCCATCGACTCCTGGGAACAACTACATCGCATCTTCATAGAGAATTTTGCGGGTGTTCCTGAGAGATCAGATCCTCGGACTGAGCTCAGATCCTATAAACAACTAAAGAACGAGACCATGCTGAATACTACAGATGTTTTTCTGAGATTCGCTCCATAGTCTCGGACATAACATATAGAGAAGTAATTGATCTCTTTGGCAATGGAATCTGTGAAAGATACAACTACAAGGACTTCATCAAGCACGACCCGACCACTGCAGACGAGTTCCATTGGGCAGTCAACTCCATGATGGCGACAGAAGAACGCACACAGGAGCGCTTTCCCGATAGAAACACGCAAGGCGATCGGGGCAACAATAAGAGAGGCCCACAAGCCGCTCAGCAAAGTACTCGGAAGCGAACCGGGGACAACACCGCCGCAGCTATGGAACCTAAGAAGAAAGGAAACAAGCCCTTAAGCTTTGATGAACTCCTAGACGGCCCATGTCTGTTGACGGTCCTTAAACACCTGTTTTACTGTCAACATTTGACCCTAAAATCCACCGAAAAGGCATGAAATGTAGTCAAATAGGTTTCAAACTAACCGAATTCCACATGTCCATAGATTTTTATTTGAATGCAGGATTTGAACCAAATTTGGACATTTTGACCCACCAGGAGACAAGCCCACTCAGCAGGGCCCAAATGGGCCTAAGAGGGGTGGCGCCCGCCACCCCTAGGTGGCGCCCGCCAGCCACAAGTGGCGCCCGCCACATGGGTTGGCCCAATTTGCACCCCCTGCCACGTCACCGATCCGTGTGACCTTCCCAAGGCTAAATCTCGGCCCTTGGTCACTAGGTCGGTTTGATCGGAGGGCTACGGAGGGGAGTGGCGTGGATCAAGGCTGAATGGCGGTTGCTAGGACATGCAACTGACTTCCAAACCACCTTGGACAACCACCTGGAGGTCGTTGGATCAAGGACGGTGCATCCAGCGGCCAGGGCTCTGGCGGCCGCCAGTAGGGGGTGGCACCCGCTACCTGCCCTAACCCTAGGTCGGCTGGCTGCCCCCTATAAGTACCCCCTCACTCACTTGGGCTATAAATACCCCCCGGAGGCTTCACTTCATTCACACCCCAACACCACAACCAAGAGAAGCAAAGCAAGGGAAGCAAGTGAGAGTTAGGTTAGAAGCTCAGAGAGCTTAGGCAAGTAGGTAGCTAGTAGAGCAAGGCATCTTCGCCCTCGCGGTAGCGCTGCTCAAGGCTTAGCTCAAGAGTAGAGGCGTGCGAGTGATCGGTCCTGGAGCTGGGAAGAGTCTTCCTTCATCTCCAGTTCAGGTTTTGCTCTTGTTACTCAAGCATTTACTATATTCTAGTTCATCATTTCAAGTATTACTTTATTCTACTTATCGGTATTGAGTGGTATACTTGATTGATTGCTTGAGTGCCTAGCTATCCTACAGCTCAATTCACTTAGCCATAGTAGTTAATCTCTAGTGAGCTTAGTGTTTGATCTTTGCCAATAGGTTGCTTAGTTAGTTTAGTGTTTATCTTATTAAGTCAAGTATTTGCTCTGACGTCCGCAAGGGTGTCTCTATTCAAAGCTAGGGTAGAGATAGTTAGAATATAGTTAAGCGTGGTGCTTAGTTATAGACTTACCTTCAGATACGGCTGGACCCCCGAATAGCTGTAGTAGCAAGCAGGTGGTGACAGCCCTGTGCGCCTTGAATTCCACCACGTAGTTGGCCCAGTTTAACAGTAAGGCTCGTTGTGCTAGCGTTCAACCTAAGTAAGTGGTAAAGGCTAGTACGCCTCGATACTTGACAAGATAGGAATAAAACTTTACTCAACTTAGTTGCTTTATTGTCTTTTGCCTGCCTTGCTTCGTAACTATCTCGCTTCGTAGTTATCTTGCTTTGTAGTTATCTAGGATTAGTTACTAGGAGTAGTTAGTTATCTTAGTTACCTTTAGTTATCCTTTCCTATTCCCTTTATCTATCTATCTAGTTATCCACCTTACCTTAGCCATCCATTTCATCCTTACATATCCATCCATATATTCTTTCTAGCCTTTCATCTTCCCTTCTCCCTTTTTCCTTTTTCTTATTTCTTCGACTCTCATCCCCTCCTTGACTCAACTCATTCACCACCCTAGCCTTCCCTTGGGATCAAATAAATCGACACCTGGTACTCCCAAGCGAAGTGCTACTACGATAGTTCTGTGCGCTTGCAGAATCTCCTCCTGGTAGATTGCATTCTCTCTAGCTAGCTCCTACTAGTGTCGGGATTGACAACCCCGCTTGGCATTAGTAGATAGCTGCTTTAGCTCCACTCCTTTAGGTATAGTGACCAGTCTTGCTTCAAGCACTTCTGACGCCGTTGCCGGGGATAGACTCCATAGTCTACTTCTAGTAACAACATTAGCAAGTGCCAACAAGCATTCCTGGGCTGTTACCGGGGATAGTTGCCTAGCACTATCTTTAGTGAAGCTAAGAACTACCAACAATGTCCCTTCCATCCGAAAGGTAAACATCAGGCCAGGTTCTGTCATCAGCTCAAGGAGCGAGGTTTGACTTCCGAATTCAACAAAGGTAAACAAGACAAGGGCAAGAAGGCGGCTGAAGACTCTCAACAGGGCACTAGCGGTTTTCAACACCCCAAAGGAGTAACCACTAGCGACAGCAAGCGCCTTCAGAAGCTCTCCTTGCGAGAAATCATGTCCACTGAACCCGCAACCCCCAGATATCTGGACTGGTCTGAGCACCCGATCAGTTTCACTCGAGCAGACCAATGGACCAGCGTCTCCAATGCAGGGCACTACCCGTTAGTCCTGGATCCTATGGTCGCTGGGTTCAAACTGGGAAGGATTCTCATCGATGGAGGAGCCGGACTCAACATTATCTTCGCGAGTACTCTACGCAAGATGAACTTGGACTTAGCAACCCAGCTTACCCCATCAAGCGCCCCCTTCTACGGCATAGTACCCGGAAAGGCGGCTATACCACTCGGAAGGATAATACTACCCGTCACTTTTGGAACTCCAACCAACTACCGGATGGAGTACATCAGTTTCAAGGTAGCCGACTTCGATTCATCATATCACGCCATATTTGGCCGATCGGCAATCGCCAAATTCATGGCAGTACCGCACTACCCGTATCTTTTGTTGAAGATGCCGGGTCCTAAAGGCATCTTGACTTTCAAAGGGGACTTGAAGCGATCCTTCGAATGTGACACAGAGGCTGTCCAAATCGCTGAGAAAGCTCACCTCACCTTGGAAGTACAGGAAATTGCGCAGATGGTACATAACGCCAAGCCTGGAGATTCTGAAATCCTAACTAAGAAGACGGGGACCATTCAAATGCCAGTTGAAGTCTCTACAAAGACTATCGACCTTGAAACCGGCGACCCCTCAAAGACGGCGATCATCAGTACTCACCTGTCGGAAGAATAGGAACTCGCGCTCACCAAGTTCCTCAGAGCAAACAAAGATATATTTGCCTGGAAACCAGCTGATATGCCAGGAGTACCAAGGAACTTGGCTGAGCACAAATTAGAGCTAATAGAGGGCTCTAGACCCATCAAGCAAAGATTGCGATGATTCTCACCAGAAAAGAAGGAAGCAATCAAAAAGGAAATAGCCAAGCTACTCACAGTCGGGTTCATCAGGGAAATTCTTCACCCGGAATGGCTAGCTAACCCCATGCTAGTAAGGAAAAAGAACTCTGCAGAGTGGCGCATGTGTGTCGACTACACGGATCTCAACAAGCACTGTCCAAAGGATCCCTTCAGATTACCAATGATAGACCAGATAGTCGACGCCACCGCAGGATCTGCCTTATTATCCTTCCTAGATTGCTACTCGGGGTACCATCAGATTGCCCTCAAAGAAGAAGATCAACCCAAGACATCGTTTATAACTCCCTTCGGCGCCTAGTGTTACAAAACCATGTCCTTTGGGTTGAAGAACGCTGGAGCCACCTATCAACGAGCTATCCAAGATTGCCTAGGCGACCAAATTGGCCGCAACGCGGAAGCTTATGTGGATGATGTGGTCATAAAAACAAAGGATCCGACTACCCTCATAACTGATCTAGAGGAGACTTTTACCCGCCTGCGCACATACAAGTGGAGGCTCAACCCCACAAAATGTGTATTCGGAGTACCCTCAGGGCAGTTACTCGGATTCTTGGTTAGTCATCGAGGCATCAAGGCTAGCCAAAAGCTGCGGATACACGGGTGTATGCCGAGTCTTGTGTGATGAGTGATTGTCAATGGGTTTGATGTGCATGTTCTTTGGCTTGTGTTGTGCAGGTGTCGAGCACGGAGACAGTGATCGAGGGCAAGGTAAAGGTCAAGTAGAGACGTGCCGTGCCGACGGACCGGGAGCGGTGAAGAGCGGACGTGAGGCTTGGACTGAGGGACCGGTGGCCTGAGGATCAGCTGTGGTGACTGACAGCCTGGGACAGCGACGAGCGGAGACTTGCGGGACATGGTGTTGCTCGGGTCGAGGACCTGGGGACACGTGTCGGTGGACGGGGTGCACGGACGACGCATCCCCTCTATAGCTCCGGTTTGGTGGTTGAGCCACAGAAAAACCACCGGGTGGACGGTTTCTAGGTTTGGGCCACAAAACCTGGGTGCTGCGGGTTTGCTGAGTTTGGGCCACAAAACTCAGGCTGAGGACGGTTTCCAGGTTTGGGCCTCAAAACATGGGCGCTGCGGGTTTCTGAGTTTGGGCCACAAAACTTAGGCGATGGGCGGCTGGTTTCCCGGTTTCGGCCACAAAACCGGGGGCGGAGTCCGGGAAAATGGACAAGAAGAGCGGAGGCGGCATGTGGCGGCAATCGGTGAGGTTGCGTCGAGGCAACGCTGTGACACCCTAGTGTCAAGCACTGCATTAGGAACTTCATTAGCTACTAAAGGAGCATAAGCAATGCATTGCATCATTTCATGTGCATATGAGTGCTTGTTGCCTTTTGTTTATTTATTTGGCTTTCTTTATGTAGAGGATTTAAAAATGGTTTTCAGAAAAAGTGTCTTATATGAAGGTTGTAGATAAAAATGTTTTGAGCAACTTTTATGTTTGAGTCAAAACCTAGTTTGGAGTTTTTGAAACTGTTTTTGAGTGGTCAAAGTTTGAAAGAATTTGGAAAAAGAAAAAGGAAAACGTTTTTTTTTCCGGTGCCACCCCTTTCGGCCCATCTGGCCTTTCGGCCCAGCTCGCGTGCGCCGGCCCGCTCCCAGCTCGCCCACGTGCCGCGCGCGCCGCGCGCTGTCGCCGCTGACACGCCGCGCCGTACGCCGGCCGCAACCGCCACGTGGCCGCCGTATCCTGCCGAGGATCCTCGCCGGCCACTCCTCGCTCGATCCCCTCTCATCCGAGCACGCAAGCTATCTCCCCCGGCCACTCTCCGCTCGCCTCGCTTGCAGCGCCCGCTCGCCGTGCACGGCATCGCCCGCGCTGCCTCGCCGACCGCGCCGCCGTGGCCCCGCCACGACCACCGGCCGGTCAAGCCGATCAAAACCCCGAGCGCACCGCACTCCCCTCTCCCCACTGCCATTCCAGCTCGCCCACTCTCACTCCCGCTCTCCCTCTCAGCTCCCACAAACGCGCAAGCATCCAACCTCTCTTGCCGACCGATCACCACCATCACTCCCCTCCGCCGTTCCGGCCACACCCGACCACCACCATCCAATCCCTCTCGCCAGCCTCTCCGCCTACACCGTGCACACGCCGTGCGCACGTTATCGTCCCCGACCAAGCCCCATCGCCGCCGGAGGACGAAACGCCCCCTTCGGTTCGTCGTCGCCACCGCAGAGCCCGCAACATCGTTCCTCCCCGACACGACCTCCAGCGTCTACCTCCTTCGCCGTCAAGCATCATCAAGCCAAGGCAAGGTGAGAACACCACCTAGCTTCAACGCTATCGCTCTCTCCCACCCCTTCTTCCCCGGCTGAGCGCCATGGCCGTCCGCCGCGGCCATGCACAAGGCCAAGCTCTCCTGGAGCCATCCAAGCCAAACCGACCCACTCACGTAGCTCCCTAGGGTTCACGAAGCACTGCGCACGCGCCAATTTCTCCGGCGACCGCCGGACACGGCCAAGCCGAGCCTCACCGCCGCCACCGTCCGCCATGGCTCGTCGCCGGCGAGCTACGGTCACCCTCTGGCCAAACCAACACTATTTTCTTTTATTCCACTTTATATGCTTTTGCTAAGATAAATGGTTATATATGTTTTCTGGTTGAGATAATTCTTGGAAATTTTTGTGTAGGTTTATTATCCTGTTTTACACCTATGAAAAATATGTGATGCACTGTTATGTGGAAAAAGTTTCTGTTATGGTTTAAAGTCTTGTTTAGCTGATTTCTTGGAAATAAGGTTAAGGTGTTTTATATGTCAAAATAAAATATGGGAAAATTTTTGTAATCTCTGTTCAAGACGTTCAAGCTAAGAAAAATGTAAGCATGATCTGTTATGTGAAGAAATCTGAAGTTGTTTTGCAAATGTGCTTTTCTGTGTTTTCCTTTGGAAATTCATGTAAGAAATAATGTAATGTTTCTGTTCATGGAGCTTTCTTGATAAGCATGAAATGTGAAGTAGAATCTGGAAAAAATATGAAATAGAGTTGTGCACCCTTTTACAGTAGGGTTGTAGTTCAAAGTACCTTTTGAGCAGTTTATTTGTTATTTTCGCATCTGCAGTTCTGTATTTTATTTTTGGCTGAAATTTGTTCAGTGGAGTCCAGCAACTGTTGTTTGCCTGCTGGAATTTTTGTGGATTTTTCTGAGTCCAGAAAAGTGCACTTGTAGTTCAAACCTATGTTTCTTTTGAATCATTTATTAATCATCGCATACAATAGGATCGACCCTTCCGGAGCCCGAGCAGGAGCCAGAAGTAAACGCCGAGCAGCAGATTCCGGAGCTCCAGCAAGCCGAGGAAGTCGACCCCGCCAGCGACACTAACTTGCCCGAGTGCCCTTCCCACGAGGCCTCGGTCTTCACCCAAGGCAAGCCCCGGAGCATATTAAGCCTCCTATCTTTTGCAATTAAGATTACTTGAGTCCTTTTATATTGTGATGCATTAGGTTTAGGAGTTGGAATGAATCCTACTTGCTGCATTACCATTCCTTGGTTATTGATTAATATCTACCTTGTTATCCTGTTATTTAATTACAATGTAGAATTGCTTAGCCTGCTTAATAAAAGTGGTAGTTAAGGATGTTTCCGTAATACCCGGATGGGTATTGACCGGATCACGGTTGGCTATATTTGCTATCGTGGAAAAGAACCTGAGTAGTAATGAAATGCGGTCAACGGGATGGCAGGGCACAAGTTCGGAAACTTGGGGCAGTCCATCCGTTGGATCGTGTAGGTTTGTATCGATGTTGGCCCTCGTTCATTTTTGAACGCGCCCTTTTACTTAGGGATATGTCGGTGCTGTAATCATCGACCCCAAAGCCGGTTAGAAGCTGTTCGGGCCGGTCTCAACCCGTGTCGTGCCCTCTAGTATGGAAATTGCGATCTGCCGCGTGAGGCCATCGCCAGGTTCCAATTGGGCGGTCCGTGCTTGAACCGCGACGATTACCACCACGAACAAGCGTCGAGCGGTTGCCCAATGCATGGACCCGATGGGGAAAGTGTGGGCTGGTATTAAAGGTCTTTCATCAGCTGGTTTGGAATTCGATTCGAGTCGCCGTCTCCCCCGGTTAGTGGGAAACTATGGCGAGCTTCACCACGATACAACTCCATGTAATGATTAAAGGTTCAACTAAAATGTGGATAAGTCAACTGGATATGGTTATATTATTGATTGGTAGATTCAAGTGAGTGCTCTAGTACAGGTGAAAAACCTAGAATTAAGGAATAGGTCTAAAAATGGCAGCTCATCTTTATCACTAATTACTTCCTATCTGAACTTGAGCTTCTCGCAACTAAAAGATTCCAGCTCCACCCGAAAAGGCCTTGCATACCCTTGGTGTCTTTATTTTCAGTTGGACGGGTAAGTCTAGCTGAGTACATTCCCGTACTCAGGGTTTATCCCGTTTGTTGCAGATGGCCAGGTCTACTTTGGCTATTGTAAGCACTGCCTCTACCCGGTGGAAGGTGATGAGGAGTAGGCCCAGGGCAGGGTCGTCCAGAAGCTTCCCTTTTTCTTTTGCTGGTCTGAGACTGTTAGTGGCACATTATCTGAAAAAGGGAGGAGTGAGTCGTGTTGAGTGGATTTATCAAACAAGGTTTTATTTGGACCACATGTGTAGTGGTCGTGCTTCAAACTATTTCAGCTTCCGCACTTTTAAAATTCGTTTGTAATAACTCTATTTTAGATTCGTACTCCGATGTTAAATTCGGTTTTATTTCCGCTGTGATGTATCTTTACGAATGTGATCCTTGAACAATGCGATCCTGTATGATGTATGGTGTTAGAAATCCTTCGTGATTTCCGGACTACCGGGGTTATATGGGTTCAAGTATCAGTCGAAGTCAGACGATTTTGGCTAAGATAATACTTGAGCTCTTATAATCAGGACGGTTCCGCCACAGCTTGGTATCGGAGCATGGTTCAAGTGATTACCTCCGTAAAGCGCTATTTTCGAACTAAAATGGGTATTTCAAAGCTATTTTCAAAACTATTTTTCAATTACTAAGTGTGCCCAGTCTCGTCCTTAAGCCCTATACTAGGATTCAGGTGGCTTAACTGTTAACAGGGTTCAGGGTTTTGCTTCATGCTGGATCTTTATTTGCTGGTCCATTCTCGGGAAAAAGAGAATGCGTTGATCGCGAAAACATGCATAAAATGATTTTGTGAGATATGAGAGCATGACCGTCCAACCGTCGGTCTAGGTGAGAGTTCTTATACCAAGTATGTGCGAGCTCCACGCGGACACATACGAGGGTATCAATGTTTTCAAGGGTGTTTTCTATGTTGGTGCATGGTGTTTAGTGTTGGCTTCTACGTATTTTGCGCATATTGGCCAATACTCAATTGTTTTATCATTGGGAATTTCTTTGGGCTGAAATGAATCTTCTGCAGGTACACTAACTATGCGAACGAGTAGAACGTGTAGATAACGCATGAGAGATCGTTCTTGCCACCGACTAGAACGTTAGGACTTACGAGTCATATTAGTGAGTGAGAACGTAAGTACGATCATGCATCATGTTTATATTCATGCATTTACATTACCTCCCCTTAAATTAAAAGTTGTCTCTTTTCTATAAAATCTGCCAACTTAATATCCGTCTCACGAGAGTTCGAAACCCTTTTTGTTTCTCCAGATGGCCCGGACTAAGCTGACCGCTCGCAAGGCCACCGGAGGCAGAGGAGTTCCGCGTCACCGCTTGGCCACCAAGCTGACCCGGAAGACGTTCTTGTCCTACTTCGGCTTGCCGACTATCCTTTGGAGGATTTTGCAGGCAGTGGGCTATGAGGAAGGACAGGAGCCCAGGTACTCATGGCAGAGGGAGATCTTCGGGCAGGATTCCTTGGTCATGGTGGAGATCAAGTTCAAAGCTTTGCCTGCCAAGCCTCACTGGACAGGGTGGACAGAGATCACCAGAGGCACTTGTGCCAAGGATGGAGCCAACAGGGCAGCATACCTAGTGCTGAAGGATATCATCGCCCGCTTCCCTGCCGACCTGGCAAGTGCGATGGCAGGAGTGTTTCCCCGTGGATCACTTTTCCCATTGCGCTGGAAGCAGACTTCGGAGTCAGTCTTGACAGGGAGCCCAGAGGAGAGGTTCTACTGTGAGACACCTGCGATGAGCGCCACCGGAGCTTTGCTAGGTGTATGTGAGAGTTTGGAGCGCACTCTTGAGAGCGTGTCCTTCACCCTCACCGCCACCTACCAGAGCAAGAGGAAGCTACAGGAGGACTTCGACGCGGAGGTTGCTCGTCTGCAGGAGAGGATTCAGCAGGTCACTCTTGAGCGTGACGATGCCCGCACCACAGCAGCAGCGCAGTCCACTGTCAGGACAGTTGCAGAGCAGATGCACCTGACTACCGCTCTTCAGAGGGATGAGGCCCGCACCGCGCTCGACCAGCTCAGAGAGGGAGCCCACCTCTTGATACAGCAGATCCATGGACAGCAGGCCTACATCGACCAGCTCCACGAGGCCGTCCATCAGATGCATCACGCCGCGCAGGAGGCCGCCGCCCCAGCAGCTAAGGTCCCGGATCCCCAGGACGGAGAAGTCCTTGGTCCCGACGCCCCACCAGAGGAGGATCATGCTGACGAGCCGATGATCGACGTCGACGCTTAGGACGCTGCATCCGCCGCTGGAGACATCTGAGCGCTAGTTTAGCTAGGAGACGTTTTTCTTTTGTATAGCTTGAGCTTGCTCGCTAAGTGATGTAACACCCTACACATGTGCTAGTTTTATGTTTAAATGGTTGATGGCATGTAAGCTTTTGGACAAAGTCCGGACTTGGATCCGGCATCTTTTATGGAAATCCGTCGTTTGCATGTCTAATTTCGAGCGATTGTTTTGTGATGTTGTATGGAAATGAGTAATTATACTTGGTCGTGTGCTAAATTTCGAATTATGTACAGCGCAGTATTTTGTTCATGATCGATGTAACATCACCTAATGATTGCTTAATAATGGGATATGCAGATGCCGGCACACACTCGCAGCCAACGTGGGCAGGGGGCAGGACAGGAGGAGAATCTGCCACCTCCCCCACCGCCGCCGATGACGCCGGAAGCGTTCTTTGGCCAATTCTTGGGCAGCCAAAGGAATATGGAGGAAATGCAGAGGCACATGGAGGCCACCCTTCGCAATATCGCTAACAACACTGCACAGCAGCATCATCAACGTCAAGGTCCGGAGCCCAACCAGTACAGCTCCTACCGTGACTTCTTGGACACTCGCCCTCTTGTGTTCAAAGAAGCCACCGAATCGCTTGAGGCTGATGAGTGGCTCAACTCCATCACCCAGAAGTTTCGTCTGCTTCGTCTGACGGAAGAGCTCAAGGCAGAGTACGCCGCCCACATGTTGGAAGGACCCGCAGGTTTGTGGTGGGCCCAGTACCATGCATCCTTGCCAGTAAATGCACGTATCACTTGGGATCAGTTCTCCACCGCTATGCGCAACCACTACATCCCTAGTGGACTGATGGAAATGAAGGTTGCAGAGTTCATGAGGTTATCCCTGGGGACTAGGTCTATGTCCGAGTACCTCCACAGTTTCAACAACCTAGCTCGCTACGCCCTAGACTTTGTTGATACTGAGGCCAAGAAGATTGCAAGCTTTAAGCGTGGCATGAGTGTCGCCATGCTTTCCAAGATGGGTAACAGTCACCGCACCACCTTCAGTGACTTCGTCAGCGACTGCCTAAATCAAGAGGCCAATGACAGCCGGCTAGCGACAGAGACGCGCCGTCGTGCAAATGAAGGAGGTTCATCCCAGCAGAGGACCCCTTTCGGAGCACGCGCCCCATATCGCCCGCCTGTCACAGGAGCACGATACCGTCCCCCACAGAGGAAGATCACCACCAACCGTCCCCGTCCTAGTTATCAGAAGCCTTACACCGCTCCCATGATGCAGAACAAGAATAAGGCAGGAAGTGCAGCAGGATCCAAGACCCCATATGTGATTGGTCCATGCTATAACTGTGGCCAAACTGGACACCTGTCACGTCAGTGCCCTCGCCCAAAGAAGCAGTACACTCAGCCCCCACCTCGTACGGGTCATGTGCATCACACCACCGTGGAAGAAGTGCCAGAAGGAGAGCCTGTCACCGCTGGTACGTTTCTTGTTAATCAATGCCCCGCAGTTGTGCTGTTTGATTCTGGAGCATCGCATTCTTTTATAAGTGAGAACTTTGTTATAAGAAGTAATCTTGAGTTGATAGAGTTAGACCGGGGATATCAGATAAGTTCCGCCGGAGCTGTTCTCTCCGCGCGTAAAATGGCTAAAGGAGTGGAAATGACCTTTGGGAATAAACAGGCCATAGTGGACCCCATAGTCATTCCTGGTCTAGGTCTGGATGTAATCTTAGGTATGGGTTGGATGAAACTCTGGAAAGTCAATCTTGACGCCGCAGAAAGAGTAGTGTCCATGGTTAGCCCTCGTAATGGGTCTACCTTTCGGTTCAAGTTACCCCGAAACCCCCATGAGATCGGAGTGTTGTTCAATATCACGGCAAGGCAGATAGCCGAGATTCCGATAGTATGTGAGTTTCCGGATGTTTTCCCCGATGAGTTGCCTGGACTACCGCCAGATAGGGATGTGGAGTTTGCTATAGAGTTAGTCCCTGGAACGGCACCCATATCTCGGAGACCGTATAGAATGCACGCTAAAGAGTTAGCAGAGCTCAAAGTTCAGTTGCAAGAGCTTTTGGATAAGGGCTTGATACGCCCTAGTTCATCGCCTTGGGGATGTCCCGCTATCTTTGTGAAGAAGAAGGATAAAACTTTAAGGATGTGCGTGGACTACAGACCGCTTAATGCAGTAACTATAAAGAATAAGTACCCCTTACCTCGAATCGATGTCTTGTTTGATCAGTTGTCAAAAGCAAAAGTGTTCTCCAAGATCGACCTGAGGTCAGGATACCATCAGATTAAGATCAGAAGAGAAGACGTGCCAAAAACAGCTTTCTCTACCAGATACGGACTCTATGAGTATTTAGTTATGTCCTTTGGATTGACCAATGCACCGGCACATTTCATGTACCTGATGAATTCGGTCTTCATGCCAGAGTTGGATAAGTTTGTTGTAGTGTTCATAGATGACATCTTGGTATACTCTGAGAATGAGAAGGACCATGCTGAGCATCTACGAGTTGTTTTGACCCGGCTTAGAGAGCATAAGTTGTATGCTAAGTTCAGCAAGTGTGAGTTTTGGTTGAAGAAGGTACCTTTCCTTGGTCACGTCCTTTCAGAGGAAGGGATCTCTGTAGACCCTTCTAAAGTACAAGAGGTTATGGATTGGGAAGCACCCACGAGTGTTTTTGAGGTTCGCAGCTTTTTGGGTTTGGCAGGATACTACCGTCGGTTTATTCCGGATTTTTCAAGAATAGCCAAGCCTATGACTCGTTTAACGCAGAAAAACAAGAAGTTCGAATGGACTCCAGAGTGTGAAGCAGCTTTTCGCACTCTGCGAACGTTGTTGACGTCCGCACCTGTTTTGGCTCAGCCAAACTTAGAGGAACTTTTTGATGTGTTTTGTGACGCATCCAAGATCGGACTTGGATGTGTGCTCATGCAGAATGGAAGAGTTATCGCCTATGCTTCTCGCCAGTTGAGACCGCACGAAGAAAATTATCCCACTCATGATTTGGAATTAGCAGCCGTCGTGCATGCACTCAAGATATGGAGACATTATCTTATGGGAAATCTATGTCATGTGTACACGGATCATAAAAGTCTGAAATATATCTTCACCCAGCCAGAGTTGAATATGAGGCAGAGAAGATGGTTAGAGCTAATTAAGGATTATAACCTTGAAGTGCATTACCACCCCGGAAAAGCGAACGTTGTAGCCGATGCCTTGAGTCGCAAGACTCATTGCAACTCCCTACAACCACTTTTGGAGGATAGATTTAACCTTATGCACCCCGTTATGGTGAACAACATCACTCTTCAGTGTACCTTGGAAAGTGACATCATCGAGAAACAAAAGACCGATGAAGAGATCTGTCAGATTAAGAAGAGGTTGGAAACCAGTAGTTCTTTGAACTTCCGCACAGATGAGCAGGGAATTCTATGGTATAATCAGAGGTTGGTTGTTCCTAAAGACACCGAGCTGAAAGAAAGAATTCTGAATGAGGCTCACAATTCAAAGCTATCTATTCACCCAGGAAGCAGTAAGATATACCAGGATTTGAGAACCAGGTATTGGTGGTCAAAGATGAAGAAAGAAGTTGCAGCTTATGTTGCAAGGTGCGATACATGCTGCAGGATAAAAGCTATACACCTGAGACCTGCCGGACTATTAACCGTTATCCATCCCAGAGTGGAAATGGGAAGAAATTAGTATGGATTTCATCACAGGTCTTCCTACTACTCAGAGAGGAAATGATTCTATCTGGGTTATCGTAGATCGGTTATCTAAAGTGGCTCACTTCATACCAGTTAAGACTACACACCGCCCTTATCAGTATGCAGACTTGTATATTCAGAATATTTTGAGGTTACATGGAATTCCAAAAAGGATTGTTTCTGATAGAGGACCCCAGTTCATAACACGTTTTTGGGAACAGTTGCACAAAGAGCTAGGAACTAAGTTGGTAAGAAGTTCCGCCTATCACCCCCAAACCGCAGGACAAACAGAAAGAGTAAATCAGATCTTAGAAGATATCCTAAGAGCTTGTGTTTTATCTTCAGGAGAGTCGTGGGAAAAATGGTTACCCCTTGCCGAGTTTTCATATAACAACAGTTATCAGGAAAGTATAAAGATGGCACCTTTTGAAGTATTATACGGACGAAGATGCAGAACCCCAGTAAATTGGGTTGAGTCAGGAGATCGAGGATTCTATGGGTCAGATTACGTGGAGGATGCTAAAAAGATTGTGCAAACAGTACAACAACATATTAAGGAAGCACAATCCAGACAAAAGAGTTATGCCGACACACGAAGAAGACCCCTGGAATTTCAAGTAGGAGACTATGTTTACCTTAAGGTCTCACCCATGAGAAAAGTCCAACGTTTTGGAATTAAGAAGAAGCTAGCACCTCGATATGTGGGACCTTACCGGATCATAGCAAAGAAGGGACAAGTGGCATACGAAGTACAATTACCCCCAGAAATGAGCACAGTTTTCCCAGTGTTCCATGTATCACAGTTAAAGAAGTGTCTTCGAGTTCCAGAACAAGAAGAAGTTCGGATTCCAGACATCACCATCAGATCGGATCTGGAGTACTACGAGCAGCCCAAGGAGATTTTGGATACCAAGACCCGAGAGACTCGTAACCGAACAGTGAAGACTTACAAGATTCTCTGGAGCAATCACGGACCCAACGATGCGACATGGAAAACCGAGGAGTACCTACGCGTAAGCTATCCCGCTTTTGTTAAGAAATGGTACGTAACTCAAATCTCGGGACGAGATTTCTTTAAGGGGGGAAGGGCTGTGACACCCTAGTGTCAAGCACTGCATTAGGAACTTCATTAGCTACTAAAGGAGCATAAGCAATGCATTGCATCATTTCATGTGCATATGAGTGCTTGTTGCCTTTTGTTTATTTATTTGGCTTTCTTTATGTAGAGGATTTAAAAATGGTTTTCAGAAAAAGTGTCTTATATGAAGGTTGTAGATAAAAATGTTTTGAGCAACTTTTATGTTTGGGTCAAAACCTAGTTTGGAGTTTTTGAAACTGTTTTTGAGTGGTCAAAGTTTGAAAGAATTTGGAAAAAGAAAAAGGAAAACGTTTTTTTTTCCGGTGCCACCCCTTTCGGCCCATCTGGCCTTTCGGCCCAGCTCGCGTGCGCCGGCCCGCTCCCAGCTCGCCCGCGTGCCGCGCGCGCCGTGCGCTGTCGCCGCTGACACGCCGCGCCGTACGCCGGCCGCAACCGCCACGTGGCCGCCGTATCTTGCCGAGGATCCTCGCCGGCCACTCCTCGCTCGATCCTCTCTCACCCGAGCACGCAAGCTATCTCCCCCGGCCACTCTCCGCTCGCCTCGCCTGCAGTGCACGCTCGCCGTGCACGGCATCGCCCGCGCTGCCTCGCCGACCGCGCCGCCGTGGCCCCGCCACGACCACCGGCCGGTCAAGCCGATCAAAACCCCGAGCGCACCGCACTCCCCTCTCCCCACTGCCATTCCAGCTCGCCCGCTCTCACTCCCGCTCTCCCTCTCAGCTCCCACAAACGCGCAAGCATCCGACCTCTCTTGCCGACCGATCACCACCATCACTCCCCTCCGCCGTTCCGGCCACACCCGACCACCACCATCCAATCCCTCTCGCCAGCCTCTCCGCCTACACCGTGCACACGCCGTGCGCACGTTGTCGTCCCCGACCAAGCCCCATCGCCGCCGGAGGACGAAACGCCCCCTTCGGTTCGTCGTCGCCACCGCAGAGCCCGCAACGTCGTTCCTCCCCGACACGACCTCCAGCGTCTACCTCCTTCGCCGTCAAGCATCATCAAGCCAAGGCAAGGTGAGAACACCACCTAGCTTCAACGCTATCGCTCTCTCCCACCCCTTCTTCCCCGGCTGAGCGCCATGGCCGTCCGCCGCGGCCATGCACAAGGCCAAGCTCTCCTGGAGCCATCCAAGCCAAACCGACCCACTCACGTAGCTCCCTAGGGTTCACGAAGCACTGCGCACGCGCCAATTTCTCCGGCGACCGCTGGACACGGCCAAGCCGAGCCTCACCGCCGCCACCGTCCGCCATGGCTCGTCGCCGGCGAGCTACGGTCACCCTCTGGCCAAACCAACACCACCGCTGGATGCGCCTCGTCGAGATGAGTCTTTCGAGCCTAGCCTCTCCGCCGGCGACCTCACCGTCGACGAGCTTTCGTCGGTCAACCATTCTCCCCTGTTTTCCGTCTTGCCCGAGCCTCCGAGCCAGGCCTCGGACGGGCGATTGCCTTTCCGTCTCGCCCGAGCCCCCGAGCCAGGCCTCGGACGGGCGATTGCCTTTCCGTCTCGCCCGAGCCCCGAGCCAGGCCTCGGACGGGTGATAGCCTTTCCGTCTCGCCCGAGCCCCCGAGCGAGGCCTCGGACGGGCGATAGCCTTTCCGTCTCGCCCGAGCCCCCGAGCCAGGCCTCGGACGGGCGTTAGTTTTCCGTCTCGCTCGAGCTAGGCCTCGAGCGAACCCTCGGGCACTCTCTCGTTCAAGCTAGGCCTCGAGCGAACACACACGCCTACCCGTGGGCCCCGCACGTCAGCCACTCGCTGGTCTATGGACCGGGTGTACGCAAGCCAGGCCGGGAGATTTCAAATATTTTTCTTTTAGGGTTTTATTTTCCAGAGATGCTTGTTATTTTTGGGTAGCACGTTTTACTAATCCAAATGGAGTGCTTTCAGTTTTGCTAGTTTGTTTATGAGTAGATCTATCTTGGAAAAATATAAAAGTATTTTTGGTAGAAGTTTATTTTACTGTTTTCTTTTATTCCACTTTATATGCTTTTGCTAAGATAAATGGTTATATATGTTTTCTGGTTGAGATAATTCTTGGAAATTTTTGTGTAGGTTTATTATCCTGTTTTACACCTGTGAAAAATATGTGATGCACTGTTATGTGGAAAAAGTTTCTGTTATGGTTTAAAGTCTTGTTTAGCTGATTTCTTGGAAATAAGGTTAAGGTGTTTTATATGTCAAAATAAAATATGGGAAAATTTTTGTAGTCTCTGTTCAAGACGTTCAAGCTAAGAAAAATGTAAGCATGATCTGTTATGTGAAGAAATCTGAAGTTGTTTTGCAAATGTGCTTTTCTGTGTTTTCCTTTGGAAATTCATGTAAGAAATAATGTAATGTTTCTGTTCATGGAGCTTTCTTGATAAGCATAAAATGTGAAGTAGAATCTGGAAAAAATATGAAATAGAGTTGTGCACCCTTTTACAGTAGGGTTGTAGTTCAAAGTACCTTTTGAGCAGTTTATTTGTTATTTTCGCATCTGCAGTTCTGTATTTTATTTTTGGCTGAAATTTGTTCAGTGGAGTCCAGCAACTGTTGTTTGCCTGCTGGAATTTTTGTGGATTTTTCTGAGTCCAGAAAAGTGCACTTGCAGTTCAAACCTAAGTTTCTTTTGAATCATTTATTAATCATCGCATACAATAGGATCGACCCTTCCGGAGCCCGAGCAGGAGCCAGAAGTAAACACCGAGCAGCAGATTCCGGAGCTCCAGCAAGCCGAGGAAGTCGACCCCGCCAGCGACACTTACTTGCCCGAGTGCCCTTCCCACGAGGCCTCGGTCTTCACCCAAGGCAAGCCCCGGAGCATATTAAGCCTCCTATCTTTTGCAATTAAGATTACTTGAGTCCTTTTATATTATGATGCATTAGGTTTAGGAGTTGGAATGAATCCTACTTGCTGCATTACCATTCCTTGGTTATTGATTAATATCTACCTTGTTATCCTGTTATTTAATTACAATGTAGAATTGCTTAGCCTGCTTAATAAAAGTGGTAGTTAAGGATGTTTCCGTAATACCCGGATTGGTATTGACCGGATCACGGTTGGCTATATTTGCTATCGTGGAAAAGAACCTGAGTAGTAATGAAATGCGGTCAACGGGATGGCAGGGCACAAGTTCGGAAACTTGGGGCAGTCCATCCGTTGGATCGTGTAGGTTTGTATCGATGTTGGCCCTCGTTCATTTTTGAACGCGCCCTTTTACTTAGGGATATGTCGGTGCTGTAATCATCGACCCCAAAGCCGGTTAGAAGCTGTTCGGGCCGGTCTCAACCCGTGTCGTGCCCTCTAGTATGGAAATTGCGATCTGCCGCGTGAGGCCATCGCCAGGTTCCAATTGGGCGGTCCGTGCTTGAACCGCGACGATTACCACCACGAACAAGCGTCGAGCGGTTGCCCAATGCATGGACCCGACGGGGAAAGTGTGGGCTGGTATTAAAGGTCTTTCATCAGCTGGTTTGGAATTCGATTCGAGTCGCCGTCTCCCCCGGTTAGTGGGAAACTATGGCGAGCTTCACCACGATACAACTCCATGTAATGATTAAAGGTTCAACTAAAATGTGGATAAGTCAACTGGATATGGTTATATTATTGATTGGTAGATTCAAGTGAGTGCTCTAGTACAGGTGAAAAACCTAGAATTAAGGAATAGGTCTAAAAATGGCAGCTCATCTTTATCACTAATTACTTCCTATCTGAACTTGAGCTTCTCGCAACTAAAAGATCCCAGCTCCACCCGAAAAGGCCTTGCATACCCTTGGTGTCTTTATTTTCAGTTGGACGGGTAAGTCTAGCTGAGTACATTCCCGTACTCAGGGTTTATCCCGTTTGTTGCAGATGGCCAGGTCTACTTTGGCTATTGTAAGCACTGCCTCTACCCGGTGGAAGGTGATGAGGAGTAGGCCCAGGGCAGGGTCGTCCAGAAGCTTCCCTTTTTCTTTTGCTGGTCTGAGACTGTTAGTGGCACATTATCTGAAAAAGGGAGGAGTGAGTCGTGTGGAGTGGATTTATCAAACAAGGTTTTATTTGGACCACATGTGTAGTGGTCGTGCTTCAAACTATTTCAGCTTCCGCACTTTTAAAATTCGGTTTGTAATAACTCTGTTTTAGATTCGTACACTGATGTTAAATTCGGTTTCATTTCCGCTGTGATGTATCTTTACGAATGTGATCCTTGAACAATGCGATCCTGTATGATGTATGGTGTTAGAAATCCTTCGTGATTTCCGGACTACCGGGGTTATATGGGTTCAAGTATCAGTCGAAGTCAGACGATTTTGGCTAAGATAATACTTGAGCTCTTATAATCAGGACGGTTCCGCCACAGCTTTCTTTTGAATCATTTATTAATCATCGCATACAATAGGATCGACCCTTCCGGAGCCCGAGCAGGAGCCAGAAGTAAACGCCGAGCAGCAGATTCTGGAGCTCCAGCAAGCCGAGGAAGTCGACCCCGCCAGCGACACTAACTTGCCCGAGTGCCCTTCCCACGAGGCCTCGGTCTTCACCCAAGGCAAGCCCCGGAGCATATTAAGCCTCCTATCTTTTGCAATTAAGATTACTTGAGTCCTTTTATATTGTGATGCATTAGGTTTAGGAGTTGGAATGAATCCTACTTGCTGCATTACCATTCCTTGGTTATTGATTAATATCTACCTTGTTATCCTGTTATTTAATTACAATGTAGAATTGCTTAGCCTGCTTAATAAAAGTGGTAGTTAAGGATGTTTCCGTAATACCCGGATGGGTATTGACCGGATCACGGTTGGCTATATTTGCTATCGTGGAAAAGAACCTGAGTAGTAATGAAATGCGGTCAACGGGATGGCAGGGCACAAGTTCGGAAACTTGGGGCAGTCCATCCGTTGGATCGTGTAGGTTTGTATCGATGTTGGCCCTCGTTCATTTTTGAACGCGCCCTTTTACTTAGGGATATGTCGGTGCTGTAATCATCGACCCCAAAGCCGGTTAGAAGCTGTTCGGGCCGGTCTCAACCCGTGTCGTGCCCTCTAGTATGGAAATTGCGATCTGCCGCGTGAGGCCATCGCCAGGTTCCAATTGGGCGGTCCGTGCTTGAACCGCGACGATTACCACCACGAACAAGCGTCGAGCGGTTGCCCAATGCATGGACCCGACGGGGAAAGTGTGGGCTGGTATTAAAGGTCTTTCATTAGCTGGTTTGGAATTCGATTCGAGTCGCCGTCTCCCCCGGTTAGTGGGAAACTATGGCGAGCTTCACCACGATACAACTCCATGTAATAATTAAAGGTTCAACTAAAATGTGGATAAGTCAACTGGATATGGTTATATTATTGATTGGTAGATTCAAGTGAGTGCTCTAGTACAGGTGAAAAACCTAGAATTAAGGAATAGGTCTAAAAATGGCAGCTCATCTTTATCACTAATTACTTCCTATCTGAACTTGAGCTTCTCGCAACTAAAAGATCCCAGCTCCACCCGAAAAGGCCTTGCATACCCTTGGTGTCTTTATTTTCAGTTGGACGGGTAAGTCTAGCTGAGTACATTCCCGTACTCAGGGTTTATCCCGTTTGTTGCAGATGGCCAGGTCTACTTTGGCTATTGTAAGCACTGCCTCTACCCGGTGGAAGGTGATGAGGAGTAGGCCCAGGGCAGGGTCGTCCAGAAGCTTCCCTTTTTCTTTTGCTGGTCTGAGACTGTTAGTGGCACATTATCTGAAAAAGGGAGGAGTGAGTCGTGTTGAGTGGATTTATCAAACAAGGTTTTATTTGGACCACATGTGTAGTGGTCGTGTTTCAAACTATTTCAGCTTCCGCACTTTTAAAATTCGGTTTGTAATAACTCTGTTTTAAATTCGTACTCTGATGTTAAATTCGGTATCATTTCCGCTGTGATGTATCTTTACGAATGTGATCCTTGAACAATGCGATCCTGTATGATGTATGGTGTTAGAAATCCTTCGTGATTTCCGGACTACCGGGGTTATATGGGTTCAAGTATCAGTCGAATTCAGACGAATTTGGCTAAGATAATACTTGAGGTCTTATAATCAGGACGGTTCCGCCACAGCTTGGTATCAGAGCATGGTTCAAGTGATTACCTCCGTAAAGCGCTATTTTCGAACTAAAATGGGTATTTCAAAGCTATTTTCAAAACTATTTTTCAATTACTAAGTGTGCCCAGTCTCGTCCTTAAGCCCTATACTAGGATTCAGGTGGCTTAACTGTTAACAGGGTTCAGGGTTTTGCTTCATGCTGGATCTTTATTTGCTGGTCCATTCTCGGGAAAAAGAGAATGCGTCGATCACGAAAACATGCATAAAATGATTTTGTGAGATATGAGAGCATGACCGTCCAACCGTCGGTCTAGGTGAGAGTTCTTATACCAAGTATGTGCGAGCTCCACGCGGACACATACGAGGGTATCAATGTTTTCAAGGGTGTTTTCTATGTTGGTGCATGGTGTTTAGTGTTGGCTTCTACGTATTTTGCGCATATTGGCCAATACTCAATTGTTTTATCATTGGGAATTTCTTTGGGCTGAAATGAATCTTCTGCAGGTACACTAACTATGCGAACGAGTAGAACGTGTAGATAACGCATGAGAGATCGTTCTTGCCACCGACTAGAACGTTAGGACTTACGAGTCATATTAGTGAGTGAGAACGTAAGTACGATCATGCATCATGTTTATATTCATGCATTTACATTACCTCCCCTTAAATTAAAAGTTGTCTCTTTCTATAAAATCTGCCAACTTAATATCCGTCTCACGAGAGTTCGAAACCCTTTTTGTTTCTCCAGATGGCCCGGACTAAGCTGACCGCTCGCAAGGCCACCGGAGGCAGAGGAGTTCCGCGTCACCGCTTGGCCACCAAGCTGACCCGGAAGACGTTCTTGTCCTACTTCGGCTTGCCGACTATCCTTTGGAGGATTTTGCAGGCAGTGGGCTATGAGGAAGGACATGAGCCCAGGTACTCATGGCAGAGGGAGATCTTCGGGCAGGATTCCTTGGTCATGGTGGAGATCAAGGTCAAAGCTTTGCCTGCCAAGCCTCACTGGACAGGGTGGACAGAGATCACCAGAGGCACTTGTGCCAAGGATGGAGCCAACAGGGCAGCATACCTAGTGCTGAAGGATATCATCGCCCGCTTCCCTGCCGACCTGGCAAGTGCGATGGCAGGAGTGTTTCCCCGTGGATCACTTTTCCCATTGCGCTGGAAGCAGACTTCGGAGTCAGTCTTGACAGGGAGCCCAGAGGAGAGGTTCTACTGTGAGACACCTGCGATGAGCGCCACCGGAGCTTTGCTAGGTGTATGTGAGAGTTTGGAGCGCACTCTTGAGAGCGTGTCCTTCACCCTCACCGCCACCTACCAGAGCAAGAGGAAGCTACAGGAGGACTTCGACGCTGAGGTTGCTCGTCTGCAGGAGAGGATTCAGCAGGTCACTCTTGAGCGTGACGATGCCCGCACCACAGCAGCAGCGCAGTCCACTGTCAGGACAGTTGCAGAGCAGATGTACCTGACTACCGCTCTTCAGAGGGATGAGGCCCGCACCGCGCTCGACCAGCTCAGAGAGGGAGCCCACCTCTTGATACAGCAGATCCATGGACAGCAGGCCTACATCGACCAGCTCCACGAGGCCGTCCATCAGATGCATCACGCCGCGCAGGAGGCCGCCGCCCCAGCAGCTGAGGTCCCGGATCCCCAGGACGGAGAAGTCCTTGGTCCCGACGCCCCACCAGAGGAGGATCATGCTGACGAGCCGATGATCGACGTCGACGCTTAGGACGCTGCATCCGCCGCTGGAGACATCTGAGCGCTAGTTTAGCTAGGAGACGTTTTTCTTTTGTATAGCTTGAGCTTGCTCGCTAAGTGATGTAACACCCTACACATGTGCTAGTTTTATGTTTAAATGGTTGATGGCATGTAAGCTTTTGGACAAAGTCCGGACTTCGATCCGGCATCTTTTATGGAAATCCGTCGTTTGCATGTCTAATTTCGAGCGATTGTTTTGTGATGTTGTATGGAAATGAGTAATTATACTTGGTCGTGTGCTAAATTTCGAATTATGTACAGCGCAGTATTTTGTTCATGATCGATGTAACATCACCTAATGATTGCTTAATAATGGGATATGCAGATGCCGGCACACACTCGCAGCCAACGTGGGCAGGGGGCAGGACAGGAGGAGAATCTGCCACCTCCCCCACCGCCGCCGATGACGCCGGAAGCGTTCTTTGGCCAATTCTTGGGCAGCCAAAGGAATATGGAGGAAATGCAGAGGCACATGGAGGCCACCCTTCGCAATATCGCTAACAACACTGCACAGCAGCATCATCAACGTCAAGGTCCGGAGCCCAACCAGTACAGCTCCTACCGTGACTTCTTGGACACTCGCCCTCTTGTGTTCAAAGAAGCCACCGAACCGCTTGAGGCTGATGAGTGGCTCAACTCCATCACCCAGAAGTTTCGTCTGCTTCGTCTGACGGAAGAGCTCAAGGCAGAGTACGCCGCCCACATGTTGGAAGGACCCGCAGGTTTGTGGTGGGCCCAGTACCATGCATCCTTGCCAGTAAATGCACGTATCACTTGGGATCAGTTCTCCACTGCTATGCGCAACCACTACATCCCTAGTGGACTGATGGAAATGAAGGTTGCAGAGTTCATGAGGTTATCCCAGGGGACTAGGTCTATGTCCGAGTACCTCCACAGTTTCAACAACCTAGCTCGCTACGCCCCAGACTTTGTTGATACTGAGGCCAAGAAGATTGCAAGCTTTAAGCGCGGCATGAGTGCCGCCATGCTTTCCAAGATGGGTAACAGTCACCGCACCACCTTCAGTGACTTCGTCAGCGACTGCCTAAATCAAGAGGCCAATGACAGCCGGCTAGCGACAGAGACGCGCCGTCGTGCAAATGAAGGAGGTTCATCCCAGCAGAGGACCCCTTTCGGAGCACGCGCCCCATATCGCCCGCCTGTCACAGGAGCACGATACCGTCCCCCACAGAGGAAGATCACCACCAACCGTCCCCGTCCTAGTTATCAGAAGCCTTACACCGCTCCCATGATGCAGAACAAGAATAAGGCAGGAAGTGCAGCAGGATCCAAGACCCCATATGTGATTGGTCCATGCTATAACTGTGGCCAAACTGGACACCTGTCACGTCAGTGCCCTCGCCCAAAGAAGCAGTACACTCAGCCCCCACCTCGTACGGGTCATGTGCATCACACCACCGTGGAAGAAGTGCCAGAAGGAGAGCCTGTCACCGCTGGTACGTTTCTTGTTAATCAATGCCCCGCAGTTGTGCTGTTTGATTCTGGAGCATCGCATTCTTTTATAAGTGAGAACTTTGTTATAAGAAGTAATCTTGAGTTGATAGAGTTAGACCGGGGATATCAGATAAGTTCCGCCGGAGCTGTTCTCTCCGCGCGTAAAATGGCTAAAGGAGTGGAAATGACCTTTGGGAATAAACAGGCCATAGTGGACCCCATAGTCATTCCTGGTCTAGGTCTGGATGTAATCTTAGGTATGGGTTGGATGAAACTCTGGAAAGTCAATCTTGACGCCGCAGAAAGAGTAGTGTCCATGGTTAGCCCTCGTAATGGGTCTACCTTTCGGTTCAAGTTACCCCGAAACCCCCATGAGATTGGAGTGTTGTTCAATATCACGGCAAGGCAGATAGCCGAGATTCCGATAGTATGTGAGTTTCCGGATGTTTTCCCCGATGAGTTGCCTGGACTACCGCCAGATAGGGATGTGGAGTTTGCTATAGAGTTAGTCCCTGGAACGGCACCCATATCTCGGAGACCGTATAGAATGCACGCTAAAGAGTTAGCAGAGCTCAAAGTTCAGTTGCAAGAGCTTTTGGATAAGGGCTTGATACGCCCTAGTTCATCGCCTTGGGGATGTCCCGCTATCTTTGTGAAGAAGAAGGATAAAGCTTTAAGGATGTGCGTGGACTACAGACCGCTTAATGCAGTAACTATAAAGAATAAGTACCCCTTACCTCGAATCGATGTCTTGTTTGATCAGTTGTCAAAAGCAAAAGTGTTCTCCAAGATCGACCTGAGGTCAGGATACCATCAGATTAAGATCAGAAGAGAAGACGTGCCAAAAACAGCTTTCTCTACCAGATACGGACTCTATGAGTATTTAGTTATGTCCTTTGGATTGACCAATGCACCGGCACATTTCATGTACCTGATGAATTCGGTCTTCATGCCAGAGTTGGATAAGTTTGTTGTAGTGTTCATAGATGACATCTTGGTATACTCTGAGAATGAGAAGGACCATGCTGAGCATCTACGAGTTGTTTTGACCCGGCTTAGAGAGCATAAGTTGTATGCTAAGTTCAGCAAGTGTGAGTTTTGGTTGAAGAAGGTACCTTTCCTTGGTCACGTCCTTTCAGAGGAAGGGATCTCTGTAGACCCTTCTAAAGTACAAGAGGTTATGGATTGGGAAGCACCCACGAGTGTTTTTGAGGTTCGCAGCTTTTTGGGTTTGGCAGGATACTACCGTCGGTTTATTCCAGATTTTTCAAGAATAGCCAAGCCTATGACTCGTTTAACGCAGAAAAACAAGAAGTTCGAATGGACTCCAGAGTGTGAAGCAGCTTTTCGCACTCTGCGAACGTTGTTGACGTCCGCACCTGTTTTGGCTCAGCCAAACTTAGAGGAACTTTTTGATGTGTTTTGTGACGCATCCAAGATCGGACTTGGATGTGTGCTCATGCAGAATGGAAGAGTTATCGCCTATGCTTCTCGCCAGTTGAGACCGCACGAAGAAAATTATCCCACTCATGATTTGGAATTAGCAGCCGTCGTGCATGCACTCAAGATATGGAGACATTATCTTATGGGAAATCTATGTCATGTGTACACGGATCATAAAAGTCTGAAATATATCTTCACCCAGCCAGAGTTGAATATGAGGCAGAGAAGATGGTTAGAGCTAATTAAGGATTATAACCTTGAAGTGCATTACCACCCCGGAAAAGCGAACGTTGTAGCCGATGCCTTGAGTCGCAAGACTCATTGCAACTCCCTACAACCACTTTTGGAGGATAGATTTAACCTTATGCACCCCGTTATGGTGAACAACATCACTCTTCAGTGTACCTTGGAAAGTGACATCATCGAGAAACAAAAGACCGATGAAGAGATCTGTCAGATTAAGAAGAGGTTGGAAACCAGTAGTTCTTTGAACTTCCGCACAGATGAGCAGGGAATTCTATGGTATAATCAGAGGTTGGTTGTTCCTAAAGACACCGAGCTGAAAGAAAGAATTCTGAATGAGGCTCACAATTCAAAGCTATTTATTCACCCAGGAAGCAGTAAGATGTACCAGGATTTGAGAACCAGGTATTGGTGGTCAAAGATGAAGAAAGAAGTTGCAGCTTATGTTGCAAGGTGCGATACATGCTGCAGGATAAAAGCTATACACCTGAGACCTGCCGGACTGTTACAACCGTTATCCATCCCAGAGTGGAAATGGGAAGAAATTAGTATGGATTTCATCACAGGTCTTCCTACTACTCAGAGAGGAAATGATTCTATCTGGGTTATCGTAGATCGGTTATCTAAAGTGGCTCACTTCATACCAGTTAAGACTACACACCGCCCTTATCAGTATGCAGACTTGTATATTCAGAATATTTTGAGGTTACATGGAATTCCAAAAAGGATTGTTTCTGATAGAGGACCCCAGTTCATAGCACGTTTTTGGGAACAGTTGCACAAAGAGCTAGGAACTAAGTTGGTAAGAAGTTCCGCCTATCACCCCCAAACCGCAGGACAAACAGAAAGAGTAAATCAGATCTTAGAAGATATCCTAAGAGCTTGTGTTTTATCTTCAGGAGAGTCGTGGGAAAAATGGTTACCCCTTGCCGAGTTTTCATATAACAACAGTTATCAGGAAAGTATAAAGATGGCACCTTTTGAAGTATTATACGGACGAAGATGCAGAACCCCAGTAAATTGGGTTGAGTCAGGAGATCGAGGATTCTATGGGTCAGATTACGTGGAGGATGCTGAAAAGATTGTGCAAACAGTACAACAACATATTAAGGAAGCACAATCCAGACAAAAGAGTTATGCCGACACACGAAGAAGACCCCTGGAATTTCAAGTAGGAGACTATGTTTACCTTAAGGTCTCACCCATGAGAAAAGTCCAACGTTTTGGAATTAAGAAGAAGCTAGCACCTCGATATGTGGGACCTTACCGGATCATAGCAAAGAAGGGACAAGTGGCATACGGAGTACAATTACCCCCAGAAATGAGCACAGTTTTCCCAGTGTTCCATGTATCACAGTTAAAGAAGTGTCTTCGAGTTCCAGAACAAGAAGAAGTTCGGATTCCAGACATCACCATCAGATCGGATCTGGAGTACTACGAGCAGCCCAAGGAGATTTTGGATACCAAGACCCGAGAGACTCGTAACCGAACAGTGAAGACTTACAAGATTCTCTGGAGCAATCACGGACCCAACGATGCGACATGGGAAACCGAGGAGTACCTACGCGTAAGCTATCCCGCTTTTGTTAAGAAATGGTACGTAACTCAAATCTCGGGACGAGATTTCTTTAAGGAGGGAAGGGCTGTGACACCCTAGTGTCAAGCACTGCATTAGGAACTTCATTAGCTACTAAAGGAGCATAAGCAATGCATTGCATCATTTCATGTGCATATGAGTGCTTGTTGCCTTTTGTTTATTTATTTGGCTTTCTTTATGTAGAGGATTTAAAAATGGTTTTCAGAAAAAGTGTCTTATATGAAGGTTGTAGATAAAAATGTTTCGAGCAACTTTTATGTTTGGGTCAAAACCTAGTTTGGAGTTTTTGAAACTGTTTTTGAGTGGTCAAAGTTTGAAAGAATTTGGAAAAAGAAAAAGGAAAACGTTTTTTTTTCCGGTGCCACCCCTTTCGGCCCATCTGGCCTTTCGGCCCAGCTCGCGTGCGCCGGCCCGCTCCCAGCTCGCCCGCGTGCCGCGCGCGCCGCGCGCTGTCGCCGCTGACACGCCGCGCCGTACGCCGGCCGCAACCGCCACGTGGCCGCCGTATCCTGCCGAGGATCCT
Source organism: Coix lacryma-jobi var. lacryma-jobi (assembly GCA_009763385.1). NCBI lineage: Eukaryota > Viridiplantae > Streptophyta > Magnoliopsida > Poales > Poaceae > Coix > Coix lacryma-jobi. The sequence continues at coordinate 18,206,018 of CM019826.1, forward strand.
CGCCGGCCACTCCTCGCTCGATCCCCTCTCATCCGAGCACGCAAGCTATCTCCCCCGGCCACTCTCCGCTTGCCTCGCCTGCAGCGCCCGCTCGCCGTGCACGGCATCGCCCGCGCTGCCTCGCCGACCGCGCCGCCGTGGACCCGCCACGACCACCGGCCGGTCAAGCCGATCAAAACCCCGAGCGCACCGCACTCCCCTCTCCCCACTGCCATTCCAGCTCGCCCGCTCTCACTCCCGCTCTCCCTCTCAGCTCCCACAAACGCGCAAGCATCCGACCTCTCTTGCCGACCGATCACCACCATCACTCCCCTCCGCCGTTCCGGCCACACCCGACCACCACCATCCAATCCCTCTCGCCAGCCTCTCCGCCTACACCGTGCACACGCCGTGCGCACGTTGTCGTCCCCGACCAAGCCCCATCGCCGCCGGAGGACGAAACGCCCCCTTCGGTTCGTCGTCGCCACCGCAGAGCCCGCAACGTCGTTCCTCCCCGACACGACCTCCAGCGTCTACCTCCTTCACCGTCAAGCATCATCAAGCCAAGGCAAGGTGAGAACACCACCTAGCTTCAACGCTATCGCTCTCTCCCACCCCTTCTTCCCCGGCTGAGCGCCATGGCCGTCCGCCGCGGCCATGCACAAGGCCAAGCTCTCCTGGAGCCATCCAAGACAAACCGACCCACTCACGTAGCTCCCTAGGGTTCATGAAGCACTGCGCACGCGCCAATTTCTCCGGCGACCGCCGGACACGGCCAAGCCGAGCCTCACCGCTGCCACCGTTCGCCATGGCTCGTCGCCGGCGAGCTACGGTCACCCTCTGGCCAAACCAACACCACCGCTGGATGCGCCTCGTCGAGACGAGTCTTTCGAGCCTAGCCTCTCCGCCGGCGACCTCACCGTCGACGAGCTTTCGTCGGTCAACCATTCTCCCCTGTTTTCCGTCTCGCCCGAGCCTCCGAGCCAGGCCTCGGACGGGCGATTGCCTTTCCGTCTCGCCCGAGCCCCCGAGCCAGGCCTCGGACGGGCGATTGCCTTTCCGTCTCGCCCGAGCCCCCGAGCCAGGCCTCGGACGGGTGATAGCCTTTCCGTCTCGCCCGAGCCCCCGAGCCAGGCCTCGGACGGGCGATAGCCTTTCCGTCTCGCCCGAGCCCCCGAGCCAGGCCTCGGACGGGCGTTAGTTTTCCGTCTCGCTCGAGCTAGGCCTCGAGCGAACCCTCGGGCACTCTCTCGTTCGAGCTAGGCCTCGAGCGAACACACACGCCTACCCGCAGGCCCCGCGCGTCAGCCACTCGCTGGTCTATGGACCGGGTGTACGCAAGCCAGGCCGGGAGATTTCAAATGTTTTTCTTTTAGGGTTTTATTTTCCAGAGATGCTTGTTATTTTTGGGTAGCACGTTTTACAAATCCAAATGGAGTGCTTTTAGTTTTGCTAGTTTGTTTATGAGTAGATCTATCTTGGAAAAATATAAAAGTGTTTTTGGTAGAAGTTTATTTTACTGTTTTCTTTTATTCCACTTTATATGCTTTTGCTAAGATAAATGGTTATATATGTTTTCTGGTTGAGATAATTCTTGGAAATTTTTGTGTAGGTTTATTATCCTGTTTTACACCTGTGAAAAATATGTGATGCACTGTTATGTGGAAAAAGTTTCTGTTATGGTTTAAAGTCTTGTTTAGCTGATTTCTTGGAAATAAGGTTAAGGTGTTTTATATGAAAAAATAAAATATGGGAAAATTTTTGTAGTCTCTGTTCAAGACGTTCAAGCTAAGAAAAATGTAAGCATGATCTGTTATGTGAAGAAATCTGAAGTTGTTTTGCAAAATGTGCTTTTTTGTGTTTTCCTTTGGAAATTCATGTAAGAAATAATGTAATGTTTCTGTTCATGGAACTTTCTTGATAAGCATAAAATGTGAAGTAGAATCTGGAAAAAATATGAAATAGAGTTGTGCACCCTTTTACAGTAGGGTTGTAGTTCAAAGTACCTTTTGAGCAGTTTATTTGTTATTTTCGCATCTGCAGTTCTGTATTTTATTTTTGGCTGAAATTTGTTCAGTGGAGTCCAGCAACTGTTGTTTGCCTGCTGGAATTTTTGTGGATTTTTCTGAGTCCAGAAAAGTGCACTTGCAGTTCAAACCTAAGTTTCTTTTGAATCATTTATTAATCATCGCATACAATAGGATCGACCCTTCCGGAGCCCGAGCAGGAGCCAGAAGTAAACGCCGAGCAGCAGATTCCGGAGCTCCAGCAAGCCGAGGAAGTCGACCCCGCCAGCGACACTAACTTGCCCGAGTGCCCTTCCCACGAGGCCTCGGTCTTCACCCAAGGCAAGCCCCGGAGCATATTAAGCCTCCTATCTTTTGCAATTAAGATTACTTGAGTCCTTTTATATTGTGATGCATTAGGTTTAGGAGTTGGAATGAATCCTACTTGCTGCATTACCATTCCTTGGTTATTGATTAATATCTACCTTGTTATCCTGTTATTTAATTACAATGTAGAATTGCTTAGCCTGCTTAATAAAAGTGGTAGTTAAGGATGTTTCCGTAATACCCGGATGGGTATTGACCGGATCACGGTTGGCTATATTTGCTATCGTGGAAAAGAACCTGAGTAGTAATGAAATGCGGTCAACAGGATGGCAGGGCACAAGTTCGGAAACTTGGGGCAGTCCATCCGTTGGATCGTGTAGGTTTGTATCGATTTTGGCCCTCGTTCATTTTTGAACGCGCCCTTTTACTTAGGGATATGTCGGTGCTGTAATCATCGACCCCAAAGCCGGTTAGAAGCTGTTCGGGCCGGTCTCAACCCGTGTCGTGCCCTCTAGTATGGAAATTGCGATCTGCCGCGTGAGGCCATCGCCAGGTTCCAATTGGGCGGTCCGTGGTTGAACCGCGACGATTACCACCACGAACAAGCGTCGAGCGGTTGCCCAATGCATGGACCCGACGGGGAAAGTGTGGGCTGGTATTAAAGGTCTTTCATCAGCTGGTTTGGAATTCGATTCGAGTCGCCGTCTCCCCCGGTTAGTGGGAAACTATGGCGAGCTTCACCACGATACAACTCCATGTAATGATTAAAGGTTCAACTAAAATATGGATAAGTCAACTGGATATGGTTATATTATTGATTGGTAGATTCAAGTGAGTGCTCTAGTACAGGTGAAAAACCTAGAATTGAGGAATAGGTCTAAAAATGGCAGCTCATCTTTATCACTAATTACTTCCTATCTGAACTTGAGCTTCTCGTAACTAAAAGATCCCAGCTCCACCCGAAAAGGCCTTGCATACCCTTGGTGTCTTTATTTTCAGTTGGACGGGTAAGTCTAGCTGAGTACATTCCCGTACTCAGGGTTTATCCCGTTTGTTGCAGATGGCCAGGTCTACTTTGGCTATTGTAAGCACTGCCTCTACCCGGTGGAAGGTGATGAGGAGTAGGCCCAGGGCAGGGTCGTCCAGAAGCTTCCCTTTTTCTTTTGCTAGTCTGAGACTGTTAGTGGCACATTATCTGAAAAAGGGAGGAGTGAGTCGTGTTGAGTGGATTTATCAAACAAGGTTTTATTTGGACCACATGTGTAGTGGTCATGTTTCAAACTATTTCAGCTTCCGCACTTTTAAAATTCGGTTTGTAATAACTCTGTTTTAAATTCGTACTCTGATGTTAAATTCGGTTTCATTTCCGCTGTGATGTATCTTTACGAATGTGATCCTTGAACAATGCGATCCTGTATGATGTATGGTGTTAGAAATCCTTCGTGATTTCCGGACTACCGGGGTTATATGGGTTCAAGTATCAGTCGAAGTCAGACGAATTGGGCTAAGATAATACTTGAGCTCTTATAATCAGGACGGTTCCGCCACAAACGCTACCAGTTGTGCGGGTGTGGCCGTCGGATCAGCATCATCTTCAGGTTGGTCCACGATAGCCTTAGGGTTTGGCTGGGTCGCTCTGTAAATACTTAGGGGTAGAGTGGGAATTAGAATTAGGATAAGTAGGGGGAGACACCCAACTCCTAAACCATCTCAGTCATTTTTCTCTTTCACTCCTAGGGTTTCCTGTTCTCCCATTCCCTGCTGTAGCGAACTGAGATCCACAGAGAAGAGAACCATACCTCTGTGTCCGTGAGATTTTGAGTGAGACCGTAATCTCACTATTGTAGCGTGTGGTAGCCACACGGTTCCAAATTTGTGGTTGTGATTCACGTTTTGTTCGTATTCTTCGTGGATTGCTTTTCTCCACGTTTTTCCCGTTGATCGATCTCTCTACTCGGTGCGTCTTTTGCAAATCTGTTTGAACTGAGTTGTTCTAGATCATGAGGAACTTCTTTCCATCGAAGGAAATCATCTCTAACCTCACGAGCTAGTAGATCGGTCGATTTTTGTTTTTGGATCAAGTTTTGCTCCTTTGCCTCGAATTCTTCCAATTCACCGATTTGGAGTTAGGTTCGAGCCATGATTCCTTTAGGATAGCTCACTAACCTCCTTGGAACTCCTCATACCAAGTCTAAGTCCTAGTGCTTTTGATTTGGAGGAGATCGGGTGATTTTTGCGAAAGAACAGCTCTGGTCTGGGAGCATCGGACGCTGGTGTCGGGACCATCGGACATTGATTCATACTAGCGGACGCGTCCGTTGCCACGTGTCATCTGACAGTGAGTTTTAAGGAGCATCGGACGCTGACCATCGGAGCGTCCGTTGCCATCGGACGCTCCGAGGGTCTAGCATCGGAAGCTAGGGTTTTACTGTAGCAGCATCCGATGCCAGTCCAGTAAGGTTTTAGAGAGGTTCTATTTGCATCGGACGCGTTCGGTGCTGAGCCATCGGACGCAGGCCAGCGTCCGATGCGACTGTTTTTGCGTAGTTTCGTCCGCGGTTCGTTCGGCCGTTGTCAGTTTTGATTTCTGGCTTTTGCGTTGGGTTTCTAGAGTTGTATAGTGTCTTGCTGTGCTTCTTGGAAGCGTCCACCCTACATCTAGGGTTGTGGACACTTGCAAGCTCTTGGTTTGCTCTTGGGGTTGATTCTCGGGACAGTGGCAACAAGTTTCCTGTAGGAAATTTTGTAGCTCCCATTCACCCCCCTCTGGTCGCTTTCTGGTTGCACTCTCGGTCCTTAATTGGTATTGGAGCGGGTTAAGGATCTTCCACCTTAGCCGGTTCCAGATCCACAGAAGGCGACATGGATCGCGGCGTGGGCAAACCGTCATTTTTCGATGGAACAAACTATGCGTATTGGAAGATACGCATGTCGGCCTATCTCTAGAGCATGGGCTCTTCTGTTTGGGAGATTTGCAACAAGGACGATTACGTTGTCTTGGCTGCTCGTGTCACTCAGCTTCAGATAGATGAGCACGATGCCAATAGCCGAGCGCGTAACGCTCTTTTCTCCTGTCTAAGCATGTCTGAGTTTGATCGCGTTTCTCACCTCCCCATGGCTCATGAGATTTGGGCGACCCTCATGCGCTTCCATGAGGGAACCACTCAAGTCAAATCCCGTCTCTACGAGTCGCACAAGCGGGAGTATGAGAACTTTAGACATATGCCTGGCGAGAGCATAGAAAGTTTATTCGCTCACTTTCAGGTTATTGTTAACAAGATGAGAGCGAACAAGGAGCTGTTGCCTTTTGACGATCATGAGAGAGCTTTGAAGCTTTTGCATACTCTCGATCGGTCGGTGTGGGACTCAAAGGTCCAGGCGATCATCGAATCGTCTAACTATGAGACCCTCACATGCGACGAGCTCTTCAGTAAGCTCAAGTCTAGTGAGATTGATGCCATGTCGAGGGCTTCTTATGAAAATCCTTCTGGCCCCACTATGGCTTTGGTTTCTGGCTCTTCTGCTAACCCCTCTGGAGGATTTACACTCTCTTCACTTCTTTCTGTCACAGAGGAGCAGTTGGAGTCTTTGGGGGATGACGAGTTGGCTTTGCTTGCCAACCGGTTCTCGCGGTTTCACAACAACCTCATGAACCGTCGTCGCGGAGGAGGACGCTCAGGATGCTTTGAGTGCGGGACCCTGACCACTTCATTGCCAACTGTCCCAAGAAGAACAAGCAATCTGGGAAGGGCGATCATGGGCACAAGTACGACTCCGGGAAGCGCAAGGAGAAATACATCCCCGCGAAGCCGAAGCGAATGTGCGGCTTCAACAAGGAGTACATCAAGAAGTACTTGGAGAAGGCCCATGCTGAGCAGCGTGCTTTCTTTGCCACGCTCGGCGACGTCGACGACTCGGATGATGACTCCGCACACTCTAGCGATGACGAGTCCGAGAAGAGAAAGAGGATCGAGGACAAGCTGAACGGCCTCTGCTTCTTCGCCGATGACGAGGGCTTCTGCACCATGGCCCTTGGTGACGAGTTCGACGGCAAGCTGGAAGAGATCCCTCAGAACGACTACGACGACGACTCCTCTTAGGTATCCCAAACTCCTGAGGAACTCTCTGCCGAGGTTGATAAGCTTACTGTCGCTTTGCTTAGTCAGGATAAGTTGCTTAGGCATGCATCTAGAGAGAGGAAGGAGTTTAGGCAGAAGTGGGAGGATACGGTGAAGGAGCTTGAGTTTGCTAGATCCACCGTGGTCGTGTCTGAGGAGGCTGAGTGCGAGATGTGCACCAAGCACATGACTGACCTTCTCACTTTGAGAAGTAAGTATGCTGCTTTGGTTGGAGAGGTGGATGAGCTCCGGGCTAGACCCGTGTTGTTGGGTGCGTGCAAGTCTTGTGCAGGCTTGCAATCCGAGTTGGCAGAGAAGAATGCCATGATTGAGTCTCTTGAGAAGGCCAACTCGGGTAGCACTTGTGTGTCTAGGTGCGCTTTATGCGAGGGTTTGGAGATGGAGATCGCAAATGTGAAGCATGGCAAGATGCAAACCGAGGAAGAAAACACATACCTTTGGACCATCTTGTCATGGGTGTCATGCAATGAGCCGCAGCTTGGGATGATGATCGCTCAGTTTAAGCGTGTTGCTGGAGGTCCAGGTGTAGGTTTTGCTTCGGGTGCTGATGTTTCGTCTTTTGGGAAGATTGGAGAGTCGAGTGGTCTTAACCCGAGTGAGAAGCCCAACTCCACCACTACTCCTAAGCTTACCAAGCTTCCACCCAAAGAGCCTCTCAAGCCTAACACCAAAGATGGAGTGTTTGATGAACCTCCAAGAGCTCCACCCAAGAAACAGCAATGGGCTCCCAAACCAAACCACCTCAAGAACAAGCTAGACACAATGCCACTTATCCAGGAGGAGCTTATGCCACAAAAGGGCAAAGTGATTCACAACCACTACCGTGAGTACCAACAACCCCCTATGAGAGCGGTGAGGTACCATTGTGAGCACTGTGGGAAAGATGGACACTTGAGTGAGTTTTGCTTTAGGCGCAAGAGAGAGGAGCGCCGTGCCAGGGAGATGAACAATGCGGACATGTACCATCCTTTCCATGATGTACATGTGCCGAATGTTCAGAGGAGAGCTGCTAGGCCTAGAGGTGCAGTGCCTCAAGGTCCTAGGCATCAGGGAGGTGTTGCCCGACGGGGTCATGACTTTGCAGGATACGGACCCCGTGGCGGAGGCTTTGTTGAGCGTTACCCCCCACCGCGTTTTGAGTATCACGATGGACGCTCTTTCCTTAGCGGACCACGTTTTCGTGTGTGTGGTGATCGCTTTCCCCGTAGGCGTGCTAGGAATGGTTTTTCTACTGACCGTTCTTTTGAGCAGCTGGCCCAACACTGGTACTCTTCCTACTTCACTAACCCCAGTGTTGGACCGTATGCTCACCCTATGTCTTTCTACTGATGTAGGTAAAATGATAGGAGGACATTTGGTTGGTGGATTCCGGTTGCTCGAGGCACAAGACCGGAAACACCAAGTGGTTCTCCAGTCTTAGTCCTGTTGCCGGAAAGGAGTTTATCACCTTCGGCGACAATAGCAAAGGTAAAGTGTTGTCTCGTGGGTCAGTGCGAGTTAATGAGCACTTTGTGTTGTGTGATGTTGCTCTTGTTTCTAACTTGCATTTTAACCTTCTTTCTGTTTCGCAACTTTTTGATGATGACTATGAGATTCGTTTTAAACCGAATCTCAGTCGTATTTTAGATCCTTAGGGCAATCTTGTTTGTTTGATTTCGCCATTTGGGAAAGTATTTCGTGCGAATTTCTCGGAGTCGTTTGGATTTTCTCGCTGTCTTGTGGCTGGTCCTTCCTCTTCTGATCTTTGGAAGTGGCATAGGAGACTCGGTCACCTGAGCCTCGACTTGCTTGCAAGGCTTAGCTCACTTGGCCTAATCTGAGGATTGCCCAAATTGTCCATGGAGAAGGACCTTGTTTGCCATTCTTGTAGACATGAGAAGATGGTTGCCGCTCCCCACCATCTAATGACTTAGGTTATGACACAGCGCCCTGGAGAGCTTTTACACATGGACCTTGTTGGTCCGGCTCGGGTGAGCTTGGTTGGGGGAAAGTGGTACATGCTTGTTGTTGTTGACGATTTTTCGAGATATTCGTGGGTCTTCTTTTTGACTGAGAAGACTGAGACTTTCTCTTTTGCTCGCAGTCTGATTTTGCGTCTTCAGAACGAGTTCCCGAACTCGATGCGAGCTATTCGTAGTGATAATGGTTCCAAATTCAAGAATTCGGATTTTGAGAAGTTTTGTGACTCCTTGGGTTTAGAGCATCAGTTTTCTTCCCCCTACACACCGCCTCAAAATGGTGTTGTAGAGAGGAAGAATCGGACCCTTGTTGAGATGGCCAGGACGATGCTCGATGAGCATAGGACTCCTAGGCGATATTGGGCCGAGGCTATGAACACTGCATGCTATATTTCCAATCGCATTTTCCTCCGAGCTTTCTTGAAAAAGACTTCTTATGAGTTGCGTTTTGGAAGACAACCCAAAGTGAGTTACTTTAGAGTTTTTGGTTGTCACTGTTTTATACTTAAGAAAGGCAACCTGGACAAATTTGAGTCTCGTTTTTCTGACGGTGTATTTTTGGGTTATGGCACTCACACTCGAGCTTATCGTGTACTTAACCTTGATACTAACCGAGTCATGGAGACATCCGATGTCACCTTCGACGAGACCATGGTTTGTCCTTCTTCTCGTTTTGAGCATGCTGGTGATCATGAGGTTGGTGAGCCTCTTTTTGATGACGAGGACGAGGGTGCTGAAGAGATAGATTGTAACACCTCAGGTGTTTACATGAATAAAATATTTTCATGCCATCATAAGCATTCCATTCCATAGCATCATATGCTAGCTCACTGGAGATGCATTCACTAAAATGAGTTTAATTCCTAATGTGTGAGCATTTTGTTATTGCTTGTGAGGTAGCTCAAAACCCTAATTTGGAATGTCATTATGAATTAACTTGTGTTCATTCCTATTTGACTAAAGTCATGTAAAGGCATGAAACCAAGTTCAACATTTCAAAAGAATACAAAATTCATCTAGCTTAAGAAGGGGAAAATCATTTAAATTTCTATATAAGTTAATTAGCCCTTTCTAGTAACTCAAAATTTGTGCATATTTAGGGGTTGACCCTAAAAGCTTTTTGGTAGATCTTGAAGAGAAGTACAACTTTGGTATTTAAAGTTTTCAAAGTTTATGTACAAAATTCTAAGTAATTTTGAATCTATTCAAACCCTGGAAATGGTCCCCTTTTGATTCTAAACTTGCATTTCAAAAAATATTTGAAATATGAGTTTGAGGTTTACATAAAAGTTGTAGAGAATTTCAAAAGGAACATTTTATACATTGACCATTTTTCAAGTATTATTGCAAAATCAAAAGTAATTTTGCTTCTAATACAAAACCCTAAATCTGTCCCCTTTTCAAATTTCCAATTTGAATTGGATTTGAATTGTTTTGATCAGATTGACTTATTTCCAGTTGAAATTAGCCATAGGGTGTTAAAGAAAAGTTGTACAACTTTTCAAACTCTACATTTCATATGTTGGCAAAACTTGAAGTGCAGTTTAAATTTCAAAAGTAATTTTGAAATTCCAGAAAGGGGGGAGAGAGCAAGGAACAGTGCAAAGGGGGGAAACATCCAGAGCTCGCCAGCGAGCTGCTCCGCCCGGACCGTGCTCGCGCTGGGGCGCATGCGTCGCGCCAGTGAGCTGCTTGGCAGCTGCGTGCGCAAGTTCTTCACGCCGCCGCCCTCTCCTTCGTCCTTCTTATCCCACGGAAAGCTCCGTGTTTCGCTTTCTCCTCTGCTCGCTCGTCGTCGCCGTCGTTCCTCTGCTTAGCTACGCCGGCCACCTGAGCGCTCGTTCGTCCCGTTCAACCGCGTCACCGTGTTCGCCTCGTCGTTGCGGAGCCGTAGAGCTAGGTCGCAGCCTCGCTCGCCCCCGCAGCCGCCCGGCGTGGTCGTCGTCTTCGTCTCCGGTCCCGAACACCTCCATCGACGCCGCCACCGTGGTCAGCAAGCTCGGAGCCCTATCATCCTCACCTGAGCCCCGTTTTCTCTTCCTTATCTGTTGCTGCTGCTCTAGCACCAGGTCGTTGACCTTGTCTCTCTCTGTCTCAGCCGGAACAGGTCGTCGCCGTCGAGCCGCACTGCTGAAACCCGCCGTCGTCGTCGTCATCACCGTTCGGAGCCACGTCAGCCTCGGAGACCTAGCCCGCTAGAGTCGTGGTGAGCCTCTGGTGCTGATGCGCTTGTTCGTTGGCTCGTTAGAGCTCCCAGTTGGCCGGCGTGCCGCCGCCGTGCCGCCGCGTCCGCATGTGTCGTCGTCGGGGTAGAGAGAGAGGTCGAGGGAGGGAGTTTGAGGGTTCAACGAGACCGTGAAGTGAAGGGGAAGGCGTTGAGCTAGTTGGTTTGGCCGGAGAAGGTCGCGTTGCTCCGGCGTGCGCAAGCCGAAGCTCGCCGCCGTCGGCTGTGGAGTCGGGGATGTGTCGACGAGAATTCGACTAAACCCGAGGGCTTAAGTGCAAAGCCCTAGACTCAGAGGAATAGTGCCTAATAGTGTCAAGGGCTTGGTTGTAGATTTGATAAAGCCAGAGGGCTTTTCTGCAAAGCTGGCAGTGCAGGCGCGGGCAGGCCCACGTTGGGCCGGCCTTGCGCGCGGGATGGGCCGATCGGGCCAGTTTCGGCTCATTAAGGGTTTTGTGTTTTTAAACGTTTTAATCTTTTTTCTGTTTTGAGCATCCTAATGCTAGTTTTGTTATTTTTGTATGAATTAATCTGTTGATCCAAAAATCATGAAAAATTTTGTACATATTCTATGAAATGTGTAGTTTTTTTAAAAAATGTAAAATGGGCATGTTTCTGTATTTTGTTTTACAGTAAAAATTATGCCTCTTAATTCTTAAATAAGCCTTCAATGATTTTTATAAAATCAAGTTTAACTCCAAAAATGCTGAAATTTATTTTGTGCACTGTTTGAATCATAACCAATCTGTGTACCAAGTTTGAACTAATTTGAACATAGTTAGCTGCACAACTTATTTTCGGCTAATTAAAATTGCTTTCTTTATGATTAAATAATGTTATAAAACATAAAACCCAAGTTCTTTTGAGTAGTTTTAAAAGGTTAAGATAAGTGAATTATCTTGATCTGCTGCTTGATGTAGGTAAGAGTCACTCATTGTAACCATGTATGTTTATATAAGTTAGTTTTGTTGGTTTGCAACTTTACCGTGGAGGCAAGTTGTTGCAAGTCAAGTGTAAATTTCCATCTTTACCATGATCATGACATGAGCATCTCATTAAGCATACACTCTATTATCGTGTAGCTTCCGAAGTGATCGAGTGTCCAGACGAGGTTGATCCAGAAAGTTCAGAGTGTCTAGTTGACCCAAGTTATCAGGAGTTCCAGACTCTCCCGATCAACGAAGGCAAGCCCCGGTTCATTGAACCATTTCCTTGGATTTACAATTACACTTACTTTTGATAACCTGATGCATTAAATGTTTATCAAATAAATGTTTTAAACCTATTGTTGCATGACCAACCGTGTTATCGATATATCATTCCTTGATACCTACTTTATGCAACTGATAGAAATGCTTAGCCTTGCTTTATGAAGCTTTGATAAATGTTTTCGATACTTATCGTTTTGGAATGATAACGAGAAAGAATGATGGTTAAGACCAGACGGGCACCTACATCGAACCTCGGGTTGGTGTAGGGTGACCCGGATGTGTCGGATTAGGGTAACCGTTGTTGGCCTGCTAGATTGAGAAACTGTGAAGTACCGATCATATGCTACGGTAAGCCCTGCCTTGGTGGTTCTTAAATGAGAACGGCTAATCGCGCACTGGGAGTGGAGAGATGGCGGGAGTACTAGCTACCCTCGTGGGTCGAAGTCCCGGATTGGAGGTGTACAAGTACTCTCGGGTGGCGCGGGCCCGGTCTTGTTTGGAGGATCTGAGGTTGGGGTTGATATATGTGTGATCAAGGGTCTACATATATCGTATGATCGTGGAAAACTCCCAAATCTGGTTGAATCGATTCGAATCGTCGTGCTCCTCGGTTAAGGAGACTCAATCTTTCGACCCGCACCGTAGAATGAAAATGGAACTAGTTTATGAAAGAATGAGGATGATCTCTCACTAATGATTCACTTTCAGTTCTTACCAAGTACTTAAATGATAAAGTAAAATTTGGATCTAGAACTACTTTAGTAAGCTTTTATGCAAATGAAAAATTCTGTTGAGCCTACCCAAGCCAGCATACCTGTTTCGTCTCTTCTCTTGTCGGGTCAGCCTTGTTGAGTACCTTCGTACTCAGGGTTTGTTAATCCCCTGTTGCAGGTAGCGTTCACAAGCAGCCTTGCTTTGAGGCTTGTTGCGTGACAGTCGTTGAAGAGGACTTGTCCGGGGAGGAGTAATGCAACCCTTAGGCGGGGTTGTTTGTGTGTTATACAGTTTTATTAATGCTACTTCCACTACCTAGGGTAAAGTCTGAAACTATGGTTTGTAATAACGACATAAGTTTGAACATCTGGTTTGTAAAACTTATGGTGTAAAACTTCCGCTCTTTTATCTCCGATGTATATTATTTGTGAAATGTTGTAATACTGCAATGACTCTTGCAATGATCCTGGGAAGGTAAGGAAACGTGGATGAGTCGGGTTACCCGATGACACATGATGGGTCTTTTGGGCTATTGGGGCACAGTATATGACTGTCCGAGGTCTGTAGGACAAGGACAAGTATACGTGGGCCTTAATAATCCAGGAGGTTCCGTCACAGCTGGTATCAGAGCGATCATTGCAGCAGTCTTGTAGTATTGTTGCAAAACTTCAAAATGATTTGAGTCAAAACTATTTGAATCTTGTTTGATCCAAAATTCTTTTGACTTACCTTGTTCATGCTATTCGATCTATGTTCTGTCTTAAATAGTAGATCATAGATTGTTAAGTGGAGCAGCATGTTAAGTTAAGCCTTAACTTGAAATTGTTGTTAAATTTCTACTCCTCTATAAGGGAGTATAATTTAAATTTTATATGCTTTATGCGTAAGTACGCTTCATGCATCATGCTTAACCAACTTGTGGTATATGGTATAGTTGGGTAAGGGTTAGAATCCAATCCTTTCTTGCTATCCAAAGAGTATTTTCCTTTATCTGCCTAATTCAAAATCTTATCTCACTAGGATGCCACGCGGTAAGGAAACACCTCGCAAGAGTACAGGTCCTCATGGTGTACCCATGCACCAACTCACATCCCGCAAGGAGGAAGAGTCCAGCAGGAGTCATGAGATCAATGAGGACTTACGGGCAGAGGTTCATGAGTTGAAATCTCAGTTGGCCACCACCTCTCAGGAGAAGAGTTTAGCACTTGCCAAAGCTGGAGGCATGAAACTCAAGCTGGAGGGGGCCAACAGAAGCGTAGTCAATGCAGAAAAGCTCATGACTAAAATGCTTAAAGAACGGAACACTGCCTGGCAGCGAGAAGATGCCGCGTTAGCCCGTCTGCATGAGTTGGAGGCATATGTGACAGATATAGAAGCATTCAATGACCAGTTACATGAGGAAGTCCATGTGCTGTATGATCAACTCCATCCACCTCCACCTCAAGATGCAGCTGAAGATGAGATGGGTACAATCATTGATGATGGAGAGGTAGATGGGCAGAGTGATAGCTTATGCATCCAGACAGTTGAAACGTCATGAAGAACATTATCCAACTCATGACTTAGAGTTAGCAGCAGTTGTTCACGCCTTAAAGATTTGGCGTCATTACCTCTTGGGCAACACATGTCACATATACACCGACCACAAGAGTTTGAAATATATATTCACTCAGTCAGAGTTAAATATGAGGCAACGGAGGTGGTTAGAGCTAATCAAGGACTATGATCTTGAAGTGCATTACCATCCCGGAAAAGCAAATGTGGTAGCTGATGCTCTTAGTAGGAAGGTTCGTTGCAACTGTATCACTGTCAGACCAGTAGATCTTACTCTCTGTTCCGAGTTAGAAAAACTGGGTATTCAGATGATCACTCAAGGCAGTTTGTCTAATATATCCGTTCAATCATCTATCAAAGACCAGATTGTAGCTGCTTAGAAAGAAAACAAGGGTATTGTTCACCTCAAAGAGAAAGTCAAAGCAGACAAAGCTTCGTGTTTCCGAGTCAATGAAGCAGGAGTGGTCTGGTTCAAAGACAGACTGGTCGTTCCGAAGAATCCTGAATTGAGGAAGCAGATTCTGGATGAAGCTCATCTTACCCCGTTTGCGATTCATCCGGGAAGTACAAAAATGTACCAGGATCTCAGGCAAAGATTCTGGTGGACTAAGATGAGAATCGAGATTGCAAAGTATGTAGCCAGATGTGATACTTGCCAGAAAGTCAAAGCCATTCATCTTAAGTCAGCTGGTGAACTGCAGCCATTGTCAATTGCTACTTGGAAATGGGAAGACATCAGTATGGACTTTATTGTTGGGTTACCAAGAACATCCAAGGGATACGATTCTATTTGGGTTATAGTAGATCGTCTAACCAAGGTTTCACATTTCATACCAGTCAAGACCATCTACTCAGCGTCCACTTATGCCAAGATATACTTTCAGAGGATTATGAGTCTGCATGGAGTTCCTAAGACTATTGTCTCAGATAGGGGTACTCAGTTTGTTTCAAAATTCTGGGAAAGTCTACATGAGTCTCTGGGCACTAAACTCTTACACGGTACAGCTTACCACCCACAAACAGATGGTCAGATTGAAAGAGTAAATCAGATATTAGAGGATATGCTCAGGGCGTGTGCTCTTAACTTTCCATTTAAGTGGGATGAGTGCTTACCATTAGCAGAGTTCTCATACAACAATAGTTATCAAGAGAGTATCCGTATGGCACCATTTGAAGCTTTATATGGCAGAAGATGTTGGACTCCTTTACATTGGTCCGAGCCTGGTGAAAGATGGTTCTTTGGTGTCAATCTAGTTCAAGAGACCGAACAGAAGGTCAAACTCATACAAAGAAATATGAAAATAGCACAATCTCGACAAAAAAGCTATGCAGACAAAAGGCGTAGACCTTTGATGTTTGTCAAAGGAGATTTTGTGTATCTAAAGGTGTCACCCACCAAGGGTGTTTATCGTTTCGGGGTCAAAGGAAAACTTGCTCCCCGTTACATTGGGCCATTTCAAATCCTGGCCAAATGTGGCAAAGTGGCATACCGTATTCAACTACCAGCTCGTCTATCAGAGGTTCATAATGTATTTCACATCTCTCAGCTGAAGAAGTGTCTACGAGTTCCTGACCAAGTGGTTGATGTTGAAGGGGTACAACTTGAGCCTGATATGACATACTCAGAATATCCCATCAAAATTCTTGATCAGCGAGATAGAGTAACTCGACGACACACTCACAGGTTCTATAAAGTTCAATGGAGTCAGCATTCTGAGGAGGAAGCAACTTGGGAAACCGAGGAATTTCTGATAGAACAGTTTCCTGAGTTCTATGCAACCATACAGTCAGGGCAGTGAAAGAGGTTGACAATAGAACGTGTTCCTAGTTTTGTAAAAAGTTTGTAATCTTTATCCCCGTACCCCACAACTTTAGTAGTTGGTTTAGTTTGTGGTGAAATCTCGGGTCGAGATTTCTTTTAGGGGGAAAGGATGTAACACCTCAGGTGTTTACATGAATAAAATATTTTCATGCCATCATAAGCATTCCATTCCATAGCATCATATGCTAGCTCACTGGAGATGCATTCACTAAAATGAGTTTAATTCCTAATGTGTGAGCATTTTGTTATTGCTTGTGAGGTAGCTCAAAACCCTAATTTGGAATGTCATTATGAATTAACTTGTGTTCATTCCTATTTGACTAAAGTCATGTAAAGGCATGAAACCAAGTTCAACATTTCAAAAGAATACAAAATTCATCTAGCTTAAGAAGGGGAAAATCATTTAAATTTCTATATAAGTTAATTAGCCCTTTCTAGTAACTCAAAATTTGTGCATATTTAGGGGTTGACCCTAAAGCTTTTTGGTAGATCTTGAAGAGAAGTACAACTTTGGTATTTAAAGTTTTCAAAGTTTATGTACAAAATTCTAAGTAATTTTGAATCTATTCAAACCCTGGAAATGGTCCCCTTTTGATTCTAAACTTGCATTTCAAAAACTATTTGAAATATGAGTTTGAGGTTTACATAAAAGTTGTAGAGAATTTCAAAAGGAACATTTTATACATTGACCATTTTTCAAGTATTATTGCAAAATCAAAAGTAATTTTGCTTCTAATACAAAACCCTAAATCTGTCCCCTTTTCAAATTTCCAATTTGAATTGGATTTGAACTGTTTTGATCAGATTGACTTATTTCCAGTTGAAATTAGCCATAGGGTGTTAAAGCAAAGTTGTACAATTTTCAAACTCTACATTTCATATGTTGGCAAAACTTGAAGTGCAGTTTAAATTTCAAAAGTAATTTTGAAATTCCAGAAAGGGGGGAGAGAGCAAGGAACAGTGCAAAGGGGGGAAACATCCAGAGCTCGCCAGCGAGCTGCTCCGCCCGGACCGTGCTCGCGCTGGGGCGCATGCGTCGCGCCAGCGAGCTGCTTGGCAGCTGCGTGCGCAAGTTCTTCACGCCGCCGCCCTCTCCTTCGTCCTTCTTATCCCACGGAAAGCTCCGTGTTTCGCTTTCTCCTCTGCTCGCTCGTCATCGCCGTCGTTCCTCTGCTTAGCTACGCCGGCCACCTGAGCGCTCGTTCGTCCCGTTCAACCGCGTCACCGTGTTCGCCTCGTCGTTGCGGAGCCGTAGAGCTAGGTCGCAGCCTCGCTCGCCCCCGCAGCCGCCCGGCGTGGTCGTCGTCTTCGTCTCCGGTCCCGAACACCTCCATCGACGCCGCCACCGTGGTCAGCAAGCTCGGAGCCCTATCATCCTCACCTGAGCCCCGTTTTCTCTTCCTTATCTGTTGCTGCTGCTCTAGCACCAGGTCGTTGACCTTGTCTCTCTCTGTCTCAGCCGGAACAGGTCGTCGCCGTCGAGCCGCACTGCTGAAACCCGCCGTCGTCGTCGTCATCACCGTTCGGAGCCACGTCAGCCTCGGAGACCTAGCCCGCTAGAGTCGTGGTGAGCCTCTGGTGCTGATGCGCTTGTTCGTTGGCTCGTTAGAGCTCCCAGTTGGCCGGCGTGCCGCCGCCGTGCCGCCGCGTCCGCATGTGTCGTCGTCGGGGTAGAGAGAGAGGTCGAGGGAGGGAGTTTGAGGGTTCAACGAGACCGTGAAGTGAAGGGGAAGGCGTTGAGCTAGTTGGTTTGGCCGGAGAAGGTCGCGTTGCTCCGGCGTGCGCAAGCCGAAGCTCGCCGCCGTCGGCTGTGGAGTCGGGGATGTGTCGACGAGAATTCGACTAAACCCGAGGGCTTAAGTGCAAAGCCCTAGACTCAGAGGAATAGTGCCTAATAGTGTCAAGGGCTTGGTTGTAGATTTGATAAAGCCAGAGGGCTTTTCTGCAAAGCTGGCAGTGCAAGCGCGGGCAGGCCCACGTTGGGCCGGCCTTGCGCGCGGGATGGGCTGATCGGGCCAGTTTCGGCCCATTAAGGGTTTTGTGTTTTTAAACGTTTTAATCTTTTTTCTGTTTTGAGCATGCTAATGCTAGTTTTGTTATTTTTGTATGAATTAATCTGTTGATCCAAAAATCATGAAAAATTTTGTACATATTCTATGAAATGTGTAGTTTTTTTAAAAAATATAAAATGGGCATGTTTCTGTATTTTGTTTTACAGTAAAAATTATGCCTCTTAATTCTTAAATAAGCCTTCAATGATTTTTATAAAATCAAGTTTAACTCCAAAAATACTGAAATTTATTTTGTGCACTGTTTGAATCATAACCAATCTGTGTACCAAGTTTGAACTAATTTGAACATAGTTAGCTGCACAACTTATTTTCGGCTAATTAAAATTGCTTTCTTTATGATTAAATAATGTTATAAAACATAAAACCCAAGTTCTTTTGAGTAGTTTTAAAAGGTTAAGATAAGTGAATTATCTTGATCTGCTGCTTGATGTAGGTAAGAGTCACTCATTGTAACCATGTACGTTTATATAAGTTAGTTTTGTTGGTTTGCAACTTTACCGTGGAGGCAAGTTGTTGCAAGTCAAGTGTAAATTTCCATCTTTACCATGATCATGACATGAGCATCTCATTAAGCATACACTCTATTATCGTGTAGCTTCCGAAGTGATCGAGTGTCCAGACGAGGTTGATCCAGAAAGTTCAGAGTGTCTAGTTGACCCAAGTTATCAGGAGTTCCAGACTCTCCCGATCAACGAAGGCAAGCCCCGGTTCATTGAACCATTTCCTTGGATTTACAATTACACTTACTTTTGATAACCTGATGCATTAAATGTTTATCAAATAAATGTTTTAAACCTATTGTTGCATGACCAACCATGTTATCGATATATCATTCCTTGATACCTACTTTATGCAACTGATAGAAATGCTTAGCCTTGCTTTATGAAGCTTTGATAAATGTTTTCGATACTTATCGTTTTGGAATGATAACGAGAAAGAATGATGGTTAAGACCAGACGGGCACCTACATCGAACCTCGGGTTGGTGTAGGGTGACCCGGATGTGTCGGATTAGGGTAACCGTTGTTGGCCTGCTAGATTGAGAAACTGTGAAGTACCGATCATATGCTACGGTAAGCCCTGCCTTGGTGGTTCTTAAATGAGAACGGCTAATCGCGCACTGGGAGTGGAGAGATGGCGGGAGTACTAGCTACCCTCGTGGGTCGAAGTCCCGGATTGGAGGTGTACAAGTACTCTCGGGTGGCGCGGACCCGGTCTTGTTTGGAGGATCCGAGGTTGGGGTTGATATATGTGTGATCAAGGGTCTACATATATCGTATGATCGTGGAAAACTCCCAAATCTGGTTGAATCGATTCGAATCGTCGTGCTCCTCGGTTAAGGAGACTCAATCTTTTGACCCGCACCGTAGAATGAAAATGGAACTAGTTTATGAAAGAATGAGGATGATCTCTCACTAATGATTCACTTTCAGTTCTTACCAAGTACTTAAATGATAAAGTAAAATTTGGATCTAGAACTACTTTAGTAAGCTTTTATGCAAATGAAAAATTCTGTTGAGCCTACCCAAGCCAGCATACCTGTTTCGTCTCTTCTCTTGTCGGGTCAGCCTTGTTGAGTACCTTCATACTCAGGGTTTGTTAATCCCCTGTTGCAGGTAGCGTTCACGAGCAGCCTTGCTTTGAGGCTTGTTGCGTGACAGTCGTTGAGGAGGACTTGTCTAGGGAGGAGTAATGCAACCCTTAGGCGGGGTTGTTTGTGTGTTATACAGTTTTATTAATGCTACTTCCACTACCTAGGGTAAAGTCTGAAACTATGGTTTGTAATAACGACATAAGTTTGAACATCTGGTTTGTAAAACTTATGGTGTAAAACTTCCGCTCTTTTATCTCCGATGTATATTATTTGTGAAATGTTGTAATACTGCAATGACTCTTGCAATGATCCTGGGAAGGTAAGGAAACGTGGATGAGTCGGGTTACCCGATGACACGTGATGGGTCTTTTGGGCTATTGGGGCACAGTATATGACTGTCCGAGGTCTGTAGGACAAGGACAAGTATACGTGGGCCTTAATAATCTAGGAGGTTCCGTCACATAGATGATCCAGCACCGCCTCCACCTGCTGTGCCGCAAGGAGCGGCTTCTACTATGACTCACGGCCCCGATCCTTCTTCTTCGACTTGGGGGCCGTAGGATCCGCCACCCCGAGCGGTACCTTTTGTACCCGGAGAGGCACCAGCTGCTGTTGAGGGGGAGATCACTTCTGCTCGGGAGGCACCACGACACATTCAACGCCAACACCCGCCTCAACAGATGATCGGCAGCATTGACGAACGTGTCACTCGGTCCAGGTCACAACAAATCTCTCACTTTGCTCATTCTGCATTTGTTGCTGATTTTGAACACCGAGATGTTGGACACGCTTTGACGGATCCATATTGGGTCAATGCCATGCATGAGGAGTTAGAAAATTTTGAGCGAAATCGGGTTTGGGTTTTGGTTCCACCTCCTCCAGACTGTAATCCTATTGGGACAAAATGGGTTTTCAAAAACAAACAAGGAGAGGATGGCCACATTGTGAGGAACAAGGCCAGACTTGTAGCCAAGGTTTATAGTCAGAAGGAGGGGATAGACTATGAGGAGACTTTTGCTCCTATAGCTCGTTTGGAGGCTATTAGGATACTCTTGGCTTTTGTTGCATCCAAAGGGTTTAAACTTTTTCAAATGGATATCAAGAGTGCTTTCTTAAACGGCTACATAGAAGAAGAGGTGTATGTTGAGCAACCCCCCGGTTTTGAAAATCCAAAGTTTCCAAAGCATGTTTTTAAACTCCACAAAGCTTTATATGGTTTGAAACAAGCCCCTAGAGTCCGGTATGATAGATTGAAAACCTTCTTGCTAGCTAAGGGTTTTAAAATGGGATGTGTGGATAAAATGCTTTTTCTCCTCAAGCAAGGCAAAGACACTCTCTTGGTCTAGATTTACGTGGATGATATCATTTTCGGTGGTTCGTCTCACGCTTTGGTTGCCAAGTTTGCAGATCTGATGAGCAGGGAGTTTGAGATGAGTATGATGGGTGAGCTGACTTCCTTTCTCGGATTGCAAATTAAGCAATCCCGAGAAGGGACGTTTGTGCACCAGGGCAAGTACACCAAAGACTTGCTGAAGAAATTTGATATGGGTGAGGCCAAGCCTTTTCCAACACCCATGTCGACCACGATGGCCCTGGATGCGGACGTGGATGGAGAAGCTGTGGACCAGAAGGAGTACCGGAGTATGATCAGGTCGCTGCTCTACCTGACGGCGACACGCCCGGACATTCAGTTCGTGGTGTGTCTGTGCGCACGCTTTCAGGCGTCGCCGCGCACTTCTCACCGTCAGGCGGTCAAGCGCATTATGAGGTACCTTCGTTTCACACCTGAGTTCGGGATTTGGTATTGAGCTTCCTCCACCCTCTCCCTTTGCGGTTTTTCCGATGCCGATTTTGCTGGTTGCCGAGTTGAGCTCAAGTCCACTTCTGGGACTTGCCAGTTTATTGGTTCTTCTCTTGTATCTTGGTCTTCTCGCAAGCAGTCTAGTGTCACTCAGTCTACCACAGAGGCTGAATATGTTGCTGCGGCTAGCTGCTATTCTCAGTTGCTTTGGATGATGGCCACTTTGCGTGATTTTGGTCTGAGCTTTTCTCGTGTTCCTTTGCTTTGTGACAGCATGAGTGCTATTAGCGTTGCTAAGAACCCCGTGCTGCACTCGAAGACCAAACACATTGATGTGCGCTTTCATTTTCTGCGAGACCATGTTGAGAAGGGTGATATCGACCTTCGCCATGTCGATACTCATCATCAGTTGACAGATATTTTCACCAAGCCTTTGGACCAATCAACCTTTAATCGGTTGAGAGGTGAGCTTGGTGTGTGTTTCCCCTTTTAGATGGGGGAAACATTTTGGTTCTTGTATCATAGACTGACACTTCTTTCTTTTCTTATGTTTTCGTTTCTGATAGGTTAGTTTTTGCATTTCATCATGCATTTTTATTTTCTGAGCTTCATGCATATAATCTTTAGAATGTGATTATGCTATGTCTAGTATGCTCTGATGCTTTATGATGATACTTGTAGCTTATGCTCTGTTGGGGGAAGGGACCCTCGGCAGTGGCGCCAGGCAGGCTGGCTCAAAGACGACCTTCGCGCGGCCCACGCGCCTTCGCAAACTTTCTTCTCGTCATTTGTTGGGCCCCTCGGATTGTTTTCCTAACCTTCGGATACTGGCTCGACCCTCGCAAGATTTGTGTTTCTTGCAGGCAAGGGGCGTGAAGAACACAGAAAGTGACCCTCGCGCGTTCCATTGCTCCTTCGCTTGAGACGTCAAGCTCAGCAGGTGGCGAGTGAACGCGGACCTCGCGACTGGCAAAGCCGAGGAGTTGGCCCTCACGTTCCTGCGAGGGTATGCAGGAACCGGGTGGCGGCGGACAGGTGGAAGGCGAACTAGGGTTTCCACTCTGCCCGTGTTTGTACGATTCTGCCCCTTTGCTATACGACACTAGGGAATCTTTCCTGTACCCTATTGTAATTTGGTCGGTGTCCCTTAGTACTCCCTATAAATACCATGGGATGAACAGTGTAAAAGGGATGATTTTTTGGGAAATAGAAAAATATCTCCATTGCTTACTTTTCAACACCCTCGCTTGCGTTTACGACAGTTGGTCACCCTCGCCTCTCCCCTGCGCTGAAGCGGAGGGAAGGCAGGTGTGATTCCAACAGTTTGGCGCTGTCCGTGGGGAGCGGAGTTCAAAATGGCGGGAAATAGAAGAGCGTCCTCAACTAGAGACCATCGCACGACCAGAGAGGCTGCGGTGATGGTTCAACCCATGGAAGAGAATGTGGAAGCCTTGGGAGCAGAAGATGTCGCCCCAGAGACAGAAGTCCCGGGCCCTCATACCCGGCCGGTGACACAGCCGCACCCCCACACTTCTGGAGAAGGTGAGGGAGGAGACGAAGAGGAGTTGGGCCTCGAGGCTTTGGAAAGACTTCAAGCTGAGTTGTAGGAAAAGAAAAGGCGCCTAGATAAGCTTGAGAGGCACAACCGGTTGCGTGCCATCAGGCAAAAAGCAGACGAAGCAAGGGAACAGCTTCGCCAGATGGAGGAGTCCCTCGCAGCAGCTGAGGCCGAAGCCGAGGGTTGGAATGATAGGGAATTGCCGCCACTTCAAGAGGGGAATGATGAGCAGGATCAGGGCAACGCCCGTCACCCTCCACCACCCCCGCCACCACCAAACTACCTA
The DNA here is from genome assembly GCA_009763385.1 of Coix lacryma-jobi var. lacryma-jobi. Classification (NCBI taxonomy): domain Eukaryota; kingdom Viridiplantae; phylum Streptophyta; class Magnoliopsida; order Poales; family Poaceae; genus Coix; species Coix lacryma-jobi. Next base: position 18,229,262 of record CM019826.1, read on the forward strand.
AATAACCCATACCCAGAGAGACCTCCTAACTTCTGTCAACTCTACCTAGATGAAAGAGAGCCAAACCTTCGCAACCAGTGAAGAGCACAACAACACCAAATGCCCTATGAGGCTATGACCCTAGATCGCCACTCTCCCAAATACTACAAACCCAACCTTGGCCACCGTGCTACAACCCACAAAATTTGGCCCGTTATGACGGTCTTACTGACCCTCGCCAATTCATAATGAGCTATGAAGTGGTAGTCGCCGCAGCAGGGGGAGATGAATCAACAATGGCAAAGTCCTTCGTAATCATCCTTCGTGACATTGCGCGGACTTGGTACCGCAACCTTCGCCCTAGAACTGTGGATTCCTGGGCCAACCTCAGGGACAGGCTCTGCACAAACTTCAAGGGTATCACAGCAGCCCCATCAAACCCCATCGAGTTGTTCAACTGCAAACAAGAAGAGCATGAACCGCTGCAAGATTACTGGCAAAGGTTCATCCAAATCAGAGTAAGAACTCCGGGGATATCCGACGTGGCCGTGATCCTCGCTGCAGTCAGCGGCCTGCGTCCAGGCCCATGTTCCTCAAAGTTTGCCAGGAAACTAGCAAACACAATCGAAGAACTTCATGAGACAATGGAGAGATACTGTAGAGCGGACATGGACTTCAGGGCAAAGTCTGACGCTCGAAGATCACAGTAGAAACCGCAGCCGAGGCCTCAAGCAAGAGAAAACAACTCTCGCCAAGATCAAAGCAACATTGGCGCAATCAACAAGGCAGGCTCATTTGAAGACCAAAGAAGGGGCACTCAACCTTCGGGCAACCAAAATCCACAGGGATTTCCACCCCCGCCGGACCAACGAAACCAATAGAAAGATCCTGCGAAAATGTATTGCCATTTTTGTGGTCCAGGGATAGGGCACACCACCAAACAATGCGAGTGCTTCGCCAAGGGAAAAGAGTACCAGGAATCCAAAAGAGCCACATCGGCAGAAAACTGAACCATCAATCATACCAGAAAGCCAAACTTCAACCCAACCAATTCTACATACCACTACACCCCTATGAACTACGGCCTACCTTCGCACCAACCATTCTACACACATCACCCGCACTACAACCACGCTTTGTATCAGCCAACCACCATCCCTCAATGCCAAAATGTACCATACACCGTCACATACCCAACAACCCCTCAAACCCAAACCCAAACCAACCAACAAGTGAACAACACTCTACCACCACCACCACCAATACCAGCATTGCCAGCCCCCCAACCTGTCAAATCCGAAGCCCAAACCCAGACAACCATCAATAACCCAACATCAACCTTCGGTGTGATACTAGCTATCACCGGAGGCTCCAACGAAGATCATGGCAACAAGAGGCAAAGGAAAGAACATACTGGAAGAGTGCACCACGTAGCCGTCGAAGGACCGCACAAATTTGGGCGATGGTCCCATATCCCAATAACCTTCGACTCCGGCGATATGAAATTAAGGGACTACCCTCACACTGATGCTATGGTGATCGAAACCAACCTGGCAGGATGGACAATCACCAAAATCCTGGTTGACACAGGAAGCTCCGCAGACATCCTGTTCGCCACAACCTTCGACAGCATGAAGCTTGACAGAAACCTCTTGCAGCCCGCTGGCAACCCCTTATACGGCTTCGGCGGTCAGCAAGTAAGAGCTATTGGTAAAGTATCTTTGCTCGTAACCTTCGAAGACCAAGTGAACTGTAGAACTGAGCACATAACCTTCGACGTGGTTGACATGTTTTATCCTTACAATGCAATTTTTGGCCGAGGGGTCACCAATGCATTCAACGCTGTCATCCATCCCGCTTACCTCTGCATGAAGCTTCCTGCTCCGAAAGGGGTCGTTGCAGTATATGGAGATCAAGACATTGCAAGGGCAGCTGAGGGAACAGTAGCACCTGGGCAACGCAATGTCCACAATCTGTCAAAGCCTTGAACAACAAACCTCAACACCGGAGGTGAGGTATGCACTGACCAAAGAAAAGCATCACCCAAAGAAGAAATCAAACAAGTCCAACTCTTTGAGGGCAACTCCGAAAGAAAAGTGTTCATCTCAGCCAACTTAGACCCCCAGTCAGAAAATAACCTCATCCGTTTCCTCAAGGAAAACTCCAACACCTTCGCTTGGTCTGCAGAGGACCTCAAGGGAGTAAACAGAACTTTGATCGAGCATAGCCTAAACATAAAGCCAGGTTATCGCCCAGTTAAGCAAAAGCTTCGCAAAATGTCAGAAGAAAGGAAAGAGGCAGCGAGGGCAGAGGTAAAAAGACTCTTGGACGCAGGGGTCATCCGCCCAGTCATATACCCAACATGGCTCTCAAATGTGGTCCTAGTCCAGAAAAAGAATAAGAAATGGAGAATGTGCGTAGATTTCACGTGCTTGAACAAAGCCTGCCCGAAGGATGACTTTCCCCTGCTAAACATAAGCATCTTGGTTGACAGAGCAGCTGGTTGCCAAATGCTTTCTCTCCTCGACTGTTTCTCGGGGTACCATCAAATATGGATGAATGAAGAAGATGAGGAAAAAACAAGCTTCATTACACCTTCGGGCACTTTTTGCTTTTGAAGAATGGCAAAAGGCTTGAGAAACACAGGATCAACCTTCGCTCACATGACATCCGAAGTCTTCAAAGATGAACATGCCATCTCTGCCTACGTCGATGATTTGATTGTCCAAAGCAAGCAAAAAGAAAACCACATATCAGACTTGGCAAGAGTGTTCAACAACCTTCGGTCAGCCGGATTAAAACTAAACCCCGAAAAATGTGTTTTCGGGGAAAACTGCTAGGTTGCATCGTCTCAGCAAGGGGAATTGAAGCTAACCCCGAGAAAATTGATGCCATCATTAATATGGAACCCCCGACAACTAAAAAAGCAGCTCAGCGTTTGTCAGGCCGCTTAGCAGCACTCAGCAGATTCATCTCCAGATCAGCTGAGCGAGGGTTACCTTTCTTCGAAACATTGAGAAGCACAGCCCCATTCAATTGGGGACCTCGGCAGCAGAAAGCCTTCGAGGATTTGAAAAAGTATCTCACCAACTTGACCGTCTTAACCAGCCCGAGCAAAGGGGACCTGCTACTGCTGTATGTCGCAGCCTCGCCTCACGCAGCAAGCGCAGTGCTAATCAAAGAGTTTCACGAAAACAACAGAACCAGGCAGGCCCCAATCTACTATGTATCAGAAACTCTCGAGGGTCCCAAACGAAACTACTCAGAGCTCGAGAAGATAGCGTACGCCGTGGTCATGGCGTCAAGAAAGCTAAAACATTATTTCCAGGCACACGAGATCCATGTACCTTCAGCATTCCCCCTCGAAACCATTTTCAAGAACAATGAGGCAGTGGGCAGAATAGCTAAATGGGCAGTCGAATTGAACAGCTACACCATAACCTTCGTGGGTAGAATAACAATCAAATCACATGCCCTAGCAGATTTCATAGCTGAATGGACTCCAGACCCCCGCAAAGACGGAGTCAAAATAGATCCATTTTGGACAGTGTATGTCGACGGAGCTTGGAGAACAGCGAGGCAGACAGCCTGGCCAAAGCAGCAGCACAACAACTACAGCTGCCCCCATAACGTGTTTCACGAGGTAACAACTCAATCTGCAATCGAAGCCTCTGAAAAGTCTGCGAAGCTGATCAATGCAATCCAGAGCGAAGACTGGAGAGCACCTATCATGGCCTATATCAACGAGTTGCATGAACCCGAGTCCAAAGAGGATGAAAACAGACTAAAACAAAGAACTCGAGGGTACAAAATAGTGGACAACATTTTGTTCAAAGCCTCGGTGACCTCGCCATGGCTGAAATGCGTGTCACAGGATCAAGGAAAGGACATTCTCAAACTTATTCACGAAGGTATCTGTGGCTCGCACAACGGCCCTAGGGTGCTAGTTGGTAAATCCTTCCGTCAAGGCTTCTATTGGCCAACAGCACTACGAGATGCAGAAGATATTGTCAAACATTGCGAGGGTTGCCAACTAACGGCCAAAACACAAAATGCTCCAGGCACCCCAACAACTTTGATATGCCCAACATGGACTTTGCAAAGGTGGGCAATGGATCTCGTCGGTCCACTACCAACAGCTCCAGGAAACCTTCGCTACGCAGTAGTAGCTGTGGAATACTTCACGAAGTGGATTGAAACTAGACCGTTGGTCTCCATCACCTCGCCAGCCGTGAAAAAGTTCTTCTGGCAGCAAATAGTTTGTCGTTTCGGAGTTCCCAAATACCTAACCGTTGACAATGGCACTCAATTCGACAGCGAGGTCTTCAAGGAATTCTGCGCTCAAATCGGAACAATCTTGTGCTTCGCCTCAGTTCGACACCCCCAATCCAATGGCCTCATTGAAAGGGCTAATGCGACAATTTTTCAAGCCATATCCAAAAAATTACAAGGCAGGCCCACGGGAAAGTGGGCGGAAGAGTTAACCTCGGTCACCTGGTCCCATAACACTTCGGAATGCAGAGCTACCAAATTCACACCTTTTAGGCTTCTATTTGGGGAAGAAGCTGTGTTACTAGAAGAATTGAAGCATGGCTCTCTTAGAACAACCCTCAAATCAGATGAACAAAATCAGCTGCTTGCTAAAGATTTACTCGAGGAAAGAAGATGCAATGCAGTGCACAACCTTCGCAGGTATCAGGAAGAAACAAAAAAATGGAGAGACAAAAAGGTGAGAATCAAAGAACTGAAGAAGGGTGACCTCGTCCTCATTCGGAAGCAAAACGCCAACATGGCGGGGAAATTTCAGCCAAAATGGACGGGACCATACCTAATAGTAGAATGTAATCGTCCCGGGTCCTATCACCTCTCTGACAGCGAAGGAAACAGCCTGCCTGACACCTGGAATGTTGATGACCTTCGCAAATACTATCCATAGCGGAGTCTTAGCGACCTCTCGCAACATGTAATTTGTCTTTTTCTCTCTTGTCTTTTTTCACTTCCATGCTTGTAACAAAAACAAAGGAGCTGCACTCTTTTTCCTTACGAATGGGCGTAAGGTTTTTTAACGAGGCAACATCCAAATCCTTAATACAAGCAATAACCCCCAAAAAACAAAACTCCAAATTGTACCTTTACTCCATAAACATCGAAAAAGCAACTCTTCTTCAAGAGCGCTCATAATCGATGAAAACCCCAGGAGATTGCTTCGAAAAACAAACTTTATCGAAGCAAACTTGTAAAAAGCAAACTTCACCTCCACCTAAGACAAGGGGAGGCGCGAAGTCCAAAAAAGTCGAGCACCCTCGCAAGACACGCCAGGGGCTCGCAAAGCAAACTTCACCTCCACCTAAGATAAGGGGAGGCGCGAAGTCCAAAAAAGTCGAGCACCCTCGCAAGACACGTCAGGGGCTCGCAAAGCAAACTTCACCTCCACCTAAGACAAGGGGAGGCACGAAGTCCAAAAAAGTCGAGCACCCTCGCAAGAGACGCCAGGGGCTCACAAAGCAAACTTCACCTCCACCTAAGACAAGGGGAGGCGCGAAGTCCAAAAAAGTCGAGCACCCTCGCAAAACACGCCAGGGGCTCGCAAAGCAAACTTCACCTCCACCTAAGACAAAGGGAGGCGCGAAGTCCAAAAAAGTCGAGTACCCTCGCAAGACACGCCAGGGGCTCACGAAGCAAACTTTACCTTCACCTTTCACTATGAGAGAATAGTAATAGCACAATCATGAACCATTCTAAAAGTGAGCCTCGCTAAAAAGAAAAGGGGGCGTCGCTGTTTTACCAAACACCTCTTTCAAACGAAAAGCGAGCCTCGCAAAAAATAAAAGGGGGCGTCGCTGTTTTACTAAACATCTCTTTTAAACGAAAAGCGAGCCTCGCAAAAAATAAAAGGGGGCGTCGCTATTTTACTAAACATCTCTTTTAAACGAAAAGCAAGCCTTGCTAAAAAGAAAAGGGGGCGTCGCTGTTTTACTAAACACCTCTTTCAAACAAAAAGCGAGCCTCGCTATAAAGAAAAGGGGGCGTCGCTGTTTTACCAAACACCTCTTTCAAACGAAAAGCGAGCCTCGCTGAAAAGAAAAGGGGACGTCGCTGTTTTACCAAACACCTCTTTCAAACGAAAAGCGAGCCTCGCTAAAAAGAAAAGGGGGCGTCGCTATTTTACTAAACATCTCTTTTAAATGAAAAGCGAGCCTCGCAAAAAATAAAAGGGGGCGTCACTGTTTTACTAAACATCTCTTTTAAATGAAAAGCGAGCCTCGCAAAAAATAAAAGGGGGCGTCACTGTTTTACTAAACATCTCTTTTAAATGAAAAGCAAGCCTCGCTAAAAAGAAAAGGGGGCGTCGCTGTTTTACCAAACACCTCTTTCAAATGAAAAGCGAGCCTCGCTAAAAAGAAAAGGGGGCATCGCTGTTTTACCAAACACCTCTTTCAAACGAAAAGCAAGCCTCGCTAAAAAGAAAAGGGGGTGTCGCTGTTTTACTAAACATCTCTTTTAAACGAAAAGCGAGCCTCACTAAAAAGAAAAGGGGGCGTCGCTATTTTACTAAACATCTCTTTTAAACCAGAAGCGAGCCTCGCTAAAAGGAAAAGGGGGCGTCGCTGTTCTCCTATACAACATACACAAGCAATAATCTTACACAAACAACAAATGGGCCTCGCCAATAGACATCGAGGACCAAATGCCCTCTCTTCAAAAATTACAAAACTGAACCGCATCTGCACAGGACAATCTTACAATTTTTTTCGCTTATGTACAAATCAACCGCAGTATGGCACACACTCAATAGAAAGCAAAAAGTTACAAGGAACCATCACCATCCTCAATCAACATTAAATCATCAAAACCTTCATAACCCTCCTCCTCAAATCCTATTTCCACCGGAACTACGGGTCCCCATAACAAAGGAGCCGCAGGAACAATTGGCAGATCCCCGGGCAAAACCCTCGCCCTATACATATATCTCCGACCCACATCACTAACTTCCGAAGGCTCCTCCTTCGGAATTACAAATGAACCGTCTGGACCCAGCTCAAGATTGCTACGACCAAACAGGAAATCCAAAGCTGCATACTCTTCGATATCATCATCAACAATAGGTTGCGCGGAAGAAGAAGAACCAAACAACACTCTTGCAGCCTGCCGATCAGTATAATCCGCATCACACCAAAAGCGACTCGATCGGCTATTCTTCAGATCGTACCTTCACACTTTTGACCACCAAAAACGTTCAAAAGACAACGAAGGATGTTTAAACTTAGCTCGAGCCCACGATTCACCAGTTATAAAATATCTTGATAATTTAACGTCAGAGGCATCACATCAAATACCTCTAGCACGGTTCCATTAGGAACCTGCATTTTCACAGAGTCAAGAAAGTAACTCAGTTTCACTAAGTCATTCCCACCACCCAACATATTACAAAAAATAACCCTTACTTGAACTATCTCTAATTTTCACACCTGCTCGGCACCCCCATGCTCTTCTGCATCAGCTTCGCTCGCCAAAGCATCCAAACCCTTCCCGGTTGCAGCAGCCTCCGCAATAGTTTGGTCAGCAACAGACGTTTCGACCGTCGCTACCTCCTCTACAACAGCCTCTCCAGCGACAGGGGAATCCCCGGCCGAGGGTACTGTTTCAACAGGTGGAACCTCCGCAGTACTGTGCGCAGGTGCGGCCTTGGAGCAACCAGCAACATCATCAGCTGCAGACGGCGAAGGCATCGCGTCCCTCCGAGCCTGCAAGAAAAAATGGAGGGAGAGCACAGAAACAAATATTAACATTTTCTTACATAAATAAACCCAAAAACCAAACAAATTCCGATATCACAAACCTGACGGGTAGCCTCGGCAGCCTCTTCGAAGGCAAGAGCACGACCCCCACCAGTAATCCAGAATTTGTGAAGCAAACGCATCGCACAATTCCGAACCTCCGCGTCATCAACCTTCATTTGACGCACTTCGTCAACCGTCGGGAAAACGTGGTTAGGTTTTCTTATCTTGCGAAGGTGCTCGCAGTTTGCTTGGCCAAGTGTACCGGCCATTGCTAAAGCTCCCGCATAGCCCCCAAAGTCGGCTGCATTACCAACCAATGAGCTAAAGACATCAAGCTCATTACATAGCTGTTGGTAGTTCTTAGCTTCACTAAAGATAGTGCTAGGCAACTATCCCCGGTAATGGCCCAGGAATGCTTGTTGGCACTTGCTAACGTTGTTACTAGGATTAGACTATGGATCTATCCCCGGCAACGGCGTCAGAAATGCTTGAAGCAAGACCGGTCACTATACCTGAAGGAGTGGAGCTAAAGCAGCTATCTACTAATGCCAAGCGGGGTTGTCAATCCCGACAATAGTAGGAGCTAGCTAGAGAGAATGCAATCTACCAGGAGGAGATTCTGCAAGCACACAGAACTATCGTAGTAGCACGTCGCCTGGGAGTACCAGGTGTCGATTTATTTGATCCCAAGGGAAGGCTAGGGTGGTGAATGAGTTGAGTCAAGGAGGGGATGAGAGTCGAAGAAAAGAGAAAAGGAAAAGGGGAGATGGGAAGATGAAAGGCTAGAAAGAATATATGGGTGGATAGGTAAGGATGAAATGGATGGCTAAGGTAAGGTGGATAACTAGATAGATAGAGGGTATAAGATAACTAAGATAACTAACTAACTACTACTAACTACCAACTATTCCTAGATAACTACAAAGCAAGATAACTACGAAGCGAGATGGTTACGAAGTAGGGCAGGCAAAACACAATAAAGCAACTAAGTTGAGAATAGCTTTATTCCTATCTTGTCAAGTATCGAGGCGTACTAGCCTTTACCACTTACTTAGGTTGAACGCTAGCACAATGAGCCTTACTGTTAAACTGGGCCAACTACGTGGTGGAATTCAAGGCGCACAGGGCTGTCACCACCTGCTTGCTACCACAGCTATCCGGGGGTCCAGCCGTATCTGAAGGTAAGTCTATAACTAAGCACCACGCTTAACTATATTCTAACTATCTCTACCCTAGCTTTGAATAGAGACACCCTTGCGGACGTCAGAGCAAACACTTGACTTAATAAGATAAACACTAAACTAACTAAGCAACCTATTGGCAAAGATCAAACACTAAGCTCACTAGAGATTAACTACTATGGCTAAGTGAATTGAACTGTAGGATAGCTAGGATAAAGTAATACTTGAAATGATGAACTAGAATATAGTAAAAGCTTGAGTAACAAGAGCAAAACCTGAACTGGAGATGAAGGAAGACTCTTCCCAGCTCTAGAGCCGATCACTCGCACGGCTCTACTCTTGAGCTAAGCCTTGAGCAGCGCTACCGAGAGGGCGAAGATGCCTTGCTCAACTAGCTACCTACTTGCCTAAGCTCTCTAAGCTTCTAACCTAACTCTCACTTGCTTGCTTTGCTTCTCTTGGAATGGGATATGAGGGTATGAAGGGATGTTTGAAGTAGTGTCACCAGGGGGGTATTTATAGCCTTGTGGAGTGAGGGGGGCTCTTATAGGGGGCAGCCACCCGACCTAGGGTTAGGTCAGGTGGCGGGCGCCACTCCCTACTGGCGGCCGCCAGTGCCCTGGCCGTTGGATGCACCGACATTGATCCAACGGCATCCAGAAGGTTGTCCGAGGTGGTTTGGAGTTCAGTTGCATGTCCTAGCAACCGCCATTCAGCCTTGATCTGCGCCACTCTCTCCTGAGTCGTCTGATGCCACTGACCTAGTGACCAAGGGCCAAGATTTGGCCCTGGGGAGGTCACACGGATCGGTGACGTGGCAGGGGGTGAAGCTTGGGCCAACCCAAGTGGCGGGCGCCACTTAGAGCTGGCGGGCGCCACCTAGGGGTGGCGGGCGCCACCCCTCTTAGGCCCATTTGGGCCCTGCCGAGTGGGCTTGTCTCCTGGTGGGTCCATATGTCCAAATTTGGTTCAAATCCTGCATTCAAATAGAATTCTATGGACATGTGGAATTTGGTTAGTTTGAAACCTATTTGACTACATTTCATGCCTTTTTGGTGGACTTTAGGGTCAAATGTTGACGGTAAAACAGGTGTTTAAGGACCGTCAACAAGCTCCCCCAAGCTAACCTGTTGCTCGTCCTCGAGCAATAATGCGGTTTAAGCATTGAGCATGAAAAAGATAGCAACTTAAGATGTCTGCAAGTGCATATTGTATAGTAAGAAATAACTTAGCATATATCATTAATCATAGCAATGTGGGGCTTATAGCTTTTCACTTCAAACATGCAAGAGTGAAATAAAGCAGTAGATAGGAAACTTTTATCTTGCTTAGGTTTGACTTAGGATTCTGTCTGGAGGTTTTTGAAGGTTTTCAAAAGATAACAACTTGCTTAAGTCCTCCAAGATTCACTCAATCACTCAATGGTGTTTAAATCCTCACTTAGGCCAAAATGTAGCCTCTCCTATTTCTAAAGAATGATATGTGGAGTTATAGGTAGGCTAAGAACCATGAGCAAATTGCCTGATGTTTATTGCTAAGTTAGACGCTCAGATCATAAGGAGTAGCAAATCATAAAAATTGATCAAGATGTGCATGTGTGGTTATGTGGAAGTGTATAGAGGGATATTTCATAATCCTTCCTAGTTAATTCCTGGGGTCTAGAGCTAATGGTAATTCTCTCTCTCTTTTTTTTTGGATACAAAGTGAGTAGACAAAAGATGTGTCCTCACATTTTCTTAGGACATAGTCCTCTTTTGAGCTACTTTGCTCACTTCTTTTTTTTCTTCAGGACATAGTCCTTTCTTGAGCTACTTTGCTCATTTTTTTTTCTCTCTCTCTTTTAGCTCTAGATTTCCCCAGGTTATCTATAGGAAAGGATTTTTGAAATGAAAAAGGGGGAAGAGGGAGAAATGCTTATTCCCAGTGTAGGAGTAAGCATAAGGCTAGCAATGGGATGTTTGGCAGGGTATTGCATATCTCCGGTGTAGAGAATAAGCAATTTATTTGGTGGTTGCAAACTTCCAAAGTGGAAAGTAGGCAGTTTATGGTGGGTGTGCGTGAATCTTGATTCAAAAGATATGATAAGCTTCTCTACTAAGATCTATGAGGTCTAACAAAGCTCAACACAAACAAAGCTCTTTGTGGTTTTGACTAATGACTAGCAAATATTTGGCTGGTGGTGGGATGGGATAAAATCTAGGAGGAACTTTTAGCAAGGTTTTCATAATTTTTTAAAAGAAATCCTCCAGATTAGGTCCTAATTTCACCTTAACAAGTTTAAAGAATTACTCCATTTCTTACTAACTTTATTCACTAAGCATGATTTCAGTTAAAGCATGTGCAACCCACAAAAACTACAACTTAGATAAGACTAGTCATTCAAACCATAGTAATAGCATTTGCATGACATATTTCAAATCTTATTCAGGTTTCAACTTGTTTAAGCAGATTTTATCAATATTATTCATGGAGTGGTTATTTAGGCAAGCATGTGACATTCAAAAGATATAGAATTTAAGAACTGAATGTAAAGTGTAGGCTTGAGACATACCTTATTGGAGCGGGAGTCTCCCCCAAGCTGGCTTCTTGCTTGGTGAAGGGCCTTCTTCTTCTCAGTCGGAGCTCTTGTTCTCATTTTTATTAAAAGGGAAATTATCTAATGTTGTGAAAAGGGAAACTATCCTATGATGATATTTTTCTAACTAAGTTAACATATACCTATGCATATAACTAATGATAACTGATTTTTTTTTAGTTGCATGCATGGCATATGTTATTTATTTGAAAAAGGGAAATAAAAAGTAAAACCATACCTTAGGTCCATGGAGTTTCATCCTTATCGGGTGGATCTTCTTCCTTGGGCACTTCTTCTCTTAGTACTCCATCTGGTTCTTCTTCTTTTGGCACCTCTCCCTTGTTATGTGAATTACACAACTCAGGAGGAGGTGGTTCTTTCTTTCTGTTCCACCTTGTTCCTGGGCGCCTCTTCTTGGTATGAACGGGCTTTGCTACCTGCATGTTAGCGGCATATGCGGGACCACGGGAGAAGGAGAATATTTCCTTCCTCCCTCCTAATGTCATTTGAATTTGACCACTTCCCACATATATGCAAGCATTAACAGTATTCAAGAAGGGTCTACCCAAAATTAAAGGCACATCTTTCCTATTTCCCATATCTAGTATTATGAAATCAGCAGGAACATAGGAGCCTCTAATATGAATAGGTAAATCATTAACTATTCCTTCTACATAGCAAGTGGATTGATCAGCTAGCACAACATAGGCAGATGTGGATGACATGGGTGGAAAGAATGAGTTTTCATAAAAATCTTTAGATAGAATGTTCACACTCGATCCTAAATCACACATGGCATTTTTAAAGACTTCACCAAAGATTGAGCATCTAATTATGGGACTACCAGGATCACCCTTTTTAACAGTCATGGTTTGATCTTCATAATAGTTAAAATATTTTATTTCAACCATATTAGCAGTTTCCATGTCAGGTTTAGCAGGAATTTTGCCAGATTCAAAAGATGGTATGATAGCAGCAAGTTGAGCTAATTGGGTTTCTAACATCTTATTAAAGCTTAATTGATTTTTCAGAGCAGATGAGAAATCTTCCAATTTAGCATTTATATTCTCAAGAATTTTATCATTTGCCATTAATCTCTCTTTCAAGAAATCAGTAGTTCTACCTTGAGAGTAAACTAAAATTTTCAAGAATGAGAAATTATCAGAATTATGAAAATTAGAGCGAGGGAATGAATTGTTACCTTGAGAATTTGCAAGCTGATTCCATCCTTGATTCTGTTGACGGAAACCGTTATTGTTGTTGATGAAGTTCAAATCTTCATGTAGCTCGGGGCAGTAGTTCCCAGAATGTCTGGTTTCTCCACAGACTTCACAAGTCATGTAGGATTCCAGAGATTGGACACTCTCTTGTTGGTTCATCTTCTCACAGCTGTCCAGCTTCTTTGCCAGCAGGTCCATCTTGGCCACGATCATGTCGGCCTCCTTAAGGGAATGCATACCTCGCTTACGGGGCTGCAGTCTCTCGTCATTCCATCCTTGGTTCGACACCATCTTCTCTATGAGAGCCTTAGCATCTGCAACATTCAGAGAAAAGAATGCACCACCGGCGGCGGCATCCAAATGGCTTCTAGAGAGTGGGGTTAGGCCATGGTAGAAGTTCTGGATTAATAGCCAGTCCTCCATACCATGGTGCGGACAAGCAGCGACATACTCTTGCAATCTCTCCCAAGCCTCGGGAATAAATTCCTCGGCTTGTTGCGTAAAGCTGGAGATTTTGTTGCAAAGAGCATTCGTCTTGCCCATAGGAAAGAATTTGGCAAGAAAAGCATTGGAACACTTGTCCCATGTGTCTACAGCGTTGCGATCGGTATAGAACCATTGCTTCGCTTTTCCTAGCAAAGAAAAAGGAAAGAGACGAAGACGGATGGCTTCTTGGGTTATCCCCTTAATGGTGAAGGTGCCGCAAATCTCCAAAATTGTTGGAGGTGAGCATTGGCATCCTCATGACCTTTGCCACAGAACGGGCTAGCTTGGACCATCGTGATCAGAGCCGGTTTCAACTCAAAATTGAGGTTGGCATCGATCACATTTGGTCCTATTGCTACATTAGCGGCAGAAGGAGCAGAAAACTCATGAATGGTCTTGTTGGCCATCGTGAAGATAGAACGAGATAAGAAAGAAAGAAGTTGAAGAAGATGATGGAAAAAGATAAGAAGAGTTAAGGAAAGAAAGAATGGGGTAAGATGGGATTCGCTAAGCGGGAGCTTAAGCGAAGATAAATTCGACACGGACTCAACCGATACACCGATTGCCTTCCCCGGCAACGGCGCCATAAATGCTTGTTGGTAGTTCTTAGCTTCACTAAAGATAGTGCTAGGCAACTATCCCCGGTAACGGACCAGGAATGCTTGTTGGCACTTGCTAACGTTGTTACTAGGAGTAGACTATGGAGTCTATCCCCGGCAATGGCGTCAGAAATGCTTGAAGCAAGACCGGTCACTATACCTGAAGGAGTGGAGCTAAAGCAGCTATCTACTAATGCCAAGCGGGGTTGTCAATCCCAACACTAGTAGGAGCTAGCTAGAGAGAATGCAATCTACCAGGAGGAGATTCTGCAAGCGCACAGAACTATCGTAGTAGCACTTCGCCTGGGAGTACCAGGTGTCGATTTATTTGATCCCAAGGGAAGGCTAGGGTGGTGAATGAGTTGAGCCAAGGAGGGGATGAGAGTCGAAGAAAAGAGAAAAGGAAAAGGGGAGAAGGGAAGATGAAAGGCTAGAAAGAATATATGGGTGGATAGGTAAGGATGAAATGGATGGCTAAGGTAAGGTGGATAACTAGATAGATAGAGGGTATAAGATAACTAAGATAACTAACTAACTACTACTAACTACCAACTACTCCTAGATAACTACAAAGCAAGATAACTACGAAGCGAGATGGTTACGAAGCAGGGCAGGCAAAACACAATAAAGCAACTAAGTTGAGAATAGCTTTATTCCTATCTTGTCAAGTATCGAGGCGTACTAGCCTTTACCACTTACTTAGGTTGAACGCTAGCACAACGAGCCTTACTGTTAAACTGTGCCAACTACGTGGTGGAATTCAAGGCGCACAGGGCTGTCACCACCTGCTTGCTACCACAGCTATCCGGGGGTCCAGCCGTATCTAAAGGTAAGTCTATAACTAAGCACCACGCTTAACTATATTCTAACTATCTCTACCCTAGCTTTGAATAGAGACACCCTTGCGGACGTCAGAGCAAACACTTGACTTAATAAGATAAACACTAAACTAACTAAGCAACTTATTGGCAAAGATCAAACACTAAGCTCACTAGAGATTAACTACTATGGCTAAGTGAATTGAACTGTAGGATAGCTAGGCACTCAAGCAATCAATCAAGTATACCACTCAATACTGATAAGTAGAATAAAGTAATACTTGAAATGATGAACTAGAATATAGTAAAAGCTTGAGTAACAAGAGCAAAACCTGAACTGGAGATGAAGGAAGACTCTTCCCAGCTCCAGAGCGGATCACTCGCACGCCTCTACTCTTGAGCTATGCCTTGAGCAGCGCTACCGCGAGGGCGAAGATGCCTTGCTCAACTAGCTACCTACTTGCCTAAGCTCTCTAAGCTTCTAACCTAACTCTCACTTGCTTCTCTTGCTTTGCTTCTCTTGGAATGGGATATGAGGGTATGAAGGGATGTTTGAAGTAGTGTCACCAGGGGGTATTTATAGCCTTGTGGAGTAAGGGGGGCTCTTATAGGGGGCAGCCACCTGACCTAGGGTTAGGTCAGGTGGCGGGCGCCACTCCCTACTAGCGGTCGCCAGTGCCCTGGCCGTTGGATGCACCGGCATTGATCCAACGGCATCCAGAAGGTTGTCCGAGGCGGTTTGGAGTTCGGTTGCATGTCCTAGCAACCGCCATTCAGCCTTGATCCGCGCCACTCTCTCCTGAGCCGTCCGATGCCACTGACCTAGTGACCAAGGGCCAAGATTTGGCCATGGGGAGGTCACACGGATCGGTGACGTGGCAGGGGGTGAAGCTTGAGCCAACCCAAGTGGCGGGCGCCACTTAGAGCTGGCGGGCGCCACCTAGGGGTTGCGAGCGCCACCCCTCTTAGGCCCATTTGGGCCCTGCCGAGTGGGCTTGTCTCCTGGTGGGTCCATATGTCCAAATTTGGTTCAAATCCTGCATTCAAATAGAATTCTATGGACATGTGGAATTTGGTTTGTTTGAAACCTATTTGACTACATTTCATGCCTTTTTGGTGGACTTTAGGGTCAAATGTTGACGGTAAAACAGGTGTTTAAGGACCGTCAACAATAGCCAACTTTCGAAGGCCTCCGCATTTGCAGCGGGCAGCGGCTCCCCGGCAGAGCCGCCGGCTTCAGTCAAGCAGGTATCAACTTTGCCCTTGATTTTTCCCATGCTCTCCTGCCACGCCTCTAACCGCGAAGCCAATTCCGAGGTCAATTCTTCTATGCGGCTCTTCGCAGAAATCAAGTCTTTATCCTTATCACGGCAGGCAGATAACAGCTCCGCGTTACGGTTCGCAACTACCTGCGCTTCTTCTTGGGATTTCTTAACTTTCTCCAAAGCTCCTTTAAGCTCGATTTCTTTATTTTCCAAGCTTCGCCGGAGGTCTTTATTCTCTTTCTCAACCTTTGCCAACCGCGTGCTCATGTAGTCATGGTTATAACTTGCCCTTCAGCGCGTAGAACGATTGAGAAGCATCAAGTCAGCCAGCTTAACATCAATGTCATCCTGAAGCTCGCCCAACGGCTGGTTGGTCAGGCGAAGCTCTGCCTCCGGCACACAAACTCGACCAAATACCCGGCCAAGAAAACGCCTTTCCTCCAGAGCGCATTGCAAATGGCACTCTCGAAGGTCCGGACTCGTGAAAAGCTCCGTCGCCGGATCGGTAACACCAATCTTATTGGCAAAATAGGGAAGAGTGGACCGGCTAGCTTCGCCATATGGCCTCTTGCCTGGATTTCTTTCTGATTCAAGGTCACCAGCCACCTCAACACCATCAACCTATATATGTGATCCCGCGTACTCGGGCACAGACCCTCGCTCGGGACTCTCAGCCTCGAGGTCACAGAGAATTTCATCAACACTAAGAGCAGCTGCAGCATCAGCGCTCGATGAAATAAACGCCTTCCCACAGTCATCTCCGATAGATAACTCATCATCTGAGTCGCCTCTGCCACTGGAAGTGTCGCTATCCTTATCAGATGAGTCATCCTCAGTGTCGGCATCTTTTTCAACCTCCCTCTCCTCCTCTTTCTCATCATCATCGGAGACACCTTCGTCGTCCAAAATCTGAATCAGAGCGCCGATCCCGCCGATGCGGGGTACCCGCTCTCCGACCTTCGCAAGACCTCGGCCACTCGACAATGAAACAACGGCCGAGGAAGAGGAGGTACCACCAGCGCCCGAACCCAAAGCGACCTTCGTCGCAAGCGTTTTCACTCGGCCGCCGGCGCCGCCGCGGCCTCGACCACGACCCCTCTTCGGCCGCGACACAACCTCCTTCTCCTTCGTGGCAGCACGCTTCCTCTTCTTCGGCGCATCCTCGCTCGAAGGTGCGGGCCATTCTGCGTACTAGATCCCAAGTATGTCGAAGAGCCTGTTAACTCGACCTCCGCTACCCACCGAGCTATGGATAGCCTTAACCTCATGTGTGGACAGCTTTCCAACGAGGTCTTCCACTCTCTGTTGAACCCGCTTATAGATAGCTTCGATTCCATCTTCACGTTTGGGAAATTTCCTAAGGACATTCTCCCAAATCTTGCTCAACTCCAACTTAGGTTTCTTCAAACCTTTACCCTCGTACCTGGGGTCATCCTCGACTGCAAACCATACTTGTCTCCGGCTAAGGGGCCACACCTTAGCACAGCAGTACTCCTCGACCAAGTCGCGAGCACACTGAGAGCGTGCAACCACCCTCAGATAGTCAACCGCAGCATGCGCCTCGGCATTCATCTTAGCCTCCGCACTCACGTCACCAAGAGGCGGAAGCTCACCACAAAGTTCGGCTACGCCGCCAAGCTTGTAGTAGAACCAAAACTCCTGCCACCCACTGGTCCACTTGTTCTTCTGAGCTTGCACTGGCAACTCCGATCCAGCGTGATGGCAAAATGTGTACACCGCAAACTGGCCAAGGCTGGTGTTACCTTCGCCATCCACAATCTTGCGAGGCTGCATATGCACTCGATGAGTACAAATAAAACCCTCGACATGAGGGACAATGCCCTGGGAGCGGCACGCCCAGACATATACTGAAAGCTTCGTGAAGCACGAAGGTGTCAGCTGGTGAAACCTCAAATTGAACCTTTGCAGAACCGAAGTCACAAAACAAGCAACCGAAAAACGCAGACCAGCCACAAAGAACTCCTCAAACACAACAATCTCATCAGCATCTGGCTTCGGGACAGTCTCCCCAGCACTGGTCCTTGCTTTTCCATCCTCAATCCAACCTCATTTGAAATAAGCTGCTAATTCCGAACTGCAGACCCGGCTGAGCCCAAACTCAAAAGTCACTCCCTCATCCGCAGTGGACGGAGAAGCAACACGAGCGGTTTGCTTCGATCTAGCCATCTCTGAAGGACCGAGAATACACTAGCAAGGCGACCAGAGGGGGGTGAATGGGAGCCAACAAAAATTCTTTCGAATCTTGGGCCAAATGTCCCAAAATCAACCCCAAGAAAGCTAGACGGAAACCGTGATGCCCACGACCCTTGGAAGAGGGTGGATGATCCCTAGGATCACAGCGAGGCACCACAAAGCAAGAACGAACCAAACTCCAAAAGCACCGGAACAAGTTCGACCCTCAAAAAATCAAGTCCCGAACGTAGATAGACGGCTATGTCGAGAAATCCCCAAATACCTATGCTAACAAGTAGCAAAGATACCTAGAGAGGTTCCTTGATCAACTCTAGGGCCAAACGAGAAGTCCGGAAACCAAGCGAGCAAGTCGGGAGAACAAACGCACTAAACCGGAGGCTTCAGCCAAATCTCGAACTATCCGGCAGTATGGTCGCGGACTGTCTGCCGAGTGGCGGACTGTCCGGGCTCAGGTCGCGGACTGTCCGCCGGCCAAAAGAGCAAAACCGCAATGCTGCTGAAGTCTCCCTGGACAGTCCCAGACTGTCCGCGGATGACAACGGCGGACTGTCCGCCGGTCAAAACGACGCAACACAGCCGAGCCGCGCGACCACTGACTCGGTCGAGGCCCGACGCGCGGACTGTCCGTGACCCCAGCGGCGGACTGTCCGCGGATGAACAGAAAGGGCGATTTTGGTCGCCCTCAACTCAAATCTTCTCCAAATCGATTCAAACCAAAATCCCACGTTCCCAAACTTGGAGAGGATGATCACGGAGTAGTTAGGAGACTATCCCCAAGAAATCATCCGCTCAAATCAACTCAAACACCGGGAAATCGAAAGGGGAGGAGTATGAACCGAAAAAGCGCCACAAAAACGAAATCGACCCGATCTACTTGTTCGTGAGGAGTTAGATGAATTCCTTTGGACGAAATGACCTTCTCACTATAAAGAACAAGATGATTCAAGTGGATTTCAAAAAGACGCAGTATAGAGAGAGATCGAGTGACGGGAAAATCATGGAGAAATGAAGAACGAGAATAACATGAACCAAAACGCGAATCAACACATCGATCTGCAACCGTGTGGCTACCACACGCTACAATAGTGAGGATACGACTTCACTTCCTCAAAATCTCCAGTACACAGAGGTATGGTTCTCTGCGGATCTCAGCTAGCTACAGCAGGGGATTGGGAGAGCAGGAAACCCTAGAAGCAAAGAGCAAATGACTGAGATAGAATGGGAGGAGGGTGTCTCCCTCTACTTATCCTAATTCTAATTCCTACTCTACCCCTCACTACTTACAGAGCGAACCAGCTAAACCCTAGGGTTATTCTGGACCAACTCGTGGTAGGTGGTGATCCGACGGCCACGCCCGCACAACTCATAGCGTTGCCTCGACGCAACCTCCCGATTGCCGCCACGTGCCACCCTCGCTCTGCACCCCTGGTTTTGTGGCCCAAACCGGGAAACCAGCCTTTCCAGCCAACCCCCGGTTTTGAGGCCCAAACCGAGAAACCAGCCGACCAGCATCTGAGTTTTGAGGCCCAAACTCAGCAAACCCGCAGCGCCCAGGTTTTGAGGCCCAAACGTGGAAACCGTCCTCAGCCCGAGTTTTGTGGCCAAACTCGGAAACCATCAGCACCTAGGTTTTGAGGCCCAAACCTGGAAACCGTCCACCCGATGGTTTTTCTCTGGCTCTACCACCAAACCGAAGCTGTAGAGGGGATGCACCGCCCGTGCACCCCGTCCACCGACACGTGTCCCCAAGTCCACGACTCAGGCAACACCTGACCGCAAGTCTTCACTCATCGCTGTCCCAGGCTGTCAGCCACCACAGCTGATCCTCGGGCCACCGGTCCCTCAGTCCAAGCCTTACGTCCGCCCTTCGCCACTCTCGGTCCCTCGGCACGGCACGTCTCTACTTGACCTTCACATTGCCTTTGATCACTGTATCCGTGCTCGACACCTGCACAACACAAGCCAAAGAACATGCGCATCATCCCAGTTGACAATCACTCATCACTCAGAGACTCGGCATACACCCATGTATCCGCAATCTCCCCCTTGATGAGTGCATTGTCAACTACCAACACAAATCTTACACAAATAGAAGAAGGAAGAAAGGAGAAGAGAGAACTCGACCAAATGACCCAAAAAGCATAGCAAAGCCGAAGAAGGTCAAGTGGAAAGAGCAAAACAGCTTGGTCCCCAAAGACATGGGCAACGGCTCGACGCAACCAAGCAAAGCAAAGCTAGCCCTCAAGAAGAGGTAGAACAGGCTCAACACCGCTAGCAAATACCAATTTGAAAAATCGAAGCAAAATGCTAGTCCCTCAAGATAGAGGCACAGAGGCTCAACACAACTAGCAAGAAAGCTCGACACCAAAACCTTACGGTCATCAAGAGAGCAAAAGAAGCGGACTCCCCCTCAATTAGTGCACATAACCAGGAGGATTCCCCTTAGTTCAACTCGGAAAGCACATGATTTACAATATTTTCTCCCCCTAAGTTAAACGTTCGGAGAACACATGATTTGTCAAATTTCTCCCCCTTAGTTGAAAATGCACTTATCAAGAAAAAGTGCTCCCCCTTAGCAAATGCACCATCAAAAGTGCAAACTAGCAAGTTCCTTCCCCTTCCAAAATGCATATGAGTCAAAATACAAGTTAGCAGCTTCAGGAATATAGTCAGGAGAGTGTAAAGATGCTCTACAGAGTTCTGATCCGATGACTCAGAAAATGCACAGAATGCTAGCAAAGGCTCAAACTGATCACTAAATATGAAATATGAACATGAGAGCAGAAAGAGCAGTTTTCAGCCGAAAAGGTATTCACCATCAAAAATAGCACAAGACATGTATAGACAGGAAGTCAAACAAGTGCTAAACATGTATACATGGTGAACTACCCCTAGCACAGTTCAATCATCATGCTATAGAATGAAACATCGACTTGTGTATCCAAATTTTATCGGAGTTGCAGCGGTTAAATTACACAAGTTTAAATTTCAGCATATGATTGCGAGAGGTTGAATGCTTGTTATTGCCTAACTTTTCAACTGTGCGAAGCCTATGCAGAAGCAATCAGAAGCTTAAAGCAACAGTTTCGGTCATACACTACACAGCTCAAGTTTAACTCAAAGTGTAATGAGAAACAGTCTCGAAACTGTGAGGTGCTAACAAGCAAACCCATCTCGATCTTTTCAATTCACTTCACTTGGTTCAGATTTTAAATAGAATATGAACATACCAAGCAAGTGAATGACTCAACACTAGAGACATAGCAACCTAGCATATATGAATAGCACAAGTGACTTCAACACATTCTACACATGCTAGTTGCATATCTCAATGGTGAACATTATCAAGTTTTTATATTCATTAAGCAAATTCACCATTCATAAAATAGCTCTGCTCACAACATGTATCAGTGATCAGAAAGAGCATAAGCTACAACATCATCATAAAGCATCGGAGCAAAGACTATACAGAGCATAGTTACATTCTTCAGATTATATTCATGAAGCTCAGAATGTAAAAGCGTATGCTGAAATGCAAAGATGCATGAAGAAACCAAAAAGAAGCAAAACCAACTGAAAAACACAACGTTAGTTTATATTACAAGAGTCAAAATGTTTCCCCCATCTAAAAGGGGAAACACACACCAAGCTCACCTCTCAACCGATTAAAAGTTGATTGGTCCAAAGGCTTGGTGAAAATATCAGCCAATTGATGATGAGTATCGACATGGCGAAGGTCGATATCACCCTTCTCATAGTGGTCTCGTAGAAAATGAAAGCGCACATCAATGTGTTTGGTCTTCGAGTGCAGCACGGGGTTCTTAGCAACGCTAATCACACTCGTGCTGTCACAAAGCAAAGGAACACGAGAAAAGCTCAGACCAAAATCACGCAAAGTGGCCATCATCCAGAGCAACTGGGAACAGCAGCAAGCCGCAGCAACATACTCAGCCTCTGTGGTAGACTGGGCGACACTAGACTGCTTGCGAGAAGACCACGATACAAGAGAAGAACCAATAAACTGGCAAATCCCAGAAGTGGACTTGCGCTCAATACGACAACCAGCAAAATCGGCATCGGAATAACCACAAAGGGAGAGGGTGGAGGAAGCAGAATACCAAATCCCAAATTCTGGAGTGAAGGATAAGTACCTCATAATGCGCTTAACCGCCTGACGGTGAGAGGTGCACGGCGAAGACTGAAATCGCGCGCAGAGACACACCGCGAACTGAATGTCCGGGCGTGTCGCCGTCAGGTACAGCAGCGACCCGATCATACTCCGGTACTCCTTCTGGTCCACTGCTTCTCCCTCCTTGTCCGCATCCAGGGCCGTCGTGGTCGACATGGGTGTTGGAAGAGGCTTGGCCTCACCCATATCGAATTTCTTCAGAATGTCTCTGGTATACTTACCCTGGTGCACGAACGTCCCTTCTCGGGATTGCTTGATTTGCAACCCGAGGAAAAACGTCAACTCGCCCATCATGCTCATCTCAAATTCCCTGCTCATTGTATCTGCAAACTTGGCAACCAAAGCGTGAGAAGAACCACCAAAAATGATATCATCCACGTAAATTTGGACCAAGAGTGTATCAGTGCCTTGCTTGAGGAGAAAGAGCGTTTTATCTACACATCCCATTTTAAAACCCTTAGCAAGCAAAAAGGTTTTCAACCTATCATACCAGGCTCTAGGGGCTTGTTTCAAACCATACAAAGCTTTGTGGAGTTTAAAGACATGGTTTGGAAACTTGGGATTTTCGAAACCGGGAGGTTGTCTCACATATACTTCTTCTTCTATGTAGCCGTTTAAGAAGGCACTCTTGACATCCATTTGAAAAAGTTTGAAACCTTTGGAGGCAGCAAAAGCCAAGAGTATCCTAATTGCCTCCAAATGTGCTACAGGAGCAAAAGTCTCCTCATAGTCTATCCCCTCCTTCTGACTATATCCCTGGGCTACGAGTCTGGCCTTGTTTCTCACAACATGGCCATCTTCTCCCTGTTTGTTTTTGAAAACCCATTTTGTCCCAATTGGGTGACACTCAGAAGGTGGAGACACTAGAACCCAAACCCGATTTCTCTCAAAGTTTTCTAACTCCTCATGCATGGCATTGACCCAATCCGGATCCGTCAAAGCGTGTCCAACATCCTGGGGTTCAAAATCAGCAACAAATGCAGAATGAGCAAAGTGAGAGATTTGCCTTGACCGGGTGACGCGTTCGTCGATGCTGCCGATCATCTACTGAGGCGGGTGCTGGCGCTGAATGTGTCGAGGCGTCTCCCTTGCCGAAGTGGCCTCCCCCTCAACAGCAGCTGGTGCCTCCTCGGGTACAAAGGGTACCGCTTGAGGTGGCGGATCCCACGGCCCCCCAGGAAGAAGACGTGTAGGGGCCGTGAGTCATCGTAGAAGCCGCTCCTTGCAGCACAGCAGGAGGAGGGGGTGCTGGATCATCCATACCTTCAGCACCCTCGTCCTCATCATTAAAAAGAGGCTCACCAACCTCATGATCACCTGCACGCTCAAAACGAGAAGAAGGACAAACCATGGTCTCGTCGAAGGTGACATCGGATGTCTCCATGACTCGGTTAGTGTCAAGGTTAAGTACACAATAAGCACGAGTATGAGTGCCATAACCCAAAAACACACCGTTAGAAGAACGAGACTCATACTTGTCCAAGTTGCCCTTTTTAAGTATAAAACAATGGCAACCAAAAACTCGAAAATAACTCACCTTGGGCAGTTTTCCAAAACGCAACTCATAAGAGGTCTTTTCAAGAAAGCTCGAAGAAAAATGCGATTGGAAATGTAGCATGCAGTGCTCATGGCTTCGGCCCAATATCGCCTAGGAGTCCTATGCTCATCGAGCATCGTCCTGGCCATCTCTACAAGGGTCCGATTCTTCCTTTCTACAACACCATTCTATGGCGGTGTGTAGGGGGAAGAAAACTGATGCTTTAAACCCAAAGAGTTACAAAACTTCTCAAAATCCGAATTCTTGAATTCGGAACCATTATCACTCCTAATAGCTCGCATTGAGTTCAAAGGGAACTCATTCTGAAGACGCAAAATCAGATTGCGAACAAAGGAGAAAGTCTCGGTCTTCTCAGCTAAAAAGAAAACCCACGAATATCTCAAAAAGTCATCGACAACAACAAGCACATACCACTTCCCCCCAACCGAGCTCACCCGAGCCGGACCAACAAGGTCCATGTGTAAAAGCTCTCCAGGGCGCTTAGTCATGACCTGAGTCACTGGATGGTGGGGAGCGGCAACCATCTTCCCATGTCTACAAGAATGGCAAACAAGATCCTTCTCCATCGACAACTTGGGCAGTCCTCGGATTAGGCCAAGTGAACTAAGTCTTGCAAGCAAGTCAAAGCTCAAATGTCCTAGTCTCCTATGCCACTTCCAAAGATCAGAGGAGGAAGGTCCAGCCACAAGACAACGAGAAATGCCAAAAGACTTCAAGAAATCCGCACGAAAGACTTTCCCAAAGGGCGAAATCACACAAACAAGATTGCCCTGAGGATCCAAAATACGACTGAGATTCGGCTTAAAACGAATCTCATAGTCGTCATCAAAGAGTTACGAAACAGAAAGAAGGTTAAAATGCAAGTTAGAAACAAGAGCAACATCGCGCAACACAAAGTGCTCATTAACTCGCACCGACCCACGAGATAGCACCTTACCTTTGCTGTTGTCGCCGAAGGTGATATACTCCTTTCCGGCGACCGGACTAAGACTGGAGAACGACTTGGCGTTTCCGGTCATGTGCCTCGAAAACCCGGAATCCACCAACCAAACGTTCTCCAATTGTTTTACCTACATCAATAAAAAGACATAGGGTGAGCATACGGGCCAACACTGGGGTTAGTGAAGTAAGGGGAATACCAGTGTTGGGCCGGCTGCTCAAAAGAACGGTTAGCAGAAAAACCATTCCTAGCACGCCTACGAGAAGAGCGATCACCACGCTAAGGAAAACGTGGTCCGCTTAGGGAAGAGCATCCATCGCGACACTCAAAACGCGGTGGAGGGAAACGCTCAACTACAAAGCCTCCGCCACGGGGTCCATAACCTACAACTGTAGGCTCCCGCCGGGCACGCTCTCTACGCTGCTTAGGCCTGGGAACTTGATGTTCTGGACCTCTGGCCCTAGCAGCTCTCCTCAGAGCTCTCCTCTGAACATTCGGCACATGTACATCATGGAAAGGACGGTACATGTCCGCATTGTTCATCTCCCTAGCATGGCGCGCCTCTCTCTTGCGTCGAAAGCAGAACTCACTCAAGTGTCCATCTCTCCCACAGTGCTCACAATGGTACCTCACCGCTCTCAAAGGGGGTTGTTGGTACTCACGGTAGTGGGTGTGGATCACTTTGCCCTTCTGTGGCATAAGCTCCTCCTGGATGGGTGGCATGGTGTCCTGCTTGTTCTTGAGGTGGTTCGGTTTGGGAGCCCATGATTGTTTCTTGGGTGGAGCTCTCGGTGGCTCAACAAAGACCCCATCCTTGGTGTTAGGCTTGAGAGGCTCTTTGGGTGGAAGCTTGGTAAGTTTGGGAGTAGTGGTGGAGTTGGGCTTATCACATGGGTTTAGACCACTTGACTCTCCAATTTTCCCAAAAGCAGAAAGATCAACACCCGGAGCAAAACCTACACCTGGACCTCCAGCAGCTCGCTTGAATTGGGAGATCATCATCCCGAGTTGTGGCTCACCACAAGACACCCATGACAAGATGGTCCGAAGGTATGTGTTTTCATCCTCGGTTTGCATCTTGCCATGCTTCACATTGGCAATCTCCATCTCCAAACCCTCGCACAAAGCGCACCTAGACACAGAAGTGCTACCCGAGCTGGCCTTCTCAAGAGACTCAGTCTTGGCATTCTTCTCTGCCAACTCGGTTTGCAAGCCCGGACAGGTCTTGCACGCACCCAACAGCGAAGATCTAGCCTTTAGCTCATCCACCTCTCCTACCAACGCAACATACTTACCTCTCAAAGTGAGAAGGTCAGTCATGTGCGTGGTGCACATCTCGCACTCCTCCTCATCGGTAACGACTACGGTGGACTTGACAGATTCAAGCTCCTTCACTGTATCCTCCCACTTCTGCCTAAACTCCTTGCGCTCTCTAGCGGCACGCCTAAGCAACTTATCTTGACTAAGGAGCGCGGCAGTAAGTTTCTTGACCTCAGCGGAAAGCTCATCGGGGGTCTGAGATACCTGGGAGGTGTCGTCGTCGTCGTCGTCGTTCCGAGGAGTCTCCAGCTCACCATCGACCTCCTTGCCGAGGGCCATGGTGCAGAAGCCGTCGTCGTCGGTGAAGAAGCAGAGGCCGTTCAGCTTGTCCTCGATCCTCTTCTTCTTCTTCTCAGACTCGTCATCGCTTGAGCCAGCGGAGTCGTCATCCGAGTCGTCGACGTCGCTGAGCATGGCGAAGAAAGCACGCTGCTCAGCTTGGGCCTTCTCCAAGTACTTGGTCTTGATGTACTCCTTGTCGAAGCCGCCCTTCCGCTTGTGCTTCGCGGGGACGTACTTCTCCTTGCGCTTGTCGGAGTCGTACTTGTGCCCATGATCGCCCTTGCCGAAGACTTGCTTGTTCTTCTTCGGGCAGTTGGCGATGAAGTGGTTGGGGTCGCCGCACTCGTAACATCCCGAGCGTCCTCCTCTGCGGCGACGGTTCATACGGTTGTTTTGGAACCGCGAGAACCGGTTGGCGAGCAAAGCCAACTCGTCATCCCCCATGAACTCCAGCTGCTCCTCTGTGACAGAAAGAAGAGAGGAAAGTGCAAAGCCTCCAGAGGGGTTAGCAGAAGAGCCAGAAACCAAAGCCATCGACGGGCCAGAAGGATTTTCATAAGAAGCCCTCACCATGGCATCGATCTCACTGGACTTGAGCTTACTGAAGAGCTCGTCGCACGTGAGGGTCTCATAGTTAGGCGATTCGATGATCGCCTGAACCTTGGAATCCCACACCGACCGATCGAGAGTATGCAAAAGCTTCAAAGCTCTCTCATGATCGTCGAAAGGCAACAGCTCTGTAAGGAAAATGGACCTCGGACCATTTAACTTCGGATTTTGGTGTTTGATGAACAACACAACCAAATTAGACTAATGAGTTTGCTAGTGTTTGTTTTATAGTCCAATAGGGTGCAAATGTGACTTGGACAAGGGCTATGTGATGATCCGATGATCAACACCTCAAGCAAGATATTAGAAGCTCAGTTGAAGACCCTAAAGATCAAGCAAAGTCCAAGGCACAAGAATGAAACCAAGATGGCGCAAGAAATCGCAAAGAAACAAGAAGATAGGGACATCGGACGCTGCATCGGACGCTGCCCACGCAAGCGTCGGACGCTCCGTTGGTAAACCCTAGCTCGTGTCAGCGCCAGCAGAGGCATCGGACGCTGAAAACCGAGGCATCGAACGCGACTGAGACACTGTGCAAACCTGCACAGAGAGCATCGGACGCTCCGGTGCTAACATCGGACGCTACAGGACCCTGCGTCCGATGACCATGCAGAGAGGTTCCAGAGAGGCTCTGTGAGCATCCGACGCGTCCGTTGATCAACCATCGGACGCTGATATAGCCGTTGCGACGCAGTGTCAGGCTGGCATCTAGCCATTAAAGGAGCATCGGACGCATCCGATGGTCACGACTCCAGTGTCCGATGGTCCGCTGTGAAGCCCATGATTTTCTCCAAATGACTCTATTTGCTTGGGGCTCTATATATACCCCCATGGCCAGCCAAAAACATAAGGTTGGAGCTCAAGAAAGTGTACCAAGTGTATAGACACATATTTAGTTGCTCTAGCCACCAAAGTGCTTAAGAGATATACTAGGTGATTAGTGTATGTGCTTTGCGAAGTGCTTAAGCTAGTTAGACCACCGCTTTGCGCTTGCTCTAGGTGTTAGGCCTAGTGTTTAGTGAGGTTGAAAACCTCTCATCTACCGGTGCTTGCGCGCACCGTTGTTGTACATCGGCGGGGCTTGTAAGTCTTGCGAGATCACACCAACCGCGATTGTGGTGTGGCCGCATCCGTGTACCAAAGGGAACAAGGCCCGCGGCGTTTCGGCCGGAAGCTTGATAGTGAAGACGGCGGGGAGCATCCGAGAGTGGCTTTGCCATGAGTGGCTTAACCGGAGACCCACTTGCGCGTCGGGAAGGCCCGGAGCTATCCACGGAGTTACCCGACCGGGAGCTTGGCCCTTGCGAGGGATTCCTTGCGAGGGGCTCCAACGAGGACTAGGGGGAAGCTTGCGCGCTTCTCGATACCTCGGTAAAAATACCGGAGTCATCGACGGGAGTTTGTATCTCTACCATACTATTTAGCTTCCGCATTTATATTGTTACCTTGTTCATGTGCTTTACCTTTCATAGCTTACTCTTGCTAGTTGATAGGTTTGGAAACTAGGTAGCATAACTCCTTTTGCGGTAGAGATAGCAAACACACATAGCAAAACCTTAGTTGCACATTAGATAGTTTACTTTCTTGCATAGGTTTTGACTAGGTGGATATTAGAGGCCAAAGTTTAGAGTAGAAGTTTTAAGTTGCCTAATTCACCCCCCCCTCTTAGGCGTCACGGTCCTTTCAATTGGTATCGGAGCCAGTTGGCTCTCTTGTGGACTCTTGGCTTAATCGCCTTCGAGCCGACGCCCCTAAGAGAGGTTGGGATGGATACCTCTAGGCCTCCACACTTTGACGACACTAACTTCCCTTACTATAGTGCTAGGATGGCTTGCTTTTTAGAAGCCATTGATCTAGGTGTTTGGAGAGTCACCCGCGACAGGATGAAACCCATTAAAAATCCCGAGAAGCCTACCACGGGTGATGAAAAAGAAATTCATCTTAATGCTAGAGCTAAAAATTGCTTGTTTGAATCTATAAGCATGGATGTCTTTAACCAAGTTTTTACTTTGCAAACATCTCATGAAATTTGGTTAAAGCTTCATGAGCTCCATGATGGTACTAGTAATGTACGTGAGCAAAAACATCACCTAACAAAAACAAGCTATGATTCCTTTAAAATGAATGATAATGAGCTTGTTCGTGATATGTATTCTCGTTTGAATCTAATTATCAATGAGCTCCATTCTATAGGAATTACAAAGTTAGGTGATGCGGATATTGTGAGGAAGATCATCTCCGTGCTTCCAAAGAACAAATATGCAACCATCATCACCATCCTCCACAACATGGAGGACTTGAGCACCATGACCCCGGCCATTGTCATTGGCAAATTGGTGGCATTTGAGATGTCACGCAAGATGGGTCAAGAAGAAGCCACTTCATCGAGCAAAGACATTGCTCTCACATGTGATGAGCACAAAAAGATGAAGGGCAAGAAGCAAGTTGAGACAAGCTCAAGCTCCTCAAGTGAAGATGAAGAAGAGGATGATGATGAAGAATCAAGTGATGATGATCAAGCCTCCACCTCATCCGATTCCTCCTTAGATGAAGAAGAAACAATCAAGCTCATGAAAGGAGTGAAGAGGATGATCCGCAAGCTCAATGTCAAGGCTGTGCCCATCACAATAGAAGATTGCCTCTTCACCAATCAAAGAAGAGAGCAAAGAAAAAAGGGTTGCTATAGATGTGGCACGAAAGGGCACTTTGTGGAAGATTGTCCAAAACAAAAGTCCACACCCAATGACAAGAAAAAGAAGGGATGCAAGGCCAAAGCTCTCACCACCATCAAGACATGGGATGATTCATCAAGTGATGATGAAGCCCGTCACAAGAGGCATGGCCGCAAGCACTCATCATCAAGCTCCTCATGTATGTGCCTTATGGCACGAGGTAACACAAGCCCTATCTCTAGTGATAGTGATAGTGATGGTGAGCTACCTTCTTACAATCAACTTGTGCAAGATAATCTTAAATATGCTAAAGCTTGTACTAGCCAACAAAAGAAGATTAATATCTTAAAAGAAAAATTAGATAGTTCTCAACAAGCATACAATGCTATGCTAGATCAATATGAAACTTTTTCAAACTTAAATGTTGAGCTATCTAATAAAATTGAGAAACTTGAGGCTAGTATAAGCACATATGATAGCACAAGTAATGATGAGCAACTTGCTAAGAAAAATGAAAAACTAAAAGCAAAGTTAGCTAGCACACAAGATGCTTACAAAAGTTTGCTTGCCAAAATGGAAATTATGTGCAAACATTGTGATGAGCTAACTAATAAAGTTGCTAATCTTGAAACCATCGGAGCAAACCCCACCGAGGCACCTAAAATTGGAAAATCAATCTTTAATATGCCTAAAAAGGATGCCTCTACTTCTTGCATTGATTTACTTGATTTAGACTCACCCATGTGCAAACAAGCTTGTGTTAAGAATGTCATTGTAGAAACATGTACACAAGAAGTTGCAATGGAGAATGAACTACTAAAGCAAGAAGTGGCTCGCCTCACCAAGGACTTGACCCAAGCAAAAGGCAAGGCGAAGCAAACCCGAACTCATCAAGATAACACCAACAAGGGAGTGAAGAAGCTTGATGAGGAGCAAACCGTGGTTTGTTACCTTTGCCACAAGGAAGGTCACAAGTCCTATGAGTGCAAGGTGAAGCATGGGGGAGAAAAGAAGAAAGAGAAAAACAAAAAGCAAACAAGCTGTGGCAGAACCTCCCGGTAATGTGACCCACCCGCACACGTCACCGTCTCCCTAAGCTCTAATGACTGTGCACATGTACCACATCATAGGAAAGATCTGTCGGGTGTCCCCGAGAGAACCCCGAATTATCCACGAACCACAGGACCATCATCATGAAGGTTGGAATAATTACAACATTACAACAGTTGATACAAAATACCATCGGAGTGCGGAAGCAAGATAGATAACCTTTATAAAACATGAATAAGTTACTTTTACATGAACATAACTGGTGTTGTGGAAGTAGGATAGTATTACAGAGCCACACTTAGGCGGAGTACCTAAGTTGGAGAAGAAGAACAACCAGATCACGTCAAGCCCACTGACATGATCGTGATCAACATCACCTATAGAAACCTGCAACAGGGGTAAACAAACCCTGAGTACTGTCGGTACTCAGCAAGACTTACCCGTCAACAGAAAAGACTTCAGGGTCATGCTGGTTTGGGTAGGCTCAACAATATTTTTCATTTGCATAAAAGCTTACTAAAGTAATCCTAGATTCAAATTTTACTTAATCATTTAAGTACTTGGTAAAAACTGAAAGTGAACCTTAGTGAAATATCATTGTCATTCTTTCTTTTCCTTAATAAATCCAAGTATACCATCAGTAGTACCCTTTTAGCATAAAACATCATTTCTTACTTTCTTTGGTTTTGAAAACTCTACGTTGAGGATCAGAGATCGAGTCTCTTTTTATCGTAGAGCAACGACGATTCGAACCGCTTTATCTACCCAGCTGGGGGTTCCCAATCACACAATATGGCAGGACTCTAACCTGCAACATATTGCACAACCACAAGTGATTTGTATGGCAGGACTCTAACCTGCAACATACCAAAACACCACGGCGTTGTATGGCAGGACTCTAACCTGCAACATATCAACACGTATCCCGTGATTGGTACTATCATGCACTCGATCAAGGACCAACAACGAATGGTTCCTAAGTGACACAGACGGAAACACTACATCAAGATTCCATTCCAGACGCAAATTACCCGTCCGGTCTAAATTTCATTTTTCATTCATATATCAGTTTGTACCTGAGAGAGGTATCCTAACAATGATGACTCATCATCCCTTAGTTTGCTCAAGGCCTAAGCGGAGGATAATCTCATCACCGTGCATCTTGGCTAAACATTTACAAATAAATAGGTAACAAGGATAGAGTAAAGGTAATCAACTAGTAATGCAACTACTGGTGTCATTCAACTCCTATTACTTAAATGCAGTTGATAAATCATTGTATAAACCTTGCAATACAAATAGAAAGGTTAAATGCACCGGGGCTTGCCTTTGTTGCAGGAAAGATAGGATCCAAGAAAGATCCACCCAAGGTTAGTTCCTTCATCAAGAAGTTAAGTCTTCTCGACGAAGCTTGTCCAACAAGAATCTCCTTCCGAGGCTTGTTCGACAAGGGTGATCATCAAAGCTTGATCAACACGACTTTAACACTCTCGGATACTACACATAGATAAATGATGTATGCTTTAGCATGATGCCATGTGATGTATGCTAAGGTGCAGGACAATTCAAATGCATAACAGAAGGTAACACAACATAAGGAAGGTCGAGTACAACTTTCCTTCGCGGTAAAGTTGCAAACCAACAAAACCACTTTAGCTATTATAAATACTAAACAAGTTTTATTATTTTCTAATAATGCAACTTACAAGCAACAAAAAGGTATTTGTATAAAGGAAACCCATAACCAGGGAGCAATTCTTGCTAGTTTTCCACTGGTTGTCAAACAATTCCAAAAGTCACACAAATCTATAGGGTTCAACTATTTCTATTTATTTTATTAATCATTTTAATTAGCCTTTTATTTATACACCAAGCATACTTTGTCAAACAGAGATGAAATTAAACATGAAGGTGTATATCAGTGATATAAACTCCCATGTCAAATTTCATGATTTTTGGATAACCACAGAAAATTACATAATTCATCAAAGTTGCATTTATCAATTAAAGCACAGATTTTATTGGCATAGCAAAAATGCTCCAAACACAAGTTTCATAATTTTTATATTAGCACAGACATGCTATCATCTATCATGTCAAATTTCATAATTAACAGAGTTATAGATTAATTATAGCAAAAATAACAAAACTGATTACTATTCAAAAAGACAGAAAAAGAAAAAAACGAAAACCAGCCCAAACTGGGCTTTTGGCCCAGTCCAGCCTGACCCAGCGTGGCGCGAGCGCACGGCGGTAGGTGTGAGGGCGTTCGCTCGAGGCCCGGCTCCAGCGAGACAGTGCCCGAGGGTCCGCTCGAGGCCTAGCTCGACCGAGACGATAAAAACAAACGTCTGTCCGAGGCCTGACTCAGGGCTCGGCGAGACGGAAAACACTCGTCCGTCTGAGGCCTGGTTCGAGGCTCGGGCGAGACGGAAAACGCTCGTCCGTCCGAGGCCTAGCTCGGGCGGGACGGTGAACGCGTTCGCCCGAGGCTTGGCTCGAGCGAAGCGGAGGGTGCGCCTGCTCGAGGCATAGCTCGAGACGGTGAGCACGTGTCCATATGCCCGCTCGAGACCTGGCTCGAGTGAGACGGTGTGTCCTGACAGCTTTGCAGAAAAGCCCTCCGGCTTAAACGAAACTAACCCGCAGTCCATGGCGCTATTCACCTGAGTCTTGGACTTTGCAACCAACACCCTGGAACTTCTCATCTTTACAACGAGGAGGTCCTCGACCATGGCCAGCGCGCACGGCGACGAACCGAGCGGCGGCGGGCCTTACGCCGGCCAACTCCGGCCATTAGAGACTCGGCTGACGCGAGCATCAACACCAGCGTGTCACCCGCGGCCGATAGAGCCTCTAACCCTAAACGCTATCGCTCCGGTGAGGTCTGGCCACGCACGGCGGCGGACCGAGCCACGGCGGAGCTTGTTCCGGCGAACCTAGGTCGGTAGCAGAAGAACGGAAGGGCTAACAAGCTTCAGTAGCTCACCCTGGTGCTGCCTGTGTAGTTGGTTCGAGCGGAGGATGAACGGAGGGAAGGTGTCCACGTGGCAGTGGCTTCCGGCGGCAAGCTCCGGCGGAAAAAAGGTTGTTCCGGCGGGTCCTGAGCATCAAACAGGGAACCATCGAGCCTATGAGTGCTCTGGGATCAAGATGCAACATAAACGCGAGATAAAGAGGGTAGAGGAGTGCCCAGTGGATCGGACCACGGCAAGCTTGAGCTCGGCGGAGCTTTTTCAATGGCGGAAGGAAGATCAGCGATTGCTTGCTCTCTGGGTGAGTAGAGTTTGCGCGAAAGGGTTCTGGAGATGCGCAAGGGTGTAGGGTATTTATACCCGCGGTCAATCGGGATGAGATCAAGCAGGGACAGTGAATTTGGAGATCTAGCCGAGAAGGTGCTCGTCGGTGCTCTGGTGGCAAACGTCGATGGCGAGTGCGGAAGAAGGCGCCACGACGCGAGGGTAAGTACCATCGGCTGGGTAACTTTGCCACGAACTCGGTCGCACGTTTGTTCAGGAGAGAACTGTGGTCATCGCGCTGGCGTCGCCGGCAAAAGATCGCGGCGGCCACCGCCGTGAACAGGGAGGTGAGCTTATCCCCCCTTTTTCCCCACTTCCTTTTCTACCCTTTCTGAAAATCTAAAATTACTTTTGATTTTTGAGTAAAAGTTGAAAATATGTTAAAATATCAAATGTTCAGAATTTAATTCTGAACATCTTTTATTTTTGCAACATATGCAAAATGTGCTCAGAATTTGAATTAGAGTTTGAAAAACAAAAGAGGACAAAAAGGGCAGAAAAGTATTTTCCATTTTACTTTTGATTTCATATGAAAACTTGAAAAGCTTTATACATCAAAGTTGTTCCTTATCAAAAATAGAACAACTTTGCTTTTTGAAGCATAGCCAAATTGTGCTTAATTTTGAAACTACACAAAAGGGGATAAAATTGGGTTTTGGAAATTGACTTTCAATTTGAAACCAATTCAAACTTGTTTTCCAAATCACTTCAGATTTTCTTTAGTAACTTGAAAATCTATGTTCATAAAAGTTGTTTCTTTTAACCTCCTCTACAACTTTGATTAAAAGACCAAAGTCTAATTCTTTTTAGTTTTTGAAATTTAGTGTTGGGGTTAAATTTAGGGTTTAACAAATTTCAAATTTATTCAAAATTTTGTACAGAAACTTTGAATACCAAAGTTGTCCCCCTCAACAAGAGCTACCACTTTGCTTTTGAAATCATTTTGAAATTTGACTTCCTTTTTGAACTATTCAAAAGGGGATAGAAAGGGACATTTGAAAATAGATTTTTCTAACATTTTATGTAACACCTAACCCATCCAAGCAACAAACATTTCAAACATGGAAGTCAACACTCAAAATCATACAACACTCATATCAAACATGTAAAGCATCACATTTATGCTTTAAACATGAAATGCTCTTATGCCATGATGCTCGATGATTATGCATACTAAACAACTTAATTAAAATTTTAATTAATGCTTAACACCAGGGGTGTTACAGCTCCTTCCCCCTTAAAGAAATCTCGTCCCGAGATTTAAGAAGCACTTAAAGGTCTGGGGTTGCGTAAAGGAAAAGGAAAAGTGTCACACTTGTTTACTCGCAAGGAGTTCACAAGGCAACTGGGTTGGATTCAGGATTACAACCGGGATCAGAACACAGTGGCAAGTAGCAGGGTAGAAGATATCTGGGTGGAGCAGGAAAGATTATCAAGAATCCAGAGAGAGCGTACATTAGTTGTGCACTATAATGGATCATAACTGTAGACCTCGATACCTGCGCGCACCCAGTGGAAACTAGTGTGATCCGGACACACGAGATTCCCTAGGTTCCGACGCGGCATTGTGGTCACCAATCATGGCACCACAATAGAGCACAACTGCTATATCTCTCATCTTAATAAGAAGGAAATTATAACCAAAAGCAAGAGTTGGTTATAACTACAAGGAGAGTGGCTTTGAACTCCCTTTTGGGCGTCCAGAAATGAAAGCACTTTAACGGTGGACTAGAAAGAATCATGACTATAGGCCTGGACATTAGCGAGCACCTGGCAGTAACGCCTTATGGTGGCCATCCATAGGTGACCCCAGGTTCCCACGCTTTTATCCGGTCCACAGATCAGGGTCCTTTCAAAGAACACAATTTTAGTAACTTTCAACCACCATTCGTTGTTTTCACGACATCAAACAACTGGTATGTGCCAATTCAAGGCATGGCACACACATCTAGGAAGAACCAAAGATTTACCCTGATTCTGACTTTATGTGGTAGAGTATATGAAAGATATCCAAAAGTTCCCAAGGATCAGAACTTATGGAACATAAGTATCAAGGATAACAGAATCCAGGGACGATCAACTATCGGGGATCATAGCTGCTTTTAGAATTTAGAGAAGAAGCACATTTTATCATTATGCATGATATGATATATGCTCGTCCTATACGACCTCTCACTGACAGGAGATCTCTGCCTCCACCTGTTAGTTAGGTATAGGGCTATACTTTACACTTTAGCTTCACGGACTTGGTACAGGTGTTGAATAGCTCTTCTGTCTTGGTTGGACGGGGAAGTTGACTTTCCATTAACTTTCTATAGACGAGTTGAAACCATCTCAGTGTCTTCAGCTTGAGTTGCTAGTAAAGTCTTCACGAAGTCTTTCAGCAAGAAAGAAACTTAGGGAAGGATCATTTTTAACTTGTTACTTCCAAAAACTTTTAAATTGCGAAACCATTTTGAAGTTTTTCGAAAGTAATGTTGCAACCAGTCTTCCCTTGATGACAATCCTGCTCCGATACCATTCTGTGGCAGAACCTCCCGGTAATGTGACCCACCCGCACACGTCACCGTCTCCCTAAGCTCTAATGACTGTGCACATGTACCACATCATAGGAAAGATCTGTCGGGTGTCCCCGAGAGAACCCCGAATTATCCACGAACCACAGGACCATCATCATGAAGGTTGGAATAATTACAACATTACAACAGTTGATACAAAATACCATCGGAGTGCGGAAGCAAGATAGATAACCTTTATAAAACATGAATAAGTTACTTTTACATGAACATAACTGGTGTTGTGGAAGTAGGATAGTATTACAGAGCCACACTTAGGCGGAGTACCTAAGTTGGAGAAGAAGAACAACCAGATCACGTCAAGCCCACTGACATGATCGTGATCAACATCACCTATAGAAACCTGCAACAGGGGTTAACAAACCCTGAGTACTGTCGGTACTCAGCAAGACTTACCCGTCAACAGAAAAGACTTCAGGGTCATGCTGGTTTGGGTAGGCTCAACAATATTTTTCATTTGCATAAAAGCTTACTAAAGTAATCCTAGATTCAAATTTTACTTAATCATTTAAGTACTTGGTAAAAACTGAAAGTCAACCTTAGTGAAATATCATTGTCATTCTTTCTTTTCCTTAATAAATCCAAGTATACCATCAGTAGTACCCTTTTAGCATAAAACATCATTTCTTACTTTCTTTGGTTTTGAAAACTCTACGTTGAGGATCAGAGATCGAGTCTCTTTTTATCGTAGAGCAACGACGATTCGAACCGCTTTATCTACCCAGCTGGGGGTTCCCAATCACACAATATGGCAAGACTCTAACCTGCAACATATTGCACAACCACAAGTGATTTGTATGGCAGGACTCTAACCTGCAACATACCAAAACACCACGGCGTTGTATGGCAGGACTCTAACCTGCAACATATCAACCCGTATCCCGTGATTGGTACTATCATGCACTCGATCAAGGACCAACAACGAATGGTTCCTAAGTGACACAGACGGAAACACTACATCAGGATTCCATACCAGATGCAAATTACCCGTCCGGTCTAAATTTCATTTTTCATTCATATATCAGTTTGTACCTGAGAGAGGTATCCTAACAATGATGACTCATCATCCCTTAGTTTGCTCAAGGCCTAAGCGGAGGATAATCTCATCACCGTGCATCTTGGCTAAACATTTACAAATAAATAGGTAACAAGGATAGAGTAAAGGTAATCAACTAGTAATGCAACTACTGGTGTCATTCAACTCCTATTACTTAAATGCAGTTGATAAATCATTGTATAAACCTTGCAATAGAAATAGAAAGGTTAAATGCACCGGGGCTTGCCTTTGTTGCAGGGAAGATAGGATCCAAGAAAGATCCACCCAAGGTTAGTTCCTTCATCAAGAAGTTAAGTCTTCTCGACGAAGCTTGTCCAACAAGAATCTCCTTCCGAGGCTTGTTCGACAAGGGTGATCATCAAAGCTTGATCAACACGACTTTAACACTCTCGGATACTACACATAGATAAATGATGTATGCTTTAGCATGATGCCATGTGATGTATGCTAAGGTGCAGGACAATTCAAATGCATAACAGAAGGTAACACAACATAAGGAAGGTCGAGTACAACTTTCCTTCGCGGTAAAGTTGCAAACCAACAAAACCACTTTAGCTATTATAAATACTAAACAAGTTTTATTATTTTCTAATAATGCAACTTACAAGCAACAAAAAGGTATTTGTATAAAGGAAACCCATAACCAGGGAGCAATTCTTGCTAGTTTTCCACTGGTTGTCAAACAATTCCAAAAGTCACACAAATCTATAGGGATCAACTATTTCTATTTATTTTATTAATCATTTTAATTAGCCTTTTATTTATACACCAAGCATACTTTGTCAAACAGAGATGAAATTAAACATGAAGGTGTATATCAGTGATATAAACTCCCATGTCAAATTTCATGATTTTTGGATAACCACAGAAAATTACATAATTCATCAAAGTTGCATTTATTAATTAAAGCACAGATTTTATTGGCATAGCAAAAATGCTCCAAACACAAGTTTCATAATTTTTATATTAGCACAGACATGCTATCATCTATCATGTCAAATTTCATAATTAACAGAGCTATAGATTAATTATAGCAAAAATAACAAAACTGATTACTATTCAAAAAGACAGAAAAAGAAAAAAACGAAAACCAGCCCAAACTGGGCTTTTGGCCCAGTCCAGCCTGACCCAGCGTGGCGCGAGCACACGGCGGTAGGTGTGAGGGCGTTCGCTCGAGGCCCGGCTCCAGCGAGACAGTGCCCGAGGGTCCGCTCGAGGCCTAGCTCGACCGAGACGATAAAAACAAACGTCTGTCCGAGGCCTAACTCAGGGCTCGGCGAGACGGAAAACACTCGTCCGTCCGAGGCCTGGTTCGAGGCTCGGGCGAGACGGAAAACGCTCATCCGTCCGAGGCCTAGCTCGGGCGGGACGGTGAACGCGTTCGCCCAAGGCTTGGCTCGAGCGAAGCGGAGGGTGCGCCTGCTCGAGGCATAGCTCGAGACGGTGAGCACGTGTCCATATGCCCGCTCGAGACTTGGCTCGAGTGAGACGGTGTGTCCTGACAGCTTTGCAGAAAAGCCCTCCGGCTTAAATGAAACTAACCCGCAGTCCATGGCGCTATTCACCTGAGTCTTGGACTTTGCAACCAACACCCTGGAACTTCTCATCTTTACAACGAGGAGGTCCTCGACCATGGCCAGCGCGCACGGCGATGAACCGAGCGGCGGCGGGCCTTACGCCGGCCAACTCCGGCCATTAGAGACTCGGCTGACGCGAGCATCAACACCAGCGTGTCACCCGCGGCCGATAGAGCCTCTAACCCTAAACGCTACCGCTCCGGTGAGGTCTGGCCACGCACGGCGGCGGACCGAGCCACGGCGGAGCTTGTTCCGGCGAACCTAGGTCGGTAGCAGAAGAACGGAAGGGCTAACAAGCTTCAGTAGCTCACCCTGGTGCTGCCTGTGTAGTTGGTTCGAGCGGAGGATGAATGGAGGGAAGGTGTCCACGTGGCAGTGGCTTCCGGCGGCAAGCTCCGGCGGAAAAAAGGTTGTTCCGGCGGGTCCTGAGCATCAAACAGGGAACCATCGAGCCTATGAGTGCTCTGGGATCAAGATGCAACATAAACGCGAGATAAAGAGGGTAGAGGAGTGCCCAGTGGATCGGACCACGGCAAGCTTGAGCTCGGCGGAGCTTTTTCAATGGCGGAAGGAAGATCAGCGATTGCTTGCTCTCTGGGTGAGTAGAGTTTGCGCGAAAGGGTTCTGGAGATGCGCAAGGGTGTAGGGTATTTATACCCGTGGTCAATCGGGATGAGATCAAGCAGGGACAGTGAATTTGGAGATCTAGCCGAGAAGGTGCTCGTCGGTGCTCTGGTGGCAAACGTCGATGGCGAGTGCGGAAGAAGGCGCCACGACGCGAGGGTAAGTGCCATCGGCTGGGTAACTTTGCCACGAACTCGGTCGCACGTTTGTTCGGGAGAGAACTGCGGTCATCGCGCTGGCGTCGCCGGCAAAAGATCGCGGCGGCCACCGCCGTGAAAGGGAGGTGAGCTTATCCCCCCTTTTTCCCCACTTCCTTTTCTACCCTTTCTGAAAATCTAAAATTACTTTTGATTTTTGAGTAAAAGTTGAAAATATGTTAAAATATCAAATGTTCAGAATTTAATTCTGAACATCTTTTATTTTTGCAACATATGCAAAATATGCTCAGAATTTGAATTAGAGTTTGAAAAACAAAAGAGGACAAAAAGGGCAGAAAAGTATTTTCCATTTTACTTTTGATTTCATATGAAAACTTGAAAAGCTTTATACATCAAAGTTGTTCCTTATCAAAAATAGAACAACTTTGCTTTTTGAAGCATAGCCAAATTGTGCTTAATTTTGGAACTACACAAAAGGGGATAAAATTGGGTTTTGGAAATTGACTTTCAATTTGAAACCAATTCAAACTTGTTTTCCAAATCACTTCAGATTTTCTTTAGTAACTTGAAAATCTATGTTCATAAAAGTTGTTTCTTTTAACCTCCTCTACAACTTTGATTAAAAGACCAAAGTCTAATTCTTTTTAGTTTTTGAAATTTAGTGTTGGGGTTAAATTTAGGGTTTAACAAATTTCAAATTTATTCAAAATTTTGTATAGAAACTTTGAATACCAAAGTTGTCCCCCTCAACAAGAGCTACCACTTTGCTTTTGAAATCATTTTGAAATTTGACTTCCTTTTTGAACTATTCAAAAGGGGATAGAAAGGGACATTTGAAAATAGATTTTTCTAACATTTTATGTAACACCTAACCCATCCAAGCAACAAACATTTCAAACATGGAAGTCAACACTCAAAATCATACAACACTCATATCAAACATGTAAAGCATCACATTTATGCTTTAAACATGAAATGCTCTTATGCCATGATGCTCGATGATTATGCATACTAAACAACTTAATTAAAATTTTAATTAATGCTTAACACCAGGGGTGTTACACAAGCAAGCTCTCCAACACCTACACCAACAAGGTGAACAAGAAGGCCTCCACACCTTACCTCTTGAAGAAGAAGAAGAATGACAAGGTGGTGGCCATCAAGGTTAACAAGCAAGACAACAATGGAGCCAAACGCATTTGGGTGCCTAAGGACATCATCACAACCATGAAGAGCACCAAAAAGGTTTGGGTCCCGAAAGGGAAGTAAGTAGCCAAAATTGGCTACGGGGAATTTGGAGACTTGGCAAAGTTTTGGGTGCATATCATGGGGTGCATCACATTGGATCATGTCATTGCCAAGTATGTTAGTGGGTACTATGGACCCAAGTTCCCCCTCCCATGTTAGGTAACTAGATTTAAAATTCTTGCAATTTCTTTCATTTGATATAATGTCTTGCAATTTCTTTTAGCATCTAGTTCCTTTCATTGCCTATGCTTGCATTGGTACATTCATATCTTTTGTCATGCAAATTAGGCTTATCTTATGGTAGCTTTGCTCAATATCACTCATATTCTTAAAGCAATTCTACATGGTTTAATTGGTTAGAAGCACGACACATAGCTTCTTTTACTTTGTATTTATCTTATATGTGCCAAAGTCTAAATTATAGATAAACTGCCCCAATTATCATTTTTCAATTTGTATCACACTTCCTGTGGTGTCAATATGGAAAATGGTAGGTTGATCTTACAAATCAATGTGCATGTCTCCTACAAGTATTTCCAACTTGTATGCACACTTTTAGGGGGAGTTTACTCTACAATTTGGAAGCTTTGAGACTAACACTACTTTCAAGATTATCATGTGTGTAGTAGTCTCATTGCAAGGAAAATGGAGTTCTCGGAGACAAGCATCATGTGTGGTGATAATCCAATTGGCATCTACATGTGGTATTCCTAACCGATATCATTATGTTGATTTCAATTTGATATTCTTATATGCTTTCTCCATGCATTATATAGATTAAACTCCTTTGTGCTTTAATTTGTCGGTTATGCATATACTTTTGCCTTATATCATATGTACGCATATACTTAGGGGGAGTTTTAGCTTATATAATGTTTCCTCTCTTGTGCTTTAATGTCTTCCTTTTCGGTGTTTGATTCCAAAGGGGGAGAATATGTAGGGACCAAAATCAAGCCCAAACTAAAACAAACAAAATAACCAAAATCAAATTTTCAAATTTTTTATGGTTATTTTCTTGGGAATGGTTCAAAAAGAGAGGAAGTGATTTATGGAGTTAGGGGGAGTCTTAATCCATAAAGTCACACAGTGAGACTCTATGGCAAGGGCAAGATATGTTATATTAAATATGTTCTAATTTAATATCTCTTAAACAACATATGATCTTGCCTT
This sequence comes from Coix lacryma-jobi var. lacryma-jobi, assembly GCA_009763385.1. NCBI lineage: Eukaryota > Viridiplantae > Streptophyta > Magnoliopsida > Poales > Poaceae > Coix > Coix lacryma-jobi. Next base: position 18,271,709 of record CM019826.1, read on the forward strand.
TGCATTGCATCCTAGCAAGTAGATTGCATTTTAAATTATGAATCTTTTATTTGCTTGCTTTGGTCGTGTTGTCATCAATCACCAAAAAGGGGGAGATTGTAAGGAAAATAGACCTCGGACCATTTAACTTTGGATTTTGGTGTTTGATGAACAACACAACCAAATTGAACTAATGAGTTTGCTAGTGTTTGTTTTATAGTCCAATAGGGTGCAAATGTGACTTGGACAAGGGCTATGTGATGATCCGATGATCAACACCTCAAGCAAGATATTAGAAGCTGAGTTGAAGACCCTAAAGATCAAGCAAAGTCCAAGGCACAAGAATGAAACCAAGACGGCGCAAGAAATCGCAAAGAAACAAGAAGATAGGGACATCGGACGCTGCATCGGACGCTGCCCACGCAAGCGTCAGACGCTCCGTGGGTAAACCCTAGCTCGTGTCAGCGCCAGCAGAGGCATCGAACGCTGAAAACCGAGGCATCGGACGCGACTGAGACATTGTGCAAACCTGCACAGAGAGTATCGGACGCTCCGGTGCTAACATCGGACGCTACAGGACCCTGCGTCCGATGACCATGCAGAGAGGTTCCAGAGAGGCTCTATGAGCATCGGACGCGTCCGTTGATCAACCATCGGACGCTGATATAGCCGTTGCGACGCAGTGCCAGGCTGGCATCTAGCCGTTAAAGGAGCATCGGACGCGTCCGATGGTCACGACTCCAGCATCCGATGGTCCGCTGTGAAGCCCATGACTTTCTCCAAACGGCTCTATTTGCTTGGGGCTCTATATATACCCCCATGGCCGGCCAAAAACATAAGGTTGGAGCTCAAGAAAGTGTACCAAGTGTATAGACACATATTTAGTTGCTCTAGCCACCAAAGTCCTTAAGAGATATACTAGGTGATTAGTGTATGTGCTTTGCGAAGTGCTTAAGCTAGTTAGACCACCGCTTTGCGCTTGCTCTAGGTGTTAGGCCTAGTGTTTAGTGAGGTTGAAAACCTCTCATCTACCGGTGCTTGCGCACACCGTTGTTGTACATCGGCGGGGCTTGTAAGTCTTGCGAGATCACACCAACCGCGATTGTGGTGTGGCCGCCTCCGTGTACCGAAGGGAACAAGGCCCGTGGCGTTTCGGCCGAAAGCTTGATAGTGAAGACGGCGGGGAGCATCCGGGAGTGGCTTTGCCATGAGTGGCTTAACCGGAGACCCACTTGTGCGTGGGGAAGGCCCGGAGCTATCCACGGAGTTACCCGACTGGGAGCTTGGCCCTTGCGAGGGATTCCTTGCGAGGGGCTCCAACGAGGACTAGGGGGAAGCTTGCGCGCTTCTCGATACCTTGGTAAAAATACCGGAGTCATCGACGGGAGTTTGTATCTCTACCATACTATTTAGCTTCCGCATTTATATTGTTACCTTGTTCATGTGCTTTACCTTTCCTAGCTTACTCTTGCTAGTTGATAGGTTTGGAAACTAGGTAGCATAACTCCTTTTGCGGTAGAGATAGCAAACACACATAGCAAAACCTTAGTTGCACATTAGATAGTTTACTTTCTTGCATAGGTTTTGACTAGGTGGATATTAGAGGCCAAAGTTTAGAGTAGAAATTTTAAGTTGCCTAATTCACCCCCCCTCTTAGGCGTCACGGTCCTTTCAAGCTCCTTGTTAGCCCTCATCCTGTTGACAATCACCTGAAAGCGAGCGAATAAACTTTCTATGCTCTCGCCAGGCATATGTCGAAAGTTCTCGTACTCTCGCTTGAACGACTCGTAGAGACGGGTTTTGACTTGAGAGGTTCCCTCATGGAAACGCATGAGGGTAGCCCAAATCTCCCGAGCCGTACGAGGTGAGAAACGCGATCAAACTCACTCATGCTCAAACATGAGAAAAGAGCATTACAGGCTCGGCTATTGGCATCGTGATCATCGATCTGACGCTGAGTCACACGAGCAGCCAAGACCACGTAATCGGCAGAGTTGCAAATATCCCAAATGGAAGCACTAATACTCTGCAGATAGGCCGACATGCGTATCTTCCAATACGCATAGTTCGTCCCATCGAAGAACGGCGGTTTGCCCATGCCGCGATCCATGTCGCCTTCTGTGGATCTGGAACCGGCTAAGGTGGAAGATTCTTAACCTGCTCCGATACCAATTGAAGGACCGAGAAAGCACTAGCAAGGCGACCAGAGGGGGGGTGAATGGGAGCTCAAAAATTTATCTCGAAACTTTGCCCAAATGTCCCAAAATCAACCCCCAAAAGCTACAACCGAAACCGTGATACCCACGACCCTTGGAAGAGGGTGGATGATCCCTAGGATCACGGCACCACAAAGCGATAGCAAACCAAATGCCAAAAGCACCGAGACAAGTTTGACCCTCAAAAGCCAAGTCCCGAATGTAGATAGACGGCTACGTTGAGAAATCTCCAAATACCAATGCTAACAAGTAGCAAAGATACCTAGAGAGGTTCCTTGGTCAACTCTAGGGTCAAACGAGAAGTCCGGAAACCAAGCAAACAAGTCGGGAGAGCGAACGGACTAAACCGGAAGCTTCAGCCGATTCACGGACTGTCCACCAGTACGGTCGCGGACTGTCTGCCCAGTGGCGGACTATCCGGGCTCAGGTCGCGGACTGTCCGCCAGTCAAAAGAGCTAAACCGCACTACTGCTGAAGTCCCCTGGACAGTTCCCGGACTGTCCGCGAAAACCAACGGCGGACTGTCCGCCGGTCAATGAACAGTGCCGCACCCGAAGAACACAGCTACTGATCTGGCGTTTCCCCGATGCGCGGACTGTCCGCGGTCACTTCGGCAGACTGTCTGCGAGTGTCCAGAAACGGCGATTTTGGTCGCCCAAAACTCAAATCTTCTCCAAATCTATTCAAACCAAAACCCCTTGATTCCAAACTTGGACAGAATGATCACGAGGTAGTTAGGAGACTATCCCCAAGAAATCATCCTCTCAAATCAACTCAATCAACGGGAAATCGAAAGGGAAGGTGTATGAACCGAAAGAGCGCCACGAAAACGAAATCAACCCGATCTACTTGTTCGTGAGGAGTTAGATGAATTCCTTCGGTGGAAATGATCTCCTCTCTATAAAGAACAAGTTGATTCAAACGGATTTCGCAAAGACGCAGTAGGGAGGGAGATCGAGTGACGGGAAAATCGCGGAGAAACGAAGAACGCGAAGAACACGAACAAAACGCGAATCAAGTCATCGATCTGCAACCGTGTGGCTACCACGCGCTACAACAGTGAGGTTACGGCCTCACTTCCTCAAAATCTCCAGTACACAGAGGTATGGTTCTCTGCGGATCTCAGCTAGCTACTGCAGGGGATTGGGAGAGCAGGAAACCCTAGAAGCAAAGAGCAAATGACTAAGATAAAATGGGAGGAGGGTGTCTCCCTCTACTTATACTAATTCTATTTCCTACTCTACCCCTCAACTAAATACAGAGCGAACCAGCTAAACCCTAGGGTTATTCTGGACCAACTCATGGTAGGTGGTGATCCGACGGCCACGCCCGCACAACTCATAGCGTTGCCTCGACGCAACCTCCCGATTGCCGCCACGTGCCGCCACCGCTCTGCACCCCCGGTTTTGTGGCCCAAACCGGGAAACCAGCCTTTCTAGCCAACCCCCGGTTTTGAGGCCCAAACCGGGAAACCAGCCCACCAGCGTCTGAGTTTGGAGGCGCAAACTCAGCAAACCCGTAGCACCCAGGTTTTGAGGCCCAAACCTGGAAAGCGTCCTCAGCCCGAGTTTTGTGGCCAAACTCGGAAACCATCCGCGCCCAGGTTTTGAGGCCCAAACCTGGAAACCGTCCACCCGATGGTTTTTCTCTGGCTCTACCACCAAACCGAAGCTGTAGAGGGGATGCACCTCCCGTGCACCCCATCCACCGACACATGTCCCCGGATAGCTGTGGTAGCAAATAGGTGGTGACAGCCCTGGGAACCTTGAATTCCACCACGTAGTTGGGTTAGTTTTTAAATCATAAACCTCGTTGTGCACGTCTGAGGTAAATAGTCCAGAGGGTGTGTATGGTTCGAAGAACTAGATAAAATCTTTATTGCTAAGTTAGTTATGTTCGTAAGTGTGTAGGAAAACATTAATCTGTTCATCGGCCAGACCCCACCGATTTAGTTTAGTAGTAGTTAGTCTTTCTTTCTTTTTATTTTAGTAGTAGTAGAAATCAACCCCCATTCATACATTTCGATCAACCTTCCTAGAATCACTAGTTGTTCATAGTAGTCCTAGTGTTAGTTCTGCCATAGTAGCTTCCCTGTGGAAATAAATACGATACTCGGTTACTCCCAGGTGAAGTGCTACAATTGACTTATTCTGTGCACTTGCGGAATTTACCAATAGTCATACGAATAGTTAGTTATACTTCTTACATTAAGAAGTACCAACAAGCCTTTCTGGTGCCATTGTCGGGGATAGATTCCATAGTCTACTCCTAGTAACGACGTTAGCAAGAGTCAACAAGCATTTCTGGCACCGTTGCCGGGGAAGCAATTGGCTAGAATTAATTCTTTGCGACTTCTATTGAATTAACCCTCGTAGTTCTAGCGGGTATATATATTGTTCGTTGTTGGTGATCGTTCAAGTAGCCATGGCCGGATTCAATCTTTCGAGCAACTATCAAGAAGATCCCGAGGCCATTCTTAGGAGAGCGAGAGCTAATCTCACTCCTCTAAGGAAGAACCCGGAGCTTCGCGAGAGGAGTTCGTCAAGACAAGAATCCCAGTCAAAAGTGACTGACGAACCAAGCTGCTCCACCGATCGATCAACACCAACGCCGACATCGTCATCAACATCGACGTCGACCAAAACACTCCGTGAGTATTCCATGCCTACTCTTGCTCACATTCCAGTGTTACCTTCTACTAGTAATGTAGATTTTGAGCTTAAACCTCATCTAATATGTATGGCTCAAGCTATTGCATTTAATGGCAAACCTTCCGAGGATGCCAATGCTCATCTCCGGAGTTTTCTGGAGATATGTAGTACAATTTCTGTGCAGGGAGTTTCGCAGGATGCCATTAGACTTCGTCTTTTTCCATTTTCATTAGTGGAAAAAGCGAAGCAGTGGTTCCTCTTCAACTCTGGACACCTGCTGACATGGGTGAGATGCGCGGATCAATTCCTCAACAAGTTATGCCCGATAAGCCGAACTATTCTTTTCCGTAGCAAGATTTCTAACTTTGGACAGGGAGACGAAGAAACAATCACTAAAGCTTGGAAGAGACTACAAGAGTATGTTGAAGACTGTCCCCACCATGGTATGCAAGACTGGTACTTGATCCAGAGCTTCTACCATGGACTCTAGCAAGAATCTCGACAACACATTGATGCTGCCGCCGGAGGTGCATACCTCTCTCTCACTGTAGAGAAGGCAACCAAACTGATCGAGACAATGGTGGTGAATCAAGGATGGACAGAAAAACATGCTAGAGGTATGTCTGAAATTAAGCAAGTTGATTCTGTTACCCTGCAAACTTTGGTAAAATTGCTAGAGCAAAGAATAAATGAGAAGAGAGATCGTGCTGCAATGGAGTACTACGCCAAGCAAAGAGCCGCTTCGTCAAGTGAAGGTCAAATTAGGAAAGAGGATGCAAAATCCCTTCTTAATAATGGTGGCTACGGAGAACCTCCAATTCTAATGATCCAACAATGGAATAATAAAGGTATGCCTCAAACCTCCATATTTAATTCTCCTATTGGAAAATTAGTTTCTAATCAAGGTAGAATTAATGATAGCATAAATAATAAATTAATTGAACATGATAAAATGTTAGAAGGAATTTATGCTAAACTGAAAGATTTTTCTGAAGCATTTAAGGAACAAATTAATTTTAATAAGAGATTAGAGCAAAAAGTAGATAACATTAAATCTCAAATTAAACACTATGAGGAAATAAAAGCTGTAACCACGAGAGGTGGTAAATCCACTCGTGATCCACCTCATCCTAATTTAGTTCCTAGTAGTAATTTTGCTACAAAGAAAAATATTGTTAATATTGAAGAAGACGAAGAAGAGGAGACCCCAATTGAACCTTCATCCAAGGTACGAACTGCTCCTCATGAATTCTATGATACACATGTATTACCTTTTCCAGATCGAAACAGAAATCCAACGGAAGATGACCAATTCAAGAAATTCATCGAGGTAATTCAAAAATTATATATACATGTGCCATTTATTGACGCTATGCAGGTTCCAACTTATGCAAAATATTTGAGAGACATGCTCAATAAGAAGAAACCAATTCCAAGTAGGGATGTGGTTAAATTGACCGAAGATTGCAGTGCGGTCATTTTAATCCAACTCCCAGAAAAGAAGGACTCAGGAAACCCAACGATCGCATGTTCAATTGGAGAGCAGCGCTTCGAGCATGCACTCTGTGATTTGGGAGCAAGCGTCAGCGTCATGCCCAAGGTAATATATGATAAATTAAATCATCATACTTTGTCCCCTACTTCTATGTGTCTGCAGCTAGCCGATCAATCGCTCCGATATCCCGCGGGAATAGTAGAGAATATTCCGATGAAAATCCGGAATCTCTTTGTTCCGGTGGATTTTGTGGTTCTGGATATTAATCTCGACCACCGGACGCCATTGATCTTGGGACAGCCATTTTTGAGCACTGCAAAAGCCACCATTGATGTAGGAGCTGGAGAAATTCAGCTCCACATCAGTGGAAAGGAGGAAAAATTCGAGTTCACACCGCGACCGGAAAAACACCCGTCATCAAGGTTTGTCAGTGCCGATACTCCACCAAACAAAGCCAGTGAAGGAAATATTCAGCCACAACCATCGTGAAGGCGACACTAATCAGGAATCCAAAGTGGCTAACCAACGTAAGTTAGCCTAAGGTAAGTCTTTATCCCCCATTTAAATTTTCATTTTTACTTAAGCAAATTAATTTTTCTGCAAAATAGATGCTTAGTAGGGAGATTAGGTGAAGCCTAGGGGGCTTAGGGCAGCCTTAGGGGTGGCGCCCGCCACCCCATGCTGGCGCCCACCACCCCATAGGCCTCTTTTTTCACTTAGCCAATCAAGTAGACTATCATCCCTAGCTCATAGACTCAAATAACACCAGGGGAGACCCATGCGTTTGCTCTTTTCAATACGCTCATTCACTCCCATGTCTCCCCCTCTCTCTTCAACTTCACTCCATCTTTTGGCCTATTCTCCACTGAAAAATTCTGGTGAGGAGTGATGAGGAGAGCACAAGTTAAAGAAGGAGTGCCTTTGAGTGGGAATTACCCATAAAGGGGTGGCGCCCGCCACTTATTTGTGGCGCCCGCCAGGTGGGTGAAGTTTTTAGCCTTCCCCCTTCCATCCTCAGCCTATAAATACTACCCACACCCCATGCAAGCTCCTACACCTCACTCAAACCACAAAACACCAGCCACCGCGAGCACTAGCGAGGAGGTCATGGGCCCTCTTAAGAACTTCTTCACCGGCAAGAAGAAGAAGAGTAAGGGTGAGGGAAGTTCATCGAGGGCAAACACTCACATTCCCTTTGTTGGGAGTGATGAGGAGAGTGCCGGGAGGGGTACTCCATCCACCAACGAAATGTTGGTGGATCGGAACTCTCCGCTCGCACACCAGGCTGGACCGACCATCCATGTCCTGAATTCCGTCGATGATATCATCTGGCAGAGTGATCGGGAACGGCAGGCCCGGAACATCCTCAGTGAGAGGGAGTCCGTTCACATTCTAGGGGAGGATCCACCCGGTACACTGGCCGTGGTGATGAGTTCTTCCATGGAGGAATCTCACCACAGGCCGCTCGCCATTCGTCCTTTCATTAGGACGAGTGGATGCGCGATATGAGATATCTTCAGCACCAAATGGATGGACTCACCATGGATACTGCCGAAATCCGTCAGGACTTGAGCGAACTAAACCAAAATTTCGAGGTATTCCGCCAGGAAACTGGTGGAGAACTGGGTAATATTTCTTCTCTCCTGCAGCAGAACCAGCAGAACTGGGACGACATGTACCGTCGTCAGGGATGGATGTAACCCGACCACACGAACAACAAGCTTGGGGGAGGACCCCCGTCAAAGAGGTAAGTATCACTGTCGTCTTTATTACTATCAATTTTTTTAATTTCAGTAATTTAAATTTGAGTTTTATCTTAGTTAATTTCCAGCTTAATTAAGTTAAAAAAATTAAATAATAAATAAATAGCAATAAATGAAACTCTCTCATCGTAAGTCTTTTTAAAATAATGTATGCCATGCATTAGAGTTATCATGGGAGAACGTATGCTAGAACTAAACTTGAGACATGAGCATTAGACTAAGTAAAGGGGAAGTAAGTTTCTACTTTGACTTGAGCAAGTCAAGTTTGTGGAGTAGTTATTTTGAAAAAATTTTAAAAACTTGCTCTAAGTACTTCTGTGGCAAAGAAAGTCCTACCAAAGCCAAATAATTTTTACTCTTAGAGTAGGAGCTTCCACTTGCTGCATGTTAGTGTTGAGCTAGTTAGACCTTTGTTGATAGACATGGTAGAGAAACTTGTCATATCTTTAGACCAAGGAATTCACTTGCACCCACCTATATAGTGCTATTCTTACACTGAGAATACGCACACAACATGCCTTTATTTCCATTCACTGTTAGAAATAATACATGGCAAAATATCATGCTCCATAATGAAATCTCAGGGACATGGCTATAGCATTAAAAAAAGAGCAAGTGCTCTAAAATAAAAAAAAGAGCAAGTGCTCTAGAAAGAAAAGAATATTCAAAAGAGCAAGTGCTCTCATTCATAGCCATGATCCCACAAATGAGATAAAAAGGAGAAGTGCCATAAAAGTATTAGCCACAATAAATACCACACACTTGCACATTCCTGGTCTGAACCTATGACTTATTGCTCCTGTGCTCCATTTGTCTAACTTAGCAAAATTATGCTAGCATTGCATGCTCTTTTTTATCCTACCCATTACACCCCACATAAAGTCTTAGTGAGAGGATAATTCTTCCATTCCCACATACAAATATGAGTGATTGAGTGAGCCACAGAAGTTACTAAGCATGCTTTCTTTTGAACAAAACTTGCAAAAACTCCATATATCTTGATTAGCAAAATAGGCAAGGGAAAGACAAACCTTCTTTCTTGCTGGTCTTTTGTTCTAATCTTGAGTGCAGGGAAGGCTACCAATTCCATGATGATGAAAATAATATGGGCATACACAAAAAAAACACAGAGTTTCCAAGATTCTAGTTCATGCTTGCTCGAGGACGAGCAAGAGGTAAACTTGGGGGAGCTTGTTGATGCTCGCTAAGTGTCATATTCTTAGCATCAACAAGGTCATATAACGCAACACAAGGACCTAAAATCAACCAAAAACCTTTTATAAACTAATGATTTCCACTTATCCTTGAGTTTTATTTGAATGCAGGTAATTGCAGGGTTTTTGAGCAAAATGACCAAGAGGACCCGCCAGGAGGCAAACCCACTCACCTGGGCTCACATTGGGCCAAGGTGGGGTCCCGCCTGCCACCCCTAGCTGGCGGCCGCCAGGGGAGTGAGGCCCAAACTCCTCCCCTGCCACGTCACTGATCCAGGGGAGACCTGCCACACTCATTTGTAGCCAATGATCACTTAGGTCATTGCATCCAAGGGCTAAGAAGAGATGTCACATGGATCATGACCTAATTGCCCATGTGACGGTTATTTGGACATGCAATCGACCTTGGAACCGCCTCTCTGGAGCTCCTGGATGCCGTTGAAGCAATGACGGTGGATCCAACGGCCAGAGAGGTGGCAGCCACCACCTAGGGCTGGCGCCCGCCACCTCACTCACCCCTGACCTAACCCTAGGTCCATAAGTACCCCCCTAGGTCCCATAGGCTATAAATAGGACCCCCCCGAGCTCATTTGTACTCAGACCTCACCTCATTAGTCCCACTCTCTTGTGAGCGAAGCTCTGGTGAAGTAACACTCTAGTTGAGAGACTTAGAGTGAGAGCGAGAGTGTAGAAGAGAAGAGTTGGAGTTGTAACAGAGGATCTTCCAAGAGTCTCTGGTATAATTCCAAGTCTTTCTTCATTTATCTTAGTGTTCTTCTACTTTCAGCATTTACTTTATGTTCTTTACTTATTGTTCTTGTTGAGTGCTTTCGATCATAAATAACTTAGTATTTAGTTTGTATCTAGTTTGGGTTCTTCGCTGAGTAATCAGTGCTCTAGTTTTGGACGAAAGATTAGAGTAGTATATATTAGTGTAAGCGCCGTGCTTAGACTAATTATACCTTAGTTTGTGGCTAGCCCCCCGGATAGCTGTGGCAGCAAACAGGTGGTGACAGCCCTGGGAGCCTTGAATTCCACCACGTAGTTGGGTTAGTTTTTAAATCATAAACCTCGTTGTGCACGTCTGAGGTAAATAGTCCAGAGGGTGTGTACGATTCGAAGAACTAGATAAAATCTTTATTGCTAAGTTAGTTGTGTTCATAAGTGTGTATGAAAACATTAATCTGTTCATCGGCCAGACCCCGCCGATTTAGTTTAGTAGTAGTTAGTCTTTCTTTCTTTTTATTTTAGTAGTAGTAGAAATCAACCCCCATTCATACATTTCGATCAACCTTGCTAGAATCACTAGTTGTTCATAGCAGTCCTAGTGTTAGTTCTGCCATAGTAGCTTCCCTGTGGAAATAAATACGATACTCGGTTACTCCCGGGTGAAGTGCTACAATTGACTTATTCTGTGCGCTTGCGGAATTTACCAATAGTCATACGAATAGTTAGTTATACTTCTTACATTAAGAAGTACCAACAAGCCTTTCTGGCGCCGTTGCCGGGGATAGATTCCATAGTCTACTCCTAGTAACAATGTTAGCAAGAGTCAACAGACTGCTTGTCAACACATCACGGTATCAAGACGGTTTCTCATTGCACTTTGAGTTAAACTTGAGCCGTGTAGTGTATGACCGAAACCGATGCTTTAAGCTTCTGATTGCATATGCATAGGCTTAGCCCGGCTGAAAAGTTAGGCAATGACAAGCTTTCAACCTCTCGCAGTCACATGCTGAATTCTAAACTTGTGTAATTTCACCGCTGCAACTCTGATTAAAGTTTGAAATCACAAGTGTATGTTTCATTCTATAGCATGATGATTGAACTTTGTTAGGGGTAGTTCACCTTGTATACATGTTTAGCACTTGTTTGACTTCCTGTCTATACATGTGTAGTGCTATTTTGATGGTGAATACTTTTTGGCTAAAATTGCTCATTTGCTCATATATTCATATTTCGTATTTGGTGATGAGTTTGAGCCTTTGCTAGCATTTTATGGATGTTGTTGAGTCATCGGATCAGAACTGTGTGGAGCATCTTTGCATTCTCTTGACTATATTCCTGAAGTTGCTAACTTGCATTTCTGACTCATATGCATTTTGGAAGGGGGAGAAATTTTTTTGTTGATGCATTTTTGCTTGATGGTGCACTTTCAACTAAGGGGGAGAATTTCTTGCCAAATCATAAGGGGAGCATAAGGGGAAGAAATATATTTTCAAAATTATGTGTTTTCCGAGTTGAACTAAAGGGGAGATCTCCTGCTTGTGTGCACTATTTGAGGGTTAGTTTGCTCGTTGCTGAGTGTTTGAGCTAGTTGGTATGGAGCGTTTGTGCTAGTTGTGTTGAGCCTTTGCCTCTTTCTTGAGGGACTAGCATACGTCTTTCAGCTTTTCAATTGCTATCGAGCTCTTTTATTCTTAAGCTGGTAACAGTTGGTATCGAGCTTTCTTGCTAGTGGTGTTGAGCCTGTTCTACCTCTTCTTGAGGGCTAGCTTTGCTTTGCTTGGTTGCGTCGAGCCGTTGTCCATGCCTTTGGGGACCAAGTTGTCTTGCTCTTTCCACTTGACCTTCTTCGGCTTTGCTATGCTTTTGGGTCATTTGGTCGAGTCCTCTCTTCTTCTTCCTTCCTTCTTCTATTTCATTATGATTTGTGTGTGTAGTTGACAATGCACTCATCAAGGGGGAGATTGCGGATACATGGGTGTATGCCGAGTCTTGAGTGATGAGTGATTGTCAACGGGTTTGATGCGCATGTTCTTTGGCATGTGTTGTGCAGGTGTCGAGCACGGAGACAGTGATCGAGGGCAAGGTGAAGGTCAAGTAGAGACATGCCGTGCCGACGGACTGGGAGCGGTGAAGGGCGGACATGAGGCTTGGACTGAGGGACCGGTGGCCTGAGGATCAGCTGTGGTGACTGACAGCCAGGGACAGCGACGAGCGGAGACTTGCAGGACATGGTGTTGCTCGGGGTCGAGGACCTGGGGACACGTGTTGGTGGACAGGGTGCACGGGCGGTGCATCCCCTCTACAGCTCCGGTTTGGTGGTTGAGCCACAGAAAAACCACTGGGTGGACGGTTTCTGGGTTTGGGCCACAAAACTTGGGTGCTGCGGGTTTGCCGAGTTTGGGCCACAAAACTCGGGCTACGAACGGTTTCCAGGTTTGGGCCTCAAAACCTGGGCGTTACGGGTTTCTGAGTTTGGGCCACAAAACTCAGGCGATGGGCGGCTGGTTTCCTGGTTTCGGCCACAAAACCGGGGGCGGAGTCCGGGAAAAAGGACAAGAAGAGCGGAGGCGGCACATGGCGGCAATCGGTGAGGTTGCGTCGAGGCAACGCTACCAGTTGTGCGGGCGTGGCCGTCGGATCAGCATCATCTTCGGGTTGGTCCAGGATAGCCTTAGGGTTTGGCTGGGTCGCTCTGTAAATACTTAGGGGTAGAGTGGGAATTAGAATTACGATAAGTAGGGGGAGACACCCACCTCCTAAACCATCTCAGTCATTTTGCTCTTTCACTCCTAGGGTTTCCTGCTCTCCCATTCCCTGCTGTAGCGAACTGAGATCCACAGAGAAGAGAACCATACCTCTGTGTCCGTGAGATTTTGAGGAAGTGAGACCGTAATCTCACTATTGTAGCGTGTGGTAGCCACACGGTTGCAAATTTGTGGTTGTGATTCGCGTTTTGTTCGTATTCTTCGCAGATTGCTTTTCTCCACGTTTTTCCCGTTGATCGATCTCTCTACTCGGTGCGTCTTTTGCAAATCCGTTTGAACTGAGTTGTTCTAGATCGTGAGGCACTTCTTTCCATCGAAGGAAATCATCTCTAACCTCACGAGCTAGTAGATCGGTCGATTTTCGTTTTTGGATCAAGTTTTGCTCCTTTGTCTCGAATTCTTCCAATTCACCGATTTGGAGTTAGGTTCGAGCCATGATTCCTTTAGGATAGCTCACTAACCTCCTTGGAACTCCTCATACCAAGTCTAAGTCCTAGTGCTTTTGATTTGGAGGAGATCGGGTGATTTTCGCGGAAGAATAGCTCTGGTCTAGGAGCATCGGATGCTGGTGTCGGGACCATCGGACGCTGATTCATACTAGCGGACGCGTCCGTTGCCACATGTCATCTGACAGTGAGTTTTAAGGAGCATCGGACGCTGACCATCGGAGCGTCCGTTGCCATCGGACGCGCCGAGGGTCTAGCATCGGAAGCTAGGGTTTCACTGTAGCAGCATCCAATGCCAGTCCAGTAAGGTTTCAGAGAGGTTCTGTTTGCATCGGACGCGTCCGGTGCTGAGCCATCGGACGCAGGCCAGCGTTCGATGCGACTGTTTTTGCACAGTTTCATCCATGGTTTGTTCGGCCGTTGTCAGTTTTGATTTTTGGCTTTTGCGTTGGGTTTCTAGAGTTGTATAGTGTCTCGTTGTGCTTCTTGGAAGCATCCACCCTACATCTAGGGTCGTGGACACTTGCAAGCTCTTGGTTTGCTCTTGGGGTTGATTCTCGGGACAGTGGCAACAAGTTTGCTGTAGGAAATTTTGTAGCTCCCATTCACCCCCCCCCCCTCTGGTCACTTTCTGGTAGCACTCTCGGTCCTTCAAAAGCAGATTAAGGCCATCACCAGCATGAAGCCTCCAGCGTCGGTCAAGGATGTTCAGAAGCTCACCGGGTGCATGGCGGCTCTTAACAGATTTATATCAAGACTAGGAGAAAAGGGATTACCTTTCTTCAAGCTACTCAAAGCCGGGGACAAATTCTGGTGGACAGAAGAGGCTGATCAGGCTTTTGAACAGCTCAAAAGTTACCTGGCGAATCCTCCCATTTTGTCACCACCAGAACCCTGGGAGCCGATGATGTTGTACGTCGCCGCTACCACACATGTTGTTAGTACAGCAATAGTGGTGGAGCGCAAAGATGAAAAGCACATCTATAATACCCAATGACCGGTATATTATATTAGCGAAGTACTCTCCGACTCAAAGACAAGGTACCCACAGATCCAGAAGCTACTCTACGCTATACTCATCACTTCAAGGAAGCTGCGACACTATTTCGAATCCCATGAAATCACAGTTGTCACGGATTTTCCATTAGGAGAAATCCTTCACAATCGTGATGCTACAGGAAGGATATCCAAATGGGCGGTCGAGCTCGGTGCACTCAACATTAAGTTCACTCCATGAAAAGCAATCAAGTCTCAAGCACTGGCTGACTTCATCGCTGAATGGACGGAACTTCAACAAAATCAGGACAACACCGTCCCAGAACACTGGAAGATGTACTTCGACAGGTCCTTAAAACACAAAGGAGCAGGCACAGGAGTCCTACTCGTATCACCCACTGGAGAGCAGCTCAAGTATGTTCTGCAAATTATGTGGCCGGCTACCAATAATGAAGCAGAGTACGAGGCGCTACTTCACGGGCTAAAGCTAGCAGTTACATTGGGTATCAAGCGACTACTAGTCTACGGTGATTCTTCCGTGGTGATTCATCAAGTCAACAAGGATTGGGACTGCACCAAGGAAACAATGGATGCCTATTACGCCAATGTCCGCAAACTAGAGAAAAAATTCTCAGGCCTGGAGCTCATTCATATTACCCGGGATCTCAATGTCGCTGCCGATGTGTTAGCCAAATTGGGATCCGAAAGAGCATTTGTTCCGAGCGGCATCTTCGTTCATGAGCTATCCAAACCTTCTATTCAACAGGCGGAAGAACCCAACTCAGCACCATCCATGCAGATTCTAACTTTATCACCCGACTGGACTAAAGTCTTTATTGACTACCTCGAAGAGCACAAGTTGCCGGGTGACAAAGCTTCAGCAGAGCAAGTTACCAGATGTAGCAAGAACTATGTCTTAGTCGGGGATAAGTTATATCGACGTGGAACCTCGTCAGGAGTTCTACTAAAGTGTGTTTCCCCAGAAGAAGGCAACGAAATATTAAGCGAAGTCCACTCTGGGTGCTGTGGCAACCATGCAGCCTCGAGGACGTTAGTCGGAAAGATCTTCAGATCCGGGTACTATTGGCCCTCTGCTCTGAAAGACGCAGAAGACTTAGTCCGCCGATGCCAGTCATGTTAGTTCTTCGCCAAACAGCAACATGTTCCAGTGCATGAGTTAATCTGCATTCCACCATCATGGCCCTTCTCGTGTTGGGGACTCGACATGGTGGGTCCTCTGAAGCGCGCCCCGGGTGGTTTCGAGTACATCTACGTGGCGATTGACAAGTTTACCAAATGGATCGAGTATATGCCATTGGTGAAATTCAGTGCAGCAAAATCAGTACAATTCATGCAGAATATCTTCTACCGCTTCGGCATGCCTCACAGAATCATCACTGATCTCGGCTCTCCCTTCACGGCAATTGAGTTCAAATCATGGGCCAGCGACTGTGGAGTAAAAATCAACAACGCCTCAGTAGCTCACCCTCAGTCAAATGGCCAGGTTGAACAAGCAAACGCTCTCATATTAGCCGTGTTAAAACCGAGACTCTTTGATCTCCTAAAGGATCACGGCAGAAAGTGGGTCGAAGAGTGACCCAAGGTAGTCTGGGGGCTGTGCACACAACGGAGCAGAGCCACAGGATAGATTCCCTTCTTCCTGGTCTACGACACAGAGGCAATTCTTCCTGCAGACTTGATCTGGAACTCGCCACGGGTAGAACAGTACAATGAAGGTGAAGCTGATAACACTCGGCGACTAGAAGTCAACAGTCTTGAAGAAGCCAGGACAGCCGCATTGTTTCAGTCAGCAAGATATCTCCAAGGATTAAGACGCTACTACGACAAGAATGTCCATCACCGCACCTTTCGGGAGGGCGACTTAGTCCTAAAGAAGATTCAAAATACAGCTGGACGCCACAAACTTCAGAGTCCATGGGAAGGACCCTACATAGTCTCCAAAGTAACAAGACCCGGGTCGTTCGAGCTAGTCACTGAAGATGGCTCTCAATTGCCAAATTCATGGAATATTGAGCACTTGAAGAAATTCTATCCCTAAGGACTATGCTACAGGCGCAACTCCGAACAACATGTACTTATCCATTCATATCAATAAAGAGTCGGATTTCATCAGAAGTACCATATGCTCTTTCTCTCTTTATTACGACTATTTAGTTGGATAAAGCCGTGTTTACCACCGATTAATGAATAATATTACTCGGATGGACTCAACTTGGTTTAGAGGCAACCAAATTTGAGTTACGAGCCACGAGCTCAATACAACTCACCCGATAGTATGGCTTAAAAACCGGCTATCAACCTATAGAGAATATGGTATCTAAAAAATAGATATCGGTTCCTATAAGGTACAACAAGGGGAGTATTACTCACCCTTCTGGACAGAGGTCCAAATAAACCCCAAGAGGATGTGATTCACCCTAAAGGAACCAAGGGAATGGTCCTTAAAGAGGTGCCTAATCAACAATATCCCTTGGAACAAAGTACTAAGAGTAGTACTCGGGCAGACTAAGTTCTCTAAGAAGTCGCGGAAGACTACAAGAGAAACCTAAGTCATATGACCCAACTCACGGTACTAAGGAGTACCCAGATAGACTCGTCTATTAAGACGTCTAGTCATAACATCCAACAAATAAGACCTATTGATAAGAAATCTCTTGCAATACTGAGTCAAAAATAAAGAGCGCAAGATCTGACGAAGTTTTAAAGTAACATATACTTTATTTCTTCAAAACTGTTTGGTTACAGGGTAAGACTGATTACTCTACAACCTAATCTACAAGATCCAGCATCTGGGAGTACTCCTCGGCGACGGCCTTCACCTCTTCCTGCATCGCCACATGGTCTTCTCCGGATTTGCCCTCAGGAAGGCTCATGATGGAGGAAAGGTCGAAGCTCAGAAGATGGAGGCGTAGAGTTGCCAGGAGACTGCTGACCACCGAAGTTGCCATGTCCTTGATGTACTGGGTAAGGCGCCCAGGAGCAGCCTTAGCCCAGTCAATCAGGGTCTCTTCGACTCCTTCGGGGCGAGGCACCAAGTCAAGCACCGGCTCGATGGCTTCTTCGAGTGCCTTCAGAGCTTCCCGCGACTCCTTCGTCGATTTGAGTGCCTGCAGAAGGTCCCGGTCAGCATCTTCACGGATGGATTTTGCTTCGCGGAGAGTATTTTGAGCGTCAGCAAATACCTCTTCCAGCTCATCCGACTTTCGGTTGAAGGCTGTCTGCCACTCCGCCGCAAGTTTCTTTGCCTCTGCAAGAAGCACAGTACACAACAAACTGAGTACCAAGACTTCAGAAGAATAAAAGCAGAGACTACCAAGACTGACTAACCTGTCAGATGCTTCTTGGAAGACTTAACGACTTCCTTGTATTTATGCTCGATGGCGCCGTGCTTGCCAATAAGATCGATCTCCCATTGATGGGATGCATCTCGCTACTCGGCAGTCTTCTTTAGCTTGCCTTCAAGCTCGTTGATGCAGTTCTGAAGGACTTGGGTTGCCACTTTCTGGCTGATTTGCTCCTGAGCAATATATTCCTTCAAAGCCTGATTCTCGGTAGAAAGCTCCTAGCGGATCCGAGTGATCTGCTCAGAAACTTTCACCTCGAATCCCTGCGCAAGAAGAGTTTAGTACTTGGAAACAAGAATACATGAGAGAAAGGGGTTATTGTTGGTAGTTCTTAACTTCACTAAAGATAGAGCTAGGCAACTATCCCCGGTAACGGCCCAGAAATGCTTATAGTAAGTCCAGTCACTATACCTAAAGGAGTGAAGCTAAAGCAGCTATCTACAAATGTCAAATGGGGTTGTCAATCCTGACACTAGTAGGAGCTAGCTAGAGAGATTGTAATCTACCTAGAGGAGATTCTGCAAGCACACAGAACTATCGTAGTAGCACTTTGCCTGGGAGTACCAGGTGTCGATTTATTTGATCCCAAAGGAAGGCTAGGGTGGTGTATGAGTCGAGTCAAGGAGGGGATGAGAGTCGAAGAATAAGAAAGGGAAAAGGAGAGAAGAGAAGAGAGGAGATGAAAGGCTAGAAAGAATTTATGAGTGGATAGGTAAGGATGAATGGAATGGTTAAGGTAAGGTGGATAGACAGGTAGATAGGGGGAATAAGATAACTAAGGATAACTAATATAACTAACTAATATAAATAACTACGAAGCAAGTTAGGCAAATGCCAAATAAGCAACCAAGTTAAGTAAAGTTTTATTCCTATCTTGTCAAGTACCGAGGCGTACTAGCCTTTACCACTAACTTAGGTTGAACGCTAGCACAACGAGCCTTACTGTTAAACTGTGCCAACTACGTGGTGGAATTCAAGGCGCACAGGGCTGTCACCACCTGCTTGCTACCACAGCTATCCGGGGGTCCAGCCGTATCTGAAGGTAAGTCTATAACTAAGCACCATGCCTAATTATATTCTAACTATCTATATCCTGGCCTAGAATAGAGACACCCTTGCGGACGACAGAGCAAATACTTGACTTAATAAGATAAACACTAAACTAACTAAGCAACCTATTGGCAAAGATCAAACACTAAGCACACTAGAGATTAACTACTATGGCTAAGTGAATTGAAATGTAGGATAACTAGGATAAAGTAATACTCTCTTGTTGGTTCATCTTCTCACAGCTGTCCAGCTTCTTTGCCAGCAGGTCCATCTTGGCCACGATCATGTCGGCCTCCTTAAGGGAATGCATACCTCGCTTACGGGGCTGCAGTCTCTCGTCATTCCATCCTTGGTTCGACACCATCTTCTCTATGAGAGCCTTAGCATCTGCAACATTCAGAGAAAAGAATGCACCACCGGCGGCGGCATCCAAATGGCTTCTAGAGAGTGGGGTTAGGCCATGGTAGAAGTTCTGGATTAATAGCCAGTCCTCCATACCATGGTGCGGACAAGCAGCGACATACTCTTGCAATCTCTCCCAAGCCTCGGGAATAAATTCCTCGGCTTGTTGCGTAAAGCTGGAGATTTTGTTGCAAAGAGCATTCGTCTTGCCCATAGGAAAGAATTTGGCAAGAAAAGCATTGGAACACTTGTCCCATGTGTCTACAGCGTTGCGATCGGTATAGAACCATTGCTTCGCTTTTCCTAGCAAAGAAAAAGGAAAGAGACGAAGACGGATGGCTTCTTGGGTTATCCCCTTAATGGTGAAGGTGCCGCAAATCTCCAAAATTGTTGGAGGTGAGCATTGGCATCCTCATGACCTTTGCCACAGAACGGGCTAGCTTGGACCATCGTGATCAGAGCCGGTTTCAACTCAAAATTGAGGTTGGCATCGATCACATTTGGTCCTATTGCTACATTAGCGGCAGAAGGAGCAGAAAACTCATGAATGGTCTTGTTGGCCATCGTGAAGATAGAACGAGATAAGAAAGAAAGAAGTTGAAGAAGATGATGGAAAAAGATAAGAAGAGTTAAGGAAAGAAAGAATGGGGTAAGATGGGATTCGCTAAGCGGGAGCTTAAGCGAAGATAAATTCGACACGGACTCAACCGATACACCGATTGCCTTCCCCGGCAACGGCGCCATAAATGCTTGTTGGTAGTTCTTAGCTTCACTAAAGATAGTGCTAGGCAACTATCCCCGGTAACGGACCAGGAATGCTTGTTGGCACTTGCTAACGTTGTTACTAGGAGTAGACTATGGAGTCTATCCCCGGCAATGGCGTCAGAAATGCTTGAAGCAAGACCGGTCACTATACCTGAAGGAGTGGAGCTAAAGCAGCTATCTACTAATGCCAAGCGGGGTTGTCAATCCCAACACTAGTAGGAGCTAGCTAGAGAGAATGCAATCTACCAGGAGGAGATTCTGCAAGCGCACAGAACTATCGTAGTAGCACTTCGCCTGGGAGTACCAGGTGTCGATTTATTTGATCCCAAGGGAAGGCTAGGGTGGTGAATGAGTTGAGCCAAGGAGGGGATGAGAGTCGAAGAAAAGAGAAAAGGAAAAGGGGAGAAGGGAAGATGAAAGGCTAGAAAGAATATATGGGTGGATAGGTAAGGATGAAATGGATGGCTAAGGTAAGGTGGATAACTAGATAGATAGAGGGTATAAGATAACTAAGATAACTAACTAACTACTACTAACTACCAACTACTCCTAGATAACTACAAAGCAAGATAACTACGAAGCGAGATGGTTACGAAGCAGGGCAGGCAAAACACAATAAAGCAACTAAGTTGAGAATAGCTTTATTCCTATCTTGTCAAGTATCGAGGCGTACTAGCCTTTACCACTTACTTAGGTTGAACGCTAGCACAACGAGCCTTACTGTTAAACTGTGCCAACTACGTGGTGGAATTCAAGGCGCACAGGGCTGTCACCACCTGCTTGCTACCACAGCTATCCGGGGGTCTAGCCGTATCTGAAGGTAAGTCTATAACTAAGCACCATGCCTAATTATATTCTAACTATCTATATCCTGGCCTAGAATAGAGACACCCTTGCGGACGACAGAGCAAATACTTGACTTAATAAGATAAACACTAAACTAACTAAGCAACCTATTGGCAAAGATCAAACACTAAGCACACTAGAGATTAACTACTATGGCTAAGTGAATTGAAATGTAGGATAACTAGGTACTGAAGCAATCAATCAAGTATACTAATCAATACTAGCAAGTAGAATAAAGTAATACTTGAAATGATGAACTAGAATATAGTAAAGTGCTTGAGTTACAAGAGCAAAACCGGAACCGGATATGAAGGAAGACTCTTCCCAACTCTAGAACCGATCACTCGCACGCTTCTACTCTTGAGCTAAGCCTTGAGCAGCGCTTCCGCAAGGGCAATGAGGCAAGGATGCCTTGCTCTACTAGCTACCTACTTGCCTAAGCTTGGTTAAATCCTAAGCTATTAGCTCTCTAGCTTTAGCCTTGCTTTCTTCTTTTCTTCTTCCTTGCTTGAAGTGAAGTGATGCCTCCAGGGGGTATTTATAGCCCAAGTGAGTGAGGGGGGGTACTTATAGGGGGTAGCCAACTGACCTAGGGCAAACCCTAGTGGCAGGCGCCAGCCCTAGGTGGCGGCCGCCACCCCCCTGGCCCTTGGATGCACTGTCATTGATCCTACGGTCTCCAAGGACTCCTCCAAGGCGGTTCCAAGGTCGGTTGCATGTCCAAATAACTGTCACATGGGCAATTAGGTCATGATCCACGCCACTCCCCTCCTGAGCCCTCCAATGCCACCGACCTAGTGACCAAGGGCTGAGATTTGGCCCTGGGGTGGTCACACGGATCAGTGATGCGGCAGGGGGAGTTTGGGCCTCTCCATGGTGGCGGGCACCACCTAGGTGTGGCGGGCGCCACCCCACTAGGGCCCAAATGGGCCCTAGTGAGTGGGCTCGGCCCCTGGTGGTTCCATTCTCCAAATTTGGTCCAAATCCTGCATTCAAATAAAAATCTATGGACATGTGGAATTTGGTTAGCTTGAAACCTATTTGACTACATTTCATGCCTTTTTGGTGAATTTTTGGGTAAAATGTTGATGGTAAAACAAGTGTTTAAGGACCATCAACAGTTATCAAGACGTTACCTCAACGAACTCCTTCAACACCAAAGCCGGCGACATCACTTGCTAGCTTATTTCCTTCAGCTGGACAAGGTCTGGGGTGTATCCGACTACCTCCAGCCTTGTACCTTGGCGAGAGGAACCAGACGCTTCACTGGAGTCCTTCTGAAAGAGAGTGGCGGCCACCGGATGGACGTCCGCTTGCATCATCTCCAGCGAGGGCTCGCCAGGCTATCGGGTTCGAAAGAACCACGCGTTCATCACCTGGTCAAGCTCTAGCTGGGCAGGAGTACGGAAAATAGAAGATGTGACACCAACCTAAGATAAGGAAGAAGCACCCACCTGAGGATCCTCTGCGGGCAGGATTGGGGAGGAGGAGGGGCCCGTCTCGGGAGTCACCTGGCTACTAGCTGGAGCGACGCTTGTTTCCACCTGCTGCAGCTCTGCCTCCTTCACTTGTTCCGCCTCGGGTTCCTTTGGCGGCTCCGACTCTTTCGGTGGCTCCACCTCGGGTTCCTTTGGCAGCTCCGACTCCGATGCCTTCGGGAGCTCCGACTCCTTTGCCTTCTCAGCCTTCGTCGTGTCAACCGGCGGTGGCTGGGTAGTCTTTGCAGTTCTGGTACAACAGAGAACTTTTTAAGGATATGATAAAGATGAAGACTTCTACCAAGGTTACAAAGGGGAAGACTTACCTAAGCTTCAAAGCTCCGAGTAACTTGAAGCTCCGCTTCTTCGGCTGAGGTGACGGTGGGCACGTCTGCGGCGGCTGGGTAGTCTCCTTCGTGCCCCCTCCTGTGGCAGATGACCCTCGGCGAGTCCCCGTGGCTATATCAAACAAAGATATAAGGCAGGGGCTAATCAATATCAAAGCAAAAAATTACAAAGTACTCGGGTTCCCTTACCAGGAGCACCCGAGTTAAAGTGCTTATCAGCAAGTGCTTTTGATAAACGAATTTTCCGGCAAACACGGCGATTACCAGTGCGAGCCCTTTTTGGAAAAGTGGGGGTGGCTTCACGCAGAGGACTTGGAGATCGCTTCCTACTACCTCCTGCACCGGAATCTAGGATCATGACATCAGAGTCAGTAGATTCTGATTCAGATCCATGAAGACCACCTAGGGGGTCCGAGCTGGCGGGGAGATCCTCCTCTCGAATGGGTCCTCCATGAATTATTCCCCTACCTTCTTCGTCCGCTGGGGGCAGTGGAGGGCAGTCGTTCTTGTTCCACCCTTGACTCTGCTTCACAAGAGAAGATGAGTACACAATAACAAGAAGTCGGACAAGACTCTAAAGATGAGTATTATCAAGACTCTAACCTCACACGGTGGGTTGATGGCGCTAAAAGCAGTCATCATCGGGAGGAGAAGGTCCCGGCTCTTCAACAGTCAGTTCATCCTCCTCAGAATCTCTTGGTTGGATAGAGGCTCGGCTGTGTGCCAACTTGGATCTTTCACGCCCAAGTACTGCGAATACATGGGTGTATGCCGAGTCTCGAGTGATGAGTGATTGTCAACGGGTTTGATCACAGGTTCTTTGGCTTGTGTTGTGCAGGTGTCGAGCACGGAGACAGTAATCGAGGGCAAGGTGAAGGTCAAGTAGAGACGTGCCGTGCCGACGGACCGGGAGCGGTGAAGGGCGGACATGAGGCTTGGACTGAGGGACCGGTGGCCTGAGGATCAGCTGTGGTGGCTGACAGCCTGGGATAGCGACGAGCGAAGACTTGCGGGACATGGTGTTGCTCGGGTCGAGGACCTGGGGACACGTGTCGGTGGACGTGGTGCATGGGCGGTGCATCCCCTCTACAGGGTTTGGTGGTTGAGCCACAGAAAAACCACCGGGTGGACGGTTTCCAGGTTTGGGCCTCAAAACCTGGGTGCTGCAGGTTTGCCGAGTTTGGGCCACAAAACTCGGGCTGAGGACGGTTTCCAGGTTTGGGCCTCAAAACCTAGGCGTTGCGGGTTTCTGAGTTTGCACCACAAAACTCAGGCGATGGGCGGCTGGTTTCCCGGTTTGGGCCACCAAACTGGGGGATGGACTTGAAGGCCTGGTTTCCCGGTTTCGGCCACAAAACCGGGGGTGCGGTGTCCGGGAAAAGGACAAGCGGAGCGAGGGCGGCACGTGGCGGCAATCGGTGAGGTTGCGTCGAGGCAACGCTACCAGTTGTGCGGGCGTGGTCGTCGGATCACAGCTATCTTCGAGTTGGTCCAAAATAACCCTAGGGTTTAGCTGGTTCGCTCTGTAATTAGTGAGGTGTAGAGTAGGAATTAGAATTAGGATAAGTAGAGGGAGACACCCTCCTCCCATTTCATCTCAGTCATTTGCTATTTTCCACCTAGGGTTTCCTGCTCTCCCACATCCCTGCTGTAGCGAACTGAGATCCACAGAGAAGACAATCATACCTCTGTGCCCGTGATATTTTGAGGAAGTGAGACCGTAATCTCACTATTGTAGGGTGTGGTAGCCACATGACTGCAAATTTGTGGTTGTGATTCGCGTTTTGTTTGTGTTCTTCGCGGGTTGCTTTTCTCCACGTTTTCCCGGTGATCGATCTCTTTGCTCGGTGCGTCTTTTGCAAATCCGTTTGAACTGAGTTGTTCTCGATCGTGAGGCACTTCTTTCCACCGAAGGAAATCACCTCTAACCTCACGAGCTAGTAGATCGGTCGATTTTTGTTTCGGATCACGTTTTGTCTCTCTTGCACCAAATTCTTCCAATTCACCGATTTGGAGTTAGGTTCGAGCCATGATCTCTTTGGGATAGCTCACTAACCTCCTTGGAACTCCTCATACCAAGTCTAAGCCTTAGTGCTTTTGATTCGGAGGAGATCGGGTTGAATTCGCGGAAGAACAGTGCTGTTTCATGACCATCAAACGCTCGGCTCGGGACCATCGGACGCTGGTTCATACCATCGGACGCGTCCGGTGCCACGTGTCATCTGACAGTGTTTTTAAAGGAGCATCGGACGCTGACCATCGGAGCGTCCGTTGCCATCGGACGCGCTGGGGGTTGAGCATCGGACGCTAGGGTTTCACTGTAGCAGCATCCGATGCCAGTCCAGTAAGGTTCCAATGAGGATCATTTTGCATCGGACGCGTCCGGTGCCAGGCCATCGGACGCTGCAGTGCGTTGGATTTCCGACCTTGTGCTCTACAGAAATCGAGCTTCCCGCTTTGCAAAATAGCCTGAATCCCCCTCGCGTTGCTCGGGGGAGGTTGAGGTTACCCAAAGCCCATCCTGTCACTAGTTGACTTGCGCGAACTTGGGTAAGGAAATTTTTGTGGTGTCCCGCTGTGTTCCTAGGGAACATCCACCCATTCTCTTGGGTCGTGGACATCACGCACATCGGTTTTGCTCTAGGGGTTGATTTTCTGGGACAGAGGCTATTAGTTTCTGAAAATAAATTTAAAGCTCCCATTCACCCCCCCTCTGGTCGCTTTCTGGTAGCACTCTCGGTCCTTCAATTGGTATCGGAGCAGGTTAAGGATCTTTCACCTTAGCCGGTTCCAGATCCACAAAAGGCGACATGGATCGCGGCGTGGGCAAACCGCCATTTTTCGATGGGACGAACTATGCGTATTGGAAGATACGCATGTCGGCCTATCTCTAAAGCATGGGCTCTTCTGTTTGGGAGATTTGCAACAAGGACGATTAAGTTGTCTTGGCTGCTCGTGTTACTCAGCATCAGATGGATGAGCACGATGCCAATAGCCGAGCATGTAACGCTCTTTTCTCCTATTTGAGCATGTCCGAATTTGATCGCGTTTCTCACCTCCCCACAGCTCGTGAGATTTGGGCGACCCTCATGCGCTTCCATGAGGGAACCACTCAAGTCAAATCCCGTCTCTACGAGTTGCACAAGTGAGAGTATGAGAACTTTAGACATATGCCTGGCGAGAGCATAGAGAGTTTATTTGCTCGCTTTCAGGTTATTGTCAACAAGATGAGAGCGAACAAGGAGCTGTTGCCTTTCGACGATCATGAGAGGACTTTGAAGCTTTTGCATACTCTCGATCGGTCGGTGTAGGACTCAAAGGTCCAGGCGATCATCAAATCGTCTAACTATGAGACCCTCACTTGTGACGAGCTCTTTAGTAAGCTCAAGTCTAGTGAGATTGATGCCATGTCAAGGGCTTCTTATGAAAATCCTTCTGGCCCGACTATGGCTTTGGTTTCTGGCTCTTCTACTAACCCCTCTGGAGGATTTGCACTTTCTTCTCTACTTTCTGTCACAGAGGAGCAGCTGGAGTCTTTGGGGGATGACGAGTTGGCTTTGCTTGCCAACCGGTTCTCGCGGTTTTACAACAACCGCATGAACCGTCGCCGCGGAGGTGGACGCTCAGGATGTTTTGAGTGCGGCGACCCCGACCACTTCATCGCCAACTGTCCCAAGAAGAACAAGCAATCTGGGAAGGGTGATCATGGGCACAAGTATGACTCAGGGAAGCGCAAGGAGAAGTACGTCCCCGTGAAGCCAAAGTGGAAGGGCGGCTTCAACAAGGAGTACATCAAGAAGAAGTACTTGGAGAAGGCCCAGGCTGAGCAGCGTGCGTGATTTGCCACGCTCAATGACGTCGACGACTCGGATGACGACTCCGCATGCTCGAGCGATGACGAGTCTGAGAAGAGGAAGAGGATCGAGGACAAGCTGAACGGCCTCTGCTTCTTCGCCGACGACGAGGACTTCTGCACCATGGCCCTTGGTGATGAGGTCGATGGCAAGCTGGAGGACATCCCTCAGGACGACGACGATGACTCCTCGCTGGTATCACAAACTCCCGAGGAACTCTCTGCCGAAGTAGATAAGCTTACTGCCGCCTTGCTTAGCCAGGATAAGTTGCTTAGGCGTGCAGCTAGAGAGCGCAAGGAGTTTAGGCAGAAGTGGGAGGACACGGTGAAGGAGCTTGAGTTTGCTAGGTCCACCGTGGTCATTTTTGAGGAGGGTGAGTGTGAGATGTGCACCAAGCACATGACTGATCTTCTCACCTTGAGGAGTAAGTATGCTGCTTTGGTTGGAGAGGTGGATGAGCTCCGGGCTAGACCCGTGTTGTTGGGTGCATGCAAGTCTTGTGCTGGCTTGCAAACCGAGTTGGCAAAGAAGAATGCAAAGATTGAGTCTCTTGAGAAGGCTAGCTCGGGTAGCACTTGTGTGGCTAGGTGTGCTCTGTGTGAGGGTTTGGAGATGGAGATTGCTAATGTGAAGCATGGCAAGATGCAAACCGAGGAGGAAAACACATATCTTCTGACCATCTTGTCATGGGTGTCTTGCAATGAGCTGCAGCTTGGGATGATGATCGCACAGTTTAAGCGTGCTGCGGGAGGTCCAGGTGTTGGTTTTGCTCAGGGTGTCGATATCTCTGCTTTTGGGAAGATTGGGGAGTCGAGTGGTCTGAACCCAAGTGAGAATCCCAACTCCACCACTATTCCTAAACTTACCAAGCTTCCACCCAAAGAGACTCTCAAGCCTAACACCAAGGATGGAGTGTTTGATGAACCTCCAAGAGCTCCACCCAAGAAACAGCAATTGGCTCCCAAACCAAACCACCTCAAGAACAAGCTAGACACAATGCCACCTATCCAGGAGGAGCTTATGCCACAGAAGGGCAAAGTGATCCACACCCACTACTGTGAGTACCAACAACCCCCTATGAGAGCGGTGAGGTACCATTGTGAGCACTGTGGGAGAGATGGTCACTTGAGTGAGTTTTGCTTTCGGCGCAAGAGAGAGGAGCGTCGTTCAAGGGAGATGAACAATGCGGACATGTACCATCCTTTCCATGATGTACATGTGCCGAATGTTCAGAGGAGAGCTACTAGGCCTAGAGGTGCAGTGCCTCAAGGTCCTAGGCGTCAGGGAGGTGTTGCCCAACGGGGTCCTGACTTTGAAGGATACGGACCCCGTGGCGGTGGCTTTGTTGAGCGTTTCCCTCCACCGCGTTTTGAGTATTGCGATGGACGCTTTTTCCTTAGCGGACCACGTTTTCCTGTGTGTAGTGATCGCTTTCCCCGTAGGTGTGCTAGGAATGGTTTTTATACTGACCGTTCTTTTGAGCAGCCGGCCCAACACTGGTACTCTTCCTACTTCACTAACCCCAGTGTTGGACCGTATGCTCACCCTATGTCTTTTTATTGATGTAGGTAAAATGATTGGAGGACATTTGGTTGGTGGATTCCGGTTGCTCGAGGCACATGACCAGAAATGCCAAGTGGTTCTCCAGTCTTAGTCCTATTGCCGGAAAGGAATTTATCACCTTCGGCGACAATAGCAAAGGTAAAGTGTTGTCTCGTGGGTCGGTGCGAGTAAATGAGCACTTTGTGTTGCGTGATGTTGCTCTTGTTTCTAACTTGCATTTTAACCTTCTTTCTGTTTCGCAACTTTTTGATGATGACTACGAGATTCGTTTTAAACCGAATCTCAGTTGTATCTTAGATCCTCAGGGCAATCTTGTATGTTTGATTTCGCCCTTTGGGAAAGTCTTTCGTGTGAATTTCTCAGAGTCGTTTGGATTTTCTCGTTGTCTTGTGGCTGGTCCTTCCTCCTCTGATCTTTGGAAGTGGCATAGGAGACTGGGACACCTGAGCTTCGACTTGCTTGCAAGGCTTAGCTCACTTGGCCTAATCCGAGGATTGCCCAAGTTGTCCATGGAGAAGGACCTTGTTTGCCATTCTTGTAGACATGGGAAGATGGTTGCCGCTCCCCATCATCCAGTGACTCAAGTCATGACTTCGCACCCTGGAGAGCTTTTACACATGGACCTTGTTGGTCCGGCTCGGGTGAGCTCAGTTGGGGGAAAGTGGTACTTGCTTGTTGTTGTCGACGATTTTTTGAGATATTCGTGGGTCTTCTTTTTGTCTGAGAAGACTGAGACTTTCTCTTTTGCTCACAATCTAATTTTGCGTCTTCAGAACGAGTTCCCTATGAACTCGATGCGAGCTATTCGTAGTGATAATGGTTCCGAATTCAAGAATTCGGATTTTGAGAAGTTTTGTGACTCTTTGGGTTTGGAGCATCAGTTTTCTTCCCCCTACACACCGCCACAAAATGGTGTTGTAGAGAGGAAGAATCGGACCCTTGTAGAGATGGCCAGGATGATGCTCGATGAGCATAGGACTCCTAGGCGATATTGGGCCGAGGCTATGAACACTGCATGCTATATTTCCAATCGCATTTTTCTCCGAGCTTTCTTGAAAAAGACTTCTTATGAGTTGCATTTTGGTAGACAGCCTAAAGTGAATTACTTTAGAGTTTTCGGTTGCCACTGTTTTATATTGAAGAAAGGCAACCTGGACAAATTTGAGTCTCGTTCTTCTGACGGTGTATTTTTGGGTTATGGCACTCACACTCGAGCTTATCATGTACTTAACCTTGATACTAACCGAGTCATGGAGACATCTGATGTCACCTTCGATGAGACCATGGTTTGTCCTTCTTCTCGTTTTGAGCGTGCAGGTGATCATGAGATTGGTGAGCCTCTTTTCGATGATGAGGACGAGGATGCTGAAGGCATGGGTGACCCAGCATCGTCTCCACCTATTGTGCCACAGAGAGAGGCTTCTACTACGACTCACGGCCCCGACACTTCTTCCTCATGGGGGCCGTGGGATCCGCCACCCCGAGCGGTACCTTTTGTATCCGGGGAGGCACCAGCTGCTGTTGAGGGGGAGATCACTTCGGCTCGGGAGGCGCCACGACACATCCAGCGCCAACACCCTCCTCAGCAGATGATCGATAGCATTGATGAACGTGTCACTCTGTCCAGGTCACAAAAAATCTCTCACTTTGCTCATTCTGCATTTGTTGCTGATTTTGAACCCCGAGATGTTGGACACGCTTTGATGGATCCGGATTGGGTCAATGCCATGCATGAGGAGTTAGAAAATTTTGAGAGAAATCGGGTTTGGGTTTTAGTTCCACCTCCTCCAGACTGTAATCCTATTGGGACAAAATGGGTTTTCAAAAACAAACAAGGAGAGGATGGCCACATTGTGAGAAACAAAGCTAGACTTGTGGCCAAGGGTTATAGTCAGAAGGAGGGGATAGACTATGAGGAGACTTTTGCTCCTGTAGCTCGATTGGAGGCTATTAGGATACTCTTGGCTTTTGCTGCATCCAAAGGTTTCAAACTTTTTCAAATGGATGTCAAGAGTGCCTTCTTAAATGGCTACATAGAAGAAGAGGTGTATGTACAGCAACCCCCCGGTTTTGAAAATCCCAAGTTTCCAAACCATGTTTTCAAACTCCACAAAGCTTTATATGGTTTGAAACAAGCCCCTAGAGCCTGGTATGATAGGTTGAAAACCTTTTTGCTTGCTAAGGGTTTTAAAATGGGATGTGTGGATAAAACGCACTTTCTCCTCAAGCAAGGCAAAGACACTCTCTTGGTCCAGATTTACGTGGATGATATCATTTTCGGTGGTTTTTCTCACGCTTTGGTTGCCAAGTTTGCAGATTTAATGAGCAGGGAGTTCGAGATGAGTATGATGGACGAGCTGACTTTCTTTCTCGGATTGCAAATTAAGCCATCCCGAGAAGGGACGTTTGTGCACCAGGGCAAGTACACCAAGGACTTGCTGAAGAGGTTCGATATGGGTGAGGCCAAGCCTCTTCCAACACCCATGTCGACCACGATGGCCCTGGATGCGGACAAGGATGGAGAAGCTGTGGACCAGAAGGAGTACCGAAGCATGATTGGGTCACTACTCTACCTGACGGCGACACGCCCGGACATCCAGTTCGCGGTGTGCCTGTGCGCACGCTTTCAGGCGTCGCTGCGCACTTCTCATCGTTAGGCAGTGCAGCGCATTTTCAGGTACCTTCGTTTCACACCTGAGTTTGGGATTTGGTATTCAGCTTCCTCCACCCTCTCCCTTTGCGGTTATTCCGATGCCAATTTTGCTGGTTGCCGACTCGAGCGCAAGTCCACCTCTGGGACTTGCCAGTTTATTGGTTCTTCTCTTGTATCGTGGTCTTCTCGCAAGCAGTCTAGTGTCGCTCAGTCTACCATAGAGGCTGAATATATTGCTACGGCTAGCTGCTATTCCCAATTGCTTTGGATGATGGCCACTTTGCGTGATTTTGGTCTGAGCTTTTCTCGCGTTCCTTTGCTTTGTGATAGCACGAGTGCTATTAGCGTTGCTAAGAACCCCGTGCTTCACTCGAAGACCAAACACATTGATGTGCTTTTTATTTTCTGTGAGACCACCATGAGAAGGGTGATATCGACCTTCGCCATGTCGATACTCATCATCAGTTGGTCGATATTTTCACCAAGCCTTTGGACGAATCAACCTTTAATCGGTTGAGGGGTGAGCTTGGTGTGTGTTTCCCCTTTTAGATGGGGGAAACATTTTAGTTCTTGTATCATAGACTGACTATTTTTCGTTTGTCTTTGTTTTCGTTTCCTTTTAGTTTAGTCCTTTGCATTTCAGCATACGCTTTTACATTTTGATCTTCATGTATATAATCTTTAGAATGTGACTATGCTCTATGTAGTATGCTCCGATGCTTATGATGATGCTTGTAGCTTATGCTCTTTCTGATCACTGATACATGTTGTGAGCTAAGCTATTTTTCAATGGTGAACCTGCTTAATGTACATAAAATTTGAAAACCTTCACCATTGAGATATGCAACTAGCATGTGTAGGATGTGTTGAGTTCACTCGTGCTTTTCATATATGCTAGGTTGCTATGTCTCTAGTTCTGAGTCATTCACTTGCTTGGTATGTTCATATCCTGTTTAAAATATGAACCAAGTTTTAGTGAATTGAAAAGATCGAGATGGGATTGCTTGTCAACACATCACGGTATCGAGACTGTTTCTCATTGCACATTGAGTTAAACTTGAGCCGTGTAGTGTATGACCGAAACTGATGCCTTAAGCTTCTGATTGCATTTGCATAGGCTTCGCTCGGTTGAAAAGTTAGGCACTGACAAGCTTTCAACCTCTCGCAATCACATGCTGAATTGTAAACTTGTGTAATTTCACCGCTGCAACTCTGATTTAAAATTGAAATCACAAGTGTATACTTCATTCTATAGCATGATGATTGAACTTTGCTAGGGGTAGTTCACCTTGTATACATGTTTAGCACTTGTTCAAATTCCTGTCTATACATGTTCAGTGCTATTTTGATGGTGAATATCTTTTAGCTAAAACTGCTCACTTTACTCTCATGTTCATATTTCGTATTTAGTGATCAGTTTGAGCCTTTGCTAGCCTTTTATGGATGTTGTTGAGTCATCGGATCAGAACTGTGTAGAGCATCCTTGCAGTCTCTTGACTATATTCCTGAAGCTGCTAACTTGCATTTTGACTCATGCATTTTGGGAAGGGAAGAAATTGGCTTGTTGGCACTTTTGAT
Source organism: Coix lacryma-jobi var. lacryma-jobi (assembly GCA_009763385.1). Classification (NCBI taxonomy): domain Eukaryota; kingdom Viridiplantae; phylum Streptophyta; class Magnoliopsida; order Poales; family Poaceae; genus Coix; species Coix lacryma-jobi. The sequence continues at coordinate 18,303,864 of CM019826.1, forward strand.
GGTGTTTTCTCTAAGGGGGAGAGTTTTTACTCGATGGTGCATTCTTTTTCTTGATAAGTGCATTTTCAACTAAGGGGGAGATATATTACAAATCATGAGTACCTCCTATGTTCAACTAAGGGGAAGATACCAAGGGGGAGATATTGCAGATCATATGCTCTCTATGTTTCATAAGTTTTCAAATCTTGTGCTTTCTGAGTTGGACCAAGGGGGAGTTTTCCTAGTTGTGTGCACTATTCGAGGGGGAGTTTGCTGCTTCTTGTTGGTCGTAAGGTTTTGGTATCGAGCTTTCTCTGCTAGTTGTGTTGAGCCTCTGTGCCTCTGTCTTGAGGGACTAGCATTTGTTTTGATTTCTCAATTGGTATCTGCTAGCGGTGTTGAGCCTGTTCTACCTCTTCTTGAGGGCTAGCTTTGCTTTGCTTGGTTGAGTCGAGCCGTTGCCCATGTCTTTGGGGACCAAGTTGTCTTGCTCTTTCTACTCGACCTTCTTTGGCTTTGCTATGCTTTTGGGTCATTTGGTTGAGTTTTCTCTACTCCTTCTTTCTTCCTTCTTTCTTCTTTCCATTATGATTTGTGTGTGTAGTTGATAATGCACTCATCAAGGGGGAGATTGCGGATACATGGGTGTATGCCGAGTCTCGAGTGATTGTCAACGGGTTTGATCGCAGGTTCTTTGGCTTGTGTTGTGCAGGTGTCGAGCACGGAGACAGTGATCGAGGGCAAGGTGAAGGTCAAGTAGAGACGTGTCGTGCCGACGGACCGGGAGCGGTGAAGGGCGGACGTGAGGCTTGGACTGAGGGACTGGTGGCCTAAGGATCAGCTGTGGTAGCTGACAGCCTGGGACAGCAACGAGCGGAGACTTGCGGGACATGGTGTTGCTCGGGTCGAGGACCTGGGGACACGTGTCGATGGACGGGGTACACGGGCGGTGCATCCCCTCTACAGCTCTGGTTTGGTGGTTGAGCCACAGAAAAACCATCGGGTGGACGGTTTCCAGGTTTGGGCCTCAAAACCTGGGTGCTGCGGGTTTGCCGAGTTTGGGCCACAAAACTCGGGCTGAGGACGGTTTCCAGGTTTGGGCCTCAAAACCTGGGCGTTGCGGGTTTCTGAGTTTGCGCTAGAAAACTCAGGCGATGGGCGGCTGGTTTCCCGGTTTGGGCCACAAAACCGGGGGATGGACTTGAAGGCCTGGTTTCCCGGTTTCGGCCACAAAACCGGGGGTGCGGCGTCCGGGAAAAGGACAAGCGGAGCGAGGGCGGCACGTGGCGGCAATCGGTGAGGTTGCGTCGAGGCAACACTACCAGTTGTGCGGGCGTGGCCGTCGGATCACAGCTATCTTCGAGTTGGTCCAAAATAACCCTAGGGTTTAGCTGGTTCGCTCTGTAATTAGTGAGGGGTAGAGTAGGAATTAGAATTAGGATAAGTAGAGGGAGACACCCTCCTCCCATTTCATCTCAGTCATTTGCTGTTTTCCACCTAGGGTTTCCTGCTCTCGCACATCCCTGCTGTAGCGAACTGAGATCCACAGAGAAGACAATCATACCTCTGTTGATATGTCTCGTTGTCCCGATCTTCACGACGTAGGATCTTGAACTTGATAACTAGCTGAAGAACAGCCGGATAACTTGCTGCAAGCAGCGATAACTAGTGCAACCTGACAAATAAAACTCGAAGCCAACCACCGTCTTTAACCGGCAACCTGAATCGAGGATTCGCCCAACCACACTCTCAAAGAACCAACCAACACAACCTACAATCAATCAAGGTAAACCTTGAAGGGAGCAGGAGCACCAATTGGGAGCGGATGACACCGCCGCTTCTGTAAATCCCGCGAAGGAAATCACAAGAGCAAAGGGGAAGAGATTACACTCTCAGATTTGTTAGCACACAGCTGAACAAAGGGGTTATGTATTTCGATTATCAAAAGTCTTCGTTTGCTATGAAGCAATGACATATTTATACTAGGAACAACCCTCCTAGATAGGTATAAACACGAAATGGAAATGAAAGGGTAGAGTATGTGAACAGGCTTCCACGAAAGGGCATCTAAGTTAATCCGCGTGACTGTTGGACTTCGGAGCAGTCTTCAATGTTTTGGCAATAACTCCACCTTGGAAAGTCCAAATGATGCACCGTCAGTTGCGTTGGAAAGTTAACTTGATAAGCTTTCACACCATATGCAGCATTCACCATGAAGTTTCGTAGATTGGTACAGTTTTGCACGGCAAGTTGGACAACATGCAGTCTGTCCAGCAGCTGACCAGTATGTACTAAACCTGGTCGGCAACCAAGAGGAAAACTCCAAACTGGTCGGGGCTTATTTCATTGGAAACTAGACTTCATAAGCTTTCCAAAATGTCCTCATGGGCCTTCATAGCTTTTGTAAATCAAAAGATATGACTAATTCTTTCCGACGTTTCTGCTGGACTGGACTGGTCGGAGTGTGGAGCTTCATTGTAATCACTTCTTTGTGTGTTCTTGTCTTCCTCCTTGGTGAACCTGAGCAATAGCAATGTGCACGACTTAGGTAGTATATAATTCTCATTAATATTAAAATGAATTTCACAAAGTAGCGCGTGCACCTCTTGTTGTAGCTTCTTCGCTCGGTTACGTGTAATCGGTCCATTGAAGACTTGAGCTGGCGTAGTTTGACTCGGGGCTTGTAACATCTTGTTGGTCGGAGAGCTGGTCGGTGAGGAGCTGGTCGGTGAGGTCGATATGCTGGTCGGTGAGGTGGTCTTGGTCGGTGGGGTCATATCATCCCCCCTCCTTGAAAAGGAGTCATCCTCGACTCTAATCCATCTAAGCCCAATAATTGTGCTAGGCCAACAGGACTAGATGCTATGTTTCTTATACAATCATCTTCTTCCATTACAGCAAGGTGTTTTAATCTGTAATCATATAGACCGAGTAGTAGCTTTGTAGGTGGAAATCTAAATAATTTTGAATCAAGTTTAGCTTTCACCTTGAATGAATGCTTAGAATTATGAGCGAATGTCGATGTCCTTGGCACGGTCTTATCATTCTCCCTCCCTTCCAGAAAACTTGGCCTATGCTTTTGTTCTCCTGGAATTAGTTTTGAAAAAGGAAGCATAAATATTTCTTTGAAACGACATATCTTATTCATATTATCATGTTTCATCTTAGTGAGATGGTTCATATCAAAAGATGGAAATGAAATATTTGTGCCATTAGAAATATCCATATGATGTAAGGTATTCAAATGGTTAGATATGTACCTTTCAAACTCCATGGGTTCAAATATAGATGGAAAGACTTTGGGTGAATGAGTAGAACACAGTTGCACAAGATTTATTTCTTGCAATGAAAAACATGAATGAGGAGATAACATTGATAGTTCGAAACAACAAGCACTAAACAATATTCTTATCTCAAATAAAGAATAATATGGTTCACAAGATGTACTGTTCATTCTATTCAACTTGCATTCAGCATGCTTGTCACATGTTATGCAAAGAGCACAAGCATAAAATTTATTTTCAACATAATGTCCAATGATGTTAAAAGTAAGCTTGCAACTATATGCACTATTCAGAGATTTCATAGATGATATATCAAGAGCACATTTAAGTATTTTATTAACATCAACAAATTTATCAAGCTTGACATAGAACATACATTCAGCAGGGGATATTCTATTAAGAAATTCAGCGTGAGTAATCAGCTTCACATGGTCAACATTATTATCATATAAAGTAGCATGTATATCAATCAAAGAATAGTAACAGTGTTGCATGATTGAACAGTGGTTGTTAACTGTCAAGATTTCAGCACTTGTACGAACATGTGGATTACTCAAATCAGCACAAAGATTTTGTGTTTGGTTAATTCCAACTAAAACAAGTGGAATGTCACATTTGCTCAACAATTTGTATTGCAAATTTGTATCTAAATTATTTTTATTTTCTTTCAGATTTGGTGATGGTTCATGGACGAGTTGTATCTCTGAATTTTTACCTTCGTTGTTGTCATGGTTCAAACTTGGGGCAGCAATGAATTGGTTGTCAACATTTATTACCTCTTCACTTCGCTCGTCAAGCATGGTGGCATTTTGAGAAGCAATCTCTTCTTCATTTTCCTTGCACACCTGCACATTTTGAGAGACAACACTAGAAGTAGACTTTAATGTGTTAGTGTTAAAATTATCCTCACATACTTTGAAATAAAGCTCTCTCTCTTTGTGTGGTTTTTCCCTCACCCTCATATTATTGATGCTCTCACTCTCACGTTTAGTGGAATCACACAACTCACTTTTATTTTCACTCTCACTCAATTTGGCTATGTGGCTCTCATTCTCACATGAGTATTGATGCACAATCTCTTCAATGTCTTGTGGAGTGTCATATGAATAGGTGTCATCATTCATGATCTCTTGCAACGACATCGGGGCAGCAGTAGTTACAACCAAACAATCGTCCTTGACTTTCTCAAAAGACATTGTACTAGCATTGATATGAGTGGAATCATCTGCACAAATCTTGCCTTCAACCTGAACATTAGGTGCCACGTTGGAGCACTCAATTTCAGCACAATTGTCCAATAACTCCTCACACAATGAAGCTGATGGTACCACACATCTTTGCATTTTATTCATGCTTGGAACAACATTAGTTTGTAACTGCAGATTTGTTGGAGCATCATGATCTTCATCTTGGACAGATTTGGCACTCACACTAGGTGGCAATATAGTGTCATCTTTTATCTTAAGTTCAACACTCAAATTGACACTATGGTCAGTCTTCACATTCAGATTATCTATGCCTTCAAAATTTGAAGTGTTACCAACCTCTTGATCACATTTCAGCTCTAATTTTTCAAGTTGCAAGGAAGAATTCTGCACAGTTTTGGGACTTTTAACTTCATCACAATTGGTACTAGAACAAGGCACAAGACTTGTAGTACCTACAACACTTGTGTTCATGCATTGTGGCGATGCTTCTTGCTGACAAATTTTTAGATTTGCATGGTGTAGAACTGCAGCATGTTCCTTCAATTCCGTACTCAAAAGATCAGCCTCCAATGAAGAAATATGTTCACTTCTTTTAGCACTAGTATCAACTGAAGAAGCTTTTGGAACAGCATGTCTTCTCTTCATGCATGGAGCTGATGCTTGCTTGTATCCAATACAAGAGGACATAGTGGGCTGTTTCTTAGCACCTAAATCAGTGCATCTGATCTTGCCTTGCTGCACCTTCATAAGTTTCTTCTCCTCTTTAATTGCACAACTCAAAAGATCTTGCATGTTTCTAAAACATTTTCCTTCTATTGCAGCAACAAGGTTATCATTAAGGCCTCTCATGAAGTACTTCATTGCATTCATTTCATCAACAATATTTGCCCGATGCAAGGAAGAATATATATTATCATAATATGCTTGGATAGGTTTACTACCTTGCTTCACACTCGCCAAACGACGAAGCAAAATCAGCCCATATTTCCTTGACACAAATTCCTTTCTCATGGCTTTCTTCAAATCTTCCCAATTCTTGATGAGACGCTTATGTGGATATTGTTTCCACCAATCAAGAGCATAATCTTCAAATTCAAGTATGGCTCGAGATATCTTCTTTGTTTCTGAAAATTCTTGATCTTCAAGTTCAATCTCCATTTGTTCTTGCCAGTCAAGAAATTCCTCCGGATCAGTACTTCCATAGAATGGAAGATTGGTATACCTTCGACCTGTCATGGTTAATACATATGCAAACAACAAGCTTATATGTGGTATAGGATAATATGTGGAACTCACACAACCTCACTTCTCTTACCAACCGAAGCTCTTATGAAATCCCTGCGGGTTACAGAAAAGCAAATCGTGTGGTGGTAACAGAAAGTGATGGCGAGGCGAATACAAGAACAGAGTACCGATTGCGATGGCTTCTATGTGGAGCTTGGTGGGGAGTGATACACAAGGAATGCAATCTGAATTCTAGTTATTGTAAAGTTAAATAACAATCCAAACTAGATATTCCTTGCCTAGTGCTGACCACAAGATATGAGAGATGTAAATGGATCACACACGTGCAAAGAAAATTCAGGATTGATGCAAAGAAGGAGTATGATTGGGATGCAAGTGTTGCGATCAGACCCAACCAAAGTTTTGCACCAAACAAAAATAGCAAACTGGTTGCACAACTTGATGCGATAAACCTCAACACTTGTGCATATAAACTACTGATCTTAATCACTTTTTTTTTCAACGTCTTGCAGCACTATTTTTTTTTGCACTTTTCTTTCTTCTTTTTTTAACACGATTCTTTTAAATAGAACTAAACACACAGATCAGATATGATACTTGCACACTTAGGGATAAAATCATACAAATAACAAAAGCAACCAGTGGCTATGACTTGATAGGACCAAAGTTAACGCGAAGGATGATATAGGTTTCAGATTTTTTTATAGGGATTTTCAGATATATTAAAGAGGCACAAAGTACACACGAAGGATAAATGATCAGCAACTAAACAAAGATTATAATGGACTGGAACTTAACAAAACTCACTAAAAAAAGATTGAAACAAAGGGCTATGGCAAAATATTTTTATGGCTTTTTGGTGGATAGGACGAACACAAAATATATGTAGCTAAGGGTAAAGATTCCTACCGTGGTAACGAAAGCTTTGATACCAGATGATACGTCTCGTTGTCCCGATCTTCACGACGTAGGATCTTGAACTTGATAACTAGCTGAAGAACAGCCGGATAACTTGTTGCAAGCAGCGATAACTAGTGCAACCTGACAAATAAAACTCGAAGCCAACCACCATCTTTAACCGGCAACCTGAATCGAGGATTCGCCCAACCACACTCTCAAAGAACCAACCAACACAACCTACAATCAATCAAGGTAAACCTTGAAGGGAGCAGCAGCACCAATTGGGAGCGGATGACGCCGTCGCTTCTGTAAATCTCGCGAAGGAAATCACAAGAGCAAAGGGGAAGAGATTACACTCTCAGATTTGTTAGCACACAGCTGAACAAAAGGGTTATGTATTTCGATTATAAAAAGTCTTCGTTTGCTATGAAGCAATGACATATTTATACTAGGAACAACCCTCCTAGATAGGTATAAACACAAAATGGAAATGAAAGGGTAGAGTATGTGAATAGGCTTCCACGAAAGGGCTTCTAAGTTAATCCCGCGTGACTGTTGGACTTCGGAGCAGTCTTCAATGTTTTGGCAATAACTCCACCTTGGAAAGTCCAAATGATGCACCGTCAATTGCGTTGGAAAGTTAACTTGATAAGCTTTCACACCATGTGCAGCATGCACCATGAAGTGTTGTAGATTGGTACAGTTTTGCACGGCAAGTTGAACAACATGCAGTCTGTCCAGCAGCTGACCAGTATGTACCAAACCTGGTCGGCAGCCAAGAGGAAAACTCCAAACTGGTCGGGGCTTATTTCATTGGAAACTAGACTTCATAAGCTTTCCAAAATGTCCTCATGGGCCTTCATAGCTTTTGTAAATCAAAAGATATGACTAATTCTTTCTGACATTTCTGCTGGACTGGACTGGTCGGAGTGTTGAGCTTCATTGTAATCACTTCTTTGTGTGTTCTTGTCTTCCTCCTTGGTGAACCTGAGCAATAGCAATGTGCACGACTTAGGTAGTATATAATTCTCATTAATATTAAAATGAATTTCACAAAGTAGCGCGTGCACCTCTTGTTGTAGCTTCTTCGCTCGGTTACGTGTAATCGGTCCATTGAAGACCTGAGCTGGCGTAGTTTGACTCGGAGCTTGTAACATCTTGTTGGTCGGAGAGCTGGTCGGTGAGGAGCTGGTCGGTGAGGTCGATATGCTGGTCGGTGAGGTGGTCTTGGTCGGTGGGGTCATATCATCTGTGCCCGTGATATTTTGAGGAAGTGAGACCGTAATCTCACTATTGTAGCGTGTGGTAGCCACATGGTTGCAAATTCGTGGTTGTGATTCGCGTTTTGTTTGTGTTCTTCGCGGGTTGCTTTTCTCCACGTTTTCCCGGTGATCGATCTCTTTGCTCGGTGCGTCTTTTGCAAATCCATTTGAACTGAGTTGTTCTAGATCGTGAGGCACTTCTTTCCACCGAAGGAAATCACCTCTAACCTCACGAGCTAGTAGATCGGTCGATTTTCGTTTCGGATCACGTTTTGTCTCTCTTGCACCAAATTCTTCCAATTCATCGATTTGGAGTTAGGTTGGAGCCATGATCTCTTTGGGATAGCTCACTAACCTCCTTGGAACTCCTCATACCAAGTCTAAGCCTTAGTGCTTTTGATTCGGAGGAGATCGGGTTGAATTCGCGGAAGAACAGTGTTGTTTCGTGACCATCGGACACTCGGCTCGGGACCATCGGACGCTAGTTCATACCATCGGACGCGTCCGGTGCCACGTGTCATCTGACAGTGTTTTTAAAGGAGCATCGGACGCTGACCATCGGAGCGTCCGTTGCCATCGGACGCGCTGGGGGTTGCGCATCGGACGCTAGGGTTTCACTGTAGCAGCATCCGATGCCAGTCCAGTAAAGTTCCAGTGAGGGTCATTTTGCATCGGACGCGTCCGGTGCCTGGCCATCGGACGCTGCTAGTGTCCGATGCAGTGATTTTCTCATTGTTTCGTCCGCAGTTTGATCGTTCGACTTCGGATTTGGTTTTGGGCTTTTGCGTTGGATTTCTGACCTTGTGCTCTACAGAAATCGAGCTTCCCGCTTTGCAAAATAGCCTGAATCCCCCTCGCATTGCTCGGGGGATGTTGAGGTTACCCAAAGCCCATCCTGTCACTAGTTGACTTGCGCGAACTTGGGTAAGGAAATTTTTGTGGTGTCCCGCTGTGTTCCTAAGGAACATCCACCCATTCTCTTGGGTCGTGGACATCACGCACATCGGTTTTGCTCTAGGGGTTGATTTTTTGGGACAGAGGCTATTAGTTCCCCCCCCCTCTGGTTGCTTTCTGGTAGCACTCTCAGTCCTTCAAGTACTCAAAGCCAAAATTGGCTCGTTGTTGGAGCGGATGGATCTGGCGGGCGATAAAATCTTGGACGACGGTGTAACCCGGCAGACCATCCATCTTCAAAGCAGCGATCATGTTAAGCTCCAGCTGGATGGCACAGACTTCTTCAGTGGAAAGCTTGTCCTTCCACTCGCGGCACTTACGGGGCGGCCACCCATGACGAAGAGCAGGAGAGGGGTTGGCTACATAGAACCAACCGCTCGCCCACTCCCGGACAGACTCGGACAACTCTACAACAATATACTCGGCGACCACCTCCAACCTTAGTTGGACACTGGCGCCGCCGACTACCTCTACCCTAGCATCACTGGGCTGACACTTCACCCAGAAGAAATAGCGAAAGAGGGAGAAAGAAGGACAGATTCCCAGAAAAGCTTCACAAAGATTTGAGAAAATAGCCATATGGAATCTTCACCCAGAAGAAATAGCGAAAGAGGGAGAAAGAAGGACAGATTCCTAGAAAAGCTTCACAAAGATGCGAGAAAATAGCCATATGGAATACGGCATTGGGAGTCAGATGGTTGAGGGTTAAACCATAGTAATGGAGTAACCCTCGGAGGAAGTCAGAGGCAGGGAGACCTAACCCACTCTCGACGAACGACTTGAACATCACAATCTCAGTGGTGTTGGGGGCTGGAGCCCGGTGGTCAATAGGAACCCTCCACCCGTCGATTGGCTGGGAACGGAGGAGTCCCAGAGTTGACAGGTACACCAGATCGACCTCCTTGGTGTCCGGAGCCTTCCACGCTAGGATGTCAGTTGGCGGGCATGGGTGACGAGGGTTGCCTCCGACGGTCTTCTTCATCCTCTCCTCCTGAGACTGCTTCTTGGGACCCATTGCGTTGGCAAGGAGACTCCTGATCAACGACTAAAGGGATGGCTAAAGGACCTCTCAAAAGATTGGCTCAAAAGCGAAGGCTAGATGGTTTCAGGCGGAGGCTAGATGGCTTGAAGGCAAGAGTTTGGTGAATAATCCGCAAGGCATTGGTGGTTTCTTATAGATTCATTGTGGGTAACCGTTCAGCTTCTGTCAAACGGCGTTCTAAAAACCGTCCAAAACCCTAACGGTTGGAAGGAAGTTCTAAACGGCGTCAACAATAGCTCAACGGTTAACTCGCCAACGGAATCAACCCATACTCGGACTTGGAACAAAAGGACTCGGGCAGTAGCCCAAAGTACCCGGATATCAGCATTTATTACTCGGAATTACACAGAGATATATGATTACATCTTGAAGTAAAGCAGATTCAAGTACAAGCTTAATCATGATGTACAATGCTACTCCAGTGTAATCAAGGTACAGAGTCTTGATACATAGTGCATCAAGTCCAGGAGCCAGTGAGATGCAGTAAAGCAGGTACAGAACCTTGGGTAGACACTATCTTCTTAGTGCATCCCAGGGAGGGTTTAAGGCTCTACAAGGAAGCCCAAAACCCGGCGCCTTTTAACAACCTATGACCCCGAGGTTGTCCGCGATGCGGAATCACAAGGGTTCTTTTAGGCGCACCTCTGTACCCCTCTGCTCGCGACCACTTGGAAACCACCCGGACGAATGGTCCCTTCACAAAAGTTCTTCTGGGTGCTTTGGCTATTCTACAATAAGAAGAGACCCGGGGGCTCAGAGAGCTCGACTTTGAACATTTCAAAGTTCATTGAAGAAGAGAGTTCAGTGTGCTGCAAGAAGTGCGATATTTTTGCTTCCCAGGCAGGGTATTTATAGGCAACTTCTATCGGCTCATGGACTCGGTCTACAAACAATCAAGCAGAGACCAATAATTGAAGCTACGTCTGTACTGATTTGCCATGTGAAGGCTGACACTAGAGCAGGGCTATCTTTTTCACGTGATGGCTTTAAGAGCTAACAGACAAACAGGCTGCAGTTGCACAAAACGATAAGGAATCTTTACAGCGGACAGGTGGTACAGTCACTAGTCATTATTGTCGTCCTTCGTAGTGATTATTACTCGTTGGGGGGTCATAAGGGGTGTTTGTTGAAAACATTATCCACCTGAAGCTGAGTAATGATCACTCAGATGGATTACATCGAACCAGTGATATGTAGTCAATATATATGGAGCTAAATGCTTGCTCGGATGATATGAAGAATAAAAAGACCCCAAGTACCGACTCCTTTTTGGTACTCGGAACTCAGGCTCGGGGGCTGCAGAGTACATATCATCAAAGAAAAGTTTTTTCTTATTTAAGAAAAGGCTCGAAGACCCTCAAAGTTATTAAAAATAACAAGCGGCTCGGGGGCTACACCCTATGGGTGCAGTTTTCCCGAAAAAAGTGCACACCATATGAGTTCTTTCATCTACGGAGCACTTCAAGATTTCTGAAGACTTTACTGAGATGATCCTTGGAAGAGATCAGAAGATAATATTCTAGAGAAATATTGATGAGCTCGGGGGCTTGACGGACCAGAATGTCAGAGATATCATCAGAAGATGAACTCTCGGACTGATCCTGGGAAGTCACAGGAGATCCGAAGACGTGATACGAAGTAAACACGGATTAGGTTTCTCTCTGTAACTAGTCGGACAATTGAAGGAAGTCTTGTAATTAGAATATGACTCCTTTGTTGTAACCAACTAGGACTCGGAATGTGCTATGCTTTACCCGGATATATAAGGGGAAGCAGGCACATATCCCTATCATCGAATTTCAGATCATAACATAAGGCACGCGCCACCACTGGATGTAAGGTATTAGGCTATTTAGCGGCCTGAACCAGAATAAATCGCTGTCCCTGTGTACTCGCCGAGTTCTACAAACGCCGATCTCCACCGAACAAATCGTCTGGGAATCTCCAAGACGAGTTGCCGGTTAACAAACACCGACAGGGAGACGGGCCGGCGCACGTTCTCGGCTGCTGGGACAGAGAGCGGGAGCTGAGGTGAGGGAGAGGTGGGCCGGATTGGGCTCGGATTAAATGGGAAGAGGAGAACAGGTCCTTTGCCTTTTCTTTTTCTCTCTTTTTTTTCCAGTTTCAAATTCTTTGCAAATTCTTTTGGAAAACAAAATCAAATCAGTTTGAATAAGTTTTGAAAATTTTGAAAATATTTTTCCTAGGTTTTTAAATAAAACTTTGAATTTGAAACTTTTATAAAACTTTTATTTGTTTTCTAAATAGAATAAAATTGATCTGCCCTACACGGGGTTTAACAAATTCTTTTTCACCCAATAAAAATTATGCAACAACATGAATGCAACAAACATCTGGCTAAGATTTTTCCTTCATCTAGGATATTGGATATTTTCTTATTAAATTCTATTTAATTTTAATTAATTAAACACCGGGTGTTACAATGGGCAATCTTGCTTTTTTGGCATGATCTTTGGGATACAGTAGTAGTAGTTCTGAGCTATTCTTCATGAAGATTATTCTTACTATATGTTGGTCTATCTGGATGATGCGTATGAAGGCAGATTTACAACCATTTTTAGACTCATGGCTAGATGCTATTGTGTATTTTTTTTACTTTCTTTAAGACCTTTGTTTCTTGAGACCGGCTTTGTAACACCTTTTACTTTTTTATAATATAATTTGCCAGTAGCAGATCAAACCCCTCTTTCTTTGATTATAAGGTAAAAATTCTGTCACCATGTTTCGTCAAAAAAAATCTACCACCATATAAAGGTTTGTTTAGCTGCACACAAATACACCCCGATCCACATGGTTTGAGAGAGATTGAGGTAGAATTTAGTTTAAGTTCTACTCTAATTCACTTCAACCCATGTGAATTGGGATGTATTTGTGTGCAACTAAATAAACCTCAATAAAGTTTTTGTTAGTTTTCAGTATCATTACACCAAATCGACTCGACGATAGTAGTCCATGTCACTACTAGTATAATAGATAGCGAGAGTATCTACTAGAGATAGTAGTCTGTGTCGGTCCTGTTTGGTTGGGCTTTTGGTTTTGGCTTTTGGTCCCAAAAGCCAAAAGCCCAACCAAAGAGGTGCTGTTAGAGGTGGCTTTCCAGAAGCATATGTTTTTCTGTAGTATTTTTTTGAAAGCTGCTTTAACCCTGCTTTTGGCTTTTAACTTTTCAAAATAGGTGAAATAAAAAATGTTTTCATAATTTATTTAATAAAAAAAACTAGAAGATATACTTTATACTTGTTTAACCAAACAGTTTTCAGCTTTTCCACAGCTCACAGTCCACAATAGCTTTTTCACAGCTCACAACCACAACAGTTTTTTCCCACAGTCATAGCTCAACCAAACAGAGCCTTAGTTTTCTATGTAGTTTGATTGACCGTATTTTGGCTTATTAACCGTATTTTGACTTATTCTCTCTCATATAACACTATTAAAACAACTGAAATCAGCCGTAAAAACGACTGGCCGAACAACGTGAATAACTACAGAAAATAAACAACAAAGGATTCGACAGAATCGAGATGTGATTCTAGGGAAAATTTGAACTTTAGAGATGAGATCTCCCGCTGTTTTTAATGAAAGAAATTCAAAACAAACAACTGTTCATATATATTTCATTCGTGTAAGGATGAACGACATTCTGATACATTTATTTTTTATTTATGTAAGAACGATGCCATTATTTAGTGATAATTTATACTAGTAGGAAAGAAGAACAAGTACGTATACACCCATTATTATTCGGCAGATGCACAAACTGACAGACATGCATGCATGGCATCTCCGCGTTATTCGTTATATTTCATCCGAGTTCTGGAGCGAGGAGCATGCATCCAACAGCAGCAGCGAGCTTATCAGCCGACATGGGGCGTCTGGGCGACGGTATCGACGAAGACCCGAACGCGGTTGGGACGGTAATCCATGGTCACCGGCGAGCTGACAGGCAGCACGACGATGTCGGCGTCGGGTTTGTCCTTGAGGATCACCTTCTTGGCATCCTCCACGCTAAGCCCGACCACCTCCGGCCACGACGTCTTGGCGCCGCCGCCGCACTCCGGTGCCGCCGCCGTGGAGCTCATGGTGGCGATCGTCGTCGGTCGCGAACTGCGAATTAGTTACGCTGGTGATGATGCTCTGTCCTCTGAATTAGTTAAAAGGAAACAAAGTACACTGCTGCTATATTATTATTGCAAAAGGGTATGTATGGTATAGAAAAGGCACGCACACTCACGCTGTGTGGATTCAATTGTTATCGTGCTTCTTCTTGCACTGCTGCTGGTTATGCAAGCAGTATGCATCACCAGTGAGCGAGGAATTTATAGAGCTGCTGCTGCGGCTGCTGCAGGCACAGCTGGATGTATTCATCAGGATCATGTTGTTATATCCAGGCATAAACAAAAAGGAGAAAGAAAAAGTTGTCGGTGCCAAGAAATCGTACATGCTCCACCGCTCGGCAATATATACGCACGAGGCACACGAGGTGGGGGCAGGTAAGCCAGTAAAGGACAGGACAAGAAAAGAAAAGATAGCAACGCTGCAGATAATGAGCAGCTTCAGGTCACGTTCAGTTCACGAAATCACCCAAAATATTTTGCATAGTACCCATCACATCGAATCTTTAGACACATGCATGGAGTATTAAATGTAGGTAAAAAAATAACTAATTGTACTTTTGGTCTGCTAATGTCGAGACGAATCTTTTGAGTCTAGTTAGGTCATATTTGAATAAAGTTTGTCAAATAACAACGAAAATGCTACAGTAACATTTCGTCATAAATTTCAGGCGCTTACACCGACAGAAACTTTCACTACGCCATGCAAGCACTATAGGGGTGGCTGAGGCCGTTTTCGAGAATTCTCAAATCTAAACAAAAAAAAAATGCAATTTTTTAATCTCTGGAGACCTTATCGACAGCAGGGCTTTTTCCACAAGAAAAACAAGAACTTCGCGGTCAAGAGGGTTTTGATTATGGATATTCTCTCTCGCTCCTTATGTTATACTGATGAATCAAATTTGAAATAAGTGTTCAGTACTCTAAACGAATTCAAATGAAAAAGTTGTCAACTAGAAAGCTTTATAACTTTTTGAGATCTACAACTTTAATTTTGGTCATTTCTCTATCCAAGATCGTTTCAAAAATTTAAATTTTAAAATTAAGAAACTCTTACATATTTTTACTTGATAAAATGATTCCAAAAGAACAAATTGTCATCAACAAATTTTTTTAACTTTTCGAGATCTCTAACTTTTGTTTTGTCCATTTATTTCTCCATCCAAGATCGTTTGAATATTTCAAATTCTAGTACTTTATTTTCTTACTATTTGGTGTCTATCTGTAAGAGCGTCTCTAGATCTTGCCCGGGCCCGCCCTAACAGGGGTGCAGTGTCACACTCCAATTTTGAGAACAAAATTAGAGCACAATATATGTATGCCAGGATCAATATTCATACATATATCGACATCATAGTAAATATCAAAACAATGCTTTTATTAATTCATCGAACATTATTACATAAATAACCCTCGGATCTGAAAGAAAAGTACAGACTCTCATGACATCTGTCTCTAATGTAAACTCTTATGAAGACGCGAAAGATCTGAACTCCACTCCACAGGAAGGTCGACCGGGGGTAGCGCCATCCTAGCACAGGTGGTCAGGGTCGAAGCTACCGTCCTCTGGGTACTCTGCTCCTCGTATGAGTAGTTTCTAGCGTCTGGGTGGGGTAGCAGGGGGAACAAAGAGGAAGGGTGAGTACATCGAAATGTACTCCGCAAGTGTAGGAAATATATGCTTATGAGGCTGTTATCAAAGGTATGCTGACTCAGTTTGACTCAAGCGCCTAAAACGACACATCGTATTATTCGTATTAATCCTATGCATCTATTTACTAGGTTATAGACACAGACACTGTAGAAAAGTAAGACACTCGGAATCCACCGAGCAAACCGCACTTAGAATCCACCAAGCAACCACACTTGGAGTCCACCAAGCACAACCCACACCCGAAGTCCATTAGACAAACCACACCTGAAGTCCATCAGGCCACCCACAAGGCCGTTACACGAGTCCCCCTATGTGTATTAGTTACATATGTCACGATATAGAAGCTACCTTCCGTAATAACACCAGGTCTGCGCCCGAGCCTGGGAGTAGTCTCCCATACCAAGCAGTAACCCGCGTAGAAGAAGCCCCTGTACCCATGTCATATGGGACTAATGACCACGTAAGGCTTCCCTAACGAACCAGAACCAACCCACCAACTAATCTCAAAGAAGTCCAAAACGCTCGTGACCATGAGCACGGCTGATATATCAGTTTTACATTCTACAGAGGTTGCACATCGATACCCATGAGTCATGCGTTCCCCATCACGCTAAACACTGCCAAGGTGCATATCGGGGTCGCACTACAAGGCCGTTACAAAATTCTCTCCAAGCCCGTTTTATACGTTCACTAAGGTTTCACCGCTAACAGTGGATATACACACCACTGCAGAAGCCCCCTCTTGTGCCACAAATCCGACCCGTGTCAACCCTCAACTTGGAGGCAATTAATTACTTAGCCAGGTCCAGCCTATCCAGACCTCATGGCTACGCTGTTAAGCCGGGTTACATGCTCCGAGAACTGGGTCCTAGGGATCCAGGCAGGATAAATCTAGCACAAGCCCAGAACCAAAAACCAAATAAGAGCTGCCAAATCCATGGCACAAAACCACCAGTACGGTCCATCCTGCCGGATTTAGCTAACAACCATGTCACTACAAAATTACCATATCCATATTATTTCATAGTTCATTAATCAGGATTATTAACTACTGACCACCATCCCATCCCAAATAACTGCAGGGCTAAGCATGACTTCTACCCGAACATCCCAAACCAGGCGACAAGGATAATAGAGCAAAATCTAGTAAACCATAACATAGGATTCAAATTTAGACACAACATGCATCTACAGGATCTAACTACTCTAATACCAAAAGTAAAATAAAGTATAGGTGCAAGATGTTCAAGAACACTTGCTTGCGACCTGGGTCGAATCTGCAGGGTCATAGGAAAAGTCAAAAGTGTCCTCGAACTCTGCACTCTCTGGTCCAAGCAACATACATGGAACAATACAACAAAAATAAATAACAGTACAATAAACAAATAGATCTACTGCGTAGAGAACAAAATTATGAAACTAACGCAAGTTGAATGGGTTGAAACGGATTTAAACTGAGCAAGTCATGGGCTTTTGAATTTTAGTGGCAAAACTATAAATAAGTTGAACTGAACTTGCATTTAAAATAAATCAGAAACGAAAAAGGAAGGCAGTTGGACTGAGCGTCAATTCGGTTAATAAACTGCAGGGGCTAGGATGCAAGAAAAACAAGACACAACGCATAGTGGTAGTGGAGCGCGGGTTGATTCTGGAGAAAGACAGGGGCTTAACTGCAAACTGGTCAGGAGCTGAAGGACCGGAAAAGCGACCAGAGGGGGGGGTGAATGGGAGCTTTAAAATTTCTTCTCAGAAACTTTTAGCCACTGTCCCAGAAGTCACCACAAAGGCAAGCGAAGAGATCGAATAATGTCCACGACCCTAGATGTAGGGTGGATGCTTCCAAGAAGCACAGCGGGACACTACACGACTCTAGGAACCTAACGCAAAAACCGGAAATCAAAACCGACACCGAACGAACGAACCGCGGACGAAACAGTGTAGAATCAGTCGCATCGGATGCTGGGGTGCGTCCGATGCCTGATCACCGGACGCGTCCGATGCACACAGTGCGGTTCTGGAACCTTACTGTTCCACCATCGGACACTGTGAACAGTGATCACCCAGCGTCCGATGCAAAGGCTCCGGCGCGTCCGATGGACAACGGACGCGTCCGATGCCGAGCGTCCGATGCAACCAAAAACGCTGCGAAAGTGACACGCGTCACCGGAGCGTCCGATGCTATGACTGCAGCGTCCGATGCTCCGGTGTCGAGCGTCCGATGCCCCCGATCAGAGAACTGTTCTTCGGTGATTCAACCCGATCTCCTCCGAATCAAATTCTCTAGGCCTAGGATTCGTTCTGAGGAGTCACACGGATGTTAGTGAGCTACTCCTAAGAGATCATGGCTCGAACCTAACTCCAATTCGGTGGATCACGAGATTTTGGGGCAAGGGAGCAAGAACGCGATCCAAAACGAAAATCGTTCGATCTCCTAGACCGTGAGGATTGAGATGAATTCCTTTGGTGGAAAGAATAGCCTCACGATCTAGAACAACTTGGTTCAAGTGGATTTGCAAAAGACGCACCAAGCAAAGAGATCAAGCGACGGGAAAATAGGACCAAAAAGTAATCCGCGAAGAACACAACCAAAACGCGAATCACAAGCCGGAAATTGCAACCGTGTGGCAAACACACGCTACAAACGTGAGATTACGGTCTCACTTCCTAAACTTCCCAAAAACACAGAGGCATGATTGAGTCTTCTCTGTGGATCCTCTACAACCAGGTATGATTAGAACTAAGCTGAAGGCTAGAGAGAGAGAGCGTGCTTAGAGCAAATGGCTGAAAAAGATAAGAGGAGAGGAGGGGTGCCTCTCTTATTTATAGCCTAAACAATAATCTCCTTCTAACCCTAGATAGGTGAGCGAAACGGCCAACCCTAGGGGTATCCCGATCCAACTCTGCTTGACGTTGATCCGACGGCCCCGCGCCTTCCTCACCCTTAGCTTCGCCTCGACGCAAGCCTCAGGATGCCGCCACGTGCCGCCCTGCCGACCACCGCGCCTTCCTTGTGGATAGCTACGCCGCCGCGCCAGCCTCTCCACACCGCCATGTGTCAACCGTCCTTTTTGCGGACCTCCCCCGGTTTTGAGGCCGAAACCGGGAAACCTGGGCCTTCCCCCGGTTTTGAGGCTGAAACCGGGAAACCTGTCCTCCGGCTGAGTTTTGTGGCCCAAACTCAGAAACCCGCGCGCCCAGGTTTTGAGGCCCAAACCTGGAAACCGTCCTCGCCGAGTTTTGAGGCCCAAACTCGGAAACCGGCCACCCCGAGTTTTGTGGCCCAAACTCGGAAACCGTCGATGGTAGCTTTTTGAGGCTCAGCTACCGAACCCGTGCCGTAGACGGGATGTGGTTCGCACACCCCGAGTTCCAGCACCGATGCCGGAGCATGTCCAGCTTCCACGTCGGGCACAGTGCATTCGCCATCCTTCTCGGCCTCCCGCCAACTGTCACGACGCCATCACCTTCCTCCCGACTCGGCCGATGCACCGCACATCCCCATGTCTTCTTGCTTGTCGACGCCACGTGCCAGCTACCACAGCTGGTCCTCAGGTCTCCCGGTCCGTCAGTCCAAGCTCCACGTTCGCCCTTCACCGCTCCCGGTCCGTCGGCACGACACGTCCCGCTTGACCTTCACCTCACCTTTGACCACTGTCTTCGAGCTCTGCACCTGCACATCAACACAGCCAAGAGACATGTTGCCCGTTGATCGATCACTCATCACTCAGGAAGGGAGCCACAAGGGCGCATATCAACCTTGTGTTCTCAATCTCCCCCTTGATGAGTGCATCGTCAACTCATAGTAACCATAACCAAAAAATAAAAGAAAGCAGAAATATGTAGAAGGAGAAAACTTACTTGAGATGTCCAAAAGCCAATGAAAAAGCCGAAGAAGAACAACTCAAGATAAGCAAAGCTTGGTCCCCAAAGACATGGGCAAAGGTTCGACACAACCAAGCAAGAGATCGGAACAACTCATCAAGGAGCAAAACTCGATCAAAATCAGAGCACAAGACTTGGTTCCCAAAGACATGGGCAACTGCTCGACGCAACCAAGTTAAAGACAAGCTAGTCCTCAAGAAGAGGCAGAAAGGGCTCAACACCACTAGCTGAAAGCTCGAATACCAACTGAAGACTGCAAAAGAAAGCAGCTACTGCTAGTCCCTCAAGATAGAGGCACAGAGGCTCAACACAACCAGCAGTAGACACGATACCAATCAAGAATCTTCACAAAAGGATGAAGATAGCTAGTTCCTCAAGACAGAGGCACAAGGGCTCGACGCAACTGGCTAAAAAGATCGATATCAAATGAAAAGCACATCAAGCACATCCAGAACTCCCCCTTACTCAAAGACTCCCCCTCAACAAGTGAAGCAGAAATTTCAAATTGACACCACAAAATTTTCTCCCCCTTGGGGGCAATTTGCAAACAAAAGAAAAGGGACAAGATCTCGAGAAAAACAAACGGAGCTAAGGTTACGCCTATCGGAGTCATACACATGCATATGAGTTAAAAATGCATGTTAGCAGCTTCAGGTATATATTCAAAAGAGTGAATAAATGCTCTAAATAGTGTTGATCCGACTACATAGCAACATACACAAGTGGTAGCAAAGGCTCAAACTGATCACTAAATACAAGACATGAATGCATAAGCCAAGTGAGCAGTTTTAAGCCATTCTGAAGGAGGTTTCACCATTAAAATAGCACTACACATGTGTAGACAGGAAATCACACAAGTGCTAAAACATGTATACAAGGTGAACTACCCCTAGCAAAGTTCAACCATCATGCTATAGAATGAAACATAGACTTGTGATTTTCAGATTTTATCGGAGAATTTGCAGCGGTTATTAACACAAGTTCAAAATTAGCATGTGATTGCGAGAGGTTGAAAGCTTGTCAATGCCTAACTTTTCAACCGTGCTAAGCCGATGCATATGCAATCAGAAGCTTAAAGCATCGGTTTCGGTCTTACACTACACGGCTCAAGTTTAACTCAAGGTGCAATGAGAAACTGTCTCGATACCGTGATGTGTTGACAAAGCAATCCCATCTCGATCTTTTCAATTCACTATAACTTGGTTCATTTTAAGCAGAATATGAACAATCCAAGCAAGTGAATGACTCAGAACTAGAGACATAGCAACCTAGCATATATGAAATAGCTCAAGAGACCTCAACACATCCTACACATGCTAGTTGCCAATCTCAATGGTGAACATATATCAAATTTTAAGTTTATTAATCATGTTCATCATTCTGAAAAATAGCTTAGCTCACAACATGTATCAGTGATCAACATGAGCCTAAGCTACAAGCATCATCATATATCATCGAAGCATACACTAATCAGAGCATGGATTCATTCTCAAGAATATAGATATGAAGCTTGAAACTGCAAGATGTATACATGATGAAGTCAGAATCGGAGCCAAAACTAAACTAAAGAGACTCAAGACCCAAAACACAAGGATCAGAAAATTAGTCTATGGTACATTAACAAAATGCTTCCCCCATCTAAAAGGGGAAACACACACCAAGCTCACCTCGCAACCTAGCAAAGGTTGAGAGATCCAAAGGCTTGGTGAAAATATCCGCAACCTGGTTATGGGTGTCTACATGCCTAAGATCAATGTCGCCTTTCTCATAGTGATCACGAAGAAAGTGAAAGCGAACATCGATGTGTTTGGTCTTGGAGTGAAGAACTAGGTTCTTTGCTACACTAATGGCAGAAGTACTATCGCAAAGCAAAGGGACCCGACTGAAATCTAGACCAAAATCACGCAATGTAGCAACCATCCATAAAAGCTGCGAAGCACAAGAGGCAGCGGCAACATACTCGGCTTCTGTAGTAGACTGGGCTACGTTCGACTGCTTGCGGGAAGACCACGAAACCAAGGAAGAACCAAGAAACTGACAAGTCCCAGAAGTAGACTTGCGCTCAATCCGACAGCCAGCAAAATCCGCATCGGAATACCCCCAAAGCGAAAGAGTCGAAGAAGAAGAGTACCAAAGTCCGAACTCAGGTGTGTATCGGAGGTACCTCATGATGCGCTTGACCGCTTGCTTGTGGGAAGTCCGAGGGGACGCCTGAAAACGAGCACACAGACACACAGCGAACTGTATATCTGGCCTCGTCGCCGTCAGGTACAGGAGCGAGCCAATCATGCTCCTGTACTCCTTCTAGTCAACCGGCTCTCCGTCTTGGTCCGCATCCATCGCCGCAGTTGTCGGTATGGGCGTCGTAAGAGGCTTGGCCTCGCCCATGTCGAATTTCTTCAGGATGTCTTTTGTGTATTTGCCTTGATGTACAAACGTCCCGTCCCGGGTTTGCTTAATTTGCAACCCGAGGAAGAAAGTCAACTCGCCCATCATACTCATCTCGAACTCCCTGCTCATAGTATCTGAAAACTTTGCAACAAGAGCATGAGAAGAGCCACCAAAGATGATGTCATCCACGTAAATCTGGACTAACAGGATATCGTTGCCTTGCTTGAGAAGAAACAAAGTCCTATCGACCCGTCCCATTTTAAAACCCTTGGAGAGTAAAAAGGTTTTCAAACGATCATACCACGCTCTCGGGGCTTGTTTCAAACCATACAAAGCTTTTGAAAGTTTATAAACATGGTTTGGAAACTTGGGATCCTCGAAACCTGGGGGTTGCCTAACATAAACCTCTTCCTCTATATACCCATTCAGAAAAGCACTCTTAACGTCCATCTGATACAGCTTAAAACCCTTCGAAGCAGCAAAGGCTAGAAGGATTCTGATGGCTTCTAAACGGGCTACAGGGCCAAAGGTTTCCTCATAATCTATCCCCTCTTTTTGGCAAAAACCCTGGGCTACTAGCCTAGCCTTGTTTCTCACTACCATCCCATCCTCACCCTCTTTGTTCTTGAAAACCCATTTGGTACCTATAGGGTGGCATTCTGGTGGTGGTGGAACTAGGGTCCAAACTTGGTTTTGCTCAAAGTTTTCTAACTCCTCATGCATGGCATTGACCCAGTTAGAATCAGAAAGTGCGTGTCCAACATCTTTGGGCTCAAAAGAAGCAACGAAAGCAGAATGAGCAAAGTGGGAGATTTCATACGCTCGCGACCGCGTGACTCGCTGGTCGATGCCGCCGATCATCTGCTGTGGGGGATGAGCATGCTGAATGCTCCGGGGCGCTTGCCTCGCCGAAGTAGCCTCCCCCTCGCCAGATGCTGTCGCTCTCTCATGTTCAACCGGTGCTTGCTGGAGAGGTGGCTCCAGAGGACCCCAAGAAGAAGAAGTCGTGGGATCGGGTCCTCGAGCTGAAGTAGTCGTCGCAGGGTCGACGGGGGCAGCCAGTGGAGTTGGCTCAGGGATCACCCCAATCGGCATTCTCCTGCTCCTCCTCCACAAAGATAGTCTCTCCCAGCTCCTGTTCTCCTGCAACATCAAAAGCAGAAGAGACACAAGGCATAGTCTCGTCGAATGTGACCTCGCAGGTCTCCACTATCCGGTTAGTTTCAAGGTTAAGAACTCGATAAGCGCGCGAATGAGAAGCATAACCAAGAAACACGCCATCAGTAGAGCGAGATTCGAACTTGTCCAAATTGCCTTGTTTCAGGATAAAGCACTTACAACCAAACACTTGAAAATGAGACACCTTGGGTACACGTCCAAAACGCAGCTCATAAGAAGTTTTCTTCATGAAAGCTCGAAGAAAGATGCGATTTGAAACATGGCAAGCGGTGTTGATCGCCTCGGCCCAAAACCGCCTAGGAGTCCTATGCTCATCGAGCATCGTCCTGGCCATCTCAACAAGGGTCCGGTTCTTGCGTTCAACAACACCGTTTTGCTGGGGGACATAAGGAGAAGAAAACTGATGCTCGATTCCATTAGAAGAACAGAAGGAGGAAAACTGAGAGTTATCAAACTCAGTACCATTATCACTACGAATAGCTCTAATGGTATCAGGGGGAAACTCAGTTTTCAACTTCAAAATCAAATCACGAGCAAAGGGAAAAACTTCATCCTTACCTTCCAAGAAAAATACCCAAGAGTACCTCGAAAAATCGTCAACGATCACTAGAACGTACCACTTCCCACCCGCTGAGCAAACCCGAGCTGGACCAACTGTGTCCATATGTAAAAGCTCACCGGGTCGCTTGGTCATCACCTGATTAACAGGTGGGTGAGAAGCAGCAACCATCTTCCCGTGACGACAGGGATGGCAAACGAGGTCCTTCTGAAACTTAAGCTTGGGCAATCCTTGGATTAGGCCAAGTGAGCTAAGTCTTGCAAGCAAGTCAAAACTCAAAGTGACCGAGTCCTCCTATGCCACTTCCACAAATCAGAAGAAGGACCAGCCATCAAACATCTAGCAGAGCCGAAAGAACGAGAAAAATCGGCTCTGAAAACACGACCAAAGGGAACGATCCAACAAACAAGATCTCCCTGAGGGTCTAAAACACGACTCAGACCCTTCTTAAAGCGCACTTCAAAATCATCCTCAAGAAGTTGCGAAACAGAAAGCAAATTATAGTGCAAGTTAGAAACCAAGGCAACATTCTTCAGGACAAAGTTCTCATTGAGCCGAATGGCTCCTTGAGAAACGACCTTACCTCTACTATTATCCCCGAAAGTGATGTACTCCTTGTGCATCACGGGGCTAAGGCTGGAGAACCATTCCTTCTTTCCGGTCATGTGGCGCGAACACCCGGAATCCATAAGCCACATGTTCTCCAACCGAAGTTCCTGCATCAATAGAAAGGCAGGAAGTGAGCGTATGGCACAACACTGGGGTTAGTATACTGAGAAGGATACCAGTGCTGTGTCATAGGCCCAGAAAAAGTGTTAGTAGCAACACCAAGCTGTCCTCGTCCCATGGGTGGATAGCGATCACCACCAACCTGAAAGGGTGGTCCGCTATGGAACGGAAAACCTCCAAACTGACCTACCTGTCCCATCTGAGCAAAGCGATCACCACCATACTGAAAAGGTGGTCCGCTATGGGACTGAGCAGCAAAGCCTCTTACACTCGGCTCACGATCGTATTGAGGACGACCGGAACCGCGACGGGCACGACCACCACCCTGTGGTCTGGCTGCCTGGGGCCTAGCAACCTGAGGGGGTGCTCCTCCAGGTCTAGCGCCCTGCCTCTGAACTCCCCGACCCTGCACACCATGGAGAGGGTGGTGCCTGGCCTGATTGTTCAGCTCCAACTCCTTCCTAGCGTCTCTCTTCCTCCGAAAGCAAAACTCAGCTAGGTGACCCTCATGGTGACAGTACTCGCACTCAAACCTCACCACTCTCTTGGGTTGTTGGTTTCTATGGTTGCGAGGGTTGTTCATCCTAGCCGGCTTCTTGCCCTTCGAAAGGGCATCACTAGAGACATCAGGAAGGGTGTCAAGTGTGTTCCTAAGATGGTTAGGTTTGGGAACCCACACTTGCTTGCGAGGTGGAGCCTTGGGATGTTCATCAAGGATGCCATCCTTGGTGATAGGCTTGAGAGGCTCAGGTGGGTTGATCTTGGTGAGCTTAGGGATAGCGGATGGTTTCTCACTCGAATTCACTCCGCTAAACTCACCGATCTTACCAAAGGTACTAGCGCCCTTCCCACCTAAGGTAAAGCCTACTCCCGAGCAATCAGTTCCCCTCTTGAACTGACTGATCATCATGCCCAACTGCGGCTCACTGCATGACACCCAACTCAGGATGGACCGAAGGTATGTGTTTTCCTCCTCGGTTTGCATCCTGGTATGCCGGCAGTTGGCAATCTCAAGCTCCATCCCCACGCATCGCTCACATGGAGCGGACAAGGTGCTAACTGAGCTGGCCTTCATGGCTTCAGCAAGCTTGGCACTAACTTCTGCCAACTCAGTTCGCAAGCTAGGACAAAGCTTGCACGCACCCAACAAAGAAGGCCTCGCCTTCACCTCCTCCAGCTCCTTCTTCAGGGAGGGACACTCCTTGCAATCACCCACCAAGTCTAGCCTACTCTTCAGTTCATCATACACCTCAATCAAAGAGGCATACTTGGTTTGCAGGGTGGCAAAGTTTGTCATATGCATCGTGCACTCCTCACACTCCTCCTCATC
Source organism: Coix lacryma-jobi var. lacryma-jobi (assembly GCA_009763385.1). NCBI lineage: Eukaryota > Viridiplantae > Streptophyta > Magnoliopsida > Poales > Poaceae > Coix > Coix lacryma-jobi. The sequence goes on from CM019826.1 coordinate 18,329,595, forward strand.
GGTCACCTTCACCTCAGACTTGGCGAATTCAAGCTCCTTAAGCGCATCATTCATCTTAGCCTTAAACTCATTTCGCTCACGGATAGCTCGCTTGAGGGTCTTATCCTGACCTAGGACTATCTCAGCGAGAGAATCACGCTCACCGGTAAGACGATCGATAAGAGAAGAGGATGATACCTCGGAAGCGTCGTCGTCATTGGTGTCGTCGTCCCTGTCCTGGCGCTTGCAGTCCTCTCCATCTAGGGCCATGGTGTAGAAGTTCTTGGAGGAATCACCGAAGAAGCAGAGTCCGTTGAAGCGTTCTTCAGTCTTGTGCTCGGATCCATCGTCGCTGGAGTCGCCGTCGGAGGACTTCTCGCCATCGCTGAGGTTGGCGAGGAAGGCGCGCTTGCCGGCGTCGAAAGCCTTCTTGCCGGCGTCGAAAGCCTTCTCCATGTCCTCTCGGCGGTAGCCTCCCTTCTTCTTCTTCCCGACCTTGTTCTCTGGCTTACCCTTGCGCCTGGAGTCGCGGTTCTTGCCGGGGAAGGACTTGTCGCGCTTGGGGCAGTTCGCGACGAAGTGATTCGGATCTCCACATCCGTAGCAGCCCTCACGTGCGCCACCACTGCCGGCGATTCAGACGGTTGTTGTGAAACCGCGAGAACCGGGTGATGATGAGGGCGAGCTCGTCATCGTCCAACGCCTCCACCTGCTCCTCAGTCACTGAAAGCAGAGAAGACAAAGCAAAGGAAGGTGGTGAAGCGTCAGCGGAAAGAGTCGATCCACCCTTGCTCGAGACCAAAGCCATGGAATGTGAAGATGGGTTCTTCAGCTTGGCCTGAGTCAAGTGATCGATCTCGGTGGACTTGAGCTTGCTGAAAAGCTCGTCCACGGTGAGGGTGTCGTAGGAAGCAGACTCAATGATAGTCGACACCTTCACCTCCCATACCCTCCGATCCAGGGCGTATAACAGCTTGAGTGCCCTCTCATGATCGTCATAGGGTAGGTTGGCCCGATTGGCACGCATCTTGTTCACAATCGTTTGGAAACGAGCGAACATAGCGTCAATCGTCTCTCCCTCCAACTGAACAAAGTTCTCGTACTCACGCTTGTACGTCTCGAAGAGTCTGGTCTTGACCTGAGCGGTCCCCTCGTGATAGCTTTGAAGCTTCACCCAGATCTCTCGTGCTGTCTCAAGCTCAGAGACACGCTCGAACTCAGGAAGAGAGAGGTTGGCCAAAAGCGCATTACGGGCCTTAGAGTTGGCCTCATGTTGGTCAATCTGGTGCTGACCAACTCGAGCCGCAAGAACCACGTAATCGGCATCCTCGCATATTTCCCAGACAGAAGAACTGATGCTGCAAAGATAAGCACGCATCCGAATCTTCCAATAGGGATAGTTCGTCCCATCGAAATAGGGAGCCTTGCCATTCCCTCGATCCATGTCGCCCTTAGGATCCGAAACCGATTAAGGTAGAAGAGATCCTTAACCGGCTCCGATACCAATTGAAGGACCGGAAAAGCGACCAGAGGGGGGGGTGAATGGGAGCTTTAAAATTTCTTCTCAGAAACTTTTAGCCACTGTCCCAGAAGTCACCACAAAGGCAAGCGAAGAGATCGAATAATGTCCATGACCCTAGATGTAGGGTGGATGCTTCCAAGAAGCACAGCGGGACACTACACGACTCTAGGAACCCAACGCAAAAACCGGAAATCAAAACCGACACCGAACGAACGAACCGCGGACGAAACAGTGTAGGAATCAGTCGCATCGGATGCTGGGGTGCGTCCGATGCCTGATCACCGGACGCGTCCGATGCACACAGTGCGGTTCTGGAACCTTACTGTTCCACCATCGGACGCTGTGAACAGTGATCACCCAGCGTCCGATGCAAAGGCTCCGGCGCGTCCGATGGACAACGGACGCGTCCGATGCCGAGCGTCCGATGCAACCAAAAACGCTGCGAAAGTGACACGCGTCACCGGAGCGTCCGATGCTATGACTGCAGCGTCCGATGCTCCGGTGTCGAGCGTCCGATGCCCCCGATCAGAGAACTGTTCTTCGGTGATTCAACCCGATCTCCTCCGAATCAAATGCACTAGGCCTAGGATTCAGTCTGAGGAGTCACACGGATGTTAGTGAGCTACTCCTAAGAGATCATGGCTCGAACCTAACTCCAATTCGGTGGATCACGAGATTTTGGGGACAAGGGAACAAGAACGCGATCCAAAACGAAAATCGTTCGATCTCCTAGACCGTGAGGATTGAGATGAATTCCTTTGGTGGAAAGAATAGCCTCACGATCTAGAACAACTTGGTTCAAGTGGATTTGCAAAAGACGCACCAAGCAAAGAGATCAAGCGACTGGGAAAATAGGACCAAAAAGCAATCCGCGAAGAACACAACCAAAACGCGAATCACAAGCCGGAAATTGCAACCGTGTGGCAAACACACGCTACAAACGTGAGATTACGGTCTCACTTCCTAAACTTCCCAAAAACACAGAGGCATGATTGAGTCTTCTCTGTGGATCCTCTACAACCAGGTATGATTAGAACTAAGCTGGAGGCTAGAGAGAGAGAGAGTGCTTAGAGCAAATGGCTGAAAAGATAAGAGGAGAGGAGGGGTGCCTCTCTTATTTATAGCCTAAACAATAATCCCCTTCTAACCCTAGATAGGTGAGCGAAACGGCCAACCCTAGGGGTATCCCGATCCAACTCTGCTTGACGTTGATCCGACGGCCCCGCGCCTTCCTCACCCTTAGCTTCGCCTCGACGCAAGCCTCAGGATGCCGCCACGTGCCGCCCTGCCGACCACCGCGCCTTCCTTGTGGATAGCTACGCCGCCGCGCCAGCCTCTCCACACCGCCACGTGTCGACCGTCCTTTTTGCGGACCTCCCCCGGTTTTGAGGCCGAAACCGGGAAACCTGGGCCTTCCCCCGGTTTTGAGGCTGAAACCGGGAAACCTGTCCTCCGGCTGAGTTTTGTGGCCCAAACTCAGAAACCCGCGCGCCCAGGTTTTGAGGCCCAAACCTGGAAACCGTCCTCGCCGAGTTTTGAGGCCCAAACTCGGAAACCGGCCACCCCGAGTTTTGTGGCCCAAACTCGGAAACCGTCGATGGTAGCTTTTTGAGGCTCAGCTACCGAACCCGTGCCGTAGACGGGATGTGGTTCGCACACCCCGAGTTCTAGCACCGATGCCGGAGCATGTCCAGCTTCCACGCCGGGCACAGTGCATTCGCCATCCTTCTCGGCCTCCCGCCAACTGTCACGACGCCATCACCTTCCTCCCGACTCGGCCGATGCACCGCACATCCCCATGTCTTCTTGCTTGTCGACGCCACGTGCCAGCTACCACAGCTGGTCCTCAGGTCTCCCGGTCCGTCAGTCCAAGCTCCACGTTCGCCCTTCACCGCTTCCGGTCCGTCGGCACGACACGTCCCGCTTGACCTTCACCTCACCTTTGACCACTGTCTCCGAGCTCTGCACCTGCACATCAACACAGCCAAGAGACATGTTGCCCGTTGATCGATCACTCATCACTCAGGAAGGGAGCCACAAGGGCGCATATCAACCTTGTGTTCTCAATCTCCCCCTTGATGAGTGCATCGTCAACTCATAGTAACCATAACCAAAAAATAAAAGAAAGCAGAAATATGTAGAAGGAGAAAACTTACTTGAGATGTCCAAAAGCCAATGAAAAAGCCGAAGAAGAACAACTCAAGATAAGCAAAGCTTGGTCCCCAAAGACATGGGCAAAGATTCGACACAACCAAGCAAGAGATCGGAACAACTCATCAAGGAGCAAAACTCGATCAAAATCAGAGCACAAGACTTGGTTCCCAAAGACATGGGCAACTGCTCGACGCAACCAAGTTAAAGACAAGCTAGTCCTCAAGAAGAGGCAGAAAGGGCTCAACACCACTAGCTGAAAGCTCGAATACCAACTGAAGACTGCAAAAGAAAGCAGCTACTGCTAGTCCCTCAAGATAGAGGCACAGAGGCTCAACACAACCAACAGTAGACACGATACCAATCAAGAATCTTCACAAAAGGATGAAGATAGCTAGTTCCTCAAGACAGAGGCACAAGGGCTCGACGCAACTGGCTAAAAAGATCGATATCAAATGAAAAGCACATCAAGCACATCCAGAACTCCCCCTTACTCAAAGACTCCCCCTCAACAAGTGAAGCAGAAATTTCAAATTGACACCACAAAATTTTCTCCCCCTTGGGGGCAATTTGCAAACAAAAGAAAAGGGACAAGATCTCGAGAAAAACAAACGGAGCTAAGGTTACGCCTATCGGAGTCATACACATGCATATGAGTTAAAAATGCATGTTAGCAGCTTCAGGTATATATTCAAAAGAGTGAATAAATGCTCTAAATAGTGTTGATCCGACTACATAGCAACATACACAAGTGGTAGCAAAGGCTCAAACTGATCACTAAATACAAGACATGAATGCATAAGCCAAGTGAGCAGTTTTAAGCCATTCTGAAGGAGGTTTCACCATTAAAATAGCACTACACATGTGTAGACAGGAAATCACACAAGTGCTAAAACATGTATACAAGGTGAACTACCCCTAGCAAAGTTCAACCATCATGCTATAGAATGAAACATAGACTTGTGATTTTCAGATTTTATTGGAGAATTTGCAGCGGTTATTAACACAAGTTCAAAATTAGCATGTGATTGCGAGAGGTTGAAAGCTTGTCAATGCCTAACTTTTCAACCGTGCTAAGCCGATGCATATGCAATCAGAAGCTTAAAGCATCGGTTTCGGTCTTACACTACATGGCTCAAGTTTAACTCAAGGTGCAATGAGAAACTGTCTCGATACCGTGATGTGTTGACAAAGCAATCCCATCTCGATCTTTTCAATTCACTATAACTTGGTTCATTTTAAGCAGAATATGAACAATCCAAGCAAGTGAATGACTCAGAACTAGAGACATAGCAACCTAGCATATATGAAATAGCTCAAGAGACCTCAACACATCCTACACATGCTAGTTGCCAATCTCAATGGTGAACATATATCAAATTTTAAGTTTATTAATCATGTTCATCATTCTGAAAAATAGCTTAGCTCACAACATGTATCAGTGATCAACATGAGCCTAAGCTACAAGCATCATCATATATCATCGAAGCATACACTAATCAGAGCATGGATTCATTCTCAAGAATATAGATATGAAGCTTGAAACTGCAAGATGTATACATGATGAAGTCAGAATCGGAGCCAAAACTAAACTAAAGAGACTCAAGACCCAAAACACAAGGATCAGAAAATTAGTCTATGGTACATTAACAAAATGCTTCCCCCATCTAAAAGGGGAAACACACACCAAGCTCACCTCGCAACCTAGCAAAGGTTGAGAGATCCAAAGGCTTGGTGAAAATATCCGCAACCTGGTTATGGGTGTCTACATGCCTAAGATCAATGTCGCCTTTCTCATAGTGATCACGAAGAAAGTGAAAGCGAACATCGATGTGTTTGGTCTTGGAGTGAAGAACTAGGTTCTTTGCTACACTAATGGCAGAAGTACTATCGCAAAGCAAAGGGACCCGACTGAAATCTAGACCAAAATCACGCAATGTAGCAACCATCCATAAAAGCTGCGAAGCACAAGAGGCAGCGGCAACATACTCGGCTTCTGTAGTAGACTGGGCTATGTTCGACTGCTTGCGGGAAGACCACGAAACCAAGGAAGAACCAAGAAACTGACAAGTCCCAGAAGTAGACTTGCGCTCAATCCGACAGCCAGCAAAATCCGCATCGGAATACCCCCAAAGCGAAAGAGTCGAAGAAGAAGAGTACCAAAGTCCGAACTCAGGTGTGTATCGGAGGTACCTCATGATGCGCTTGACCGCTTGCTTGTGGGAAGTCCGAGGGGACGCCTGAAAACGAGCACACAGACACACAGCAAACTGTATATCTGGCCTCGTCGCCGTCAGGTACAGGAGCGAGCCAATCATGCTCCTGTACTCCTTCTAGTCAACCGGCTCTCCGTCTTGGTCCGCATCCATCGCCGCAGTTGTCGGTATGGGCGTCGTAAGAGGCTTGGCCTCGCCCATGTCGAATTTCTTCAGGATGTCTTTTGTGTATTTGCCTTGATGTACAAACGTCCCGTCCCGGGTTTGCTTAATTTGCAACCCGAGGAAGAAAGTCAACTCGCCCATCATACTCATCTCGAACTCCCTGCTCATAGTATCTGAAAACTTTGCAACAAGAGCATGAGAAGAGCCACCAAAGATGATGTCATCCACGTAAATCTGGACTAACAGGATATCGTTGCCTTGCTTGAGAAGAAACAAAGTCCTATCGACCCGTCCCATTTTAAAACCCTTGGAGAGTAAAAAGGTTTTCAAACGATCATACCACGCTCTCGGGGCTTGTTTCAAACCATACAAAGCTTTTGAAAGTTTATAAACATGGTTTGGAAACTTGGGATCCTCGAAACCTGGGGGTTGCCTAACATAAACCTCTTCCTCTATATACCCATTCAGAAAAGCACTCTTAACGTCCATCTGATACAGCTTAAAACCCTTCGAAGCAGCAAAGGCTAGAAGGATTCTGATGGCTTCTAAACGGGCTACAGGGCCAAAGGTTTCCTCATAATCTATCCCCTCTTTTTGGCAAAAACCCTGGGCTACTAGCCTAGCCTTGTTTCTCACTACCATCCCATCCTCACCCTCTTTGTTCTTGAAAACCCATTTGGTACCTATAGGGTGGCATTCTGGTGGTGGTGGTGGAACTAGGGTCCAAACTTGGTTTCGCTCAAAGTTTTCTAACTCCTCATGCATGGCATTGACCCAGTTAGAATCAGAAAGTGCGTGTCCAACATCTTTGGGCTCAAAAGAAGCAACGAAAGCAGAATGAGCAAAGTGGGAGATTTCATACGCTCGCGACCGCGTGACTCGCTGGTCGATGCCGCCGATCATCTGCTGTGGGGGATGAGCATGCTGAATGCTCCGGGGCGCTTGCCTCGCCGAAGTAGCCTCCCCCTCGCCAGATGCTGTCGCTCTCTCATGTTCAACCGGTGCTTGCTGGAGAGGTGGCTCCAGAGGACCCCAAGAAGAAGAAGTCGTGGGATCGGGTCCTCGAGCTGAAGTAGTCGTCGCAGGGTCGACGGGGGCAGCCAGTGGAGTTGGCTCAGGATCACCCCAATCGGCATTCTCCTGCTCCTCCTCCACAAAGATAGTCTCTCCCAGCTCCTGTTCTCCTGCAACATCAAAAGCAGAAGAGACACAAGGCATAGTCTCGTCGAATGTGACCTCGCAGGTCTCCACTATCCGGTTAGTTTCAAGGTTAAGAACTCGATAAGCGCGCGAATGAGAAGCATAACCAAGAAACACGCCATCAGTAGAGCGAGATTCGAACTTGTCCAAATTGCCTTGTTTCAGGATAAAGCACTTACAACCAAACACTTGAAAATGAGACACCTTGGGTACACGTCCAAAACGCAGCTCATAAGAAGTTTTCTTCATGAAAGCTCGAAGAAAGATGCGATTTGAAACATGGCAAGCGGTGTTGATCGCCTCGGCCCAAAACCGCCTAGGAGTCCTATGCTCATCGAGCATCGTCCTGGCCATCTCAACAAGGGTCCGGTTCTTGCGTTCAACAACACCGTTTTGCTGGGGGACATAAGGAGAAGAAAACTGATGCTCGATTCCATTAGAAGAACAGAAGGAGGAAAACTGAGAGTTATCAAACTCAGTACCATTATCACTACGAATAGCTCTAATGGTATCAGGGGGAAACTCAGTTTTCAACTTCAAAATCAAATCACGAGCAAAGGGAAAAACTTCATCCTTACCTTCCAAGAAAAATACCCAAGAGTACCTCGAAAAATCGTCAACGATCACTAGAACGTACCACTTCCCACCCGCTGAGCAAACCCGAGCTGGACCAACTGTGTCCATATGTAAAAGCTCACCGGGTCGCTTGGTCATCACCTGATTGACAGGTGGGTGAGAAGCAGCAACCATCTTCCCGTGACGACAGGGATGGCAAACAAGGTCCTTCTGAAACTTAAGCTTGGGCAATCCTTGGATTAGGCCAAGTGAGCTAAGTCTTGCAAGCAAGTCAAAACTCAAGTGACCGAGCCTCCTATGCCACTTCCACAAATCAGAAGAAGGACCAGCCATCAAACATCTAGTAGAGCCGAAAGAACGAGAAAAATCGGCTCTGAAAACACGACCAAAGGGAACGATCCAACACACAAGATCTCCATGAGGGTCTAAAACACGACTCAGACCCTTCTTAAAGCGCACTTCAAAATCATCCTCAAGAAGTTGCGAAACAGAAAGCAAATTATAGTGCAAGTTAGAAACCAAGGCAACATTCTTCAGGACAAAGTTCTCATTGAGCCGAATGGCTCCTTGAGAAACGACCTTACCTCTACTATTATCCCCAAAAGTGATGTACTCCTTGTGCATCACGGGGCTAAGGCTGGAGAACCATTCCTTCTTTCCGGTCATGTGGCGCGAACACCCGGAATCCATAAGCCACATGTTCTCCAACCGAAGTTCCTGCATCAATAGAAAGGCAGGAAGTGAGCGTATGGCACAACACTGGGGTTAGTATACTAAGAAGGATACCAGTGCTGTGTCATAGGCCCAGAAAAAGTGTTAGTAGCAACACCAAGCTGTCCTCGTCCCATGGGTGGATAGCGATCACCACCAACCTGAAAGGGTGGTCCGCTATGGAACGGAAAACCTCCAAACTGACCTACCTGTCCCATCTGAGCAAAGTGATCACCACCATACTGAAAAGGTGGTCCGCTATGGGACTGAGCAGCAAAGCCTCTTACACTCGGCTCACGATCGTATAGAGGACGACCGGAACCGCGACGGGCACGACCACCACCCTGTGGTCTGGCTGCCTGGGGCCTAGCAACCTGAGGGGGTGCTCCTCCAGGTCTAGCGCCCTGCCTCTGAACTCCCCGACCCTGCACACCATGGAGAGGGTGGTGCCTGGCCTGATTGTTCAGCTCCAACTCCTTCCTAGCGTCTCTCTTCCTCCGAAAGCAAAATTCAGCTAGGTGACCCTCATGGTGACAGTACTCGCACTCAAACCTCACCACTCTCTTGGGTTGTTGGTTTCTATGGTTGCGAGGGTTGTTCATCCTAGCCGGCTTCTTGCCCTTCGAAAGGGGATCACTAGAGACATCAGGAAGGGTGTCAAGTGTGTTCCTAAGATGGTTAGGTTTGGGAACCCACACTTGCTTGCGAGGTGGAGCCTTGGGATGTTCATCAAGGATGCCATCCTTGGTGATAGGCTTGAGAGGCTCAGGTGGGGTGGTCTTGGTGAGCTTAGGGATAGCGGATGGTTTCTCACTCGAATTCACTCCGCTAAACTCACCGATCTTACCAAAGGTACTAGCGCCCTTCCCACCTAAGGTAAAGCCTACTCCCGAGCAATCAGTTCCCCTCTTGAACTGACTGATCATCATGCCCAACTGCGGCTCACTGCATGACACCCAACTCAGGATGGACCGAAGGTATGTGTTTTCCTCCTCGGTTTGCATCCTGGTATGCCGGCAGTTGGCAATCTCAAGCTCCATCCCCACGCATCGCTCACATGGAGCGGACAAGGTGCTAACTGAGCTGGCCTTCATGGCTTCAGCAAGCTTGGCACTAACTTCTGCCAACTCAGTTCGCAAGCTAGGACAAAGCTTGCACGCACCCAACAAAGAAGGCCTCGCCTTCACCTCCTCCAGATCCTTCTTTAGGGAGGGACACTCCTTGCAATCACCCACCAAGTCTAGCCTACTCTTCAGTTCATCATACACCTCAATCAAAGAGGCATACTTGGTTTGCAGGGTGGCAAAGTTTGTCATATGCATCGTGCACTCCTCACACTCCTCCTCATCGGTCACCTTCACCTCAGACTTGGCGAATTCAAGCTCCTTAAGCGCATCATTCATCTTAGCCTTAAACTCATTTCGCTCACGGATAGCTCGCTTGAGGGTCTTATCCTGACCTAGGACTATCTCAGCGAGAGAATCACGCTCACCGGTAAGACGATCGATAAGAGAAGAGGATGATACCTCGGAAGCGTCGTCATCATTGGTGTCGTCGTCCCTGTCCTGGCGCTTGCAGTCCTCTCCATCTAGGGCCATGGTGCAGAAGTTCTTGGAGGAATCGCCGAAGAAGCAGAGTCCGTTGAAGCGTTCTTCAGTCTTGTGCTCGGATCCATCGTCGCTGGAATCGCCGTCGGAGGACTTCTCGCCATCGCTGAGGTTGGCGAGGAAGGCGCGCTTGCCGGCGTCGAAAGCCTTCTTGCCGGCGTCGAAAGCCTTCTTGCCGGCGTCGAAAGCCTTCTCCATGTCCTCTCGGCGGTAGCCTCCCTTCTTCTTCTTCCCGACCTTGTTCTCTGGCTTACCCTTGCGCCTGGAGTCGCGGTTCTTGCCGGGGAAGGACTTGTCGCGCTTGGGGCAGTTCGCGACGAAATGATTCGGATGTCCACATCCGTAGCAGCCCTCACATGCGCCACCACGCCGGCGATTCAGACGGTTGTTGTGAAACCGCGAGAACCGGGTGATGATGAGGACGAGCTCGTCATCGTCCAACGCCTCCACCTGCTCCTCAGTCACTGAAAGCAGAGAAGACAAAGCAAAGGAAGGTGGTGAAGCGTCAGCGGAAAGAGTCGATCCACCCTTGCTCGAGACCAAAGCCATGGAATGTGAAGATGGGTTCTTCAGCTTGGCCTGAGTCAAGTGATCGATCTCGGTGGACTTGAGCTTGCTGAAAAGCTCGTCCACGGTGAGGGTGTCGTAGGAAGCAGACTCAATGATAGTCGACACCTTCACCTCCCATACCCTCCGATCCAGGGCGTATAACAGCTTGAGTGCCCTCTCATGATCGTCATAGGGTAGGTTGGCCCGATTGGCACGCATCTTGTTCACAATCGTTTGGAAACGAGCGAACATAGCGTCAATCGTCTCTCCCTCCAACTGAACAAAGTTCTCGTACTCACGCTTGTACGTCTCGAAGAGTCTGGTCTTGACCTGAGCGGTCCCCTCGTGATAGCTTTGAAGCTTCACCCAGATCTCTCGTGCCGTCTCAAGCTCAGAGACACGCTCGACCTCAGGAAGAGAGAGGTTGGCCAAAAGCGCATTACGGGCCTTAGAGTTGGCCTCATGTTGGTCAATCTGGTGCTGACCAACTCGAGCCGCAAGAACCACGTAATCGGCATCCTCGCATATTTCCCAGACAGAAGAACTGATGCTGCAAAGATAAGCACGCATCCGAATCTTCCAATAGGGATAGTTCGTCCCATTGAAATAGGGAGCCTTGCCATTCCCTCGATCCATGTCACCCTTAGGATCCGAAACCGATTAAGGTAGAAGAGATCCTTAACCGGCTCCGATACCAATTGAAGGACCGGAAAAGCGACCAGACGGGGGGGGGGTGAATGGGAGCTTTAAAATTTCTTCTCAGAAACTTTTAGCCACTGTCCCAGAAGTCACCACAAAGGCAAGCGAAGAGATCGAATAATGTCCACGACCCTAGATGTAGGGTGGATGCTTCCAAGAAGCACAGCGGGACACTACACGACTCTAGGAACCCAACGCAAAAACCGGAAATCAAAACCGACACCGAACGAACGAACCGCGGACGAAACAGTGTAGAATCAGTCGCATCGGATGCTGGGGTGCGTCCGATGCCTGATCACCGGACGCGTCCGATGCACACAGTGCGGTTCTGGAACCTTACTGTTCCACCATCGGACGCTGTGAACAGTGATCACCCAGCGTCCGATGCAAAGGCTCCGGCGCGTCCGATGGACAACGGACGCGTCCGATGCCGAGCGTCCGATGCAACCAAAAACGCTGCGAAAGTGACACGCGTCACCGGAGCGTCCGATGCTATGACTGCAGCGTCCGATGCTCCGGTGTCGAGCGTCCGATGCCCCCGATCAGAGAACTGTTCTTCGGTGATTCAACCCGATCTCCTCCGAATCAAATGCTCTAGGCCTAGGATTCGTTTTGAGGAGTCACACGGATGTTAGTGAGCTACTCCTAAGAGATCATGGCTCGAACCTAACTCCAATTCGGTGGATCACGAGATTTTGGGGCAAGGGAGCAAGAACGCGATCCAAAACGAAAATCGTTCGATCTCCTAGACCGTGAGGATTGAGATGAATTCCTTTGGTGGAAAGAATAGCCTCACGATCTAGAACAACTTGGTTCAAGTGGATTTGCAAAAGACGCACCAAGCAAAGAGATCAAGCGATGGGAAAATAGGACTAAAAAGTAATCCGCGAAGAACACAACCAAAACGCGAATCACAAGCCGGAAATTGCAACCGTGTGGCAAACACACGCTACAAACGTGAGATTACAGTCTCACTTCCTAAACTTCCCAAAAACACAGAGGCATGATTGAGTCTTCTCTGTGGATCCTCTACAACCAGGTATGATTAGAACTAAGCTGAAGGCTAGAGAGAGACAGCGTGCTTAGAGCAAATGGCTGAAAAAGATAAGAGGAGAGGAGGGGTGCCTCTCTTATTTATAGCCTAAACAATAATCCCCTTCTAACCCTAGATAGGTGAGCGAAACGGCCAACCCTAGGGGTATCCCGATCCAACTCTGCTTGACGTTGATCCGACGGCCCCGCGCCTTCCTCACCCTTAGCTTCGCCTCGACGCAAGCCTCAGGATGCCGCCACGTGCCGCCCTGCCGACCACCGCGCCTTCCTTGTGGATAGCTACGCCGCCGCGCCAGCCTCTCCACACCGCCACGTGTCGACCGTCCTTTTTGCGGACCTCCCCCGGTTTTGAGGCCGAAACCGGGAAACCTGGGCCTTCCCCCGGTTTTGAGGCTGAAACCGGGAAACCTGTCCTCCGGCTGAGTTTTGTGGCCCAAACTCAGAAACCCGCGCGCCCAGGTTTTGAGGCCCAAACCTGGAAACCGTCCTCGCCGAGTTTTGAGGCCCAAACTCGGAAACCGGCCACCCCGAGTTTTGTGGCCCAAACTCGGAAACCGTCGATGGTAGCTTTTTGAGGCTCAGCTACCGAACCCGTGCCGTAGACGGGATGTGGTTCGCACACCCCGAGTTCCAGCACCGATGTCGGAGCATGTCCAGCTTCCACGCCGGGCACAGTGCATTCGCCATCCTTCTCGGCCTCCCGCCAAGTGTCACGACGCCATCACCTTCCTCCCGACTCGGCCGATGCACCGCACATCCCCATGTCTTCTTGCTTGTCGACGCCACGTGCCAGCTACCACAGCTGGTCCTCAGGTCTCCCGGTCCGTCAGTCCAAGCTCCACGTTCGCCCTTCACCGCTCCCGGTCCGTCGGCACGACACGTCCCGCTTGACCTTCACCTCACCTTTGACCACTGTCTCCGAGCTCTGCACCTGCACATCAACACAGCCAAGAGACATGTTGCCCGTTGATCGATCACTCATCACTCAGGAAGGGAGCCACAAGGGCGCATATCAACCTTGTGTTCTCAGGAGCGCTGTGCAGGTGCTGGCGTAGCGCCACGTGGTGCAACGCCACTGGTTCCGGCGTGCCACGCAGGCGAAGACTGGGTGCGGTGGCACAAGGACTGCGCCTCATTTTTACAGAGACACAGGGACTGGCTCGCAAATTTCCATAGACTCAGGGCATAGTTGAAATGTAGCGCGTGTTGTTTTCCTAAAAATAGGAGGGCTTAAGTGCAAAACGGGGTGGGCGTTGTGCGGCGGCGCCGTGGCGCTGACGCGGCGATGATTTGGTGCCACGTGTCGAGTGTGTTGGCGCGGTGCATCGCGTGGCCTGTAGACCTGCTGACGCGGCGTGTGTGGACCACGTCCATGAGTCTACGCGCTCGGTTCATACCAGTTCAACCCAGGGATCTAATCTTGGCCGTTCTTCTCTAATCAGATGGCCAGGGCAAGGCAACAGGAGCGGTGCTCGCCGCCGACACTGAAAACACGGCGGCGCCCTGCTCCCAGGTGGTGGCGCCATAGCTCCGCCGGGGAAAACCTCGCCGGAGTTCGCAGGGATGGATCTATGGTGCAGTAGAGATCACGCAAAAGTAGAGGAATCGATAGCAGGGCTTACAACGGGCTCATTGGTGGTGTTCGCGTCGCCGGAGGTGGCTTGGGTGAGAGAATCCAACGGTGGAGGCGGTCGGTTGCATCGGTGAGTCGTGAAAGGAGTTGTTCAGGCGCCGAATCCCTCCGAGATTGGGGCCTCCTGGCCGTGGTGGGGTCCCACGAGATCACCGGTGGCGGAGGAAGAGACGGGACAGGCTGCTGGAAGGGGAATTCGAGCTCTTGCCGAGCTCGGTAATGGCGGACGGGCGGCGCTTGCAGGCGGAGTGGTTCGGGGAATGGGAAGAATTGTGGCTCGGTGAGGGTTTGCAGTAGTTATAGGCAGAGGAGGAGGGATAGGTGGCGGCGCGATCCTCTGTGTAGCGAACTCGTCCGGGGAGCGCGGGGAGAAGGGATACGGTGAGCGGCACGCGCGAAGGGCGGAGGAGTTCGGTGCAGAGCTTGCGTGGGAGGTTGAGGGAGAGAGCTGACCGACGGGGCCCGCGCGTCAGGGAGAGGGGGAAAGACTGCAGCGCGGCTCGCTACAGCTTTGCGCTGGACCGTGGGGTGGCGCGGAGGGAGGGCTTCACGGGCCAGTGCAGTGGCCAGAGGGAGTGTGCGCCGGGAGGTGAAGGAGCTTCGGGCCTTTGCGCCAGTGTGGGCCAAGGGGAGGGCGCAGGGAGAAAAGAAAGGGGAGGGAAGGTGGCGGGCTAGACTGGAAAAAAAGGGAGAAGGGAGAGGCTGCCCATGCATTCTTTTTCTTTTCCTTTTCTTTTTTAAGGTTTTGCAAACTCTTTTAAATTCAGATTTCAAAACCTTTTCAAATAAAACAGTTTTGCAAAGTTTTCAAATCATTTTCCCTAGGTTTTGTAAATAAAACTTAGAGTTTGAAATTTTATAAAACTTTTATGAATTCTTTTATTCTATTTCCAAGTAGAATAAAACCAATTTGCCCTGAACGGGTTTAAAAATTTATTTTTCACTCAATAAGAATATGCAATGGCATGAGTGCAACATGAAAATAATAAATAAATTTTATTTTCCTCCCCTAATTAAATATCCAACCTATTTAATTTCTAATTAATTTAATTAAATTAGGGAAAATTTATATCAGGGTGTTACATGCAGCCTGTGCGATGCCCATGGACCCATGAGGATACCCATGTGTATAGGAGATGTATTAGGCTATCAGCCATACGCCGGCAAGGATCATAGGTATACTCTCAAATAAATAAATCAATTTGATTGCAGTTTAATACTTTAGTATACAGATCAATACCTGCTTACGAGGATAGTGCTAGGCTTCAGGGATTTGATTTGTAATTCAATATTTTTTTATCATGTTAGATGTTGCCAAAGAAACATAAGTCCAGTTCTCAAAAAAGAAAAAAAAAACAAGAACTTCAATTAATCCAGAGAATCGCAAAAGGGTGCGTTGTATAGGTTTTTTCCAACATCCAAAAATACCGAAGTCAGTCAAGATCAGGGACAGGAACATGACCAACCAATTATCGCACAAGCTGATGACAATGATGGTGGTACAGACGAGCAGATTTTAGATGCACAAACTGATGCAAATGAAGGTGCTACAGGGGAGGAAAATTTAGATGCGCAAGCTGGTGCTAATGAGGACATTTTGGGATCAGGTGAAAATTTGCAGCCTTCGGATGATACAAAAAAAATTATATTGACACTACTGCACAAAGCTTAACCGCAGCGGGCGTTTTGGCTTTACCGCAGCGGGCAACACCGTCCGCTGCGGTGGTAAGGCCACGGTTAATCGTGGCCATTACCGCAGCGGGCGCTGTTGCCCGCTGCGGTAAAAGCCTTAACCGCAGCGGGCAACATAACGCGCCCGCTGCGGTTAATAGCATTAACCGGAGCGGACAACCTAAAACGCCCGCTGCGGTAACTGATTAACCGCAGCGGTCTCTTTAGGTTGCCCGCTGCGGTAGTTTCCTTTAACCGTAGCGGGCAGCTTATGTTGCCCGCCACGGTTATTAATTTTGGATTAAAAAAATAAATAATGCAGCCAGCAGAAACAGCCAGCAGAAACAGCAGAAACAGCAGAAACAGGAATTCAAATCTGCAGTTTTCAAATAATTCCAGAATTCCAGATTTCTAACAGATATATATATATATGCACATATAAACCATCTGCGC
This sequence comes from Coix lacryma-jobi var. lacryma-jobi, assembly GCA_009763385.1. NCBI lineage: Eukaryota > Viridiplantae > Streptophyta > Magnoliopsida > Poales > Poaceae > Coix > Coix lacryma-jobi. The sequence continues at coordinate 18,345,780 of CM019826.1, forward strand.
ATAACATACAAAGTGACTTAGTTGTTTGTTGTCATCATATACACATTGACTTAGTTGATTTCAAATTCAAATTACAATTCATATTTCAACTTGATGAGCATAATATGTCGGACGAAGCATTGTCTTCCATTTGCGGAGCTTCTCGTATTGGGGTAGCAACGCCAACGCCAGGTCGGATTCGTTGTCAAAGAACGTTTCTCCTTCGAGAATGCATTTCTCCATTACAAACTTGCATATGTCCGCCTTAACTTGTTTAAAGCACATCCTGCGGCTCTGCTGCTCTCCCCAATACTTGACACCTTCCTTGAGCTTCTTCCAGCTATTGGTGTACTCCTTGCTTTCCCTTAGAAACTCGCATGTGTACAAGCCACATGTCTTCGATCCTAGTAGCTGTTTGGCGCACTGCACGATTGATACACAAGCATTAGAACCCATATATGTATGAAACATGAATTGAACCTTTGAAATACTTACCGGGAAATCTCGTCGGATTTTGAGGTGGTACCTATGCTTGTCCTTGAACTTTTGAGTTCTTCGGTCCCAGAATCCGGGCACCTTTTGGTATTCCTTATAAGCGCTGTACGAAATATAATAGTTTTAGCCACAATTTAAAAACATATGGTAACCGTAACTGATGAAAAAGCTGGATGACTTACTTTTTCAGACAATCTTCGAATGCCTTGTACCCTTGCTTGTTTGGTACGCTCAAGGAGTCAAACACACAGGCCCTGCCATCTTGAGGGTATATGATAAAAGCGACCCAGTGACCACCCACGAGGCCCTGGCTGCACCATTGCAACAAAATAGTGTTTATGATGACTAGAAGGCATGAGATGCTAGCGACTTAGGTGTACGTACATGTATTTGACTTACCCAAAATGATAGGCAACCATTATACACTCTGGCCCATCCGGCTTGATCTTCTTCATGCATTCTAGTATGTAATTTTTCAACTTAGTCTTCTCGGCTTTCATATTTTCTTCATATTTCTTCTCTCGCTGTCGAACTGTCAGCTCCGGATCAGTGATCTCGAAACCCTTGATGACTCTTTCGGCAATATGTGCAGGAGAGAGGTAGAGTACAGGACGTGTCTTTTTATTGCTTACAGTGACCGTCATGCTGCACGGACAAGTCATCGTGACATAATAAGTATAGAACTGTGGAAAATACGAATGTAGTGATCTGTGGAAGTTGCATTCATCGCTTACAGTGTGAATAGGGTGATTTGAACGATGTCCAGGTCTTCTTCCCGCATCAGGTTGTACATGTCGCTAAAGTCGACGGGTAGTTGCATTTCGTTACCAGCGGGCAAGTGGAAGTACTCCGTGGGAATCTTGACGTTAAAACTTGACATTCCGGCTTTTGCAGCCTCCATGTACCATAGATGGAACCTCCTTGTATCCCACTTTTCCTCGTCGATGAGCTGGGCCTTGGGAATCATGAACTTCCCGCACACATAGTGGCCAGGGCAGTCTTCGGCTCATCAAATAGTTGACGGGTAGTTTCAGGCCTGGCAAACGATGGATAGGCATGTTAGTAGCATATATACTATGGACATGGTATTATGCTCAATGTTACCATACCTTTCGAATGTGAGGGTGTACGGGAGCTTGTCGGTGGACGTTCTTGGATTCTTGGTGGGCGGGGGAGGACATTGGCTTGTGGTTGACGGGGGAGGTGTCTTCGTCCCTGTTGCCTCCCCCGTCGTGCCTCCCTGTTGCTCGTTCGTGCTTGGCTGGCTTGTCATTGTCGTGTTGTCGCCCTTACCGGCCTCTGAGCTTCTTGCCTCATGGACCGGGCCGATCGGCGGACTATTTGGAGGCGGGGGAGACACAGTTCCCATGTCAGTGCCCTTTTCCTTTTCCCCGCCATCACCTTCTACCTTTTCCTTGTCCCCGCCTTCGGTACTGCCTTCTCCTTTGTCCTTTCCCTTTCCCTTGTCCCCGCCCTTTTCTTCGTCATCATCGCTGCCGTGATCTGGATCTTCCGGAGGACAAGATCCGGCGGCTGATGGTTGTGATGCTGGTGTCGGCGTTGGAGTTGGCGTCCGAACAATGATCTCGATGTCCTCGCAGTTCCATAGGACTTCCAATCCAAGTGCCTGCCCTAGGTGCCTGGCCGTTTGTAGGTTGGGATGGTCCAATTCAAAATGTTCCTGGTCGGGAACGTGCCATAACGGGCTCACGACCACATAGTCTTCAGGGGTGTTGTCTTTGTTGAAGTCGTGAATATCGTGGGGTGCAAGAATGCATCCCTCGGCCACCACCATCTTCTTGGACCTTCCGAATGGGATGAGGAGTTGGACGTGCTGGTTTTCCTTGAAGTCCTCGTTTGAGACCCTTGGGCGATCCTCGTTCATCGGCAGTAAGGCTTTCTTTTTGTTTGCTTGAGGATTGGGCAGGCCATGGTGATCAAACATCTTCGACCTTATCGCGACCATCTCCGGATCGTTGCTCGTGAAGGCTTCCTTTATTGAGCTTTTGATCATTTCAGCCACGCCTTCATTGAAGCCCTTGTTATATAGCTCATCTTTATACCTTTGCCTGGACTTGTATGTGGCCGTGTCGGATTGCCACGACTCAACTGACTTCCAGCTCATCTTCGACCCGACACCACGCACGCGGCCGCGGTGCTCGGGGGTTCCTAGGACCTCGGTGAGCAAGTCGTGGCCCCGGCGGACCACGATGTTGTCCTTAAGCTTTGCTTTCTCCATCAAAGTCTTCTCGATGTCCTCGAGGTGGGGCTCGTTAAACTTGGTCGCCCCAGGCTTCAGCCTCTTTGGAATGCGGGCCCTCATGTAGTCCTTTGCCCTTGGGTCGATGCCCTCATACGGATCTGGAACCCCGGCAGCCTGTCTTGCTTGTTCTTCTTGCTGCCACTTGGTCCTCTGACCGGCAAAGCCAGTCATTGAAGGACCGAGAAGTTACCCGAAAGCGACCAGAGGGGGGGTGAATGAGAGCTTCAAAATTTCCTTTCGGAAACTAGATGCCACTGTCCCAAACTCAATCCCAAAAGCGAAACCTAGAGCTTGCTAATGTCCACGACCCTAGATGTAGGGTGGATGCTTCCTAGAAGCACAGCGGGACACTAGACAACCCTAGAAAGCCAACCCAAAAGACGGAACTCGAATCCGATCAAGAACGAACGAGCCGCGCGCGAAACAGCAGCGACCGGACTCTGGCCTGCGTCCGGTCAGCAGGGACCGGACGCGTCCGGTCGCCAGAAACCGTCTCTGGGAGCTCTCTGGAAACGACCGGACTCACGGGTACGGAGCGTCCGGTCGTGAACAGTGCGTCCGGTCAGAAACAAACAAGAACACACGAGGCTGCGCAGAAAAGCACTGACCGGACTCTGCCTGCGTCCGGTCTGTGAGCACCGGACGCGTCCGGTCGTGCGAAAACGATTTTCGGAGCTCTCTGGAACTGACCGGCCTCTGTGAGATAGAGCGTCCGGTCGGTTCACCAGCGTCCGGTCAGAATCAAACACGCGCAGTGAACAGTAACAGAGGCGAGTCCGGTCACGCAAAATGCCGAGCGTCCGGTCGGTCTACAGAGAACCACGCGATGAGCTGTTCAACGACCGGACTCTCAGAGCATGCGTCCGGTCGAACCGAGCCAGCGTTCGGTCACCCCGCGAATTCACTGTTCGTCCACCGATTCGACTAGAACTCACCCAAAACAAATCCTCTAGGGATCAAACTTGGTGAGTGAAGTCACAAGGAGGTTAGTGAGCTATCTCTAAGAGATCATGGCTCGATCCTAACTCCAAATCGAAGAATTTCGGGGGAAGGGAAGAAAAGTGACCCGAAACGAAAAATTGATCGATCTCCTAGACCGTGAGGTTAGAGGATGATTCCTTCGGTGGAAAGAAGTGCCTCACGATCTAGAACAACTTGGTTCAAACGGAATTGCAAAAGATGAACCGAGCAAAGAGATCAAGCGACGGGAAAATCGTGGAGCAAAAAGGATTCCGCGAAGAACACAAGAAAAACGGAAATCACAGCCACGAACTCGAATCAAGGACACAAATCAAGCCATCGATCAGTGCTCCAAGGTGAGGATACGGCCTCACTTCCTCAAATCAACAGTACACAGAGTGGAGTCTCTCTACGGATCTCAACTAGCTAAAGCAGGGGTGTGGGAGAGTGGAAACCCTAGGAAATGAAAACTCTAACTGAGATTGAGATCGGGAGGAGGGTGTCTCCCCTGGACTACTTATACTAACCTAGCCTAAGTCTATTTCCTACTCTACCCCTCTCTACTCTAATTACAGAGCGGACCAGCCTAACCCTAAGGCTATTCTAGTCCACCCGCTGGTGGTAGGTAGATCCGACGGCCACGCCCGCACGGTCTTCCGCGTCGCCTCCACGCAACCTTCAGATCGCCGCCACGTGCCGCCACCACTCTGCACCCTCGGTTTTGCGGCCCAAACCGGGAAACCAGCCTTTTCCAACAGCCCCCGGTTTTGAGGCCCAAACCGGGAAACCAGCCTCCAGCCCGAGTTTTGTGGCCCAAACTCGGAAACCCTCAGCGCCCGAGTTTTGAGGCCCAAACTCGGAAACCAGCCCACGCCCAGGTTTTGAGGCTCAACCTGGAAACCGTCGCGCCCAGGTTTTGTGGCTCAACCTGGAAACCCAGCACCCAGGTTTTGAGGCCCAAACCTGGAAACCGTCCACCGTTGGTTTTTCCCGGGCTCTACCAACAAACCGGCGTCGTAGAGGGGATGCACCGCCTGTGCACCCCTTCCACCGATATGATCGCACTTCTCCGCTTGTCGCTGTCGCAGGCTGCCAGCCACCACAGCTGATCCTCCGGCCTCCAGTCCATCAGTCCAAGTCCACGTCCGCCCTTCACCGTCCGATACATCGGCATGGCACGTCCGCCGCACGGCACGCCCATCCTTCATCGCGCCCGGTCCGTCGGCACGGCACGTCGCAACTTGACCTTCACCCGCCATCGATCACTGTCTCCGTGCTCGACACCTGCACAACACAAGCCAAAGAACATGCGCATCATCTCCGTTGACAATCACTCATCACACAGAGACTCGGCATACACCCATGTATCCGCAATCTCCCCCTTGATGAGTGCATTGTCAACTCCACAAACAAATCATGAATAAGAAGAAGGAGGTAGGAAGGAGTGAGAAGAGAAAACCCAACCAAATGACCCAAAAGCCTAACAAAAGCCAAAGAAGGTCAAGTGGATGAAGCGAAAACTTGGTCCCCAAAGACATGGGCAACGGCTCGACGCAACCAAGCAAAGCGAAGCTAGCCCTCAAGAAAAGGTAGAACAGGCTCAACACCGCTAGCAGATACCAATTGAAGATCGGAGGACAGCAGACGCAAAATGCTAGTCCCTCAAGATAGAGGCACAGAGGCTCAACACAACTAGCAAGAAAATCACTCCGAACCAATTCAACCCAAGCCATATGGGAAAGCACACCAGACGATACCATTTGAAAACCAAATGAGAAAGCTTATGAAAGCTCATGAAAAGCTAGGAACGTTTGCTAGTCCCTCAAGACAGAGGCAACGGCTCAACACAACTAGCAAACTCCCCCTCGACAAATGCAAGCAACTAGAACAAATGATTTGCATAAATTTCTCCCCCTAGTTGAAAATGCACTTATCAAGGCCAAAAGGTATCGGAGAAGCAACTCTCTTCACATAAACTCCCCCTGAACACAAGATCTCCTTCCACAATGCATATGGAGTCAAAATGCAAGTTAGGAGCTTCAAGTATATAGTCAAAAGGGTGCAAAGATGCTCTAATCAGTATAGCTCCAACATCTCAATTAAGCACTCAAATAGCAAAGGCTCAGACTGATCACTTATACGAAATATGAAGCATATGAGCATGTGAGCAGTTTTAAGCCAAAAGGATAGTCACCATCAAAATAGCACTAGACATGTATAGAAGGAATCCAAACAAGTGCTAAGCATATATACAAGGTGAACTACCCCTAGCAAAGTTCAATCATCATGCATAGGAATGAAGCATATACTTGTGATTTCAAATTCATATCGGAGTTGCAGCGGTAAAAGAATTCACAAGTTCATTTTTGGCATGTGATTGCGAGAGGTTGAAAACTTGTCATTGCCTAACTTTTCAACCGTGCGAAGCCTATGCCGAAGCAATCAGAAGCTTAAAGCAACGGTTTCGGTCATACACTACATGGCTCAAGTTTAACTCAAAGTGCAATGAGAAACAGTCTCAATACCATGAGGTGTTGACAAGCAATCCCATCTCGATCTTTTCAATTCAACAATACTTGGTTCAGATTTTAAGCAAGTTACGAACAACCAAGCAAGTGAATGACTCAGAACTAGAGACATAGCAACCTAGCATATATGAAAAGCAGGAATGGACTCAACACACCCTACACATGCTAGTTGCATATCTCAATGGTGAACATTTTCAGATTTATGTACATTAGGCATAATTCACCATTCCAAAAATAGCTCGCTCATAACATGTAACAGTGATCAGAAAGAGCATAAGCTACAAGCATCATCATAAGTATCGGAGCAATACTAACAAGAGCATAATTTCATTCTAGTGAATATAGACATGAAGCTCAGAATGTAAATGCGTATGCCCGACACAAAACTGAAAGAAAGAAGATACCAATTGGAAAGACTCAAGAAACTCAAAAGAAAAGAGCCTCAAAATAAAAGAGTCAGTCTGTACATCTCAAAATGCTTCCCCCATCTAAAAGGGGAAACAAACACCAAGCTCACCCCTCAACCTATTAAAGGTTGATTCGTCTAAAGGCTTGGTGAAAATATCAGCCAATTGGTGATGAGTATCGACATGGCGAAGGTCGATATCACCCTTCTCCTGGTGGTCTCGCAAGAAATGAAAGCGCACATCAATGTGTTTGGTTTTCGAGTGAAGCACGGGGTTCTTAGCAACGCTAATGGCACTCGTGCTGTCACAAAGCAAAGGAACTCGAGTAAAGCTCAAACCAAAATCACGCAAAGTGGCCATCATCCAGAGTAACTGGGAACAGCAGCTAGCCGCAGCAACATATTCAGCCTCCGTAGTAGACTGGGCGACACTAGACTGCTTGCGAGAAGACCACGACACAAGAGAAGACCCAATAAACTGGCAAGTCCCGGAAGTGGACTTGCGCTCAATGCGACAACCAGCAAAATCGGCATCGGAATAACCGCAAAGCGAGAGAGTGGAGGAAGCAGAATACCAAATCCCGAACTCAGGCGTGAAACGAAGGTACCTGAATATGCGCTTCACCGCCTGACGGTGAGAAGTGCGTGGCGAAGCCTGAAAGCGCGCGCACAAGCACACGGCGAACTGAATGTCCGGCCGTGTCGCCGTCAGGTAGAGGAGCGATCCAATCATGCTGCGATACTCCTTCTGGTCTACTGCTTCTCCATCCGTGTCGGCATCCAGGGCAGTCGTCGTCGACATGGGCGTCGGAAGAGGCTTGGCCTCACCCATGTCGAACCGCTTCAGCAAGTCCCTCGTGTACTTGCCCTGGTGCACAAACGTCCCCTCTCGGGATTGCTTAATTTGCAACCCGAGAAAGAAAGTCAGCTCGCCCATCATGCTCATCTCGAACTCCCTGCTCATAGTATCTGCAAACTTAGCAACCAAAGCGTGAGAAGAACCACCGAAAATGATATCATCCACGTAAATTTGGACCAAGAGAGTATCTTTGCCTTGCTTGAGGAGAAAGAGCGTTTTATCAACACATCCCATTTTAAAACCCTTAGCTAGCAAAAAGGTTTTTAATCTCTCATACCAGGCTCTAGGGGCTTGTTTCAAACCATACAAAGCTTTGTGGAGTTTAAAAACATGGTTTGGAAACTTGGGATTTTCAAAACCGGGGGGTTGCTGGACATAGACCTCCTCCTCAATGTAGCCGTTTAAGAAGGCACTCTTGACATCCATTTGAAAAAGTTTGAAACCCATGGATGCAGCAAAAGCCAAGAGTATCCTAATAGCCTCCAAACGAGCTACAGGAGCGAAGGTCTCCTCATAATCTATCCCCTCCTTCTGACTATAACCCTTCGCTACAAGCCGGGCCTTGTTTCTCACAATGTGGCCCTCCTCTCCTTGCTTGTTTTTAAATACCCATTTTGTCCCAATTGGTTTACAGTCAGGAGGTGGAGGCACTAGAACCCAAACCCGATTTCGCTCAAAGTTCTCTAGCTCCTCATGCATGGCATTGACCCAATCCGGATCCGTCAATGCGTGTCCAACATCTCGGGGCTCAAAAGACGCAACAAAAGCAGAATGAGCAAAGTGTGAGATGTGTTGTGACCTGGAGCGAGTAACTCGCTCGTCGATGTCGCCGATCATCTGTTCAGGGGGGTGCTGGCGCTGGATATGTCATGGCGCCTCCCGGGAAGAAGTGACCTCCCCCTCAACAGCAGCTGGTTCCACCCCGGGTACAAAAGGTACCGCGCGAGGTGGAGGATCCCACGGCCCCCAGGAAGAAGAAGTGTCGGGGCCGTGAGTCGTCGTCGAGGCCGCTCTTTGCGGCACGGCAGGTGGAGGGGGTGCTGGATCATCTATACCTTCAGCACCCTCGTCCTCGTCATCAAAAAGAGGCTCTCCAACCTCATGATCACCTGCACGCTCAAAACGAGAAGAAGGAGAAACAAGAGTCTCGTCGAAGGTGACATCTGATGTCTCCATGACTCGGTTAGTGTCAAGGTTAAGTACACGATAAGCTCGAGTGTGAGTGCCATAACCCAAAAACACACCGTCAGAAGAACGAGACTCAAACTTGTCCAGGTTGCCTTTTTTCAATATAAAACAGTGGCAACCAAAGACTCTAAAATAACTCACCTTGGGCTGGCGACCAAAACGCAACTCATAAGAGGTCTTCTTCAAAAACGCTCTCAGAAAAATGCGATTCGAAATGTAGCATGCAGTGTTCATAGCTTCGGCCCAAAAGCGCCTAGGAGTCCTATGCTCATCGAGCATCGTCCTGGCCATCTCAACAAGGGTCCGATTCTTCCTCTCTACAACACCATTTTGGGGTGGTGTATAGGGGGAAGAAAACTGATGCTCCAAACCAAGGCGATTACAAAACATCTCAAAATCCGAATTTTTAAACTCGGAACCATTATCACTTCTAATCGCTCGCATCGAGTTCAAAGGGAACTCGTTCTGAAGACGCAAAATCAGATTGCGAGCGAAGGAGAAAGTCTCGGTCTTCTCGGCTAAAAAGAAGACCCACGAATACCTCGAAAAGTCGTCAACAACAACCAAAACATACCACTTGCCACCAACCGAGCTCACCCGAGCCGGACCAACAAGGTCCATATGTAAAAGCTCTCCGGGGTGCGAGGTCATGACCTTAGTCACTGGATGGTGGGAAGCAGCAACCATCTTCCCATGTCTGCAAGAATGGCAAACTAGATCCTTCTCCATCGAAAGCTTGGGCAATCCTTGGATTAGGCCAAGTGAGCTAAGTCTTGCAAGCAAGTCGAAGCTTAAGTGACCGAGCCTCCTATGCCACTTCCAAAGATCGGAAGAAGAAGGACTAGCCAAAAGACAGCGAGAAGAACCAAACGACTCCGAGAAATTCGCACGAAAGACTTTCCCAAAGGGCGAAATCAGACATACAAGATCGCCCTGAGGATCTAAGATGCGACTAAGGTTCGGTTTGAAACGAATCTCATAGTCATCATCAAAAAGTTGCGAAACAGAAAGCAAGTTAAAATGCAGGTTAGAAACAAGAGCAACATCGCGCAACACAAAGTGCTCATTAACCCGCACAGTTCCACGAGACAACACCTTACCTTTACTATTGTCGCCGAAGGTTATGTACTCTTTTCCGGCGACCGGGCTAAGGCTGGAGAACCATTTGGCGTTTCCGGTCATGTGCCTCGAACAACCGGAATCCACCAACCAAATGTCCTCCAACCGCTCTACCTACATCAATAAAAAGACATAGGGTGAGCATACGGTCCAACACTGGGGTTAGTGAAGTAAGGGGAATACCAGTGTTGGGCCGGCTGCTCAAAAGAACGGTTAGCAGAAAAACCATCCTGTCTAGGGGGATAGCGATCACCACGCACAGGAAAACGTGGTCCGCTGGGGAAGAAGCGCTCACCGCGATACCCAAACTGCGGTGGGGAAAAGCGCTCAACAAGGCCTCCGCCACGGGGTCCATTACCTGCAGAAGCAGGACCCCGTCGGGCATGCTCTCTACGAGATCTACGCCTAGGAGCCTGGGGCTCAACTGCTCTAGCGTCTCTCCTCGGAGCTCTCTCCGGCCTAGGCCTAACAAATCGAGGTGCTGGACCTCTAGGCCTAGTCTCCCTCCTCGGGGCTCTCTCCTGCTGCCTAGACTGGGTACGCTTCCCTCCAGACCTAGCAGCTCTCCCCTGAGGCTTCGGAGCATGTTCACCACGAGCTGGATGAAACATGTCCGGGTTCTGCATCTCCCTAGCACGGCGCGCCTCTCTCTTGCGCCTAAAGCAGAACTCACTCAAGTGACCATCCCTCCCACAGAAATCACACTGGTACCTCACCGCACGCAAAGGGGGTTGTTGGTGACCAGGACTGTGGGTGTGGCTCACTTTGCCTTTGCCCTTCTGTGGCAACTCCTCTCGGATGGGTGGCATAGCATCAAGCTTGTTTCTGAGGTGGTTTGGCTTGGGTGCCCAAACTGGGTTCTTGGGAGGAGCTCTCGGGGGTTCCTCAACCACACCATCTTTGGTGATAGGCTTGGCTGGCTCTTTGAGTGGAAGCTTGGCAAGTTTGGGAGTAGTGGTGGAATTTGGCTTCTCACAAGGGTTCAGACCACTAGACTCTCCAATCTTCCCAAAAACTGAGAGATCAACACTCTGAGCAAGACCTACACCAGGGGTACCAACAGCTCGCTTGAATTGGGAGATCATCATCCCGAGCTGCGGCTCACTACTGGAGACCCATGACAAGATGGACCGAAGGTATGTGTTTTCTTCCTCGGTTTGCATCTTGCCATGCTTCACATTGGCAATCTCCATCTCCAGGCCCTCACACAAAGCACACCTCGAGACACAAGTGCTATCTGAGCTGGCCTTCTCTAAAGACTCAAGCTTGGCATTTTTCTCTGCCAACTCAGATTGCAAGACAGGACAAGTCTTGCATGCACCCAACAGCTGCGGCCTAGCACGGAGCTCATCCACCTCTCCAACCAACGCAGCATACTTACCTCTCAGAGTGAGAAGGTCAGTCATGTGCGCGGTGCACGACTCGCACTCCACCTCCTCCGACACTACCACGGTGGACCGAGCGAACTCAAGCTCCTTCACCGTGTCCTCCCACTTCTGCCTAAACTCCTTGCGCTCTCTAGCGGCACGCCTAAGCAACTTATCTTGGCTAAGGAGGGCAGCAGTCAACTTCTCAACCTCGGAGGAAAGCTCGTCGTAGGTGAGAGATACCTGGGAGGTGTCGTCGTCGTCGTCGTTCCAAGGGGTACGCTCCGGCTCGCCGTCGACCTCATCTCCGAGCGCCATGGTGCAGAAGCCGTCGTCGTCGGCGAAGAAGCAGAGGCCGTTCAGCTTGTCCTCGATCCTCTTCTTCTTCTCGGACTCGTCATCGCTCGAGCTGGCGGAGTCGTCATCCGAGCCGTCGACGTCGCTGAGCGTAGCGAAGAACGCTCGCTGCTCAGCTTGTTGCTTCTCCAAGTACTTCTTCTTGATGTACTCTTTGTCGAAGCCGCCCCGTTTCTTGTGCCTTGGGGGGACGTGCTTCTCCTTGTACTTGGAGTCGCGCTTGCGCCCATGTTCGCCCTTGCCCAAGTGCTTGTTCTTCTTCTTGGGGCAGTCGGCGATGAAGTGGTCGGGGTCGCCGCACTCGTAGCATCCCGTGCGTCCTCCTCCTCGACGGCGGTTCATGCGGTTGTTGTGGAACCGCAAGAACCGGTTGGCAAGCAAAGCCAACTCATCGTCTCCCAAAGACTCCAGCTGGTCCTCTGTCACAGAAAAGAGAGAAGAAAGCGCAACGCCAGCTGAGGAGTTAGAGGAAGAGCCGGAAACCAAAGCCATGGACGGGCGAGAAGGATTTTCAAAAGAAGCCCTCGCCATAGCATCAATCTCACTGGACTTGAGCTTATTGAAGAGCTCGTCGCAGGTGAGGGTCTCATAGTTCGGCGATTCGATGATTGCCTGAACCTTGGAGTCCCACACCGAACGGTCAAGAGTGTGCAAAAGCTTCAAAGCACGCTCATGATCGTCAAATGGCAACTGCTCTCTGTTAGCCCTCATCCTGTTGACAATCACCTGAAAGCGAGCGAATAAACTTTCTATGCTCTCGCTAGGTTGATGTCTAAAGTTCTCATACTCTCGCTTGAACGACTCGTAGAGTCGGGTTTTGACTTGAGAGGTGCCCTCATGAAAACGCATGAGAGTGTCCCAGATCTCCCGAGCCGTAGCGAGGTGAGAAACGCGATCAAACTCACCCATGCTCAAACAAGAGAAAAGAGCATTACGGGCTCGGCTATTGGCATCGTGCTCATCGACCTGCTGTTGAGTCACACGAGCAGCCAAGACCACGTAATCAGGGGAGTTGCAAATATCCCAGATCGAAGCGCCCAAGCTCTGCAAATAGGCCGACATACGTATCTTCCAATACGCATAGTTCGTCCCATCGAAAAACGGCGGTTTGCCCACGCCGCGATCCATGTCGCCTTCGGTGGATCTGGAACCGGCTAAGGTGGAAGATCCTTAACCTGCTCCGATACCAATTGAAGGACCGAGAAGTTACCCGAAAGCGACCAGAGGGGGGGTGAATGAGAGCTTCAAAATTTCCTTTCGGAAACTAGATGCCACTGTCCCAAACTCAATCCCAAAAGCGAAACCTAGAGCTTGCTAATGTCCACGACCCTAGATGTAGGGTGGATGCTTCCTAGAAGCACAGCGGGACACTAGACAACCCTAGAAAGCCAACCCAAAAGACGGAACTCGAATCCGATCAAGAACGAACGAGCCGCGCGCGAAACAGCAGCGACCGGACTCTGGCCTGCGTCCGGTCAGCAGGGACCGGACGCGTCCGGTCGCCAGAAACCGTCTCTGGGAGCTCTCTGGAAACGACCGGACTCACGGGTACGGAGCGTCCGGTCGTGAACAGTGCGTCCGGTCAGAAACAAACAAGAACACACGAGGCTGCGCAGAAAAGCACTGACCGGACTCTGCCTGCGTCCGGTCTGTGAGCACCGGACGCGTCCGGTCGTGCGAAAACGATTTTCGGAGCTCTCTGGAACTGACCGGACTCTGTGAGATAGAGCGTCCGGTCGGTTCACCAGCGTCCGGTCAGAATCAAACACGCGCAGTGAACAGTAACAGAGGCGAGTCCGGTCACGCAAAATGCCGAGCGTCCGGTCGGTCTACAGAGAACCACGCGATGAGCTGTTCAACGACCGGACTCTCAGAGCATGCGTCCGGTCGAACCGAGCCAGCGTCCGGTCACCCCGCGAATTCACTGTTCGTCCACCGATTCGACTAGAACTCACCCAAAACAAATCCTCTAGGGATCAAACTTGGTGAGTGAAGTCACAAGGAGGTTAGTGAGCTATCTCTAAGAGATCATGGCTCGAACCTAACTCCAAATCGATGAATCGAAGAATTTCGGGGGAAGGGAAGAAAAGTGACCCGAAACGAAAAATCGATCGATCTCCTAGACCGTGAGGTTAGAGGATGATTCCTTCGGTGGAAAGAAGTGCCTCACGATCTAGAACAACTTGGTTCAAACGGAATTGCAAAAGATGAACCGAGCAAAGAGATCAAGCGACGGGAAAATCGTGGAGCAAAAAGGATTCCGCGAAGAACACAAGAAAAACGGAAATCACAGCCACGAACTCGAATCAAGGACACAAATCAAGCCATCGATCAGTGCTCCAAGGTGAGGATACGGCCTCACTTCCTCAAATCAACAGTACACAGAGTGGAGTCTCTCTGCGGATCTCAACTAGCTAAAGCAGGGGTGTGGGAGAGTGGAAACCCTAGGAAATGAAAACTCTAACTGAGATTGAGATCGGGAGGAGGGTGTCTCCCCTGGACTACTTATACTAACCTAGCCTAAGTCTATTTCCTACTCTACCCCTCTCTACTCTAATTACAGAGCGGACCAGCCTAACCCTAAGGCTATTCTAGTCCACCCGCTGGTGGTAGGTAGATCCGACGGCCACGCCCGCACGGTCTTCCGCGTCGCCTCCACGCAACCTTCAGATCGCCGCCACGTGCCGCCACCACTCTGCACCCCCGGTTTTGCGGCCCAAACCGGGAAACCAGCCTTTTCCAACAGCCCCCGGTTTTGAGGCCCAAACCGGGAAACCAGCCTCCAGCCCGAGTTTTGTGGCCCAAACTCGGAAACCCTCAGCGCCCGAGTTTTGAGGCCCAAACTCGGAAACCAGCCCACGCCCAGGTTTTGAGGCTCAACCTGGAAACCGTCGCGCCCAGGTTTTGTGGCTCAACCTGGAAACCCAGCACCCAGGTTTTGAGGCCCAAACCTGGAAACCGTCCACCGTTGGTTTTTCCCGGGCTCTACCAACAAACCGGCGTCGTAGAGGGGATGCACCGCCTGTGCACCCCTTCCACCGACATGATCGCACTTCTCCGCTTGTCGCTGTCGCAGGCTGCCAGCCACCACAGCTGATCCTCCGGCCTCCAGTCCATCAGTCCAAGTCCACGTCCGCCCTTCACCGTCCGATACATCGGCATGGCACGTCCGCCGCACGGCACGCCCATCCTTCATCGCGCCCGGTCCGTCGGCACGGCACGTCGCAACTTGACCTTCACCCGCCATCGATCACTGTCTCCGTGCTCGACACCTGCACAACACAAGCCAAAGAACATGCGCATCATCTCCGTTGACAATCACTCATCACACAGAGACTCGGCATACACCCATGTATCCGCAGTCATGCCCAAGTGGTGAGGATTCTTGTTCCTCTTTGCGAGCTCACTGAACTTAGCGCTCTTTTCCTCTGCTTCTTGCGTCTTTCTCATTTCGCAGAAAGCATCCCACACGTGTGCCTTGACCGTATTGTACTTTAGCAGTGGCGACTTCCCCTTCTTTAGGTAATTTCTGGTCAGCATGGACCTGAAGTTGCGAAGCGCAGTCGATGCCACGTGCAAAGCCCACTCTTGGCACTTCTCCATGTCAGCTGAGGGCGGATATCTAAATCTCCTTGTCACCTCATTAACCGCAGCGGGCATATAAGGAAGACCGCTGCGGTTAAAGAAGATTAACCGAAGCGGGCACCTTATGTTGCCCGCTTCGGTTAATGATTAACCGCAGCGGGCGCATCAGCGGCCGGCCGCTGGAGGCCGGCCACCGAATAACCGTGGCGGGCAAAAAGTGTGCCCGCCACGGAGCCCATTTAGGCAACGCTGCGCAAGTTCTTTTTTGTAGTAGTGTGATGAACAATCAATGTTGACTATTTTTGATCCTAGGACATGGAAAAATCTTAATAATATCAAAAGGGATATCTTAATTGAGAAAGGACTTGTGAGAGAGATGGATTTACAATTTCCTAGTGATCCCAGCAATAGGCGTTTTTCATATGCTTACTACTCCACAAAGTTAACTAATGGAGAGGTTGTTGACAGGAAGTGGTTGGTTTACTGTAAACATGTGGACAAAGTCTTTTGTTTTTGTTGTAAGCTATTCAAATCAAATCAGAACAAGGCTTTGTTAGCAAATGGAGTGAGGGATTGGAAGCATTTGAGTGACAAACTAAAACAACATGAGAAAAGTGTGGAGCATCTGACAAACATGAATACATGGAATCATCTTCGGATTAGATGGAGCAAAAATAAAACAATTGATGATGAAATGCAATGGAAAATTGCAAAAGAGAAGGAGCGTTGGAGACAAGTTTTGGTAAGAATAGTTTCTGCTGTGAAGTTTCTTGCTAAACAAAATCTAGCCTTCCGAGGAACAAATGCAAAACTTTATCAATCAAATAATGGTAATTTCCTGGCCACAGTGGAAATGATTGCTGAATTTGATCCTGTCATGCAAGAAATATCAAGGTGTGCAGGCACGTGTGCTTGAAATTAATCCAAGAGCATTGTATATGCCATGTGCATGTCATAGTCTGAACCTTGTTCTTTGTGATATGGCAAAATCCTGTAGAAAAGCTATTAATTTTTGTTGTTGTCATACAACGGATATATGCATTGTTTGCATGATCTACTAAAAAGTGTCATATTGAGAGGTTCACTATCAAACCCTTGTCTGATACTCGTTGGGAGAGTCGAGTAAAGAGTGTGCAACCTATCAGGTATCAAGCTTCTCAAATAAGATCGGCTCTGAAGGAGGTGGAAAGAACTTGTACCGAGGACCTAAAATCGGTGAGTGAAGCTAGATCATTGGTAAACACTATTGAGAATTTTGAATTTTTAGTTGGTATGGTTATTTGGGAAGATATTTTATCTGTCATCAACATGCTAAGCAAAAAGTTGCAATCTCCAATTGTGTGCTTGGATTGTACTTTGAAACAGACAGAAGGGGTCATATCATATTTTAAGAAGTACAGAGTCACAGGCTTACATGCAAGTATTGAGAATGTAAAATCTACTGCATCTAGTTTGGAAGTGGAGCCAACGTTTCCTACAAAACGTAAAGGTAAAAGGAAGAATCAATTTGATGAACACGATGGTGAAACTGAAGAATTATAGCCGTCAGCTATACATGACTTCAAAGATGAGTACTTCCTAGTTATTGTTGATTATGCAATTGTTTCATTGACTAGTCGATTTGACCAGCTGATGAGGACATCGCCACGCTGGACACACCGACGCCATGGTCTTCCCCAAGTTGCAATCCGTCTCCAACTCAGCTACCACGTCACCCTCGGAATTCAGGAGCAGTCCCGGGTAAAATCAACGCCCTGGACGCATACGGACTCCGTTTTCGACGAACCAGATATGCTTGGAAAGATAATTTGATAAGCTAACCAATGGCTTTGGAATCACATCAAAATACGTCCGGAGTCAACGGGAATCGTCGAAACAAGTCAGCGTCCAGAATCTGCCAAGGTGCTGCGACATCGTCTTTTGGTCCGTTAGGCCGTGTATCGTCTTAGAGCCCATTAGGGGGCGCGTCCAGCATAGACGACGTCCTAAACCCTATAATTAGCCGCCGCCGCTGTCGTTAGGTCTCGGGTTTTGTTTAGAGTTTAGTTTTTCATCGAGAAACTGAATCGTTCATTGTAACTGTGGTGTCGAATCCTTTTACAGTGATCCAGGGCCCCTGTTCTTGATCTCCTCCACTGTGTCGATTAGTCCTTTAGAACTGAGTTCTTGAACCCTCCATATAAATTCGTGAGATTCATATTTGCAATTTCAGATTGTGTGTTTTTACCTTCTTGCTTGTGTTCTTCGATTCGCTTGCAGGAATAGCCTTCTTGGCGAGGTCAATCAAGTTGTGTTTGGTTGATAACCAACGAAGCAGTGGTGTAACGGTTGCAGGGTTCGAATCGTGTCTGATTTGAAGCCAGATCGCCAACGTCGAGTTCTGCACCAATCGAACCTATCGCTACCTCACGGAAGATCGGGCCGTCCCCCATCACCACCTAAAGGAATTTGAGAAAATATTTGGTTTCTTATTCAATTTGAAAAATCTAAATTCCTTGGATCATGGTGATCTACGAGACAGTTGCATAACTTTTGTGAATACTTTTCTCATGACAACAAGTCTCATGTTGAGTTAGATGATTTGTTCTCTGAGTTGAAAGTGTCGCAAGTAACTTTGCCAGATCAGTTGATGTCAGCGTTTGAGATTCTTCACTTTGTTAAAGTTGCAGATTGATCTTGAAAGTGTTCTTGAAGATTTTGCATCAAGAAATGCTCGAAGACGCTTTTTTAAAAAGCACTAAAGCACCATAGTTTTGTTTGAGGCACTGCTGCAGAACGGGCCTTTAGCCTCGGGCCATTTTGGCCTTTAGCCCCGGACATGGAGCCGGGGTTAAGGAATCAGGATTAAAGGCCCGACCTTTAGCCCCGGTTCCTTGGCCCGGGGCTAAAGCGGGACCTTTAGCCCCAGTTGGTAATACCAGCCAGGACTGAAGAGGCCTCGAGCCGGGCCTCGAGTGCTAGCCTCTTTAATAGTCCTGGTTGGTATTATCAACCGGGGCTAAAGAGGCCTCAAGCCTGAGGGCTGGCCTCTTTTTTCTTTTTCCTTTTTCTTTTCTTTTCAATTGGTTATTGTTTTTAGTTTTACAATTATATTAGGTTTTCTAATACGTATTCTTCACTGCTAATATATTATATTAGGGTTTCAAATACGTATTCTTCGCTGCTAATGTATGTACGCGCGTACCTATAATAAATATACATATATACACATAAAATTTATAATTACACACAAATAAAATATGAAACTATATATATATACTATAGAGCTAGCTATACATATGTACATAAAATATACAACATTATCCATGTATCCTTGATATTTACAACACAAATATTATTCTTGACTTAGAGGTCATACAAGCGTCTTGGTTTGGCTTTATTGGATCATCTTTGTTAAACCAGTACTCGGTGCCGGACTTGAGGACATGGTCATTAAGGAAGCCAGCGATGGTCTCTTGAATTGCTTTGAGGAGGACCTTATCCATCACCTGGTTCTTCAACCATGTCTCCTTCAATTTAGATTAAAAGAAAAAGAAAGTATTAACATACATAATATTTATGTAATAGCAACAAAAAAATAAAATGGATTTATTTACATGTTACGTACTTGCTGACTCTGTAGAGGAGTTCTTTTTTCATACACCGTTTGAAACTCGCAAACATAGTATGCACATAAATTGTTTCCCAGTGACTGCCGTAGAACATATTGTACAAGATATAAAAAGATTACTCTCGGCTGAGCGCGCGTCTGCTGAGTGATGCTAATTAAGGTAAAGATACGGGGAGGCAGTACAACTTATATTTAGTCATAGAGGATTAGGAAGATGCGCTTTCAGATCCGGATGATGTTTCTCAACAAACCAAGCCCCAAACCCTCCACAATATAATTAGATCGTTAATTAACTATTATAGAGTTAAAGAGCAGGAATCAATATTTAAAGATCAAATTTACCCTCGGATAATGTCTATTATATCTTGGTAATCTTCTTGTGGTTTTCTCATAGAGTCATACATTAGCAAACGACTTTCATAGAGATCAAACACAATTAGTATCCAGTGAAACCTGCATTTATTTATACAGTCAACATATATATCTTTATATCAATCTATAATAAAATGTGCATATGATAACAACACTCATCCAAAGTTGTAGGAGAATAGTATATATCTTTTGTCCCTTTGCTTTATGAAGAACCTCCAGAAATTCCTCTCTGTTTGAGTTTTCCATACATCGGGGGAGTACTTGGGTCCTTGAATACGATATATGGATCGATGAAACCAATCTCCTTGTCATTTTTACGCCTGAGTTGTCTCATCATATTTCTGCATAAGTTTAGAAACGCTTGCTAGTGTGAGGATAATTACTTATACATATACATAATATACATAAGCTAAAGTGAGATTATTAAAAGAAACAATCACTTACAGGCAAAAGCAGCTGACGAGAGATTTGTCGAGAGCATCCATGTGGCAGAGCTGATGTAACTCATTAAACTAAACATATATTATGTCATCACCACGAAAGTAATCATGGTCTCTAATTCTGACGCAAATATAGTCATCAGGTTTTCTGCGACACGCCGTGAGGTACCACTGATTTAGCAAGTGTATTTGCGTACCAATATCCCTCAGGTCCGCAGGGTTATATAGACTTTGACCATATACATATACCCTCTGCCATTTATCAACTTCTGGAGCACTTTTGATGTCTGCTTCTTCGAGTATGTTTTTCAAATTTAAACCAGTTTTCTCAAAAACTTTGAGCAGTTGCTCAGGATCAATGTCTCCATATGTTCGTTGTATGATGTCCATGTTTGTACCGTATTCATTCCTAACAACTAGAGGGGCACTGATTGCTGCGTTTGTTCCCCGAGCTGTGGGACACCCTTTGCTGCTCTCTTCTTTGTCTTCTTCGCCTCCTCAATTGATCTGCTGAGCGTACGATCATAGTCTAATTTTGGCGAAGCCTTACGGGTAGCAAGTACCTTTTTCTGGTGAGCGTCCACAGTTTGCCTTAGTTTTTCAGGACGAACAAAATGGTACAACTTCTCCGGGTTTTGCTTTGCTCCACTACTAACAATGGCGGCGTCGAAGAACTTGTTGAAGTCTTTTTGCACTGCAGCTTCAGTCTCCTCATCGGTCTTATCATAGGGAAGTTTTGTCATCTTAGGAATGATAGCTGGTTTTCTCACAGAGGCTGTCTTCTTCAGAGGTGGTGGGGCTGACCCCTTTGTTTCTGTGACAATTCTCTTTTTTGTTGGCGGTGGCGGTGTTGGAGCCCACCGTGGAGATGGGGCAGGTGGCAGTGTTGGAGCCCGCTGTGGAGGAGATGATGGGACAGGTGGCGGTGTTGGAGCCCGCTGTGGAGGAGATGGTGGGGCCGGTGGCGGTGTTGGATCACGTCGTGGGGGAGATGACGGCGGACGGCGGCGAGGTCAATGCGACCGATCTCTTTTTCATCTACATGTGTAAACATATATTTTGTTAGGGTAAAAACATATATATTTATTTTCTATATATATCATTTTTTCTTTTTCTATAAATATATATCTATTTATATTCATTTTCTATATATATCATTTTCTATTTTTCTATAAATATATTTCTATTTATATTCATTTTCTATATATATCATTTTCTATTTTTCTATAAATATATATTATATCATTTTCTATAAACAGTTTCTATCACACACGCACACACACTGCACACACACGCACGCACATCACACAGCGACACCACTGCACACACACACGCACGCACACGGTGGCCGCAGCGCACCTCCGGCCACGGACGACGGCCGCAGCCGCGAGGACGACGGCGAGGCGGGCGCGCGCAGATGACAGCGAGCAGCCTCGATGACACGATGGCAAGCCGACCACAAGGACGATGTACGGCGAGGCGGACGCGAGGACGACGGCGAGGCGAGCGCACGGACGACGGCGAGGCAGGCGCACAGACGACCGCGAGGCGGCTCGACGGCGGCGGCGACGCGACGGCGAGGAAGAGGGCGGCACGCGGAGAGAAGGACGCACGGTTGAGGGCGAGGGATGTCGAGGGCGGTGCAGATGATGACAACGCGGCACTGGAGACGACGAGGACAACGACGAGAGCATGGACGAGCCGCACAGCGCTGGAGACGAAACGAAGGGCGGCGGCGCAACTGACGTCGATATGAGGAAGGAGGACAATGTGCCCTGTATACTCAGGGAACCTTCAGTCCCGGGCGGTGGCATCACCCAAGACTAAAAGACCTTTAGTCCCGGGGCGTAAGCCCGCTCGGGACTAAAGGGTTGGACCTTACCTTTAGTCCCGGGTGGTGCCACCGCTCGCGACTAAAAGTTTTTTCCGTCACTGTTTTGGGTTTTCAGTATTTTGGGTTTTGTATTAAGTTTTCACTGTATGAATATGTTGTAATACTTGTTAATTGTATAGTAAATTAAATATTAGGCATAAAATTACTTAAAAATAACAGTTGTATTTCCTTTTACGTTATTGTATAGTAGAAAATTTTGTAAAATAAATTCTTTTCTTTTCTTATAATAACGAATATAAATATAAATAACAATTCATATTTTGTTAATGCAAAAATATAATGTTAAATTTAAATATCTAAAACAACTGGTTCTCGATAGAAAAATTGATTTTGCATTATATGAACATTAAATTTTAGGTTGTTCATCTTTCATTGTCCAAATGCATGATAGAGAAATCCACTGTTAAATTGCAATTTAATTTAAAAAGATAAATTTATGTAGTCAATATACATTTCTGTGTCGTATTGGTCTTAAACTTTTTCTTAGGCTGTCACATGGCACGGGTGAGGCAACCAACAAGTTTGTGATTTTTCGGAGATGGTTTGCTACTTTTTCAGTTTAATTGAATTACCGCGCACCGTCACCCAGTAATTGTAGGGTCAACTGGGTCTACCACCAAAACAATCCAAAATAGTGCCAAACTTTTACACAGGGTCCTGTATGCCCTAGGAAGAAGAATGTTGTGGATGTTGATGAAAAATCGCAGAGGGTCGGAGGTGTAATTCATCGGCTTTTATCTCATTCGGCATAAAGAAAAATGTAATAATTAAAATAATGATCAGAAAAATCTAACACCTCGTGTGGGACATCAATTTGGGCTCATATGCTTGCTAAAAACAAATCAAGTCATTTCGACACCGACATCAACGAACTATGACTATCCATAATCATTATTAATTATACAAAAACTGTAATACATAATATTAGTTAAAACATCACTATATATCATGCGAGTATACTGGTGATCTTCTTCTTGACGTATGTCCCTTGGTTATGATCATGTCGTAACCATGGAGTCTCCTCAGTATTTAGCAGGATGCTTGAGTCTTTGGTCACACTGAAGGGTGGTATTTGGTCATCCCTTTCATAATCTTCTGACATGTCTGACTTGTCCTTAATTCCCACGATGTTTCTTCTTCCTGAAAGAATTATGTGACGTTTTGGCTCTTTGGTTGATTTATCGTCATTTTTCCGTCTCTTGAGTTTTGTAGATATATCTTTCACGTAGAACACCTGATTCACATCAGAAGGACGAATGGTTCATCTTTGTATCCAATATTGTTGAGATCCACTATTGTCATTCTATACTCTTGTTAACTGTTACTCCGGCTTCGGTCGTCTTGACCCATTGGCATCGAAACAAAGGGACTTTAAAATTAGGTGCGTAGTCTAGTTCCCAAATCTCCTCTATGCGGCCATAATATGTTTGCCTATTTTCATTTGGGCATGTGGCATCTACACGAATACCACTGTTTTGGTTCGTGCTCCTTTTATCTTGGGCAATGGTATAAAATGTATTTCCATTTATCTCATACCCTTTGTACGTGAGGATGTGCCACGATGGTTGCCTAGCTAACAAATATAGTTGCTCATCAATATTGCTATCACCCTGACATTCTTTTCGCAACCAGGTGCTAAAAGTATTCATGTGCTCACGTGTAATCCGAACTTCATTCTTCCCAGGAAATTGGGATCGTAGGAACTCCTTGTGTACCTCAACATATGGCTCCACCACGGAAGAGTTTTGAAGAACTGTGTAGTGCGCTTTATTGAAATAATCATCCCCCGTACTGATATATGTTTTCTTCCCTAGTGTCCCCTTTCCACTCAGCCTCCCCTCGTGCCGCGATTCAGGAACACCAATCGGGTCAAGGTCAGGAATAAAGTCAACACAGAACTCAATGACCTCCTCTGTCCCTTAGCCCTTGGCGATGCTTCCTTCTGGCCGAGCACGTTGGTGAACATATTTTTTCAGTACTCCCATGAACCTCTCAAAGGAAAACATGTTGTGTAGGAACACAGGACTGAGAATATGAATCTCCTTGACCAGGTGAACTAGGAGGTGTGTCATGATATTAAAGAAGGATGGAGGGAACACCAACTCAAAGCTCACAAGACATTGAACCACATCATTCTGTAGAGTAGCTAGTTCTAGTGGATTGATTGCCTTCTGAGAAATTGCATTGAGGAATGCACAGAGCTTCATAGTGGCCAGACGTACATGTGGAGGTAGAATTCCTCTTAAAGCAAACGGAAGCAATTGCGTCATAAGCACATGGTAGCCATGCGACTTTAAGTTTAGGAATTTCTTCTCTTGCATATTTATTATTCCTTATATATTGGAGGAGAATCCATATGGGACCTTGATACTGTTTAGGCATTCAAACATGATTTCCTTCTCTTCATTGCTAAGAGTGTAGCTAGCAGGTCTTAAGTAATGGTGTCCATCATCTGTCTTCTCTGGATGTAGGTTGTCTCGTTCTTTCATGCGCTGCAAGTCTTGTCGTGCTTCAAGTCTATCTGTTGGTGGTTCTTAACTCACATTCTATACTGCCAACTTTTCTTGAAAACCTGCCATATCAAGAACCATTAGATTTAGGTATTAAACTCACAATTTCCACGAGTTTTGGATATATCAACTGTTTTGCAGGAATCGAGGAAAAAACATACCTGAGATGGGCCAAAAGTGCATATCAAATCAAAGCCCAAAAGCACTTCCAGCCCATCCAATGAAGAGAATAAAGCCCAAGGCCCATCACACTTTGCAACTGGGTTGGAAACCCACATAACAAGCACCAGGGCCCAGCTAGCAGCCCACCACGCGAAGGCGGTGGCCGGAGGTGGGGCCAGGGGTGCTCCCGCACCGTCGGTGCCGCCCCCTAGGCCCACCTTCAGTGGTCGGTTGCATGGTGCCATGCTGAGGTGGTTTGTGATGGTTTCCATGTTGATCACCCCCAAACCGACCTCACACCACTATAAAAGCATGGGTGGAGCCTCTCTTCAAAGCATGGAAGTGTAGAGCATTTCTTCATATCATTAGATTAGTCCATTCCCACCTTGTAAAGGATCCAATTCTAGAGAAGAAGTAGTGCCTCAAGTGTTATAGCTCTAGTAGCTATCTAGAAGAGGGAGCGAGTTCGAGTCTGTGCTAGTCGGGGAAGTGCCGGGGCTATCGGCTACTTCCTCAAGTGTAATCCTACACTTAGCGGAAGGAATACTGGAATCACCGGTATGACTTCACTTGTACCTCGACAGATCGACATACTATTTAGAGTATTAAGGTTCGTGTTTACCTTTATTTACGCATTCTTATCGTGTTCTAGTTTATCGCTCACGTAATCAGCTGGATCGGTCGTTCACCTTCGGGTGGGTGCTCTAGTAAGAGGGTGCAAGCCCTAGCTACCACTAGAAGTAGTGGCTCTTAGCGTAAACGCAGTTTTTAGGCTAAGTGTTCACAGGTTGGTTGCCTGGGTCTCCACGGTTGATGAGGTAGGCGGCAGGTGGTGACAGCCCTGTCCGTCCTTTGTAATCCACCCACGTTCGGGATTCTAGGTAGAGCTGTATCAGCATAGGTTGGGAAACCAACTTCACCCGTTCACCGAAACAGATTACGTTTAGCTAGAGCTAGATAACCAAGGAATATGTTACCCAGAGTAAACCTCGCTACCTTAAGGTTGTTCTTCTTCTCATCCTAAGCCGAGAGATCTATACCCAAGAGACTATAGCACACTGTTCCCTGTGGAAAATACGATACCCTGATAATACTTCCGGGTGAAGTGCTACAACGGTACTTCTGTGTGCTTGCGGACTTTTCTGCTTACGCTAAGAAATACCAACAAGCATTTCTGGCGCCGTTGCCGGGGAACGGTTGTCACCTTTAGTCTTCGAACCTAGTTCGCCCGTGTATCCTTTGAATTCTATCTTTCTTTATTTTTAGCTACCCTTACATATGGAGCCAACAACCACCATCTATAATAAATCCGCTCCATGGGCAGAGTTCTGCGAGCCATCGCAATCATCAAAGCCAATCACAACTTCTGGCTATGAACTCTGCCTAGGCTTTATAGCCATGGTTCGTGAACAACCCTTCTCGGGGTTCGATAGCGAAAACCCATATCACCACTTACGGGAGTTTGAGCAACTTTGTGCTTTCCTGACAATCGCAGGCATGTCACAAGAAACTCTGCGTTGGAAGTTGTTCCCGTTCTCTCTTTCTGACAGAGTGAAACAATGGTACAATAATAGCATAGGAAAAGTCAATGGAGATTGGAATGAATTGTGAAATAGATTCTGTATCACATTCTTTCCTATATCTTGTATAGCAAACCTACGACAAGAGATCCTCAACTACCGTCAACAAGAGAAGGAGTCGTTAGGTGCAGCCTGGGAATGATTCACCACTCTTTCACGATCAGGCCCAGACTTGTCACTCCTAACCACGTAATGTTACAACATTTCTGGTTAGGGCTAAGCAAGGAATCTGCCCTACAGCTGGATATTTCCACCGGAGGATCCTTTCTATGTAAAACCACAGAGGAAGGAGAGGCTCTTCTAGACCTTATTCTAGAAAATATGCCCCTTCCTGATCTCCTCTTACCGGAAAGCGAACCACAACATGAAGAGGTCTCTTCGGTTAAAACCGAACCTGAGATTCAAACTCAGAGGCCCTCATTGCCGACGGAATGCCCGAAGGAAGTTTTCCTTCCTTCAGACTTCCCATTCTTTGAGGAGGAACGTCTTGATGAATACGAAGATACCTCGAAGTATGCATATTAGAAGAAGCCACCAGTTCCCGCCATTCCTCTAGAGCCTCTGGAAGAATCTTTTCTAACAGAGTCCCTAAAGGAACTATCAGCCGTAATGAGTAGTGAATGGATAGAAGAGGCGGAATGCTCTCCCGAAGAAATTCAGATTAGTCCCACCTGTTCTAATATCCATACCAAAATAGGGCAGAACTGGATCGAAGTGCCTTACAACCCAACGGTCGGGGTGAACATAATGTCTGCAACATTTGCAAACACTTTCCCTCATGAGCCTCTCATCCCGACCGGAAAGGAATTAACGCTCGATACACAAACTGTCGCAGATGGTCTAGGCATCCTTCACGGTATATCAATTAAACATGATGACAATGTGCTGATGCTAGACTTCCACGTCTTCGACATTCAAGACTTGGATGTCTTGATTGGGCTCCTCCTATGGAAACTATTGGAAGAACCACCAACGACTGGGGAATTATATGTCAAGTTAGGGAGGGTAACCTTTTCTATACCAATCTTACAAGCCACCAATTCGGTAGCAGAACCCCTCTCTACGTCCTATGAGCCCAAGGCAGTTATGTCCGTTGAACCCTTCGAGTCTCCCGAGTCAATCCTGGAAAAGGATGTTGAACACTTCATCCATGAAAGGAGCGACTCGGAAGAAACCAAAGATCTTCCAAAAGAGGAAGCACCGACACCTCCATATATTGAGCTAAAACCCCTACCCGCTAGCTTACACTATGTTTTTCTGCATGGCAACAAACAAACTCATGTCATCATTAGCGATAAACTCTCTGATGAGGAGACAACCAAACTCATTGTCATACTAGAAAAACACCGCTCAGTCTTCGGGGATTCCTTGCAAGATCTCAAGGGAATTAGCCCAACCTTGTGTACCCATCGCATCCCTATTGACCCTAAGAGCACTCCTTCACGAGAACCTCAGCGCAGGCTCAATAATGCGATGCGGGAAGTCATGAAGAAGGAAGTACTAAAACTTCTTCATGTCGGGATCATTTATCCCGTACCACACAGTGACTGGGTAAGTCCCATCCAAGTGGTCCCTAAGAAAGGGGGAATGACGATCGTTGGAAATAATAAAAATGAATTAATCCCACAACGAACCATCACAGGGTGGAGAATGTGCATTGATTATAGAAAACTCAACACGGCAACAAAGAAAGACCACTTCCCGCTGCCCTTCATTGATGAAATGCTAGAGGGGCTAGCGAAACATTCTTTCTTTTGTTTCCTTGATGGGTATTCTAGATATCATTAGATCCCAATCCGCCCTGATGATCAAAGCAAGACAACTTTCACTTGCCTGTATGGAACCTATGCGTATAGACGCATGTCTTTCGGGTTGTGCAATGCACCTGCCTCGTTCCAACGGTGCATGATGTCTATTTTCTCTGAGATGATCGAGGAGATCATGGAAGTCTTCATGGATAAGTTCTCCGTCTATGGAAAAACTTTCACTAATTGTCTCGAGAACTTGGATAAAGTCTTGCAAAGATGCCGGGAGAAGGACCTAGTACTTAACTGGGAAAAGTGCCACTTCATGGTCCGGGAAGGCATCGTCCTCGGGCATCTAGTGTCCGAGAGGGGGATCGAGGTAGATAAAGCAAATATCAAAGTTATTGAACAATTACCTCCCCCAGTGAACGTAAAAGGAGTCCGTAGCTTTCTAGGTCATGCAGGGTTCTACAGGCGATTTATAAAAGATTTCTCTCGTATCGCTAGACCCCTCACAAACCTACTAGCTCAGGATGCCCCCTTTGAGTTCACAGATGAGTCTCACTGCCTTTCATACCCTCAAGAAGGCACTCATCTTAGTGCCAATCATCCAACCTCCTAATTGGACGCTGCCGTTCAAGATCATGTGTGATGCTAGTGACTATGTTGTTGGTGCGGTTCTCAGCCAAACCAAAGATAAGAACCATCATGCGATCGCTTATGCCATCAAGACACTGACAGGAGCTTAGCTTAACTATGCCACCACTGAGAAAGAGCTCCTTGCTGTTGTCTTTGCCATAGACAAGTTTTGGTCTTACTTAGTAGGAGCTAAAATCATCATTTATACTGATCATGCTGCTTTAAAATGTCTTCTCACTAAGAAAGATGTGAAACCTCGTCTAATAAGATGGATTCTGTTGCTACAAGAATTTGATTTAGAAATTAAAGATAAAAAGGGTGTAAAAAATATAGTAGCAGATCATCTTTCGCGTATGCAAGTGATTAACCTGCAGGAACCACCCATCAATGACTTCTTACGCGGTGACATGCTGCTAAAGGTGACGGACACCACCCCATGGTATGCAAACATTGTAAACTTCGTGGTTGCAGGATATGTACCTATTGACGCAAAAAAATATATCTTCAAGCGCCAAGCACACCGCGAGGTCCTCAGAGACCGTCTGGAGTAAGGGTCTTGATCTCCTGAACCTCCAAGGAAGAAGCTGGTCTTGGTGAAAACGAGTCCAAGGCGTGTGTTGATGGTGCTTAAAGCATCATTTCACCATCAACATTTCACCCAAAACCAAGGTAAAACAACATAAAAAGTAGAAGATTTGGTTTATAAATAACCTATTTCCACATGTGCATAGTTTCTTATCTTAATGCAGGAAATGATGGAATTTGAGCCAAACAAGAGTACTAGGAGCAATGCCAAGCCACTCTGGCCCATTTGGGCCTGAGTAAGGTGGCGGCCGCCACCTATTACTTGCGGCCGCCAGGTCATTCGTGCCAAAAGTGGCCCAAGCCACGTCATCGATCCGTGGGAGTCACCTCAAGCTCAAATCTTGGCCATTGCACACTAAGGCAGTTTGATCCAAGGGCTAAGAAGAGTATCACCTGGATAGTGGGCTTTGGACACGTGTCTAAACCCTAACCGGCCCTCAAACCGACTTAGGAGAGCAAGTGAAGACCGTTGGATGAATGGCGGTTGCAATGGATGGCAGAGAGGTGGCGGGCGCCAGGGTTTGGTGGCGGGCGCCACCCCCTAAACCCTAACCGACCTCCCCTTCACTCTATAAGTACCCCCTAGCTTCCTAGCACTATAAATAGGCCCCTAGAGCTCTCATTCGAGGGGCAACTCACATTAGTCTTCACCATTTGGTTAGAGTAGCACACTTGCTATGCTAGAGAGATTAGAGAGAGTGTGAGTGCCTCACTAGAAGAGGAGCTAGTGAGGAGAATAGTAGAAGCCTGGAGAGTTCCGGAGTTGTCGGAGACCTCTGCTTCGCTCTGCTCTGCGCTTCAACTTTGGTAACTTAGTATCTATTTTATCTTCAAGTATTTATTTTTAGTACTTGTGTGCTCGTTTCATTGCTTGATATTAGTTTCAAGTGCTCTAGTTCTAGTACAGGGCTAGTAGTAGTTATATATAGATTAAGTGTGGTACTTAGGCTATATATTGCCAGTGAATACGGCTAGGCCCCCGGATAGCTGTGGTAGCAAGCAGGTGGTGACAGCCCTGTGCGCCTTGAATTCCACCACGTAGTTGGTCTAGTTTAACAGTAGGGCTCATTGTGCTAGCGTTCAACCTAAGTCAGTGGTAAAGGCTAGTACGCCCACAGTACACTAGTAAAGAGCTTAAATCACTAGAAGTCTAATAGAACTAGGATCTACCCCAGTAGATAGTGCCCGTTCCCTTCATCTATCCTAGATATCCTTATCCCCCTAGTTTTCTCAAAATCACTTCGCGTTCCTCGTGAATTCGATACCCCGGAATACTCTGAGGTGAAAAGCTACAACTGACAGTCGTGCGCTTGCGGTTTCTTCTGCGTGCCACCCGAGGTGTCAACAGCGTGCCAGTCAATTTGACCTGTAATTGACAAGGAAAAGAAAAAGGCGTCAAATTGTGGAACCTGCCGGTTTGGTGCCAGACAGTTCCAATTTATGCGGCTCTGATATAGCCATTGTTATAGGATTTTGACTACAAAATCAACTCCCAAGAAAAGTTTGAAAGTATTGATAAAATTGTAAGCAAAACGGCAATTATATATGTAAAGAAAGTATCTAGAACGAGAAAAGCCAAAAATCTTGGACATATGAGTAAGGCAAATATCTATGTAAACGTTTAAACAACATAAAACCAACAGATCAACTAATTACATAGGCAGTTCTATTCGTTCACAGTGGGGTGTCTCCATGCAGCCATAATAACAGATAGATCAATAAAGTAACTTGAACATCAACAGTGGGGTGTTTCCATGCAGCCATAATGATGACCAAGCTAGATTATGTTCGATGCAATAAGCAGATCCATCGATTTTAGACCACTTAAAAGCATACATTATGAAGAAAGCACAACTGGATCAGCTATTTTAGCCGATACAGGGTCCACAAAGCACGAACAAGATTTATCTGTTAAAACCACGGTTTGGATTAAGATCAAGCAAGCTTAACCTACCATGTATATCACTGGGGTTCGGAAATACAGCCGTAATAAACATGCCAGATCAAATCTACATGTTTCTTAGATCAAACCATGATTTCGACGGATGTCTCGAACGCACAGCATGTAACAATCAAGATTGACAAAATAGTCGATGAGAGGCTTAGATCGGCTATTTTCCTTGTTGTAAGCGTACGAAGCTTTTGGACAGCCGGATCTAAATAGCGTTTAAGCTTAAGCTAATTTGTCAATCTTGATTGGGCAAGATATTGTTTAAATCTGAAGAAAACATTACAAAGCACGAACAACATTGATAACTTAATGAATCTATTGGCTTGCCAAAGCTAATAGAGCCGGTAACTAGTCAAGATCGACTAAAGCAAGAGATTGATCAGAATCAAGACAGTCTTACAAAAGACAAACTTAAACCGATAACTAACCCATGTCATAGCTAACAAGAGTTTGGTCGATGCCAATGCAGCCTTATTGAGCAACAACACGAGCCATTGGTGAAACTTACAAGCAAACTGGAGGTCGGTTCGAGCCAATGCAGCCCTGCCTGGTTGAAGGTTCCGCCGAGTTCTACCTTGCTCCTACTCCTAGGGTTTTGGTCGGTGGCTGATGTGTTGATTGATTTAGATTTAGATTTTTTTATAAAATCGGGTTTCTAGCTATTTATAACCCGAAAGATTCCTACTCTAATACGACTAGGATACATATGAAAAAGAAGCCGATCCGGACCCGAACTCTTTGGCTTAGCCCAACACGTCTTCATCACGCCTGGCCCATATGATCTTTTCTGGTCGTATCTAGATCAAGCAGGCCTCTTTTATTTTTCTGGCTGATTCTTTCTTTAATAAATCAGCCGCTTGTGCTTTCAAAATAACAACTTTTTTCGGTCAAAAATTTGGTGTAAACACATGCCCCCCAATTTTGGGATGAAATTTATTTCATTCTGAAATTTGAGTTGATCCTTTTCTTTCTTCCTCTGTTATTTTTGGCACTTCGAATGATCTTGGCTTGAAGATTTTTATCAAACAGTATCTTGATGATCAATGTGAAACGACTGCCGTTCTTTCGAGAATCGCGCCATGATTTAACATCCCACTCGAGTATTTGTGCACGTTGTACAAAATGACATCTTTTCTCCTTTTGAAGACTTAACCTTTCTAATATAAATTCCAACTCCGCCTTCACCTCTCATCATACTCAGAATGGAACCATTACCGCTTTCATCTTCTATCTAAGAGAAAACCCTCTTTCTTCATCCAAGAAAGTCCCTTCTTCTTTCCTTCCGATGGCAAATCCCAACCATGACAAACGTCCTGCAGAGGAGGAAGTGAACTCCTATTGTCTTCCTCTGCGCCACGCTAGGTGAACTTTCCCTCGTATTAGTCGACCCTAGTACTCTTTCATTGGCTCTTTCAATCCAATCTGACTTTTCTTATTTTTTTTTATTCAGGACTGATGCAGGTCCCTCCTATGCCGCTACCGCTCTAGGACCCCTCCAGGAATGGAGTCGGTGTCGGAAACTCCCTCCTTCGGGAGTTCGGAGTTGATGGCCACCCACCACTACCGTCAAATGACGGAGATGCGGAACCTCCACTCTGAGGCTACCATCAGAAATTGTTTGCTTGAAGACCACATCGCCCAGCTCCAGAAAGCGCTGGAAGATGCAGAGGCGAAAGCCTCTCAGGCAGCCCAGCAGCACGCTGAATCCGACGCACGTGTCGCTGGTAATCTTTTTTCTATGAAGAAATCCTCCTTATGCAAACTTCTCTTTTCATCTTTCAATGTATTCTTCTATTATTTTGTATATCTTGTAGACTTGACTGTGCGTCCGGAGGCCCTTCAGGAGGCAGGGAATGAGGTGGCCGCCTCTGTGAACGCTGCCGACAACAACGCTGTTGAGAGGGTAAACAACATCCCCGCAAGGGTGCATGAGGTTGCCCTCCACGGTGTCCGCCATGGTGCTGCCATGGCACTTGGAGCTGCCCAGGCCTACACCGGCCAAGATTTAGGTGACCTTGAGATCACCCCGGAGATCAGTCATGCCATGGAGGTGAACTTCGACGGCGTCGACGGAGCAGCCAAGGAGATAGCAGAGGCCACTCCTTGTATATTCATAGTAGATAAAGTCTTCGAGTAGATTGCTAGGATCAATCTCTTTGTAAGAAATCTACTTGTGAATATAATGAAGCTTTTCTGTCTCAGTGATCTTTCTATGACTAGATCCATCAAGGTCTTTAAAATTCTAAAACTCACAACTCCATATATTTGTGCATAAGGCGATGCTTCCCTTGCATCGGCTATTTACTTTACTACTAAAGGCGATACTATAAATATCAGCTATATTTCTTTTTGGTCTTGAAGGCGATACAGTCATATCGGCTATCAACTAAACTGGTTAATCTTAACAGATCCACCCAAATACTAGGATAATATATCTTAAAATATTTCTCATTAACCGCTCTGAAATATTCGACACCCTCCAAAGTTTCATAGAAATAAGCATTGCCAGGAGCACATCTTGTAATCCCATAAGGTCCTTCCCAATTTGGTGACCATTTGCCATATTTGTTATCCTTAGTTCCAATTGGCAAAATGACTTTCCAAACTAGATCTCCTCCATTGAACTTCTTTTCTCTGACCTTTTGATCATAATATTTAGCAACTCTTAGTTTTTGAGCTCTAATATTTTCCAGAGCTTTTAACCGATGAAAATTTAAATCATCAAGGTTGTCCATCATGAGATGCTTATATTCATCGGCTTTCAAATTGTTCTGCTATGATACTCTTCTGGATCCTATATTGATTTCCCAAGGTAACACAGCTTCATGACCGTAGACCAACTCATAAGGTGAACATTTAGTTTCACCATGACAAGCCATTCTATAGGATCACAAAGTTTCACTGAGTATCGAATGCCACTTCTTTGGATGCTCCTTAACCTTTTTTAAATAATTTTGATCAAAATCTGGTTAGAATCCTCAACTTGTCCATTGGCTTGGGCATAATATGGAGATGAATTAATCAACTTGAAACCTGTGCTAGTAGCAAAATCCTCAAACTCTTTTGATGTAAATGAGAACACATATGATGAATGATTGACTTTGTTGAGGAAGGTTTGAGGCTTTTCCCGGTTGAGTCATTATATGCTATGCGCTTGATGTTTATGACTAACCGGTGGCGTTGAGTTGTGTGTGTTTACCGAGTTGGTGTGTGTGTGCAACATGTGTCTCTTGGCTGTGTTGATGTGCAGGTGTGGAGCTCGGATACAGTGGTCGATGGCGAGGTGAAGGTCAAGTAGAGACGTGTCGTGCCGACGGACCGGGAGCGGTGAAGGATGGGCGTGCCGTGCGGCGGACGTGCCATGCCGATGGACCCAGAGCGATGAAGGGCGGACGTGAGGCTTGGACCGACGGACCGGAGGGCCAGAGGACCAGCTGTGGTAGCTGGCACGTGGCATCGGCGAGCAAGAGCACATGGGGATGTGCGATGCATCGGCCGAGTCGGGAGGAAGACGATGGCGTCGTGGCACTTGGCGGGAGGTCGATCACGGGCTTGCGTGTGGCGCAAGTGTCGTGGGCCAAGTCAAGAAGGAAGGTGAAGGTGTTGTGCCCGGCGTGGAGGCTGGACATGCATCGGCATCGGTGCCGGTGGTCGGGGTGTGTGAACCACATCGCGTCTACGGTGCGGGTTCGGTAGCTGAGCCTCAAAAAGCTACCATCAACGGTTTCCAGGTTTGGGCCTCAAAACCTGGGGTGGCCGGTTTGCCAGGTTTGGGCCTCAAAACCTGGGCTCGCAGGTTTCCGAGTTTGGGCCTCAAAACTCGGGGTGGACGGTTTGCCAGGTTTGGGCCTCAAAACCTGGGCTGGCGGGTTTACCGGATTGGGCCTCAAAACCGGACAGAGGTTCCCATGCGGAACGGTCGACTCGTGGCGGCGTGGAGAGGCTGGCGCGGCGGCGAAGCTATCCACGAGGAATGCGCGGTGGTCGACGGGACAGCACGTGGCGGCATCCTGGAGCTTGCGTCGAGGCGAAGCGAAGGATGAGAAGGCGCGTGGCCGTCGGATGAAAATCGCCAGGACTGGACGGTTTTACCCCCAGGGGGTATTTGGGTTAGTACTTCATGTTAGGGCGTTTGTGTCATTTGGACGTGCGCCTATATATAGATGAAGGGGGCTGCTAGGGCAGTCGAATCCTTGGACGGTGTCTCTCTCATTTTGTGTTTGCGAGAGAAGGCTAGGGTCAGAGGAGAGTTGGCTCTTGTTCTTGAGCTTTTTGCCATCCAAGCTTTGAGTTGCTAGGAGTGGCTTGTAGCCCGACACCGAGTGCTTAAACAATCATCCATTCCTCTGAATCCAAGGATCAAATTTGTGGTTGAATTCGCGTTTTGAATTTGTTCTTCGCGTTCTTCTTTTCTCCGTGATTTTCCCTTCACTCGATCTCCCTCTACGCTGCGTCTTTTGCGATTCCGTTTGAATCCACTTGTTCTTTGAAGTGAGGAGAACATTTCCATCGAAGGAATTCATCTCTACCCTCACGAACAAGTAGATCGGGTCGAAATCGCTTTTGTTCTTCTCTCTTCCCCTTTTCTAGTGTTCTTCAGATTTCTCATGGATTTGTTGGGTTAAAGCGATGATATCCTAGGATTAGCTTCCCAACACATAGAAGAACACTTGGGAGAAGTTTGGTTGCAGCCCCATTCTATTTGGTGAAGATCCAATCGATTTTGGTTTTGTCCCGTGGCGTTTTTGGGCGTTCTGGGTAGTGGCGGACTGTCCGCCCCTTGGTCACGGACTGTCCGGCCATCGGGTTTTGGCCAGACCAGAACAGAGCGGCGCGCACTGCTCACGGTCATTTTGACCGGCGGACAGTCCGCCGTATAAGGCGCGGACAGTCCGCGAGTCGCACAGGGACTTTGCAGCAGTGTTGCTGTTTTTGCATCTTGGCCGGCGGACAGTCCGCCAGGGTTTTGCGGACAGTCCGCCCCTAGCGCGGACAGTCCGGCACTAGCAGCCCGGACAGTCCGCAAATTGGCTGTAGGTTGCATTTTAGTGCTTTTGCTCTCCCGACTTTTCCGCTTCGTTTCCGGACTTCTCGTTTGCTCCTAGAGTTCACCTAGGAACCTCTCTAACTATCTTTGCTACGTGTTAGCATAGGTATTTGGAGGAATTCCGACGTAGCTCTCTATCTACGTTCGGGAGTCGGTTTTTGGGGCCGAACTTGAGTTAGAGTTTTGAGAGTTTTGATTTGCTCTTTGTGTGGTGCTTCGCTGTGATCCTAGGGATCAGTCCACCTCTCTTCCGAGGGTCGTGGGCATCACGTTTGAGTCCGAAGCTTTTGGGGTTGATTTTGTTGGGACAGAGGCCGTAATTTCGAGAAGAAATTTTTAGGCTCCCATTCACCCCCCCCCTCTGGTCGCCTTGTTTTAGCATTTTCGGTCCTTCAATTGGTATCAAAGCCAGGTTAAGGATCTCTCTACCTTAACCGGTTCCGGATCCGCGAAGGCGACCTTTTGAGAGTGGTTGTGTTTCCGACTTTGCTTGTCGAGGTGTTGAGCTTGTGTTTTGGCTAACACTAACGGTGCTTTTAGAGATGGCACCAAGCTTTTCTCCCAGTGTGCCTTTGTCCTTAGGTTTGAGTCTTGGACATGCGACCGAGGAAGACATTTTGGCAAGAAGGAGGAGTGCGATTCTTGAGATGGAACGAGAGGTGGAGGCTTTGCTGAACTTCCTAGGAGATGATGGACATTCGACGGAGGATCTTGTACGTGAACTTGGCAAGGCCAAGAAAGGTACACTTGTTGCTAGTCTTGGGGCATTGTCCCGACGGTTTGAAGCTTGTTGTGATGATAATGTTAGATATGATGAGCTTTGTGATACCTTGCGTAGAAAGATAGAGAAGTTGAATTGCTCCATCACTAGATTAAAATGTGGCCTTTTTCATTGGAAGTCTAGTGCATCTTTACCTTGCACCTCTTGTAGTGACATGGTTAGGAAGAATGATGAGCTACGCTTTTCTCTTGCTAGCTTAAAATCTGAAAATGAAATATTGAAATCAAATGCTTCCATAGCATGTCTTGTTTGCATTGACTTGCGCAAGGATCTAGATTGTGCTAAAACCGAAATAGCCTTGCTAAAGTCAAATGCTTCTTTACCATGTGATAACTGTGAATCTTTTGTTGCTAGACTTAGAGAATTCTGTTTGATTCACAGGACATGTGTAGATGAACTTGAGCATGCTAGGTCTAAAATTGTTGAATTAACTTCTAGGCCTTGTAGCTCATGCTCTTTGAATAAAAATGCTTGCCTTACTTCTTGTGCTAATCATGATTCATTGCTTGATGTGAATGGTGATGTTTCTTCCACCGATTTCATGTGCACATCATGCATTGATTTGGAAAAAGAAGTTTTGGTTTTGAAGCAAATGCGCGATGATATGAGCGCTAAGTTGGTTGAGCACAATGATATGAGTGCCAATCTTGAGAGGGAAGTTGAACTCTTGTGTACCACATATGCTGAGTGCATTAGAGAGGAGATGGAAAATTTGAGAAACACTCCTTGTGGTACTTGTGATCGCCTCATGTTTGAGAATGAGGTTTTAGCCAAAAGATGCAAGAGTCTTTGTGCTAAGTCGTTTGATTCACGCATTTCTTGCAACTCCAATGTTGGTGTTTCCAAGTTTGCATCTTTGCAACCGGAGTTGAGTTCTTGTGTTGCGCGTGAGTCTTTTGACGATAGCACTAGTGCCAAGGTTGCGGATAGCTCTTTCATAGCTACTCCTAAACTTGTTGTTTCTTCGAGTGATGTCCAAGGGACTTCTCATGACAAGGGTGCTTTTCACATTTTTGGAAATCGTGCTCCCAATCCGATTTTCCATTGCACCTTTTGCAAGAAGGATGGGCATTCATTCGATTTTTGCTTTCGTCGTGTCAAACACGAGCGACGTATTCGAGCTAAGGCTTTTAGGAAGCCGCGTAGCCTTTCCCATGGCACGTGTGCTCCTAGTGTTGGCACTAAGTTGAACATGTTGATGCTTCTTGTTCTAAGACCCAAGGGACTTCTCACTTGTCCGAGAATGGTGTGCCTTCCAGTAGGCCTTTGTACCATTGCTCTTTTTGTGAGAAAGATGGGCATCAAGAAAGCTTTTGCTATCGGCGTGCCAAACACTTGCGCCAAGCTCGCTCTTCCTAGGAAGATGGTGGTTCATAGCCCTTCTCATGGCATGAACGCTTGTGTTCCTAGTAAGAAGCCCCTCTTTGTTGATGGGTTTTATGACTCCTTTTCTAGTGGGATAGGTCATGATCGTGGACATGCTTCTAGTGCTTCTTCTCTTGGTCCACGTCATGCTTTTCATGGTGCTTCTATTGGTTCTTCTACAAAAACCTTGGAAGATGTTTGCCTCTTTTCCTGTGGTACGACTCGTTCTTCTCCTCGAGTTGTCCTTTTGAGGAATGCTTCCAAGGGTGTTTCAAAATTGCATTTGAACCAACATGTGCATCATGCTAACCCACATGATAAGTTGAGATTTGTGACCAAGTCCTGGATTCCCAAGTACATGCTTGCTAACCCTTCGAGATCCAAGAATCGGGTTACTTTGTCCTCTTGGGTGTAGATATGAGGACGCGGGGTGGAGAACATGCGCCGAATGGAGCTTGGTCTTTTAGATGTGATCAAGTTTTTGATGGTTCTCTGCATCCCGCTTAGATTTGCCTCCAAAGAGGCTTTTACAGCTCGGTGAGCTTTCTTTTACACTCATACCTTGTACATTCATGATCTATTTCTTGTGGTATGAGATAGGCATTCATATGCTCACTTGTATAGTTCTTGCATGTACATTTTTCCCTTTGTATCATGTTGTGCTTTAGTCTAGCATGTGCTATCTTGTATATCATGTCATGCTAGTCTTGTGTATAGCTTTGGTGGCTAATTCCACTTTTCATGCTAGTTGGTGATCCTCATGAACATTATGCCATGCTTTATCATATTTCTCCTATGAGCTTTACTTGTAGAGGTATGATGTTCATTAGGTGTCACTTTTCAGGTGCTAGTTTTGATTAGCTACATGTATCCTGTTGATATGATTAGTTTGAGCACTAGTCTATTCCACAATTTTATCATGTTACATGCTTTTGGATCTATTGCTATCATTATCTTGCATTGTAGCATGTGTTGAGGCTTAGGCTATGTTTGGGTTGATCATGTCTTTAGGCTGCATTTTGCTATACAGTGCTTTATCCTGTTGCATGGTAGTTTTGACTAGTTTGAGTTCAGATCTCCTTGCGGTATGATTCATAGGTAGACCTCTTTTTGTTGAGAGTTCACCTTATGCTTATTATGTTACTAATCGCTTTGTGGAGACCTTGAGGTCACACTGGACGAGACAATGCCTTGTGTTTCTTCTGCTTTTGAGTGTGCAGGAGAACAGGAGCTTGGAGAGGACATTTCGGCTCACGGACCCGATCCCACTTCTTCCACGACTT
Source organism: Coix lacryma-jobi var. lacryma-jobi (assembly GCA_009763385.1). Classification (NCBI taxonomy): domain Eukaryota; kingdom Viridiplantae; phylum Streptophyta; class Magnoliopsida; order Poales; family Poaceae; genus Coix; species Coix lacryma-jobi. The sequence continues at coordinate 18,384,850 of CM019826.1, forward strand.
GGGGTTCCGTTCGAGCAGTTCTCCAGTGAGCACTAGCTGCACCTGTGGGAGCGACAGCATCAGGCGAGGGGGAGATGACTCCGGCAAGGCAGGTGCCCCAGAGATTTCAGCAGATTCAGGCGTCCCCTTGAGTATCACACCAGCAGGTGGTCATGCGCTTCATGAGGTACCTCCGACACACTTCTGAGTTCGGGTTTTTGTACTCTTCTTCTTCGACCTCTTTCTGCCGTGTGGTCTTTTCGACGTGGATTTTTGTTGGCTGTTCGCTTGTGCATTTCTTGGCTCTTCTCTTGTGAGTTTGGTGTGTGTTTCCCTTTTAGTTGGCGAAGCATTTTGCTTGTTGTATCTTAGTTGGACTTCTCCGATACCCTTTTGTTTTGGGTTTTCTCTTTTAGGCTAGTTCTGCTTTGTCTTTGATAGACTAGCTTTTGCATGCATTTCATCATGTACATTTTGCATTTGAGAGCTTCATGTATATAGTAATGAAAATGAGACTATGCTCTTTTTGGTATGCCCTATTTATTCATGATGGTGCTTGTAGCTTAGGCTCTTTTTGATCACTTGATACATGTTATGAGCTAAGCTATTTTTGCAAATGGTGAACTTGATTAATCAACTATGAAACCTTTAATTTGTTCACCATTGAGATTGGCAACTAGCATGTGTAGGATGTGTTTAGATCTCTTGTGCTATCTTTTGTATGCTAGGTTGCTATGTCTCTTGCACTGAGTCATTCACTTGCTTGGATTATTCATATTTACCCTTGTGCTTAAAATTTGATCCAAGTCTAAGTGAAACTGAAAAGATCGAGATGGGATTGCATGTGTCAGCACATCACGGTATCGAGACTGTTTCTCATTGCACATTTTGAGTTAAACTTGAGCCGTGTAGTGTAAGACCGAAACCGGCGCTTTAAGCTTCCGATTGCTTTTCTTGCATAGGCTTAGCCCGGTTGAAAAGTTAGGCAATGACCATGCTTTTCAACCTCTCGCAATCACATGCTTTGACTTTGAACTCGTGTTAATACCGCTACAAATTCCGAATAAAATATTGAAAATAGCACAAGTCTATGCTTCATTCTATGGCATGATGATTGAACTTTGCTAGGGGTAGTTCACCTTTTATACTGAGTTAGCACTTGGTTGATTTCCTGTCTATCCATGCTAAGTGCTATTTTAGTGGTGAACTCCTTTTCAAATGGCTTAAAACTGCTCATATGCTTAATTGTTCATATTTCGTATTCATTTGATCAGTTTGAGCCTTTGCTAGCATTTGTATTGGTTGCTAAAGTTTCAGGGCAGCACCCTTTTGAGCATCTTTTCATTCTGATTGCTATACACTTGAAGCTGTTGCATTGTGCATATCATGCATTTTTAGCTTAGTATACATACCCCCAGCTCCGATACTCTTTGTAGTCACTTTCAGTGCTTTTCACTACCCCCATATGCTTTTGGTTGATGACTTGTCTTGTGTTTGTGTCAACTTTGTGGAAAAATGTTAAAACCCCTCAGCATGTTCCCTTTTGTCAAGGGGGAGAAGCTGTTTGCAAGGGGAGTTTGTGTGTTGGCACAAAGGGGAGAGTCATGCATTTTGGGGAGAACTTTGAGCTAGGGGGAGTTTAGCTCTTTTATGTGTTTCAATTGGTACCCTTTTATGTTCTTCTTCAATTGGTATCATTCATAGTGAGCTTAGTTGCTTTGTTGCATAGCTTTTGTATATAGACTTGCTTTCAAGGGGAGTTGTTTTGTTTTGCAGCTTCTCCACGTGCTCTGAGTGTTTTTGCTCCATTTGATTTTGAGCCTCTTTTTGTGCTTTCTCGGTTGGTATCGAGCCTGCTAGTCGTGTTGAACCATTTTGCCTCAGTCTTGAGGGACTAGCGGTTTTTGCTTGGTATTTTCGATTGGTTTGGAGCCTTCAGCTAGTTGTGTCGAGCCATTTTGCCTCTATCTTGAGGAACTAGCTGTCTTCACCAATTTTTGGCTATTTGTGATTGGTATCGAGTCTGCTAGTTGTGTTGAGCCTCTGTGCCTCTATCTTGAGGGACTAGCAGTTTTGCATTCTTATGCGTTGATTCAGCCTTAATTGGTATCGAGCCTTGAGCTAGTGGTGTTGAGCCCTTTTCTACCTCTTCTTGAGGGCTAGCTCATTTTTGACTTGGTTGCGTCGAGCCGTTGCCCATGTCTTTGGGAACCAAGTTCTTTGCTCTATGTGATCGAGTTTTGCTCTTTGTTGAGTTGTTGCTCCGATCCTTTGCTTGGTTGCGTTGAGCCGTTGCCCATGTCTTTGGGGACCAAGTTTTCGTGTTTTGGTATCTCAAACCATCTCTTGTGCCTAATTTTTGTCAATTCAATCATAAAGGGGGAGAAATTTCGAAACCCAAGTTGATAAAAACCTTGGTTTCTTTTGTGATGATTGTTTGACAATTTATTTGAGATTGGTTGACAAATTAATTGAGAATGGTTTTTGAGTGCTTTTGGGATTTCATGAAACTCTTGTTTTCACTTGACTCTTCGGTTGTGTGGAGGCTTTGCCCGCTTTTCCCATTTCCCTTGGGACCGAGAGCTTTTATTTGGAGTTTTCATGTTCATTTCTCATCTCAAGTGGTCTTGTGTTTGCTTTTACTTGGCTTTTGGGCACTTGAGTGAGGCTTGCCTTCAAACTCTTCCTTTGTGGTTTTATTTTTAGTCAATGCATTCATCAAGAGGGAGATTGAGAACACATATGATGAATGATTGACTTTGTTGAGGAAGGTTTGAGGCTTTTCCCGGTTGAGTCATTATATGTCATGCGCTTGATGTTTATGACTAACCGGTGGGGTTGAGTTGTGTGTGTTTACCAGGTTGGTGTGTATGTGCAACATGTGTCTCTTGGCTGTGTTGATGTGCAGGTGTGGAGCTCGGATACAGTGGTCTATGGCGAGGTGAAGGTCAAGTAGAGACGTGTCGTGCCGACGGACCGGGAGCGGTGAAGGATGGGCGTGCCGTGCAGCGGACGTGCCATGCCGATGGACCCAGAGCGGTGAAGGGCGAACGTGAGGCTTGGACCAACGGACCGGAGGGCCAGAGGACCAGCTGTGGTAGCTGGCACGTGGCATCGGCGAGCAAGAGCACATGGGGATGTGCGATGCATCGGCCGAGTCGGGAGAAAGACGATGGCGTCGTGGCACTTGGCGGGAGGTCGGACACGGGCTTGCGTGTGGCGCAAGTGTCGTCGGCCAAGTCAAGAAGGAAGGCAAAGGCGTTGTGCGCGGCGTGGAGGCTGGACATGCATCGACATCCGTGCCGGTGGTCGGGGTGTGTGAACCACATCCCGTCTACGGTGCGGGTTCGGTAGCTGAGCCTCAAAAAGCTACCATCGACGGTTTCCAGGTTTGGGCCTCAAAACTTGGGGTGGCCGGTTTGCCAGGTTTGGGCCTCAAAACCTGGGCTCACAGGTTTCTGAGTTTGGGCCTCAAAACTCGGGGTGGACGGTTTGCCAGGTTTAGGCTCAAAACCTGGGCTGGCGGGTTTACCAGTTTGGGCTTCAAAACCTGGCGGAGGTTCCCATGCGGAACGGTCGACGCGTGGTGGCATGGAGAGGCTGGCGCGGCGGCGAAGCTATCCACGAGGAAGGCGCGGTGGTCGACGGGACGGCACGTGGCGGCATCCTGGAGCTTGCGTCGAGGCGAAGCGAAGGATGAGAAGGCGCGTGGCCGTCGGATGAAAATTGCCAGGACTGGACGGTTTTACCCCCAGGGGGTATTTGGGTTAGTACTTCATGTTAGAGCATTTGTGTCATTTGGACGTGCGCCTATATATAGATGAAGGGGGCTGCTAGGGCAGTCGAATCCTTGGACGGTGTCTCTCTCATTTTGTGTCTATGAGAGAAGGCTAGGGTTAGAGGAGAGTTGGCTCTTGTTCTTGAGCTTTTTGCCATCCAAGCTTTGAGTTGCTAGGAGTGGCTTGTAGCCCGACACCGAGTGCTTAATCAATCATCCATTCCTCTGAATCCAAGGATCAAATTCATGGTTGAATTCACGTTTTGAATTTGTTCTTCGTGTTCTTCTTTTCTCCGCGATTTTCCCTTCACTCGATCTCCCTCTACGCTGCGTCTTTTGTGATTCTGTTTGAATCAACTTGTTCTTTGAAGTGAGAAGAACATTTCCACCGAAGGAATTCATCTCTACCCTCACGAACAAGTAGATCGGGTCGAAATCGCTTTTGTTCTTCTCTCTTCCCCTTTTCTAGTGTTCTTCGGATTTCTCATGGATTTGTTGGGTTGAAGCGATGATATCCTAGGATTAGCTTCCCAACACGTAGAAGAACACTTGGGAGAAGTTTGGTTGCAGCCCCGTTCGATTTGGTGAAGATCCAATCGATTTTGGTTTTGTCCCGTGGCATTTTTGGGCGTTCTAGGCAGTGGCGGACTGTCCGCCCCTTGGTCGCGGACTGTCCGGCCATCGGGTTTTGGCCAGACCAGAACAGAGCAGTGCGCACTGCTCACGGTCATTTTGACCGGCGGACAGTCCGCCGTATAAGGCGCGGACAGTCCGCGAGTCGCACAGGGACTTTGCAGCAGTGTTGCTGTTTTTGCATCTTGGCCGGCGGACAGTCCGCCAGGGTTTTGTGGACAGTCCGCCCCTGGCGCGGACAGTCCGGCACTAGCAGCCCGGACAGTCCGCGAATCGGCTGTGGGTTGCATTTTAGTGCTTTTTCTCTCCCGGCTTTTCCGCTTCGTTTCTGGACTTCTCGTTTGCTCCTAGAGTTCACCTAGGAACCTCTTTAACTATCTTTGCTACGTGTTAGGTTAGGTATTTAGAGGAATCCCGACGTAGCCCTCTATCTACGTTCGGGAGTCGGTTTTTGGGGCCGAACTTGACTCGGAGTTTTGGGAGTTTTGATTTGCTCTCTTGTGTGGTGCCTCGCTGTGATCTTAGGGATCATCCACTCTCTTTCCGAGGGTCGTGGGCATCGCATTTGAGTCCGAAGCTTTTGGGGTCGATTTTGTTGGGACAGAGGCCGTAATTTCTGAGAAGAATTTTTTTATGCTCCCATTCACCCCCCCTCTGATCGCCTTGCTTTAGCATTTTCGGTCCTTCAGTAAACATCTTTCCCTGATCTGCGGATACATGGGTGTATGCCGAGTCCCAAGTGATGAGTGATTGTCAACGGGTTTGATCGCAGGTTCTTTGGCTTGTGTTGTGCAGGTGTCGAGTACGGAGACAGTGATCGAGGGCAAGGTGAAGGTCAAGTAGAGACGTGCCGTGCCGACGCACCGGGAGCGGTGAAGGGCAGACGTGAGGCTTGGACTGAGGGACCGGTGGCCTGACGATCAGGAAAAAAATCGCATGCAGTCTGGCTGCAAGACGTCTCCGTGTAGACTTCCACTCATAGATTGACACATCAGCTTAGTAGCCATAAAACAGTCATGGCTCGGTGCAAAATACATCGGCTTGCTTCCTGCCTTCATTCGGCTTGGCTCACTCATCCGATAGTAGAAAGCCCATTATGGGCCCAAATGACGGAGGGAAAGATTACGACAATATCGTGACTACGTGAGCGCCGCCAACGACGGCCACGGTTGGACACTATAAGGAATAGTGATTTACATGAGGATCACTACTTTAGTCATAAACAGTCGAAAACACGTCTTTATTTTATCGTAGGGGAAATATTTTTAAAATTAGGGGAGGGGCCCACGCTATCTACCCCAATAGTATTTTTTTGTGAATTTTTTGCACTTTGCATTAACCAAGATTCGAACCAGTGACCTCTCGAACATGTGCGTGTAACCTCCACTACCACTCCACCTCTTTGTCATTTGTGTCTATATTCCATTTTAATTTCCCTCGTATTATGCTAAACCATGTGTAAATTGCTTGTTTGATGCTCTAAACGAATTCAAATAAAAAAGTTGTCAACTACAAAGTTTGATAACTTTTCGAGATCTACACTTTTTGTTTACAAAGTTTCTCCATCCAAGGTCATTTACAAAATTTGAATTTCAAATTTGAGAAATTTCAAATGTAGTTTTCATTAACAAGATGGTTTCAAATTAAAAATTTATCAACTAGAAAGTTTCATAACTTTTTGAGATTTATGACTTTCATTTTGGCTATTTTTCATCTAAGGTATTATGAAAATTATGAATTTCAAAATTTTTAAATTTAAATGCAGTTTTGCATGACAACATGATTTCAAATTAAAAGATGTTAACTACAAAGTTTCATAATTTTTGAGCTTTTCAACTTTCATAGATCTTTAAAAAAATAAGGCCCATGTTGGCAAAAAAACAAGACCCATATTGGCAGGCCATATCAGTGCCATGCAAAAAAAAAGTCACGTCATCGCCATGTTGGACGTTGAGCTGTGACGAAACCAAAGTATACGTCATAGATCTACCACTCAATTGCTAAGATATGCAAAAGTAATCCGTGACGTTCAGATCGTCATATATAAATCACCTAACAAATGAAGAATATGATTTTATGATGCTTTCTTAGAACGTCATCGAAAATCGTTATGTAAAGCACCATTTGTTGCAGTGATCATTCATCGTCGGAAATCTGCTCTACAACGCACGGTGCTGATCATTCACGATAGGGTGCCCTCGCCCTTGAATACATGGAGGACGATCCAGCCTTCGGTGTTGGCGCTGATGATGATGTGGTCGTAGATGATACTGCAGATGCAGATGACTCTCCGTGCACCATTAATGCAACATAGGTAGTTGATGTACTATTATTTATCCAATATTTTCATCATTGGTTGTCACAAGAATGTGTAAACATATGTTTTCGCTAGGAGAACACCCATACACGCACTACACCCGTGGTGCTGTCTAATATCATGGAGTCAACTTCAACATTGCCTGGGTCTACGTCAGTTCTGCACTTGCTGGAAGCCATGTCACCGCAAGGAGTTGAGGTATGAAATGTCAATCCTTTTCTATGGCAGAATTTTTCAAAAATAGATTCAGCATGACTATGTAAATTATATCCGATCCGTCCTATTGTATTATAGGCGGTTGATAAAATTGAGAAGTCTTCGATTATTCCTGAAGTCGGAATGACTTTCCAATCAGAGGAAAAAGATTATGAGATGTACAACACATATGCTGGCAAGATTGGATTTAGCATTAGAAAGAGTTATATAAAACGTAGAGCAGATAAGACAATATGTCAGAAATATATAGTCTGTAGTAACCAAGGACATCGAGAAAATGGGGCATCATAGAAGGACAGTACAAGGACAGGTTGTGATGCTCGTGTTCAGTTTAGTGTCAGCAGAGAGGGGATATGGAGAGTACAAAAGGTTGTACTTGATCACAATCATTATCTTGCTAGTCCAAATAAGTCACACAAGCTGAGGTCTCAGCGATGTATTATAGAGGCGGACAAAAAAGTAATTCGCCAAATGCGGGAAGCAGGGATGAAGCCAGCCCAAGCATATGAGTTCATGAAGGAGTTTTATGGAGGAGTAGACAAGGTGCCATTTTCTCAAATGGATAGCAATAATGAGATTGGTCGTGAGCGTAGGAAGTACTTAGAAGCTAATGATGCAGAAACATTGTTGGAATATTTGAAGAACAAGCAATTAGAGGATCCTTCATTTTTTTATGCTATTCAAATAAATAAGGAAGATGGTCGGATAGCAAATTTCTTTTGGGCAGATGGTCAATCTATCATGGATTATAAGTGCTTTGGTGATGCTGTGTCATTTGACACTACTTTTCAGACTAATAAATTTGAGATGCCTTTCGCTCCGATCCTTGGAGCCAATCATCACAAGCGGACAATAATTTTTGGGGTTGCACTTTTATATAATGAAACTATTGAATCATTTGTTTGGCTCTTTGAAACATTTCTGGTTGCAATGTCTGGTAAGCATCCTAACACAATATTCACTGATCAAGATGCAGCCATGGCAGGAGCAATTGCATATGTGTTCCCGAATACAAGTCATCGACTTTGTTTGTGGCATATTTGTCTAAATGCTGCTAAACATCTCGGTCTGTTGTGCAAGCATGCACTCAGGGTCTTCAATATAAATGGAGTTTATAATTTACCATCTCAATATATACTAAATAGATGGACAAAATATGCAAAAAGAAGATTTTATATCGAGAAACAAAGAAGTGAGAAGAAAGATTTGAAAACACATGCTGCTCTTATCTCTCGACATGCGACATCGGTTGCATTGAAATGTTCAGTTTCAAAAGAACTCCTTGATAGTTTCCTAAAAACAATAGAAAATTTTGACTTAGAGGCAGATGCTCATCTAAGGAAGATGAAAGAAGAATCTAATGATGCTCCACTAGTTGTGAATGAACGTGACAATAATTCTTTAAATGGTACAATAAGCTTTAGAGTTCCCCATGTGGTAAAAGGCCCAAAGAATTCACGCTTCAAAAATATTGTTGAAAAGAACTCAGAAAAGAAGAAGAAAAAGACTAGTACGAAAGGTACAGATCATATCCATTCTATTTATTTTTTCCATACAAGCCACTTCGATAGTAATTATTTTGATTTCTTATTTACACTGAACTGACTATAGGAGAAGGTCCAAAAAATATTGCAGAAAACAGAGATGAAAGTGATGATCTGAAGCAAAAGAACTCAGAAAAGAAGAAGAAGAAAAAGACTAATAAGAAAGGTACAAAATGTATCCATTCTATTTATTTTTTCCTATTATGGCTACTTCTATAGTAACTCTTTTTATTTCTTATTACTTACCGAATGGATTATATTATAGGAGAAGATCCCCAAGATGCTACAGAAAACAGAGATGAAAGTGATAATCCAAAGCAATTGATTGTAATGCATGACTTGGACTTATTATTTGTTCTTCCTATTTTATTTACTCTGTACCTACTAGCAAATTTATAAACAATTTCATATTATGTACACAGAACCTTCATGCTGGAATCATCGGCAATAACATTGCAATGCCAATATTTACAAATGAAGTGTATGGGTAATCTTCAACCATGGGTACTCCGTTTATCCAAGGTGGACAAGCTAATGCCAGAATGCCATTGTTTGCGAATGATATGTATGGGTCATCTTCGAGCATTTCAGTTCCTTTGTTTCAAAGTGGACTTACTGGTCTCCTGCTTGGAGTTGAGCAAGATGCCACATTGTCCAAAGCTAGAAAGTTAGACTTCAATGAATAATAGTCAATTTGGATCACTGAATTGTATAATTTTAATTCCAGTTTGAATTAATAGCACTCTGTAAGACCTAGCTGCATTCTGTGTGAATGCAGTTTGAATGATTTTGGGTCATTGAATGGGACAAATGAATGATGTGTTTCAGAAGATCCTCCTCTCTGTTCGATTTCAGATATAGAAAAATTTTACTGAATACAAAGTCATTGCAAACAATGAACTGTTGATCCTTTTTGCTCAAAAAATCATTTATCCATTTAAAAAGAAATATGAATCCACGTGACATGCATTTGACTGCAGTCTTGCATATGAGTTAACCACTATAATCAGTACAAACTCAGATTACAAAAGAAGGGACATGATCATCATACTGCAGTTCTATACAAAGTTCTAAGTCTGTCACTGGCATTCCATCAAACATGTGCTGGGCTGAGCGCACATCGATCCTTCCTCACACCCTTCGCCCAGAATCGTCACCGATGGATGAAAGACCCAAGGGAACGTGGTGGACGACCTTCGCCTTCCCTTGCCTAGCCCGAGACACAGTCTAGCAGCACCATGGTGCGCCCCGCGTACGCGTCAGCCCCGCGACACCGGCGGTGTGAGTCATAGCGGCACTGCAGGAATGGAACGCGGGTGACCGTCACCCTCCCTTTGCCTCCTCAAAGACACAGTCCAGCATCACCATGGTGCGCTCCGCATGCACCTCGGCCCCGTAGCGGCACGGCGGCGGCGACACAAGCCTGGCGACGTCGCAGCCTCGCAAAGGATAGAGCTTTCAGTTGCCATCTTACTCGGCTATTTCTGTTATCCTGTAAGCCGAGCCATAGCTAGGAAGACTGAGCCGATGTGACGAGGGGAGGGAAGCACTTCAGGAGTCGCAATCTCATGGCCGTGCGATGAACTGTTGTAAAACGTGGCTTCCATCCGCATTTGATCTGCACGGAGGCGTCTTGCAGCCAGACTGCATGCGATTTTTTTTCCGAGGATCAGCTGTGGTGGCTGACAGCCTGGGACAACGACGAGCGAAGACTTGCGGGGCATGGTGTTGCTCGGGTCGAGGACCTGGGGACACGTGTCGGTGGACGGGGTGCACGGGCGGTGCATCCCCTCTTCAGCGCCGTTTGGTGGTTGAGCCATAGAAAAACCACCGGGTGGACGGTTTCCAAGTTTGGGCCACAAAACCTGGGGTGCTACGGGTTTTCCAGGTTTGGGCCACAAAACTCGGGCTGAGGACGGTTTCCAGGTTTGGGCCTCAAAACCTGGGTGCTGGCGGGTTTCTGAGTTTGGCCACAAAACTCAGGCGATGGGCGGCTGGTTTCCCGGTTTGGACCACAAAACCGGGGGTTGGTCATGAAGGCCTGGTTTTCCGGTTTCGGCCACAAAACTGAGGGCGGAGTCCGTGAAAAGAACGAGCGGAGCAAGGGCGGCACGTGGCGGCAATCGGTGAGGTTGCGTCGAGGCAACGCTACCAGTTGTGCGGGCGTGGCCGTCGGATCAGCATCTACCACGAGTTGGTCTAGGATAGCCTTAGGGTTTGGCTGAGTCGCTCTGTAAATAACTAGGGGTAGAGTGGGAATTAGAATTAGGATAAGTAGGGGGAGACACCCACCTCCCAAACCATCTCAGTCATTTGCTCTTTTGCTTCTAGGGTTTCCTGCTCTCTCATTCCCTGCTGTAGCGAACTGAGATCCACAGAGAAGAGAACAATACCTCTGTGCCCGTGAGATTTTAAGGAAGTGAGACCGTAATCTCACTATTGTAGCGTGTGGTAGCCACAGGTTGTAAATTCGTGGATGTGGTTCGCGTTTTGTTCTTGTTCTTCGCGGGTTGCTTTTTTCCACGATTTTCCCGGTGATCGATCTCTTTCCTCGGTGCGTCTTTTGCAAATCCGTTTGAACTGAGTTGTTCTAGATCGTGAGACACTTCTTTCCTCCGAAGGAATTCATCTCTAACCTCACGACCTAGTAGATCGGTCGATTTTTGTTTCAGATCACGTTTTGTCTCCCTTGCACTCAATTCTTCCAATTCACCGATATGGAGTTAGGTTCGAGCCATGATCTCTTTGGGATAGCTCACTAACCTCCTTGGAACTCCTCATACCAAGTCTAAGCCTTAGTGCTTTTGATTCGGAGGAGATCGGGTTGAATTCACGGAAGAACAGTGCTGTTTCGTGACCATCGAACGCTCGACTCGGGACCATCGGACGCTGGTTCATACCATCGGACGCGTCCGGTGCCACGTGTCATCTGACAGCATTTTTGAAGGAGCATCAGACGCTGACCATCGGAGCGTCCGTTGCCATCGGACGCGTCGGGGGTCGAGCATCGGACGCTAGGGTTTCACTGTAGCAGCGTCCGATGCCTGTCCAGTAAGGTTCCAGTAAGGGTCATTTTGCATCGGACGCATCCGGTGCCTGGCCATCGGACGCTGCCAGCGTCCGATGCAGTGATTTCTTCACTCTTTCGTCCGCAGTTTGACCGTTCGACTTTGGATTTGGTTTTGGGTTTTTGCGTTTGATTTCCGACTTCGTGCTCTACAGAAATCGGGCTTCCCGCTTTGCAAAATAGCCTGAATCCGGTTACTAGTTGACTTGCATGAACGTGGGTGAGGAAGTTTTTGTGGTGTCCTGCTGTGTTCCTAGGAAACATCCGGTCACTAGTTGACTTGCGTGAACTTGGGTGAGGAAGTTTTTGTGGTGTCCCGCTGTGTTCCTAGGGAACATCCACCCATTCTCTTGGGTCGTGGACATCACGCGCATCGGTTTTACGCTAGGGGTTTATTTTCTGGGACAGAGGCTATTAGTTTCTGAAAAGAAATTTAAAGCTCCCATTCACCCCCCCTCTGGTCGCTTTCTGGTAGCACTTTCGGTCCTTCAATTTGTATCGGAGGAGGTTAAGGATCTTGCACCTTAGCCGGTTCCAGATCCACAGAAGGCGACATGGATCGCGGCGTGGGCAAACCACCGTTTTTCGATGGGACAAACTATGCGTATTGGAAGATACGTATGTCGGCCTATCTTCAGAGCATGGGTGCTTCTGTTTGGGAGATTTATAACAAGGAGGATTACGTTGTCTTGGCTGCTCGTGTCTCTCAGCTTCAGATCGATGAGCACGAAGCCAATAGCTGAGCGCGTAACGCTCTTTTCTCCTATTTGAGCATGTCTGACGACGACGAGCTGAACGGCCTCTGCTTCTTCGCTGACGACGAGGGCTTCTGCACCATGGCCCTTGGTGATGAGGTCGACGGCAAGGTAGAGGAGATCCCTTAGAACGACGACGATGATGACTCCTCGCAGGTATCGCAAACTCCCGAGGAACTCTCTGCCGAAGTAGATAAGCTTACTGCCGCCTTGCTTAGCCAGGATAAGTTGCTTAGGCATGCAGCTAGAGAGCGCAAGGAGTTTAGGCAGAAGTGGGAGGACACGGTGAAGGAGCTTGAGTTTGCTAGGTCCACCATGGTCGTTTCTGAGGAGGGTGAGTGTGAGATGTGCACCAAGCACATGACTGATCTTCTCACCTTGAGGAGTAAGTATGCTGCTTTGGTTGGAGAGGTGGATGAGCTCCGGGCTAGACCCGTGTTGTTGGGTGCGTGCAAGTCTTGTGCTGGCTTGCAAACCGAGTTGGCAGAGAAGAATGCAAAGATTGAGTCTCTTGAGAAGGCCAGCTCGGGTAGCACTTGTGTGGCTAGGTGTGCTCTGTGTGAGGGTTTGGAGATGGAGATTGCTAATGTGAAGCATGGCAAGATGCAAACTGAGGAGGAAAACACATACCTTCGGACCATCTTGTCATGGGTGTCTTGCAATGAGCCGTAGCTTGAGATGATGATCGCACAGTTTAAGCGTGTTGTGGGAGGTCCAGATGTTGGTTTTGCTCAGGGTGTCGATATCTCTGCTTTTGGGAAGATTGGAGAGTCGAGTGGTCTGAACCCAAGTGAGAAACCCAACTCCACCACTATTCCTAAACTTAACAAGCTTCCACCCAAAGAGCCTCTCAAGCCTAATGCGGATACATGGGTGTATGCCGAGTCTCGAGTGATGAGTGATTGTCAACAGGTTTGATCGCATGTTCTTTGGCTTGTGTTGTGCAGGTGTCGAGCATGGAGACAATGATCGAGGGCAAGGTGAAGGTCAAGTAGAGACGTGTTGTGCCGACGGACCGGGAGCGGTTAAGGGCGGACGTGAGGCTTGGACTGAGGGACCGGTGGCCGGAGGATCAGCTGTGGTGGCTGGCAGCCTGGGACAGCGACGAGCGAAGACTTGCGGGACATGGTGTTGCTCGGGTCGAGGACCTGGGGACACGTGTCGGTGGACGGGGTGCACGGGCGGTGCATCCCCTCTACAACTCCGGTTTGGTGGTTGAGCCACAGAAAAACAACCGGGTGGACGGTTTCCAAGTTTGGGCCACAAAACTCAGGTGGACGGTTTCCGAGTTTGGGCCACAAAACTCGGGTGGACGGTTTCCAGGTTTGGGCCTCAAAACCTGGGCGCTGGCAGGTTTCTGAGTTTGGGCCACAAAACTCAGGCGATAGACGTCGGGTTTCCCGGTTTCGGCCACAAAACTGGGGGATGGACTTGGAGGCTGGTTTCCCGATTTGGGCCTCAAAACCGGGGGTTGGTCGTGAAGGCTTGGTTTCCTGGTTTCAGCCACAAAACCAGGGGGCGGAGTCCGGGAAAAGGACAAGCGGAGCGGTGGCGGCACGTGGCGGCAATCGGTGAGGTTGCGTCGAGGCAACGCTACCAGTTGTGCGGGCGTGGCCGTCGGATCAGCATCTTCTTCGGGTTGGTCCAGGATAGCCTTAGGGTTTGGCTGGGTCGCTCTGTAAATAACTAGGGGTAGATGGGAATTAGAATTAGGATAAGTAGGGGGAGACACCCACCTCCCAATCTATCTTAGTCATTTTGCTCTTTTGCTTCTAGGGTTTCCTGCTCTCCCATTCCCTGCTGTAGTGAACTGAGATCCACAGAGAAGAGAACAATACCTCTGTGCCCGTGAGATTTTGAGGAAGTGAGACCGTAATCTCACTATTGTAGCGTGTGGTAGCCACACGGTTGCAAATTCGTGGTTGTGATTCGCGTTTTGGTTGTGTTCTTCGCGGATTCCTTTTCTCCATATTTTTCCCATCGATCGATCTCTTTGTTCGGTGCGTCTTTTGCAAATCCGTTTGAACCAAGTTGTTCTAGATCATGAGGCACTTCTTTCCACCAAAAGATTTGATCTCTAACCTCACGAACTAGTAGATCGGTTGATTTTTGCTCCGGATCGGTTTTGCTCCTTTAGTCCCGAAATTCTTCCAATTCACCGATTTGGAGTTAGGTTCGAGCCATGGTTCTCTTGGGATAGCTCACTAACCTCCTTGGAACTCCTCATACCAAGTCTAAGCCTTAGTGCTTTTGATTCGGAGGAGATCGAGTGAATTTCGCAGAAGACAGTGTTGTTTCGGGACCATCGGACGCTGTGTTCATCACATCGGACGCGTCCGATGCCACGTGTCATCTGACAGTGTTTTTAAAGGAGCATCGAACGCTGACCATCGGAGCGTCCGTTGCCATCGGACGCGCCGGGGGTCAGGCATCGAACGCTAGGGTTGCACTGTAGCAGCGTCCGATGCTGGTCCAGTAAGGTTCCAGAAGTGCCTTGTTTGCATCGGACGCGTCCGGTGTTGTGCCATCGGACGCTGACCAACGTCCGATGCACCTGGTTGTGCACTGTTTCGTCCGCTGTTCGTTCGTCCGTTGTCGGTTTTGGTTTCCGTCTTTTGCGTTGGGTTTCTAGAGTTGTAAAGTGTCTCGCTGTGCTTCTTGGAAGCATCCACCCTATCTTTAGGGTCGTGGACAGTTGCAAGTTCTAGGGTTTGCTCTTCGGGGTTGATTTTGGGACAACAGCAACAAGTTTCTGAGAGAAATTTTGAAGCTCCCATTCACCCCACCTCTGGTTGCTTTCTGGTTGCATTCTCGGTCCTTCAATTGGTATCGGAGCAGGTTAAGGATCTTCCACCTTAGCCGGTTCTAGATCCACAAAAGGCGACATGGATCGCGGCGTGGGCAATCCGCCATTTTTCGATGGGACGAACTATGCGTATTGGAAGATACGTATGTCGGCCTATCTTCAGAGCATGGGTGCTTCTGTTTGGGAGATTTGCAACAAGGAGGATTACGTTGTCTTGGCTGCTCGTGTCTCTCAGCTTCAGATCGATGAGCACGAAGCCAATAGCCGAGCGCGTAACGCTCTTTTCTCCTGTTTAAGCATGTCCGAGTTTGATCGCGTTTGTCACCTCCCCACAGCTCGTGAGATTTGGGCGACCCTCATGCGTTTACATGAGGGAACCACTCAAGTCAAATCCCATCTCTACGAGTCGCACAAGCGGGAGTATGAGAACTTTCGACACATGCCTGGCGAGAGCATAGAAAGTTTATTCGCTCACTTTCAGGTCATTATCAACAAGATGAGAGCGAACAAGGAGTTGTTGCCTTTCGACGATCATGAGAGAGCTTTGAAGCTTTTGCATACTCTCGATCGGTCGGTGTGGGACTCAAAAGCCCAGGCGATCATCGAATCATCTAACTATGAGACCCTCACATGCGACGAGCTCTTTAGTAAGCTCAAGTCGAGTGAGATTGATGCCATGTCGAGGGCTTCTTATGAAAATCCTTCTGGCCCGACTATGGCTTTGGTTTCTGTCTCTTCTGCTAACCCCTCTGGAGGATTTGCACTCTCTTCACTCTTTTCTGTCATAGAGGAGTAGCTTGAGTCTTTGGAAGATGATGAGTTGGCTTTGCTTGCCAACTGGTTCTCGCGGTTCCACAACAACCGCATGAACCGTCGCCGCGGAGGAGGTCGCTCAGGATGCTTTGAGTGCGGCGACCCCGACCACTTCATCGCCAACTGTCCCAAGAAGAACAAGCAATCTGGGAAGGGCGATCATGGGCTCAAGTACAACTCCGGGAAGCGCAAGGAGAAGTACGTCCCCGCGAAGCCAAAGCGGAAGGGCGGCTTCAACAAGGAGTACATCAAGAAGAAGTACTTAGAGAAGGCCCAGACTGAGCAGCGTGCATTCTTCGCCACGCTCAGCGACGTCGATGGCTCGGATGACGACTCCGCTGGCTCAAGCGATGACGAGTCCGGGAAGAAGAAGAGGACCGAGGACGACCTGAACAGCCTCTGCTTCTTTGCCGATGATGAGGGTTTCTGCACCATGGCCCTTGGTGATGAGGTCAACTGCAAGCTGGAGGTTACCCCTCGGAATGACGATGATGACGACACCTCCCAGGTATCTCTGACCCATGATGAGCTCTCTGCTGAGGTCGAGAAGCTTACTGCCGCCTTGCTTAGTCCGGATAAGCTTCTTAGGCGTGCCGCTAGAGAGCGCAAGGAGTTAAGGCAGAAGTGGGAGGACACGGTGAAGGAGCTTGAGTTTGTCAAGTCTACCGTGGTCGTGTCTGAGGAGGTTGAGTGTGAGATGTGCACCAAGCACATGACTGACCTTCTCACTTTGAGAGGTAAGTATGCTGCTTTGGTAGGAGAGGTGGATGAGCTCCGGGCTAGACCCGTGTTGTTGGGTGCGTGCAAGACCTGTCCTGGCTTGCAAACCGAGTTGGCAGAGAAGAATGCCAAGATTGAGTCTCTTGAGAAGGCCAGCTCGGGTAGCACTTATGTGACTAGGTGCGCTTTGTGCGAGGGTTCGGAGATGGAGATCGCAAACGTGAAGCATGACAAAATGCAAACCGAGGAGGAAAACACATACCTTCGGACCATCTTGTCATGGGTGGCTTGCAATGAGCCGCAGCTTGGGATGATGATCGCTCAGTTTAAGCGAGCTGCTGGAGGTCCTGGTGTTGGTTTTGCTCCGGGTGTTGATATCTCTTCTTTTGGGAAGATTGGGGAGTCGAGTGGTCTGAACCCATGTGAGAAGCCTAACTCCACCACCATTCCCAAGCTTACCAAGCTTCCACCCAAAGAGCCTCCTAAGCCTAACACCAAGGACGGAGTGTTTGAGGAACCTCCGAGAGCTCCACCCAAGAACCAATTGTGGCATCCCAAACCCAACCACCTCAAGAACAAGCTGGATACAATGCCACCTATCCAAGAGGAGCTTATGCCACAGAAGGACAAAGTGATCCAAACCCACAACCATGAGTACCAACAACCCCCTATGAGAGCGGTGAGGTATCATTGTGAGTACTGTGGGAGAGATGGACACTTGGGTGAGTTTTGCTTTAGGCGCAAGAGAGAGGAGCGTCGTGCCAGGGAGATGAACAATGCGGACATGTACCATCCTTTTCATGATGTACATGTGCCGAATGTTCAGAGGAGAGCTGCTAGGCCTAGAGGTGCAGCACCTCAAGGTCCTAGGCGTCAGGGAGGTGTTGCCCGACGGGGTCCTAACTTTGCAGGATACGGACCCCGTGGCGGAGGCTTTGTTGAGCGTTTCCCTCCACCGCGTTTTGAGTATCGCGATGGACGCTCTTCCCTTAGCGGACCACGTTTTCCTGTGCGTGGTGATCGCTATCCCCATAGGCATGATAGGAATGGTTTTTATGCTGACCGTTCTTTTGAGCAGCCGGCCCAACACTGGTACTCTTCCTACTTCACTAACCCCAGTGTTGGACCGTATGCTCACCCTATGTCTTTTTATTGATGTAGGTAAAACGATTGGAGGACATTTGGTTGGTGGATTCTGGTTGCTCGAGGCACATGACTGGAAACGCCAAGTGGTTCTCCAGTCTTAGTCCTGTTGCCGGAAAGGAGTTTATCACCTTCGGCGATAATAGTAAAGGTAAAGTGTTGTCTCGTGGGTCGGTGCGAGTTAATGAGCACTTTGTGTTGCGTGATGTTGCTCTTGTTTCTAACTTGCATTTTAACCTTCTCTCTGTTTCGCAACTTTTTGATGATGACTATGAGATTCATTTTAAACTGAATCTCAGTCGTATTTTAGATCCCCAGGGCAATCTTGTATGTTTGATTTCGCCCTTTGGGAAAGTCTTTCGTGCAAATTTCTCGGAGTCGTTTGGATTTTCTCGCTGTCTTGTGGCTCGTCCTTCCTCCTCTGATCTTTGGAAGTGGCATAGGAGACTCGGTCACCTGAGCTTCGACTTGCTTGCAAGGCTTAGCTCACTTGGCCTAATCCGAGGATTGCCCAAGTTGTCGATGGAGAAGGACCTTGTTTGCCATTTTTGCAGACATGGGAAGATGGTTGCCGCTCCCCACCATCCAGTGACTCAGGTCATGACTTTGCGCCCTGGAGAGCTTTTACACATGGACCTTGTTGGTCCGGCTCGGGTCAGCTCAGTTGGGGGTAAGTGGTACGTTCTTGTTGTTGTCGACGATTTTTTGAGATATTCGCGGGTCTTCTTTTTGACTGAGAAGACTGAGACTTTCTCTTTTGCTCGCAATCTGATTTTGCGTCTTCAGAACGAGTTCCCTATGAATTCGATGCGAGCTATTCGTAGTGATAATGGTTCCGAATTCAAGAATTTAGATTTTGAGAAGTTTTGTGACTCTTTGGGTTTGGAGCATCAGTTTTCTTCCCCCTACACACCGACACAAAATGGTGTTGTAGAAAGGAAGAATCGGACCCTTGTAGAGATGGCCAGGACGATGCTCGATGAGCATAGGACTCCTAGAGGATATTGGGCCGAAGCTATGAACACTGCATGCTATATTTCCAATCGCATTTTTCTTCGAGCTTTCTTGAAAAAGACTTCTTATGAGTTGCATTTTGGAAGACAGCCCAAAGTGAGTTACTTTAGAGTCTTTGGTTGCCACTGTTTTATATTGAAGAAAGGCAACCTGGACAAATTTGAGTCTTGTTCTTCTGACGGTGTATTTTTGGGTTATGACACTCACACTCGAGCTTATCATGTACTTAACCTTGATACTAACCGAGTCATGGAGACATCTGATGTCACCTTCGACGAGACCATGGTTTGTCCTTCTTCTCGTTTTGAGCGTGCAAGTGATCATGAGGTCGGTGAGCCTCTTTTTGATGATGAGGACGAGGATGCTGAAGGCATGGGTGACCCAACATCACCTCCACCTGCTGTGCCGCAAGGAGCGGCTTCTACTATGACTCACGGCCCCAACACTTCTTCCTCATAGGGGCTGTGGGATCCGCCACCCCGAGCGGTACCTTTTGTACCTGGGGAGGCACCAGCTGCTGTTGAGGGGGAGATCACTTCTGCTCGGGAGGCGCCTCGACACATCCAGCGCCAACACCCGCCTCAACAGATGATCGGCAGCATCGATGAACGTGTCACTCAGTCCAGGTCACAACAAATCTCTCACTTTGCTCATTCTGCATTTGTTGCTGATTTTGAACCCCGAGATGTTGGACACGCTTTGATGGATCCGGATTGGGTCAATGCCATGCATGAGGAGTTAGAAAATTTTGAGAGAAATCGGGTTTGGGTGTTAGTTCCACCTCCTCCAGACTGTAATCCTATTGGGACAAAATGGGTTTTCAAAAACAAACAAGGAGAGGATGGCCACATTGTGAGGAACAAAGCGAGACTTGTGGCCAAGGGTTATAGTCAGAAGGAGGGGATAGACTATGAGAAGACTTTTGCTCCTGTAGCTCATTTGGAGGCTATTAGGATACTCTTGGCTTTTGCTGCATCCAAAGGATTTAAACTTTTTCAAATGGATGTCAAGAGTGACTTCTTAAACGACTACATAGAAGAAGAGGTGTATGTTGAACAACCCCCGGTTTTGAAAATCCCAAGTTTCCAAACCATGTTTTTAAACTTCACAAAGCTTTATATGGTTTGAAACAAGCCCCTAGAGCCTGGTATGATAGATTGAAAACCTTCTTGCTAGCTAAGGGTTTTAAAATGGGATGTGTGGATAAAACGCTCTTTCTCCTCAAGCAAGGCAAAGACACTCTCTTGGTTCAGATTTACGTGGATGATATCATTTTCGGTGGTTTTTCTCATGCTTTAGTTGCCAAGTTTGCAGATTTAATGAGCAGGGAATTCGAGATGAGTATGATGGGCGAGCTGACTTTCTTTCTCGGATTGCAAATTAAGCAATCCCGAGAGGGAACGTTTGTGCACCAGGGCAAGTACACCAATGACTTGCTGAAGAGGTTCGATATGGGTGAGGCCAAGCCTCTTCCAACACCCATGTCGACCACGACGGCCCTGGATGCGGACAAGGATGGAGAAGCTATGGACCAGAAGGAGTACCGAAGCATGATCGGGTCGCTGCTCTACCTGACGACGACACGCCCGGACATCCAGTTCGCGGTGTGTCTGTGCGCATGCTTTCAGGCGTCGCCGCGCACTTCTCACCGTCAGGCGGTCAAGCGCATTTTCAGGTACCTTTGTTTCACACCTGAGTTCGGGATTTGGTATTCAGCTTCCTCCACCCTCTCCCTTTGCGGTTATTCCGATGCCGATTTTGCTGGTTGCCGAGTTGAGCGCAAGTCCACTTCCGGGACTTGCCAGTTTATTGGTTCTTCTCTTGTATCGTGGTCTTCTCGCAAGTAGTCTAGTGTCGCTCAGTCTACCACGGAGGCTGAATATGTTGCTGCGGCTAGCTGCTGTTCTCAGTTGCTTTGGATGATGGCCACTTTGCGTGATTTTGGTCTGAGCTTTTCTCGCGTGCCTTTGCTTTGTGATAGCACGAGTGCTATTAGCGTTGCTAAGAACCCCGTGCTTCACTCGAAGACCAAACACATTGATGTGCGCTTTCATTTTCTGCGAGACCACCTTGAGAAGGGTGATATCGACCTTCGCCATGTCGATACTCATCATCAGTTGGCTGATATTTTCACCAAGCCTTTGGACGAATCAACCTTTAATCGGTTGAGGGGTGAGCTTGGTGTGTGTTTCCCCTTTTAGATGGGGGAAACATTTTGGTTCTTGTATCATAGACTGACTATTTTCTCATTTGCTTTGTTTTCTCTTAGCTTAGCCTTTTGCATTTTAGCATACGCTTTTACATTCTGAGCTTCATGTATATAATCTTTAGAATGTAACTATGCTCTGTTTAGTATGCTCCGATGCTATATGATGCTTGTAGCTTATGCTCTTTCTGATCACTAATACTTGTGGTGAGCTGAGCTATTTTTGAATGGTGAACCTGCTTAACAAACATAAAACTTGAAAATGTTCACCATTGAGATATGCAACTAGCATGTGTAGGATGTGTTGAGTTCACTCGTGCTTTTCATATATGCTAGGTTGCTATGTCTCTAGTTTTGAGTCATTCACTTGCTTGGTCTGTTCATATTCTGTCAATAAAATTGAACCAAGTCTTTTAGTGAATTGAAAAGATCGAGATGAGATTGCTTGTCAACACATCACGGTATCGTGACTGTTTCTCATTGCACCTTGAGTTAAACTTGAGCCGTGTAGTGTATGACCGAAACCGATGCTTTAAGCTTCTGATTGCATATGCATAGGCTTCGCTCGGTTGAAAAGTTAGGCAATGACAAGCTTTCAACCTCTCGCAATCACATGCTGAATTGTAAACTTGTGTAATTTCACCGCTGCTACTCCGATTAAAATTTGAAATCACAAGTGTATGTTTGATTCTATAGCATGATGATTGAACTTTGCTAGGGGTAGTTCACCTTGTATACATGTTTAGCACTCGTTTGAATTCCTGTCTATACATGTGTAGTGCTATTTTGATGGTGAATGCTCATTGAGGCTAAAAACTGCCCACTTTACTCTCATGTTCATATTTCGTATTTAGCGATCAGTTTGAGCCTTTGCTAGCATTTTATGCATGTTGTTGAGTCATCGGATCAGAACTGTGTAGAGGATCCTTGCATTCTCTTGACTATATTCCTGAAGCTGCTAACTTGCATTTTGACTCATATGCATTTTGCAAAGGGAAGAAATTGGCTTGTTGGTGCATTTGATGATGCATTCTCTAAGGGGGAGAGATTTTACTCGATGGTGCATTCTTTGCTTGATGGTGCATTTTCAACTAAGGGGGAGAGATATTGCAAATCATATGCTCTCTGAGTGTTCAACTAAGGGGTTTTTCAAATCTTGTGCTTTCCGAGTTGGACCAAGGGGGAATTTTCCTGGTTGTGTGCACTATTCGAGGGGGAGTTTGCTGCTTCCTGTTGGTCGTAAGGTTTTGGTATCGAGCTTTCTTTGCTAGTTGTGTTGAGCCTCTGTGCCTCTATCTTGAGGGACTAGCATTTGCTTCAGTTTTATCAATTGGTATCTACTAGCGGTGTTGAGCCTGTTCTACCTCTTCTTGAGGGCTAGCTTTGCTTTGCTTGGTTGCGTCGAGCCGTTGCCCATGTCTTTGGGGACCAAGTTGTTTTGCTCTTTCCAATTGACCTTCTTTGGCTTTGCTATACTTTTGGGTCATTTGGTCGAGTTCTCTCTACTTCCTTCTTCTTTCTTCTTTTTCATTATGATTTGTGTGAGTAGTTGACAATGCACTCATCAAGGGGGAGATTGCGGATACATGGGTGTATGTCGAGTCTCGAGTGATGAGTGATTGTCAACGGGTTTGATCGCATGTTCTTTGGCTTGTGTTGTGCAGGTGTCGAGCACGGAGACAGTGATCGAGGGCAAGGTGAAGGTCAAGTAGAGATGTGTCATGCCGACGGACCGGGAGCGGTGAAGGGCGGACGTGAGGCTTGGACTGAGGGACCGGTGGCCTGAGGATCAGCTGTGGTGGCTGGCAGCCTGGGACAGCGACGAGCGAAGACTTGCGGGACATGGTGTTGCTCGGGTCGAGGACCTGGGGACACGTGTCGGTGGATGGGGTGCACGGGTGGTGCATCCCCTCTACAGCTCCGGTTTGGTGGTTGAGCCACAGAAAAACCACCGGGTGGACGATTTCCGAGTTTGGGCCACAAAACTCGGGTGGACGGTTTCCAAGTTTGGGCCACAAAACTCGGGTGGACGGTTTCCAGGTTTGGGCCTCAAAACCTGGACGCTGGCGGGTTTCTGAGTTTGGGCCACAAAACTCAGGCGATGGACGTCGGGTTTCCCGGTTTTGGCCACAAAACCGGGGGATGGACTTGGAGGCTGGTTTCCCGGTTTGGGCCTCAAAACCGGGGGTTGGTCGTGAAGGCCTGGTTTCCCGGTTTCGGCCACAAAACCGGGGGGCGGAGTCCGGGAAAAGGACAAGAGGAGCGGTGGTGGCACTTGGCGGCAATCGGTGTGGTTGCGTCGAGGCAACGCTACCAGTTGTGCGGGTGTGGCCGTCGGACAAACATCTTCATCGGGTTGGTCCAGGATAGCCTTAGGGTTTGGCTAGGTCGCTCTGTAAATAACTAGGGGTAGAGTGGGAATTAGAATTAGGATAAGTAGGGGGAGACACCCACCTCCCAATCTATCTCAGTCATTTTGCTCTTTTGCTTCTAGGGTTTCCTGCTCTCCCATTCCCTGTTGTAGTGAACTGAGATCCACAGAGAAGAGAACAATACCTCTGTGCCCGTGAGATTTTGAGGAGGTGAGACTGTAATCTCACTATTGTAGCATGTGGTAGCCACACAGTTGCAAATTCGTGGTTGTGATTCGCGTTTTGGTTGTGTTCTTCGCGGATTCCTTTTCTCCATGTTTTTCCCGTCGATCGATCTCTTTGTTCGGTGCGTCTTTTGCAAATCCATTTGAACCAAGTTGTTCTAGATCGTGAGGCACTTCTTTCCACCAAAGAATTTGATCTCTAACCTCACGAACTAGTAGATCGGTTGATTTTTGCTCCGGATTGGTTTTGCTCCTTTAGTCCCGAAATTCTTCCAATTCGCCAATTTGGAGTTAGGTTCGAGCCATGGTTCTTTTGGGATAGCTCACTAACCTCCTTGGAACTCCTCATACCAAGTCTAAGCCTTAGTGCTTTTGATTCGGAGGAGATCGAGTGAATTTCGTGAAAGAACAGTGCTATTTCGGGACCATCGGACGCTGTGACTGTGACCATCGGACGCTGTGTTCATCACATCGGAGCGTCCGATGCCACGTGTCATCTGACAGTGTTTTTAAAGGAGCATCGGACGCTGACCATCGGAGCGTCCGTTGCCATCGGACGCGCCGGGGGTCAGGCATCGGACGCTAGGGTTGCACTGTAGCAGCGTCCGATGCTGGTCCAGTAAGGTTCCAGAAGTGCCCTGTTTGCATCGGACGCGTCCGGTGCTGTGCCATCGGACGCTGACCAACGTCCGATGCACCTGGTTGTGCACCGTTTCGTCCGCTGTTCGTTCGTTCGTTGTCGGTTTTGGTTTCTGTCTTTTGCGTTGGGTTTCTAGAGTTGTAAAGTGTCTCGCTGTGCTTCTTGGAAGCATCCACCCTATCTTTAGGGTCGTGGACACTTGCAAGTTCTAGGGTTTGCTCTTTGGGGTTGATTTTGGGACAGCGGCAACAAGTTTCTGAGAGGAATTTTGAAGCTCCCATTCACCCCCCTCTGGTCGCTTTCTGGTTGCATTCTCGGTCCTTCACCTAACACCAAGGATGGAGTGTTTGATGAACCTCCAAGAGCTCCACCCAAGAAATAGCAATGGGCTCCCAAACCAAATCACCTCAAGAACAAGCTAGACACAATGTCACCTATCCAGGAGGAGCTTATGCCACAGAAGGGCAAAGTGATCCACACCCACTACCGTGAGTACCAACAACCCCCTATGAGAGCGGTGAGGTACCATTGTGAGCACGTGGGAGAGATGGTCACTTGAGTGAGTTTTGCTTTCGGCGCAACAGAGAGGAGCGTCGTTCAAGGGAGATAAACAATGCGGACATGTACCATCCTTTCCATGATGTACATGTGCCGAATGTTCAGAGGAGAGCTGCTAGGCCTAGAGGTGCAGTGCCTCAAGGTCCTAGGCGTCAGGGAGGTGTTGCCCGACGGGGTCCTGACTTTGCAGGATACGGACCCCGTGGCGGTGGCTTTGTTGAGCGTTTCCCTCCACCGCGTTTTGAGTATCGCGATGGACGCTTTTTCCTTAACGGACCATGTTTTCCTGTGCGTAGTGATCGCTTTCCCCGTAGGCGTGCTAGGAATGGTTTTTATACTGACCGTTCTTTTGAGCAGCCGGCCCAACACTGGTACTCTTCCTACTTCACTAGCCCCAGTGTTAGACCGTATGCTCACCCTATGTCTTTTTATTGATGTAGGTAAAACGATTGGAGGACATTTGGTTGGTGGATTCCGGTTGCTCGAGGCACATGACCGGAAACGCCAAGTGGTTCTCCAATCTTAGTCCTGTTGCCGGAAAGGAATTTATCACCTTCGGCGACAATAGCAAAGGTAAAGTGTTGTCTCGTGGGTCGGTGCGAGTAAATGAGCACTTTGTGTTGCGTGATGTTGCTCTTGTTTCTAACTTGCATTTTAACCTTCTTTCTGTTTCGCAACTTTTTGATGATGACTAGGAGATTTGTTTTAAAACGAATCTCAATCGTATCTTAGATCCTCAGGGCAATCTTGTATGTTTGATTTCGCCCTTTGGGAAAGTCTTTCGTGCGAATTTCTCGGAGTCGTTTGGATTTTCTCACTGTCTTGTGGCTGGTCCTTCCTCCTCTGATCTTTGGAAGTGGCATAGGAGACTCGGTCACCTGAGCTTCGACTTGCTTGCAAGGGTTAGCTCACTCGGCCTAATCCGAGGATTGCCCAAGTTGTCCATGGAGAAGGATCTTGTTTGCCATTCTTGTAGACATGGGAAGATGGTTGCCGCTCCCAACCATCCAGTGACGCAGGTCATGACTTCGCACCATGGAAAGCTTTTACACATGGACCTTGTTGGTCCGGCTCGGGTGAGCTCAGTTGGGGGAAAGTGGTACGTGCTTGTAGTTGTCGATGATTTTTCGAGATATTCGTGGGTCTTCTTTTTGTCTGAGAAGACTGAGACTTTCTCTTTTGCTCGCAATCTGATTTTGCGTCTTCAGAACGAGTTCCCTATGAACTCGATGCGAGCTATTCGTAGTGATAATGGTTCCGAATTCAAGAATTCGGATTTTGAGAAGTTTTGTGACTCTTTGGGTTTGGAGCATCAGTTTTCTTCCCCCTACACACCGCCACAAAATGGTGTTGTAGAGAGGAAGAATCGGACCCTTGTAGAGATGGCCAGGACGATGCTCGATGAGCATAGGACTCCTAGAGGATATTGGGCCGAAGCTATGAACACTGCATGGTATATTTCCAATCGCATTTTTCTCCGAGCTTTCTTGAAAAAGACTTCTTATGAGTTGCGTTTTGGAAGACAGCCCAAAGTGAGTTACTTTAGAGTTTTTGGTTGCCACTGTTTTATATTGAAGAAAGGCAATCTGGACAAATTTGAGTCTCGTTCTTCTGACGGTGTATTTTTGGGTTATTGCACTCACACTCGAGCTTATCGTGTACTTAACCTTGATACTAACCGAGTCATGGAGACATCCGATGTCACCTTCGACGAGACCATGGTTTGTCCTTCTTCTCGTTTTGAGCGTGCAGGTGATCATGAGGTTGGTGAGCCTCTTTTTGATGATGAGGACGAGGGTGCTGAAGGGATGGATGATCCAGCACCCCCTCCACCTGCTGTGCCGCAAGGAGCGGCTTCTACTACGACTCACGGCCCCGACCCTTCTTCTTCTACTACTTGGGGCCGTGGGATCCGTCGCCCCGGGCTGTACCTTTTGTACCCGGGGAGGCACCAACTGCTGTTGAGGGGGAGATCACTTCAGCTCGGGAGGCGCCACGACACATTCAGCGCCAACACCCGCCTCAACAGATGATCAACAGCATTGACGAACGTGTCACTCGGTCCAGGTCACAACAAATCTCTCACTTTGCTCATTCTGCATTTGTTGCTGATTTTGAACCCCGAGATGTTGGACACGGTTTGACGGATCCGGATTGGGTCAATGCCATGCATGAGGAGTTAGAAAATTTTGAGAGAAATCGGGTTTGGGTTTTAGTTCCACCTCCTCCAGACTGTAATCCTATTGGGACAAAATGGGTTTTCAAAAACAAACAAGGAGAGGATGGCCACATTGTGAGGAACAAAGCGAGACTTGTGGCCAAGGGTTATAGTCAGAAGGAGGGGATAGACTATGAGGAGACTTTTGCTCCTGTAGCTCGTTTGGAGGCTATTAGGATACTCTTGGCCTTTGCTGCATCCAAAGGTTTCAAACTTTTTCAAATGGATGTCAAGAGTGCCTTCTTAAACGGCTACATAGAAGAAGATGTGTATGTACAGCAACCCCCTGTTTTGAAAATCCCAAGTTTCCAAACCATGTTTTCAAACTCCACAAAGCTTTATATGGTTTGAAACAAGCCCATAGAGCGTAGTATGATAGCTTGAAAACTTTTTTTCTTGCTAAGGGTATTAAAATGGGATGTGTAGATAAAACGCTCTTTCTCCTCAAGCAAGGCAAAGACACTATCTTGGTCCAGATTTACGTGGATGACATCATTTTTGGTGGTTCTTCTCACGCTTTGGTTGCCAAGTTTGCAGATTTAATGAGCAGGGAGTTCGAGATGAGTATGATGGGCGAGCTGACTTTCTTTCTCGGATTGCAAATTAAGCAATCCCGAGAAGGGACGTTTGTGCACCAGGGCAAGTACACCAAGGACTTGCTGAAGAGGTTCGATATGGGTGAGGCCAAGCCTCTTCCAACACCCATGTCGACCACGACGGCCCTGGATGCGGACAAGGATGGAGAAGCTGTGGACCAGAAGGAGTACCAAAGCATGATCGGGTCGCTACTCTACCTAACGGCGACACGCCCGGACATCCAGTTCGCGGTGTGCCTGTGCGCACGCTTTCAGGCGTCGCCGCGCACTTCTCATCGTCAGGCGGTGAAGCGCATTTTCAGGTACCTTCGTTTCACACCTGAGTTTGGGATTTGGTATTCAGCTTCCTCCACCCTCTCCCTTTGCGGTTATTCCGATGTCGATTTTGCTGGTTGCCGAGTCGAGCGCAAGTCCACTTCTGGGACTTGCCAGTTTATTGGTTCTTCTCTTGTATCATGGTCTTCTCGCAAGCAGTCTAGTGTTGCTCAGTCTACCACAGAGGCTGAATATGTTGCTGCGACTAGCTGCTATTCCCAGTTGCTTTGGATGATGGCCACTTTGCGTGATTTTGGTCTGAGCTTTTCTCGCGTTCCTTTGCTTTGTGACAGCACGAGTGCTATTAGCGTTGCTAAGAACCCCGTGCTTCACTCGAAGACCAAACACATTGATGTGCGCTTTCATTTTCTGCGAGACCACCATGAGAAGGGTGATATCGACTTTCGCCATATCGATACTCATCATCAGTTGGCTGATATTTTCACCAAGCCTTTGGACGAATCAACCTTTAATCGGTTGAGGGGTGAGCTTGGTGTGTGTTTCCCCTTTTAGATGAGGGAAACATTTTGGTTCTTGTATCATAGACTGACTATTTTCGTTTGTCTTTGTTTTCTTTTCCTTTTAGTTTAGTCCTTTGCATTTTAGCATACGCTTTTACATTTTGAGCTTCATGTATATAATCTTTAGAATGTGACTATGCTCTATGTAGTATGCTCCGATGCTTATGATGATGCTTGTAGCTTATGCTCTTTCTGATCACTGATACATATTGTGAGCTGAGCTATTTTTGAATGGTGAACCTGCTCAATGTACATAAAATTTGAAAACCTTCACCATTGAGATATGCAACTAGCATGTGTAGGATGTGTTGAGTTCACTCGTGCTTTTCATATATGCTAGGTTGCTATGTCTCTAGTTCTGAGTGATTCACTTGCATGGTATGTTCATATCCTGTTAAAATCTGAACCAAGTTTTAGTGAATTGAAAATATCGATATGGGATTGCTTGTCAACACATCACGGTATCGAGACTGTTTCTCATTGCACTTTGAGTTAAACTTAAGCCGTGTAGTGTATGACCGAAACCGATGCCTTAAGCTTCTGATTGCATTTGCATAGGCTTTGCTCGGTTGAAAAGTTAGGCAATGACAAGCTTTCAACCTCTCGCAATCACATGCTGAATTGTAAACTTGTGTAATTTCACCGCTGCAACTCCGATTTAAAATTGAAATCACAAGTGTATGCTTCATTCTATAGCATGATGATTTTACTTTGCTAGGGGTAGTTCACCTTGTATACATGTTTAGCACTTGTTCGAATTCCTGTCTATACATGTTCAGTGCTATTTTGGTGGTGAATATCTTTTAGCTAAACTGCTCAATTTGCTCTCATGTTCATATTTCGTATTTAGTGATCAATTTGAGCCCTTGCTAGCATGAGTGCTTAGATGAGTCATTGGAGTTATACTGTGTAGAGCATCCTTGCATTCTCTTGACTATATTCCTGAAGCTGCTAACTTGCATTTTGACTCATATGCATTTTGGAAGGGAAGAAATTGGCTCGTTGGCACTTTTGATGGTGCATTCTCTAAGGGGGAGAGATTTTACTCGATGGTGCATTCTTTTCTTGATAAGTGCATTTTCAACTAAGGGGGAGATATATTACGAATCATGAGTACCTTCTGTGTTCAACTAAGGGAAAGAGATACAAAGGGGGAGATATTGACTGGTTGTGTGCATCATTCGAGGGGGAGTTTGCTGCTTCCTGTTGGCCATAAGGTTTTGGTATCGAGCTTTCTCTGCTAGTTGTATTGAGCCTCTGTGCCTCTGTCTTGAGGGACTAGCATTTGCTTCGATTTCTCAATTGGTATCTGCTAGTGGTGTTGAGCCTGTTCTACCTCTTCTTGAGGGCTAGCTTTGTTTTTGCTTGGTTGCGTCGAGCCGTTGCCCATGTCTTTGGGGACCAAGTTGTTTTGCTCTTTCCACTTGACCTTCTTTGGCTTTGCTATGCTTTTGGGTCATTTGGTTGAGTTCTCTCTACTCCTTCTTCCTTCCTTCCTCTATTTCATTATGATTTGTGTGAGTAGTTGACAATGCACTCATCAAGGGGGAGATTGCGGATACATGGGTGTATGCCAAGTCTCGAGTGATGAGTGATTGTCAACGGTTTGATCGCAGGTTCTTTGGCTTGTGTTGTGCAGGTGTCGAGCACGGAGACAGTGATCGAGGGCAAGGTGAAGGTCAAGTAGAGACGTGCCGTGCCGACGGACCGGGAGTGGTGAAGGGCGGACGTGAGGCTTGGACTGAGGGACCGGTGGCCTCAGGATCAGCTGTGGTGGCTGACAGCCTGGGACAGCAACGAGCGAAGACTTGCGAGGCATGGTGTTGCTCGGGTCGAGGACCTGGGGACACGTGTCGGTGGGACGGGGTGCACGGGCAGTGCATCCCCTCTTCAGCGCCGGTTTGGTGGTTGAGCCACAGAAAAACCACCGGGTGGACGGTTTCCAGGTTTGGGCCACAAAACCTGGGGTGCTGTGGGTTTGCCGAGTTTGGGCCACAAAACTCGGGCTGAGGACGGTTTCCAGGTTTGGGCCTCAAAACCTGGGTGCTGGTGGGTTTCTGAGTTGGGCCACAAAACTCAGGCGATGGGCGGGCTGGTTTTCTCGGTTTGGACCACAAACCGGGGGTTGGTCATGAAGGCCTGGTTTCCCGGTTCGGCCACAAAACTGGAGGGCGGAGTCCGTGAAAAGGACGAGCGGAGCAAAGGGCGGCACGTGGCGGCAATCGGTGAAGTTGCGTCGAGGCAACGCTACCAGTTGTGCAGGCGTGGCCGTCGGATCAGCATCTACCACGAGTTGGTCCAGGATAGCCTAGGGTTTGGCTGGGTCGCTCTGTAAATAACTAGGGGTAGAGTGGGAATTAGAATTAGGTAAGTAGGGGGAGACACCACCTCCCAAACCATCTCAGTTCATTTGCTCTTTTGCTTCTAGGGTTTCCTGCTCTCCCATTCCCCATGCTTGTAGCGAACTGAGATCCACCGAGAAGAGAAACAATAACCTCTGTGCCTGTGAGATTTTAAGGAAATGAGACCGTAATCTCACTATTGTAGCGTGTGTAGCCACACGGTCTGCAAATTCGTGGTTGTGGTTCGCGTTTTGTTCTTGTTCTTCGCGGGTTGCTTTTCTCCACGATTTTCCCGGTGATCGTCTCTTTACTCGGTCCGTCTTTTGCAAATCGGTTTGAACTGAGTTGTTCTAGATCGTGAGGCACTTCCTTCCTCCAACGGAATTCATCTCCTAACCTCACAACCACTAGTCGGTTCGGTCGATTTTTGTTTTTTTTTTTTTGGAGTCACCGTTTTGTTCTCCCTTGCACTAAATTCTTCCCAATTCACCGATTTGCGAGTTAGGTTCGAGCCCTGCTCTCTTTTTGGGATAGCTCAATCAACCTCCTTGGAACTCCTCATCACCCAAGGTCTAAGCCTTAGTGCTTTTGATTCGGAGGAGATCGGGTTGAATTCGCCGGAAGAACAATGCTGTTTTGTGACCATCGGACGCTCGGCTCGGGACAATCGGACGTTGGTTCATCCCATCGGACGCGCCGGCTTGCCACGTGTCATCTGACCAACATTTTTGAAGAAGCATCAGACGTGACATCGGGAGCGCTCCGTTTTCCATCGGACGCGCCGGGGATCGAGCATCGGACGCTTAGGTTTTCACTGTAGCAGCGTCCGACTGCCTGTCTAGTAAGGGTTCCAGTACGGCGTCATTTTGCATCGGATGCTGTACGGTGCCTGGCCATCGGACGCTGCCAGCGTCCGACTGCAGTGATTTCTTCACTGTTTCGTCCGCAGTTTGACCGTTCGACTTTGGATTTGGTTTTGGGTTTTTGCGTTGGATTTCCGACTTCGTGCTCTACAGGAAATCGGGCTTCTCGCTTTGCAAAATAGCCTGGAATTCGGTTACTAGTTGAATTGTGTGAACTTGGGGTGAGGAATTTTTTGTGGCTGTCCCGCTGTGTTCCTAGGGACATCCGATCACTAGTTGACTGCGTGAACTTGGGTGAGGAAGTTTTTGTGGTGTCCCGCTGTGTTCCTAGGGAACATCCACCCATTCTCTTGGGTCGTGGACATCACGCGCATCGGTTTTACCTCTAGGGGTTGATTTCTGGGACAGAGGCTATTAGTTTCTGAAAGAAATTTAAAGCTCCCATTCACCCCCCCTCTGGTCGCTTTCTGGTAGCACTTTCGGTCCTTCATAATCCATAGTAATGGTTTGAGGAACACTAAATCTATAGGATGATATGCTCTTTGATAAACTCATCACAGTAGCCGACGAAGCTTCCCTCAAAGGAATAGCTTCAACCCATTTGGTGAAATAATCCGTTGCTACCAACATAAATTTGTGTCCTTGCTAGATGCCGAAAATATTTGGCCAACACAATCTATTCACCCATCCCCTGAATGGCCATGGTTTTTGTAATTGGCATTCATAGCTATGCTAGAGATTTTTGAACATTATCGAATCTCTGGCATTCTTGACATCCTTTATAATATTTAAACAAACAATCTTCCAATATGGTTTGGCCAAAAATATCCTGCTCTCCTAACATCCATTTCATTTATGAGCAGATGATGTGCACCACAAACTCCTTCAAGGATTTCTCCCATCAGGACTTTGGCTCCTCTTGATTGATACACTTAAGGAGTACACCATCGATTGTCTTGTGATATAGTTGATCATCAAGAAGGATAAATTTCTATAGCCTTATATCTCAGTTCCTGGATACCTGTCGTGACGGGTCTTTTAAATATTCAATAATTTCAATCCTCCAATCATCATCATCAGCAATCTCCATCGGCTAATATCTTAATGATTTGCCGATACCCAGAAGCACTTTGAGTTAATCGATTAGCCTCTGATTCTTGACATCTAGGAATGTGCTTTATGACAACAGAAGAGAAAGAATCAAGCAGCTCAAGACACTTTCCATAAGGTCTCCTTAAGATATCATCTTTACATTTATATAGGCCGAGCAGTTGGTTAATCACTAGTTGAGAATCACCAAAAATTTCAACAGCCTCGGCCCTTACCTCATACAGAAGATGAAGTCCTTTCAGAAGAGCTTCGTACCAGCTTATTGTTAGTAGAGGTTGGATCAATAGGAAAGGCGTATTCAAAACTTTTCCCTTGAGGAGAAACAAGGACAACACCAATACCTCCACCTTGTTTGCAGTTAGAACCATCAAAGAACAAAGCCCACGGGGTAAAATCTAAAGTCCTTAATTCTTGCCCGTGATGATGAGTAACAAAATCCAGTTATTACCAGACCTTTAACCGCTTTAGCCGATTCATACTTCAAGTCGAACTCTGATAATGCAAGAATCCCATTTGCAATTCTTCCGTTTAAAATAGGCATAGACAACATGTGTTTTATCACGTCAAATTTTGACACTATCGTGCATTCGGAAGACAACAGGTAATGCCAAAGCTTGGTGGCATGAGAAGTATAAACATAAGCATAATTTCTCAACGGGAGAATATCTTGTCTCTGGATCAAGTAACTTTCTGCTGAGATAGAACACGCCCGGACATCTAGTTCGCGGTGTGTTTGTGCGCACTGCTTTCAGGCGTCGCCGCGCACTTCTTCACCGTCAGGCGGTCCAGCGCATTTTCAGGTACCTTCGTTTCACACCTGAGTTCGGGATTTGGTATTCAGCTTCCTTCCACCCTCTCCCTTTTGCGGTTATTCCGATGCCGATTTTGCGGTTGCCGAGTTGAGCGCAAGTCCACTTCCGGGACTTGCCAGTTTATTGGTTTCTTATCTTGTATGTGTGTCTTCTCGCAAGTAGTCTAGTGTCGCTCAGTCTACCACGGAGGCTGAATATGTTGCTGCGGCTAGCTGCTGTTCTCAGTTGCTTTGGATGATGGCCACTTTGCGTGATTTTGGTCTGAGCTTTTCTCGCGTGCCTTTGCTTTGTGGATAGCACGAGTGCTATTAGCGTTGCTAAGAACCCCGTGCTTCACTCGAAGACCAAACACATTGGTGTGCGCTTTCATTTCTGCGAGACCACCTTGAGAAGGTGATATCGAACCTCTCGCCATGTCGATATCATCATCAGTGGCTGATATTTTCACCAAGCCTTTGGACGAATCAACCTTTAATCGGTTGAGGGGTGAGCTTGGTGTGTGTTTCCCTTTTAGATGGGGGAAACATTTTGGTTCTTGTATCATAGATTGACTATTTTCTCATTTTGCTTTTGTTTTCTCTTAGTTTAGCCTTTTGCATTTTAGCATACGCTTTTACATTCTGAGCTTCATGTATATAATCTTTAGAATGTAACTATGCTCTGTTTAGTATGCTCCGATGCTATATGATGCTTGTAGCTTATGCTCTTTCTGATCACTAATACTTGTGGTGGAGCTGAGCTATTTTTGAATGTGAACCTGCTTAACAAACATAAAACTTGAAAATGTTCACCATTGAGATATGCCAACTAGCATGTGTAGGATGTGTTGAGTTCACTCGTGCTTTTCATATACGCTAGGTTGCTATGTCTCTAGTTTTGAGTCATTCACCTTGCTTGGTCTGTTCATATTCTGTCAATAAAATTGAACCAAGTCTTTTAGTGAATTGAAAAGATCGAGATGAGATTGCTTGTCAACACATCACGGTATCGTGACTGTTCTCATTGCAACCTTGAGTTAAACTTGAGCCGTGTAGTGTATGACCGAAACCGATGCTTTAAGCTTCTGATGCATATCATAGGCTTCGCTCGGTTGAAAGTTAGGCAATGACAGCTTTCAACCTCTCGCAATCACATGCTGAATGTAAACTTGTGTAATTTCACCGCTGCTACTTCGATTAAATTTGAAATCAACAAGTGTATGTTTGATTCTATAGCATGATGATGAACTTTGCTAGGGGTAGTCACCTTGTATACATGTTTAGCACTCGTTTGAATTCCTGTCTAGACATGTGTAGTGCTATTTTGATGGTGAAAATGCTCATTGAGGCTAAAAACTGCCCACTTTACTCTCATGTTCATATTTCATATTTAGCGATCAGTTTGAGCCTTTGCTAGCATTTTATGCATGTTGTTGAGTCATCGGATCAGAACTGTGTAGAGGATCCTTGCATTCTCTTGACTATATTCCTGAAGCTGCTAACTTGCATTTTGACTCATATGCATTTTGCAAAGGGAAGAAATTGGCTTGTTGGCGCATTTGATGGTGCATTCTCTAAGGGGGAGAGATTTTACTCGATGGTGCATTCTTTGCTTGATGGTGCATTTTCAACTAGGGGGAGAGATATTTCATTGCTCTCTGAGTTTCAACTAAGGGGTTTTTCAAATCTTGTGCTTTCCGAGTTGGACCAAGGGGGAATTTTTCCTGGTTGTGTGCACTATTCGAGGGGAGTTTGCTGCTTCCTGTTGGTCGTAAGGTTTTGGTATCGAGCTTTCTTTGCTAGTTGTGTTGAGCCTCTGTGCCTCTATCTGAGGGACTAGCATTTGCTTCAGTTTTATCAATTGGTATCTACTAGCGGTGTTGAGCTGTTCTACCTCTTCTTGAGGGCTAGCTTTGCTTTGCTTGGTTGCGTCGAGCCGTTGCCCATGTCTTTGGGGGACCAAGTTGTTTTGCTCTTTCCAATTGACCTTCTTTGGCTTTGCTATACTTTTGGGTCATTTGGTCGAGTTCTCTACTTCTTCTTCCTTTCTTCTTTTTCATTATGATTGTGTGAGTAGTTGACAATGCACTCATCAAGGGGAGATTGCGGATACATGGGTGTATGTCGAGTCTCGAGTGATGAGTGATTGTCAACGGGTTTGATCGCATGTTCTTTGGCTTGTGTTGTGCAGGTGTCGAGCACGGAGACAGTGATCGAGGGCAAGGTGAAGGTCAAGTAGAGATGTGTCATGCCGACGGACCGGGAGCGGTGAAGGGCGGACGTGAGGCTTGGACTGAGGGACCGGTGGCCTGAGGATCAGCTGTGGTGGCTGGCAGCCTGGGACAGCGACGAGCGAAGACTTGCGGACATGGTGTTGCTCGGGTCGAGGACCTGGGGACACGTGTCGGTGGATGGGGTGCACGGGTGGTGCATCCCCTCTACAGCTCCGGTTTTGGTGGTTGAGCCACAGAAAAACCACCGGGTGGACGATTTCCGAGTTTGGGCCAAAAACTCGGGTGGACGGTTTCCAAGTTTTGGGCCACAAAACTCGGGTGGACGGTTTCCAGGTTTGGGCCTCAAAACCTGGACGCTGGCGGGTTTCTGAGTTTGGGCCACAAAACTCAGGCGATGGACGTCGGGTTTTCCCGGTTTTGGCCACAAAACCGGGGGATGGACTTGGAGGCTGGTTTCCCGGTTTGGGCCTCAAAACCGGGGGTTGGTCGTGAAGGCCTGGTTTCCCGGTTTCGGCCACAAAACGGGGGGCGGAGTCGGGAAAAGGACAGAGGAGCGGTGGTGGCACTTTGGCGGCAATCGGTGGGGTCGAGGCAACGCTAGTTGTGCGGGTGGCCGTCGGACAAACATCTTCATCGGGTTGGTCCAGGATAGCCTTAGGGTTTGGCTAGGTCGCTCTGTAAATAACTAGGGTAGAGTGGGAATTAGAATTAGGATAAGTAGGGGGGACACCCACCTCCCAATCTATCTCAGTCATTTTGCTCTTTTGCTTCTAGGGTTTCCTGCTCTCCCATTCCCTGTTGTAGTGAACTGAGATCCACAGAGAAGAGAACAATACCTCTGTGCCCGTGAGATTTTGAGGAGGTGAGACTGTAATCTCACTATTGTAGCATGTGGTAGCCAACAGTTGCAAATTCGTGGTTGTGATTCGCGTTTTGGTTGTGTTCTTCGCGGATTCCTTTTCTCCATGTTTTTCCCGTCGATCGATCTCTTTGTTCGGTGCGTCTTTTGCAAATCCATTTGAACCAAGTTGTTCTAGATCGTGAGGCCACTTCTTTCCACCAAAGAATTTGATCTCTAACCTCACGAACTAGTAGATCGGTTGATTTTGCTCCGGATTGTTTTGCTCCTTTAGTCCCGAATTCTTCCATTCGCCAATTTGGAGTTAGGTTCGAGCCATGGTTTTTGGGATAGCTCACTAACCTCCTTGGAACTCCTCATACCAAGTCTAAGCCTTAGTGCTTTTGATTCGGAGGAGATCGAGTGAATTTCGTGAAAGAACAGTGCTATTTCGGGACCATCGGACGCTGTGACTGTGACCATCGGACGCTGTGTTCATCACATCGGAGCGTCCGATGCCACGTGTCATCTGACAGTGTTTTTAAAGGAGCATCGGACGCTGACCATCGGAGCGTCCGTTGCCATCGGACGCGCCGGGGGTCAGGCATCGGACGCTAGGGTTGCACTGTAGCAGCGTCCGATGCTGGTCCAGTAGGTTCCAGAAGTGCCCTGTTTGCATCGGACGCGTCCGGTGCTGTGCCATCGGACGCTGACCAACGTCCGATGCACCTGGTTGTGCACCGTTTCGGTCCGCTTGTTGCGTTCGTGTCGTGTCGGTTTTGGTTTCTGTCTTTTGCGTTGGGTTTCTAGAGTTGTAAAGTGTCTCGCTGTGCTTCTTGGAAGCATCCACCCTATCTTTAGGGTCGTGGACACTTGCAAGTTCTAGGGTTTTGCTCTTTGGGGTTGATTTTGGGACACAGAGCGGCAACAAGTTTCTGAGAGGAATTTTGAAGCTCCCATTCACCCCCCTACTGGTCCGCTTTCTGGTTGCATTCTCGGTCCTTCACCTAACACCAAGGATGGAGTGTTTGATGAACCTCCAAGAGCTCCACCCAAGAAATAGCAATGGGCTCCCAAACCAAATCACCTCAAGAACAAGCTAGACACAATGTCACCTATCCAGGAGGAGCTTATGCCACAGAAGGGCAAAGTGATCCCCACCCACTACCGTGAGTACCAACAACCCCCTATGAGAGCGGTGAGGTACCATTGTGAGCACGTGGGAGAGATGGTCACTTGAGTGAGTTTTGCTTTCGGCGCAACAGAGAGGAGCGTCCGTTCAAGGGAGATAAACAATGCGGACATGTACCATCCTTTCCATGATGTACATGTGCCGAATGTTCAGAGGAGAGCTGCTAGGCCTAGAGGTGCAGTGCCTCAAGGTCCTAGGCGTCAGGGAGGTGTTGCCCGACGGGTCCTGACTTTGCAGGATACGGACCCCGTGGCGGTGGCTTTGTTGAGCGTTTCCCTCCACCGCGTTTTGAGTATCGCGATGGACGCTTTTTCCTTAACGGACCATGTTTTTCCTGTGCGTAGTGATCGCTTTCCCCGTAGGCGTGCTAGGAATGGTTTTTATACTGACCGTTCTTTTGAGCAGCCGGCCCAACACTGGTACTCTTTCCTACTTCACTAGCCCAGTGTTAGACCGTATGCTCACCCTATGTCTTTTATTGATGTAGGTAAAACGATTGGAGGACATTTGGGTTGGTGGATTCCGGTTGCTCGAGGCACATGACCGGAAACGCCAAGTGGTTCTCCAATCTTAGTCCTGTTGCCGGAAAGGAATTTATCACCTTCGGCGACAATAGCAAAGGTAAAGTGTTGTCTCGTGGGTCGGTGCGAGTAAATGAGCACTTTGTTGTTGCGTGATGTTGCTCTTTGTTTCTAACTTGCATTTTAACCTTCTTTCTGTTTCGCAACTTTTTGATGATGACTAGGAGATTTGTTTTAAAAAACGAATCTCAATCGTATCTTAGATCCTCAGGGCAATCTTGTATGTTTGATTTCGCCCTTTGGGAAAGTCTTTCGTGCGAATTTCTCGGAGTCGTTTGGATTTTCTCACTGTCTTGTGGCTGGTCCTTCCTCCTCTGATCTTGGAAGTGGCATAGGAGACTCGGTCACCTGAGCTTCGACTTGCTTGCAAGGGTTAGCTCACTCGGCCTAATCCGAGGATTGCCCAAGTTGTCCATGGAGAAGGATCTTGTTTGCCATTCTTGTAGACATGGGAAGATGGTTGCCGCTCCCAACCATCCAGTGACGCAGGTCATGACTTCGCACCATGGAAAGCTTTTACACATGGACCTTGTTGGTCCGGCTCGGGTGAGCTCAGTTGGGGGAAAGTGGTACGTGCTTGTAGTTGTCGATGATTTTTCGAGATATTCGTGGGTCTTCTTTTTGTCTGAGAAGACTGAGACTTTCTCTTTTGCTCGCAATCTGATTTTGCGTCTTCAGAACGAGTTCCCTATGAACTCGATGCGAGCTATTCGTAGTGATAATGGTTCCGAATTCAAGAATTCGGATTTTGAGAAGTTTTGTGACTCTTTGGGTTTGGAGCATCAGTTTTCTTCCCCCTACACACCGCCACAAAATGGTGTTGTAGAGAGGAAGAATCGGACCCTTGTAGAGATGGCCAGGACGATGCTCGATGAGCATAGGACTCCTAGAGGATATTGGGCCGAAGCTATGAACACTGCATGGTATATTTCCAATCGCATTTTTCTCCGAGCTTTCTTGAAAAAGACTTCTTATGAGTTGCGTTTGGAAGACAGCCCAAAGTGAGTTACTTTAGAGTTTTTGGTTGCCACTGTTTTATATTGAAGAAAGGCAATCTGGACAAATTTGAGTCTCGTTCTTCTGACGGTGTATTTTTGGGTTATTGCAACTCACACTCGAGCTTATCGTGTACTTAACCTTGATACTAACCGAGTCATGGAGACATCCGATGTCACCTTCGACGAGACCATGGTTTGTCCTTCTTCTCGTTTTGAGCGTGCAGGTGATCATGAGGTTGGTGAGCCTCTTTTTGATGATGAGGACGAGGGTGCTGAAGGGATGGATGATCCAGCACCCCCTCCACCTGCTGTGCCGCAAGGAGCGGCTTCTACTACGACTCACGGCCCCGACCCTTCTTCTTCTACTACTTGGGGCCGTGGGATCCGTCCGCCCCGGGCTGTACCTTTTGTAACCCGGGGAGGCACCAACTGCTGTTGAGGGGGAGATCACTTCAGCTCGGGAGGCGCCACGACAACATTCAGCGCCAACAACACCCGCCTCAACAGATGATCAACAGCATTGACGAACGTGTCACTCGGTCCAGGTCACAACAAATCTCCTCACTTTGCTCATTCTGCATTTGTTGCTGATTTTGAACCCCGAGATGTTGGACACGGTTTGACGGATCCGGATTGGGTCAATGCCATGCATGAGGAGTTAGAAAATTTTGAGAGAAATCGGGTTTGGGTTTTAGTTCCACCTCCTCCAGACTGTAATCCTATTGGGACAAAATGGGTTTTCAAAAACAAACAAGGAGAGGATGGCCACATTGTGAGGAACAAAGCGAGACTTGTGGCCAAGGGTTATAGTCAGAAGGAGGGGATAGACTATGAGGAGACTTTTGCTCCTGTAGCTCGTTTGGAGGCTATTAGGATACTCTTGGCCTTTGCTGCATCCAAAGGTTTCAAACTTTTTCAAATGGATGTCAAGAGTGCCTTCTTAAACGGCTACATAGAAGAAGATGTGTATGTACAGCAACCCCCTGTTTTGAAAATCCCAAGTTTCCAAACCATGTTTTCAAACTCCACAAAGCTTTATATGGTTTGAAACAAGCCCATAGAGCGTAGTATGATAGCTTGAAAACTTTTTTTTCTTGCTAAGGGTATTAAAATGGGATGTGTAGATAAAACGCTCTTTCTCCTCAAGCAAGGCAAAGACACTATCTTGGTCCAGATTTACGTGGATGACATCATTTTTGGTGGTTCTTCTCACGCTTTGGTTGCCAAGTTTGCAGATTTAATGAGCAGGGAGTTCGAGATGAGTATGATGGGCGAGCTGACTTTCTTTCTCGGATTGCAAATTAAGCAATCCCGAGAAGGGACGTTTGTGCACCAGGGCAAGTACACCAAGGACTTGCTGAAGAGGTTCGATATGGGTGAGGCCAAGCCTCTTCCAACACCCATGTCGACCACGACGGCCCTGGATGCGGACAAGGATGGAGAAGCTGTGGACCAGAAGGAGTACCAAAGCATGATCGGGTCGCTACTCTACCTAACGGCGACACGCCCGGACATCCAGTTCGCGGTGTGCCTGTGCGCACGCTTTCAGGCGTCGCCGCGCACTTCTCATCGTCAGGCGGTGAAGCGCATTTTCAGGTACCTTCGTTTCACACCTGAGTTTGGGATTTGGTATTCAGCTTCCTCCACCCTCTCCCTTTGCGGTTATTCCGATGTCGATTTTGCTGGTTGCCGAGTCGAGCGCAAGTCCACTTCTGGGACTTGCCAGTTTATTGGTTCTTCTCTTGTATCATGGTCTTCTCGCAAGCAGTCTAGTGTTGCTCAGTCTACCACAGAGGCTGAATATGTTGCTGCGACTAGCTGCTATTCCCAGTTGCTTTGGATGATGGCCACTTTGCGTGATTTTGGTCTGAGCTTTTCTCGCGTTCCTTTGCTTTGTGACAGCACGAGTGCTATTAGCGTTGCTAAGAACCCCGTGCTTCACTCGAAGACCAAACACATTGATGTGCGCTTTCATTTTCTGCGAGACCACCATGAGAAGGGTGATATCGACTTTCGCCATATCGATACTCATCATCAGTTGGCTGATATTTTCACCAAGCCTTTGGACGAATCAACCTTTAATCGGTTGAGGGGTGAGCTTGGTGTGTGTTTCCCCTTTTAGATGAGGGAAACATTTTGGTTCTTGTATCATAGACTGACTATTTTTCGTTTGTCTTTGTTTTCTTTTCCTTTTAGTTTAGTCCTTTGCATTTTAGCATACGCTTTTACATTTTGAGCTTCATGTATATAATCTTTAGAATGTGACTATGCTCTATGTAGTATGCTCCGATGCTTATGATGATGCTTGTAGCTTATGCTCTTTCTGATCACTGATACATATTGTGAGCTGAGCTATTTTTGAATGGTGAACCTGCTCAATGTACATAAAATTTGAAAACCTTCACCATTGAGATATGCAACTAGCATGTGTAGGATGTGTTGAGTTCACTCGTGCTTTTCATATATGCTAGGTTGCTATGTCTCTAGTTCTGAGTGATTCACTTGCATGGTATGTTCATATCCTGTTTAAAATCTGAACCAAGTTTTAGTGAATTGAAAATATCGATATGGGATTGCTTGTCAACACATCACGGTATCGAGACTGTTTCTCATTGCACTTTGAGTTAAACTTAAGCCGTGTAGTGTATGACCGAAACCGATGCCTTAAGCTTCTGATTGCATTTGCATAGGCTTTGCTCGGTTGAAAAGTTAGGCAATGACAAGCTTTCAACCTCTCGCAATCACATGCTGAATTGTAAACTTGTGTAATTTCACCGCTGCAACTCCGATTTAAAATTGAAATCACAAGTGTATGCTTCATTCTATAGCATGATGATTTTACTTTGCTAGGGGTAGTTCACCTTGTATACATGTTTAGCACTTGTTCGAATTCCTGTCTATACATGTTCAGTGCTATTTTGGTGGTGAATATCTTTTAGCTAAAACTGCTCAATTTGCTCTCATGTTCATATTTCGTATTTAGTGATCAATTTGAGCCCTTGCTAGCATGAGTGCTTAGATGAGTCATTGGAGTTATACTGTGTAGAGCATCCTTGCATTCTCTTGACTATATTCCTGAAGCTGCTAACTTGCATTTTGACTCATATGCATTTTGGAAGGGAAGAAATTGGCTCGTTGGCACTTTTGATGGTGCATTCTCTAAGGGGGAGAGATTTTACTCGATGGTGCATTCTTTTTCTTGATAAGTGCATTTTCAACTAAGGGGGAGATATATTACGAATCATGAGTACCTTCTGTGTTCAACTAAGGGAAAGAGATACAAAGGGGGAGATATTGACTGGTTGTGTGCATCATTCGAGGGGGAGTTTGCTGCTTCCTGTTGGCCATAAGGTTTTGGTATCGAGCTTTCTCTGCTAGTTGTATTGAGCCTCTGTGCCTCTGTCTTGAGGGACTAGCATTTGCTTCGATTTCTCAATTGGTATCTGCTAGTGGTGTTGAGCCTGTTCTACCTCTTCTTGAGGGCTAGCTTTGTTTTTGCTTGGTTGCGTCGAGCCGTTGCCCATGTCTTTGGGGACCAAGTTGTTTTGCTCTTTCCACTTGACCTTCTTTGGCTTTGCTATGCTTTTGGGTCATTTGGTTGAGTTCTCTCTACTCCTTCTTCCTTCCTTCCTCTATTTCATTATGATTTGTGTGAGTAGTTGACAATGCACTCATCAAGGGGGAGATTGCGGATACATGGGTGTATGCCAAGTCTCGAGTGATGAGTGATTGTCAACGGGTTTGATCGCAGGTTCTTTGGCTTGTGTTGTGCAGGTGTCGAGCACGGAGACAGTGATCGAGGGCAAGGTGAAGGTCAAGTAGAGACGTGCCGTGCCGACGGACCGGGAGTGGTGAAGGGCGGACGTGAGGCTTGGACTGAGGGACCGGTGGCCTCAGGATCAGCTGTGGTGGCTGACAGCCTGGGACAGCAACGAGCGAAGACTTGCGAGGCATGGTGTTGCTCGGGTCGAGGACCTGGGGACACGTGTCGGTGGACGGGGTGCACGGGCAGTGCATCCCCTCTTCAGCGCCGGTTTGGTGGTTGAGCCACAGAAAAACCACCGGGTGGACGGTTTCCAGGTTTGGGCCACAAAACCTGGGGTGCTGTGGGTTTGCCGAGTTTGGGCCACAAAACTCGGGCTGAGGACGGTTTCCAGGTTTGGGCCTCAAAACCTGGGTGCTGGTGGGTTTCTGAGTTTGGGCCACAAAACTCAGGCGATGGGCGGCTGGTTTCTCGGTTTGGACCACAAAACCGGGGGTTGGTCATGAAGGCCTGGTTTCCCGGTTTCGGCCACAAAACTGGAGGGCGGAGTCCGTGAAAAGGACGAGCGGAGCAAGGGCGGCACGTGGCGGCAATCGGTGAAGTTGCGTCGAGGCAACGCTACCAGTTGTGCAGGCGTGGCCGTCGGATCAGCATCTACCACGAGTTGGTCCAGGATAGCCTTAGGGTTTGGCTGGGTCGCTCTGTAAATAACTAGGGGTAGAGTGGGAATTAGAATTAGGATAAGTAGGGGGAGACACCCACCTCCCAAACCATCTCAGTCATTTGCTCTTTTGCTTCTAGGGTTTCCTGCTCTCCCATTCCCTGCTGTAGCGAACTGAGATCCACCGAGAAGAGAACAATACCTCTGTGCCTGTGAGATTTTAAGGAAATGAGACCGTAATCTCACTATTGTAGCGTGTGGTAGCCACACGGTTGCAAA
The DNA here is from genome assembly GCA_009763385.1 of Coix lacryma-jobi var. lacryma-jobi. Taxonomy (NCBI): domain Eukaryota; kingdom Viridiplantae; phylum Streptophyta; class Magnoliopsida; order Poales; family Poaceae; genus Coix; species Coix lacryma-jobi. Next base: position 18,428,936 of record CM019826.1, read on the forward strand.
TTCGTGGTTGTGGTTCGCGTTTTGTTCTTGTTCTTCGCGGGTTGCTTTTCTCCACGATTTTCCCGGTGATCGATCTCTTTACTCGGTCCGTCTTTTGCAAATCCGTTTGAACTGAGTTGTTCTAGATCGTGAGGCACTTCCTTCCTCCAAAGGAATTCATCTCTAACCTCACAACCTAGTAGGTCGGTCGATTTTTGTTTCGGATCACGTTTTGTCTCCCTTGCACTCAATTCTTCCAATTCACCGATTTGGAGTTAGGTTCGAGCCATGATCTCTTTGGGATAGCTCACTAACCTCCTTGGAACTCCTCATACCAAGTCTAAGCCTTAGTGCTTTTGATTCGGAGGAGATCGGGTTGAATTCGCGGAAGAACAATGCTGTTTTGTGACCATCGGACGCTCGGCTCGGGACAATCGGACGTTGGTTCATACCATCGGACGCGTCCGGTGCCACGTGTCATCTGACAACATTTTTGAAGAAGCATCAGACGCTGACCATCGGAGCGTCCGTTTCCATCGGACGCGCCGGGGATCGAGCATCGGACGCTAGGGTTTCACTGTAGCAGCGTCCGATGCCTGTCTAGTAAGGTTCCAGTAAGGGTCATTTTGCATCGGATGCGTCCGGTGCCTGGCCATCGGACGCTGCCAGCGTCCGATGCAGTGATTTCTTCACTGTTTCGTCCGCAGTTTGACCGTTCGACTTTGGATTTGGTTTTGGGTTTTTGCGTTGGATTTCCGACTTCGTGCTCTACAGAAATCGGGCTTCCCGCTTTGCAAAATAGCCTGAATTCGGTTACTAGTTGACTTGTGTGAACTTGGGTGAGGAAGTTTTTGTGGTGTCCCGCTGTGTTCCTAGGGAACATCCGATCACTAGTTGACTTGCGTGAACTTGGGTGAGGAAGTTTTTGTGGTGTCCCGCTGTGTTCCTAGGGAACATCCACCCATTCTCTTGGGTCGTGGACATCACGCGCATCGGTTTTACTCTAGGGGTTGATTTTCTGGGACAGAGGCTATTAGTTTCTGAAAAGAAATTTAAAGCTCCCATTCACCCCCCCCTCTGGTCGCTTTCTGGTAGCACTTTCGGTCCTTCATAATCCATAGTAATGGTTTGAGGAACACTAAATCTATAGGATGATATGCTCTTTGATAAACTCAATCACAGTAGCCGACGAAGCTTCCCTCAAAGGAATAGCTTCAACCCATTTGGTGAAATAATCCGTTGCTACCAACATAAATTTGTGTCCTTTGCTAGATGCCGAAAATATTTGGCCAATCAGATCTATTCCCCATCCCCTGAATGGCCATGGTTTTGTAATTGGATTCATAGCTGATGCTAGAGATTTTTGAACATTATCGAATCTCTGGCATTCTTGACATCCTTTATAATATTTAAAACAATCTTCCAATATGGTTGGCCAAAAATATCCTGCTCTCCTAATCATCCATTTCATTTTATGAGCAGATTGATGTGCACCACAAACTCCTTCAAGGATTTCTCCCATCAGGACTTTGGCTTCCTCTTGATTGATACACTTAAGGAGTACACCATCGATTGTCTTGTGATATAGTTGATCATCAAGAAGGATAAATTTCATAGCCTTATATCTCAGTTTCCTGGATACCTGTCGTGACGGGTCTTTTAAATATTCAATAATTTCAATCCTCCAATCATCATCATCAGCAATCTCATCGGCTAATATCTTAATGATTTGCCGATACCCAGAAGCACTTTGAGTTAATCGATTAGCCTCTTGATTCTGACATCTAGGAATGTGCTTTATGACAACAGAAGAGAAAGAATCAAGCAGCTCAAGACACTTTCCATAAGGTCTCCTTAAGATATCATCTTTACATTTATATAGGCCGAGCAGTTGGTTAATCACTAGTTGAGAATCACCAAAAATTTCAACAGCCTCGGCCCTTACCTCATACAGAAGATGAAGTCCTTTCAGAAGAGCTTCGTACTCAGCTTGATTGTTAGTAGAGGTTGGATCAATAGGAAAGGCGTATTCAAAACTTTTCCCTTGAGGAGAAACAAGGACAACACCAATACCTCCACCTTGTTTGCAGTTAGAACCATCAAAGAACAAAGCCCACGGGGTAAAATCTAAAGTCTTAATTTCTTGCCCGTGATGATGAGTAACAAAATCAGTTATTACCAGACCTTTAACCGCTTTAGCCGATTCATACTTCAAGTCGAACTCTGATAATGCAAGAATCCATTTGCCAATTCTTCCGTTTAAAATAGGCATAGACAACATGTGTTTTATCACGTCAAATTTTGACACTATCGTGCATTCGGAAGACAACAGGTAATGCCAAAGCTTGGTGCATGAGAAGTATAAACATAAGCATAATTTCTCAACGGGAGAATATCTTGTCTCTGGATCAAGTAACTTTCTGCTGAGATAGAACACGCCCGGACATCTAGTTCGCGGTGTGTTTGTGCGCACGCTTTCAGGCGTCGCCGCGCACTTCTCACCGTCAGGCGGTCAAGCGCATTTTCAGGTACCTTCGTTTCACACCTGAGTTCGGGATTTGGTATTCAGCTTCCTCCACCCTCTCCCTTTGCGGTTATTCCGATGCCGATTTTGCTGGTTGCCGAGTTGAGCGCAAGTCCACTTCCGGGACTTGCCAGTTTATTGGTTCTTCTCTTGTATCGTGGTCTTCTCGCAAGTAGTCTAGTGTCGCTCAGTCTACCACGGAGGCTGAATATGTTGCTGCGGCTAGCTGCTGTTCTCAGTTGCTTTGGATGATGGCCACTTTGCGTGATTTTGGTCTGAGCTTTTCTCGCGTGCCTTTGCTTTGTGATAGCACGAGTGCTATTAGCGTTGCTAAGAACCCCGTGCTTCACTCGAAGACCAAACACATTGGTGTGCGCTTTCATTTTCTGCGAGACCACCTTGAGAAGGGTGATATCGACCTTCGCCATGTCGATACTCATCATCAGTTGGCTGATATTTTCACCAAGCCTTTGGACGAATCAACCTTTAATCGGTTGAGGGGTGAGCTTGGTGTGTGTTTCCCCTTTTAGATGGGGGAAACATTTTGGTTCTTGTATCATAGATTGACTATTTTCTCATTTGCTTTGTTTTCTCTTAGTTTAGCCTTTTGCATTTTAGCATACGCTTTTACATTCTGAGCTTCATGTATATAATCTTTAGAATGTAACTATGCTCTGTTTAGTATGCTCCGATGCTATATGATGCTTGTAGCTTATGCTCTTTCTGATCACTAATACTTGTGGTGAGCTGAGCTATTTTTGAATGGTGAACCTGCTTAACAAACATAAAACTTGAAAATGTTCACCATTGAGATATGCAACTAGCATGTGTAGGATGTGTTGAGTTCACTCGTGCTTTTCATATACGCTAGGTTGCTATGTCTCTAGTTTTGAGTCATTCACTTGCTTGGTCTGTTCATATTCTGTCAATAAAATTGAACCAAGTCTTTTAGTGAATTGAAAAGATCGAGATGAGATTGCTTGTCAACACATCACGGTATCGTGACTGTTTCTCATTGCACCTTGAGTTAAACTTGAGCCGTGTAGTGTATGACCGAAACCGATGCTTTAAGCTTCTGATTGCATATGCATAGGCTTCGCTCGGTTGAAAAGTTAGGCAATGACAAGCTTTCAACCTCTCGCAATCACATGCTGAATTGTAAACTTGTGTAATTTCACCGCTGCTACTCCGATTAAAATTTGAAATCACAAGTGTATGTTTGATTCTATAGCATGATGATTGAACTTTGCTAGGGGTAGTTCACCTTGTATACATGTTTAGCACTCGTTTGAATTCCTGTCTATACATGTGTAGTGCTATTTTGATGGTGAATGCTCATTGAGGCTAAAAACTGCCCACTTTACTCTCATGTTCATATTTCATATTTAGCGATCAGTTTGAGCCTTTGCTAGCATTTTATGCATGTTGTTGAGTCATCAGATCAGAACTGTGTAGAGGATCCTTGCATTCTCTTGACTATATTCCTGAAGCTGCTAACTTGCATTTTGACTCATATGCATTTTGCAAAGGGAAGAAATTGGCTTGTTGGCGCATTTGATGGTGCATTCTCTAAGGGGGAGAGATTTTACTCGATGGTGCATTCTTTGCTTGATGGTGCATTTTCAACTAAGGGGGAGAGATATTGCAAATCATATGCTCTCTGAGTGTTCAACTAAGGGGTTTTTCAAATCTTGTGCTTTCCGAGTTGGACCAAGGGGGAATTTTCCTGGTTGTGTGCACTATTCGAGGGGGAGTTTGCTGCTTCCTGTTGGCCGTAAGGTTTTGGTATCGAGCTTTCTTTGCTAGTTGTGTTGAGCCTCTGTGCCTCTGTCTTGAGGGACTAACATTTGCTTCGGTTTTATCAATTGGTATCTACTAGCGGTGTTGAGCCTGTTCTACCTCTTCTTGAGGGCTAGCTTTGCTTTGCTTGGTTGCGTCGAGCCGTTGCCCATGTCTTTGGGGACCAAGTTGTTTTGCTCTTTCCAATTGACCTTCTTTGGCTTTGCTATACTTTTGGGTCATTTGGTCGAGTTCTCTTTACTTCCTTCTTCTTTCTTCTTTTTCATTATGATTTGTGTGAGTAGTTGACAATGCACTCATCAAGGGGGAGATTGCGGATACATGGGTGTATGTCGAGTCTCGAGTGATGAGTGATTGTCAACGGGTTTGATCGCATGTTCTTTGGCTTGTGTTGTGCAGGTGTCGAGCACGGAGACAGTGATCGAGGGCAAGGTGAAGGTCAAGTAGAGATGTGTCATGCCGACGGACCGGGAGCGGTGAAGGGCGGACGTGAGGCTTGGACTGAGGGACCGGTGGCCTGAGGATCAGCTGTGGTGGCTGGCAGCCTGGGACAGCGACGAGCGAAGACTTGCGGGACATGGTGTTGCTCGGGTCGAGGACCTGGGGACACGTGTCGGTGGATGGGGTGCACGGGTGGTGCATCCCCTCTACAGCTCCGGTTTGGTGGTTGAGCCACAGAAAAACCACCGGGTGGACGATTTCCGAGTTTGGGCCACAAAACTCGGGTGGACGGTTTCCAAGTTTGGGCCACAAAACTCGGGTGGACGGTTTCCAGGTTTGGGCCTCAAAACCTGGACGCTGGCGGGTTTCTGAGTTTGGGCCACAAAACTCAGGCGATGGACGTCGGGTTTCCCGGTTTTGGCAACAAAACCGGGGGATGGACTTGGAGGCTGGTTTCCCGGTTTGGGCCTCAAAACCGGGGGTTGGTCGTGAAGGCCTGGTTTCCCGGTTTCGGCCACAAAACCGGGGGGCGGAGTCCGGGAAAAGGACAAGAGGAGCGGTGGTGGCACTTGGCGGCAATCGGTGTGGTTGCGTCGAGGCAACGCTACCAGTTGTGCGGGTGTGGCCGTCGGATCAACATCTTCATCGGGTTGGTCCAGGATAGCCTTAGGGTTTGGCTAGGTCGCTCTGTAAATAACTAGGGGTAGAGTGGGAATTAGAATTAGGATAAGTAGGGGGAGACACCCACCTCCCAATCTATCTCAGTCATTTTGCTCTTTTGCTTCTAGGGTTTCCTGCTCTCCCATTCCCTGTTGTAGTGAACTGAGATCCACAGAGAAGAGAACAATACCTCTGTGCCCGTGAGATTTTGAGGAGGTGAGACTGTAATCTCACTATTGTAGCATGTGGTAGCCACACAGTTGCAAATTCGTGGTTGTGATTCGCGTTTTGGTTGTGTTCTTCGCGGATTCCTTTTCTCCATGTTTTTCCCGTCGATCGATCTCTTTGTTCGGTGCGTCTTTTGCAAATCCATTTGAACCAAGTTGTTCTAGATCGTGAGGCACTTCTTTCCACCAAAGAATTTGATCTCTAACCTCACGAACTAGTAGATCGGTTGATTTTTGCTCCGGATTGGTTTTGCTCCTTTAGTCCCGAAATTCTTCCAATTCGCCAATTTGGAGTTAGGTTCGAGCCATGGTTCTTTTGGGATAGCTCACTAACCTCCTTGGAACTCCTCATACCAAGTCTAAGCCTTAGTGCTTTTGATTCGGAGGAGATCGAGTGAATTTCGTGAAAGAACAGTGCTATTTCGGGACCATCGGACGCTGTGACTGTGACCATCGGACGCTGTGTTCATCACATCAGAGCGTCCGATGCCACGTGTCATCTGACAGTGTTTTTAAAGGAGCATCGGACGCTGACCATCGGAGCGTCCGTTGCCATCGGACGCGCCGGGGGTCAGGCATCGGACGCTAGGGTTGCACTGTAGCAGCGTCCGACGCTGGTCCAGTAAGGTTCCAGAAGTGCCCTGTTTGCATCGGACGCGTCCGGTGCTGTGCCATCGGACGCTGACCAACGTCCGATGCACCTGGTTGTGCACCGTTTCGTCCGCTGTTCGTTCGTCCGTTGTCAGTTTTGGTTTCTGTCTTTTGCGTTGGGTTTCTAGAGTTGTAAAGTGTCTCGCTGTGCTTCTTGGAAGCATCCACCCTATCTTTAGGCTCGTGGACACTTGCAAGTTCTAGGGTTTGCTCTTCGGGGTTGATTTTGGGACAGCGGCAACAAGTTTCTGAGAGGAATTTTGAAGCTCCCATTCACCCCCCTCTGGTCGCTTTCTGGTTGCATTCTCGGTCCTTCACCTAACACCAAGGATGGAGTGTTTGATGAACCTCCAAGAGCTCCACCCAAGAAATAGCAATGGGCTCCCAAACCAAATCACCTCAAGAACAAGCTAGACACAATGTCACCTATCCAGGAGAAGCTTATGCCACAGAAGGGCAAAGTGATCACACCCACTACCGTGAGTACCAACAACCCCCTATGAGAGCGGTGAGGTACCATTGTGAGCACGTGGGAGAGATGGTCACTTGAGTGAGTTTTGCTTTCGGCGCAACAGAGAGGAGCGTCGTTCAAGGGAGATGAACAATGCGGACATGTACCATCCTTTCCATGATGTACATGTGCCGAATGTTCAGAGGAGAGCTGCTAGGCCTAGAGGTGCAGTGCCTCAAGGTCCTAGGCGTCAGGGAGGTGTTGCCCGACGGGGTCCTGACTTTGCAGGATACGGACCCCGTGGCGGTGGCTTTGTTGAGCGTTTCCCTCCACCGCGTTTTGAGTATCGCGATGGACGCTTTTTCCTTAACGGACCATGTTTTCCTGTGCGTAGTGATCGCTTTCCCCGTAGGCGTGCTAGGAATGGTTTTTATACTGACCGTTCTTTTGAGCAGCCGGCCCAACACTGGTACTCTTCCTACTTCACTAGCCCCAGTGTTGGACCGTATGCTCACCCTATGTCTTTTTATTGATGTAGGTAAAATGATTGGAGGACATTTGGTTGGTGGATTCCGGTTGCTCGAGGCACATGACCGGAAACGCCAAGTGGTTCTCCAGTCTTAGTCCTGTTGCCGGAAAGGAATTTATCACCTCCGGCGACAATAGCAAAGGTAAAGTGTTGTCTCGTGGGTCGGTGCGAGTAAATGAGCACTTTGTGTTGCGTGATGTTGCTCTTGTTTCTAACTTGCATTTTAACCTTCTTTCTGTTTCGCAACTTTTTGATGATGACTAGGAGATTCGTTTTAAAACGAATCTCAATCGTATCTTAGATCCTCAGGGCAATCTTGTATGTTTGATTTCGCCCTTTGGGAAAGTCTTTCGTGCGAATTTCTCGGAGTCGTTTGGATTTTATCACTGTCTTGTGGCTGGTCCTTCCTCCTCTGATCTTTGGAAGTGGCATAGGAGACTCGGTCACCTGAGCTTCGACTTGCTTGCAAGGCTTAGCTCACTCGGCCTAATCCGAGGATTGCCCAAGTTGTCCATGGAGAAGGATCTTGTTTTCCATTCTTGTAGACATGGGAAGATGGTTGCCGCTCCCCACCATCCAGTGACGCAGGTCATGACTTCGCACCATGGAAAGCTTTTACACATGGACCTTGTTGGTCCGGCTCGGGTGAGCTCAGTTGGGGGAAAGTGGTACGTGCTTGTAGTTGTCGATGATTTTTCGAGATATTCGTGGGTCTTCTTTTTGTCTGAGAAGACTGAGACTTTCTCTTTTGCTCGCAATCTGATTTTGCGTCTTCAGAACGAGTTCCCTATGAACTCGATGCGAGCTATTCGTAGTGATAATGGTTCCGAATTCAAGAATTCAGATTTTGAGAAGTTTTGTGACTCTTTGGGTTTGGAGCATCAGTTTTCTCCCCCCTACACACCGCCACAAAATGGTGTTGTAGAGAGGAAGAATCGGACCCTTGTAGAGATGGCCAGGACGATGCTCGATGAGCATAGGACTCCTAGAGGATATTGGGCCGAAGCTATGAACACTGCATGGTATATTTCCAATCGCATTTTTCTCCGAGCTTTCTTGAAAAAGACTTCTTATGAGTTGCATTTTGGAAGACAGCCCAAAGTGAGTTACTTTAGAGTTTTTGGTTGCCACTGTTTTATATTGAAGAAAGGCAATCTCGACAAATTTGAGTCTCGTTCTTCTGACGGTGTATTTTTGGGTTATGGCACTCACACTCGAGCTTATCGTGTACTTAACCTTGATACTAACCGAGTCATGGAGACATCCGATGTCACCTTCGACGAGACCATGGTTTGTCCTTCTTCTCGTTTTGAGCGTGCAGGTGATCATGAGGTTGGTGAGCCTCTTTTTGATGATGAGGACGAGGGTGCTGAAGGGATGGATGATCCAGCACCCCCTCCACCTGCTGTGCCGCAAGGAGCGGCTTCTACTATGACTCACGGCCCCGACCCTTCTTCTTCTACTACTTGGGGCCGTGGGATCCGTCGCCCCGGGCTGTACCTTTTGTACCCGGGGAGGCACCAACTGCTGTTGAGGGGGAGATCACTTCAGCTCGGGAGGCGCCACGACACATTCAGCGCCAACACCCGCCTCAACAGATGATCAACAGCATTGACGAACGTGTCACTCGGTCCAGGTCACAACAAATCTCTCACTTTGCTCATTCTGCATTTGTTGCTGATTTTGAACCCCGAGATGTTGGACACAGTTTGACGGATCCGGATTGGGTCAATGCCATGCATGAGGAGTTAGAAAATTTTGAGAGAAATCGGGTTTGGGTTTTAGTTCCACCTCCTCCAGACTGTAATCCTATTGGGACAAAATGGGTTTTCAAAAACAAACAAGGAGAGGATGGCCACATTGTGAGGAACAAAGCGAGACTTGTGGCCAAGGGTTATAGTCAGAAGGAGGGGATAGACTATGAGGAGACTTTTGCTCCTGTAGCTCGTTTGGAGGCTATTAGGATACTCTTGGCCTTTGCTGCATCCAAAGGTTTCAAACTTTTTCAAATGGATGTCAAGAGTGCCTTCTTAAACGGCTACATAGAAGAAGATGTGTATGTACAGCAACCCCCCTGTTTTGAAAATCCCAAGTTTCCAAACCATGTTTTCAAACTCCACAAAGCTTTATATGGTTTGAAACAAGCCCATAGAGCGTAGTATGATAGCTTGAAAACTTTTTTTCTTGCTAAGGGTTTTAAAATGGGATGTGTAGATAAAACGCTCTTTCTCCTCAAGCAAGGCAAAGACACTATCTTGGTCCAGATTTACGTGGATGACATCATTTTTGGTGGTTCTTCTCACTCTTTGGTTGCCAAGTTTGCAGATTTAATGAGCAGGGAGTTCGAGATGAGTATGATGGGCGAGCTGACTTTCTTTCTCGGATTGCAAATTAAGCAATCCCGAGAAGGGACGTTTGTGCACCAGGGCAAGTACACCAAGGACTTGCTGAAGAGGTTCGATATGGGTGAGGCCAAGCCTCTTCCAACACCCATGTCGACCACGACGGCCCTGGATGCGGACAAGGATGGAGAAGCTGTGGACCAGAAGGAGTACCAAAGCATGATCGGGTCGCTACTCTACCTGACGGCGACACGCCCGGACATCCAGTTCGCGGTGTGCCTGTGCGCACGCTTTCAGGCGTCGCCGCGCACTTCTCATCGTCAGGCGGTGAAGCGCATTTTCAGGTATCTTCGTTTCACACCTGAGTTTGGGATTTGGTATTCAGCTTCCTCCACCCTCTCCCTTTGCGGTTATTCCGATGCCGATTTTGCTGGTTGCCGAGTCGAGCGCAAGTCCACTTCTGGGACTTGCCAGTTTATTGGTTCTTCTCTTGTATCATGGTCTTCTCGCAAGCAGTCTAGTGTTGCTCAGTCTACCACAGAGGCTGAATATGTTGCTGCGGCTAGCTGCTGTTCCCAGTTGCTTTGGATGATGGCCACTTTGCGTGATTTTGGTCTGAGCTTTTCTCGCGTTCCTTTGCTTTGTGACAGCACGAGTGCTATTAGCGTTGCTAAGAACCCCGTGCTTCACTCGAAGACCAAACACATTGATGTGCACTTTCATTTTCTGCGAGACCACCATGAGAAGGGTGATATCGACTTTCGCCATATCGATACTCATCATCAGTTGGCTGATATTTTCACCAAGCCTTTGGACGAATCAACCTTTAATCGGTTGAGGGGTGAGCTTGGTGTGTGTTTCCCCTTTTAGATGAGGGAAACATTTTGGTTCTTGTATCATAGACTGACTATTTTTCGTTTGTCTTTGTTTTCTTTTCCTTTTAGTTTAGTCCTTTGCATTTTAGCATACGCTTTTACATTTTGAGCTTCATGTATATAATCTTTAGAATGTGACTATGCTCTATGTAGTATGCTCCGATGCTTATGATGATGCTTGTAGCTTATGCTCTTTCTGATCACTGATACATATTGTGAGCTGAGCTATTTTTGAATGGTGAACCTGCTCAATGTACATAAAATTTGAAAACCTTCACCATTGAGATATGCAACTAGCATGTGTAGGATGTGTTGAGTTCACTCGTGCTTTTCATATATGCTAGGTTGCTATGTCTCTAGTTCTGAGTGATTCACTTGCATGGTATGTTCATATCCTGTTTAAAATCTGAACCAAGTTTTAGTGAATTGAAAATATCGATATGGGATTGCTTGTCAACACATCACGGTATCGAGACTGTTTCTCATTGCACTTTGAGTTAAACTTAAGCCGTGTAGTGTATGACCGAAACCGATGCCTTAAGCTTCTGATTGCATTTGCATAGGCTTTGCTCGGTTGAAAAGTTAGGCAATGACAAGCTTTCAACCTCTCGCAATCACATGCTGAATTGTAAACTTGTGTAATTTCACCGCTGCAACTCCGATTTAAAATTGAAATCACAAGTGTATGCTTCATTCTATAGCATGATGATTTTGCTTTGCTAGGGGTAGTTCACCTTGTATACATGTTTAGCACTTGTTCGAATTCCTGTCTATACATGTTCAGTGCTATTTTGGTGGTGAATATCTTTTAGCTAAAACTGCTCAATTTGCTCTCATGTTCATATTTCGTATTTAGTGATCAGTTTGAGCCCTTGCTAGCATGAGTGCTTAGATGAGTCATTGGAGTTATACTGTGTAGAGCATCCTTGCATTCTCTTGACTATATTCCTGAAGCTGCTAACTTGCATTTTGACTCATATGCATTTTGGAAGGGAAGAAATTGGCTCGTTGGCACTTTTGATGGTGCATTCTCTAAGGGGGAGAGATTTTACTCAATGGTGCATTCTTTTTCTTGATAAGTGCATTTTCAACTAAGGGGGAGATATATTACGAATCATGAGTACCTTCTGTGTTCAACTAAGGGAAAGAGATACAAAGGGGGAGATATTGACTGGTTGTGTGCATCATTCGAGGGGGAGTTTGCTGCTTCCTGTTGGCCGTAAGGTTTTGGTATCGAGCTTTCTCTGCTAGTTGTATTGAGCCTCTGTGCCTCTGTCTTGAGGGACTAGCATTTGCTTCGATTTCTCAATTGGTATCTGCTAGTGGTGTTGAGCCTGTTCTACCTCTTCTTGAGGGCTAGCTTTGTTTTTGCTTGGTTGCGTCGAGCCGTTGCCCATGTCTTTGGGGACCAAGTTGTTTTGCTCTTTCCACTTGACCTTCTTTGGCTTTGCTATGCTTTTGGGTCATTTGGTTGAGTTCTCTCTACTCCTTCTTCCTTCCTTCCTCTATTTCATTATGATTTGTGTGAGTAGTTGACAATGCACTCATCAAGGGGGAGATTGCGGCTACATGGGTGTATGCCGAGTCTCGAGTGATGAGTGATTGTCAACAGGTTTGATCGCAGGTTCTTTGGCTTGTGTTGTGCAGGTGTCGAGCACGGAGACAGTGATCGAGGGCAAGGTGAAGGTCAAGTAGAGACGTGCCGTGCCGACGGACCGGGAGCGGTGAAGGGCGGACGTGAGGCTTGGACTGAGGGACCGGTGGCCTCAGGATCAGCTGTGGTGGCTGACAGCCTGGGACAGCAACGAGCGAAGACTTGCGGGGCATGGTGTTGCTCGGGTCGAGGACCTGGGGACACGTGTCGGTGGACGGGGTGCACGGGCAGTGCATCCCCTCTTCAGCGCCGGTTTGGTGGTTGAGCCACAGAAAAACCACCGGGTGGACGGTTTCCAGGTTTGGGCCACAAAACCTGGGGTGCTGTGGGTTTGCCGAGTTTGGGCCACAAAACTCGGGCTGAGGACGGTTTCCAGGTTTGGGCCTCAAAACCTGGGTGCTGGTGGGTTTCTGAGTTTGGGCCGCAAAACTCAGGCGATGGGCGGCTGGTTTCCCGGTTTGGACCACAAAACCGGGGGTTGGTCATGAAGGCCTGGTTTCCCGGTTTCGGCCACAAAACTGGAGGGCGGAGTCCGTGAAAAGGACGAGCGGAGCAAGGGCGGCACGTGGCGGCAATCGGTGAAGTTGCGTCGAGGCAACGCTACCAGTTGTGCGGGCGTGGCCGTCGGATCAGCATCTACCACGAGTTGGTCCAGGATAGCCTTAGGGTTTGGCTGGGTCGCTCTGTAAATAACTAGGGGTAGAGTGGGAATTAGAATTAGGATAAGTAGGGGGAGACACCCACCTCCCAAACCATCTCAGTCATTTGCTCTTTTGCTTCTAGGGTTTCCTGCTCTCCCATTCCCTGCTGTAGCGAACTGAGATCCACCGAGAAGAGAACAATACCTCTGTGCCCGTGAGATTTTAAGGAAGTGAGACCGTAATCTCACTATTGTAGCGTGTGGTAGCCACACGGTTGCAAATTCGTGGTTGTGGTTCGCGTTTTGTTCTTGTTCTTCGCGGGTTGCTTTTCTCCACGATTTTCCCGGTGATCGATCTCTTTACTCGGTCCGTCTTTTGCAAATCCGTTTGAACTGAGTTGTTCTAGATCGTGAGGCACTTCTTTCCTCCAAAGGAATTCATCTCTAACCTCACAACCTAGTAGGTCGGTCGATTTTTGTTTCGGATCACGTTTTGTCTCCCTTGCACTCAATTCTTCCAATTCACCGATTTGGAGTTAGGTTCGAGCCATGATCTCTTTGGGATAGCTCACTAACCTCCTTGGAACTCCTCATACCAAGTCTAAGCCTTAGTGCTTTTGATTCGGAGGAGATCGGGTTGAATTCGCCGAAGAACAATGCTGTTTTGTGACCATCGGACGCTCGGCTCGGGACAATCGGACGTTGGTTCATACCATCGGATGCGTCCCGTGCCACGTGTCATCTGACAACATTTTTGAAGGAGCATCAGACGCTGACCATCGGAGCGTCCGTTTCCATCGGACGCGCCGGGGATCGAGCATCGGACGCTAGGGTTTCACTGTAGCAGCGTCCGATGCCTGTCTAGTAAGGTTCCAGTAAGGGTCATTTTGCATCGGATGCGTCCGGTGCCTGGCCATCGGACGCTGCCAGCGTCCGATGCAGTGATTTCTTCACTGTTTCGTCCGCAGTTTGACCGTTCGACTTTGGATTTGGTTTTGGGTTTTTGCGTTGGATTTCCGACTTCGTGCTCTACAGAAATCGGGCTTCCCGCTTTGCAAAATAGCCTGAATTCGGTTACTAGTTGACTTGTGTGAACTTGGGTGAGGAAGTTTTTGTGGTGTCCCGCTGTGTTCCTAGGGAACATCCGGTCACTAGTTGACTTGCGTGAACTTGGGTGAGGAAGTTTTTGTGGTGTCCCGCTGTGTTCCTAGGGAACATCCACCCATTCTCTTGGGTCGTGGACATCACGCGCATCGGTTTTACTCTAGGGGTTGATTTTCTGGGACAGAGGCTATTAGTTTCTGAAAAGAAATTTAAAGCTCCCATTCACCCCCCCCTCTGGTCGCTTTCTGGTAGCACTTTCGGTCCTTCATAATCCATAGTAATGGTTTGAGGAACACTAAATCTATAGGATGATATGCTCTTTGATAAACTCAATCACAGTAGCCGACGAAGCTTCCCTCAAAAGGAATAGCTTCAACCCATTTGGTGAAATAATCCGTTGCTACCAACATAAATTTGTGTCCTTTGCTAGATGCCGAAAATATTTGGCCAATCAGATCTATTCCCCATCCCCTGAATGGCCATGGTTTTGTAATTGGATTCATAGCTGATGCTGGAGATTTTTGAACATTATCGAATCTCTGGCATTCTTGACATCCTTTATAATATTTAAAACAATCTTCCAATATGGTTGGCCAAAAATATCCTGCTCTCCTAATCATCCATTTCATTTTATGAGCAGATTGATGTGCACCACAAACTCCTTCAAGGATTTCTCCCATCAGGACTTTGGCTTCCTCTTGATTGATACACTTAAGGAGTACACCATCGATTGTCTTGTGATATAGTTGATCATCAAGAAGGATAAATTTCATAGCCTTATATCTCAGTTTCCTGGATACCTGTCGTGACGGGTCTTTTAAATATTCAATAATTTCAATCCTCCAATCATCATCATCAGCAATCTCATCGGCTAATATCTCAATGATTTGCCGATACCCAGAAGCACTTTGAGTTAATCGATTAGCCTCTTGATTCTGACATCTAGGAATGTGCTTTATGACAACAGAAGAGAAAGAATCAAGCAGCTCAAGACACTTTCCATAAGGTCTCCTTAAGATATCATCTTTACATTTATATAGGCCGAGCAGTTGGTTAATCACTAGTTGAGAATCACCAAAAATTTCAACAGCCTCGGCCCTTACCTCATACAGAAGATGAAGTCCTTTCAGAAGAGCTTCGTACTCAGCTTGATTGTTAGTAGAGGTTGGATCAATAGGAAAGGCGTATTCAAAACTTTTCCCTTGAGGAGAAACAAGGACAACACCAATACCTCCACCTTGTTTGCAGTTAGAACCATCAAAGAACAAAGCCCACGGGGTAAAATCTAAAGTCTTAATTTCTTGCCCGTGATGATGAGTAACAAAATCAGTTATTACCAGACCTTTAACCGCTTTAGCCGATTCATACTTCAAGTCGAACTCTAATAATGCAAGAATCCATTTGCCAATTCTTCCGTTTAAAATAGGCATAGACAACATGTGTTTTATCACGTCAAATTTTGACACTGTCGTGCATTCGGAAGACAACAGGTAATGCCGAAGCTTGGTGCATGAGAAGTATAAACATAAGCATAATTTCTCAACGGGAGAATATCTTGTCTCTGGATCAAGTAACTTTCTGCTGAGATAGAACACGCCCGGACATCCAGTTCGCGGTGTGTCTGTGCGCACGCTTTCAGGCGTTGCCGCGCACTTCTCACCGTCAGGCGGTCAAGCGCATTTTCAGGTACCTTCGTTTCACACCTGAGTTCGGGATTTGGTATTCAGCTTCCTCCACCCTCTCCCTTTGCGGTTATTCCGATGCCGATTTTGCTGGTTGCCGAGTTGAGCGCAAGTCCACTTCCGGGACTTGCCAGTTTATTGGTTCTTCTCTTGTATCGTGGTCTTCTCGCAAGTAGTCTAGTGTCGCTCAGTCTACCACGGAGGCTGAATATGTTGCTGCGGCTAGCTGCTGTTCTCAGTTGCTTTGGATGATGGCCACTTTGCGTGATTTTGGTCTGAGCTTTTCTCGCGTGCCTTTGCTTTGTGATAGCACGAGTGCTATTAGCGTTGCTAAGAACCCCATGCTTCACTCGAAGACCAAACACATTGATGTGCGCTTTCATTTTCTGTGAGACCACCTTGAGAAGGGTGATATCGACCTTCGCCATGTCGATACTCATCATCAGTTGGCTGATATTTTCACCAAGCCTTTGGACGAATCAACCTTTAATCGGTTGAGGGGTGAGCTTGGTGTGTGTTTCCCCTTTTAGATGGGGGAAACATTTTGGTTCTTGTATCATAGATTGACTATTTTCTCATTTGCTTTGTTTTCTCTAAGTTTAGCCTTTTGCATTTTAGCATACGCTTTTACATTCTGAGCTTCATGTATATAATCTTTAGAATGTAACTATGCTCTGTTTAGTATGCTCCGATGCTATATGATGCTTGTAGCTTATGCTCTTTCTGATCACTAATACTTGTGGTGAGCTGAGCTATTTTTGAATGGTGAACCTGCTTAACAAACATAAAACTTGAAAATGTTCACCATTGAGATATGCAACTAGCATGTGTAGGATGTGTTGAGTTCACTCGTGCTTTTCATATATGCTAGGTTGCTATGTCTCTAGTTTTGAGTCATTCACTTGCTTGGTCTGTTCATATTCTGTCAATAAAATTGAACCAAGTCTTTTAGTGAATTGAAAAGATCGAGATGAGATTGCTTGTCAACACATCACGGTATCGTGACTGTTTCTCATTGCACCTTGAGTTAAACTTGAGCCGTGTAGTGTATGACCGAAACCGATGCTTTAAGCTTCTGATTGCATATGCATAGGCTTCGCTCGGTTGAAAAGTTAGGCAATGACAAGCTTTCAACCTCTCGCAATCACATGCTGAATTGTAAACTTGTGTAATTTCACCGCTGCTACTCCGATTAAAATTTGAAATCACAAGTGTATGTTTGATTCTATAGCATGATGATTGAACTTTGCTAGGGGTAGTTCACCTTGTATACATGTTTATCACTCGTTTGAATTCCTGTCTATACATGTGTAGTGCTATTTTGATGGTGAATGCTCATTGAGGCTAAAAACTGCCCACTTTACTCTCATGTTCATATTTCATATTTAGCGATCAGTTTGAGCCTTTGCTAGCATTTTATGCATGTTGTTGAGTCATCGGATCAGAACTGTGTAGAGGATCCTTGCATTCTCTTGACTATATTCCTGAAGCTGCTAACTTGCATTTTGACTCATATGCATTTTGCAAAGGGAAGAAATTGGCTTGTTGGCGCATTTGATGGTGCATTCTCTAAGGGGGAGAGATTTTACTCGATGGTGCATTCTTTGCTTGATGGTGCATTTTCAACTAAGGGGCAGAGATATTGCAAATCATATGCTCTCTGAGTGTTCAACTAAGGGGTTTTTCAAATCTTGTGCTTTCCGAGTTGGACCAAGGGGGAATTTTCCTAGTTGTGTGCACTATTCGAGGGGGAGTTTGCTGCTTCCTGTTGGTCGTAAGGTTTTGGTATCGAGCTTTCTTTGCTAGTTGTGTTGAGCCTCTGTGCCTCTGTCTTGAGGGACTAGCATTTGCTTCGGTTTTATCAATTGGTATCTACTAGCGGTGTTGAGCCTGTTCTACCTCTTCTTGAGGGCTAGCTTTGCTTTGCTTGGTTGCGTCGAGCCGTTGCCCATGTCTTTGGGGACCAAGTTGTTTTGCTCTTTCCAATTGACCTTCTTTGGCTTTGCTATACTTTTGGGTCATTTGGTCGAGTTCTCTCTACTTCCTTCTTCTTTCTTCTTTTTCATTATGATTTGTGTGAGTAGTTGACAATGCACTCATCAAGGGGGAGATTGCGGATACATGGGTGTATGTCGAGTCTCGAGTGATGAGTGATTGTCAACGGGTTTGATCGCATGTTCTTTGGCTTGTGTTGTGCAGGTGTCGAGCACGGAGACAGTGATCGAGGGCAAGGTGAAGGTCAAGTAGAGATGTGTCATGCCGACGGACCGGGAGCGGTGAAGGGCGGACGTGAGGCTTGGACTGAGGGACCGGTGGCCTGAGGATCAGCTGTGGTGGCTGGCAGCCTGGGACAGCGACGAGCGAAGACTTGCGGGACATGGTGTTGCTCGGGTCGAGGACCTGGGGACACGTGTCGGTGGATGGGGTGCACGGGTGGTGCATCCCCTCTACAGCTCCGGTTTGGTGGTTGAGCCACAGAAAAACCACCGGGTGGACGATTTCCGAGTTTGGGTCACAAAACTCGGGTGGACGGTTTCCAAGTTTGGGCCACAAAACTCGGGTGGACGGTTTCCAGGTTTGGGCCTCAAAACCTGGACGCTGGCGGGTTTCTGAGTTTGGGCCACAAAACTCAGGCGACGGACGTCGGGTTTCCCGGTTTTGGCCACAAAACCGGGGGATGGACTTGGAGGCTGGTTTCCTGGTTTGGGCCTCAAAACCGGGGGTTGGTCGTGAAGGCCTGGTTTCCCGGTTTCGGCCACAAAACTGGGGGGCGGAGTCCGGGAAAAGGACAAGAGGAGCGGTGGTGGCACGTGGCGGCAATCGGTGAGGTTGCGTTGAGGCAACGCTACCAGTTGTGCGGGCATGGCCGTCGGATCAGCATCTTCATCGGGTTGGTCCAGGATAGCCTTAGGGTTTGGCTAGGTCGCTCTGTAAATAACTAGGGGTAGAGTGGGAATTAGAATTAGGATAAGTAGGGGGAGACACCCACCTCCCAATCTATCTCAGTCATTTTGCTCTTTTGCTTCTAGGGTTTCCTGCTCTCCCATTCCCTGCTGTAGTGAACTGAGATCCACAGAGAAGAGAACAATACCTCTGTGCCCGTGAGATTTTGAGGAGGTGAGACTGTAATCTCACTATTGTAGCATGTGGTAGCCACACAGTTGCAAATTCGTGGTTGTGATTCGTGTTTTGGTTGTGTTCTTCATGGATTCCTTTTCTCCATGTTTTTCCCGTCGATCGATCTCTTTGTTCGGTGCGTCTTTTGCAAATCCATTTGAACCAAGTTGTTCTAGATCGTGAGGCACTTCTTTCCACCAAAGAATTTGATCTCTAACCTCACGAACTAGTAGATCGGTTGATTTTTGCTCCGGATTGGTTTTGCTCCTTTAGTCCCGAAATTCTTCCAATTCACCAATTTGGAGTTAGGTTCGAGCCATGGCTCTTTTGGGATAGCTCACTAACCTCCTTGGAACTCCTCATACCAAGTCTAAGCCTTAGTGCTTTTGATTCGGAGGAGATCGAGTGAATTTCGCGGAAGAACAGTGCTATTTCGGGACCATCGGACGCTGTGACTGTGACCATCGGACTCTGTGTTCATCACATCGGAGCGTCTGATGCCACGTGTCATCTGACAGTGTTTTTAAAGGAGCATCGGACGCTGACCATCGGAGCGTCCGTTGCCATCGGACGCGCCGGGGGTCAGGCATCGGACGCTAGGGTTGCACTGTAGCAGCGTCCGATGCTGGTCCAGTAAGGTTCCAGAAGTGCCCTGTTTGCATCGGACGCGTCCGGTGCTGTGCCATCGGACGCTGACCAACGTCCGATGCACCTGGTTGTGCACTGTTTCGTCTGCTGTTCGTTCGTCCGTTGTCGGTTTTGGTTTCTGTCTTTTGCGTTGGGTTTCTAGAGTTGTAAAGTGTCTCGCTGTGCTTCTTGGAAGCATCCACCCTATCTTTAGGCTCGTGGACACTTGCAAGTTCTAGGGTTTGCTCTTCGGGGTTGATTTTGGGACAGCGGCAACAAGTTTCTGAGAGGAATTTTGAAGCTCCCATTCACCCCCCCTCTGGTCGCTTTCTGGTTGCATTCTCGGTCCTTCACCTAACACCAAGGATGGAGTGTTTGATGAACCTCCAAGAGCTCCACCCAAGAAATAGCAATGGGCTCCCAAACCAAATCACCTCAAGAACAAGCTAGACACAATGTCACCTATCCAGGAGGAGCTTATGCCACAGAAGGGCAAAGTGATCCACACCCACTACCGTGAGTACCAACAACCCCCTATGAGAGCGGTGAGGTACCATTGTGAGCACGTGGGAGAGATGGTCACTTGAGTGAGTTTTGCTTTCGGCGCAAGAGAGAGGAGCGTCGTTCAAGGGAGATGAACAATGCGGACATGTACCATCCTTTCCATGATGTACATGTGCCGAATGTTCAGAGGAGAGCTGCTAGGCCTAGAGGTGCAGTGCCTCAAGGTCCTAGGCGTCAGGGAGGTGTTGCTCGACGGGGTCCTGACTTTGCAGGATACGGACCCCGTGGCGGTGGCTTTGTTGAGCGTTTCCCTCCACCGCGTTTTGAGTATCGCGATGGACGCTTTTTCCTTAACGGACCATGTTTTCATATGCGTAGTGATCGCTTTCCCCGTAGGCGTGCTAGGAATGGTTTTTATACTGACCGTTCTTTTGAGCAGCCGGCCCAACACTGGTACTCTTCCTACTTCACTAGCCCCAGTGTTGGACCGTATGCTCACCCTATGTCTTTTTATTGATGTAGGTAAAACGATTGGACGACATTTGGTTGGTGGATTCCGGTTGCTCGAGGCACATGACCGGAAACGCCAAGTGGTTCTCCAGTCTTAGTCCTATTGCCGGAAAGGAATTTATCACCTTCGGCGACAATAGCAAAGGTAAAGTGTTGTCTCGTGGGTCGGTGCGAGTAAATGAGCACTTTGTGTTGCGTGATGTTGCTCTTGTTTCTCACATGCATTTTAACCTTCTTTCTATTTCGCAACTTTTTGATGATGACTACGAGATTTGTTTTAAAACGAATCTCAATCGTCTCTTAGATCCTCAGGGCAATCTTGTATGTTTGATTTCGCCCTTTGAGAAAGTCTTTCGTGCGAATTTCTCGGAGTCGTTTGGATTTTCTCACTGTCTTGTGGCTGGTCCTTCCTCCTCTGATCTTTGGAAGTGGCATAGGAGACTCGGTCACCTGAGCTTCGACTTGCTTGCAAGGCTTAGCTCACTCGGCCTAATCCGAGGATTGCCCAAGTTGTCCATGGAGAAGGATCTTGTTTGCCATTCTTGTAGACATGGGAAGATGGTTGCCGCTCCCCACCATCCAGTGACGCAGGTCATGACTTCGCACCATGGAAAGCTTTTACACATGGACCTTGTTGGTCCGGCTCGGGTGAGCTCAGTTGGGGGAAAGTGGTACGTGCTTGTAGTTGTCGATGATTTTTCGAGATATTCGTGGGTCTTCTTTTTGTCTGAGAAGACTGAGACTTTCTCTTTTGCTCGCAATCTGATTTTGCGTCTTCAGAACGAGTTCCCTATGAACTCGATGCGAGCTATTCGTAGTGATAATGGTTCCGAATTCAAGAATTCAGATTTTGAGAAGTTTTGTGACTCTTTGGGTTTGGAGCATCAGTTTTCTTCCCCCTACACACCGCCACAAAATGGTGTTGTAGAGAGGAAGAATCGGACCCTTGTAGAGATGGCCAGGACGATGCTCGATGAGCATAGGACTCCTAGAGGATATTGGGCCGAAGCTATGAACACTGCATGGTATATTTCCAATCGCATTTTTCTCCGAGCTTTCTTGAAAAAGACTTCTTATGAGTTGCGTTTTGGAAGACAGCCCAAAGTGAGTTACTTTAGAGTTTTTGGTTGCCACTGTTTTATATTGAAGAAAGGCAACCTGGACAAATTTGAGTCTCGTTCTTCTGATGGTGTATTTTTGGGTTATGGCACTCACACTCGAGCTTATCGTGTACTTAACCTTGATACTAACCGAGTCATGGAGACATCCGATGTCACCTTCGACGAGACCATGGTTTGTCCTTCTTCTCGTTTTGAGCGTGCAGGTGATCATGAGGTTGGTGAGCCTCTTTTTGATGATGAGGACGAGGGTGCTGAAGGGATGGATGATCCAGCACCCCCTCCACCTGCTGTGCCGCAAGGAGCGGCTTCTACTACGACTCGCAGCCCCGACCCTTCTTCTTCTACTACTTGGGGCCGTGGGATCCATCGCCCCGGGCTGTACCTTTTGTACCCGGGGAGGCACCAACTGCTGTTGAGGGGGAGATCACTTCAGCTCGGGAGGCGCCATGACACATTCAGCGCCAACACCCGCCTCAACAGATGATCAACAACATTGATGAACGTGTCACTCGGTCCAGGTCACAACAAATCTCTCACTTTGCTCATTCGGCATTTGTTGCCGATTTTGAACCCCGAGATGTTGGACACGGTTTGACGGATCCGCATTGGGTCAATGCCATGCATGAGGAGTTAGAAAATTTTGAGAGAAATCGGGTTTGGGTTTTAGTTCCACCTCCTCCAGACTGTAATCCTATTGGGACAAAATGGGTTTTCAAAAACAAACAAGGAGAGGATGGCCACATTGTGAGGAACAAAGCGAGACTTGTGGCCAAGGGTTATAGTCAGAAGGAGGGGATAGACTATGAGGAGACTTTTGCTCCTGTAGCTCGTTTGGAGGCTATTAGGATACTCTTGGCCTTTGCTGCATCCAAAGGTTTCAAACTTTTTCAAATGGATGTCAAGAGTGCCTTCTTAAACGGCTACATAGAAGAAGATGTGTATGTACAGCAACCCCCCTGTTTTGAAAATCCCAAGTTTCCAAACCATGTTTTCAAACTCCACAAAGCTTTATATGGTTTGAAACAAGCCCATAGAGCGTAGTATGATAGCTTGAAAACTTTTTTTCTTGCTAAGGGTTTTAAAATGGGATGTGTAGATAAAACGCTCTTTCTCCTCAAGCAAGGCAAAGACACTATCTTGGTCCAGATTTACGTGGATGACATCATTTTTGGTGGTTCTTCTCACTCTTTGGTTGCCAAGTTTGCAGATTTAATGAGCAGGGAGTTCGAGATGAGTATGATGGGCGAGCTGACTTTCTTTCTCGGATTGCAAATTAAGCAATCCCGAGAAGGGACGTTTGTGCACCAGGGCAAGTACACCAAGGACTTGCTGAAGAGGTTCGATATGGGTGAGGCCAAGCCTCTTCCAACACCCATGTCGACCACGACGGCCCTGGATGCGGACAAGGATGGAGAAGCTGTGGACCAGAAGGAGTACCAAAGCATGATCGGGTCGCTACTCTACCTGACGGCGACACGCCCGGACATCCAGTTCGCGGTGTGCCTGTGCGCACGCTTTCAGGCGTCGCCGCGCACTTCTCATCGTCAGGCGGTGAAGCGCATTTTCAGGTATCTTCGTTTCACACCTGAATTTGGGATTTGGTATTCAGCTTCCTCCACCCTCTCCCTTTGCGGTTATTCCGATGCCGATTTTGCTGGTTGCCGAGTCGAGCGCAAGTCCACTTCTGGGACTTGCCAGTTTATTGGTTCTTCTCTTGTATCATGGTCTTCTCGCAAGCAGTCTAGTGTTGCTCAGTCTACCACAGAGGCTGAATATGTTGCTGCGGCTAGCTGCTGTTCCCAGTTGCTTTGGATGATGGCCACTTTGCGTGATTTTGGTCTGAGCTTTTCTCGCGTTCCTTTGCTTTGTGACAGCACGAGTGCTATTAGCGTTGCTAAGAACCCCGTGCTTCACTCGAAGACCAAACACATTGATGTGCCCTTTCATTTTCTGCGAGACCACCATGAGAAGGGTGATATCGACTTTCGCCATATCGATACTCATCATCAGTTGGCTGATATTTTCACCAAGCCTTTGGACGAATCAACCATTAATCGGTTGAGGGGTGAGCTTGGTGTGTGTTTCCCCTTTTAGATGAGGGAAATATTTTGGTTCTTGTATCATAGACTGACTATTTTTCGTTTGTCTTTGTTTTCTTTTCCTTTTAGTTTAGTCCTTTGCATTTTAGCATACGCTTTTACATTTTGGGCTTCATGTATATAATCTTTAGAATGTGACTATGCTCTATGTAGTATGCTCCGATGCTTATGATGATGCTTGTAGCTTATGGTCTTTCTGATCACTGATACATATTGTGAGCTGAGCTATTTTTGAATGGTGAACCTGCTCAATGTACATAAAATTTGAAAACCTTCACCATTGAGATATGCAGCTAGCATGTGTAGGATGTGTTGAGTTCACTCGTGCTTTTCATATATGCTAGGTTGCTATGTCTCTAGTTCTGAGTGATTCACTTGCATGGTATGTTCATATCCTGTTTAAAATCTGAACCAAGTTTTAGTGAATTGAAAATATCGATATGGGATTGCTTGTCAACACATCACGGTATCGAGACTGTTTCTCATTGCACTTTGAGTTAAACTTAAGCCGTGTAGTGTATGACCGAAACCGATGCCTTAAGCTTCTGATTGCATTTGCATAGGCTTTGCTCGGTTGAAAAGTTAGGCAATGACAAGCTTTCAACCTCTCGCAATCACATGCTGAATTGTAAACTTGTGTAATTTCACCGCTGCAACTCCGATTTAAAATTGAAATCACAAGTGTATGCTTCATTCTATAGCATGATGATTTTGCTTTGCTAGGGGTAGTTCACCTTGTATACATGTTTAGCACTTGTTCGAATTCCTGTCTATACATGTTCAGTGCTATTTTGGTGGTGAATATCTTTTAGCTAAAACTGCTCAATTTGCTCTCATGTTCATATTTCGTATTTAGTGATCAGTTTGAGCCCTTGCTAGCATGAGTGCTTAGATGAGTCATTGGAGTTATACTGTGTAGAGCATCCTTGCATTCTCTTGACTATATTCCTGAAGCTGCTCACTTGCATTTTGACTCATATGCATTTTGGAAGGGAAGAAATTGGCTCGTTGGCACTTTTGATGGTGCATTCTCTAAGGGGGAGAGATTTTACTCGATGGTGCATTCTTTTTCTTGATAAGTGCATTTTCAACTAAGGGGGAGATATATTACGAATCATGAGTACCTTCTGTGTTCAACTAAGGGAAAGAGATACAAAGGGGGAGATATTGACTGGTTGTGTGCATCATTCGAGGGGGAGTTTGCTGCTTCCTGTTGGCCATAAGGTTTTGGTATCGAGCTTTCTCTGCTAGTTGTATTGAGCCTCTGTGCCTCTGTCTTGAGGGACTAGCATTTGCTTCGATTTCTCAATTGGTATCTACTAGTGGTGTTGAGCCTGTTCTACCTCTTCTTGAGGGCTAGCTTTGTTTTTGCTTGGTTGCGTCGAGCCGTTGCCCATGTCTTTGGGGACCAAGTTGTTTTGCTCTTTCCACTTGACCTTCTTTGGCTTTGCTATGCTTTTGGGTCATTTGGTTGAGTTCTCTCTACTCCTTCTTCCTTCCTTCCTCTATTTCATTATGATTTGTGTGAGTAGTTGACAATGCACTCATCAAGGGGGAGATTGCGGATACATGGGTGTATGCCGAGTCTCGAGTGATGAGTGATTGTCAACGGGTTTGATCGCAGGTTCTTTGGCTTGTGTTGTGCAGGTGTCGAGCACGGAGACAGTGATCGAGGGCAAGGTGAAGGTCAAGTAGAGACGTGCCGTGCCGACGGACCGGGAGCGGTGAAGGGCGGACGTGAGGCTTGGACTGAGGGACCGGTGGCCTCAGGATCAGCTGTGGTGGCTGACAGCCTGGGACAGCAACGAGCGAAGACTTGCGGGGCATGGTGTTGCTCGGGTCGAGGACCTGGGGACACGTGTCGGTGGACGGGGTGCACGGGCAGTGCATCCCCTCTTCAGCGCCGGTTTGGTGGTTGAGCCACAGAAAAACCACCGGGTGGACGGTTTCCAGGTTTGGGCCACAAAACCTGGGGTGCTGTGGGTTTGCCGAGTTTGGGCCACAAAACTCGGGCTGAGGACGGTTTCCAGGTTTGGGCCTCAAAACCTGGGTGCTGGTGGGTTTCTGAGTTTGGGCCACAAAACTCAGGCGATGGGCGGCTGGTTTCCCGGTTTGGACCACAAAACCGGGGGTTGGTCATGAAGGCCTGGTTTCCCGGTTTCGGCCACAAAACCGGGGGGCGGAGTCCGTGAAAAGGACGAGCGGAGCAAGGGCGGCACGTGGCGGCAATCGGTGAAGTTGTGTCGAGGCAACGCTACTAGTTGTGCGGGCGTGGCCGTCGGATCAGCATCAACCATGAGTTGGTCCAGGATAGCCTTAGGGTTTGGCTGGGTCGCTCTGTAAATAACTAGGGGTAGAGTGGGAATTAGAATTAGGATAAGTAGGGGGAGACACCCACCTCCCAAACCATCTCAGTCATTTGCTCTTTTGCTTCTAGGGTTTCCTGCTCTCCCATTCCCTGCTGTAGCGAACTGAGATCCACCGAGAAGAGAACAATACCTCTGTGCCCGTGAGATTTTAAGGAAGTGAGACCGTAATCTCACTATTGTAGCGTGTGGTAGCCACACGGTTGCAAATTCGTGGTTGTGGTTCGCGTTTTGTTCTTGTTCTTTGCGGGTTGCTTTTCTCCACGATTTTCCCGGTGATCGATCTCTTTACTCGGTCCGTCTTTTGCAAATCCGTTTGAACTGAGTTGTTCTAGATCGTGAGGCACTTCTTTCCTCCAAAGGAATTCATCTCTAACCTCACAACCTAGTAGGTCGGTCGATTTTTGTTTCGGATCACGTTTTGTCTCCCTTGCACTCAATTCTTCCAATTCACCGATTTGGAGTTAGGTTCGAGCCATGATCTCTTTGGGATAGCTCACTAACCTCCTTGGAACTCCTCATACCAAGTCTAAGCCTTAGTGCTTTTGATTCGGAGGAGATCGGGTTGAATTCGCGGAAGAACAATGCTGTTTTGTGACCATCGGACGCTCGGCTCGGGACAATCGGACGTTGGTTCATACCATCGGACGCGTCTGGTGCCACGTGTCATCTGACAACATTTTTGAAGGAGCATCGGACGCTGACCATCAGAGCGTCCGTTTCCATCGGACGCGCCGGGGATCGAGCATCGGATGCTAGGGTTTCACTGTAGCAGCGTCCGATGCCTGTCTAGTAAGGTTCCAGTAAGGGTCATTTTGCATCGGATGCGTCCGGTGCCTGGCCATCGGACGCTGCCAGCGTCCGATGCAGTGATTTCTTCACTGTTTCGTCCGCAGTTTGACCGTTCGACTTTGGATTTGGTTTTGGGTTTTTGCATTGGATTTCCGACTTCGTGCTCTACAGAAATCGGGCTTCCCGCTTTGCAAAATAGCCTGAATTCGGTTACTAGTTGACTTGGGTGAACTTGGGTGAGGAAGTTTTTGTGGTGTCCCGCTGTGTTCCTAGGGAACATCCGGTCACTAGTTGACTTGCGTGAACTTGGGTGAGGAAGTTTTTGTGGTGTCCCGCTGTGTTCCTAGGGAACATCCACCCATTCTCTTGGGTCGTGGACATCACGCGCATCGGTTTTACTCTAGGGGTTGATTTTCTGGGACAGAGGCTATTAGTTTCTGAAAAGAAATTTAAAGCTCCCATTCACCCCCCCCTCTGGTCGCTTTCTGGTAGCACTTTCGGTCCTTCATAATCCATAGTAATGGTTTGAGGAACACTAAATCTATAGGATGATATGCTCTTTGATAAACTCAATCACAGTAGCCGACGAAGCTTCCCTCAAAGGAATAGCTTCAACCCATTTGGTGAAATAATCCGTTGCTACCAACATAAATTTGTGTCCTTTGCTAGATGCCGAAAATATTTGGCCAATCAGATCTATTCCCCATCCCCTGAATGGCCATGGTTTTGTAATTGGATTCATAGCTGATGCTGGAGATTTTTGAACATTATCGAATCTCTGGCATTCTTGACATCCTTTATAATATTTAAAACAATCTTCCAATATGGTTGGCCAAAAATATCCTGCTCTCCTAATCATCCATTTCATTTTATGAGCAGATTGATGTGCACCACAAACTCCTTCAAGGATTTCTCCCATCAGGACTTTGGCTTCCTCTTGATTGATACACTTAAGGAGTACACCATCGATTGTCTTGTGATATAGTTGATCATCAAGAAGGATAAATTTCATAGCCTTATATCTCAGTTTCCTGGATACCTGTCGTGACGGGTCTTTTAAATATTCAATAATTTCAATCCTCCAATCATCATCATCAGCAATCTCATCGGCTAATATCTCAATGATTTGCCGATACCCAGAAGCACTTTGAGTTAATCGATTAGCCTCTTGATTCTGACATCTAGGAATGTGCTTTATGACAACAGAAGAGAAAGAATCAAGCAGCTCAAGACACTTTCCATAATGTCTCCTTAAGATATGATCTTTACATTTATATAGGCCGAGCAGTTGGTTAATCACTAGTTGAGAATCACCAAAAATTTCAACAGCCTCGGCCCTTACCTCATACAGAAGATGAAGTCCTTTCAGAAGAGCTTCGTACTCAGCTTGATTGTTAGTAGAGGTTGGATCAATAGGAAAGGCGTATTCAAAACTTTTCCCTTGAGGAGAAACAAGGACAACACCAATACCTCCACCTTGTTTGCAGTTAGAACCATCAAAGAACAAAGCCCACGGGGTAAAATCTAAAGTCTTAATTTCTTGCCCGTGATGATGAGTAACAAAATCAGTTATTACCAGACCTTTAACCGCTTTAGCCGATTCATACTTCAAGTCGAACTCTGATAATGCAAGAATCCATTTGCCAATTCTTCCGTTTAAAATAGGCATAGACAACATGTGTTTTATCACGTCAAATTTTGACACTATCGTGCATTCGGAAGACAACAGGTAATGCCGAAGCTTGGTGCATGAGAAGTATAAACATAAGCATAATTTCTGAACGGGAGAATATCTTGTCTCTGGATCAAGTAACTTTCTGCTGAGATAGAACACTACTCTTTCCTTTCCTTCAAATTCTTGCATTAAGGCTGACCCGATTGTATGATCATCAGCCGATACATGTAACTTAAAAGGCTTGTTCCTTTGAGGAGGAATTAAAACTGGTGGGGACTTCATATATTCTTTGATTTCATCAAATGCCTTCTGCTGTTCACTTCCCCACTTAAACTCTTGGTCATCCTTTAATTTCAACAGAACTGAGAACGGAAAAATCCTGGCTGACAAATTTGAAATAAACCTTCTGATGAAATTAATTTTACCGATCAAAGACTGTAACTGAATTTTTGTAGTCGGTGGTACTTCTTTGTCAATTGCGTCATAACTTTTCTCACTGACTTCAATCCCCTTTTTGATGTACCATAAAACCCAAAAACTGTCCGGTTGATACTCCAAACGCACACTTGTGGGGATTCATTCTTAATCCATGCTTTCTTGCACATTCCAGAGTATCCCTAAGATCTTTAAGATGTCCTTGATAATCCTTGGATTTTACAACCACATCATCAATGTAGATTTCCACAATTTTGCCGATCAACTCGTGAAAGATATAATTCATAGCTCTCTGATAGGTTGCACCAGCATTTTTAAGCCCAAAAGTCATGACTACCCATTCATATAAACCTATAGCACCCGGGCATCTGAATGCAGTTTTATGTATATCTTCCTCCGCCATAAAAATTTGATTATAACCAGCGTTTCCATCCATAAAACTGATTACCTTGTGCCCCACCGCTGCATCAACCAACATGTCCGCTACTGGCATTGGTAGCCATCCATTGGAGTAGCTTTATTCAGATCTCTGAAATCAATGCAAACTCTCATCTTCCCATTTTTCTTATACACAGGGACTACACTAGATATCCATTTGGCATATCTACATTGCCGAATAAATTTAGCTTCATAAAGCCGAGTGATTTCTATTTTCACATCAGCCACAACCTCTGCTCTAATTCTCCATGGAGCTTGTTTTACAGGCCGACTCCTATGTTTGATAGGTAGTCGATGCTCAACCAATGATCGATCAAGACCAGGCATTTCAAAATAATCCCAAGCAAAACATTCTCTATATTCTTTTAACAAATTAATAAGTTCTTGTCTAAACCTGGGATCTAACTTAGCACTAATATACGTCAATCTTGGTTTATCACCGTTCCTAATATCAACTACTTCTAATTCATTAGCCGATGTGAAACCTTTACCCATCTTGCTTTCGTCTTCACTGATTGGATATATTTTTTTAAAGCCGACTACTTGGATCAACTGTTGGCCATCATCTAACGTCTTGATAAAGCCTTCTTCGTGAATCTTCCCAGAAAAGCACTCCACATCGTCAAAATTCCAATCGTTAGGATCAGAGTAAGCAATGCTCACAGTCGAATCGGCTGGTACCACCTCCACAGTGTCTCCGATCCATGGAATCACATTTTGGTGCATGGTAGATAGAACACAACAGTTAGCGTGGATCCAATCCCTTCCAAGAAGCACACTATATGAACCTTTTGCATCGACTACAAAGAAAGTAATCGGCAAAATCTTGTTGCCAACTGTTAACTCAACACATAGAGCACCTTTAGTAGCCGATACGTTCCCAGCAAAGTCCGTCAACCTTATATCAGTTTGAATCAAGTCTTCTGCAGTCTTTCCAAGTTTTCTGAAGGTAGCATACGACATTAAGTTAACATCTGTACCTCCATCAACTAACATCTTGCTTAAAGGCCTTCCGTCGACAAACCCCTTTAAATATAAAGCTTTTAGATGGGAATGTTTCTCAGGCTTTTGAAACGTAGCTTCTTCTGCTTGATAGATCCACTGAGCAACTGCCTCCTCATCATCTGTTTCTTCTTCATGATCAGAGGACCTAAACTCAGCAGGTAAAATGAACAGAGTAGATATATTAGCCGATGACTCTTCCTTCTCGGCTATTTGTTTCACCTGCCAGACTTTGGGTCTCTTTTTTTGAATTTCATCGTTCCATAATCTTTGAACCCGCTGTTTCTGGCTCTTAGTCAAACCACTTGGACACCACTGTCCTTTTTGCCAAGGATGGTCATGATCAGTTAATCTTCCTTGTCACACCCTGAAATTTGCATTTCTTAAATTAGAGTTAAAATGTTTTATTTATGAATTTTTGTGCTCATAAAATATAGGGAAATAAAAACTTTTCTATAAATTAAATTTTATCCTAGGGTTTAGAAACATGTTTGTGCATTCATGTTGGAGCATTTGAGTTTTTGTGATGTGTGGTTTTGCTTAAAATTCAAATTGAATTCCAATTGGTTTAGAAAAAACAATTTAAAAATGAATTTTTTTAGAAAAGGGTTTGAAATAAAGACCTTTTTGTTTTTCAAAAAGTTTGGAAAAGTTTAAAGTTTCAAAAACTTGGTGTTTCTCCCAAATTTTCAAACTAAAAGTTAAAAGCATTTCAAACTGGATTTGAAAAGAGGTTTTAAAATTTGATTGGAAAATGTTTTGGAAATGTTTTGAAAATCCTTTTGGAAAGTCAAACCAGAAAAAGAAAAGGCTTATTCTTTCACCCACCTCTCCTCCTTGGTTTTCGGCCCGAGTTGGCCCAACCAGCCTGGCCTCGCTCCCTTTTTCTCCTCCTCCCCGCCGAAGGCCCAGTGGCCAGCCGGCCTGACTCTGGCCCGCGCCCTCCTCTCCTCAAGCCTGCCCGTCCTCCTCTCCCGATTCGCCTGTGCGGCCCAAGCGCCGGCCCACTCCCTTTCGGCGCGAGCTCCTCTTCTTGCGGCCTCCTCCCTCTCCGCGTGGGCCGACGGTGCCCAGCCCATTTTTGCGCTCGCCTCCGTCCGACTGCAGGAGCAGCGCTCTTTCCCTTTGCTCTCACTGACCGGCTGACCCCACTCCTTTCCCCTCTTTATTTCGCTGACAAAGCTGTCCCACACGGCAGCCACCTTCTCCTACCTCATGACGAACCCGGACTCAACCAGAGTCCATGGCCGCCCCGTCCCCGCCCAATCTTGACTCCTCCCGCACGTCATCATCCCTATGAGTAGCAGCGCCTAACACCGCCACCCTTTCTTTCAACGAATTCAAGTTGATTTTGTGCCCCAGCCTACCCTAGTCGCCAATTTGGATCTCGCCGAAGCTCGGCACCCGCCTCGCCTCGTTGACCGCCGTCCAAACCCCAGCTCCGATCCCGCCGAGCACTCTGGTGGGTTCGGCGTGGACTTATCCATCTTTCCGTGCTAATCATGAGACCAACCAAGGCTTGCGGCTCGGTTTCCTAGGTCACCAGCGACTGCAGAAGCTCTTCATCCGCCTCGTCGCGCCGTGCAGCGTCTCTGGACCCTCTCCGTCCTCACGGTTGCCTTTGGTGAGTTCCCCTCTTTCTCCTCTTCTACCTCGTGCTTTTCCCGTGCCATCCAGTGGACCGAATCACCGAAGCGCCAACTCCGGCGAGTTCGGGCTCGGCCGGCAATGGCCGCCGCCGCTCTCTCTTCCAAGTCTGACTAGAGGCGCCGCCTCACCCCTGTCATCTAATCTCGTTCATCCATCTCAGATCCAACGCCCCAGATCGCCCAATACCCCTTCGACTGGCTCTTTTGTTAAAGAGTCCCTCAAGTCTTTAAGACTCAACCCGCAGTCCAGTATACCCTGTTCACTGAGTCTTTGCAAACTCCCATCGAAGCCCCTTCGCTTTCTTCTAAACGAGGCGCAGTCCATCCGATTATCAATTTCGTTTTATTTATTTAATTCTGCAAAATCAGTTTTGTTTTAATTACAGTTTTGCCACTGACTTTAAACCCCTATAACTTCTTTGTTTTAACTCCGAATTAGTCCGTTCAACTTGCGTTAGATCTATTTCGAAAAGATCTTTCAAACTATATAACTTTCAGTACTGTTTTCTGTAATTAAAAATTGAGTTAAAACTAATCTAGTAACTAGGGTTTTGTATCTTGTTTAGTTTATATCTTTTCCGTTATAGCTCCGATTAGAGTGATCTTCGCGTCTGTGTTCGTAGCGAATCATAGATCAGTTTTCAAAACTCTTTATTTATTTATTTATTTATTTATTGGTGTATTGTTCTAATTATAGGCTATGTTTGCTTTGCATGACTGCTATTGGATGTTTGTGTGGTGTTCTGTGATCGTATGTCCAGTCGGTGAGTTGTACGTTGGTGATCAAGAAGAAGTTCGTGATCAAGAGTTCAAGATCAAGAGTCAACCTTTGGAAGTATATAAGTCAACAGAAGAAGGATCTTGAGTTTAAGGCAAGTATAGCAATCGAGTGTTCTTTTCGCAATCATGATCATGTTACTTAAATAATGTATGCATCGAATGATAAAAATGACTTATTAGCAACTTAAGAAATTATCTGTACGAGCACCTTCGAGATTTACAGTGCAACTGTTGGGGGTTATATGGCTCTGGCTTTAGCTCAGTATGAGGACCTTTTCTAGCTTGTTAGAGGTTACCGAAAGGCGCAAGAGGGGCTCCGATCTGTATGGTCTTGGCCGACCAAGTTGGTGCATTTTGTCTTTTGTTAGTCACCGCTTGTAGGGGAGATTCATGCTTATTGATGGGGAAACCTAGCGGCCCTAACTTGTTAGACGAACCTTTGAAAGGCTTCATCGTGAACCCTGCCGACTTTCCTTGGAAGTGAGTTAAGAGGCTGATCACCTCGGGCGAAAGGGCAATTCACGTCTCGCAGTGAAAGTGTACACCTTTGCGCAAAGTTTATTAAACTGATATATCAGCCTTGCTCAAGGACACGAGCGGACTTGAAGACTTTTACATTTATGACTTTTGTTGGTTAACATGTTCATTATTTACCGTTTTATGCTATTCATTATTTACGTTACATTGATCATGAAACTTGGGATCTATATCACTTGTTGCTATACTTGTGGAGTTCGACATGGACTCACTCTTGCTTTTCCCCACACCTCAGAGAGTTAAACTTTGGAGAAGCTTAGGCTTGTGGTCAACCAGTCAGTTGTTCCCTGTGAAGTTGGTGTCTCCATCTGAAGATCGGAGTGTCTTTCCGCTGTCTGCTCTTTAAGGTTATGATCTTTTGTTTTATATACGTTATATAAGAGCATTGTCTTTTGATATTATCCTTTATTTGTTGCTATATGTGAGATTTGACTTCCTGGGCTCACATATGGTGTATACCTGGTTTTGTTCTTAAAACCGGGTGTGACAAAGTGGTATCGGAGCAATGCTGACTGTAGGACGCAAGCCTAGTTAGAAACTGGTCGTTTAAAGCTTTTGAAAATTGCTATAGAACTCTTGTTCTATCAACCTTGGTATTTTCTTCTCTATTGTATCTTCTACCCTTGTTATTTGTCTCCTCCTTGTTGCTTAAATTTTAAATTTTGCTCTCACCTTCACTCCTTGCCTTGGATTGCTTATTGAAAACTTCCCTCTATCTAAGTAGACGGATCGTTGACCAAGCTATGTCATCTCTGACCGCAGTTAATAAACGGAAGCTGATCGCTATGCAAAGTCAAGACCTGGGAAGAATGACGCAACAGCAAGACGCAACACAAGGACCAACCAACATGGAAGGAAGCCATAAAGAGCAGTTACCAGGTGTTGAAGTGGAGCAAGATTACATTTATGGAAAGTTGAGGCATGTGGATATGACCACTGTTCATGGAGCAAAGAAAGCTGTGTATGGCATGATCCCAGTCAATTCGGTAACTGCCATGGTTCTTTTTGACCCTAGTTCCTCGCACTCGTTCATCTCTGCCAAGTTTGTAGCTCGCCTGAAGATAAGGGAATGGCCAACAAAGAAGCTCATAGTAGTTCGTACACCAACTGGAGAAGTTGAGACAAACCGTGTATGTCGAGATGTTAGAGTCCAGATAAAGGAGAGTGAATTCATAGTGAAGCTGAATGTTTTGGAACTCTCCGGAATCGATGTTATCCTTGGACAAGGATGGTTAAAGGGTCATAAAAGTGAGGTCAATTATTCCCGACGTTCAGTGTTTTTAAGAACACCATCAGGCGAAAGGATTGAATATCGAGGTATGCCGTTATTACCCAATGAATGTGAAACAGGTCTGTTGGAAGATAGCAGCAGTAAGATTCAAGAGGTCCAGAATCGATGTTTATGTTGCAAGCATTATGGGAATTCTTGTCTTCAAGAGAAGTCAACCATGGATGAGGCCAAGGCGAACCCAAGTGATGTAGTCAAGGAAGATAAGAAGAGGAAAGCAAATTCATTCGAGCCACCGTTGATACGTCACCAACAGTTGAGTTTTACCCCAGTATCACATCCAGTTTCAACCCTTGTTCAGACCAGCCTAGATCAGCAGCATCTAGAAGCTCCTCCAGTTAAGAACTTTCCACATGAGGTTTGCATAGATGGATGGACAATCACCTACAAAGAATTCCAACCACGGAAGCGAATTAAGAAGCAGAATAAACTGGTAAAAGTCGATCCTCTGAGTCAGCAAGATGGCAGCACATCAAACAACACTTCTGCCGCAGCAGATCCAACCAAAGGAAGATGTTATCATTATCGACAGGAAGGACACTACGTAAGATCCTGCCCCAAAAAGGTCAACAACCGACTCAAGGAAGTAGCCACAACCCAGTCACTACAGAATAGTCACCAACAAGTGATGTCAGTGCCTGATGCAAAGAAAGTCCCTGATAGCAGTTGATAGATGAAGAGTGTACAAGAAAAGCTACCCTTGATGTTCTTGCAGATGTATCGGGTTCTAGTAGTTCTTGAGCCCTTATGTAATGAAACGTTAGTAACGAAGTTAAGTCAAGTCCTTGGCCCATGTGTGGCTTGTGAACCTGTGATGTTTGTTGCTTGTCCTTATGATGATGTTTGTTTTGCATCTTTGTAATGAGTGCAAATGATTTTGTGGGTTTCTTCACAATCTCATTTAGGTTTAGTTGATAGGTTATATGCATAGATAGTAGGGGTTTTGCTCTTCTCTTGTCTCCTCTATCCTATCCTTTCAGAGCAGTCTGTCTTTATCAGCTTATATCTCTGTTTATGGATGATCAAAAATCATGGAATAATTCTGGACACAAGTAGACTTCATGATCTTTCTCTGAGCGCAAGAACCACCCTGATGGCTGTTATGGTTTTGGAGTTATGAAATTCAGAAGTTGATACATCCGTGCTGTCTGGAGTCTGGAACAGTTACTGTTGTATGCTGTTTTCCACGACTTTAACTACAGAATCTGGAAAAGTGTTCTACATGAAAGTTGTAGAGGATTTCATAAGCTTTCCGGAAAGGTAAACTGCAACTTCATTGGATAAGCAGAGCTCGAGTTATGGCTGTTTTACTGCACTGCTATTTTGCTACTCGCGAGAAATTTCAGAATTCTTGTTCTTACCTTCGCATATGAATTTCTCTGGGATGTCAGAAGGTCTTTATGCTAGTTAGCTTAACTAGAAAAAGGTGGAATGCTATCCTTTTATTGTTTCTCCTAGTTGATCTTTTCTTAAGGGGGGTAGCCATGATGAAGTTAACTTTGAACCGTTTCAAGATGAAGTTTCTTACCATTTAGTGTTTTAATCGAAAGAATCAGTCATGGATGAGTCTTCTCTTGTCTCTCTTGCTATATCAACCTTGTCTTGTCATCTCATGAAGCTATGGTTAAGTGTGTTAAGAAGAGCTGAATCCTAACACATACATGTTGAAAAACAGATGGTTGCTACCAGGAGAAATGACTACGATGATGCTACAGGAAATGCTCACAACTCTAATCCACCGCCATCAAATCCTTCAGCTATAGAGCAAGTTTTGATAATGCAGACTCAACTATTACAGACCATTGCTCAAAATGTGTTACACAATCAGTATCAAGAACCACCTATTGACAAGCGTGGTGAATTTATGAAAGGACACCCACCGACATTCTCTCATACTAGCAACCCAATAGAAGCTGATGACTGGCTTAGAGCTGTGGAGCGACAACTTGACATAACACAGTGTGATGACCATGAGAAGGTGCTTTATGCTTCAGGCCAACTTCAAGGAACTGCATTAGATTGGTGGGAATCGTTCCAGTTTGAACATTCAAATAAGAATCAAATTGGTTGGGAAGAATTCAAAAATGCTTTTAGATCTTACCATGTTCCAGCTGGAATAGTGGCGATTAAGGAAGAGCAATTCCTCAACTTGAAGCAAGGATTTATGTCAGTGTGTGAGTATCATGACATGTTCACCCAGTTGTCACGCTATGCTCTGGAAGAAGTGAATAGTGATGCTAAGAAGCAGAAACGCTTTCTGAAAGGACTCAATGATGGTCTGCAATTACAACTGATGACGGTTGAATATGCCAACTATCAAACATTGGTGGACAGAGCAATTGTGATTGAGAACAAGCGTCGAGAGATGGAGGAGAAGAAAAGGAAAAGAGAAAGCCAATCTGTGGGTAGCAACATACACCACCCCTACGCTCATGCACCAGAATTCCAACAATGGAACCAGGAATCAAGTGATCAGTGGAATCTTGAACCTTCTCATGAACTCCATCAGTATCAACAATTCAATGATGAAGTACTTCACTCCAATTCCCAAGAGCCATGTCTGTCACCTCCTAGTGACACCTTGACGAAGATTAATACTCCCACTAGTGAGGGTTGTAACGATTGTGATGAGGTTAATCACTATGAGAACGACTGTCATAAGAAGTTTATGGAGAGCAATAAAAGTCAGGACAACGAACCACATCAAATACAAGAACAGGAGAATCAGGAGCCAGGAAGTAAAGTAAAAAGAAACTACATCCAAGGAATGTTAAATCATGTGTATATGATTAACAAACGTGGGACTAAGGAAGTCGTGTATGGTTTCATTCAAGTAAATTCTGCTCCCGCCATTGTGATGTTTGATCCTAGAGCTTCACACTCGTTCATCTCTAGCCTATATGTACAAGAACATAAGATGGCTATGTTTCCGATGAGGAAACCAGTGATAGTTAACTCTCTAGGAGGCGAAATGAAAGCAAACCGCATATGCCCAAAAGTTAGCCTTGACATAAAGGGAGTAAACTTTGAGGCGAACCTTACTGTTTTGAAGTTGATGGAAATGGATGTTATCCTTGGAAAGGGTTGGTTATCTGCTTGTAAAGGAGTGGTTAAGTATGCCCAAGGTTTGGTGCTTCTAACAACACCGACAGGTGAAAGAATTGAGTATCAAGGTTTTCACCCTGCACCTGAGGAATACGAGAATGACCCATTAGAAGGGGTACCCATCGAGGACAGTAAAGTGGACTGTGAGTTTTCAGATACCAATATAAAGGAACAAACACAGGCAGAGAAGCTCAGTATGAGAGATGATTACACTTGAGAAGATTTTCTACACAGGATCGTAGAAATTACCGATGGCTTTAATGAAGTACTTAAAGTTTGTAAAGTGCGATGGAATGATCATACAGATAAAGATGTAATTGGAAAAAGGGAGGATCAAACAAAAGCAGAATATCTATATACCTTTGATCACCGTCTTTCGAATCTCGGGACGAGATTCTCTTAAGGGGGGTAGATTTGTCACACCCTGAAATTTGCATTTCTTAAATTAGAGTTAAAATGTTTTATTTATGAATTTTTGTGCTCATAAAATATAGGGAAATAAAAACTTTTCTATAAATTAAATTTTATCCTAGGGTTTAGAAACATGTTTGTGCATTCATGTTGGAGCATTTGAGTTTTTGTGATGTGTGGTTTTGCTTAAAATTCAAATTGAATTCCAATTGGTTTAGAAAAAACAATTTAAAAATGATTTTTTTTAGAAAAGGGTTTGAAATAAAGACCTTTTTGTTTTTCAAAAAGTTTGGAAAAGTTTAAAGTTTCAAAAACTTGGTGTTTCTCCCAAATTTTCAAACTAAAAGTTAAAAGCATTTCAAACTGGATTTGAAAAGAGGTTTTAAAATTTGATTGGAAAATGTTTTGGAAATGTTTTGAAAATCCTTTTGGAAAGTCAAACCAGAAAAAGAAAAGGCTTATTCTTTCACCCACCTCTCCTCCTTGGTTTTCGGCCTGAGTTGGCCCAACCAGCCTGGCCTCGCTCCCTTTTTCTCCTCCTCCCCGCCGAAGGCCCAGTGGCCAGCCGGCCTGACTCTGGCCCGCGCCCTCCTCTCCTCAAGCCTGCCCGTCCTCCTCTCCCGATTCGCCTGTGCGGCCCAAGCGCCGGCCCACTCCCTTTCGGCGCGAGCTCCTCTTCTTGCGGCCTCCTCCCTCTCCGCGTGGGCCGACGGTGCCCAGCCCATTTTTGCGCTCGCCTCCGTCCGACTGCAGGAGCAGCGCTCTTTCCCTTTGCTCTCACTGACCGGCTGACCCCACTCCTTTCCCCTCTTTATTTCGCTGACAAAGCTGTCCCACACGGCAGCCACCTTCTCCTACCTCATGACGAACCCGGACTCAACCAGAGTCCATGGCCGCCCCGTCCCCGCCCAATCTTGACTCCTCCCGCACGTCATCATCCCTATGAGTAGCAGCACCTGACACCGCCACCCTTTCTTTCAACGAATTCGAGTTGATTTTGTGCCCCAGCCTACCCTAGTCGCCAATTTGGATCTCGCCGAAGCTCGGCACCCGCCTCGCCTCGTTGACCGCCGTCCAAACCCCAGCTCCGATCCCGCCGAGCACTCTGGTGGGTTCGGCGTGGACTTATCCATCTTTCCGTGCTAATCATGAGACCAACCAAGGCTTGCGGCTCGGTTTCCTAGGTCACCAGCGACTGCAGAAGCTCTTCATCCGCCTCGTCGCGCCGTGCAGCGTCTCTGGACCCTCTCCATCCTCACGGTTGCCTTTGGTGAGTTCCCCTCTTTCTCCTCTTCTACCTCGTGTTTTTCCCGTGCCTTCCAGTGGACCGAATCACCGAAGCGCCAACTCCGGCGAGTTCGGGCTCGGCCGGCAATGGCCGCCGCCGCTCTCTCTTCCAAGTCTGACTAGAGGCGCCGCCTCACCCCTGTCATCTAATCTCGTTCATCCATCTCAGATCCAACGCCCCAGATCGCCCAATACCCCTTCGACTGGCTCTTTTGTTAAAGAGTCCCTCAAGTCTTTAAGACTCAACCCGCAGTCCAGTATACCCTGTTCACTGAGTCTTTGCAAACTCCCATCGAAGCCCCTTCGCTTTCTTCTAAACGAGGCGCAGTCCATCCGATTATCAATTTCGTTTTATTTATTTAATTCTGCAAAATCAGTTTTGTTTTAATTACAGTTTTGCCACTGACTTTAAACCCCTATAACTTCTTTGTTTTAACTCCGAATTGGTCCGTTCAACTTGCGTTAGATCTATTTCGAAAAGATCTTTCAAACTATATAACTTTCAGTACTGTTTTCTGTAATTAAAATTTGAGTTAAAACTAATCTAGTAACTAGGATTTTGTATCTTGTTTAGTTTATATCTTTTCCGTTATAGCTCCGATTAGAGTGATCTTCGCGTCTGTGTGTTCGTAGCGAATCATAGATCAGTTTTCAAAACTCTTTATTTATTTATTTATTTATTTATTGGTGTATTGTTCTAATTATAGGCTATGTTTGCTTTGCATGACTGCTATTGGATGTTTGTGTGGTGTTCTGTGATCGTATGTCCAGTCGGTGAGTTGTACGTTGGTGATCAAGAAGAAGTTGGTGATCAAGAGTTCAAGATCAAGAGTCAACCTTTGGAAGTATATAAGTCAACAGAAGAAGGATCTTGAGTTTAAGGCAAGTATAGCAATCGAGTGTTCTTTTCGCAATCATGATCATGTTACTTAAATAATGTATGCATCGAATGATAAAAATGACTTATTAGCAACTTAAGAAATTATCTGTACGAGCACCTTCGGGATTTACAGTGCAACTGTTGGGGGTTATATGGCTCTGGCTTTAGCTCAGTATGAGGACCTTTTCTAGCTTGTTAGAGGTTACCGAAAGGCGCAAGAGGGGCTCCGATCTGTATGGTCTTGGCCGACCAAGTTGGTGCATTTTGTCTTTTGTTAGTCACCGCTTGTAGGGGAGATTCATGCTTATTGATGGGGAAACCTAGCGGCCCTAACTTGTTAGACGAACCTTTGAAAGGCTTCATCGTGAACCCTGCCGACTTTCCTTGGAAGTGAGTTAAGAGGCTGATCACCTCGGGCGAAAGGGCAATTCACGTCTCGCAGTGAAAGTGTACACCTTTGCGCAAAGTTTATTAAACTGATATATTAGCCTTGCTCAAGGACACGAGCGGCCTTGAAGACTTTTACATTTATGACTTTTGTTGGTTAACATGTTCATTATTTACCGTTTTATGCTATTCATTATTTACGTTACATTGATCATGAAACTTGGGATCTATATCACTTGTTGCTATACTTGTGGAGGGTTCGACATGGACTCACTCTTGCTTTTCCCCACACCTCAGAGAGTTAAACTTTGGAGAAGCTTAGGCTTGTGGTCAACCAGTCAGTTGTTCCCTGTGAAGTTGGTGTCTCCATCTGAAGATCGGAGTGTCTTTCCGTTGTCTGCTCTTTAAGGTTATGATCTTTTGTTTTATATACGTTATATAAGAGCATTGTCTTTCGATATTATCCTTTATTTGTTGCTATATGTGAGATTTGACTTCCTGGGCTCACATATGGTGTATACCTGGTTTTGTTCTTAAAACCGGGTGTGACATTCCTCGAAGCCGATCATGAACATTTTTTTTATGCGCTGATCTGTTCTTTCAAACTTTAGCCTTTCGTGTACAGATCGGCGGTTGTCTCTTGACTGCCTATACTCCCAATATTGTTCACTGCATTCCGGGCAATTACGAAGAGTAGGAAGCTTTAAACCTTTATTCCAACAATGTCTGAAGAAAGGGCAATCCCAATGATTCTTTTCTTCATCCCAATGACTCGGTTGCAGGATATGTACCTATTGACGCTAAAAAATGTATCTTCAAGCGCCAAGCACACCGCGAGGCCCTCAAAGACCATCTGGAGTAAGGGTCCTGATCTCCTGAACCTCCAAGGAAGAAGCTGGTCTTGGTGAAACCGAGTCCAAGGCGTGCCAGTCAATTTGACCTGTAATTGACAAGGAAAAGAAAAAGGCATCAAATTGTGGAACCTGCCAGTTTGGTGCCAGATAGTTCCAATTTATGCGGCTCTGATATAGCCATTATTATAGGATTTTGACTACAAAATCAACTCCCAAGAAAAGTTTGAAAGTATTGATAAAATTGTAAGCAAAACGGCTATTATATATGTAAAGAAAGTATCTAGAATGAGAAAAGCTGAAAAGCTTGGACATATGAGTAAAGCAAATATCTATGTAAACGTTTAAACAACATAAAACCAACAGATCGACTAATTGCACAGGCAGTTCTATTCGTTAATAGTGGGGTGTCTCCATGCTGCCATAATAATAGATAGATCGATAAAGTAACTTGAACATCAACAGTGGGGTGTTTCCATGCAGCCATAATGATGACCAAGCTAGATTACGTCCGATGCAACAAGCAGATCCATCGATTTTAGACTACTTAAAAGCATACATTATGAAGGAAGCACAACTGGATCAGCTATTTTAGCCGATACAGGGTCCACGAAGCACGAACAAGATTTATCCTTTAAACCCGTGGTTTGGATTAAGATCAAGCAAGCTTAACCTACCATGTATATCAGTGGGGTTCAGAAATACAGCCATAATAAACATGCCAGATCAAATCTACCTGTTTCTTAGATCAAACCATGATTTCGACGGATGTCTCGAACGCACAGCATGTAACAATCAAGATTGACAAAATATTCGATGAGAGGCTTAGATCGGCTATTTTCCTTGTTGTAAGCGTACGAAGCTTTTAGACAACCGGATCTAAACAATGTTTAAGCTTAAGCTAATTTGTCAATCTTGATTGGGCAAGATATTGTTTAAATCTAAAGAAAACATTACAAAGCACAAACAACATCGATAACTTAATGAATCTATTAGCTTGCCAAAGCTAATAGAGTCGATAACTAGTCAAGATCGACTAAAGCAAGAGATTGATCAGAGTCAAGACAGTCTTACAAAAGATGAACTTAAACCGATAACTAACCCATGTCATAGCTAACAAGAGTTTGGTCGATGCCAATGCAGCCTTATTGAGCAACAACATGAGCCATTGGTGAAACTTACAAGCAAACCGGAGGTCGGTTCGAGCCAATGCAGCCCTGTCTGGTTGAAGGTTCTGCTGAGTTCTACCCTACTCCTACTCCTAGGGTTTTGTCCGGTGGCCCATGTGTTGATTGATTTAGATTTAGATTTTTTACAAAATCAGGTTTCTAGCTATTTATAACCCGACAGATTCCTACTCTAACACGACTAGGATACATACTAAAAAGAAGCCGATCCGGGCCCGAACTCTTTGGCTTAGCCCGACACGTCTTCATCACACCTGGCCCATATGATCTTTTCTGGTTGTATCTGGATCAAGTAGGCCTCTTTTATTTTTCTACCCGATTCTTTCTTTATTAAATCAGTCGCTTGTGCTTACAAAATAACAACTTTTTTGGTCGAAAATTTGGTGTAAACAGTACCACCAGGGGAGGACAAGAGAAAACTCCAAATGGAAAGCCATCGTCACCTTTGGGATGACCCGTACCTGTATCGAGTATGCTCTGGTGGACTGCTGAGGAGATGCGTGCCCATAGCTGAAGGGATGCAAATTATCGAGAAGTGTCATGCTGGACCATACGGAGGTCACTACGGAGTCTTCCGCACCCAAGCCAAAATCTGGCAGTGTGGATCCTTTTGGCCAACGATGTATGAAGACACTAAAGGATTCATCAGAAGATGAAGAAAGTGTCAGTTCCAAGGTAGCATCATAGCTCGCAACGCCATGCCCCTACACTACAACCTCCAAATAAAAATATTTGATGTGTGGGGCATAGAATTTATGAGACCATTTCCAATGTCACAAGACTGCGAGTACATCCTGGTGGTTGCGGACTACGTGTCCAAATGGGTAGAAGCTCTACCATGTCGAGCAGCAGACTCCAAGCATGCTCGAAAGATGTTCCACGAGATAATCTTCCCACGCTTTGGAGTACCCCGCAAGGTGATCAGCGATGGGGGATTGCACTTCATCGACAGGAAGTTCCGAGTTTTCCTCAGAGAACTTGAGGCTAACCATAATATCGCTACTCCCTACCATCCACAAACAAGCGGACAAGCAGAAACCTCCAACAAGCAGATTAAGAGTATCCTACAGAAAACAGTCAACGATATGGGGAAGGGATGGAAAAGCAAGCTACCTAATGCTCTTTGGGCATATAGGACAGCTTATAAAACCCCCATCGGCATGTCACCTTTCCAGTTGGTCTACAGAAAAAGTTGTCATTTACCAGTTGAGCTTGAACACCGAGCTCACTAGGCTATCAAGACCTGGAACACGGATATGAGGCTAGCCAGTGCTAACCGATAAAGATAGATAGCCGAGCTTGAAGAGTGGAGAGAGAAGAATTACCATAGTGCCAAGCTATATAAGGAAAGAACAAAAAGATGGCACGACAACCGAATCAAGCCCAAGGAATTCAAGCAAGGAGATAA
The DNA here is from genome assembly GCA_009763385.1 of Coix lacryma-jobi var. lacryma-jobi. Classification (NCBI taxonomy): domain Eukaryota; kingdom Viridiplantae; phylum Streptophyta; class Magnoliopsida; order Poales; family Poaceae; genus Coix; species Coix lacryma-jobi. The sequence goes on from CM019826.1 coordinate 18,472,951, forward strand.
GGTGCTACTCTTTAATTCCAGGGTCAAGTTATTCGGTGAAGGAAAACTGCGTAGCAAATGGAAGGGGCCATATACCAACGTCAACACGTCACCTCATGGGGCGATCACCATACGGGACGACGACGACAACATCTTCAAGGTAAATGGCCAACGTCTGAAAGTTTTCTTGGAGCCTTCTCACAATAACTTAGAAATAGACAAAATAGATTTAATTTCTTTTGACAACTTTACCCCTGACTAAAAATTACAAAAGATACAAAAAATTAATTTGCTAACACATTTTATTAATTCAATTTGTACAACATTCTTTTTCTTTTAGTTCAAGCAAGATGATCATGTGTAGTTTACCATTTTGCCCTCACTCAATCTCCATGATCCTTGCACATCTTAATTTGATCACATGTATCCATGTCTTTAAAACTATTGATCTTGTGATCCAGGCAAATCATACATATATTTTATCATATTCATAATGTGAAGAATTACAAGATTTGCACAATAAACACTAAATCGAAACTCAATACCACAATATCCTGAATGAGAATCAATAGAAGAAGCAAGCAGGAGAAAATGGGGCAGGGAGGAGCCCCTGGGGGTGCGCCCGCACCCATGGTGCGCCCGCACCGCCAGGGCGCCCCCTCGCTGTCCCCCTTCTCTAGTGATGCTTCCTTCTAGTGCCGATTCCAGTTACCATGGTGGTCATGTCGGTTTCGTGCAATTCCAAACAGAGAGGCCTTCTTCTCTTATTTAAACACACCCATGGCCTCTCTTCTCTTCACAAGCTCTCAAATTCTCCCTCTCTTCCTCCAAAACTTTGGTCTATCCAGAAAGTTTTAGTAGCAATGGAGCACGCACTTGTGCTTTACACCGCCTTCACGTCCGGCGTCCATGAAACACCACTTCGTGCATCGGAGGCGCTGTCCGTGGCACCACTCGCCACATTGCCACCAACCTGGAGCGGTGCTAGCCGAGGTCCCCTCTTGACCTCCACGGGCTTCTCGGTGGCACCCCCAACTACTGCAAGGAGGACGGCGACGCCAACAACCGCTGCAAAGAGGGAGACGACGGCACCCGCACGCCGTCCCAACATCGGCCTCAAGCGGAAGGCCCCAGAGACAAGTGACGCTCGTCATGTCGATGTTCTGCCATTTGGCTTTGTATCGAGTAGTCTGTTAGGATCCGATTCCATGGCTCGTCTTTATCCTACCTACACCATGTACGGGTATAAGAAACCCGGCGGCAGATATGGGAAAGGTTTCATGCGCAGGCAACAACCGCTCCCTAGCGAGTCAGTGGAGCAGCCCGCGCGAAAACCCGCTAGCACTACCACAGCTAGGTCCTCCTCTCAACCCCTGCGCATCAAGCGTAATTTCAGGGTTGTTAGCGGACAACCTAAGGGTTTCCTTAGCGATATCGACACAAAAACTCCGCGTACAGGCCCAACTGTCGCATCGCTCGCAACGTCCCTACGGTCTCTCAAAAAGACCGTAGCCGATTTGCGCGGAGAGCAGGCAAGCGCACTGCTCACCATTGCCGAGCTCAGAAGAGAGCTCGAAGTTGTTAAGCTCAGTCTCAACAACCGAATTAACAAAGTCGCTCGCGCTGTCGGTGTGGAGAATCCACCACCTCCATTGCTTAGTAAATCACCCTCCACACCGAAATAAACTAGCTAGGCACATGTTCTTTAGTTCATTTCCCTTTTAAATCTTATCATGTATTGTGCCTAGAGTTATGAATAAATGTCAAGTGGTTTGTTCCCCCTTATTTTTATCTTGTGCAATTTTCCACTTGCTTTTGTATATGTTGTCTCAAAAATAAAAAGATAGGTACAAAAGCAAGTGTGGGGGGAAGGCATTCCCCAATCCATCACGCAGGTATGATCGCATTACAAATATCAATTCCTTTTCATACCTGACCAGCTCCCTAAAATAAAGAAAATAAAAATGATTTATCCTTAACACTACTTTTTCCAAATTTACAAACCCGTGAAAACATTCAATCTTCATTCGAAAATCTGTTCACTCGTTATCTGGGAAAATACTTGCAAACTGTGAACATCCTGTATAGGGACCCCATTTTATCTAAGTAATTGGAGTATGAGATATAGTGGGATGATTTGACACTTGCCATCTCTTGCAAAAAGATACCTGGGATTTACATTTTCAAATATATTATAAAAAAAGCATGTTCCTCTATGATACAATATCCTACCAAAGCTATATGAAATATTTTCAATCTTAACCAGTATTCATATGCTACTTGTTATCATTTTGAGCTTAGTCAAATTGTTGTGACTTATGTGAGGTTCTTGTCATACACCCATGATTTAAGATTCACGTACACACTACCTCATACATCGCTAACTCTTACTCTAAGAGTTACGCAAAACATGTCATCCATCCACCACCAATAAAGCTCTATTCAGTCACACACCTCTCTCACAAAAAACTTCCAAAAAGGAACTATGAGCTATGCAAAAAAAGAAATATCCATACCTGTGCGGTATGAGACAAAAAATATATATATAAAAAATAAAATCCATGCCAAAAAGGCACGTTGGAAAAAATGGGCAAGTGCACGAAGTAGAATTAGGGGTATAATCAAATACCCGCCTGAAAAACAGAAGAAAATAGCCCATAGCTCCTGAAAATTCAAAAAGAGAGAGATACTGACAACAAGAGCACAAAAAAAAATATCAGAAAAATTGCACACACTTGCACATCTCAATCAAGGTGTATGACTTGCATCTCCGTGTAGTTCAGTTTTTGACTTAGCAATACTATATGATACAAGTATGCTTCGATTTCATCCCTACCCAAAAATCCACATATGCCTTATAGCAGGTAGGATAAAAAAGAACACACAGCAAGTTGTTAGGGTGGTAGACCGGGCGCGAGGTACCCATTTTCGCCGTGCAGAGCTCTCGCCGGTCGCTCAGGCCACGAAAGCAAGGTTGACCGGAAGGCGCTCGCACCGGTCTAGCTTTCGCGCGAATGCGCGCCATCGAGACGGGGCGTAAGGTACCCGTCTGTGCAACACGGGGCTTTCGCCGATTGGTTCGGGGGCATGAAAGCACGGTGGGCCCGAAGGTGCTCGCATCGGTCTAGCTTTCGTGTGACTGTATACTGCGGAGGGCACGTCCTTGTTTTTCCCCTTTACCCAAGCCACGTGGTTCTTTCGCAGGGCTTCTCGGCTTCAGCTAAAGAGGAGGGGCCCATAGCTCAGAAGGAGGAGCGCGCGCACGCGTGGCTCCATCGCGAGGTGAAATTACAAGAAGCCCCCCGGGCCGTGGGAGCAGAAGAGGGCTCGAGGGGTAGATGGAGAGGGCATATATGTAATCTATAAAGGAGTGGTTGAAAGGGCACTTTTGTACTTGTAGACTGATTCAAGTTGATATAAATACCCCCGCCTCTCGGTAGAGAGGGGAGGGCGAGAACACTGTTCACCAGATCATCAGCCCCTGTCGACTTTAGTGTTTGTCTCGTGCATTCGCTCGTGCGTCAACCGGCTGTTTCGAGGTCTCGGCCCCGAAACAACATTGGCGCCCACCATGGTTGTCGCCCGAGCTTACCATGCCACCAAGGAAGACGTCAAAGACAGTCGACAATCTCGAGATGGTTGCCACGAATAAGGATGCCCAGGTCACAATTGCAGCATCTGCTCCAACCACCCAAATTCCACCAAATACAGCCCCAAATCCCCCCAGCTTTCGTCGGCGTATATCTGCCAGGAACCCAGCTGCCGGCAGGAGCGTCCACGAGCCGAGACATACCGCTTTCGGGTCAGCAGCCTTTCGTCAGAGACAGGACACCGGAAGGGCACGTCCGGGTCGAGCCCGATGAAGAAGAAGATGATGATGTGGAAGTCACTAGGCACGCTCAGGCACTTAAGCTGTTGACGCAACATCAAGAAGAGATACAGAAGCTACTGCAGCAAAGTGATCAGCTGCAGTAGCAACTCACAGCCAAAGCGAGGGAGGACAAAACGTGCAATGCCATTGGCCAAGCGGAGGCACAAAGAAGGCAATTGCAGAAAGAAGTACAGGAGTTGCAAAGGGCAGAGGGAGGCCCGTATTCGAGAATCCACGAAAACGTGTTCATTCCACAACGAGAATAGCTGCCGGCTTTCGACAACACCATCCATGAAACTTCCCCGCTCTCGAGGGAACTGCAAGCTCACCCTTGGCCCATTAATTACAAGCCCCGCATACCGACTTTCGATGGCAAGGCGAATCCGCACAAGTTGTTGGCAAGTTACAAGACAACCGTCTTTTCGGCTGGTGAAGACAACCAAGCTTTGGCAAAATCCCTCATTCTGGCAGTCGAGGATGTAGCTCACAATTGGTACACAACTCTCAAGCCGCTATCCATCTATTTGTGGGACCAGTTGAAGGCCGAGTTGCTCGCCACCTTCCAAGGTTTCCGACCGGACGTCAAGACCACCCGCGACCTCATGAACTGCACCCAGCAGGACGATGAGCCTCTGTCTGAATACCTCAGACACTTCATCCAGTTAAAGGCACAAGCTCCGAATGTACCAGAAGCCGCGGTAATTGTAGCAGCCATTGAAGGTTTGGGAACCGGGCAGTGCGCCGCTCATTTATCCAGGGAGCCACCCAAGTCCGTCAATGAGTTGTTCGACATGATGAACGCATACGCAAGATCAGACGATGACTTCCGGCGGTGAAAGACCGCACGACAGATGCAAAGGCAAATAACGAAAGCAACCCGCCCGCCTCCGGTGCCGAATCAGAGAATTGTAAGGCCCTTCCGGTCAATTAATACTCTGCAAGAAGAGTCAGCCCAGTCGGCGGCAGACGCAGAGGGACCCAACACGACCAGTGTGGGGATATTACGCCCGTATACCCCCATGGCATGACTTGGGCTACTCGGCAGGGTACGACCCAACAAGAAGACCTTGCGGCCCGCGACCAGGCTGTCGTAGCTGCCAAGGGCTCTCCTGATGACTTGCTCAACAAGGAAGATCCAAATAGATAAACCCGGATTCCTTGCCAAAAGGAACCGATTGCAATCTGTTAGGATTCGGCAAGTTGTAACCCTGCTCCCCGGCTATATAAGGCGAGCAGGGACCCCCTCAAAACACATCTGATCACCCGATCTCATAATACAAACCAGCCACCAGAACACAGGACGTAGGGTATTACGGCGACTTGCCAGCCCGAACCTATCTAAATCACCGTCTCTCGTCCCTGTGTTTACGCTTTGCAGACGTCTCGCACGCCTCCACCGCTTAATCTACTACCTTGGGCATACCCCTCGGTAGACTGCCGACCATATTTCGTCGACAGTTGGCGCGCCAGGTAGGGGGTGTGTGCTACGACACCATGATCTGCCAAGCGGTCACCTTCCCTCGATCCATGGTGCTCCCGGAGGCCGGCACGACTATCCAGATTGGATCTATGATCTGGACCGTCGGCAACCACGTCCCAGCTCTGGAAACCGTGGAACCCGCGTAGATCCCTGCGCCGGGCACCCTGCCGCCCACTCGCTCCGACGCCGTGCCGACACGCCGTTCGCCTAGAATCGTCCCATGCGACGACCTGATCGAAGCCATCGATCGGGCCAACCAAGGAATCGCAGAGTGCATCGACGCCATTGAGGTAGCTCGCATGCAGCTTTCAGATCGACCCTGTCTTCAACAATTTTCAGGTACACCGTCGGGAGCTTCCAGCGCTCGTCCCGCCCGCCACCCCAGATCAGATCTACATCCGGCTCGTCGCTACGTTTCGTCTCCAACGACCATGCCCTTCAGGCTACGCAACGCGGCTTCTACGTACCAGCATCAGGCGCTGCGACAACTCTCCGACCAACTCCAAACCTTCGGCTCTGACCAGATGGCGCCGACCAGCATCCATGCCCGGACGACTAAGGCCCCACTCGTTGGCATGGTGACTCTCAAAGAGATCTCCGGCGACACCATCTTGGCAACTTCAGCGTCTGGATCTACCACCACAAACGGCCCCACCTCCACGTGGTCTACGACCATCATCTCCACCGACTCCGGGGCCGACTACACGCCATATCACGGTGGCGTCATCTTCAACATCTCTGCCGACAGTCCTCCACCTCCAAATGAAATGGAAGCTGCACGTGCCAATCGGGAGCAACGCAATGTCGACCGCCAACGCCGACGTGACGACGAGCGACGCGACCAGGAGCGCCGTGACCGAGAGTGTCGCGATGACGAACGGCGCCGAGATCGCGACACTGCTGGAGGTCGTGACCTAATCTACGAATTTGATAGGGTCGATGATCAACCCGTCTACCCGACCCCAAGCGCCAACCTCGCCGTCGTTGTCAACGAACTCTCCAAGCTTCCGGTGACTCCAGAAATTCAGAAGGTTGTCGCCCACGTCAAAGCTGCCGCCGTACAGTGCAATGAAAGAGGTCGCTACGCCTCACCATCCGGATCGTCGTACAGCAGAACGCCGCCCAGTCCACACCCCTCACGCTGAAGGCAATCGCCGCCACATCACGACCAGGAAGTCTCCCAAGGCAACCGCGCCCACGATCAAGCTCCGGCTCTCGACGCCTCAATAGGGCCACGCCCTTTCACCTCCCGGCTCTGAGCCGTACAATGGCCTCAGGGCTTCAAGGTCACCACGGCGGACAAGTACGATGGGAAGGCCAACCCAGAGCAGTGGCTCACCACGTACGAAATCGCCATTCAAGCAACCGACGGAGGATCCGACGTGATGACCAAGTACCTCCTCGTGATGCTATCGTCTTCGGCCAACAGCTGGCTCCACAAGCTCGCTGAGAACTCCATCGACACCTGGGAGCAATTGAAGGAAGTCTTCGTCAAGACACACAGCGCCACCTGCGTCCAGCCAGGAACGCGCTACGACCTCCAAAACGTCCACCAGGAGCATAACGAGAGCCTCCGGAGCTACATCCGACGATTCTCCAACATGCGCCTCATGATTCCAGAGATCGCCGATGTGGAAGCTATCTCCACGTTTTCCAACGGCCTATGCCACAAGGAGCTCCGCGACAAGATCATCCGGAAGAAGGTAGCTACGGTCACCGAATTGATGACGATCGCCAACTCCTACGCCGACGCTGACGACGCCCATCGCCACCATGAACGCCCGCATCGCCGGTCACGATCCCAGGAACGCCGTCGTGATGATGATCGCCGCAACGAACGGCGCAACGAAGGACGCGACCACCGTTCTAGGCACCGCGACCACCACGACGATCGAGATCGCCGGCACAATCGACCAGAATCTTCTCGCCAGAGGACAGATCATCGCCGACGCGACCGTCGCTACGTAGCCAACACCAACACTCGGGCGAAGCGCACCTACGACAATGACTACGAGAAGCTCCTCAACGGCCCCTGTCCTCTCCACAAAGGCGCTAGGCACTCCATGCACGAGTGCGACACCATCGCCCGTAACGTTCGCGGGGGCGATGACAAGCGGCCCCGAAATGACAACGACAAGGACAAAGACGCCGACGCGCATGAGCCTGCCTTTCGAGCACCAGCGAGGACACTCTCCATCTTTGGCGGCAATGTCGTCATCGAGATCGAGCAGAAGCGACGCCAAGTACGCCGCGACATCTCCTCCGTAGCGGCCATCAGCGACGACCCCGCCAACGTCCGCTACCTCGACTGGTCAGAACGCCCCATCACCTTCTCCAGGGAGGACTAGTGGTCGGATGACAAGTACCCAGGGCGTTTTCCTCTCGTCATCGACCCGGTGATCTCCAGCTGCCGCTACCGCATGGTACTCGTCGACGGTGGGAGCGCCCTGAACATTATCTTTGCATCAGCATTCCGCGAGCTCGACTACTCCAAGAGGGATCTGTTTCTAGCGAATTTCCCCTTCTGGGGCATCGTACCTGGGCAGCCGTCCATGCCCGTCGGGCAGATCACCCTCCCGGTGTTGTTCGGCACGCCCGACCACTTCCGCGAGGAGTACATCACCTTCATCATCGCCGACTTCGACACCACCTACCACGCCATCCTCGGTCGCCCAGCGCTCTCCAAACTCATGGTTGTGCCACACTACGCCTACCTCATGCTCAAGATCCCGACGAAAAAAGGCGTCCTTAGCCTCTGGGCAAATCTCCAGGTGGCGTACGAGTGCGAGCAGGAGACAATCAACTCCGCCGAAGCACGCCAGCAGATCCAGGGCGTCCAAGGCTGCATCGCCAATGCCGCCAAGCTCAGCCCCGATGATCTTGAGATCCCGGAGACCTCCGACCAGCGCTCCAGCAAGAAGTCAAAGGACATGAAGCAGATGGCCCTGGTCGATGGCGCTCCGGAGAAGACCGCCATCATCGGCACTAACCTCGACCCCAAATAGGAAGACGCGCTCGTCAGCTTCCTACGGAGCAACGTCGATGTGTTCGCCTGGAAACCAGCGGACATGCCCGGAGTTCCACAGAAGTTCGTCGAGCACTCCCTGAACGTCTCCACAACCGCCAAGCCGGTTCGCCAAAAGCTCTATTGCTTCGCGCTAGATAGGAAGGAGGCAATTAGGGTAGAGCTCACCCGGTTCCTAGCTGCTGGCTTTATCAAAGAGGTGTTTCACCCGGATTGGTTGGCCAATCCGGTGCTTGTACTAAAAAAGAATAAAGAATGGCGTATGTGCGTTGACTACACCGACCTCAATCAGCATTGCCCTAAGGATCCTTTCCTCCTCCCTCGCATTGACGAAGTCGTCGACTCCATCGCCGGGTGCGAACTTCTCTCCTTTCTTGATTGTTATTCTGGTTACCACCAAATTGCCTTGAAGGTAGAGGACCAAATAAAGACGGCGTTTATCACACCCTTCGGCGCCTACTGCTACATGACCATGTCGTTCGGGCTAAAGAACGCCGGAGCCACGTACCAACGCGTAATCTAAGATTGCTTGAAGGACCTCATCCAGGAGAAGGTCGAAGCTTACGTAGATGACGTCATCGTCAAAACTTGCACCACCGACACACTCGTCTCTCACCTCGAGGCAACTTTTAAAACCCTCAACAGGTTTAAGTGGAAGCTTAACCCTAACAAGTGCATCTTCGACGTATCATCTGGGAATCTCCTCGGCAACATCGTCAGCCGCAACGGCATTCGTCCAAACCCCGACAAGACTTCGGTCGTCCTTCGCATGCGCGCTCCCTCCAACGTGAAGGACATCCAAAAGCTCACCAGGTGCATGGCGTCCCTCAGCCGCTTCATCTCCAGGCTCGGTGAAAAGGGGCTACCCTTCTTCAAGCTCCTCAAGGCTGGCGAGAAATTCATTTGGGACGCCGAAGCCGATCGCGCCTTCTCCGACCTGAAGAAGTACATCACGCAGCCTCCTGTGCTCGCCGCACCTAAGGAGAAGGAGCCCTTGCTGCTCTACATCGCCGCCACAAACCGGGTCGTCAGCTCCGTTATCGTTGTCTAACGCGAGGAAGACGGTCACACCTACCCCGTCCAGCGACCCTGCTACTTCGTCAGCGAGGTATTAAACGACTCCAAAACTCAGTTGTTGACGGAAGTTATAGCATGTTTTATCTTATCAAAATACTGTCAACAGGCCTCGGTTTCAAGGAAGAATAGCATATCATGAGCATATTTATCACTAATAAGTTCCACTTGTACTCTTAGCTTGTGAACTTATAGGAGATGGCAAAATGAACAAAATGAGGCCAGGTGGGTCCACCAAGGGGGTCGGGCGACCCCACCTTGGGGCCACCTCGGCCATGGTGACATGGCATGATCCAAGAGAAGCATGTTCAAGTCAATATCAACCATTAGATCAAACATGTGCTTTTGCTCATTGGTGCAAGATGAGAAGCACATGGATTCATGGGTTCACACCGAAAACCAAATGCAACCAACTTCACAAGGCTTCTCCATGACATGTGGGGTCACCAAGGGAGAGAAGAAGGTGGGTCAGCCCTATCGTAGGGAGGGTCGGCCGACCCCCCCCTTGGTGGTACCCAGCAACACTATTCATCAAGGTGACATCAGCACCTTCTAGAAGATGTACCCCGGGCCCACATGACAGAGACTGGGTTCGGCCGACCCCATGGTGACCCTCATCCAAGTCGGTGGCAAAGTGCATGTTTCACACGTGAAGAACATCCAAGCCATTCATCCAAGGTCGGTTGCTACGGCGGTGGATCCAAGGGTGAAGAAAGGAGGATCACGCGGATCGCTGACGTGGCACCGGAGTAGCCCCTACTCCACCTCCACTATAAATAGAGGCCTCCATCCTCACATCTCACATATCTCACATAGTTTACACATCTCCACTCTCAAGTGAGATCAAGCAAGAGTAGTAGTAGTTAGTCTAGAGTTGGAGTTAGAGTTGAGTCGGGCGAAGCTCGGGTCTCCGGAGTCGTCTTCTAGGAGTCTGGTATAGCCCTTGTATATTTCTTCTTTTGTAAGACTTTATTTATTTAATATATTATTCTTTCTTTACTTTACTTTGCATTTACTTAAGTATTTACTTTCCAAGTATTTATTTAAGTATTTACTTAGTGCAAGTCTATATTTATATAGTCTTGTTGTGTGCTTATCTTAGTTTGAAGGACCGAATTGGCGACCAGAGGGGGTGAATGGGAGCCTCAAATTTCTTCTCGAGAAATCGATGGCCCTTGTCCCAGAGAGTCACCCCAAAAGCAAGACAAGAACTCGGTAGTGTCCACGACCCTAGATGTAGGGTGGATGCTTTCAAGAAGCACAGCGGGACACTACTCGAACTCAAAAGAGCCTCGGAGCAAATCGAAAACTGCAGTGACCAATCCTAGGAGAAAAACCAAAAGGAGTAACAAACGGAGTCCAAAAATTGTGAAATTTGAACCACAGGTACTATACACACCCAGGAAGGTCTCCCAAAAATTGCAGCTCAAAACTCCAAAGTTTAAATACCGGACACGTCCGGGTTTCACACCGGACACGTCTGGTATTCACTGCTCAGACCAGTTTTGGGAGAAAAATCCAAAACCCTAACAAATGGTGTTCACAAATTATGAAATTTTAACCAGAGCTAGTAGACACCTAGGGGAAGATCTCCACAAAATTTCAGCTCGAAACTCGAAATTTAAGTATACCGGACACGTCCCGGATCATACCAGACACGTCTGGTATTTGCGCTGAAGCTCCAAAAAATTCCGAATTCGAATCCAAAACTCAACCAAATGAACTCCGAAAAATCTGAAATTTTGCAGAGGTGTTCCCAACAAGGTCAGTGAGCTATCTCTAAGAAACTATGGATTGATCCTAACTATAGATTGCAGAATCAAAGAGAATCGAAGGTGAACGGGAAAAAGGAGAAAAACGAAGAACGAACACGAATTCGACCAGATCTATGTGCTCGTGAGGTTAGAGGGGAAATCCTTCGGTGAAAAGAAGAAGCTCACAACAAAGCACGATCTGATTCAAACGGAATCGAAAAACATCTCACGGAGAGGAAGAACGAGGCAAATCTCCGGGAGAGGAAAAACCAAAACACGAAGAACTCAAAGAACAAAAACGCGAATCGATCAATTCCAGCTGTGTGGCGACCACACGAGACAATCGTGAGATTACGGTCTCACTTCCTGAACTTCCCAAAACACAGAGACATGATTGAGTCTTCCCTGCAGATCGCTAGCAGCTAGGTATGATTAGAACCTAAGCGGGGGCTAAGGAGAGAGAGAGCTCAGGAACAAAATGACTGCTAGGATGCAGGGAGAGGAGGGGTGCCTCTCTTATTTATGGCCTAATACAATAATCCCCTTTCTACCCCTAGATACAAGAGCGAAGCGGCCAACCCTAGGGGTATCCCAGTCCAACTCTGCTGATTGTCGATGCGACGGCCACGCGCCTTCCTCACCCTTAGCTTCGCCTCGACGCAAGCCTCACGATGCCGCCACGTGCCGCCCTGTCGACCGTCGTGCCTTCCTCGTGGATAGCTGCGCCGCCGCGCCAGCCTCTCCACGCCGCCACGCGTCGACTGTCCTTTTTGCGGACCTCCCCCTGGTTTTGAGGCCGAAACCGGAAAACCTGGGCCTTCCCCCGGTTTTGAGGCTGAAACCGGGAAACCTGTCCTCCGGCAGAGTTTTGTGGCCCAAACTCAGAAACCCGCGAGCCCCAGGTTTTGAGGCCCAAACATGGAAACCATCCACGCCGAGTTTTGAGGCCCAAACTCGAAAAACGGCCACCCCGAGTTTTGAGGCCCAAACTCGGAAACCGTCGAGGGTAGCTTTTTGAGGCTCAGCTACCGAACCCGTGCCGTAGACGGGATGTGGTTCGCACACCCCGAGTTCTAGCACCGATGCCGGAGCATGTCCAGCCTCCACGCCGGGCACAGTGCATTCTCCATCCTTCTCGACCTTCCGCCAAGTGTCACGACGCCATCACCTTCCTCCCGACTCGGCCGATGCACCGCACATCCCCATGTGCTCTTGCTTGTTGTAACACCTCAGGTGTTTACATGAATAAAATGTTGTCATGTCATCATAAGCATTTCATAGCATCATGTGCTAGCTCACCTTGAGATGCATTCACTAAAATGAGTTTCACTCCTAATATATGAGCATTTCTGTTTATATGCTTGTGGTGCAGCTCAAAAACCTAATTTAGAATGTCATTATGAAATAACTTGAGTTCAATCCCATTTGACTAAAGTCATGTAAAGGCATGGATTTGAGTTCAACAATTCAAGAGAATCCAAAATCTATTTAGCTAAAACATGGAAAAACATTAAATTCCTATATAAGTAATTAGCCCTTTTTAGTTAACTCAACATCTGTGCTTAGTTAGGGGTTGACCCTAAAAGCATTTTGGTAGATCTTGAGGAGAGGTACAACTTTGGTATTCAAAGTTTTCAAAGTTTCTGTACAAAATTTCAAGTAATTATGAATTTACTCAAACCTTGGAAATGGTCCCCTTTTTACTTTAAACTTGTATTCCAAAAACTATTTAAAATCTGAGTTCGAGATCTACATCAAAGTTGTAGAGAATTTTAAAATGAACATTTCATACATTCACCATTTTTCAAGTGTCAATGCAAAATCAAAAGTAATTTTGCTTTTACTGAAAAACCCTAGTTCTGTCCCCTTTTCAAATTTCCAATTTGAAATCAATTTGAACTGTTTTGATCAAATTGACCTATTTCCAGTTGGAATAAGCCATAGGGTGTTAAAGCAAAGTTGTGCAACTTTTCAAACTCTACCTTTCATATATTGGCAAAATTTGAAGTTGTTCAGGAAATTCAAAAGTAATTTTGAATTCAGTTTGGTCCAAATTTGATTTTGAACTTTATTTCAAAATGTAGGCAGAATTTGACTTTAGTTCTTAAAACAAGCTTGTAGAACACAAAATTTGGAGCAACTTTTGTTTTAAGAGTTTTTGGCATGCAGTACAAAAATCTGGAGATTTTTGAAAGGGGATAGTTCTGGTACTGTAGCTACAGGAGGGGGGGAACCTGCCGGAGCAGGGCAGGCTGCCGCGTGCGCCGTCGCCGTGGCCTGGCCAACTCTGCGCCGCTCCGCGTGTCTGGCCACGCACCTGGCTACATGCTTGCTTCGCTCCGCGCGGTGGCAAGCTCTGAGAGCTTCTCCATCTCCCAGCGTCCCCGTCCGCCACCTCCTCTTTCTCCTCCTCTGTTTCCAGTCAAGCTCCGACGAGCTTTCTCTCCGCCTTCGCTGCGTCCTTGCACTCTCCATCTCCCAGCTAGCTCCGCCTGCATCCCTTGCGTCTCCTGAGCTAGCTAACCCGAGCCCTAGAGCTTGTAATCACCGTCGCCGCGGTCTTCTTCCTCGTTGCCGGCAGGGAGCCGCCGCAGGTATCGTGATCGTGGCCACGACGAGCCAGAGTTCCTTCGGTTAATCTAACCTGTCTTTAGCTTCGTGTTGTGTTGTAGATCACGTTCGGATCGCTCTTGAGGTCTCTACCGCTCTGGCTTGAGCAGTCCACGGAGGTTGCCATCGGTGCAAGCTCTGCCATCGCCGCCGCCGTCGCTAACCTCGGTTCAGTGCTCCTCAAGTCAAGGTAAAGCGCGCATCGTAGTCGCGTTGAGTCCCTAGGCATGTTGCGTCCCTTGGTTTGGTCTCTACCGTGCAGTCTTGGTCTGTCCGCGTGGCTCGCCGTCGGTGCAAGTGCCGCCATGGCCGCCGTCGTGGACCGAAGGGTTCCGAGTCGTGTTTGTTTGAGTTAAGGTGAGCACCGTGTTCACGAGGAATGCGGGAGTGCAGTGTTGTCGAAGCTGTGATCTCTACCGAGCCCTTATGGCCGGAACGTCGTGTCGCCATCATGCCCAGTCTGGCCGAGCCGCCATGGCCGCTGCCAGCTCTTGGTCGTGTAGGTGCTAAGACTGGTGAGGGGTGGAATCGATGTGCGAGGTCAAGCCGGAGATGTTGAGGCCCTCGCCGTCGCCGGAGACTTCGCCGGTGCGAAGGCCGGCGGCCAGTCAACGTGCCGGCAGCCGGTCAAGGCCGGCCGAGCCCTGGTCTGGGCGTGAAGGGGAAGAAACAGAGGCTGACGCCTGGGGCCCGGCTGTCAGCGGCCGTGGGCCGAAGTTGGGCCGAGCCCAGTAAGGATTAGAAGGGCTTTTCTTTTTCTGAATGGGTGAATAGTGTTAGGTTTTGTCTTTTTGATATCTTTTTGTAGGGAGCTCCAAAAATTGTGAAAAGTTTTGTGTAGCTTTCTCAAGCTGCCTAATATTTATGAAAAATATGAAACTTGAGTTTTGAACAAATTTTAAAATTGATTTAAATAGGTCTTTTTATTAGTAAATGGACTTTGATGATTTTTGTAGGCTTGTTTAAAGGTCCAAAAATAATGAAACTATTTTTGTCACTGTTTTGAGCTAAAAATGTATCATCACAAAAATTTTAAGCTCTATTGGAGAAAATAAATTTTTAATCTTATTTCTATGCCCTAATTAATCAATTAACTTTTATGGTTTGATTTAATTCTGCAGACTTATATGTTGGTTCAAAAAAATTGTGACAGTTATTTTACCACTGTTATTTGATATAATTTATCATCTCTAAAAAGTTTGAACTACTTTGGGCATGGTTTGCTTCACAACGTAATTTCGTGTTAATTAAATTACTTTCTTTAGGAATAAGTGATATTGTTTAACATTAAAACCTAAGTCTATTTATGGTAAATTTAAAAGTTAAGTTAAGTGAATTATCTTGATCTGCTGTTTGATGCAGACAAGCTTCACTCATTTAATCATGTATGTTTATGCAAGTTGGTTTGTTGGTTTGCAACTGTACCGTGATGGAAAATTGTTGCAAGATAAATGTTTATAGCTTAGAAAATTTCCATCTTTACCATGATCATGTCAAGAGCATTCCATTAAGCATGCACTCTGTTATCGTGTAGCTTCCGAAGTGATCGAGTGTCCGGACGAGGTTGGTCCGGAAAGTTCAGAGTATCCAGTTGATCCGGATTATCAGGATTTTCAGACCCTTCCGGTCAACGAAGGCAAGTCCTGGTTCATTTAACCATTTCCTTGGTTTTGCAAATGACACTTACTTCCAATAACCTGATGCATTAAGGGTTTAGCCAATAAATGCTTTAAACTTGTTGATGCATGATCAACCTTATTATTGATATATCATTCCTTGATACCTGCTTTACACAAATGATAGAAATGCTCAGCCTTGCTTTCTCACGCTTCCGATAAATGTTTTGATACTTATCGTTTTGGAATGATCAAGAGAAAGAAGGAGGGTTAAGACCAGACGGGCACATGCATCGAACCTTGGGTTGGTGTAGAGTGACCCGGATGTGTCAGTTTAGGGTTAACCGTTGTTGGCCTGCTAGATTGAGAAACTGTGAAGTACCGATCATATGCTACGGTAAGCTCTGCCTTGGTGGTTCTTAAATGAGAACGGCTAATCGCGCACTGGGAGTGGAGAGATGGCGGGAGTACTAGCTACCCTCGTGGGTTAAAGTCCCGGATTGGAGGTGTACAAGTACTCTCGGGTGGCGCGGACCCGGTCTTGTTTGGAGGATCTGAGGTTAGGGATTGATATATGTGTGATCGAGGGTCTACATATGTCGTATGATCGTGGAAAACTCCCAGATCTGGTTGAATCGGTTCGAATCATCGTGCTCCTCGGTTATGGAGACTCAATCTACTGACCCGCACCGTAGAATGAAAATGGGACTGGTTTAAGAAAGAATGATAATGATCTTTCATTAATGTTCACTTTCAATTCTTAACTATGTACTTAAATGATTAAGAAAAATTTGGATCTAGGATTACTCTAGTAAGCTTTTATGCAAATGAAAAGTGCTGTTGAGCCTACCCAAGCCAGCATACCTGTTTCTTTTCTTTTCTTGTCGGGTAAGCCTTGTTGAGTACCTCTGTACTCAGGGTTTGTTAACCCCTGTTGCAGGTGACGTTCACGAGCAGCCTTGCTTGGAGGCTTGTTGCGTGACCGTCATTGAGGAGGACGTGTCCGGGGAGGAGTAATGCAACGCTTAGGCGGGGTTGTCTGTGTAATATACAGTTTTAGTAATATTGTTTTCCACTACCTAGGGTAAGGTTTGAAACTATGGTTTGTAATAACTACGCGAGTTTGAACAATTGGTTTGTAAAACTTATGGTGTAATACTTCCGCCCTTTTATCTCTGATGTATATTATCTGTGAAATGTTGTAATACTGCCATGACTCTTGCAATGATCCTGGGAGTGTAAGGAAACGTGAATGAGTCGGGTTACCCGATGACACGTGGTGGGTCTTTTGGGCTATTGGGGCATAGTGTATGACTGTCTGAGGTCGGTAGGACAAGGACAGATACACGTGGGCCCTAATAATCCAGAGGGTTCCGTCACAGCTGGTATCAGAGCGATCATTGCAGCAGTCTTGGAGTATTATTGCAAAACTTCAAAATGCTTGAGTCAAAACTAATTGCAAATCTAGTTTGATCCAAAATGTTTTTGACTTACCCCGTTCAAGCTATTCGATCTATGTTCTGTTTTAAGTAATGGATCGTAGATTGTTAAGTGGAACAACATGTTAAGTTGAGCCTTAATTTGAAATTGTTGTTCAATTTCTACTCTTATGTAATGGAGTATAATTTAAATTTTATATGTTTTATGCGTAAGTACGTTTCATGCATCATGCTTAATCAACTTGTGGTATGTGGTATAGTTGGGTAAGGGTTAGAATCCAATCCTGTCTTGCTATCCAAAAAGTATTTTCCTTTATCTGCCTAATTCAAAATCTTATCTCACTAGGATGCCGCGCGGTAAGGAGACAGCTCGCAAGAGTACAGGTCCTCATGGTGTACCCAAGCACCAACTTGCACCTTGCAAGGAGGAAGGGTCTAGCAGCAATCAAGAAGTTAATGAGGACTTACGGGCAGAGGTCCATGAGTTGAAATCCAAGTTGGCCGCCACCTCTCGGGAGAAGAGCTTGGCACTTGCCAAAGCAGGAGGCATGAAGATCAAGCTGGAGACAGCCAACAGAAGCGTGGTTAATGCGGAAAAACTCATGACTAAAATGCTTGGAGAAAGGAACGCCGCTTGGCAGCGAGAAGATAACGCTTTAGCCCGACTGCATGAGTTGGAGGCGTATGTGACGGATATAGAAGCATTCAATGACCAGCTGCATGAGGAAGTCCATGTGCTGTATGATCAACTCCATCCACCTCCACCTCCAAATGCAGCAGAAGATGAGATGGGTACGCTCACTGATGAGGAAAAGGTAGAGGGGCAAAGTGAGGAAGATCCTGATATAGTTGAGTCTGCTGATGACAACGACAGTGAGAGTAAGGGTGACGAGTGAATCGTCTCCCATCAGAGTGTCAGGCGTGGATCTTGAACCCTAGAGGGTAGGGGCTGTGTAATACTCTAGCTTAACATGATCCTAACTTAGTTGAATCATGTATCAGTCTTGTTATGCATGAATCATGTAACATAAGTGTGTATGCAGTATTGTTTTTGTATTATAACCAGAAATCAATAAAGTTTGGTTTGTTTATGAGCAGATACCTCGTACCCGTGCCACCGATGGGGCTGGTTCGTCTCATGCTGGGGAGGATGTCCCCCATGCACCCCCAGTTCCACCCACCTTGGCAGAAGCCATTGCTGCACTCATGCAGGCTACCACCGAAAATGCCCGTCTGATACGGGGTCTAGTGCAGAATGCACCCCATGGGCAGCATGCCCGACATAATCAACAGGGCCAGGAAAGTACTTATCAAGATTTCACTGAAACCAGGCCACCGGTATTCACAAGGGCAGATGAGCCTTTAGAAGCTGCAGATTGGCTCCGGACGATGAATCAGAAGTTTGGGCTAATCCATTGCACTAAACTCAGAAGCCATCCTTCGCAGCCCAGTAGTTAAGGGGAGCTGCGGGGACTTGGTGGGCAAACTTTGAAGCTGTCCAAGCTCCAGGACACCGCATTACCTGGGATGAATTCTCGAGAGCTTTCAAGGCTCACTACATTCCAGCGGGGGTAATGCGAATGAAGGACGAAGAGTTCTTAGCCCTCAGGCAGGGGGATCAGCCAGTACAACAGTATATTAGCAAGTTTAACCATCTGTCTCAATATGCTCTGGATCACGTGAACACCGATGACAAGAAGCGCAGTTGCTTCATGAGGGGGCTGAATACCAAGATGCAGAAGATGCTGGCAATGTGTGATGATAATATATCCTTCAATGATGCGGTGAATAAAGCTATATCTGCAGAAGAGAAGCATCTCAAGCATCTTGAAGCTAAGAAGAGAAAGGGTGGGAGTTCGACTGGATCGTCTGGTGGCAATAAGAAGCGCCAGCGTATCATATACCACCCCGTCCAGCACAACCGTCCACCATACAGTCCACGGTATCGTCCACCCCCGCAACAACAAGCCAGCTCACAACAGTCATCTGCTAGAACTGTTGTGAATCCTAATTACCCACGACAGCCGAATGCCCCTGGCATTCGAACCCCAAACTCCCAAGAATCACAACTACCCATGCTATAACTGTGGGAAACTGGGCCATTTCTCCCGTAATTGCCCGTATCCCAGGAAGAGTATCCCCAATACTCCACAAGGGCAAAGTGGTCAGAATTCCCAGCAGCGACCACAGCAACAGCCACAGCAGAATCAAGGCCGCAATAACAATCAGAAAAATAAGACCGTCCAGAAGACTGGCCGGGTATATTATGCACAAGCGGCAGATATTCCTGAAGGGGAACCCGTCATGATGGGTATGTTTTTAGTCGCTCACCATCCTGCCGTATTACTATTCGATTCTGGTGCATCGCATACCTTTATCAGTAAGCGTTTTGTTGAAAAACATCATATACCCACTGGGGAAGCTCAAGAAAGTTTCCTTATACACACACCTGGAGGTCGTATATATACAAAGGAAGTGGCACATCAGGTGCCCGTAGAATTTGCCGGGCAAACTTATCCCACTAATATGATAGTAATCAAGGATCAGGATATAGATGTGATCCTAGGGATGAACTGGATGTACCAGCAGAAGGCAATATTAGATGCCTTGCATAGAACAGTCAGGTTGATCATACCCAATAGCACTTCTGAACTCTTTATCCAACTTCCTATTCCAAAGAAAACTATTGATCAGATGTGCAGCAGCGTCTGTGCAACAACAGTTAAAGAGGTTCAGGATATTCCAGTAGTCTGTGAGTTCCCGGATGTGTTTCCTGAAGACTTGCCGGGGTTACCACCAGACCGTGATGTGGAGTTTAGCATAGAGCTAAAGCCAGGAACAGCACCAATATCTCGACAAGCCTATAGAATGCCACCTAAAGAACTGGCAGAATTGAAAATTCAGTTGCAAGAATTACTTGATAAGGGTTATATCAGACCTAGTTCATCACCATGGGGCTGTCCTGCTTTGTTTGTCAAAAAGAAAGATCAAACCTTAAGGCTATGTATGGACTATCGTCCGCTTAATGAAGTAACAGTGAAGAATAAGTACCCATTACCGCGAATTGATCTTTTGTTTGATCAACTCACGGGTGCCAAGGTATTTTCCAAGATAGATTTGAGATCCGGGTACCATCAGATAAAAATAAGGCCGGAAGATATTGCTAAAACTGCTTTCACCACCAGATATGGCCTGTATGAGTATTTGGTCATGTCCTTTGGGTTGACCAATGCTCCAGCTCACTTCATGTACCTGATGAACTCCGTGTTCATGCCTGAACTAGACAAGTTTGTAGTGGTATTCATTGATGATATTTTGATATATTCCAAGAATCCACAAGATCATGCTGAACATCTCAGAGTAGTGTTGGGTCATCTGAGAGACCATCAGCTATATGCAAAGTTCAGTAAATGTGAGTTCTGGCTAGACAGAGTTCCATTTCTGGGTCATGTGTTATCGGCCGAAGGTGTAGCTGTAAATCCAGATAAAGTACAAGAAATCCTTGAATGGGAGTCCCCCAGAACTATACATCAAGTTCGCAGTTTTCTGGATATGGCAGGCTATTACCGAAGGTTTATTCCAGACTTCTCCAAAATTGTCAAACCTATAACTGAGTTGTTAAAGAATGAGGTCAAGTTTGTCTGGTCGGGTAAATGTGAAGAAGCTTTTCAGAAACTAAAAGAGTTCTTGACTACAGCTCCAGTCTTAGCCCAGCCCAATATTGAGAAGCCGTTCGATGTGTACTGTGATGCTTCTGGTATCGGGATTGGTTGTGTTTTGATGCAAGAGGGCAGAGTAATAGCTTATGCATCCAGGCAGCTGAAGCGTCATGAAGAACACTATCCAACTCATGATTTGGAGTTAGCAGCAGTTGTCCATGCCTTAAAGATTTGGCGTCATTACCTCTTGGGCAACACTTGTCACATATACACCGACCATAAGAGTCTGAAATATATCTTCACCCAGTCAGAGCTGAATATGCGACAACAGAGATGGTTAGAGTTAATCAAAGATTACGATCTTGAAGTGCACTACCATCCCAGAAAGGCAAATGTGGTAGCCGATGCTCTTAGTCGGAAGGTTCGTTGCAATTGTACCACTATCAGACCAATAGATCTTGCTCTTTGTTCCGAGTTAGAAAAACTGGGTATTCAGATGATCACTCAAGGCAGTTTGTCTAATATATCAGTTCAGTCATCTATCAAAGACCAGATTATAGCTGCTCAGAAAGAAAATAAGGGTATTGCTCACCTCAAAGAGAAAGCTAAGGCAGACAAAACTTCTTGTTTCCGAGTTGATGAAGCAGGAGTGGCCTGGTTCAACGACAGACTGGTCGTTCCGAAGAGTCCTGAGTTGAGAAAGCAAATTCTTGATGAAGCTCATCTTACCCCGTTTGCGATTCATCCGGGGAGTACAAAAATGTACCAGGATCTTAAGCAAAGATTCTGGTGGACTAAGATGAAGATTGAAATTGCAAAGTATGTAGCTAGATGTGATACTTGTCAGAAAGTCAAAGCCATTCATCTTAAGTCAGCTGGTGAACTGCAGCCATTGCCAATTCCTGCCTGGAAATGGGAGGACATCAGTATGGACTTTATTGTTGGTCTGCCAAGAACATCCAAGGGCTATGACTCTATTTGGGTCATAGTAGATCGACTGACCAAAGTTTCGCACTTTATACCAGTCAAGACCGCCTACACGACACCAACATATGCCAAGCTATATTTTCAGCGAGTTATGAGTTTGCATGGAGTTCCGAAGACTATTGTTTCAGATAGGGGTACTCAGTTTGTTTCAAAATTCTGGGAAAGTCTCCATGAGTCTTTGGGCACTAAACTCTTACACAGTACAGCTTACCATCCACAGACAGGGGGTCAGACTGAAAGAGTAAATCAGATATTAGAAGATATGCTCAGGGCATGTGCTCTTAACTTTCCATTTAAGTGGGATGAGTGCTTACCCTTAGCAGAGTTCTCATACAACAATAGCTATCAAGAGAGTATCCGTATGGCACCATTTGAAGCTTTATACGGTAGAAGGTGTCGGACTCCGTTACATTGGTCCGAACCTAGGGAAAGATGGTTCTTTGGTGTTGATCTAGTTCAAGAGACCGAACAGAAAGTCAAACTCATACAAAATAATCTGAAGATAGCACAATCCCGACAGAAGAGTTATGCAGATAAAAGGCGTAGGCCTCTGACGTTTGCCAAAGGAGATTTTGTGTATCTGAAAGTGTCACCCATCAAGGGCGTTTATCGTTTCGGGGTCAAAGGAAAGCTTGCTCCCCGTTACATCGGACCCTTTCAAGTCCTGGCCAAATGTGGCAAAGTGGCATACCGTATTCAACTACCAGCTCATCTGTCAGAAGTTCATAGTGTGTTTCACATCTCTCAGCTGAAAAAGTGTCTGCGAGTTCCTGACCAAGTAATTGAGATTGAAGGGGTATAGCTTAAGCCTGATATGACTTACTCAGAGTATCCCATCAGAATTCTCGATCAGCGAGATAGAGTGACTCGACGACACACTATCAGGTTCTACAAAGTTCAATGGAGTCAGCATTCTGAGGAAGAAGCGACTTGGGAAACCGAAGAATTTCTGATGGAGCAGTTTCCTGAGTTCTATGCAACCATACAGTCAGGGCAGTAAAAGAGGTTGACCAACAGAACGTGTTCCTAGTTTTGTAAAAGTTTGTAATCTTTGTCCTCGTACCCCACAACTCTAGTAGTTGGCTTAGTTTATAGTTAAATCTCGGGTCGAGATTTCTTTTAGGGGGAAAGGATGTAACACCTTAGGTGTCTACATGAATAAAATGTTGTCATGTCATCATAAGCATTTCATAGCATCATGTGCTAGCTCACCTTGAGATGCATTCACTAAAATGAGTTTAACTCATAATATATGAGCATTTCTGTTTATATGCTTGTGGTGCAACTCAAAAACGTAATTTAGAATGTCATTATGAAATAACTTGAGTTCATTCCCATTTGACTAAATTCATGTAAAGGCATGGATCAGAGTTCAACAATTCAAAAGAATCCAAAATCTATTTAGCTAAAACTTGGAAAAACATTAAATTCCTATATAAGTAATTAGCCCTTTTTAGTTAACTCAACATCTGTGCTTAGTTAGGGGTTGACCCTAAAAGCTTTTTGGTAGATCTTGAGGAGAGGTACAACTTTGGTATTCAAAGTTTTCAAAGTTTCTTTACAAAATTTCAAGTAATTATGAATTTACTCAAACCCTGGAAATGGTCCCCTTTTTACTTTAAACTTGTATTCCAAAAACTGTTTGAAATCTGAGTTTGAGATCTACATCAAAGTTGTAGAGAATTTTAAAATGAACATTTCATACATTGACCATTTTTCAAGTATCAATGCAAAATCAAAAGTAATTTTGCTTTTACTGCAAAACCCTAGTTCTGTCCCCTTTTCAAATTTCCAATTTGAAATCAATTTGAACTGTTTTGATCAAATTGACATATTTCCATTTCGAATCAGCCATAGGGTGTTAAAGCAAAGTTGTGCAACTTTTCAAACTCTACCTTTCATATATTGGCAAAATTTGAAGTTGTTCAGGAAATTCAAAAGTAATTTTGAATTCAGTTTGGTGCAAATTTGATTTTGAACTTTATTTCAAAATGTAGGCAGAATTTGACTTTGATTCTTAAAACAAGCTTGTAGAACACAAAATTTGGAGCAACTTTTGTTTTAAGAGTTTTTGGCATGCAGTACAAAAATCTGGAGATTTTTGAAAGGGGATAGTTCTGGTACTGTAGCTACAGGAGGGGGGGAACCTGCCGGAGCAGGGCAGGCCGCCGCGTGCGCCGTCGCCGTGGCCTGGCCAACTCCGCGTGTCTGGCCACGCACCTGGCTGCTTGCTTGCTTCGCCCCGCGCGGTGGCAAGCTCTGAGAGCTTCTCCATCTCCCAGCGTCCCCGTCCGCCACCTCCTCTTTCTCCTCCTCTGTTTCCAGTCAAGCTCCGACGAGCTTTCTCTCCGCCTTCGCTGCGTCCTTGCACTCTCCATCTCCCAGCTAGCTCCGCCTGCATCCCTTGCGTCTCCTGAGCTAGCTAACCCGAGCCCTAGAGCTTGTAATCACCGTCTCCGCAGTCTTCTTCCTTGTTGCCGGCAGGGAGCCGCCGCAGGTATCGTGATCGTGGCCACGACGAGCCAGAGTTCCTCCGGTTAATCTAACCTGTGCTTTAGCTTTGTGTTGTGTTGTAGATCACGTTCGGATCGCTCTTGAGGTCTCTACCGCTCTGGCTTGAGCAGTCCACGGAGGTTGCCGTCGGTGCAAGCTCTGCCATCGCCGCCGCCGTCGCTAACCTCGGTTCAGTGCTCCTCAAGTCAAGGTAAAGCGCGCATCGTAGTCGCGTTGAGTCCCTAGGCATGTTGCGTCCCTCGGTTTGGTCTCTACCATGCAGTCTTGGTCTGTCCGCGTGGCTCGCCGTCGGTGCAAGTGCCGCCATGGCCGCCGTCGTGGACCGAAGGGTTCCGAGTCGTGTTTGTTTGAGTTAAGGTGAGCACCGTGTTCATGAGGAATGCGGGAGTGCAGTGTTGTCGAAGCTGTGATCTCTACCGAGCCCTTATGGCCGGAACGTCGTGTCGCCATCATGCCCAGTCTGGCCGAGCTGCCATGGCCGCTGCCAGCTCTTGGTCGTGTAGGTGCTAAGACTGGTGAGGGGTGGAATCGATGTGCGAGGTCAAGCCGGAGACGTTGAGGCCCTCGCCGTCGCCGGAGACTTCGCCGGTGCGAAGGCCGGCGGCCAGTCAACGCGCCGGCAGCCGGTCAAGGCCGGCCGAGCCCTGGTCTGGGCGCGAAGGGGAAGAAACAGAGGCTGACGCCTGGGGCCCGGCTGTCAGCGGCCGTGGGCCGAAGTTGGGCCGAGCCCAGTAAGGATTAGAAGGGCTTTTCTTTTTCTGAATGGGTGAATAGTGTTAGGTTTTGTCTTTTTGATATCTTTTTGTAGGAAGCTCCAAAAATTGTGAAAAGTTTTGTGTAGCTTTCTCAAGCTGCCTAATATTTATGAAAAATATGAAACTTGAGTTTTGAACAAATTTTAAAATTGATTTAAATAGGTCTTTTTATTAGTAAATGGACTTTGATGATTTTTGTAGGCTTATTTAAAGGTCCAAAAATAATGAAACTATTTTTTTCACTGTTTTGCGCTAAAAATGTATCATCACAAAAATTTTAAGCTCTATTGGAGAAAATAAATTTTTAATCTTATTTCTATGCCCTAATTAATCAATTAACTTTTATGGTTTGATTTAATTCTGCAGACTTATATGTTGGTTCAAAAAAATTGTGACAGTTATTTTACCACTGTTATTTGATATAATTTATCATCTCTAAAAAGTTTGAACTACTTTGGGCATGGTTTGCTTCACAACGTAATTTCGTGTTAATTAAATTACTTTCTTTAGGAATAAGTGATATTGTTTAACATGAAAACCTAAGTCTATTTATGGTAAATTTAAAAGTTAAGTTAAGTGAATTATCTTGATCTGCTGTTTGATGCAGACAAGCTTCACTCATTTAATCATGTATGTTTATGCAAGTTGGTTTGTTGGTTTGCAACTGTACCGTGATGGAAAATTGTTGCAAGATAAATGTTTATAGCTTAGAAAATTTCCATCTTTACCATGATCATGTCAAGAGCATTCCATTAAGCATGCACTCTGTTGTCGTGTAGCTTCCGAAGTGATCGAGTGTCCGGACGAGGTTGGTCCGGAGAGTTCAGAGTATCCAGTTGATCCGGATTATCAGGATTTTCAGACCCTTCCGGTCAACGAAGGCAAGTCCCGGTTCATTTAACCATTTCCTTGGTTTTGCAAATTACACTTACTTCCAATAACCTGATGCATTAAGGGTTTAGCCAATAAATGCTTTAAACTTGTTGATGCATGATCAACCTTGTTATTGATATATCATTCCTTGATACCTGCTTTACACAAATGATAGAAATGCTCAGCCTTGCTTTCTCACGCTTCCGATAAATGTTTTGATACTTATCGTTTTGGAATGATCAAGAGAAAGAAGTAGGGTTAAGACCAGACGGGCACATGCATGGAACCTTGGGTTGGTGTAGAGTGACCCGGATGTGTCAGTTTAGGGTTAACCGTTGTTGGCTTGCTAGATTGAGAAACTGTGAAGTACCGATCATATGCTACGGTAAGCTCTGCCTTGGTGGTTCTTAAATGAGAACGACTAATCGCGCACTGGGAGTGGAGAGATGGCGGGAGTACTAGCTACCCTCGTGGGTTAAAGTCCCGGATTGGAGGTGTACAAGTACTCTCGGGTGGCACGGACCCGGTCTTGTTTGGAGGATCCGAGGTTAGGGATTGATATATGTGTGATCGAGGGTCTACATATGTCGTATGATCGTGGAAAACTCCTAGATCTGGTTGAATCGGTTCGAATCATCGTGCTCCTCGGTTATGGAGACTCAATCTACTGACCCGCACCGTAGAATGAAAATGGGACTGGTTTAAGAAAGAATGATAATGATCTTTCATTAATGTTCACTTTCAATTCTTAACTATGTACTTAAATGATTAAGAAAAATTTGGATCTAGGATTACTCTAGTAAGCTTTTATGCAAATGAAAAGTGCTGTTGAGCCTACCCAAGCCAGCATACCTGTTTCTTTTCTTTTCTTGTCGGGTAAGCCTTGTTGAGTACCTCTGTACTCAGGGTTTGTTAACCCCTGTTGCAGGTGACGTTCACGAGCAGCCTTGCTTGGAGGCTTGTTGCGTGACCGTCATTGAGGAGGACGTGTCCGGGGAGGAGTAATGCAACCCTTAGGCGGGGTTGTCTGTGTAATATACAGTTTTAGTAATATTGTTTTCCACTACCTAGGGTAAGGTTTGAAACTATGGTTTGTAATAACTACGCGAGTTTGAACAATTGGTTTGTAAAACTTATGGTGTAATACTTCCGCCCTTTTATCTCTGATGTATATTATCTGTGAAATGTTGTAATACTGCCATGACTCTTGCAATGATCCTGGGAGTGTAAGGAAACGCGAATGAGTCGGGTTACCCGATGACACGTGGTGGGTCTTTTGGGCTATTGGGGCACAATGTATGACTGTCTGAGGTCGGTAGGACAAGGACAGATACACGTGGGCCCTAATAATCCAGAGGGTTCCGTCACACTTGTCGACGCCATGTGCCAGCTACCACAGCTGGTCCTCAGGTCTCCCGGTCCGTCAGTCCAAGCTCCACGTCCGCCCTTCACCGCTCCTGGTCCGTCGGCACGGCACGTCCCTACTTGACCTTCACCTCACCTTCAACCACTGCTTGAGCTCCGCACCTGCACATCAACACAGCCAAGATACATGTTGCCCATTGATCGATCACTCATCACTCAGGAAGGGAACCACAAGGGCACATATCAACCTTGTGTTCTCAATCTCCCCCTTGATGAGTGCATCGTCAACTCATTGTAACCGTAACCAAAATAAAAGGAAAGCAGAATTAGATAGAAGGAGAAAACTCACTCGAGATGTCCAAACGCCAGAGAAAAGGCCGAAGAAGCACAAATCAAGATGAGCGAAGCTTGGTCCCCAAAGACATGGGCAACGGTTCGACACAACCAAGCAAACGATCGGAGCAACAACTCGTCCAAGAGCAAAACTCGATCAAAATGGAGCACAAGACTTGGTTCCCAAAGACATGGGCAATGGCTCGACGCAACCAAGTCAGAAACAAGCTAGTCCTCAAGAAGAGGCAGAAAGGGCTCAACACCACTAGCTGAAAGCTTGATACCAGATAAAGACTACATAAGAAGCAGCTACTGCTAGTCCCTCAAGATAGAGGCACAGAGGCTCAGCACAACCAACAGTAAGCCCAATACCAATCAAAAACCATCAAAACATGGTGAAGACAGCTAGTCCCTCAAGACAGAGGCACAGAGGCTCGACGCAACTAGCTGAAAAGATCGATATCAAATAAAACCGACTCGGAGTAGGCAGAAAAACTCCCCCTCACTCAAAGAACTCCCCCTCAGCAAGTGAAGCATAAATTGCAAATTGTCACCACATCAAGACAAAAGATCTCATCCTTGGAAACATTCTCCCCCTTGGGGGCAATTTGCAATCAAAAGAAAGAGGAAAAGAGCTCAAGTAAGTCAAACGGAGCTAGGTCATGCCTATCGGAGTCAAGCAAATGCACATGAGTCAAAAATGCATGTTAGCAGCTTCAGGTATATACTCGAAAGAGTGAAAGAATGCTCTAATGAGTGCTGATCCGACTACAAAGCAACATGCAAAAGTGCTAGCAAAGGCTCAAACTGATCACCGAATATGAAATATGAACGCATAAGCCAAGTGAGCAGTTTTAAGCCATTCAGAAAAGAGTTTCACCATCAAAATAGCACTGAACATGTATAGACAGGAAGTCAAACAAGTGCTAAACATGTATACAAGGTGAACTACCCCTAGCAAAGTTCAATCATCATGCTATAGAATGAAACATAGACTTGTGTTTTCAGATTTTATCGGAGAAAATTGCAGCGGTTATTACACAAGTTCAAATTTAGCATGAGATTGCGAGAGGTTGAAAGCTTGTCATTGCCTAACTTTTCAACCGTGCTAAGCCTATGCATATGCAATCAGAAGCTTAAAGCATCGGTTTCGGTCTTACACTACACGGCTCAAGTTTAACTCAAAGTGCAATGAGAAACAGTCTCGATACCGTGATGTGCTGACAAAGCAATCCCATCTCGATCTTTTCAATTCACTAAAACTTGGTTCATTTTAAGCAAAATATGAACAATCCAAGCAAGTGGATGACTCAGAACTAGAGACATAGCAACCTAGCATATATGAAATAGCTCAAGTGACCTCAACACATCCTACACATGCTAGTTGCCAATCTCAATGGTGAACATGTAACAAGTTTTAAGTTCATTAGACATGTTCATCATTCTGAAAAATATAGCTTAGCTCACAACATGTATCAGTGATCAAAAAGAGCCTAAGCTACAAGCATCATCATACATCATCGAAGCATACACTAATCAGAGCATAAATTCATTCTCAAGAATATGGACATGAAGCTTGAAAATGCAAGATGCATACAAGATGAAGTTAGAATCGGAGCTAAAGTAAAACCAAAAAGACTCAAGACCCAAAAAACAAAAAAGATCAGAAAGTTAGTCTATGGTACATAACCAAAATGCTTCCCCCATCTAAAAGGGGAAACACACACCAAGCTCACCTCTCAACCTAGCAAAAGTTGAGAGGTCCAAAGGCTTGGTGAAGATATCCGCAACCTGATTATGGGTGTCTACATGCCTAAGATCAATGTCGCCTTTCTCATAATGATCACGAAGAAAGTGAAAGCGAACATCGATGTGTTTGGTCTTGGAGTGAAGGACTGGGTTCTTTGCTACACTAATGGCAGAAGTGTTGTCGCAAAGTGTAGACGCAAAATTCGTCACCTCGTGTCAAGGCACACAGCAAGCCGAACGAGGCTGGCTTCAATCGGGTGCCCGGAGCGTACTGAATCCGGAAGCGTGCCTAGTCGGTTTGACCTGAAAAACCAACAAGGGACAAAAGTGTGAGAATACCTTGGAACATGCTGGGTGAGACCAGACAGTTCCATATGTACGGCTTTGAAAGCCAATCACGATGGCACACAGCTATAGAAGCTGTTTGCCTGAAACAGGTTTATAATGTCAGTCGGCAAGTATAAAAGATAAATCTCATAAACATGTTGAATGCCGAACGCATATGTGACAAAAGGATAAAGAGGGTAACTTGTAAATACAAATCTATTCAGATAACATATGCATAGGCCAATCCAGCTAGTCTGCCGCACGTCCAAGCCTTCATAAACCCGTCAGGCATAAACTCAAGCAAAGCTAATCCACCGCATGATACCACTTGCTATAAATCTACACCACTCCTTATAATTAGATTAATCCACCGCATGATACGATCTAATTATAAGAAGCTAAAAGCACACATACATCTGAACAGATCTATACATACTCATTACTCATGTAAGCTTAACCAGAATCGGCAAACTAGCTGAACTGGGGTCCATGAAGAAGAAACACACAGGCAAAGCATGATTAAACTAATC
The DNA here is from genome assembly GCA_009763385.1 of Coix lacryma-jobi var. lacryma-jobi. Classification (NCBI taxonomy): domain Eukaryota; kingdom Viridiplantae; phylum Streptophyta; class Magnoliopsida; order Poales; family Poaceae; genus Coix; species Coix lacryma-jobi. The sequence continues at coordinate 18,502,891 of CM019826.1, forward strand.
TAAAACCTGTACCTGCCGCACGGCACTCAGCTCTATCAAAGCCTAAACATGATCGGCATGTATGAACCCGCAACATGTAACAACCTAGATTGAAAGTCGATTCGGCCATCATGATCTTATAATTAGCAGAGCACAAGCAAACTCGCGCAACAAGGCCGAACGAAGATCAATCTAGATTGGGCAGAAAGTGTTGTACGAGTTAAATAAATAAAACATATAACACGTGATAACTTAATGGATCTATTAGATCTGCCAAATCTAACAGAGCCGATAACTATTCTTACTCATGACTCAATCCGCCACACGATACAAGTCATAGGTAAAAACTTCCCGTCATAAGCTTAAATCCGCCGCACGATACTAAGCTTAACATACGAGACTACTTGCATCATATCTAAATCCACCGCATGATACTAGACATGATAACAAGGTTGCCGGTACTTACGGAGGTCGACGGATCGATGATTCCTCTCGAAGAACTCGACGACACGACTATAAGGACTCAAAGGTGGCACGGGGCCAGTTGTATTGATGTGGTTGTGAACAGTTTTACAATGGTCGAGGGCTTATATTTATACCCTGGACGAAACATGAGTCCTAGACGATTACGACTTACAATAAAATATGGAAAGACATATAAATCTACATTATTCGGTGCCTTCGATCACCACGTGTCTTCCCGTGCAAGCCAACTTTACTTGCAACACGTGTTTTCCCGAATGGAGCCGCCGTCTCTCAAGACAACCAACCGTGTATGCATCCGCCGAATCCTGAAGACTAGCCGACCGCCTGGTCGTCTGCCGAATGCTTCCTTCACCGCCAGCTGGGGCCCTCTTGCCATTCTTCGTGTGTGCGAAAATCTGGTGTCAACACATGCCCCCTAATTTTGGGATAAATGTTTTATTCCAAAATTCCCATTTTCCTTTCGCACTGTCGTGGAACCTCTGGAAGCATCCGCCTTCACACGCCATAATTACCGTACCTGCCAATTCGTCTCCCTATGCACTTGGGATCTTTTAAATTCCCCCTTCACTTGATTTCGGCCAGTGCTTTTCGACCTCTCCTGCTTTGTTTGCAAACCAGAAAAACCCTTTTCTCTCTTGCTATTCCTAATCAGCTAGAAGATGTCTTCTCAGGCGAGTCGTCATAGCCTCGAGCTTGGGGCTTCCAGCACCTCCAGGAGAAGGTTACCCTCTAATTGCTTTTCGTTCAAAGATGAAGCATTCGCCCTCATATTGTTGTTCTTGTTTAGGAGGGTTGATGACGACTTTCCCGAGGCCCTGGCTCGGAAGATCACGGATCTTCAATTTGATCTAGAAAGGAGGAATCGGGAGATCACCCGAGTCTCTCGAGAGCGTGATGTCGCCCGGGAACAGGCCATTGGTAAGCATCCTTCCACTGTTCCTTCCCTATTTCCCTTCCCTGTTTTACTGATCCTTCCTTTTCTTAGCTCTGGAGGCCAAGCTTCATTCCCTCGAAGCTGCCATTGCCGATCTTGCTATCACAGCCAACGTGCCAGGTATGACGGCTCTGAGGCGGGTGAATGAGGTCAACCGGGTTCTCCCCGACATCTCCAGGGCTGGCATGGGTTACGGTGCAGCACTCGCCATCAACGCTGTTCGAATCCATTCTGGTGCTGACTACCGTCATTTTGATGTTTGTGAACGAGGACTAGAATTCGGGGTGGCACACTCCGTTGATGACATGAAAGAAGCTGGAACAGATCTGGCCGATTCCTTTGACTTTGATCTCCCGATCAGGAATAGAATAGAATGGACGAACTGTCTCTTTATTGTAATTTGCTTTCCCTTTTGTAAATAAGTGAAAACTGCTTCGTTCGTCCTTCTGATACCAACTTGCGATTGATCCTTCGAGATCAATGTGTATTCTATTCCGCGTACTAGCCACTGATCTAATTCTCATTTCAGCGACGATGCACATCCCATCGGCTGTTGCTGATGATCATGTTCACTCCAATCGATTATCTCAGATTTGGAGATTCTTTAATTACCTTTTCGGTTCTTCCGGTTTATGATGGTATCAGGATAACACTCCTCCATCCTTCTGTCTTCAGTACCAACTAGTGATTTAGAATTTTTTTCCAAACAACCAACCGAAACTGAGTCTCACAATTGTAATCTTCTATCAGCCGAACCTTGGCCAACCTTTCAGATTCCAAAACCCTGAACCACTTGGATCAGTATAGATTTGACTTGGTTCAATGTCGGCCCAATAATCGCGAAAGACCCCAGCCTGACGCCTGGCCTTCCAATGCGTTGATTATAGCTCTAAATATGATCTCAGCCAAACCACTATCTCTAACCTCGAGCCATACTTACCAAAATCCCAATCCTGTGCTCTTGGCTCAAACCAAAGAGAAAAAACCTCTTCTGCTCAAGAATTCCACCAATGCCCAGTAGCAGTGATCTCAGTAAACATCCCTTTCATAGTTGAAAAGGGGACAACAGAGCACCGATTCACCGACATCGGGTAAAAACCATTTTCTGCCCCCTTGTGACAGCTTCCTTCATTCATCTTATCTTTGACTAATCTCAGGCTCTCTTCTCAGAAGACTTGCCCAGGAGATATGACACCGAAGAAAAACTGAACAGCCGTATCAGTGGAAACAGCCCTACAACGCCATCATAGGTCAATAAAATCCTTATAAGACCTTCTCCTCTGATCAAACTTGCACATGCCTGATACGTTTTTTCCCTTTGTCAGCTTTCTCCTGCAGAGAAGAATGTCCAGGAGAACATAACTGAGGCTATTCTTGAAACTACTGACGGTCGTATGTCATCGAAGGTGCGCGTGCCGGGGTTTCTTTCGGGCTAGCAGCAATAAGTTCTTGGACCAAAGAAAATTACTCCTCCCTACCAGTTGGATTCGTATGTGACCCGGATGAGTTTGAAGATCTTGAAGTCTATGATAACCATGCCGCTGCTATTGCTGACATTGTTGATTTGTAATCCATTGCAAACAAATCATTCCAAGGGTAGCTTGTACTTAGGATGGATCTATAAATGAAGTTTGCAGCGGATGAACTTGTCCTTCCCCGAATAGCGTCTATCTGCGTTTTTCATTCCTTCAGTGATTTTCCCGATTGCAGAATTTCTTCAGAAGAACGTTTGCCGAATGTATAACGTCGCCTTAGCCGACTGAATTTCACCTCCAACATGTCATGTCACTCGGCATCTTCACTTACTACTTCTCACCTTTCTCTTCCCCCAATAAACCTACCAATTTGAAAATGCCAGGGTTACCAAGGTCACAAATATCCCTGTACTAAAGGCGATATGCAAAAATATCACCTATAACTTAATTTCTTGGAATATTTTTTTTCTGCTAAAGGCGATGCTTCTACATCGGCTGTATAAAATATCTTTTGAGTTACACATTTTTTTTACGCATTCGGCTTTAACAAGTAGTGTCGAAGCTTCAACCGACAAACAGTACACATGAATCACCAATTTCGTCACAGTCGAATCCCCTTCCTTGGGTTCAACATTTTCGGCTAAAGCAAACTGCCGTTCATTTTTCCCTCAAAACTAATATCAGGGCCGACCCTATTATAAGGCTTATCGGCCGTCACGTACAACCCGAAATAATCACCAAGCTGTATAAGCACTTTTACATATCCTCAAACTCATCATAAAGCTTCTGTTGTACGCCACCTCGTAAAAATTTTCTCTGAGTTTCCACGAGCCCCGGTAATGAAGAAATAATCAGAACCCCTAAAGGTTTGCAGATTTCAAAGCATATTTGAGACCCAAACTTGAACATACTGATCCAACTTCGGCTCCATTATCAACACTTTATTCCTTGTCAGCCGATATGAGACTTTGGCTCTAGCTTTCTCCATCACCATTAATTGGATTTTAAAAATTACTCTAAGAGCCGATTGTCTGAACCGGCTGTTGGTCCTCGTCAAAGACATTCACAGGACCTGCTTCCCAGGCTCTTCCAGAGAAACACTCGACACCTTCATACTCCCAATAGATTGGTTCTGTATTAGCAACACTAACCGAATCATCAGCATGAACGATCTCAATATCATCTCCGATCCACTGTATGAGGAACTGATGCATAGTTGATGGTACACAACAGTTTGCATGTATCCAATCTCTTCCCAGCAGCAAACTGTATGCCCCCTTGCCATCAATGACGAAGAAGGTGGTGATCAAGGTTTTAGACCCAATCATCAACTCGACATGGACTGCCCGTCGTGTATCAGAAGAATTGCCTGCAAAATCCCTCAATACCATGTCGGTCTTTAGTAGATCTTCACTTGTCATGCCAAGCTTTCTGAAAGTGGTATATGGCATGATATTGATAGCAGCTCCTCCATCGATGAACATCTTGGTTAATGGCTTGCCATTGACATACCCTCATATATAATGGTTTCAAGTGTTGGTGTCTGATTGGTTTATCGAATACTGCCTTATCAGCCAAGACGAGATGAGCCAATAAGTCCTGAAATTCACTCTCATCAAAATCTGAATACGTTTCTTCTTGGACATCTTGATTCTCAGGGGCTATGAACTCTGATGGTAAAAGAACGCCATGCATGTGTCAGCTGAACGACTACCTTCACTCGGCCCCCCTTTAGGACGCCAGACTTGTTTCGCCTTGGTATCTGCTTGTGCCAATTCTTTGTTCCTTAAGCGTTGCACTCTCCTTTTCTGGCTTTTCCTTAAACCTGGCGGGCACCATTGCCCTTTTTGCCAGACATACTCGCGGTATTCTTCTTCTTCGGTATGAGCCCAGCTTCGATCGGCAAATCTCTCCTGCCGATTCTCAGAATTATTTATTTTTAAGCGCCGATCATCCTCAGGGATTCTTGCCCCAAGTCTTTCATGGACAGAACGGCGGTTGACTCGAGACTGCCTATATTCGGAGTACTGGTTACTGCATTCAGGGCAGTTGCTCTTGACACGCAGCTTCAAGCCTTCGTTCCAACAATACTGAAAGAATGAGCATTCCCAATGAGACTGTTCCTGATTCTTCATATCTTCTCGTTCTTCTCGGTATATCTCCTCCTCGTACCTTCTCTGCTTTTCCAGGAACCTTTGCTCTTCATAAAACTTCTGCTTCTGATATCGTCCCTGTTCGCAACGCCACTTGTTCAGTAGAATACGTGTCGTAACTCTGGGCCTAGAGGTTTCACCTGCCCCAATTCGGCTATTCTGAAACCGAACCCTTTGCTGAAATTCCTCACTTGTAATCTGCCGATCGGGGTCAACAGCACCAGCTTCCTTTGCCTTAGTAGAAGTTAAAACTCTCACTTTGTTCTTACCCCCAAATTCGGCTGCATTGATCATATTAACAGAGAAGGACATGGTATTCTGTCCAAAAGGACTACCATCTATTTTCATCTTTCCATCAAACCTCAGGTGTCCGTCTTGGATAGCCTTTTGAATCCGCACTCTGAAGACTCGACAATCATTTATGGAGTGGGATCTGGTATTGTGGAAACCACAATACTTCTTGTCTTTGACACCCTCAGGGAGCAGCATAGGGTGACCTTCCGGCAACTTGATGCGTCCTTCCTTAAGCAGATATTCAAATAACTTATCTGATTTGGAAACATCAAAATCATAGGTACCTTTTTGTTGCCTCAACCATCGCTGGCTGACTTGAGTTGGGTCTTTGGCCCAAACTATCTCGGCTGCAGCTACTTCATCGTTGTAATCAACTGCATCTTCCAAGAAAGCCTGATACATCTCGGCAGCTATGTCACCCTTCTGGAACTGGTTGCTCCTCTTGAATCCCTGAGCTTGATTGCTCATCATAGCTAATCTTTGTGATAACTGCCCGAGATCTTCAAAGTCCATGCCGAACAGCTTTTCTTTGATGCTCGGCAACATGCCAGCTATGGCTATCCCCGGTAACTGACGATCATCTGGCCCCAAATTCAGAGAATAGCAAAGATTTTTGGTTTCCCTGAATCGCGTAGATACTCTTGCGGCGTCTCGCCAGGCTTCATCCTCAAGCTCATAAGATCGATCAACTTCTTCTCACTGGTTCCCGTAAAGAAGTATGAGTGGAATTTCTGCTCAAGTTCTGCCCATGTATTGATAGAATTTGCTGGCAGAGATGCGAACCATGAGAAGGCTGGTCCTGTCAATGACATCGGGAAGTATCGAATCCTCCAAGCTTCATCTGCTGATGCTTCGCCAAGCTGCATCAGGTAACGACTGATATGCTCCCTTGTACTAGTATCATCTTGGCCTGAAAACATGGTTAGGTCAGTGGGAGTCTTGACTCTCGGAGGGAGAGCCACCCGATTGTACCACTCTGGGTAAGGAGATTTGTATGTGTATGTCTGATTCTTCGGCTTTAGGCCGAACTGATTCTGCATCATATCAGCCATCATATGCATGATGAGGTCAACATTTGAATCAGGAGGCTGTTTGTGCTTGCCCCCAGCATGTAAGCCTGCTGGGACTCCTATCCGGGATTCGAAGAGCGTTAATCGAGAGTTGTAGTCACAAACTCCTGATACCCATCTCCAAAACATATTCTTCTGAATCCTGTTCGCCACAGGAGAGACTCTAGAGGCAGATTGCGGGATATCCCCTGTCGTACCGAACGTGAGCTGGCCATAGGTCTGGGAGGTTGTTGCATCCCCTGAGAAATTACCCCACCTGTGCTTGGCCAGCTCCGCTGCTTTCGGCAACTCTCTGACGTTGAGGCACTTGGAACAACAATGGTCCCCGCATCGGACCGGCAGCCTCTCAAAGTACTTATCCGCGTTCGGACCGAAAGTTTGACCATGATAGCACGAAAGGTGTTCAAGAAAGCCGATTGATGACTGGTCACGGCTCCTGATACAACTCTATGCATTATATCAGTCATCTTCTGGATAGCTTCTTCCTCACCACCGTCGGGCAGCTCAGGTTGGTGAGGAGGAACAACCTTCAGGAACGTCTGCTTTTGATAGGCATGTGTTAACACAGAATTTTCGCACTATGACAAGTGGGCCAGCACGGCGCAGGTTCGGGAGAAATCACCACCTGAGGGATTCGGTAGATAGCAAGCACGGTCGGCTAATCCAATCGATTCGGTAAGGCTGTGGAGGCGACTGGTCAAACGGGGGTGGATTCGGCAATATGGCGCTGCGGTCGGCTACCTCAGGCAAGTCGGTTGCGACAATACGGCATATCAGAAGATTCGGCGACAGAAGATATCGTCATGTTAGCACGTGCCAATTATTAAGGGAGGCTTAGAATAAAGGCATCGTGTTTTAGATAAGTTTCCTGTTTTGTTGTTGTAATCGTGTCCTCCTAGGACTCGTAGAACACCAGGGTATAAATATAAACCCTGAGACTATTGTAAGGACGTTCACAATCAATACAACCAACCCGGCCCCGTGCCATCTTCGAGTCCAAGTCGTGTCGTCGTGTTCTTCGAGAGGAGCCATCGATCCGTCGACCTCCGTAAGTTCCGGCAACCTTGTTACCATGTCTAGTATCGTGCGGCGGATTTAGATATGATGCAAGTAGTTCGTACGTTAAGCTTAGTATCGTGCGGCGGATTTAAGCTTATGACGGGAAGTTTTTGCTTATGCCTTGTATCGTGCGGCGAGCGGATTGAGTCATGAGTAAAAACAGTTATCGGCTCTGTTAGATTTGGCAAATCTGATAGATTCATTAAGTTACCTTGTGTTATATGTTTTATTATGTTTATTTCATCATAACACTTTTGCCCAATCTAGATACCGTTCGGTTTGGCTTTATCTTTTATAGATCTGCTCTGTTCTTTCACGTTTATTATTGTAAAGTATTTTATGTAGTAGATCTATTGTTCGTAATAGCCGATTGGATTGTATCTGGATTGCCACGTGGTGAGGGTTCATGCATGTTAAGTATGTTTGACCTATGACAGAGCCAGGTGTCGTGCGGCAGGCGCAGGCTTTAGATTAGCCTAGTCATGCTTAGTTTGTATGTTCAATCCCCGGACCCCAACTCGGTTGTACAATCGAGATTGGTTAAGTTTTAACTTATATTTAATACGTCATGCAAGTATGATTCTCATGCAAACGTGTTCGGCAACCTGTTATTCACGTAACTCTGTTCATATTGTCGAATGATCTTCAAACCTGTTGGCAGATAGCTTTCATAGCTATATGTCACGTAAGTGGCTTCAGGGCCGTATATTTTGGAACTGTCTGGTCATACCCGGCACGTTCCAGCTTTGTATTTAACAGTTTCTTTCCCTTGTTAGTTGCAGGGCAAACTGACTGGCACGCACCGGACCTCTGAGCACCCGGGCCACGTTTGAAGCCAGCTTCTCCGGCTTGCTGTGTGATTGGCATAGTGCGTCACTTTTGGTGCCAACACACTTTTGGCACGCCCGGTGGGACCCTTTTTCCTGCAGCAATGGTCGAAGTCACTGAAGCCGAGGCCAGCAACAAGGCGGGGCTCGTGCAGGTGCAGCTCACTGAACTACCCGACGAGTACAGAGAGCAGGTGGATAATGCTTGTACCGAATTCCAGGCCAAGTGCCTAGAAGCCTTTTCCAAGAACAAGAGCGGAAAGGTTCGCCGTCTGCACGATCTGCCGAAGCCCCGTCCAGCCCAACCCGAATGATCCCGGGAAGGCGGAGGCAGTGTTGAAAATGTCTCACATGATCAACGAAGCTGTCTCTGGTGCCATCGGTCGCATGCATGGGGCGTTTCTCAACACTTTCCGCACCATCATGATCCCAATTCGGCCCCAAGGCCGATGAACTTATGGAGGCCGTTTGGCCCTATAGCAGGACCACATCTTTTCAATCTGCCGAATCACCTCAGGGGGCAAGGGCTGCTGGTGAGGAGACCCCGCCTAAGGCTCAGTCAAGCGGGATGACCATTGCAAGAGAAGCACACGCCAGAGGGCCAGGTGTCCGACCATGGGTCAGCTCACGTTCGGCACTAAGGGTCAGCCGCCAGAGTCAACATGCAAGATCTCTCCGCAAACCTATAGGCTCATAAAGGACTACTACGGAAACGGGTACCATGAGATGCTTGAGCCTCACAACATAGAGGGCGCCCCACATCCAGGATATGGGAAGCCGACGGCCGAAAAAACCGCCGACTCTAATGTCGATGTCATGCTAGAGAGGATGGCGGATATGATGCAGCGCACTTTCGGCCTGAAGCCTAAGGGCAATTATGCTTATAGGTCTCCGTTCCCCGAATGGTTCCACCGTGTGGCTCTACCTCCCAGAGTCAAAGTGCCGATGGACCTGTCCAAGTTCTCCAGCTTGGACGACACAGCACGGTGGAGCACGTCAGTCGTTATCTGCTCCAGCTGGGGGAGGCCAATACCGAAGATGCCTTCAGGGTTCGGTACTTCCCGTCGTCACTCACTGGACCGGCATTCGCATGGTTACGTCACTACCGCCGGGCTCTATTCTCTCTGGGGCAGACTTGGAACAAAAGTTCCATACACACTTCTACACGGGCACCAAGGAGAAGAAACTGGTGGACATCATGTACGTACGCCAGAAGCCAAATGAGACACCACAGGACTACCTGCGCAGGTTCAGGGAAGTCAAGAGCCAGTGCTTCGGCATGCACCTGCCGGACGATCAGCTTCCACCATTGGCCGTGGCAGGCATGCTCCCGAGCATTGGGACAAGCTGTTCGGTCAAGAGTTTGAAGACTTGGGTCATCTCTCCCGCCGGCTGAATGAGATGACTATCCAAGCGCAAGGCTTCCGGAGGGAAGGGCGTTTCCAGAAGGACAATGTCGCGGCGCAGATGTATCAGGCTTTCCTGGACAAAGCCGATGACTACACCGACGCTGAAGATGAGGTGGCCGCTGCAGAGCTCAACTGGGACAAGGAGCCGACCCAAGCCAACAAGCAATGGCTGCGCCAGCAGAAGGGGGCATACGACTTTGACGTCACCAAAGCCGACAAGCTCTTCGAGTTCCTGGTTGCCGAAGGAAGAATCAGGCTACCCCCGGATCACCCGATGCTGCGTCCTGGAGGGGTCAAGGACAAGAAGTACTGCGGTTTTCATAACACTAACACTCATTCTATTAATGATTGCGTGTGTTCAGGACGAGGATCAGCAGAAAGCCATCCAGGACGGCCACATCAAGTTCAATGGCAAGATGAAGATCGATGCTAACCCTTCGCCTAGAATGCCGTGTTCTTTTCAGTGAGCATGGTAGCTCCAGAGGACCCCAGGGGTAAGGGCAAGTCAAAGTCCTCACCCAACAAAGCACGCGAGTCTGGCACGGTGGACCCCGATCGGCAAATCACCAGCGATGAATTTCAGCAGCGCGCCCGGACCACGAATAGTCGATATGAGCACGGAGACACATCTTCCAGGCGCAGGCCTACCACAGGGATCTCCTCAACAAGTGGCGCCGGCAAGATGAGAAAGAACGAAAGCGTCTCCAACGCGAAGAACAGGAACTCGCAGAGGAGTATCAGCGCGAAGATGGTCACACGGAGGAGTAGTACCGGTCTGGAAGAGAGGGCCTACCACAGAGAGCAGCCTACCACAGAGAGCAGGAACGCCGCCAAGGGCAGGAGCAGGCTCACTGGGGTTGCTCGTTCTTCCGCCACTGCTGGAACGAAGGCTTGAGGTTGCCTGCCGTCAACGACTGCCCTGAGTGCAGCGATCAGTACAGAGGGTATAGGCAGGATCTGTCAACCGCCGTCCCGTCCATGAAAGATTGGGAGCACGCATCCCGATGGACGATCGGCGCCTAAAACGGAAGCCGGGTCGGCAAGCCAAAAGATATGCCGATCGAGAGTGGGTGCACCACCAGGACGACGGCGAGGAGGCACAGCCTCGCCCATATAGGTGGCAAAAGGGGCAGTGGTGCCCACTAGGGCTCAGAAAAAGCCAGAAAAGGAGAGTGCAGCGCCTCCGGAATAGTGAGTTGGAAGAAGCAGCTGCCAATGGGAAGAAGCAAGAGTGGCCCCGAAGGAAAAACCAGATGACGCCGACGAGGCACTGACGTGGCCATGACTTTCTTCCTTCCCCTGGAGTTCATGGCTCCTGCCGGCCGGGGGGCACAGGACGAGGGTATTCGGATTCTGACGAGGCCGAGCACGACGAGCTCGCGGCACAGCTCGTGTTGTCTCAGAAGGCAGCATTTGACAAACCAGCCAAGCATCGGCATTTAAAGCCGTTGTATGTCAAGGGTACGTCAATGGAAAGCCGCTGACCAAGATGTTTGTCGATGGCGGTGCAGCGATCAACATCATGCCTTACGCCACCTTCAGAAAGCTGGGCATGAACGATGAAGATCTGCTCAAAACGGACATGATACTCCGTGACTTTGCCAGCAATCCCTCTGACACTCGGGGTGCCGTGCACGTGGAACTAATGATTGGATCCAAGACGCTCATCACGACCTTCTTTGTCATTGACGGCAAGGGGCATACAGCCTGCTTTTGGGCAGGGATTGGATCCATGCCAACTGCTGCATACCTTCAACCATGCATCAAATACTCATACAGTGGGTTGGAGATGACATCGAGATTGTCCAAGCTGACGACTCGGTGAGTGTTGCTACCATTGAGCCCACTTACTGGGAATTCGACGGAGTAGATTGCTTCTCCGATGTGTGGGGGAGAAGGTCCTGTCAACGTCTACGACAGGGATCAACAGCCGATCCAAGCAATCGGCTCTCAAAGCTTCTTTTAGATGGATAACCCAACCGACAACAGCGAGGGCAAACTGGGACGTGGCTTCACATCGGCCGACAAGCTGGAAGAAGTGGATGTTGGCGACACAAGTAAAAAGAGGCCGATGTTCATAAGTTATAGTTTAGACCCTGACTTTAGAATGCAATTAGTGGATCTTTTGAAAGAGTTCAAAGACTGTTTTGCGTGGGACTACACAGAGATGCCTGGATTAGATCGGTCCATTGTTGAGCATAAGTTGCCGATCAAACCTGGATACCGCCCATACAAACAACCTCCGCGCAGGATCTACAAGGAGGAGGTATGGCCACGTTGAAAAAGGAAGTGGAAAGATTACTAGAAGCTAACTTCATTCGGCCGTGTCGATATGCAGAATGGATCTCCAATATTGTCCCGGTATACAAGAAGAATGGGAAGATGAGAGTCTGCATCGACTTCAGGAACCTCAACAAAGCCACTCCTATGGACGGTTATCCAATGCCGGTGGCCGATTTGCTAGTAGATGCTTCGGCCGGTTTTGAAATCATAAGCTTTATGGACGCAATGCAGGTTACAACCAGATCTTCATGGCTGCAGAGGATGTGCAAAACCGCCTTCAGGTGCCCCGGCCATATAGGTTTGTTTGAATGGATTGTCATGACTTTTGGTTTGAAAAATGCCGGTGCCACTTACCAGCGAGCCATGAATTACATATTCCATGAGCTGATCGGCAAATCGTAGAGATCTACATTGATGACGTGGTGGTCAAATCCAGAGGCAAAGAAAGACACTTAGCCGATTTAAGGAAGACCTTGGAGTGCACAAGGAAACACGGTTTAAAGATGAATCCAAACAAGTGTGCATTTGGGGGTCGGTGTCGGTGGTGAGTTTCTGGGATTCTTGGTCCACAAAAAGGCATCGAAGTCGGCAAGAAGAGCATGGAAGCAATTGATAAGGTAGGGCCGCCGACCAATCTCAAAGAACTGCAATCACTGCTCGGCAAGATCAACTTTGTCAGAAGGTTCATATCCAACTTGTCCGAGCGCGTGCTGCCATTTTCTCCACTGTTGAAGCTCAAGAAGGATCAGGAGATCGTGTGGGGTGACGTGCAACAAAAGGCTTTTGATGAGATCAAGGAATACATGAAGGCACCACCAGTATTGGTTCCTCCACAACTCGACAGGCCTTTCAAGTTGTACGTGGCGGCCGACAACCTAACAATAGGGTCGGCCCTCATGCAAGAATTCGAAGGAAAAGAGAGAGTCATAGCCTATCTTAGCCGAAAGCTACTGGACCCCGAAACGAGGTATTCGGCTACGGAAAAGTTGTGCTTGTGCGTTTTCTATTCCTGTACCAAGTTTCGGCACTATCTATTGAATGCCGAATGCGTGGTAGTATCAGAGTTTGATGTAATCAAGCACATGTTATCAATGCGATTTTAAGTGGAAGGATCGGCAAATGGGTTTTAGCCCTTTCTGAATTTGATTTGCGTTTTGAATCGGCAAAGGCTGTTAAAGGCCAGATTATGGCTGATTTCGTTACTCACCATCGTGATTCTAACGCCAACATAGTAACCATTGCCCCTGGGCATGTTTTTTGACGGATCGTCGTGTAGCAAAGGTGTGGAGTCGGGATATGTTTATTTCTCCCAAGGGGGCACCTTTCAAATACTCTATACCGGTCGAGTACCCGGTGACTAATAATCAAGCGGAGTATGAGGCATTGCTTCGAGGATTGCGGTTGCTCGTGGACGTTAAGGCAGATGCCGTGGAGATCTTCGGTGACTCGGAGTTGGTGATCAGGCAGCTGACAGGTGAGTACGAGTGCAAAAACGACACGCTGCAGGAATATCTTAAAGGTTGCCAGAGCTCCTTAGACAGTTTCGATCAGCAACCTTGCAACATATTCCTAGGGAAAAAAGAAGAAGCAAACCAGTTGGCTCAGGCAGCGTCCGGGTATAGGGAGAATCAAAACATTTTTGCACTTGGGGAGAGCAAACAACCCCAGAAGATGATCAAGCAGTCCCAAGTGATAATCAGGCAATAGAAGACTGGAGAGACAACATTGCCAATTACCTCAGGGACCCATCCAGGAAAGTCTCCCGAAAACTCAGGTACAAGGCTCTTAAGTTCACGCTCTTGGACAATCATTGTACTACAAATCCATAGATGGGGTTTTGCTTAAATGCCTGAACCAAGACGGGGCTAGGAAACTGATGTATGAGGTGCACGAAGGTGTATGTGGTGCACACCAGTTGGCTCACCGTATGAGATGGTTAATCAGAGGACTGGATATTTTTTGGCCGACTATGCTCGAAGATTGCTTTGAGTACTACAGAGGTTGTCAGGATTGCCAGCGATTCGGCAATGTGCAAAGGGCCCCAGCATCGGCCATGAATCCGATTTAAGCCTTGGCCTTTCAGAGGATGGGGCATTGATTTGATCGGCCAAATCCACCCTCCATCTAGCAAGGGACATAAGTTTGTTTTGTTAGCCACGGATTATTTCACTAAGTGGGTTGAAGCCATCCCATTGAAGAAGGTGACATCAGAGAACATGGTGTCCTTTGTTAGGGAGCACATCATTTACCGATTCGGCATCCCTCAGTCCATCACTACCGATCAGGGAACTCAGTTCACTTCCTCGGAATTTTGTGGCTTTGCCGAAGGGATGGGATTAAGCTATATAATTCCTCCCCTTATTATGCACAGGCCAATGGGCAGGCAGAGGCTTCTAACAAAATCATGATTAAAATCATTCAAAGAAGATCGAAGAGAAACCTAAAAGGTGGCACTTGGTACTCAACGAAGCTTTGGTGGCTTACCGAATGGCTTGTCATGGGTCGACTCAGACGTCGCCATACGAGTGGTCTACGGGCATCACGCAGTGCTACCATGGGAATTGCAATCGGGGTCAAGACGAGTTACATTGCAGAACGATCTAACCAAGGGGATTATAAAGATTTGATGATGGATGGGCTAGAAGATTTGCATTTGATTCGTCTCAAGGCCTTGGAAAATATCGAAAAGAACAAGGTACGCGTTGCCAAGTACTACAATTCGAAAGTGAAAGAAAAGGATTCGAAGAAGGAGACTTGGTTTGGAAGTTGTCTTGCCGATCGGTACCAAAGATAAGGCATTCGGCAAATGGTCCCCTAACTGGGAAGGGCCTTTTCGATTGTGAGACGTGCTCCGGGTAATGCGTACATTCTGAAAACCCTCCAAGAGAAGAGTTTGCTAGGGCAATTAATGGACGTTATCTAAAGAGATTTCATCCTAGCGTGGAGGTCGGTGCATAACGGAATCAAGACTAGCGGGCGCCGATGGCGGCCGATACAAGGTTGGGTCGCCCTTAGCACAAAAATGGCCGATAGGTTCTATCGCCCTTAGAGCAAAAACAGCCGACACGGCATGTGTCGCCTTTAGCGCGAAAAACGCTGAACCAAATGCACGCGGTGCTGTGCAATCGGTTCAACGAAGAGATCGAACACTAGACAAGCACAGAAAGGGAAAACAGATTGTACGCGTGAACATAACAAAGTAGAGCATTGTTCATAAGTTGGGGCGGTATGAAACAGCAGAGTTACCAAGCACCTTGTTGAGACACCGTCTGCAGATTGGTGACAGCGGTGAGGGCGTGAGCGTGATCCTCGGGAGTCCAGAAAATCGTCGATCTGTCGACGTCCTCCGGACATGCCCCGGGGGAAGCCAACCGGCGTCACGGAGAAGTCCTCCTCCGTGCGGACCGTCAGCGCCGACAACCCCAGCGCCACGCCGGGTGCACACCCTGCAGGCGACCTGCTCGTGCGGCGTACCAGTTGGACAGGGCGCGCATCGGCGGTGACGCCCTGGGCGTTCACCCGGTCTGCGACGGCGTTCGCTGCCATCTTCAGGCGCTCCAGTTCTTCAGACAACGCTGTGAGCGACAAAATGGAGTGGATCGGTTAAAAGATCAACAAGAACGACCGAAAGCAGATCCAAGATTGGGCGTTCATACCCATGATTGCGTCGCAGAACTGCCGGCGCTGGTCCTCCCATTCCAGCTGGTCAATCCCGTACTGCTTCGAGACGGCGGCCAGCTCTTCCGGGACTCGTCCCGCAGCGCCATGAAGTTCAAGGCCGTTGTGGTCGTAGAGGCCGCCGTCGGAGTCCGGTCCGGACTCGCCTCCCAGGATGGGAGTGGTAGAGAGGCGTCGGAGGAACTCGACGAGCCCGATGGTGGAGCCTCTGGCCTCCCCGGTGCTGGAGAAGGCCGGGCATGCCCGCCGGCGGAAGAGATAACGGGGACCCTATCGGCGGCGGGCAACAGAGTAGTGTGAGCGAGGTTTTCAAGAAACTGCCACAAAGGACGTAAGCGAGGAGTCCTACCCGCGCTGACGAGGCGCCGAGCGCGGCTCCCTTCGGCCTCCTCAGTCGCCGGGCGCTTGCCGCGGTCATCAGGCTCGCCATTGCACTCGGGAAGTTAGGGTTTTCTGGGCGGAGCAAGCAAGGAAGCCGAGGCGGCGAGAGACTAGAAGAGCGAATGCGAGAGATTGGGAGAAGGCAGGCCTCCGGGACGATTTATAAAATCGGAACAGTGATCGTGGCGAATGCCCGGGATAACACGCCGATATCAACCGGCGGATTGGGGTTTCCTGCTTCCCGAGATGGGCCTCTGCAGTGACGGGCTGTGCCAGACCGTCTGGATGCACTCACGTGTTCGGGGGAGAATAGAGCCTGGCTTCGGCAAAATTGCCGATTTAGTGTTCGGACAAACACTGGAGCAGGCCAGATTGCCGAACAGGTTCACACAGTTAGACACGATGTCATCAGACGGTAACCGATTGAATGCAAGTACAGATATTTACAAGGAGAGTGTTCGAGTCATTCTGACACAGGATTACAGAAACTAAAGGATCATTGCACAGTCATCCTAGTTGTTCAGGGATTGGTTTATGGCCGCCAGAGTATCGGTGACCTGGTTAGCATGCTCTAGTGCCTTGTTGTCCTCCTCTTCGGTGCCCTGTGCCTGTGAGAGCCTCGTGCTAAGTTTATCCTCATCAGCACTGATGAACAGCTTGGAAGATGTTGTTTCAATGACATTCAGCAAACCCATAGCCGAGAGGTGCATGACTGAATATCAGAATCGACCTGGGCTAGTTGGGCTTCCAGTCAGATCTCTTTTCTTGTAATTCTTTCAACTGAGCCTCCAGAGTCTCCTGAGAGTTCTTGGCTCTTGGAACTGAGTGTACAGATCATTGACTTCCTGGGTGCATTTGGACTTGGCAGTCTGAAGATCAACGCTTCTGATTGCTCATTTACCTTAGCAAAGCAGTCATCCAGCGTAGATACGGCCTCCAGATGGAGCCTCAGATTCTGGAATGTCCTCAGCAATGGGCTCGAGGAAATTTTTAACTTCATCGGCGTCTCTGACTAAGGACAAGATGTCTTGACTCAGAAAAATTTGTTATGTTGCTCAGGACATCTTGGACGAGTGCCGATGGTCTTTTGGCCACTGTTCTTTTGTTCAGGAACTCGTTGACATCAAATGCATACTCGGAGGCTGAACCGATGAAAGTCTGTTGATTTGGACAGGTTAGCCGACCACGGTAAAGTATGAAGAAATGGGGAGTTAATTCTTGCCTGATGAGCGGCTGATTAATAGAGGTTTGGTCTGTCTGGTTGAAAGCCGGATGGACCAGCAGAGTCTGGAATTGAGCCGATGAAGGTCTCGGCCAATCGCGGTATCTGTGAAATCGCTGGTCAGCCAAGAGAGGCAAGAATCTGCTGGTTGAAGGGATAAATGAAGGACCTACCAATGCTGATACCATCCGGGTTCTGGGTGCTCATTTCCTCGGCATCTGCATGCTCATCATTTTCCAAGGTAATAAGGATTGGGGGCACCATCATTTGGGCGTTTTCTTGCTCAGGGGAAGAAGCCTGTAATGGTGTACAAGCCAGTCAAGAATAAGTTGATAATGATGGAAGAACTAGAACATCTTACCTTTGGAGGAGGTGTGTTTTGCTTGGTCCTGGTTCGCCTGGAGCTGGAAGTGCCCTAGTGGCCTTTCTTTTCTCTCCTTTAGCTGAGAGGGTGGTTAATGAGACTGCTTGGGATTTCATAAGTTGAGTCAATGAAGGAGCATTGTGTCCCAGGACAGTGATTGACCCTGCTTGATGATATTGGATAGGCCTGATGTCAGAATTGGGTATGAAGTCCTGTGGAAGTTTTGAAAAGTTAGAAATCTCAAGGATCAAATACTAAAGCAACAAGTGGCTTGTTATTGTACCTCGCTGTCAGAGCTGAAGTCTGCTTGAAGTTCCAGGCACATGGGATGGACTGGGCTGTTAAAGATATGATCATGCCATTCTTGCCACCAGGACTCAAAAAGAGGGTGAGCAGACTGGATCAAATGAAATGGTACTGGTTTGTAGTCTGGCAGATCTTGCCCCAGGCTGAATACTCGATGGGCCTGCATCCCTATTGTAATACGCTCTTTGGACTGAATCTGCTCCCTGGGCTTGATGATGGTGGAAAAGATGAGTTTTGGAGGAAGCTGTCCACAACCCAATTGCCTAGCTGCTATGTTAGGATAATAGAACTCATAAGTATGCTTCACTTGTCTTCCTCTGTTGAATTCGGCTGGTAGGATGCAGGTTTGATAAAAGAGTTGAAAACTCCTGTGGCCATTTCATCTATGCAGCCATCATCAAAGCTGAATTTGATAGGGAAAGTGAGGTTGTCATTCTCCCTGTAGGGTAACCAGAGCACCTGATTAAAGCCCTTGAAGAATAATTTGAAGAGATTGCCAATACTCTTGTTTATGGTTATAGCAGTGGCTGCTTCCCCATAAGTTTGGCAAGCTTTCTCTATAGCCTCTTCATCCTCAGCAAAGTTGCTGGAAGGGAAAGCTGAGGTTGTCCAATGGCACGGCAATGATTTGGTGCATGTATAGCTGAAACCACATTTGAACAAACCACCAGGGCCATTGACACAATCAATTGGTGGCAGTCCATCTGTGCTATCATGAGTGGCATGATACATTTGAGTGGAGATCTGATGCATCATGTGGTATATGGATCCCAGGAAGAGCCTGCCTAGAGGGAGTTGCTTTCCTTTGGATAATTTATCAGCCAGTGCGATGTAGTTGAGGGTGGCTCGTTAGATCTCCCACAGAAGATAAATCTGCATAGCCACATGTTTAGAAAAGCCCTGTGCTCTGTTTCTGCTACTGGGCCTGACATTTTGTTATGGATCTCTACATACTTCATCCATCCAACACTGACATCCATGGATCTCTGAGGAATTTTCTCTAACAGTTCGTCGGCATTCATGATCGAGGTAATGTTCAGGCCACTCATCATGAAGACATCGGCTAGTGTGATTGTCATTATGCCATGGCCGAACACGAAAGCATTGAGGGCATCTGACCAAAAATGAGAAGCTGCTATGAGCAATGACTCATTTTTGGCATGTCGGCCAGGGACAGTTCCAGAGCATGATGGATGTCTTGGGTTTCCCAGTGAGGCCCAAATCTCGCCTGAGTTCTTCTGTACCAATTCCTCCAGCCGGTGACCGCGAGCAGGGGCCAGTCTTGAAGGTATACCGCCACCTGTTCGGTGAAATGACTCCATGCTTGAAAGGGGTTGTGTTGGTCTCCATACCGATGATATTGGTTGGATTGGAGTTTCCCATCGGTCCCAAGAAGTAGGAGTTGGGATCCGCATCGCAAGGAATCAGAATTTCATCCCTAAGGGCCTGAAAGGAGAAGGTGTGCGGAGGAAGCTAGATGAGCCGAATGCCGATATAAATTGACCGAATGCGTTTGAAAGGAAAAGTGAAATTTACCTCTGGGATCTCGTCGTGGGTCGCCATTGCGAAACTCGGGTGGAGTTTGAAGCTGTTGATGATTTGGAGAAGGTGCAGAGTTTGAAGCAGTGCTGACCTAGAATACACGGCGGACTTGTGGTCAATTTCAGAACAAATGCCTTTGTGCAGAAATTGAGGGGGCATGTGTTAACACAGAATTTTCGCACTATGACAAGTGGGCCAGCACGGCGCACGTTCGGGAGAAATCACCACCTGAGGGATTCGGTAGATAGCAAGCACGGTCGGCTAATCCAATCGATTCGGTAAGGCTGTGGAGGCGACTGGTCAAACGGGGGTGGATTCGGCAATATGGCGCTGCGGTCGGCTACCTCAGGCCAAGTCGGTTTTGCGACAAATACGGCATATCAGAAGATTCGGCGACAGAAGATATCGTCATGGTTAGCACGTGCCGATTATTAAGGGAGGCTTAGAATAAAAGGCATCGTGTTTTAGATAAGTTTCCTGTTTTGTTGTTGTAATCGTGTCCTCCTAGGACTCGTAGAACACCAGGGTATAAATATAAACCCTGAGACTATTGTAAGGACGTTCACAATCAATACAACCAACCCGGCCCCGTGCCATCTTCGAGTCCAAGTCGTGTCGTCGTGTTCTTCGAGAGGAGCCATCGATCCGTCGACCTCCGTAAGTTCCGGCAACCTTGTTACCATGTCTAGTATCGTGCGGCGGATTTAGATATGATGCAAGTAGTCTCGTACGTTAAGCTTAGTATCGTGCGGCGGATTTAAGCTTATGACGGGAAGTTTTTGCTTATGACGGGAAGTTTTAACTTATATTTAATACATCATGCAAGTATGATTCTCATGCAAACGTGTTCGGCAACCTGTTATTCACGTAACTCTGTTCATATTGCCGAATGATCTTCAAACCTGTTGGCAGATAGCTTTCATAGCTATATGTCGTCGTAAGTGGCTTCAGGGCCGTATATTTTGGAACTGTCTGGTCATACCCGGCACGTTCCAGCTTTGTATTTAACAGTTTCTTTCCCTTGTTAGTTGCAGGGCAAACTGACTGGCACGCACCGGACCTCTGAGCACCCGGGCCACGTTTGAAGCCAGCTTCTCCGGCTTGCTGTGTGATTGGCATAGTGCGTCACTTTTGGTGCCAACAACCTTGCCGCTTTTATTCTTGGAGAAAGTCTCCAAGAACTTGCGCTGGAATTCATCGCAAGCTCGCTGCACCAGATCTTTCGACTCTAGCGGCAAATCGTCCATGGTCAAATCGAAAGACTGATCTTCGCTGATTTCAGGCATCTTGAGATGAAAGTAGTCCCACCGGGCGTGCCAAAAAGTGTGTTGACGCAAAATTCGTCACCTCACGTCAGGCACACAGCAAGCCGAACGAGGCTGGCTTCAATCGGGTGCCCGGAGCGTACTGAATCCGGAAGCGTGCTAGTCGGTTTGACCTGAAAACCAACAAGGGACAAAAGTGTGAGAATACCTTGGAACATGATGGGTGAGACCAGACAGTTCCATATGTACGGCTTTGAAAGCCAATCACGATGGCACACAGCTATAGAAGCTGTTTGCCGAAACAGGTTTATAATGTCATTCGGCAAGTATAAAAGATAAATCTCATAAACATGTTGAATGTCGAACGCATATGTGACAAAAGGATAAAGAGGGTAACTTGTAAATACAAATCTATTCAGATAACATATGCATAGGCCAATCCAGCTAGTCTGCCGCACGTCCAACCTTCATAAACCCGTCAGGCATAAACTCAAGCAAAGCTAATCCACCGCATGATACCACTTGCTATAAATCTACACCACTCCTTATAATTAGATTAATCCACCGCATGATACGATCTAATTATAAGAAGCTAAAAGCACACATACATCTGAACAGATCTATACGTAGTCATTACTCATGTAAGCTTAACCAGAATCGGCGAACTAGCCGAACTGGGGTCCATGAAGAAGAAACACACAGGCAAAGCATGATTAAACTAATCTAAAACCTGTACCTGCCGCACGACACCCAGCTCTATCAAAGCCTAAACATGATCGGCATGTATGAACCCGCAACATGTAACAACCTAGATTGAAAGTCGATTCGGCCATCATGATCTTATAATTAGCAAAGCACACGCAAACTTGTGCAACAAGGCCGAACGAAGATCAATCTAGATTGGGCAAAAGTGTTGTACGAGTTAAATAAATAAAACATATAACACGTGATAACTTAATGAATCTATTAGATCTGCCAAATCTAACAGAGCCGATAACTATTTTTACTCATGACTCAATCCGCCGCACGATACAAGTCACAGGTAAAAACTTCCCGTCATAAGCTTAAATCCGCCGCACGATACTAAGCTTAACATACGAGACTACTTGCATCATATTTAAATCCACCGCATGATACTAGACATGATAACAAGGTTGCCGGTACTTACGGAGGTCGACGGATCGATGATTCCTCTCGAAGAACTCGACGACACGACTATAAGGACTCGAAGGTGGCACGGGGCCAGTTGTATTGATGTGGTTGTGAATAGTTTTACAATGGTCGAGGCTTATATTTATACCCTGGACGAAACATGGTCCTAGACGATCACGACTTTACAAAGAGATACGGAAAAGATATAAATTCTATATTATTTGGTGCCTTCCATCACCATGTGTCTTCTCGTGCAAGCCAGCTTTACCTGCGATACGCGTTCCCGAATGGAACTATGGCCTCGTGAAATAGCCGACCACGTAGACAGTCACTGAAACTTAGAGGACCAAACAGCTGCCGATCATTTGCCGAATCCTTCTCCTTCTGCTGGCTAGGCCCATCTGTCATATCCTTATGTGTGCAAAAATCTGGTGTCAACACAAAGCAAAGGAACCCGGCTAAAATCTAGACCATAATCACGCAATGTTGCAACAATCCATAAAAGCTGCGAAGCACAAGAAGCAGCGGCAACATACTCAGCTTCCGTAGTAGACTGGGCTGCGTTCGACTGTTTGCGAGAAGACCACGAAACCAATGAAGAGCCAAGAAACTGACAAGTCCGAGAAGTAGACTTGCGCTCAAGCCGACAGCCGGCAAAATCCGCATCGGAGTAACCACAAAGCGAAAGAGTCAAAGAAGAAGAGTACCAAAGTCCGAACTCAGGAATGTATCGGAGGTACCTCATGTTGCGCTTGACCACTTGCTTGTGGGAAGTCCGAGGGAACGCCTGAAAGCGAGCGCACAGACACACAGAAAACTGTATGTCTGGCCTCGTCGCCGTCAGGTACAGGAGCGAGCCGATCATGCTCCTGTACTCCTTCTGTTCAACCGGCTCTCCGTCCTGGTCCGTGTCCATCGCCGCAGTCGTCGGCATGGGCGTCGTAAGAGGCTTGGCCTCGCTCATGTCGAACTTCTTCAGGATGTCCTTCGTGCATTTGCCTTGATGCACGAACGTCCCGTCTCGGTTTTGCTTGATTTGCAACCCGAGGAAGAAGGTCAACTCACCCATCATACTCATCTCAAACTCCCTGCTCATGGTATCTGCAAACTTGGCAACAAGTGCGTGAGAGGAGCCACCAAAGATGATATCATCCACGTAAATCTGGACTATCAGGGTATCATTGCCTTGCTTGAGGAGAAACAAACTTCTATCGACCCGTCCCATTTTTAAACCCTTAGAGAGTAAAAAGGTTTTCAAACGATCATACCACGCTCTCGGGGCTTGTTTCAAACCATACAAAGCTTTTGAAAGTTTATAAACATGGTTTGGAAACTTGGGATCCTCGAAATCAGGAGGGTGCCTAACATAAACCTCTTCCTCTATATACCCATTCAAGAAGGCACTCTTGACATCCATCTGATAAAGCTTAAAACCCTTCGAAGCAGCAAAGGCTAGAAGGATTCTAATGGCTTCTAAACGGGCTACAGGGGCAAAGGTTTCCTCATAGTCTATCCCCTCTTTTTGGCAAAAACCCTGGGCTACTAGCCTAGCCTTGTTCCTCACTACCATCCCATCCTCACCCTCTTTGTTTTTGAAAACCCATTTGGTACCTATAGGGTGGCATTCTGGTGGAGGTGGAACTAGGTCCAAACTTGGTTTCGCTCAAAGTTTTCTAGCCTCATGCATGGCATTTACCCAGTTAGGATCAGAAAGTGCGTGTCCAACATCTTTGGGCTCAAAGAAGCAACGAATGCAGAATGAGCAAAGTGTGAGATTTCATACGCTCGCGACCGCGTGACTCGCTGGTCGATGCCGCCGATCATCTGCTATGGGGGGTGAGTCTGCTGAACGCTCCGGGGCGCTTGCCTCGCCGAAGTCGCCTCCCCCTCGCCAGATGCTGTCGCTCTCCTGGGTGCAGCCGGTGCTTGCTGGAGAGGTGGCTCAAGAGGACCCCAAGAAGAAGAAGTCGTGGGATCGGGTCCTCGAGCTGAAGTAGTCATCGCAGGGTCGACGAGGGCAGCCAGTGGAGTTGGATCGGGATCACCCCAATCGGCATTCTCCTGCTCCTCCTCCACAAAGATGGTCTCTCCCAGCTCCTGTTCTCCTGCAACATCAAAAGCAGAAGAAACACAAGGCATAGTCTCATCGAATGTGACCTCGCAGGTCTCCACTATCCGGTTAGTTTCAAGGTTAAGAACTCGATAAGCGTGCGAATGCGAAGCATAACCAAGAAACACGCCATCAGCAGAGCGAGATTCAAATTTGTCCAAATTGCCTTGCTTCAGGATAAAGCACATACACCCAAACACCCGAAAATGAGATACCTTGGGTACCCATCCAAAACGCAACTCATAAGAAGTCTTCTTCATAAAAGCTCGAAGAAAGATGCGATTTGAAACATGGCAAGCGGTGTTGATCGCCTCGGCCCAAAACGCCTAGGAGCCTATGCTCATCGAGCATCGTCCTGGCCATCTCAACAAGGGTCCGGTTCTTGCGCTCAACAACACCGTTTTGCCAGGGACATAAGGAGAAGAAAACTGATGCTCGATTCCATTAGAAGAACAGAAAAGGCAAACTGAGAGTTATCAAACTCAGTACCATTATCACTACGAATAGCTCTAATGGTGTCAGGGGAAACTCAGTTTTCAACCACAAAATCAAATCACGAGCAAAAGAAAAGCTTCATCCTTACCCTCCATGAAAAATACCCAAGAGTACCTCGAAAAATCGTCAACGATCACAAGAACGTATCACTTCCCACCCGCTGAGCAACCCGAGCTGGACCAACTGTGTCCATGTGTAAAAGCTCGCCGGGTCGCTTGGTCATCACCTGATTAACGGGTGGGTGAGAAGCAGCAACCATCTTCCCGTGACGACAAGGATGGCAAACAAGGTCCTTCTGAAACTTTAACCTTGGGCAATCCTTGGATTAGGCCAAGTAAGCTAAGTCTTGCAACAAAGTTCAAAACTCAAGTGGCCGAGCCTACCTAGAGCCACTTCCACAAATCAGAAGAAGGACAGGGCCATCTAAACATCTAGCAGAGCCGAAAGAACGAGAAAAGTCGGTTCTGAAAACACGACCAAAAGGGACAATCCAACAAATAAGATCTCCTTGAGGGTCTAATACACGACTCAAACCCTTCTTAAAGCGCATTTCACAGTCATCCTCAAGAAGTTGCGAAACAGAAAGCAAATTGTAATGCAAATTCAAAACCAAAGCAACATCCTTAAGAACAAAATTCTCATTGAGCCGAATAGCTCCATGAGAAACAACCTTACCTCTACTGTTATCCCCGAAAGTGATGTACTCCTTGTGCATCACGGGGCTAAGGCTGGAGAACCATTCCTTGTTTCCGGTCATGTGGCACGAACACTCGGAATCCATGAGCCACATGTTCTCCAACCGAAGTTCCTGCATCAATAGAAAGGCAGGAAATGAGCATATGGCACACCACTGGGGTTAGTATGCTGAGAAGGATATACCAGTGTTGTGTCATAGGCCCAGAAAAAGTGTTAGTAGCAACACCAAGTTGTCCTCGTCCCATGGGTGGATAGCGATCACCACCAACCTGAAAGAGTGGTCCGCTATGGAACGGAAAACCTCCAAACTGACCTACCTGTCCCATCTGAGCAAAGCGATCACCACCATACTGAAAAGGTGGTCCGCTATGGGACTGAGCAGCAAAGCTTCTTACACCCGGCTCACGGTCGTATTGAGGACGACCGGAACCGCGACGGGCACGACCACCACCCCGTGGTCTAGCTGCCTGGGGCCTAGCTACCTGAGGGGGTGCACCTCCAGGCCTAGCGCCCTGCCTCGGAACTCCCTGACCTTGCACACCATGGAGAGGGTGGTGCCTGGCCTGGTTGTTCAGCTCCAACTCCTTCCTAGCGTCTCTCTTCCTCCGAAAGCAAAACTCAGCTAGGTGACCCTCACGGTGACAGTACTCGCACTCGAACCTCCCCACTCTCTTGGGTTGTTGGTTCCTATGGTTGCGAGGGTTATTCACTCTGGCTGGCTGCTTGCCCTTCGGAAGGGGATCACTAGAGACGTCAGGAAGGGTGTCAAGTGTGCTCCTAAGATGGTTAGGTTTGGGAACCCACACTTGCTTGCGAGGTGGAGCCTTGGGATGTTCATCAAGGATGCCATCCTTGGTGATAGGCTTGGGAGGCTCATGTGGGGTGATCTTGATAAGCTTAGGGATAGCGGAAGGCTTCTCACTAGGGCTCACTCCACTAAACTCACCGATCTTGCCAAAGGTACTAGCGCCCTTCCCACCTGAAGCAAAGCCTCCTCCCGAGCAATCAGTTCTCCTCTTGAACTGACTGATCATCATGCCCAACTGCGGCTCACTGCATGACACCCAACTCAGGATGGACCGAAGGTATGTGTTTTCCTCCTCGGTTTGCATCCTGGCATGTCGACAGTTGGCAATCTCAAGATCCATCCCCACGCATCGCTCACATGGAGCGGTCAAGGTGCTAACTGAGCTGGCCTTCATGGCTTCAGCAAGCTTGGCACTAACTTCTGCCAACTCAGTTCGCAAGCTAGGACAAAGCTTGCACACACCTAGCAAAGAAGGCCTAGCCTTCACTTCCTCCAGCTCCTTCTTCAGGGAGGGACACTCTTTGCAATCACCCACCAAGTCTAGCCTACTCTTCAGCTCATCATACACCTCAATCAAAGAGGTATACTTGGTTTGCAGGGTGGCAAAGTTTGTCATATGCATCGTGCACTCCTCACCCTCCTCCTCATCAGACACCTTCACTTTAGACTTAGCGAACTCAAGCTCCTTAAGCGCATCATTCATCTTAGCCTTAAACTCATTGTGCTCTCGGATAGCTCGCTTGAGTTGCTTGTCCTGACCGAGAACTATGTCGACGAGAGAATCACGCTCACCAGTAAGACGATCGACAAGAGAAGAGTTTGATACCTCGGAAGCATCGTTGTCATCGTCGTCGTCATCGTCGTCGTCGTCCTTGGTCTGGCACTTGTGGTTCTCTTCGTCCAAGGCCATGGTGCAGAGGCCCTTGGAGGAGTGGCCGAAGAAGCAGAGTCCGTTGAAGCGATCTTCCATCTTGTGCTCGGACCCATCGTCGCTGGAGTCACCGTCGGAGGTCTTCTCGCCGTCGCTGAAGGTGGCGAGGAATGCACGCTTGCCGGTGTCGAAAGCCTTTTCCATGTCCTCCCGGCGGTAGGCGCCCTTCTTCTTCTTCCCGGCCTTGTTCTCCGGCTTGCCCTTGCACCTGGAGTTGCGGTTCTTGCCTGGGAAGGTCTTGTCGCGCTTGGGGCAGCTCGCGACGAAGTGATCCGGATCTCCACATCCCTAGCAGCCCTCGCGTGCGCCACCACGCCGGCGATTCAGGCGGTTGTTGTGAAACTGCGAGAACCGGGTGATGACGAGGGCGAGCTAGTCATCTCCAAATGCCTCCAACTGCTCCTCCGTGACTGTAAGCAAAGAAGACAAAGAAAACAGAGGAGGTGAAGCGTCAGCAGAGAAGGTCGATCCACCCGTGCCTGAGACCAAAGCCATGGTATGTGAAGATGGGTTCTTCAGCTTGGCCTGTGTCAGGTGATCGATCTTGGTGGACTTGAGCTTGCTGAACAGCTCGTCCACAGTGAGGGTGTCGTAAGCAGCAGACTCAATGATGGTCGACACCTTCACCTCCCATACCCTCCGATCCAGGGCGTATAGCAACTTGAGAGCCCTCTCATGATCGTCATAGGGTAGGTTGGCCCGATTGGCACGCATCTTGTTCACGATCGTCTGGAAACGAGCGAACATAACGTCAATCGTCTCTCCCTCCAACTGAACAAAGTTCTCGTACTCTCGCTTGTACGTCTCGAAGAGTCTGGTCTTGACCTGAGCGGTCCCCTCGTGATAGCTCTGAAGCTTCACCCAGATCTCTCGTGCCGTCTCAAGCTAAGAGACACGTTCGAACTCAAGAAGGGAGATGCTGGCCAAAAGAGCGTTACGGGCCTTTGAGTTGGCCTCGTGCTGGTCAATCTGGACCTGACCCACACGAGCCGGAAGGACCACGTACTCAGCGTTCTCACATATTTCCCAAACGGAAGAACTGATGTTGTTGAGATAAGCACGCGTCCGAATCTTCCAATAGGGATAGTTCGTTCCATCGAACCACGGAGCCTTGCCGTTCCCTCGTTCCATGTCGCCCTTAGGATCCGAAACCGATTAAGGTAGAAGAGATCCTTAACCGTCTCCGATACCAATTGAAGGACCGAATTGACGACCAGAAGGGGGTGAATGGGAGCCTCAAATTTCTTCTCGAGAAATCGATGGCCCTTGTCCCAGAGAGTCACCCAAAAGCAAGACAAGAACTCGGTAGTGTCCACGACCCTAGATGTAGGGTGGATGCTTTCAAGAAGCACAACGGGACACTACTCGAACTCAAAAGCGCCTCGGAGCAAATTGAAAACTGCAGTGACCAATCCTAGGAGAAAAACCAAAAGGAGTACCAAACGGTGTCCAAAAATTGTGAAATTTGAACCACAGGTACTAGACACACCCAGTAAGGTCTCCCAAAAATTTCAGCTCAAAAATCCAAAGTTTAAATACCGGACACGTCCGGGTTTCACACCGGACACGTCTGGTATTCACTGCTCAGACCAGTTTTGGGAGAAAAATCCAAAACCCTATCAAACCGTGTCCAAAAATTATGAAAGTTTAACCGGAGCTAGTAGACACCTAAGGGAAGATCTCCACAAAATTTCAGCTCGAAACTCAAAATTTAAGTATACCGGACACGTCCGGGATCATACCGGACACGTCTGGTATTTGCGCTGAAGCTCCAGAAAATTCCGAATTCGAATCCAAAACTCAACCAAATGAACTCCGAAAAATCTGAAATTTTGCAGAGGGGTTCCCAACAAAGTCAGTGAGCTATCTCTAAGAAACCATGGATTGATCCTAACTATAGATTGCAGAATCAAAGAGAATCGAAGGTGAACGGAAAAAGGGAGAAAAATGAAGAATGAACACGAATTCGACCCGATCTATGTGCTCGTGAGGTTAGAGGGGAAATCTTTCGGTGAAAAGAAGGAGCTCACGACAAAGCATGATCTGATTCAAACAGAATCGAAAAACATCTCGCGGAGAGGAAGAAGGAGGCAAATCTCTGGGAGAGGAAAAACCAAAACACGAAGAACTCGAAGAACAAAAACGCGAATCGATCAATTCCAGCCGTGTGGCGACCACACGAAACAATCGTGAGATTACGGTCTCACTTCCTGAACTTCCCAAAACACAGAGACATGATTGAGTCTTCCCTGCGGATCGCTAGCAGCTAGGTATGATTAGAACCTAAGCGGGGGCTAAGGAGAGAGAGAGCTCAGAAACAAAATGACTGCTAGGATGCAGGGAGAGGAGGGGTGCCTCTCTTATTTACGGCCTAATACAATAATCCCCTTTCTACCCCTAGATACAAGAGCGAAGCGGCCAACCCTAGGGGTATCCCGGTCTAACTCTGCTGATTGTCGATCCGACGGCCACGCGCCTTCCTCACCCTTAGCTTCGCCTCGACGCAAGCCTCAGGATGCCACCACGTACCGCCCTGTCGACCGCCGCGCCTTCCTCGTGGATAGCTGCACCGCCGCGCCAGCCTCTCCACGCCACCACACGTCGACCGTCCTTTTTGCGGACCTCCCCCTGGTTTTGAGGCCAAAACCAGGAAACCTGGGCCTTCCCCCGGTTTTGAGGCTGAAACCGGGAAACCTGTCCTCCGGCTGAGTTTTATGGCCCAAACTCAGAAACCCGCGAGCCCCAGGTTTTGAGGCCCAAACCTGGAAACCGTCCACGCCGAGTTTTGAGGCCCAAACTCGGAAACCGGCCACCCCGAGTTTTGAGGCCCAAACTCGGAAACCATCGAGGGTAGCTTTTTGAGGCTCAGCTACCGAACCCGTGCCGTAGACGGGATGTGGTTCGCACACCCCGAGTTCTAGCACCGATGCCGGAGCATGTCCAGCCTCCACGCCGGGCACAGTGCATTCGCCATCCTTCTCGGCCTTCCTCCAAGTGTCACGACGCCATCACCTTCTTCCCGACTCGGCCGATGCACCGCACATCCCCATGTGCTCTTGCTTGTCGATGCCACGTGCCAGCTACCACAGCTGGTCCTCAGGTCTCCCGGTCCGTCGGTCCAAGCTCCATGTCCGCCCTTCGCCGCTCCTGGTCCGTCGGCACGGCACGTCCCTACTTGACCTTCACCTCACCTTCAACCACTGCCCGAGCTCCGCACCTGCACATCAACATAGCCAAGAGACATGTTGCCCGTTGATCGATCACTCATCACTTAGGAAGGGAACCACAAGGGCACATATCAACCTTGTGTTCTCATAGTTTTATAGTTGTCTTAGTTAGATTGATTTTCTTTAAATAGCTTCTTGTGTGTGCGTCATCGTCCTATCTTAGGATAGGAGCTTTAGCTATTTTGATCGATAGCTAAAGGTGTAGATAAGTGTGAGCGTGGTGCTCATACTTCATCATATCTTTGACTACCGCTGGCTTGCACGGACAGTAGGGGCGCATGGGCAAAAGGTGACAGATTTTGCCTGGCTACCTAGATCCCCTCACGTGAACTCAGGCTAGTTTTTAAAAGGTAAGGCGTCCATAAGCCAGATATTCGCTTGAGTACTGGGTTAGGTGAACAACCTACTATCGCTTTACTCTCTCGTTTATCCCTCTCACACAAGTAGCAAGGCGTCAATCTAGTTAAGTCATCTATTTAATTAGGATTAGTTCATAGGAGTAAAGGTAGAAACATAGGAGTACTTTATACTCACTCGTTGTCCTCCCACCTAGCTAACTCTACTAAAGTTATCTTTCATATCATATACTCTTTGCTTAACTTATTTATCTTATCTATCTATTCTCCCTTATATCCACTTATCCCCTTTTGCTTCTCTAATTGATAATAGATTATAGTAAGACTAAAGGATCTATCTTTCCTCTCTCTACATCTTTCCTAGCTTGCTTTCCTTTGGGATAAAATAAATAACGATACCTTGGAATACTCTCGTGTGAAGTGCTACATCGGTATATTGTGTGCGCTTGCGGAATTATCCAATAGTCAATAGTTTTACCACCAAGGCATTTCTGGCGTCGTTGCCGGGGATAGATTAAAACTCTATTCTTAGTAGCGACGCTAAGAAATACCAACAAGCATTTCTGGCGCCGTTGCCGGGGAAAGCAACAGCCTAGGAGTTTAGAGAGAGTGAAGCCGGAGTTTGCTATATATTAGTTATCAATTAGTATAGGGGCTAACCCCTCACCTGTCTAGTTTCTTTTTGTTATCGTGAAACTAGTAGGTGTATGAGCGGTTTCCAACTGCGGTCAAACTTCGTTCAAAATCCTGAGCAGTTGTTGAGGAGGACTAGACTTCGTCAAGTTCCACCTCAGAGGTTCATCTCGAACCAGAATCTGTTCGAGGAGGAAGTTTCTGCACCAGCTAGAAGAGAAGCCATGGCCCAAAAGACCATCTCCGAGTACTCTGCGCCGTCGGCCGACAATGTCACCACGGGTCTGCAGCTTAACTTGGGGGATGCGACTTTCGAGCTCAAGCCGGCTCTCATCAACATGGTGCAAGCCAATCCATTCTGTGGGAAGCCACATGAGGACGCCAACGCCCATCTCCAACACTTCTTGGAGGTGTGTGGTACCTTCACTATGAAGAATGTGTCTGCAGACGCCATCCGTCTTCGTCTTTTCCCATTCTCGTTATTGGGAAAGGCAAAGCAATGGTTCTATGCCAACAAGAGTGAAGCCACCACTTGGGAGAAGTGCGCCAACGCGTTTCTCAAGAAGTTCTTCCCGATGGGCAAGACCAGTGCCCTTCGTGGAAAGATTTCCAGCTTCCAGCAACAAGCTGATGAGACAATTCCCGAAGCATGGGAACGTCTACAAGAGTACATTCGTGCCTGTCCTCATCATGGGATAGAGGAGTGGCTCATCATCCAAGGTTTCTACCATGGCCTGACCGGTATGGCCCATAGTAACCTAGATGCAGCCGCTGGAGGGGCATTCTTACAACACAATGTGAGAGATGCCAAGGACCTCATAGAGAAGATGGTTACCAACCAAGGTTGGAATGAGGAACGTCTTCAGCCGAAGAAGAGAGGTGTTCATGCTCTCAATGAGGTGGACAAGCTCTGCGCAAAGATGGACCTCCTGATGAAGAAAGTAGAAGAAAGTTCCAAGAGGGAACAAGAGGTCGTTCAACCTTATGCAACCGCACGAGCCATCGAAGTCGACCAATGGTGCGAGGTATGCGAAGGCAATGACCATTCGGGAAATAATTGTCCCGAGACGAAGGAGCAAGTGAGCTTCATCAACAACGCCAACAACAACGGGTACCGGCCCCAACAACAATAACAACAAGGATGGAACTCGCGCCCCTTCTACCAAAATCAAGGTAACGGTTATAGCAATAATTTTAATAATTCTTATAATAACCAACCTTCTTTAAGAGATCTTGTCTTAGGCCAATCTAAAATAAATGATAGTATTAATAAAAAGATGATGGCTAATGATAAGATTCTTGAAAATATAAATGAGAAAATGGATAGCTTTAATTCTGCTATGAAAAATCAATTGAGCTTTAATAAAATGCTAGAAACACAATTAGCTCAACTAGTAGCAGCTGTCCCATCCTATGAGCAAGGTAAGATCCTGGGAAAACCCGAGGATCCAATAGAGGGTGTTAAATTGGTTACTACGAGGTACAGTAAGCCTCCGCTCCGGTCAAACTGGGGTTATCTACTTGATCCACCCTTCATCACAAAGAAGGAAGATCCAGGCCTACCGACCATCACTTGCCAGATTGGACCACATCACTTCCACGACGCCTTCTGCGACCTTGGATCGGGTGTCAACATCATGTCCAAGGTAACGTATGATAACTTACTAGGGGGACCTTTGCTCCCTACATTTGTTCGTTTGCAGCTGGCCGATCAGATGCTACGGTTCCCCGAGGGACTAGCAACGGACATCGTCATCAAAGTCCAAAATAGCTATGTCCCCGTCGATTTCCTTATATTGGACATGGGATCCAATGTAGACGTCGCGATCATCCTGGGAAGGCCGTTTCTTAATACGGTTAACGTCGTCATTTATGTGGGATCCGGCCAACTTCACCTCTAATTCCCGGAGTATAAGGTAAAGTGTCCATTCAACGGTTATAAAGCTAACATGCAGGTGAAGGACAAAGAACCCCGAGACAACAAACATCGTCGTCGTCACCCACGCCGTAGGAACAAGAAGAAGAGCGAGTCAGCCAACATAGCCGAAGTAAAAGAAGAACTCATCGACGAGGTGCAACCACGGTCTCCATCTCCGGGATCGACCGAAGCACCCAATGAATGACAAGATGGAGAGGTCCTACTCTACGGACCTGAAACATGGAGCCCTTGCTGATAAGGTAAATCAGTAGTTATCTCATATTTAATTTTTTATGCATTTCAATTCTTGCATTTCCCTTCAATTGCATACTTAGTTTAATTCTGTATTTTTTCATTTTGACAAAATAAATTTTCATGCTAAGAACACCTTGACAATAACTTGCAACACATTTGAGCCATGGGACCACCCCCAAGGTGGGGTCGGCCGACCCCACCAGTGGGCCCACTGGCACATGCTCTATCTTGGCTTAGTACCCTGAGTATGACACAACACTTTGGTGCTCGAGGAGCATCCATGGTGGGATCGGTCGATCCCACCATGGTGCCCTCCTGCACCCTACTGCATTCCACTCCGCATGCTCATGAGCACCATGCATATCACCAAAGCCAACATCTGAAAAGAAAAGGTCCTTTGCTTTACTCTTTAAGCATGAGATGTTCCTCTTTATGTTGGATGCTCATGGGACCACAACAACCAGCCAAAGGCATGTCTTAGTGCTCTCATGGTCCATGGGAATCACTTTAGACATGTCTCCACTTTGGCCATTCATCTTTTTCTCTTTCACCAAACACTAGGCAAGGGAATCTCTGAAATTTGTGCTAACTTCGGACCAAACATAGTTACATCTTTACTAGACACATGATGACACAAAGTTTAAATATTGTGGGGACATGTAGGGGGGTCGGTCGACCCATGTGTTGGCCCATCCTGAAAATGTATTTACTCACTTTAGACATGTCCCCTGGCTAAAGCAAAAGAAAAGTGGAAAGTGTCAAGGAGGAGGGATCGGTCGACCCATGTTATGGGAGACACCAAGATGCCCTTCTCCCCTAGATATACCCTTGCATTGTGAGCTCAACTCCACACCAAAACCACCAGAACCATCTCGAGCTCACAAGTTCTTCCTTTCCCTCCTTAGTTGCAAGTTCATTCTCAAGCTTAGCTTAGTAGTAGCCATCCAAAAACAAAAAAAAAACCAAAAATAGTCCCTATTTCATAGTAGTGGTAGAAGCTTGGTAACTTATCTTGTAGTAAGATGAAGAAGTTGATTGCCTCCCGTTTCAAAAAGTCCAACAAGGGTGAGAATTCTTCCCAAGAACCTCACCATGCTAGTGCTCATGAGAGGAGAGAGGTGGAAAGAAGTGAGCTAGTACCCTTCATTCCCCTGGCTAGAGTAATGGAGACCGAAAGTGGCCTCAGGCTAAATGCCGAAGAGATGGGGAAATTCTTCACTCTTAGTGAGTGTAGTTTCTCACACACAAGTGTCATTGATCCGGCCCTTTTGCAAGAAATAGGTATGGATTCAGAATTTTATGCTATTTTCAATACCATTGGTTGGGGAGGATTCTTTGAAATTCTTGAATTTGGCATAGAGAACCTAACCAACGAGTTTTTATGCACGCTAAAAGTGAATAACGATGGGGTAGCGTTTCGAATGTTTGGGATGGAATATGACTTGACTTGGAGCACATTAAACACTGCTTTAGGGTTTGATCACTCTTGCCATCTTGATGTAGACCATGCTTTCCATTATGACAAGAATGTTTTCTGGTATGCCATTACTAGTTCTAGTGATTGTTCCAACACCTCACCGCACAAAATTCATAACCCAACCTTATGTTTCATGCACTACTGGCTGTTCACCACTCCTTTCCCTGGCATGAGAGGAGCGTTGGTAAGTGATGATGAGCTGAAATTACTCTATGCCATGGTTAACAAGGTTAAAGTTTCACCTGTTAAAATGCTAGTGAACTATTGGCTTAGCTACATAAAGCCTAGGAAACCCATATACTTCACATCATTCATCACACGCATAGCCGAAGCTTTGGGTGCACTAGAATCCCAAACTTTTGAGTACATTAAAACCATGAGAGATGTTTTGGAAGAAAGTGTATTTATTGATTGCAATGTACTCAAAAGGGGTCCCAAGGGTGAACTAATAATGATTTATCCAGGCCATACAGTCGAAATCACTCTCCCTTGTGAGGGACTTCGATTGTATGCGCTTCGTACGCTAACCTTTGATTTGGACCCCGAGGAAAGAGCCCCAAAAGTTGCAGGTACTAGCAGGAGGACAAGGAGAGCGTCCCGTGCTACTCGAATGGAACAAGGCGGACCTTCACATCAGGCTGAAGAAGTTGAAGAGGGAGATGAGGCAGCTTCTATGGACATTTCAGGGTCCTTGGGGAGGCCTCCTCGCTCACAGGACACCCCTCGCTCTCAAGACACTCCTCACCCACGGGGTAGAGGAAGGCAACATCAAAGGACGCCGATGGACGAGCTCATCGACAACATGGGTGCGATGAACATCAAACAAGAGGCAACATTGCTTCTTGCACAACAAAACGCCCAACTCCTGCAGGCCATTCAAGAAGAAGAAGCACGACATTGGGCCGGGTGGTACTAGCATTATCCACCACCACAGTAGGCAAGAACCAAGCTTGGGGGAGATCCTCTCCCCCACCAAGGTAAGTCCTGTATCTTAAGTTATTTACGTTTCAATTAGTCTTCTCATTGCATCTAAAAAAATGATGAAAATACCAAAAATATTTGCTTAGTATTCCCCTTAGCACATATGTCTCATATATGTCTATCTTCCCCATGGAAATGATGACTAGTTGCTTTGATAATGTTTCTCTAGTGCCTAGTTTACAACTTAGTATTTCTCTAAGTATGGATTACTTAGCTCATTTAAACCATCATGAACCTGAAAACTTTGTGGGTTGCAAGTGCTAAAACTAAGTCTAAGTTGTTGAGAGACATGATATAGCGAGACAAGAGCTGCTATAATATTGTTCTAAGCATGCTAGATTACCAGAGAATTTATTCTTAAAATGATCAAAATCTTAATTGTTCCTCAATGGCGATAAATTCCCACCACAGCCATATATGCTTTACATGTTTACAAACCTTCTACATAGGCTATTTGCTTTGTATTGAGTGTTGTCAAGTCTTGTTGACCCTTGTTAAGAGACTTTTCATGCTCCTAAGATCAAGATCACGTACACACCTCATCTACATGTTGCTTCTACACTGGAAGTACACAAAAACATGCCTTTCATTTCCACCAAATAGTTTGCTTCATACTCCAAGTGTTAGGAAATCTCTCTCAATTATTTAGTAGATGAGACTCAAAAGGCTAGGCAAAATAAATATGAAAAAAAGAAAAAAAAAGAGAGATGGACAAGTGAAAGTCCATAAAAAAAATTAAAAAAAATAAAAAAAGAGAAAAAAAATGCTAGCCATGTCTCATTAGAAAAAAATATATATAGAGAGAGATAGATCTTATCAAATAATGAAGCAATCTAGTCCACCATACACCACACACTTGCACATCTTGATCTGGGAGTATGGCACTTCTCTTCAAGGATCCGAGCTTTGACTTCGCAACAAAATGCAAGTAAGTATGCCATCTTCTTTCATCTCTACCTTGAGCTACACATAAGCCTATTTAGAAGTAGGACAAAACAAAGAAGGCAACACTTATCATATGCCTTGGTGAGGAATCATACACCATTTGAGCGATATGAGAGAACCATATGAGGAACATTAAGTCTTTCTTTTGAAAATATTGCAAAACCTCCGGTATGAAACTTGCTAAGAACTAGAAAGTTAGTGCTCAAGTCAAACTGTTCTTTTCAACCACCTAAGACAAAGGAAAAGCCATAAGCCCCATAGAGTACTAAGGTAATATGGGTGATTTACATAGCTAATTTTTCCATTCAAAGAGAAGAACTTTGTTGTGCACATGGTACTCTTGAAATGTGATGCATAGTAACAATACTGATCCACCGAGGCCAAGTTTGATTGTTTGCTCGGGACGACCAAAGGTTAAGCTTGGGGGATCTTGTTGACGGAAGTTATAGCATGTTTTACCTTATCAAAATACCGTCAACAGGCCTCAGTTTCAAGGAAGAATAGCATATCATGAGCATATTTATCACTAATAAGTTCCACTTGTACTCTTAGCTTGTGAACTTGTAGGAGATGGCAAAATGAACAAAATAAGGCCAGGTGGGTCCACCAAGGGGGTCGGGCGACCCCACCTTGGGGTCACCTCGGCCATGGTGACATGGCATGATCCAAGAGAAGCATGTTCAAGTCAATATCAACCAATGGATCAAACATGTGCTTTTGCTCAATGGTGCAAGATGAGAAGCACATGGATTCATGGGTCCACACCGAAAACCAAATGCAACCAACTTCACAAGGCTTGCTCCATGACATGTGGGGTCACCAAGGGAGAGAAGAAGGTGGGCCAGCCCTATCATAGGGAGGGTCGGCCGACCCCCCCCCCCCCTTGGTGGGACCCAGCAACACTATTCATTAGGGTGACATCAGCACCTTCTAGAAGATGTACCCCGGGCCCACATGTCAGATACTGGGGGTTGGCTGACCCCATGGTGACCCTCATCCAAGTCGGTGGCAAAGTGCATGTTTCACACGTGAAGAACATCCAAGCCATTCATCCAAGGTCGGTTGCTACGGCGGTGGATCCAAGGGTGAAGAAAGGAGGATCACGCGGATCGCTGACGTGGCGCCGGAGTAGCCCCTACTCCACCTCCACTATAAATAGAGGCCTCCATCCTCACATCTCACATAGTTTACATATCTCCACTCTCAAGTGAGATCAAGCAAGAGTAGTAGTAGTTAGTCTAGAGTGGGAGTTAGAGTTGAGTCGGGCGAAGCTCGGGTCTCCGGAATCGTCGTCTGGGAGTCTAGTATAGCCCTTGTATCTTTCTTCTTTTGTAAGACTTTATTTATTTAATATATTATTCTTTCTTTACTTTACTTTGCATTTACTTAAGTATTTACTTTCCAAGTATTTATTTAAGTATTTACTTAGTGCAAGTCTATATTTATATAGTCTTGTTGTGTGCTTATCTTAGTTCTATAGTTGTCTTAGTTAGATTGATTTCCTTTAAATAGCTTCTTGTGTGTGCGTCATCGTCCTATCTTAGGATAGGGGCTTTAGCTATTTTGATCGATAGCTAAAGGTGTAGATAAGTGTGAGCGTGGTGCTCATACTTCATCTTATCTTTGACTACCGCTGGCTTGCACGGACAGTAGGGGCGCATGGGCAAAAGGTGACAGATTTTGCCTGGCTACCTAGATCCCCTCACGTGAACTCAGGCTAGTTTTTAAAAGGTAAGGCGTCCATAAGCCAGATATTCGCTTGAGTACTGGGTTAGGTGAACAACCTACTATCGCTTTACTCTCTCGTTTATCCCTCTCACACAAGTAGCAAGGCGTCAATCTAGTTAAGTCATCTATTTAATTAGGATTAGTTCATAGGAGTAAAGGTAGAAACATAGGAGTACTTTATACTCACTCGTTGTCCTCCCACCTAGCTAACTCTACTAAAGTTATCTTTCATATCATATACTCTTTGCTTAACTTATTTATCTTATCTATCTATTCTCCCTTATATCCACTTATCCCCTTTTGCTTCTCTAATTGATAATAGATTATAGTAAGACTAAAGGATCTATCTTTCCTCTCTCTACATCTTTCCTAGCTTGCTTTCCTTTGGGATAAAATAAATAACGATACCTTGGAATACTCCCGGGTGAAGTGCTACATCGGTATATTGTGTGCGCTTGCGGAATTATCCAATAGTCAATAGTTTTACCACCAAGGCATTTCTGGCGCCATTGCCGGGGATAGATTAAAACTCTATTCTTAGTAGCGATGCTAAGAAATACCAACAGTACCCCCAGGTACAAAAGCTCCTCTATGCGGTCCTTATTACTGCATTCAAGCTACGCCATTACTTCCAAAGCTCCGAGTGGGTCACCGTCGTCACGGAATTCCCCCTCGGGGACATCCTCCGCAACAAGGACGCTACAGGACGCATCATCAAGTGGACTATCGAGCTCGGCTCCTACGACATCGCCTTTCAGGGTCGCCAAACAATCAAATCACAGGCACTCGCTGATTTCCTCGCCGAATGGACGGATCTCCAAACTCCAGTACCGCCGGAAGCGCCAGAACACTGGACCCTCTTCATCGACGGCTCCCTTACTTTGCATGGCACAGGTGCTGGTCTCCTCTTCACGTCCCCCTCGGGTGAGAAGCTCCGCTACGCCTTACGGCTGCTCTTTCCGGCCTCCAATAATGTCGTCGAGTACGAAGCCGCTCTCCGCGGCCTCCGCATCGCCAGCGAACTAGGTATCAAGCGCCTCATGGTGTACGGCGACTCTGCTCTCGTCATCAACCAGCTCAACAAGGACTGGAACTACTCCAACGACAAGTTGAACGCCTACTGCGCCGCCATCCGGAAGCTGGAAGACAAGTTTTTCGGAGTCGAATATCACCATCTACCACGAGACCGGAACCAGGCGGCCGACGAGCTATCCAAGCTGGCGTCATCGAGATCTCCGGCTCCCGCTGGCGTATTTGTTCACGACTTGATAGAACCCTCCATCAGCAACCACTCAAGCTCCACATCACCGATGGACGCCATGACGTCGTCGACTGGACAACTAGTGGGCACTACATCCACAGCACCGCCCGATTGGCGTGAGGACTTCATCAAGTATCTCTCCGAGAACCTTATCCCTGCAAACAAGACGGAAGCCGAACGCCTTATTCGCCGCGTCAATAATTATGTACTGGTCGACGGCGCGCTCATGCGCAAGAACTCCAGAAACGAAGTGCTCCAAAAATGCGTCTCCAGAGAAGATGGCCTCAAAATCCTTTTCGACATCCATGCCGGCGAATGTGGGAACCACACGGCTGCAAAGACATTGGTACGTAAAGCCTTTCGTGCAGGGTTCTACTGGCCATCAGCGGTCGCTGATGCTGAACAGCTCGTCCGCACCTGTGAGGGGTGCCAATTCTTCGCCAAGCAAAGCCACGTTCTTGCACAAGAACTCCAAGCGATACCAGCCTCGTGGCCCTTCGCCTGCTGGGGACTCGACATGATCGGCCCTTTCCGACCAGCTCCGGGAAGCTTCAAGTGGATCTACGTCGCCATTGACAAATTCTCCAAATGGATCGAAGCAAAACCAATCACCAAGGCGACCACCAAAAACGTTGTCTCCTTCATCGACGAAATAATTCACCGCTTCGGTCTCCCAAACTCCATCATCACCGACCTCGGCTCCAACTTCACTGGCAACGTCTTTTGGGACTTCTGTGAAGGCCACGGTATCCTCGTCAAGTATGTTTCCATCGCCCATCCTCGAGCCAACGGCCAAGCCGAGCGCGCCAACGGCATGATCCTCGACGCCCTGAAGAAGCGCCTCTACCAGAAACACAAGAAGCACCCCGGCCGCTGGATGCGCGAGCTCCCCTCCGTACTCTGGGGTCTCTGGACTCAACCCAGTCGTAATACCAACGTTTTGCCATACTTTATGGTCTTCGGCTCTGAAGCCGTCATCCCCGCCGATGTCGTCTTCCGCTCCCCGCGCGTGGAGAACTACGATGAAGAAGCCTCCGACCAGGCTCGCTGTGACGATCTCGACCGCCTCGAAGAAGAACGGTTGGCATCTTGCCTACGCACCGCCAAATACCTCGAAGGAGTTCGCCGTTACTACAACCAGAACATAAAAGATCAATCGTTCGTCGTCGGCGACCTCATCCTCAAATGGAAACTCAAGACCGACGGCCTCCATAAACTATCTTCCCACTGGTATGGCCCCTACATGGTGAAGGAGGTCACCCGACCAGGCGCCTATCATCTCGCCGACCTTGAAGGCATCGACGTACCTAACTCCTGGAGCATCGAGCACCACAGAAAGTTCTACGCTTAAGGGATGACTCGCCGAATTCTCCAATACGTCTCCGGACGGCTCGTCGACCTCTCCACACGTCTCCGGACGGCTCACCGACCTCTCCACACGTCTTCGGACGGCTCGCCGACCTCTCCAATACGTCTCCGGACGGCTCGCCGATTTCTCCAAATAGCCTGGTTGATGCTTAAGGAGTCTTAGAGCAGGGGCTACTATAACTGTCGGACGCGTGCATGATCGCCCGCCCTCTGTGCTATGGCGGCCAGTAGTCCTCCTAAGTGATGTCCCGACGTCTCTACGCGTGCATGAGCGCCCGCCCTCTGCGCTACGAAGAAAGGGCTAAGCTTGGGCTGAGACCTCTGGAGGCTATATGCCCAGTGCCTGTACGTGCCGGTTATGCGTACGGTCTCCATTCGGTCTTCAAGCAGCCTGACTCATACCGATGAAAACTCAGAGTCGGGGCTGTTGTCACCATCGGACGCGTGCATGAGCGCCCGCCCTCTGCGCTACGGTGGCCAACAGTTCTCCGAGGGGACGTCCCAACCTCTCTACGCGTGCATGAGCACCCGCCCTCTGCGCTATGAAGGAAAGGCTAACCTGGGCTGAGAATTCTGAAGGCTATGTGCTCAGTGCCTCGCATTCGCGCCACCCACGTGCTCGACAACGATCGCCATTCGCCCATGTCATGCCACGATCGAGCCTCTCGGAAAAGACCCTGGCCGTGGTACCTCCCTACGCGTGCACGAGC
Organism: Coix lacryma-jobi var. lacryma-jobi; assembly: GCA_009763385.1. NCBI lineage: Eukaryota > Viridiplantae > Streptophyta > Magnoliopsida > Poales > Poaceae > Coix > Coix lacryma-jobi. The sequence continues at coordinate 18,544,669 of CM019826.1, forward strand.
GCGCGCCCTCTGCGCTATGGGATGCCAGCAGCGGTCCCTTGGGCGACGCCCTTGACTCCTACGTGCAAACGAGCTCCGCGCTCTATGCTACAGATCCTGGGATAACCCAAGGCCAAACTGTTCATCTCTACGGCTCATGACTATTGGGTCTGCGAAAATCGGGGAACGAATGAAACACGCCGACTCGCTTCAAGTTTCAATTCAGTTTGCCCAAGAGTCTATTTACAGACTAACTTCTAATCTACAAGCTACTGGTGCCCGGCACCAAATAAATCTACACCTCTGACGAGGGCTTCGGCTGCAGGCTCGGCCTCCTCCTCCAGGCGCTCCATCTCCGCCTCCGACGTGTTCACCGCAAAGCCGGCGCCCAACCTCGACATCTCCATCCGCGGGTAATGCGAACGAAGAATGGCAAGGCCATGAGCCGCCACACTCTGCGCCACCGCCTTGGTGTACGCCTGGAAGTGCCCCCACAGGCCACGCGCCTTCTGGATGACATGATCGCCAATCCGCCGCTCCTTCTCCGCCGGGAAGAAAGGCTCCTCATCGATGCATTGAACCAAGGGAGCAACCTCTTCCGCCAGCGACCAGAAGCGGTCATGGTAACCCTCGATGCATCGCTCCAGATCTGCAAATTGTATTTGCACATTTTCGCGGTAAGCTGCAAACGTCAAAGCAAGGGGTAAGAACAAACAACCATTTCTGACCACACCAGACCGGGAAGACTCACCAGCGTGCAAAGCCTGCCACTTGCGCACCTCCTCATCGGACTTTGCCTTCTCCTCGGCCAGGAGACGTTTCTCCTCGCCTGCCTGCATTGCCTCTGTGACAACACCAATACGACTAAGGACCCCCACCAGATGGCGTTCTTAAGAAAAAGGAGCAAACCATCGTCAACTCACGCGCGGCAAACTCGTCAGCCTTGTCGGCCCGCAGCTAGAGCTGGAAGTTCTCCTGCCCCTGCTGCTGGATAACCTCCTCAAACTCCCGGGAACGGGCATGGGCATCCTCCAACCGCGCCTCCAAGCCAGCGAACTGGCCCTCAACGCGTTTCACCTCCGCCCGGAGCCGCTCGTTCTCCTCGGCCATCGGCGCCATCCGGTCAATGGCGAGCTTACGCTCTTCCCCGACCTTCAGCAGGAGCTGCAGGCACACGACGACAAGGATAAACAAGACCCACATGGCAGCTACAATGGTTAGGTGTCTTTGCTCACCTGGATCCTCTCCAGCAACTTCGACGCATCTCCCACAACGGCATCCGTCGCCGCGCTCGCCGCCTCGTCGTCAATCTCGACGACCACATCTCCCTCAACGCGGAAGCGGCGGACAGGATGCTGATTTGGATCCTCCTCCGGACGCTCGACCTCCTCGATCTTCGGCGAGGCAGGCGCCGCCACTTTCTTCTTCGTCGCCCGGGCACGACGGCCCAAGGATCCGGCAACAGGCGCCGCAGCATCTCCCACCGCTCCGCCTCCTCCAGAACTGGCGCCAGGTGTCAGCGACGCCCGCGGCCCCTCTTCCCGAGGCTCGGGGACTGTAGACGTCTCCACGTCCTCCGCCGCCCTTGACGTCTCCTCCGGCGCGGTCGACTTTGCCGACCCACCGACACCAGCACTAGCCGGAGGGCTAGCCTCCCTCCGACCTCCGCCCTCGGCGTCCGGCACCTCCTCGGCATCAGCCGACCAGTGACGCGCTCGGCCTCATCATCTCAATTCTAATCCGACCAGGTTAAACTAATACGAGATGTGCAGGAGATACTTACAGGTCGGACACTTTCTTCTCCCGTGTGAAGCGACTAGAGCGCGGGCGTGCGCCGCCGCCCGCGGACTCCTCCTGCGGCTTGGGCGCACCGGCTGCCCCACCAGACGACTCCTGGGCCTCTAGTGCCCGCTCTGGCGTCCGCGCCACCTTCGGCTTTGGCTTCGCTGTCGCCGCCCCGCCTCCGTGTCCCGCCGAGGACCCCTCCCCGAAGCGGGCACTCAGCGGGACCTCATCTTCACTGTCAGACGCGTCGTCCGACCAGTCGAAGACCACGCAGCGACGCTTCGCCGCCTCTTCATCAATGGTGAAGGTGCAACCGGTCTCCAGCGACACCTTTTTCTTCTTTGTAGGGGCGGCCGCGCGTTTCCCTTTCAGGTCTTCACGCGACCTCCGCCTGCTCGACCGGGGCTCGGGGACTCGGCTCCCCTCCTCCCCGCTGCTCTCGATCTCCTCCGCGTCGACCTCCGCCGCGCCGCGACCACCGTCGTCGAAACTCCGCCGGGGCGGGTCAACACCCTTCGGCCACGCCTTCAACGGCGCCTGTGGCACGAACGCCTTCCGACCCTGCGCGTCAATCCTACGACATTGAGTATCTACTTACGCATTTTAACAAACACATACAAGGCGAAGATACTGACCTCCGGCGGAGGGTACTCCAGTGATTATGACTTCCGCAAATATTCCAGCTTTTGCCTCTTCTGCAGGTCAAACAGAGCTTCGACCCGCAGGAACACCTCCTTTGACGTTAGGGGCTCCGGCGCCTCCCGCGTCCGGTCATCCGCATCCCCGGCATACTCGTACACCGGGTGCGCCCTCTCCTTGCAGGGCTGGCAGCGCCGCTTGATGAAGTTCGACGCCACCGCCACTCCGTCGATGCATCGCCTGTCAACCAGCTTCAAAAGCTCCTCCACTTGCTCCATCGCCGCCGCGCTGGGACGCTCCGACCACGACGGCAACGCCTTCGGCTCGAAAGCCGGGTCGCACGGCGGCCTTGGCGCCTCCTGATGGATGTAGAACCACTTGGGCTTGTACTCCATCGCCTTCGAATGCAGTGGCATGGCAATGTACTTCTCCGCCATTCCGTCCCGCAGCTGAAGATACACCGACCCAACGATGTTCGACGCTCCAGTGCCGTTGACCTTCAAGCGGAAGAAGTGGCGGAAGAGGTCAAAGTGGGGCTCGATCCCCAGATATGCCTCGCAGTAGTGGATGAAGACCGCGATGTGCAACATTGTGTTCGGCATCAGATTGCACAGCGCGACCTGGTAGTACTCCAGCTGGCCATGGAGGAAGGGGTGGACCGGGATTCCGAATCCGCACCTGAAAAATGCCTCGAAGACGACAAGCTCTGAAGTGTTCGGAGTCGACCAATCCTCAAGGTATGCATCCCTCCAGCCGCTGGTGACGCTATCCAGAAGCAGGCCGGCGAAGATCAGCTCCTCCAGATTGTCCCGGCGGAGAACACTTCGCGTCCACCCGTGTGCCCAGACCGGCACCTCGATGCGGTCGTCGGATCGCGCCTTCGTCGACTTCTTCGCCTTCGCCGCCGTACCACGAGCGCGCTTCCCGCACGCCATTGATAGCGACTTGGTGTGGGTGTGGATCTGGATCTGGAGCTACGGTGCTTCTGCGCCAAGGGTCGCTCGTGCGTAAGAAGGAAGTGGTGAAGACGAAGGCTACGAGGAGAAAGCAAATGGCCCAGGTGGGGAACCACCGCCGTTTGCTTCCCCTTTTATATGATGCGGCCTGACCCTTCGCCTCCAGGGTTCCTAGGAACTGGTGACCACCATTCCCACGACCGCCACGTCGCCTGCGGCAACCGCACGCACGCACTCGCCCCCGCATCCGCCTTAATGGGCTGTTGGGCCATTGGTTTGCAAAACGGCCTGTCCGTTCGCCTTCATCATTTATTTGGTTTCAATTATTTCGTGATGATAAATGCGATACTAACGCACGGGGACTGACCACACTCGTTAGTACTCATATTCATTTCAGGGGCACAGTCATATCTGCAGTTCCTGGCCGGCGCTACAGTAATCCTCGGGGACTGTAGATCCCCAACTTTGAACATGGGGACTCTCCCCTCATATTTATACTAACGCATTTTCTTTGGCCCTGCTACAAGAACCACGCTGCTTCTTACAGTAGGCCCGGGGACTACGTGTACACACGTCATTTTTCCTTTCGCAAAAATGACTATGTTTCATGCAGGAAAGTTACTAGCTTGGCGCCACATGCCTACAGCACTTACTCCCAAGCTCGGGGACTAAGTGGATACACTTCACCTAGCGGTGAATGTATTGTTCTTTTTCTTTCTTTGTAGCTTGAGACGGACTAGCAATGTCTTCGACCGACGTACCGTCAGCTTCTGGAGTCTCGCTATGCCCAAAGTGGGTACACTTCACCAGATGAAAGATCTTCAATTTTTTTCTTGCAGCACCTTGCATCCCTTTTTGCAGGACGACGCAGAATACTCTACACGGCTGCACTTCGACTAAAGCTCTGGCTGTTACGCCTGTGACCAGCTTAACCTGGTCGGAGGACTACCACAAGTGCACCCGCGACTAGGCAACCTGGTCGGAAGACGCCTTCATCGACATGCGACCAGGCCTGGCCTGCTCGGAGGACTTCGCGACGCCCAGCATAATGGATGCAACGTGCTCGGGGACTAGCTATGGGAATATTACGCCCGTATACCCCCATGGCACGACTTGGGCTACTCGGCAGGGTACGGCCCAACAAGAAGACCTTGCGGCCCGTGACCAGGCCGTCGTAGCCGCCAAGGGCTCTCCTGATGACTTGCTCAACAAGGAAGATCCGAATAGATAAACCCAGATTCCTTGCCAAAAGGAACTGATTGTAATCTGTTAGGATTCCGCAAGTTGTAACCCTGCTCCCCGGCTATATAAGGCGAGCAGGGACCCCCTCAAAACACATCTGATCACCCGATCTCATAATACAAACCAGCCACCAGAACACAGGACGTACGGTATTACGGCGACTTGCCAGCCCGAACCTGTCTAAATCGCCGTCTCTCGTCCCTGTGTTTACGCTTTGCAGACGTCTCGCACGCCTCCACCGCTTAATTTACTACCTTGGGCATACCCCTCGGTAGACTGCTGACCATATTTCGTCGACAGCCAGCTTTCAGCAGTAAAGAGGGTTCGATCATGCTTTCCGCGGAGGACGCGACGGAAGGGCCGGGCGCCGTGGTCGTGACGGGAGAGGCCGTGGAAGGGGAGCTAAGCCCCCATATTGTGTCATATGCGATGGCAATTTTGGCCATACTACCCTGAGAATGCAAATACAGCAAGATGGTGAAGGAGTTAAAAGACAAAGATCAAGCCTCAGCTTCCGACGAAAGCTCCAAGCACGTTTTTCACAATTCGCAAGACCCGGCGGCTGGGGCCGTTTCGGGTGGCAGTTACATAAACGTGCCTTTGCACCATCCCCAGTACATTCCCACTCAAAACTTGCATTGGTACAATCTGGCATATCAGGGTTATCAGTTCCTGATCTTTCCATCACAGTCGGTGGCAGTATCGTCGCCCATGCAATACCAGCGTCAGCCAACACCGCCACCAACACTTCCGGCTCAAACCCAACATCAGGGACAGCCAGCACAACTTAACTACTAGCAAGGGCAGGACACAGAAAACAAGCTTAATGCAGTCAACAACATCTGTCACGCGATCACATTTTTGCCATCACGGGCGGATCCAACCTGGAGCACGAAAACAAAAGAGCAAGAAGGGACTATCATCAAAGAGTGCAGACAGTATCACCAAGACTTCCACTGAACAGACCAGCTTGGTCGCTCACGCTGATATGCTTCGATGAGTCGGATTTCAAAGTTCGGGATTATCCGCATTGTGACGCCTTTGTGGCTACAGCCAACGTGGCCGGTTTCACCTTGCACAACATCTTGATTGATACAGGTAGCTCTGCCGACATCTTATTCGTCAAAGCCTTCGAGGCGATGGGAATGGACAGACGAGGCCTGGATCCGGCCAGCAATTCCTTGTATGGGTTCGGAGGAAGGAAGATTGATGCTATCGAAAAGAAGCAAATTCTGGTGTCTTTCGCCGAGGGCGAAAGAGTGCGAACAGAAATAGTGACTTTCGACATAGTGAACATGGATTACCCCTACACCGCCATTTTTGGCAGAGGCTTCACCAACAAGTTCAATGTGGTTATCAAGCAAAGCTACCTATGTATGAAGATGCCATCCCCTTTCAGCGTCATTACCGTGCACGGGGATCAACAAGCTTCCAGAAGGATTGAAGGCAAGCCAACCCCCGGCTACAGCTTGATAAACGAAGTAGCAAAGAAGGATGAAATGCAAGCGAACGCCGAAGAGCACACTATTGACACTCTGATAGAAAGCAAGGTGGGAGCAGCCGAGGAAACAGTAAGAATCCCACTCACAGCATCAAGGCCCGAAAGAACCGTGCACATTGGCACGGGCATGCCGGAAGAAGATAGGAACGCGTTGATATCCTTCCTTGCACAGAATGATGACATTTTTGCTTGGTCGATAAATGATTTACAAGGAGTCAGCAAGGACTTAGCCCAGCATCGCCTAAACATCACAAGTGGTTCCAATCCCCGAAAGCAAAAGCTGAGAAAAATGTCAAACGAAAGGGCAGATGCGGCGAAAGCCAAAGTACAAAGGTTACTCGATGCAGGGGTGATCTGGCCAGTCCAGTACCCCAAATGGCTGGCAAACGTTGTCCTGGTGAAAAAGAAGAATGGAAAGTGGCAAATGTGCGTCGACTTCACCGACCTCAACAAATGCTGCCCAAAGGACCCATATCCTTTGCCGTGTATCGACAAGCTTGTCGACATCGCAACTGGTTGTGAAATAATGAGTTTGCTAGATTGTTTTTCAGGTTATCACCAGATATGGCTTCATCCTAACGATGAGGAGAAAACTAGTTTCATCACCTCAACTGACACATATTGCTACCGGCGGATGCCAGAAGGGCTAAGAAACGCAGGCCCAACCTTCTCACGGATGACGGACAAGGTCTTCGAGGGATAGAAGCAGAAGAAAAACTTATTGGCTTATGTTGACGACATAGTAGTCAAGAGCGACAGAAAGGAAGACCATCAAGCAGACTTGCTGGAGACTTTCGGTAATCTCCGCAGAAGCGGCTTGAAGCTCAACCCAGACAAATGTATTTTCGGCATCAAAAAGGGCAAGCTCCTGGGTTGTTTGGTATCCGCAAGTGGAATTGAAGCCAACCCCGACAAAATAACGGCGATCATAAACATGCAACCACCCTTGAATCGCAAGCAAGTGCAAAAGTTGACCAAAAGGCTAGCATCCTTAAACAGATTCATCGCAAGGTCCGCCGAAAAAGGATTGCCCTTCTTCAGAACTCTGCGCAGCTCCGGCCCTTTTGATTGGGGAAAAGAGAAGAGGCAGGCCTTCCAGCAACTGAAGGAATACCTGACAAAGCTCACAACATTATCCAAGCCATCGGCGGAAGCCACGCTCTTGTTGTATCTCATGTCCTCTCATGCTACCGTAAGTGCAGTATTGGTGGAAGAAAGGGAGCACGAAAATAAGTTGACGCAATTCCCAATCTATTTCGTCTCGGAGGCCCTGTCAGGGGCAAAACTGAACTATTCCGAGTTGGAAAAGATAGCGTACACAGTGGTAATGGCTTCAAGAAAGCTAAAGCACTACTTTCAGTCTCATCACATCATAGTCCTATTGGCCCAACCGTTAGAAGCTCTATTTCGCAACAACGAAGCAATCGGCCGAGTGGGCAAGTGGGTAGCGGAGCTAAACGAATACGTGATTGATTTCCAGCATCAGTCAGCAATCAAGTCCCAAGCATTAGCGGATTTCATAGCGGATTAGACCCCCACGGCTTTCGACACAGCTCTTGAGTTCGAAGAGCCGATATGGACAGTAAATTGTGATGGCGCTTGGGGGATGGCTGGAGCCAGAATTTTGGCGATCCTAACCCCGCCAAAAGGCCCGAAAGTAAGATTCGCTGCAAGGCTGCAGTTTCTTACAACAAACAACACCCCCGAATATGAAGCAGTATTGCTGGGCTTATGAAAGCTATGGGCAATCGGGGCAAGAAGATGCGTAGTCAAATCAGATTCCCAAGTGGTTGTCGGTCAAGCCGAAAAGGAATTCACAGCAAAAGAACCAGAATTGGCAAAGTATTTAGCAGCAATCAGAATAATGGAAAAATATTTCAGAGGTTTCACCCAAAACACAGAGGCAGATGAGTTGGCCAAAGCCGCAATGCAAAATCAGCCATTACCATCGGATGTGTTCTACCAGGTCCTCTCGGCCAAAGCTGTAAAAGAGGAGGAAGACCACTTGAGTTCAGTACACGCCATCGCCAGCGATGACTGGAGGTCGCAGATATTCGCTTACTTAGTTGGGACATACGAGCCGGAGTCCAGAAAGGACACCGAAAGGATGGCCAGCAGAGCGAAAGGGTACTCAATCATCGGGGAGCAACTTTACAAAAATGGAATAGTAGCCCCGCTCTTGAAATGCATTAGCAGGCAAGAGGGCATTTAGTTGCTCCAAGAAATGCACGCCGGAATGTGCGAAGCGCACAGGGGACCTCATGAAATAGCGCACAGAGCAATGAGGCAAGGATTTTATTGGCCTTCCGCCGCCACAGATGCCAAAGAATTGGTCAGGTGTTGCAAAGGTTGTCAGATGTTCGCCAAAAACCAAAAAGCCCCAGCAAACGAAACCTTGCTAGTAATCCCAACTTGGCCCCTACAAAGGTGGGGCATTGACATAGTTGGACCACTACCAACAGCTCCGGGTAACTTGCGATTCGCAGCGGTCGCCCTCGAATATTTCACCCAGTGGATAGAGGCGAAGGCCCTTGCAAGCATAACTTCCACCTCCCTAACCAAGTTATGTGGCAGAGGATAATCTATCGTTTCGACGTCCCTTCCTTCATCACTTGCGACAACGGAAAGTAGTTTGATTGTGCCGAATTCAGGAGTTTCTATGACGAAATCCACATCAAGCTCAACTTCGCGTCAGTAAACTACCCGCAAGCAAACGGGGCTGTCAAAAGGGCAAATGGGTTGATCTTTTCAATGATATCAAAAACCTTGTACGACGCACCGAAAGGCAAATGGGCAAACGCCCTAACATCAGTTGTATGGGGGCACAACATCTCTCGCTCCAGAGCTACCGACTTCACTCCATTTCGCTTGTTGTACGGCGAGGAAGCGGTCACTGCAGAAGAGGTAAAATTGGGTTCCTTCTGGACCGAAATGGCACTAGCGACCCAAGAACAAAGACACCTTCGGCTCGACACCGTCGAGGAGGTAAGGTTGCAAGCGGCAAGCAATCTTGAAAATATCATGCAGAAACAAAGCACCACAGGGAGAAAAGCCTAATTCGAAAGGATATCAAGCCTGGCGACATGGTCGCTATTCAGCAGCCAGACAAGCAAGGTAAGCTCCAGTCACAATGGCAGGGCCCTTTCATCGTGGCAAGCGTGGCGGCACCCGGCGTATTCCGGTTGCTGGATGAGAAAGGCGAAGAAACAGCTCACACCTGGAATGCAAACAACCTGCGCCGTTTTTATCCATAGTTCTTTTTGTTTTTTGTAATTTTGATGTAAGTTTTCACTTTCAATTTTTGTAACCAAAATCGACTGCACTCTTTTTCCTCGCTAGGGAAGCCCTCCATCAGGGTGCGAGGTTTTTTAATGAGGTAGCCAAATGTAACCGCTACCTTAAGGAAGCATTCGCAATTCCCCAAACAACCGTGTACGCACTCGACGACGAAATCAACCGAACATAAGGTTGAGGCATTCATCAAATTAATGTAACAAACGAGAATGTTGGCCTGATGGACAAAAGAAGTCCTTCATAGACCTCGACAATCTCGAAAGCCCGCGGGCAATACAAACCGACCCTCCAACAAAATGAGAGGGCGGAACAAAAGCCTACGGGCAATACAAACTGACCCTCCAACAAAAGGAGAGGGCGGAACGAAAGCCTGCGGGCAATACAAACCGACCCTCCAACAAAACGAGAGGGCGGAACAAAAGCCTACGGGCAATACAAACCGACCCTCCAACAAGACGAGAGGGCGGAACAAAAGCCTGCGGGCAATACAAACTGACCCTCCAACAAAACGAGAGGGCGGAACGAAAGCCTGCGAGCAATACAAACCGACCCTCCAACAAAATGAGAGGGCGGAACACAAGCCTGCGGGCAGTACAAACCGACCCTCCAACAAAACGAGAGGGTGGAACAGCAAATCTGTGAGCAAATAAGTCCCACCTTCCACCTAAAGCGAGAAGTTGGAAAACAAAACCAAAGGGCAGCAGAAACCAGCCCTTCCAGCAAAACTTGTGGGAGATTGGCAGAAGCAAGAGCACAGCCAAACAACCCTTGCCTAGCAGCAAAAGGAGCGACTGCTAGCTTGCTAAGCAGCGCAATAATTAAAACACTACCTTTAGCTGTACGGCTGCCACAACCTACCAGCTTTTAATAATCCACCAACCAATGGGTACAGCCACACAGTAAATGCACAGACCCGCTCCCAAAGGGTAAAGCCCATAAATAGAGGCTAGAGCACAAGCCATCCAAGCAACCAAAGCTGCCAAGCGTACTCAGTTATGTCTCAAGGATATGCCTAGCAAAGTGAGCTACGAATAGGAAGCATCAGGATTTGAGGTCCCGCTTTTATGACTGTGTCATCGGCGCGTTAGTTAGACAGCGTCATCGATAAAAGTGTTGCAGGCGAAAATCCTTTTAAGTAACCAAGCGGCCTCAAGCCCCAGCCGGTAGAGAAACAGAATCAAGTCCATCGTCGGAAGATAATAAGAGTAATATCTTAGATATAGCCGTTTGTACCCTTCTGTATCTTGTCCAAAAACTGTTTTGATTAGCCAAGCTTTCAGCGCAGTATACCGCCCCTCGACTAAAAAATGTGTGGGCGGGCGTCTTCCAACTTCCGGCCGAGGGGCTCACAACTAAAGCACCCTCGCGCGAATGCTACCGCCCCTCGACTAAAAAATACAGGGGCGGGCATCTTCCAGCTTCTGGCCGAGGGGCTCACAACGAAAGCACCCTCGCGCGAATGCTACCGCCCCTCAACTAAAAAATACAGGGTTGGGCATCTTCCAGCTTCCGGCTGAGGGGCTCGCAACGAAAGCACCCTCGCGCGAATGCTACCGCCCCTCGACTAAAAGGTGTGGGGGCGGGCGTTTTCAAACTTCCGGCCGGGGGGCTCGCAAAGAAAGTGCCCTCGCGTGAATGCAACCGCCCCTTGACTAAAAACTGTGGGGGCGGGCATTTTCAAACTTCCGGCCCAGGGGCTCGCAACGAAAGCGCCCTCGCGCGAATGCTACCGCCCTTCGACTAAAAAGTGTGGGGGCGGGCGTTTTCAAACTTCCGGTCGAGGGGCTCGCAACGAAAGCGCCCTCGCGTGAATGCTACCGCCCCTCGACTAAAAGGTTTGGGGCCAGGCGTTTTCAAACTTCCGGACGAGGGGCTCGCAACAAAAGCGCCCTCGCGCGAATGCTACCACCCCTCGACTAAAAGGTGTGGGGGCGGGCATTTTCAAACTTCCGGCCGGGGGGCTCGCAACGAAAGCGCCCTCGCGCGAATGCAACCGCCCCTTGACTAAAACGTGTGAGGGCGGGCGTTTTCAAACTTCTGGCTGAGGGGCTCGCAACGAAAGCGCCCTCGTGCGAATGCTACCGCCCTTCGACTAAAAAGTGTGGGGGCGGGCATTTTCAAACTCCTGGCCGAGGGGCTCGCAACGAAAGCGCCCTCGCGCGAATGCTACCGCCCCTCGACTAAAAGGTGTGGGGGGCATTTTCAAACTTTCGGATGAGGGGCTCACAATCTAAGCGCCCTCGCACGAATGCTACCGCCCCTCGGCTAAGGTGTGGGGGCGGGCGACTTTTAACTTCTGACCTAGGGGCTTGCAACGAAAGCGCCCTCGCGCGAATGCTACTGCCCCTCGACCAAAATGTGTGGGGGCAAGCGTTTTCAAACTTCCGGCCGAGGGGCTCACAATGAAAGTGCCCCAAGGACCGAAACGTAACGCTCCTACCTTCCGAACGCGCACCTCCATTCACGACATACGAAGTGACAAAAAGAGAACACTTTAATAGCACAAAGGAACTAGGACCAAAAGCAAACTTTATTGTCGCAAAAATTACATTCCCCCAGAAGAAAACCCCAGCACACGCCAGTTTAAAGGTCGCCTATCGCACCAAAGGTCATGCTATATCTGCGGGCGTCAGGAGAAAACGAATAGTCTTCCGGCTCCTCCTTTACGGTCGGCCCTTCGGAAGCAGCCAGATTCACGCGAGAATCATTTTGTCGCCTCCGCCGCTCTTTCTGTTGCTGACGATCAAAACCACTGCAAAATTCCTGAAGTCTTTCTTCGGTTCGGTGAAGTTTCTTGGCACATTTTTTCAAATAGGACGAAAGTGTCGCCGCGGGAAACCTCGCATGAAAACTTCGCCATAAATCGCCGCCAACACACAAGTTGTCGGACCTAATCATTAAAGGGCATACGTCGAGAACCTCCATAGTTCCCGCATCCGAAACCTGATTCAACATAGCACTAAAGTTCAATAAGTACATTACACAAGTTTCTGGCGTTCAGCTCACCCCAAAATTAGAGAAAAATATCCATGTTTCACCGAGACTCAGGCTACCCCATCGTGAGTTCCATCGCCACCACGCGACGCCCCAGTCGCCGAGCTTTCGGGATTTTCGCCGGGAGACACCGCGGTGGTGCTCTCCTCGTCCTTCTCCGCTTCACGATTCCGGCGCTCGGAGATGTACGCCGTGAAGGATTGCTTGATTTACGCCCTCTCCTCTGGAGTCCGCGAAGGCAAAGCAATGAATCACCAAAGCAAAAAATCGATACTCAAAAAACAAGTTCGAAATTGCATCCATCCTTGCCACGGCTCACAACAGACTAAATCAAGGCCATGTCGTTACCGCCCGCTAGCCAAAACTCTTCAAAGAATTTCTTCCCCAGGGCTTTCGCCTCGCTCGGGGTACGCCAGTACGAGTCGACGTCCTTCACGCCCAATTCAAGTATGTGCGCACACCCGGCATCGACAAGACTATGGCCAATGGCCTTTATCCCTGCTGTGGCAGCATAGTCGCGTGAAAGGGAAACATATCCTTCCAGTGAGTCAATTTCAGCTCCGAGCCAGTCGAAGGCGGCGTCAGCCGAGCTTTCGCTTGGGCCACCGGTATATACGCCAAGGTATTGGAGGGCTCGGCGGTAGCGCGCAGCCAAGTTAGAAGCAGTGGCGAGGGTCTTATTCTCCTTTTCTCCCATGGCGGTCTTCAACTCCGCAAGCTCTTTTTTCAGATTCTCGTTCTCGCGCTGAAAGGTACGGCGGACTGTCTTGTCTTCGTCTGCTTTCTTCTTCAGGGCTTCGTTCTCTTCATCTAGAGTTTTCAGACGGTGCTCTATTTCACGCCGCTGGGTGTCCGCCTACCGGCTAACCAGATCATGCCGACGACTCTGGCTCCGTGCAATAAGCATCGTCTGCGAGCACAAGCCAAAAGCGAAATTAAACAAGGCAGAAACAACCAAAAAGACACGAAAGGCTCCAGGCCACTCACACTGGCCAAATGAAGCGACAGCGCGTCCCCGAGGTCCTGGTTTTTGACAGATAGCAAATCGCGCTCGACTTCTGGAGTGATGAAAGCCTTGTCGGCAAACTCAATGAACATGGAGGTTTCGCTGTTCGTAGCAGGCAAAACACCCACCCGGCGACAGTCGAAGCGACACGCAAGTTGCGAGTCAGAAGCTGCACCCAAAGAACGAGCAATCCTATAAGACTCCTCTCGTGCTTCGTCCATCTCACTCGAAGAACTCAGCCCGGAGTAAAATCGGGGATTTTCGTAATCCCCAGGCTAGGATCCAAGCACAACCCAGCCATGACCCAGTAGCTGGTTATCGACCATAGCTTGCATCAGGCGCACAGACTCATGGTAGAACCTGGTCTTACCTTTCCTAGCGGCAGCCCCCGCTTGCACCTTCTCCGAAGGGCGAGCAGGTGTATCTACAGCCGCGGTACGAGCGTGTTTTGCACCACTAAAAGCCCTAGTTTGGTTTTGGTTAATTGAAGAAATCTATTTGGTCTAATCCTTTTGTGAAGCATGTGTGTAGCTAAGGGAAAAGGATTGCGATCAAACCATTGGTGGAGCTAGCTAAATGGCAACCATGAAGATGGTGACAGCCACAAGCTCTCAAGTGATCATATGCTCTATGTTTGGTGAAATGGAGAAGGGAAAAGATGTCTTTCTCAAGTAGAGGTTCATGTTTTATCTTTAATCTTCAGTGATAGGCAAGCCGGACTATCAAGAGGGATACATTTGAGGCTAGCTAGATGTGGAGAAAAGTGCTCATGATGTCTAACATCTAGCGCTTGAGAGACACCACGCACTCACGAACACATAGAGGTCTGCTGAGTGTGGTCGATAGTACCGACCATGGGGGTCGGTAGTACAGCCCAAGGGTGTTGCGTGCAATGCTATCTCGATAGGGTCTTAGTTGACCTAGCGGTAGTACTGCTATATTGCTGGTACTACCGGCCACGGTAGTACCGACCCTCTGGTCGGTAGTACCGAGGGTCCAGGTTGGTTTTACACCCTCTCTGTTCGTAGTTCGAGTTGGCCTGGCGGTGGTACCGCCATAGGGTCGGTGGTAGCGACCCCTGGTAGTACCGATGCCCTGGTCGGTAGTACCGGCGTTCGAAGGCAGTTCGAGTGCTCTCTGGAAGTGGCCAGTTTTGGCCTACTGGTAGTACCACCATAAGGCCGGTACTACCGGCCCCGGCTGTACCGACCAGGTTGGTTGGTGGTTCTCTCTGGTCAACGGCTCGTGTATCGGCCGCATTTAAGGTGGTCGGTTCTACCGGCCCAGGGGGTCGGTACTACCGACCGTGGCGCAGAAGGTGACTTGTATAAATAGTCGTCTGGTCGGCTTCTAACCGTTACCTCTCCCATTCTTTGCGCCTAACACAAGAAAGAGAGCTCCCAAGTGTTGACAAAGCTCCTCTCTCTCTCCCCCTTTGATTCTAGAGTGAATCTCTTGCAAGCTTTGAGCTAGGGAAGTGAGATTAGAGAGTGAGACGCATCGATCTACGTCAAGAGCACTTGGATTCAACATCTCTTTGGCTTGATTTGTGTTCTTTACTCTTGGGTTCTTGGAACCCTGGCCAGTTCGGTGTTCTTCGGTTGTTGCCCGTGATTGACTCATTTGTGAGGGCACTCCGAAGTGTTCGTATTACCCTCGTGCTTCTTAGTGAAGAAACTCAACTAGCCTTTGTGGTTGCTTGAGTGAGGCAAGGAGGTGAAAGAGACTCCAACCTTAGTGGTCACCTCAACAACGAGGACGTAGGCACTTCTTAGTGAAGTGGCCGAACCTCGGGATAAATTTTGTGTCCCGTGTGCTTGTTGTATTTACTTCTTTGATTATTTCATCTGCACTCGTGGTTCTTTGTGTTCTTCCTCCCTCCTCTCTCATTCTTAGATTTTGGAAGGCTCGATCTACTCTTTGGGGAGGAGCCACTACTTGGACAAGGTATAAACTTCATCTACATCTCTTAGGAAAACCTTGGTATAAGCTAGATTCAATTTTGCATCTCGTTCATCTCGATTTCATAGCTGTTCCTAGGTTGTTGGTAGTACCGACCCCTGGAACCGGTAGTACCGACCCCGGTAGTACCGGCCCCTATAGTCGGTAGTATCGACTGTGCAATCTGATACTCGTGTTGAGTTGTGAGTTTCAGGTTTCTAGATTTTTAAATAGGCTATTCACCCCCCCCCCTCTAGCCATTCAGACCTTTCAAGTGGTATCAGAGCCGTGGTCACCATTTGTTTGAGGCTTAACATCCTCTGGTGTTACAATGGCTCAAATCAACTATATGGGGAAGCCACCACATTTTGATGGCACCAACTTTGATTGTTGGAAGAGGAAGATGTGTGCTTTTACAAGAGGAATGAATAGAAAAATTTGGGAATTTATTGAGCATGACTTTGCGGTAATTGATCCTGCAAGTCCCACTCCAAGAGAAGAAGAAAAGCTTCAATGGAATGATGTGGCCATCAACTTGTTCTATGAAGCATTTGATACAAAAGTCTTTGAGCAAATCAAGGACCTTGAAAGAGCAAGTGAGATATGGGAGAGATTGGAAGAAACATATGAGGGCACCAAGGCCGTGAAGAGTGTCAAGCTATACATTCTTAAGGACAAGCTTGCCACCTTCAAGATGCAAGATGATGAGAGTATACCAGAGATGTTTCACTGGTTGCAAGCTATTGTCAATGACTTGAAGGCTTTGGGTGAGAAGGTCGGAGACAAGGACTTTTCTCACAAGTTCTTGAGATGCTTACCACCTAGGTTTGATACCTTGGTGACAATTCTTGTGAGGAAAGGATTGGATACGGTAACCCCAAACCAAGTACTAGGTGATGTGGTCCCTCAAGACACATACCATGTGGAACGGGATGGGGGAGCCCAAGAGGAAGAGAAGAAGAAGACCGTGGCATTCAAGGTGTCATCCTCCAAGAGCAAGAGCAAGAGCAAAGCAAAGAAGGAGGAAAGCGATGATGAAACTATCACAAGCGGAAATGAGTTGGATGATGAAGAAATAGCTCTTTTTGTCAAGAAGTTTGGCAAGTTCATGAAGAAGAAGGGCTTTGGGGGCAAGAAAGAGAAGAGATACAACCAAGAGCTCAACTAGAAGGTGCTATCAATGCAAGAGCAAAGATCATTTCATTGCGGATTGTCCACAATCTAGTGATGATGAAGATGATCACAAGAAGAACAAGAAGGATAAGAAGGAGAAGAAAGAGAAGAAGGAAGAAAAGAAGAAGGGTGGATCCTATGTTGTGACATGGGATAGTGATGCTTCCTCAAGCGATGATGGTGATTCTAGTGATGATGAGAGGAAGACCATCAAGAGGAAGGCTATGGCTAGTCTTGCTATCTCAAGCAAGCCTTCTGTCTTTGATGCTCCATCGACGTGCTTCATGGCTAAGGCCGCTAAGGTATCATCCGATGAGAGTGAGAGTGAGAGTGATGATGATGAGGAGTACTCAAAGGAGGACCTCATAAGCATGCTACAAGATGCTCACTCTAACATTGAGACTAAGAGGAAGGAGTGCAAAGAATTGCGCAAAGCCAACAAGGCTCTTGAGCAATCCTTTGATGAGCTCAAGTCCACTCATGAGAGGCTAGAGGAAGCCCATGAGAAGCTTGATCAAGCTCACACTAGGCTTAAGGAAGTCCACTCCTCCCTCCTTGATCAAAGTAAGATTAAGGATGTTGTAGAGACATGCAATGTAGGAGTAACTTGTGATATACTTGATGAATCATTCTATGCTCCAATTATTGTTGCTCCCACAAATGCATCATCATCATCTAGCTCAACTAAAAAGTCTACTTCTACTACTTGTGATTCATCATTAATGGTAGAGAATGAAAACCTTAAAAACAAGGTTGTTGAGCTCACTCATGCTTAGGCAATGCCTATGGCGGAGATGCCCGCTTGCTTAAGTGCTTGGGTAGCCAAAGGTGTCCACTCAACAAGGAGGGACTTGGCTATACCCCCAAGAAGGTCAATGCGGCTTTTGCTCCTCACAAGACTTGTTTTGTGAAGCGCAATGGTCGGTTTGGTAATAGTTGCAAGCAATCTGGGCATATAGAGCAACATTGCTTTAACAAGAATAAAAACAAGAAGCATGCTCATGTTACATCTATTCGCTTTGATTCTTGTTATATGCTTACTAAGGGCACTAATGGCGTGAAGGCTAAGTACATTGGTGCACCCATGGTTGGCCCAAAGAAGAAGGCAATTTGGGTGCCCAAGAGCTTGGTGACTAACCTTGGAGGACCCAAAAAGATTTGGGTACCTAAAAAGAATTGATCTCTTTTGTAGGTGAACTATAAAGCGGGAGGAAGGCATTGGGTGCTTGATAGTGGGTGCACCCAACACATGACCGGAGATGGAAGAATGTTTAAATCAATCAACACTAGTGGCAATGATCATGCGGATGCTATCACATTTGGTGACAACAAGAAAGGCAAGGTCAAAGGCTTGGGCAAGATTTCAATATCCAATGACTTGAGCATCTCCAATGTGCTATTAGTGGAATCTCTCAACTTCAACTTATTGTCCGTAGCACAATTGTGTGATTTGGGATTCAAATGCATATTCGCTGTTGATGATGTGGAGATAGTGAGTGTTGATGGAAGTGATTTGGTCTTCAAAGGATTTAGATATGAGAACCTTTATCTGGTGGACTTTGATACAAGTGAAGCCCAATTGACAACATGCTTATTCATCAAATCAAGTATGGGTTGGCTATGGCATAGGCGTTTGGGACATGTTGGAATGAAGCAACTAAAGAGGCTTGTGAAGCATGACATGGTGAGAGGGCTAAAAGATGTACACTTTGAGAAGGACAAGCTTTGTAGTGCATGCCAAATGGGAAAGCAAGTTGGAAACACCCATCCAAACAAAGGAATGATGAGCACTACACATGCACTTGAGTTGTTGCACATGGACTTGTTTGGACTAACTACATATGCATGTATTGGGGGAAACAAGTATGGCTTTGTGATAGTGGATGACTATACAAGATACACATGGGTCTTCTTTCACATTGACAAGAGTGAGGTGTTTGGCATATTCAAAACCTTTGTCAAGAGAAGCCAAAATGAGTTTGATAGAAGAATGAAGAAAGTGAGAAGTGACAATGGAAGTGAGTTTAGAAACACAAGAGTTGATGAGCTTTGTGATGAGTTTGGAATCAAGCATCAATTCTCGGCCAAGTATACTCCTCAATCCAATGGGATAGTTGAAAGAAAGAATAGGACACTCATTGATATGTCAAGATCTATGCTAAGTGAATACAATGTGAGTGATTCTTTTTCAGCCGAAGCAATCAACACGACATGCTATTATAGCAACCGACTCTATTGTCATCCTCTATTGAAGAAGACACCATATGAGCTCCTCAATGATAGAAAGCCCAACATTGCTTATTTCCGGGTCTTTGGGTGCAAGTGCTACATATTGAAGAAGGGCACAAGACTTGGCAAGTTTGATAAGAAGTGTGATGAAGGGTTTCTACTTGGTTACTCCACTACAAGCAAGGCATATAGAGTATGGAACAACACAACAAGAATAGTTGAAGAAGTCCATGATGTTGAGTTTGATGAAACCAATGGCTCTCATGAAGAACAAGATAATCTAGATGATGTGAGAGGAACACAATTGGTGGAAGCTATGAAGAACATGGACATTGGTGATATAAGGCCAAAGCAAGTGATTGACATTGAAGATGATAAAGATCAAGTGCTCTCTCCTCCAACCATGCATGACAATGATGTTGCAAGCTCTAGTGGTTCTCATGATCAACGAGATGCTAGTAGCTCTCAAGTGACTCATCCAAGTACAAGTGTAAGTGCCCAACCACAACAAGTGCTCCAACCAACACATATTGCAAGAGATCATCCTTTAGATCAAATTGTTGGTGACATAAGAAGAGGTGTGCAAACAAGATCAAGATTGGCTTCATTTTGTGAACACTACTCATTTGTATCATCTTTTGAGCCAACCAAGATTGATGAAGCTTTGATAGATGTTGATTGGGTGAATGCAATGCATGAAGAGTTGAACAACTTCACCTACAATAATGTTTGGGAGTTAGTGGAAAGACCAAAGAATACAAATGTGATTGGTACAAGATGGATCTTCCAGAACAAGCAAGATGAAGATGGCATAGTTGTAAGGAATAAAGCAAGATTGGTTGCACAAGGGTACACACAAATGGAAGGCATTGACTTCGGAGAAACCTATGCACCGGTTGCTAGATTGCAGGCCATTAGAATCTTACCTGCATATGCTTGCTCTCACAACATCAAGCTCTATCAAATGGATCTGAAGAGTGCTTTTCTCAATGGATTCATCAATGAGCTAGTATATGTTGAGCAACCTCCCGGTTTTGAAGATTTGAAGAATCCCAACCATGTGTACAAGCTCAAGAAGGCACTATATGGGTTGAAGCAAGCACCAAGAGCATGGTATGAAATATTGAGGGACTTGTTAGCAAAAGAGTTCAAGATTGGGAAGGTTGACACCACTCTCTTCACCAAGAAAATTGGAAGCAGCTTGTTTGTGTTGCAAATATATGTGGATGACATTATCTTTGGATCAACCAATCAAGACTTTTGTAAAGAGTTTGGGAAGATGATGGCAAAAGAGTTTAAGATGTCTATGATTGGAGAGCTTAGTTACTTCCTTGGTCTACAAATCAAGCAAATGAAGAAAGGCACATTCGTTAGTCAAGGCAAGTACATCAAGGACATGCTCAAGAAGTTTGGGTTAGATGAAGCTAAAGCAATAACCACTCCAATGGGCACAAATGGACATTTGGATAGTGACTCAAGTGGTGACATGGTGGATCAAAAATTATATCGGTCAATGATTGGAAGCTTACTCTATGTGACCGTATCAAGGCCGGATGTCATGTTTAGTGTATGTATGTGTGCAAGGTTCCAAGCTTCACCAAGATAAAGTCATTTGAAGGCAACCAAAAGAATATTGAGATATTTGAAGCACACTCCAAATGTTGGACTATGGTATCCCAAGGGCTCTCAATTTGAATTGATTGGATACTCGAATTCCGATTATGCGGGATGCAAGGTGGATAGGAAGAGCACATCGAGCACTTATCAATTGCTTGGAAGATCACTCGTCTCATGGTCATCAAAGAAGCAAAATAGTGTTGCACTGTCTACCGCCGAAGCCGAATACATATCCGCGGGTAGTTGTTGTGCACAATTGTTATGGATGAAAGCTACATTGCAAGATTATGGAGTCAAGTTTGGACAAGTCCCATTGCTATGTGATAATGAGAGCACCGTCAAAATAGCCACCAACCCAGTTCAACATTCAAGAACAAAGCACATTGACATAAGGCATCACTTCATTAGAGATCATCAAGCTAAGAAAGATATATCTATTGAGAGTGTGGGCACCGATGATCAACTTGGCGATATCTTCACCAAGCCACTAGATGAGAGAAGGTTTTGCAAGCTAAGGAATGAATTGAATATCCTAGACTTCTCCAACATCAGTTGAATGCACTCCCACATATGACATGCCTCTCCTTCGACAAAGCAAAGGTGAAATTGTTTGGCATGTGCATTCATTCTTATTAGGTTGTGCTCTAGTTCATATAGCCATCACATTGCTTATCTAGGTTCATTCTTGGTAAATCAAATCAATTAGAAGTATATATGTTACCACTATTGCTTCTATGTTTGACTTGATCTTGTGGTAGCATATAACTTGTTTGTGAGCTTGTAACTCTAGTGTTTGATCTAGTAAGTAAGCAAAATGTTTTTAACCAACGTGAGTAAGATAACCATTGCAAGATGTGTGAAGAAGCTTACTCTAGAGCAAACCGTGTTGAATACCTTATGTTCATGAGCTAGATTAAGCCACAACTTGACTTAGTTCGGTCTCGTCACATGTATCTCATGCTAATAGTTGCCTCCTTCCTTTAAAATTTTGTCCCTCCTTTATGCTAATTGTTGACAAAGTGGGAGAAAGAAAGTGCTACAAGAAAGTGCTACAAAGATATATGCTAGTGGAAGGGGGTGTAACAAAGACAAAAAGGGGGATAAAAGTTTCAAGTGGTTCAGAGTTTGAACACTTAAATTTGAGCATACAAATAGGGGGAGCAAGCTCATAAACATGTATGTTGCATTTGAAATGTGCATATTCATATGTTTATTGCATTGCATAAGCTATTTATATTGATATTTATGCTTATGTGATGAATGCTAGTGATAAGACTTGATTGATGAATTGTTTAATTAGCATGAATAGGATTGCAACTAGACAAATTGTTGTTTCAAATGGTTCAAGAATTTTATTATAAATGTTGATCTCACTGAGTTCTTGAGTTTTGATGTATGTCTAGTGAATAATGATGCTAGGGATGGTATAACATGTGCACTCCGATTGGTATCACGCTTCAAAGGTCCATTCTTATGCCTTAGCATCATCATTGATAGTGTTGCTCACCCATATTTCATATCCATACATATGTGCCAATTTTTAGAACCAAACTCTATAGCACATATGTAGGGGGAGCTAACACTATCAATATGGTTACTCAAATTTAAAACACATATCTTTGTATAGGTTGTCATCAATTACCAAAAAGGGGGAGATTGAAAGCCCTAGTTTGGTTTTGGTTAATTGATGAAATCTATTTGGTCTAATCCTTTTGTGAAGCATGTGTGTAGCTAAGGGAAAAGGATTGCGATCAAACCATTGGTCGAGCTAGCTAAATGGCAACCATGAAGATGGTGACGGCCACAAGCTCTCAAGTGATCATATGCTCTATCTTTGGTGAAATGGAGAAGGGAAAAGATGTCTTGTTCAAGTAGAGGTTCATGTTTTATCTTTAATCTTGAGTGATAGGCAAGCCGGACTATCAAGAGGGATACATTTGAGGCTAGCTAGATGTGGAGAAAAGTGCTCATGACGTCTAACATCTAGCGCTTGAGAGACACCACGCACTCACAAACACATAGAGGTCTGCTGAGTGTGGTCGGTAGTACCGCCCAAGGGTGTTGCGTGCAATGCTCTCTGGACAGGGTCTCAGTTGACCTAGTGGTAGTACCGCTATAGTGCCGGTACTACCGGCCACGGTAGTACCGACCCTCTGGTCGGTAGTACCGAGGGTCTAGGTTGGTTTTACACCCTCTCTGTTCGTGGTTCGAGTTGGCCTGGCGGTGGTACCGCCATAGGGTCAGTGGTAGCAACCCCCGGTAGTACCGACGCCCTGGTCGGTAGTACCGGCGTTCGAAGGCAGTTCGAGTGCTCTTTGGAAGTGGCCAGTCTTGTCCTACTGGTAGTACCGCCATAAGGCCGGTGCTACCGGCCCCGGCTGTACTGACCAGGTTGGTCGGTGGTTCTCTCTGGTCAATGGTTCGTGTATCGGCCGCTTTTAAGGTGGTCGGTCCTACCGGCCCAGGGGGTCGGTACTACCGATCGTGGCGCAGAAGGTGACGTATAAATAGCCGTCCGGTCGGCTTCTAACCATTACCTCTCCCATTCTTTGCGCCTAACACAAGAAAGAGAGCTCCCAAGTATTGACAAAGCTCCTCTCTCTCCCCCTTTGATTCTAGAGTGAATCTCTTGCAAGCTTTGAGCTAGGGAAGTGAGATTAGAGAGTGAGACGCATCGATCTACATCAAGAGCACTTGGATTCAACATCTCTCCGGCTTGATTTGTGTTCTTTACTCTTGGGTTCTTGGAACCCTAGCCGGTTAGGTGTTCTTCGGTTGTTGCCCGTGATTGACTCATTTGTGAGGGCACTCCGAAGTGTTTGTGTTACCCTCGTGATTCTTAGTGAAGAAACTCAACTAGCCTTTGTGGTTGCTTGAGTGAGGCAAGGAGGTGAAATAGACTCTGACCTTAGTGGTCACCTCAACAACGAGGACGTAGGCACTTCTTAGTGAAGTGGCCGAACCTCGGGATAAATCTTGTGTCTCGTGTGCTTGTTGTATTTACTTCTTCGATTATTTCGTCTGCACTCGTGGTTCTTTGTGTTCTTCCTCCCTCCTCTCTCATTCTTAGGTTTTGGAAGGCTCGATCTACTCTTTGGGGAGGAGCCACTACTTGGACAAGGTATAAACTTTATCTACATCTCTTAGGAAAACCTTGGTATAAGCTAGATTCAATTTTGCATCTCGTTCATCTCGATTTTGTAGCTGTTCCTAGGTTGTCGGTAGTACCGACCCCTGGAACCGGTAGTACCGACCCTGGTAGTACTGGCCCCTATAGTCGGTAGTACCGATTGTGCAATCTGATACTTGTGTTGAGCTGTGAGTTTCAGGTTTCTAGATTTTTAAATAGGCTATTCACCCCCCCCTCTAGCCATTCGGACCTTTCAACCATGTTCGGCGTCAGGACGGCAAGGCTTCCGCACCCCGGCTTTCGCAACCGCAGGCATGTCCGAAACATCCTCGTCAAAAAATGTGGCCACGGCAGCCTTGTTGGAACCCATGCAGGTCGGCGCTGATGAACCCTGGAAACACGAAAATAAGCGTGTCAAGATCGGCACAAAAAAACAAACACACCAAAAAGCAACCTAGAAGCAACCCAAAAGGCGAAAGCTACTTGTTCTACCTCAGCGCAACCCGAGGGACCGGCCTCAGGAATCGATCCCGAGGGTTTTCCGCGACCTCGGTTCACGGGTTTTGCAGTCAACCGGCTTTTCTGGACGTCTTCAGGCTCCGAAGACTTGCGTTTTGTTTCAACCTTCGTGCGCCCGCGCTCGGTCTTCACTTCTTTCTCTTTCACGTGAGTACTGCCCTTATCGTTCAAGGGCAGTGGGCGTTCCCCGTACGAAACACCCATTGCATCGAAAGCACGGTTTAGCCGTCGGCGACCCCCAATAGAGTTAAGTTTAAACTCGCTCTCCTTTGTCAAGTAAGGGCCGCATATCTTGTTAGCTTCTGTCTCGATATGATGAACATAAGAGTCTTCGTCGAGGAAGTTCGCAGGCCGTTCGATTAGAAGCGTCGGCCCGCGGTACCCGTTTTGCATGACGAAGTCTTCAAACACCGATTCAGAGCAAAGGGGATTCTGACCAATACTTATCCATTCCTCAACAAGATCCCGGCTGATCTGGTAGCGGGAGGTAAGAGCGAAAGCATCCCCACAACCGATACTTTCGTCGTCCATCAAAGTGGCAGGCGACGTATGAACCCCCTCGCACTCCTCCAACGTCGACACGAGAGGAGAAGCTTTGCGCAAATGGTTCAGCTTAGCCTCACGGACAGCCTCGTTCAGGCAGACGCGAATGTAAAACCAGAAATCCGTCCATTGCGCCCACTTGTTCTTGTACGTGGGCGAAATAGAGATATTGCCCCTGGCCTTACTTGGAACGAAATTAACAGACCCAATTTCGCTCGGCAGTCTCTTCTGATGAAAAAAATCAGTCACTTGGCTTCGGCAGCAATGAATGTCATAAAATCTGATGAAAACGTCGACACGTGGCTTGTACCCCATCATCTTCAAAGCCATGGCAAAAATGCTCAGCCGCCAAAAAGCATTCAGAGTAAGCTGGTGGATCTGAATCTTGAATGCATCTAGCACTTAAGCAACGAACCCTTCCAACGGAAAGTCCAGACCGGCGACGAAGTAGTCGCGAAACACTATAGCCTCATACGGCCGAGGCATGGGAATCGCCTCGTCCCCGGGCGCGCGGCACAGCAAAACGCTTGCCCTGTGAAAATCCCCTTGTCGGCATAGCCTTGCAGAATAGAAGGCGTTACGCATGAGCAGCCCAAGTAAAAGGAGCAATCGTCCGAGATTGAAACCGATGCAGACTCCCCCTCGTCCGAACGTGTGCTCTCGGTGCGATCCTCCGTTCGCATGTTGGCGGTTCCCGACCCGATAGACACTGTCTGGCTTGATTCGCACGCCGCCCAGCCGGTTTCAGACAAGGAGGTGCTCGAGCTTTCGCTAGAAGAGCTGGATGTGGACGAAGACGAACTCGTGGATGCCATCTACCATGGCAGCGAAAACGAGAGAAATAATAAAGACGAAAAGCAAAGGATGCATGCCGAAAGCAAAGTTACAGGAGCAACGAAAACAAGATTAACTTGAAAAGGGAAGATGGCAAACTAACCGTGTGCATGAACAGAAGTCCGGAAGCTAAACGCCAAGTGAAATGGGAATTCAGAATTTCAAGTGCGCCGAAAGCACCGCAACACCGTGACGGCAAGGGGAGGCAGACGATGGAGGCGACTGGCATATGGCCTTTGGAAGACGGGTCCAGCCCTTTTTATAGACCCACACGTATGGGTCGGCGTGGAGCCTGAGGAGTCGCAGGAGCAGTGAACTGTCGTGTCTCAAAATGCGAACTGTCGCACCCCGAAGCATGAACCGTCACCTCCCACATACAAGCATCCTTGCGCGTTCGGCCAGATCAAAAAAAATCTACAAACAGCGTCAAGGACGAGCGAAAATGAGGTAATGCTTTCGCCATCCTCTCGCGGGCGGGCATACTGGCAGGTAACATCGAACCGCGGCGCCGCGCAGAGCGATGTTGAGGGGCTATTGTTGGGGTGGTAGACCGGGTGCGAGGTACCCGTTTTCGTCATGCAGAGCTCTCGCCGGTCGCCTCAGGCCGCGAAAGCAAGGTTGACCAGAAGGCGCTCACATTGGTCTAGCTTTTGCGCGAATGCGCACCATCAAGACGGGGCATAAGGTACCTGTTTGTGCAACACGGGGCTTTCGCCAATTGGTTCGGGGGCGCGAAAGCACGGTGGGCCCGAAGGTGCTTGCACCGGTCTAGCTTTTGTGTGATTGTATACCGCGGAGGGCACATCCTTGTTTTTCCCCTTTACCCAAGCCACGTGGTTCTTTCGCAGGGCTTCTCGGCTTCAGCTAAAGAGGAGGGGCCCGCAGCTCAGAAGGAGGAGCGTGCGTGCGCGTGGCTCCGTCGTGAGGTGAAATTACAAGAAGCCCCCCCGGGCCGTGGGAGCAGAAGAGGCCACGAGGGGTAGTTGGAGAGGGCATATATGTAATCTGTAAAGGAGTGGTTGAAATGGCACTTTTGTACTTGTAGACTGATTCAAGTTGATATAAATACCCTCGCCTCTCGGTAGAGAGGGGAGAGGGAGAACACTGTTCACTAGATCATTAGCCCCTGTCGACTTTAGTGTTCGTCTCGTGCATTCGCTTGTGCGTCAACTGGCTGTTTCGAGGTCTCGGCCCCGAAACAACACAAGTCTTTGGTAAGGATCCACCTACATATACATGAGTGACTGAGGGAATCATTTGAGAAACATTTGCTAAAAACATTTATTTTTCAAAATCCTACAAAAATCCAAGTTTCTCTCAGCAAAGAGATGAGCAGGAAGAATTGAATCCCGGCTATTCCATTATCCAATCACTTAAGATATTTTGGTAGACAATTTGAATGTTCACAGATGCAGGAAAAAGCCTGGAATAACTTGTGTGCAGGTTCTTCGAATCAAGAGGGAATGTTTCACCTTAGTCTAAAGCTTTACTCGAGGACGAGCAAAGGGCTAAGTGTGGGGGTTTTGTTGGCGGTTCTTAACTCACATTCTATACCGCCAACTTTTCTCGAAAACCTGCCATATCAAGAACCAAAACTTAGATTTAGGTATTAAACTCATAATTTCCACGAGTTTTGGATATATCAACTATTTTGCAGGAATCGAGGAAAAACCATACCTGAGATGTGCCAAAAGTGCATATCAAATCAAAGCCCAAAAGCACTTCCGGCCCATCCAATGAAGAGAATAAAGCCCAAGGCCCATCACACTTTGCAACTGAGTTGGAAACCCACATAACAAGCACCAGGACCCAGCTAGCAGCCCACCACGCGAAGGCGGTGGCCGGAGGTGGGGCCAGGAATGCGCCCGCACCGTCGATGCCACCCCCTGGGCCCACCTTTGGTGGTCGGTTGCATGGTGGCATGCTGAGGCGGTTTGTGATGGTTTCCATGTTGATCACCCCCAAAACGACCTCACACTACTATAAAAGCATGGGTGGAGCCTCTCTTCAAAGCATGGAAGTGTAGAGAATTTCTTCATAGCATTAGATTAGTCCATTCCCACCTTGTAAAGGATCCAATTCTAGAGAAGAAGTAGTGACTCAAGTGTTATAGCTCTAGTAGCTATCTAGAAGAGGGAGCGAGTTCGAGTTCGTGCTAGTCGGAGAAGTGTCGGGGCTGTCGGCTACTTCCTCAAGTGTAATCCTACACTTAGCGGAAGGAATACCATAATCACCGGTATGACTTCACCTGTACCTCGATGGATCGACATACTATTTGGAGTATTAAGGTTCGTGTTTATCTTCGTTTACGCATTCTTATCGTGTTCTAGTTTATTGCTCACATAATCAGCTGGACCGGCCGTTCACCTTCGGGTGGGTGCTCTAGTAAGAGGGTGCAAGCCCTAGCTATTGCTAGAAGTAGTGGCTCTTACCGTAAACGTGGTGTTTAGGCTAAGTGTTCACAGGTTGGTTGCCGGGTCTCCACAGTTGAGGAGGTAGGTGGCAGGTGGTGAGAGCCCTGTCCGTCCTTTGTAATCCACCCACGTTCGGGATTTCAGGTAGAGCTATATCGACATAGGTTGGGAAACCAACTTCACTCATTGACCGAAGTAGATTACGTTTAGCTAGAGCTAGATCACCGAGGAATACGTTACCCAGAGTAAACCTCGCTACCCTAAGGTTGTTCTTCTTCTCATCCTAAGCTAGGAGATCTATACCCAAGAGACTATAGCACACCGTTCCCTATGGAAAATATGATATCCTGATAATACTTCCGGGTGAAGTGCTACAATGGTACTTCCTTGCGCTTGAGGACTTTTTTGCTTACGCTAAGAAATACCAACAGTATCCTTAGGCTTCCCATACACACTCATGAATCCTAGATGGTTGACACAAAGATTCTTTGTCAGGTGCATCACGTCGATCGCGTGGTGGACCTCTAGTACATGCCAATAGGGTAGCTCCCAAAATATTGACTTCTTCCACATGGGTGCGTGTCCTGTAGCGTCTTTCGGAACAGGTTCACTGCCCGTCCCCTTTCCAAAGACTACTTTCACATCCTTGATCATCTCAAGTACATCTTCCCCAGTTCTGTTGCGAGGCTTGCTCCGGTGGTCTGTCTCACCTTTAAAATGCTTGCCTTTCTTTCTAACCTGGTGATTCACAGAAAGAAATCGACAATGCCCAAGGTACACTACCTTTCTACATTTTTTCAAATATATACTATCCATGTCATCAAAACAATGTGTGCATGCATTATATCCCTTGTTTGTCTATCCTAAAAGATTACTTAGAGCAGGTCAATCATTGATTGTTACGAACAACAATGCTCACAGGTCAAAGTGTTCCTGTTTGTAATCATCCCACACACGTACACCAGATTTGCTCCATAAAAGTAGTTCCTCAACTAATGGCCTCAGGTAGACATCGATGTCATTGCCAGGTTGCCTCGGGCCTTGGATGAGCACCGACATCATAATGAACTTCCGCTTCATGCATAACCATGGAGGAAGGTTGTAGATACATAGAGTAACAGGCCATGTGCTATGACTACTGCTTTGTTCCCCAGAAGGATTCATCCCGTCCGTACTTAAAGCAAACCTTAAGTTTCTTGCGTCTTTTGCAAACTCCAGGAATTCTCTGTCTATTGCTCTCTACTGGGACCCATCAGCAGGGTGTCTTAACATGTTGTCTACCTTACGGTCTTCTTTGTGCCATCGCACCAACTTTGTATGGTCCTTGTTTCTGAACAGACGTTTCAGGCGTAGTATTATAGGAGCGTACCACATAACCTTGGCAGAGATTTTCTTCCGGGGACGTTCTTCACCCTCAACATCGCCAGGGTCATCTCGTCTGATCTTATACCGTGACGCTTTACATATAGGGCATTCATCCAAATTCTCGTAGTCCTTGCTACGGTACAGGATACAGTCATTAGGACATGCATGTATCTTCTGAATTTCTAATCCCAAAGGACATACGACTTGTTTTTTTCATACGTAGTTGCACGCAATTCATTAAGCTTCAGAAGCATCTTTTGTTTTATAATATTCAATAATTGTCCAAATGCCTTGTTAGATACATCATTCTATGCCTTCCATTGTAGCAACTCCAATGTTGTACCCAACTTTTTTTTGTCCATCTGCAGCAGACGGGTATAGTAATTTCCTGTGATCCTCTAGCATACAGTCAAACTTAGCCTTCTCCTTTTCACTTTCGCAATCTCTTGTGTATCACGAATGACATCACCAAGAGCATCATCTTCAGCGAGTGTGTCTTCTGCACTTGCCTCTTCTTCACCTTCTCCCATTGCAGTATCACCGAAGTCACCATATTAAGCAATAATGTCGTCGTTAGGGTCTAATTGTTCTTCTTCACCTTCTTCCATCATAACCCCAGTTTCTCCATGCTTCGTCCAACAAATATAGTTTGGCATGAAACCCGACTTCAACAAGTGTGAGTGAAGACTCCTTGAGCTAGAATATTCCTTCGAATTCTTACAAAGGGCACATGGGTAGCACATAAAATGATTCTGCTTGTTTGCCTCGGCCACTCTTAAGAAATAATGCACGCCATGAATGAACTCTTTTGAGCGACAATCAACATTGTACATCCAGTGACGTGTCATCGTCTGCATTATATGACATATCACATAATTATATCTCTCATTCTTATAAACAAATAAAATTATAAAATGATATATAACATAATTATATCTCTCATTCTTATAAACAAATGAAATTATAAAATGACATATAACATTATATATCTCTCATTCTCATAAACAAATAAAATTATAAAATAATTTAAACTATCAAGTCATCGTCTGTATTATATGGTATAAAATTAACTTAGTTTTCTTCATTAAAATATTCAAACTATCAAGTTATCGTCTGCATTATATGGTATATCACATAATTAAATTTCTCTAACTAATTCACAAAATGTGATATGCATACTAGCATTAGGAGGTACATATACTAATTACTTTAATAAAATAATGTATCCGGCCATATTTTGTAAATTAAAATATTATATATTTCTAATTTTTGTAAATAAATGATTTAAATGATCTCTATTTCTCAAAAAAAAAATAAAATAAACTAATTAAACTAGTCATATTTTGTAAACTAAAGTATTATATATTTCTAATTTTTATAAACAAATGATTTAAATGATCTCTATTTCTCAAAAAAATTAAAATAAACTAATTAAACCGGTCATATTTTATAAACTAAAGTATTATATATTTCTAATTTGTTTAAACAAATGATTTAAATGATCTCTATTTCTTTAAAAAAAATTTAAATAAACTAATTAAACCGGTCATATTTTGTTTTTAGGGTACTAATTTAAACTATGAAGTGAATGGACTCAAAATAGCTTCAACCCCCCCCCCCCCACATATATATATATAGGACCCCGCTATTTGGAGCGCGGCGCTCTAAATATTATTTAGAGCGTCACTAGCCATCAGTCAACCTTTTTCCCGCAGCCATAAAACTTACTATTAATTCTCATCCCGCAATCGTAAAAGGCAGCCACACCATCCCCCCTCTTTCTTCCGCAACCGTAAAAGTTATTGTTAATTCTCATCCCGCAACCGTAAATGTTATCCACATCATTCTCTTCCTTCTACGATATTTACGGTTACGGGCTGAAATATTTACTGTTGCGGGATCGCCTTGCTAGTACATACGGAAACATGGTTGTTGGTAACAATATTTACGGTTGTGGGATTTGGGATGCTCCGCTGATGCTCTAAATATTATTTAGAGTGTTATATCCTGAATAGTAGTTCTATTATATATTATATATAGGACTTCACTATTTGGTACCCGGGTACCGAATAGTTATTCAGTACCCAAGCCCATATGACAGTTCAGAAACTAGCCGACTCTCATTTTCTGTGATTTCCGCCTAATATGGTCTCGAATGTTTTTCTGTGATTTTTTCTCCATGTCGTTTTTTCCGTGTTTTTTGGCCGGTTTTTCGTGGCTGTTTCCTCCGTGCATTTTTTCTCGTGTTTTATTTCTTCTCAGCAGTTTTTTTTGTCTCTGATTTCTGTGTTTTATTTGATTTTTTGCTATGCACCTTTTTAACTTCTGATTTGAGTAAATAATCCTGTGGAACGATTCCGGTTTTTAGGCAGGTTTTTTTGCGTTCGTGATTTTTTTTGCGCGGTTCTGATGTCCGTGATTTGATACAAGTTTTTGTAGTGATATTTTTTCCCACGTAGCTTGTTTATGTCCGTGATATTTTTATTCTTCATTGATTTCAAAATTCATTTGATCTTCACAAATTTCTATTAAACAGATGAAATTTGAAATCAACACAAAATTGTCGTTCATGAAAACACAATAGAATCCATTTTGGCTGCATAAAATTATGAATAAATTGACATTGATGCGAGAACACAAAATGATCAATCCGAACACAAAAAAGTAGATGGGTCATGCCTACTTATTCAAATTACAGCAAAGACGCTGTTACATGAACACTTGTGACACTAGAAATGCCATGAGCCTTTTAAAACAATCACATGGAAGCATCTTCTCTTGCATCAGATCACTCGCATGCCGAGCATTGTGCTAACTGGTGAGAGTCGGCTTGCTACTCCATGCAACATTGCAGCTTGTGTTTTGTGCGGACCACCTGTGAACAGCTGGTAGGACTTTGCACCTGAGAACTGAGTACTCCAATCAGCAGCTATTGGCGATGAATAGGCAGACAACTTTCATACATAGAATTTAACTACAGTATGAATCTGCATCAGCAAAAATGTTGGTATCGAAAATACAAAGGAATGGAGTTGATGATGCTGACAAGGGTCTGAAAGTCGATAGAGCATCCTAAACTACTGCATTTACCGAAGATAATACATATAAGAGCGTAAGAGGATTCAATTACATCAGCACACATAAAAATTATATAAACAACCAAATCCAGCCTTTTTACCTTGTTTAGGTGGCTCCTCCAAATCCTTGACCATAGTAACATGCCCCAATGTTAGGCTCCTTCAGATGCACATGGAATAAAAAGTTGAAGTCATAGGAGGAAATATGGGGAACAGTAGGAGTCGAAGGTAAGAGCGGGTACTGAACAATATCTAAAATTTCACAAATTCATTTTTGTCTGCAAGACAAATACCAGAATTCAAATATTCTTGTTGAGTAAACTCAGAAGAACTCACGTTATTTGTCCAAAAAGAACAGATTAACCTTTCATGGCCATAGAAATTAACCTTAATCTCAAGATATGAGGCATGAAATAGAGTAATTAGTATACCGAAAACCATGTGGCATAAAACAAGACATACCATTAGCATGACAGCATTCTAACTCTCTGTCCGACAACTGCAGAGGTCCGCGAGCTTGCTGTGCATCATCACTAACTTTGGAGCCTGTCCATCCATCCCACACATGAGCAGCACCATCACCACATTTTTTTCGCAAACTCGAGAACCCAAAGTTATTGTTTACAATTGAGGTGAAAAATGAAGATGATAATATCAGTTCAACATATGTGACGAGAAAAGAGTTGAAGTACAGCTCCCTTAAAATTCCAGTTACACTCAGTGAACTACTTCACCTATGTTCTTTCACCCCCCTGTTTTCTAGGATAATTTGTTGCAACTCAGGCCCTATTTGTTTGGGTTTCCTAGGAGCTTTTAGACCTCAACTTTTGAACCTTTCAAATGCCAAAAAGCTCCCAAAGCCAAAAGCTCAATTTAATGAGCTTCTGAGCTTTTGGCTTCTATGAGTTGTTTGGCTTCTGTAAGGTCCAAAAGCTAGTAGTTTAAAAGTGGTGAAAAACTCAAACAAACAGGGCCTCAATTAAGTTTACTGGATAGACGTAACCAATATAATGCGTCAAAGAACTTTGGCAGGTCCATCTTGTACCAAAATCTTCCTAGGGAGCCTCCAGAATTATTAACATATAGATTGCCATTGCTCTCCCCATTTCAGACAGAGTCATGTGTGAAGTTAATAAAGTGCAAAGGAAATATACTAATCAGTTATCAGCACAAAAAAAATTATCAGCCTAATTTATTTTCATGACAATTGTTCAGCTCACTACAAAATGGTCATATGTACTGCAAATTACTAAGATTTTTTCCCAAAACTTCCTAAAGTGTATGGGTTGGGACAATGAAAAGGTAAGAAACGGCGTTAATGCAGTCTGTGACAATTTCATCCATTGGTGAACTAATATGGATAGATAATAGTTTTATTAATATTTGACAGAGGTTAGCCCCACCCATAATTAGTGCTTAATTTGACTGGAATGAACCTAAACATGAACCAATATTCTTTTTTACTAAGCTCTGATCCTCTTCTTCTCTATGTAAAATGCTAACACAAACTTGAAAAAATAGCAGGAGTCAATTTAGGAACAGAGTAGAGCTGGAATTTTAGAAAACCTCATCACACCATAATCAGTCTCTGAATATAAGAACATGAGGGGGTACGCGTGCGTCGGATTATAGCTTTTGACTGGTGGTGGGCTACTGGGTACTAAACTGATCATTGTAAGTTGTAACATGCCCAATTGCCTATGTCCAAGGAATATACAGCACCAAGCACCACTCTCGGTCATGCTACATCAGCATAGGGAGCAGAAGCAGAGCATGAACCACCCTTTTGAAAGCTAGTTAGACAACCCCGAATGCATCCTGCATGATCAAAACCATCACAACTAATAATACAATTAGTTCAGTACAAAAATAACAGCACAAGTATAAACTATTTACCTAAAAACATTGTACAACAATCACCTAATATATTTTTGCTTTAGATTAGGCATTCATCTTTTTCTGCATCAGCTAGTTGACAAGCCAATCAAATTAACACAACATTTGCAAGTACTAGAGAAGAAGACTTTTAAAATATGCTTGGATTATAGAAGATGTAGCTTCTTCATTAATTTGATGAAGCTACATCTTCTACTGGCTCAGACATTACCACATAATCAATATTTATGTAATTTGATTTTCATTTTTAACTTACAAAATCGAAATCAGCATAGCACATTCAGAACAGGGAAAAAATCAAACTAAGCTTGCTGCATCACAGAGGAAGGCAATGCAACAGGAAGACAAATTACTGGGAGCACAAAAACATGGATAAGTCAACCATTCTCATTTAGCACTTGAATCTTCATGGCCATCACATCCATCACTACAGAAACCCACCAAATAATCACAAGAGTCAGTCCGGTTGACAGATTAAAAGACATCAGATGAACAAGTCTCTGACAAGCTGCTTGGATAGCTAGATCTTGAATCAATTTGACACAACTCTAGCTGCAGTGATAACCAAGTTCAAGTCTTAATTTCCGATGTTTATGCATCAAGAAAAAGATAAAAATTAGTAGCAGGTCTCCGATCTGTACACATAAATTAGTAGTGGGAATAAACAAAGATAAAAATTTAGGATAGAAACATAAGAAATGCAAGCTAGATAACAGGGCCTAATTTGTACAATGTAGAGACTTGTTGAATGTCGATAGCAGGATAGCTGCAACACTGAAATTGACATGCCCACAAATGAAATGCTCAAGCGAAATCACTGTGTTGCTAAAATACTTAATTGCATGAGTTAATTTTGCTATTTAAGCCCAACTGACTGCAAAAGAAGTATTTCTAGAAATTTCATGATCTATCCTCCTAAGCCATCCATTCCATGAGCTATTTGTCCGAAACAAATTTCTGATTTATTAAGCCTACTCCAAATCCTCTACATATTAGATGCCAAGAAAAGGATGCCCAGGACTCCACCAAGAAAAGAGGTTGTTTCCAGTAGCCCAGTAGCTGGAGGCTTTAGAACTCTTACCGAGGAAAAAAATATTTTGCCATAGTTCTAGACTTAAATACTTAATAGATGCTTAGATATGTACTAAAAAGCTGCAGTGGTAAATAATGTATCGAGAATGTCTAGTATAAATTAGTGGTCTTAAATGTACAGCTATTTGTACTGTATAAAAAAAGAAGGTTATTGTAGTTTGTACTCTGAACAGGTTGGTACAGATTGAAAAAGTTATTTTGAGCTAAAAAACTAGGAATCTTCGTATTGCTATCTACAAACTCCAGAACCTGGTATTGTCCTACAAATAAATAGAGTAGAAAACTAAAAATCGCTTGACAATTTAATCAGAAAAGGTCAAAAGCGGTCTGCAATTTCACAGAAGATTTCAGTTCAGGTGAATAATTAAGTATTTTTTAATCCTATTGCAATCTGCACTCTGAACAGGTTCATCATAATGCAAAAATAAGTAAGACACACTAGGATCCAGAATAATCCACAAACAAAAGAAAAAAAAGAAAAGGATCTGAATAGGTTGTTTAATTCACAAAAGAAATTGGGATAGTTCCTTGGTTGCTGTTAGAATAGCATATATGGGCTGGTCATGGGCCTAGGCGTCCACGCCTTGTGGCTGGACTGCTATAGGGTTTTATGGTAGATGATCTGTATATTAGGCAGGATCTCCGTTGATTGGGGTGTGTTTCTATAAACCCAACTTCGATCCTCCCTATATATATGTACCTCTTGTACACATATGAATCAATCTACTATTTCCCTGTGCCATACTTTCCTTCAGTTGCAAATAATGACATGTGTTAACACAAAGACTTCATCTCTTGTCTCAAATAGTTCCATATGTGAACTAGATAGTATAATAAAATATTATATTTACAAATTGATGTATAGATATTTGTGAAATAGGTTACACCAATGGATAAATGGTTATTATTATATTTACAAATTACAAATTGATGTATAGATATTTGTGAACTAGGAACTGTTTTGCATCACTATAGAATTACAGAGTTTTCCATGGATAAATGGTTATTATTTTCCCAACTTGTTTGTATCTTAGGCAATTGCTTCAGTAATGTCTGGGAAGATAAACTTTCAGATTCTAGAACAAACGAAGGGTACAAACTAATACCTTTTTCCAGCATAGGTTGATTCTTTATCCACTTTTTCATGCATAGGATCAAACATATCAACATCAAGGAAACACTCAGTTAACTTGCCGATGAGTGTACTTCGTCTTGCTTCCATAAGCTAGTCAAAACAACCTCCGAGCGACATGTTGTCTTTTCCTCTTCTTGAGACCAAAAATCACCAGAGCAGCGCTTGACCAAGTCTAACTCCATGGCTTCTTTTGTGAACTCTTCTGGGTCTCCTTTGTGAAACCTGCTACCTTCTTCTGGGTGCTCGGAATTTGAAGCCAGCTTTGAACAATCAGGAGCAGAAAACGGTTGTGTGGTCTTGTATCCACCTCCATGATAGCTACTCCTATGAGGCATTAGTTCCTCCCCTGGACTGACCATGCCTTTCATTATCTGTGAATGCACAGAACAACAAAAACACTCAATGAAATAGAAACGCAAAAGGTAATCAACCAGACCGTGCGAGATAGCATAATAAAGTAGATAAAGATACTGTAGCCTAATAATCTTGGTGACCAGCTAAATTACCCGCCAGTCCTCGGTATGAAACCGGAAGACAAATTATCTGTTGACCACTTCCCTTGAGGCTATCGATCAGCTGAAGGAGCATTCCTTGGTACTATAACAAGAAAGCAACTCCATCAAACAATATAACACAGTCCGTGCGTGGATGGATGATCAGGGACAGCACTTACCAACAAAGTGATTTCCATTGTCAGCCACATCTATCTCTGCTCTTCCGTCCTTCACGAGAAACAAAAGTGCAAATATGTTCTCTACGGTTTGTGTGAAAGACTGACGGTTTAGAATGAGATATATATTCTTTAAGTTTGTGCGAAAGACTGACGGTTTAGAATGAGATCTTCCAGCTTTACATTTCTGTTTCTGTGACTCCTTAAGAGGTGGAACATGACAGCGATGTTCTCATAAAGCCAGGGTAGAAGATTCTTATTCCCGATAGCATCGATCTTCAATCTCATAAACTGACTAAATCCATCAGCTTGGATAGAAGCATATTGGTCATGGTTCAGCAATTGAGCAGTGAAAATAATATCTGCAGGATTGCACCTAACATTTACAGTGGAAGAACGATTGATAGCTCTCTTTTTTCTTTGTCTTGCCTGGGACAAAAAATAAAAAATTGAGATATAGTACATACAAGTTTTGGTTAAAAACAAAAGAGTGCTCGAAAATCTAAAAAATGGTGTAGCAATGATTAAAAAAATGCAGGGGGCAGGGGGTAGTCCCAAACAAGGCAGATTTAAAATAAAAAAAAGCAAAGAATTGTCGAGAGGGATGAAACAATGACATGCTAATCCTGGGAAATCCAAAACAAGAAATAGTTAATACTGTAAAAATTAGGCAATAAAGAAATGAGAATAGAGTGGTAGTGCATTAATGGAGAAAATAAAATATTGCTCCAATCATAAAGGACAACTTTAGAATGAGTACTATTACGGACAAGAAATTGCAGAAGTTAATAAATGGTGTACACCTCTATTCCTGCAACAGAGGACAAGCCTGATCGTGTTGGTCTAGACATCCTCAAAGTAACATTCTTAGATTTGACGATGTGAGGGGATATCCGGGTGGGAAACGGCATGAAGTCATCATCATCATTATAGTGATCAGGAACATTACGCCGTTGTGAAGAACCAGAACAACCCACAGGATTCTTCATGACACTCGGGGGTGCAGGGTCCGATATGCGTTCAGTACCAGTTGCAGAAGACAAACCGATATGATGCTCGAACCTAAAAAATAACAACAAATACTAAACTGCATGAAGAATTGAAGAATTAGCCTTAATCATATACAAAAAGGAATAGGAAATATAGTACAACCTGAAACATGTACATACCTCTCCTGCGAACTCTCAAAAACCACCCTCTTAAGGGCTACTTCGGCAGTACATGCTAATTATCCCTGGGACCAGAACCCCGTGGCAGTAAAATTTTTGGACACCCCGATCCCCCTCCAGCCCCAGGGTAGAGATTCACGTCCGATGGAGTTTCCACGCTGCTGTTTGGAAGCTTTTTGAGGGGAACCGAATCAATCGGCTAGACAACAGCAGTAACCGAATGAACATGTATGAATCTAAAATTCTGAATACACATTGTATTGAATGTTCAGAGACCAAATTCTTTCTGAATTTCTCACGGAAATAAAAAAACCACTGCGTTCGATCTGGTATTAAATGAGCAAGACCAAATAGCGCAAATCATTCAAGTACACATCATAACAAAGAACTAGGGCTTTTTCCATACAATGATTCAACATGGTATGTAAAATCAAATCTTTGCACGGCTAGATAGAAGCCTATTGTGCAACACTCCCTAACAAAAGTGACCACACTTTTCTTCTCTCAAATCATACATTGCCTCCACCAAATACTCTGCAATTTATAACAGGAAAAGAATGAACGCTTGTGAGGCCATACAATGTCAAGTCAAACTACAGAGCATATATATAGGATAAAAGAAGCATGTTATCACCATGTTTACAGCTAGCTGTCAGTTCAGGATAAGTTTTTTTTTATCTTTTTTGTACCAAGTGCAGAAAGATAACCGCACCAAAAGCCATTTCCTAATACCAGTAACACCAACCACACACAGCAATGGCAACTGAAATAATCCTGTCCATGGCAGGTATTTGATGGTGATCATAGAGAAGTGACAGACTGCTATATAATGTGGTGAATCAGAGTGATGTGCAGCAACAGAGAGTACAACATTTCAATTTCAGTTATTAGCTTGTGCTACAAAGTACAGGATTCCAATTTCCACAAGAGAAATTGCCTAGTACTAACTTCTGTTAAAACAGAGGAAGAACAAATCAGGGCAGAGAAAAACAGGTGTTTGACGACACAAGCTCAAGATCCATGCGCACGGGCAAGTAGCAACTAGCAGGACATTCAATTTTAGTTTCACATTTTTGTTATGTCACTGTCTATCAGGTTGTCATACTGTGCTCATGCATCAGACCAAAAGCATATGATACTGATGCAATCTAACTAAAACACATTGAGATGAGTAAAGAATGGAGTTGCAGTTCAGACAAGATACACTAGATATTAGAAGGGCAAGTTCAAATAATATACCTGCATACAATGACTGCAACTGCGTTTTTCTTCTCAATTCAAGCATTGCCTCTACTGTGAACAGTGCAAGTAAGCACAAAAAGGACAGTTTAGCTTTCTCAAAAGAAAAAGAAAGAGATGGAATATTACAGGTGTACTACTAGGTGGCAAAAGAGCAGAACACAAAATGCACTCATATAACCGGCTAAAGTAAATAAACTAATCAATCAATGAATGGCTAATGATGACTTGAATAGTTCATAAACTATAGCTTGAAAATGACAGATAACTATTTTAGCACATCATTCCACTGTTCAACAGCAGGAGCAGGAAGGAAAATTGGCAGCAGAACTGGATAGCTAGCTGGTGGGCACGGTGACTGTACAACTGCTAGTTACAATGTATAAGAAGACAAGGTAAATTAACTATTGATGAGTTCTGCCTGCAACCTTACTCTTTGGGGATGGTTAATTACAGGAAAATGATCATGAAAGTACTGTGTGACAATGCTGATGTTTAACTGTAAAACTATCTATCACACTCCTCAGACTAATACAAAAATAGAACCAGCGACAAGAGC
Source organism: Coix lacryma-jobi var. lacryma-jobi (assembly GCA_009763385.1). Taxonomy (NCBI): domain Eukaryota; kingdom Viridiplantae; phylum Streptophyta; class Magnoliopsida; order Poales; family Poaceae; genus Coix; species Coix lacryma-jobi. Next base: position 18,584,667 of record CM019826.1, read on the forward strand.
CTACCAATTCAAATATTATACCTGTGTGCATACTCAACAGACAATATACGCAAATAATACTAAGACCTATTGAATTGCCTGTGTGCATACACAGACAAGATTATTTTGGTTGACAAGATTAGATAACAGACAACTACTCAATTGGTCAGGATTCTGATGCAACACGTATTTAAATTGAAGCAAGAACGATACATAGGCTGTTTGCGAATAATACTAAGAGTACCCATAAGCAGGAAAATCGGCGCTGACAGACGCACACCTAGTGTCGGCAAGAGGTTGAAGAAGCACGTCGCCGACGACCGCTGAAGCCGACGAGGTGGGGAGCCCAGACCGCCGTGGCCCCACCCGGACGCCCTCGGCCCGAGGTTGCGGAAGCACGGGTCGGCGAGGGGCGGTGAATCCGAGGACGTGAGGATGCCGAGACTGCCGTCGCCCCACCCGAACGCCCCGGTCCGAGGCTGTGAAAGCTCTGAAACGGTGACGACCTGCGCTTCATCACCGGTGAGGAGAACGACGGCCGAGACGACGTACGCAGGGGAGCGCGCGCGGGGTGGGGGGCCGACGGCGGGCGTGAGGTGGGGGGCCGACGATGTCATGACCTTGGCCATGGGCCGGAAAGGAGTAGTTAGAGGGTTGAGTATTTGGCCTGCGAGCCTATTTTGTGTTGGGCTTAGCCCATTAAATAAACCTACATGTATACTGGTATTGTTTAAGGAAGGCATCAGATATGAATAGATCAATTATCTCCTATCTCTATCGTCTTCCACCTCGCTTCTCTGCTTGAGACGGCGCCGCCGTGCTCCTCGCCGTGCGGGTTCGCCGGTAAAATCCTCCAGTTACCCTCAGGATCGTGACAAGTTACCCTTACGATCGTGACATTTGGTATCAAAGCCATCGATCGAGGAAGTCAGCGTGCTAATCGATATCAGGTGGATCTGCTACTTGTCTCGGTATGGCTCAGCCCAGATCCCCACTATCTGTCTCCGCCATTGCCGAGCTCGAGGCGAAGATGCATCGCCTGCTGCAGATGATGGAGGAAGCGAACGAGGGGATGTGCAGCACCCTCAAGACCCTTGCATCGGCGACACGGTCGTCCGCACCCTCGCCTTCGTCGACTTCACCGACGTCCTTGACCTCGACTTCTGCGCCAGCAAGTTGCGACGCCACCATCCATCTCACACGGACTGCATCGCCTACACCCACCACTACCTCCATGCTTGGCGCCATCGATGCGCCGGTCGACACCTACTGCTCTACTTCCAGCGTCCAGATCCTCCACCACCACGACACTCAGTGCCATCGACGAGTACACCCTGTCCGCCGGCTACAACCACGACACGGCGTCACCGACATACACCGCTGCGACCACTCCACCGGCCGAACCTACTGCTGCGCCAACCGAACCAACCATTGCGCCGACCTCTAGGCCAACACCTACTACTCTGTTTGCAGCAGCTTCGACACCCACCCCCAAATCCATCTTGCCAAGTGCAGAGGACAACCCTGTTGTTGCCCCGCCCACCAGGTGTTCGACGGATTGCTTATGTCGCAACACCAACATGTTGATGTCTAGGAGCAGCAACACCACCATCGTTTGCACTACTCGCTCGAAGGGTGTTTCTATGTTTGGGATTTCCACCAATGTTCCTGAGGTCCTTGTGGTGGTTGAGGAAGTGCCTGGGCAAACTTCAGAGGTATTATGGCCACCTTCCTTCACGACCTATTGCACTTTGCTACTAGTGTGTTCTACTAGTTCCTGTGTGTTTGATCGTGGCAAGAGCAGCAAGGGCACATTCATATCTACTATCATCATACCTTGTACACTACTGCAGGCAGTTATCTCAAATTGTGTGTTGGGAATCCACTCACTAACCTTGCACGTTGAATTGAAACCATGGCCTAATTGGCACAATGATCAGGGTAGTCTCAGATTGGCACTTGTCTGTTCACTTTCAAACATAGTGATATGGGTTCAGTTTAGCTGCTTAGTGCATAAGCTCCTTGTCTGGCCTCTCCATCATGAGTCTCAATGGGAATGCTGTGCAGATTGTCTTCAGATAATTGCAAGTGCAGAGCAAGTTGATTCTATCAAAATGGAGTCCCTTGGGTTGATTAAGTTGCATACTGTTATTCCAATCAGAGAGGTGTATTGTCTGTTATTCACCTGCTACCATCATCCAGTGCATTGGAAGCCCCCATAGATATCTTGGGTATACATCATCAGTAATAGACCCTATATTGCCTATAGCCTCAGGATCAAGGCATACATAGTGCCTCATTTGTTCTGGTGGCCAGTGTTTGCTGAGTTGAAATGTTGTGATGTTCAGTGCAAGAAATTTTTGAGGGCGGTGATGGGCCAATCCTTGTATTTCAGATATCTGGTGAATCAATTGTTGCATATTGTCCCCCCTCCAAGGCATATGATCTGTATAGCTTCTGGACAGTACTCACAACCACACATTGTCTTTGGCTTTTGGTTCTCTCATAGTGGTGATGGTTTATCTCAACTGAAATCTGTGATATCATACACACACTGCTATGTGCTGCTATTAAGTTTAGGTCAGTGTGCTTCTCTATTGCTACATTCTAGTCAGTGGTGCTTCAGTCAATTATGCAAGCCACCATGGCCATGCCAAGGTCATGTGCTGGCTAAGCACAGTGGAAGCGTGGTCCAAGTGTTCTTGTGGCCACTTCACCTGCAGTCCTACCCAAGCTGGCTATCTCTTAGTGAAAGCAAAAGTGTGGGAGGAAATTTAGCAATGCTACGATTCTCAGTGACTGTGTGCCTGATATTGTCACCTGTGAATTACGTCAGCAACAACACAGGAAATGTCTTCTACCGGTGGTTGACATTTGTTTCAGTTAGTGAGCGTCTTCTACTCCCATGTTGCATGGTACCTTCCAGTGCAGGGAAGCTACCTGTTGTTTGGGCTGAATCATATGTCTTCTTGCTTACTCGTAAACAAAGGTGTTGTCGACAGTTTTGGAAACCACCATGGACATCTCTAGTACACAGGTTTATCAGCTGGAAATTTCTTGCAAGGGTACCTAATCTGCAGAGCAGTAGAACCGTGGTTGCAACACTTCTAGGGCTTATTGGAATGAAACTGATGACCTTATTTGAGCACATGTTTATTTTCTGTTCAGAGATGGTTGTCCTCAAGTTTGCCAACTATCTATGTGAAAGTTTCAGAATATCTGAACTAATGCTATTCCATAAAATTTCTTCTGTTGCTTGGGATGTTGGTGATATGCAGCTGAACCATGGCATTTACATAGTAGTCACTCTGTACATATTCAGAAAATGGACAATCACATCGGATTCTGATGGCAAGTTATTTTGTTGTGTCTCCAATGTGAGAAAGTTACCTGGAGTCAACCAGATTGATGCCGAGCTGATTCTATGCTGGGCCGAATACACCAAGAACCATATTTTCCTGTTTGGGAGTTGCATATTTCCTTGGTTGCCTTTTTCTGGAGCACTACATGGATTATTTTTTATGCATCTATCTGGGAGTATGCCACATAAAGATGAACAAGAAGCTAGAGTGAGCCAATACTTCAGAACTAGGCAAGCCATCACCTACAATACAAGGACTGGTTGTACCATCCTCGAGCTCCAGTTCTATCACCTGATGATTCAAGACCCTTGAAGGCTTTGGTCTCACAAAGTGAATCCAGGTCAAACATCTGTCATACAAAACGATGGCAATGCTTATGCGGTGATTGAAACATCTACAGCTTGAGGGCAAGCTGTTGCTTAAGCAGGGGAGAATGTCATGACCTTGGCCATGGGCCGGTAAGGAGTAGTTAGAGGGTTGAGTATTTGGGCCTGCGAGCCTATTTTGTGTTGGGCTTAGCCCATTAAATAAACCTATATGTATACTGGTATTGTCTAAGGAAGGCATCAGATATGAACAGATCAATTATCTCCTATCTCTATCGTCTTCCACCTCGCTTCTCTGCTTGAGACGGCGCCGCTGTGCTCCTCGCCGTGCGGGTTCGCCGGTAAAATCCTCCAGTTACCCTCAGGATCGTGACAAGTTACCCTTAGGATCGTGACAGACGAGGACGCCGCTGGAGCTTCAGAAGGGGAGGAAGAGAGAAGGGGCCAACGGAGGGCGCGGGGTGGGGGGGGGGCGACGGCGGGCGTGGGGTGGCAGGGGCGACGAGGACGCTGCCGGAGGTTCGGAAGGGGAAGAAGAGAGAAGCCGCTGGGGAAAAAATAACGGGATCGAGCCTCCCTAGTCCCCACGATGCCGAGCTGGGGGGAAAACCGGCAGAAAAACGGACGTGCCCCACGATGCCGAGCTGGGGGAAAAACCGGCAGAAAAAACGGACGTGCGCGCGGGTGGAAGCCGGGGAAAAAAACGGGCAGGCCTGGGCGCGCCTGGCTGGAGTCGGGCTCACTGAATTAGGCTCGGGGATCAAATAAATATTCAGTCCCCAGGTACCATACAATAATATTATATATATATATATGGCTGCAATATGAGAAAATAAAGCTAGTAACCTTTGAACGAGTTGATGGCAATGTAGATGTGATGAAATAGATCAATCACCGGAGATGTGTTATCAAACAAAAATTACCGGAGAAGAGAGCAAACACGCAAGCAAGAAGACTGTGAATGAAGAAAATGAAGACAGTGAGAGAGTTCAGGCACGGCTGAAGGTGGAAGAACAGTTCAAATATATAGAGGGACATTTAGTCTCGGTCCTTATTCCAAGCCGGGGCTAAATGCCAACATTTAGCCCCGACTGGATACAGCAACCGGGGCAAAACCTTTAGTCCCGGTTGGTGTCACCAACCGGGGCTAAAGATTGACTTTTAGCCCCGGTTGGTAACACCAACCGAGACTAAAGGTCTCTCTGACAAATGAGCCATTGGGCAAGGGAACTTTAGTCCCGGTTGGTGTTACCAACCGGGGCTAAAGACCTTTCTAGTCCCAGACGCAAATTTTTCCGTAACTAATGCTGATTTTGCAAATCGTCCAAAGGCTTGTTCTCTAGTAGTGAGTTAACCATCATAGTTATTTTGTCATTTTTTTGTCTTCTTTGATGTACTGTTATCTTTTCAAGAAGAATTAAATATATGCTATAAATTATCTCTAATTAATAGTATTATATATTTTGATCGTCCTATTTAAATATTAGATTACTGGGCTTAGTGTCTTACTGTCCAAGGGACCATAAAATTTGTGGGACAGCCGTATGCCGAGTCTCTGAGTGATGAGTGATTGTCAACTGGGATGATGCGCATGTTCTTTGGCTTGTGTTGTGCAGGTGTCGAGCACGGATACAGTGATCAGAGGCAAGGTGAAGGTCAAGTAGAGACGTGCCGTGCCGATGGACCGAGAGTGGCGAAGGGCGGACGTGAGGCTTGGACTGAGGGACCGGTGGCCCGAGGATTAGCTGTGGTGGCTGATAGCCTGGGACAGCGACGAGCGAAGACTTGCGGTCATGTGTTGCCTGAGTCGAGGACTTGGGGACAAGTGTCGGTGGACGGGGTGCACAGGCTGTGCATCCCTTCTACAGCTCGGTTTGGTGGTTGAGCCACAGAAAAACCACCGAGTGGACGGTTTCTAGGTTTGGGCCTCAAAACCTGGGCGCTGATGGTTTCCGAGTTTGGGCCACAAAACTCGGGCTGAGGACGGTTTCCAGGTTTGGGCCTCAAAACCTGGGTGCTGCGGGTTTGCTGAGTTTGGGCCTCAAAACTCAGGCGTTGGTGGGCTGGTTTCCCGGTTTGGGCCTCAAAACCGGGGGATAGCTGTGAAGGCTGGTTTCCCGGTTTTGGCCACAAAACCGGGGGGTGCGACGTCCGGGAAAGGACAAGCAGAGCGGTGGCGGCACGTGGCGGCAATCGGTGAGGTTGCGTCGAGGCAACGCTACCAGTTGTGCGGGCGGGGCCGTCGGATCCCACCTACCACGAGTTGGTCCAGAATAACCCTAGGGTTTAGCTGGTTCGCTCTGTAATTAGTTGAGGGGTATAGTAGGAATTAGAATTAGTATAAGTAGAGGGAGACACCCTCCTCCCATTGTATCTCAGTCATTTTGCTCTTTGCTTCTAGGGTTTCCTGCTCTCCAAATCCCCTGCTGTAGCTAGCTGAGATCCGCAGAGAACCATACCTCTGTGTACTGGAGATTTTGAGGAAGTGAGGCCGTAACCTCACTGTTGTAGCGTGTGGTAGCCACACTGTTGCAGATTGATGACTTGATTCGCGTTTTGTTCGTGTTCTTCGTTTCTCCGCGATTTTCCCGTCACTCGATCTCCCTCTCTAGTGCGTCTTTGCGAAATCCGTTTGAATCAACTTGTTCTTTATAGTGAGGAGATCATTTCCACCGAAGGAATTAATCTAACTCCTCACAAACAAGTAGATCGGGTTGATTTTGTTTTCGTGACGCTTTTTCGTTCTTGATCTTCCCTTTTCGATTTCCCGGTGATTGAATCGATTTGAGCAGATGATTTCTTGGGGATAGTCTCCTAACTACCCCGTGATCATCTTCTCCAAGTTTGGGAACGTGGGATTTTGCTTTGGATCGAATTTGGAGAGTTTTGGGGAGAAGGCAATAGAAATCGCCCTCTCTGTTCATCCGCGGACAGTCCGCGGTTAGACCGGCGGACAGTCTGCGCGTCGAGATCGAGCCAAGTCAGTGGCTGCGGGTCTCGGTCGTGTTACTGTTCCTTGACGGGCGGACAGTCCGCCGTTGGAACTCGCGGACAGTCCGGGAACTGTCCAGGGGACTTCAGCAGCACTGCGGTTTTACTCTTTTGGCCGGCGGACAGTCCACGACCTGAGCCCGGACAGTCCGCCACTGGGCAGACAGTCCGCGACCGTACCGGCGGACAGTCCGGGATCCTGCTGTAGCCTCCGGTTTAGTGCGTTTGCTCTCCCGGCTTGTTCGCTTGGTTTTCGGACTTCTCGTTTGGCCCTAGAGTTGATCAAGGAACCTCTCTAGGTATCTTTGCTACTTGTTAGCATAGGTATTTAGGAGTTTCTCGACGTAGCCGTCAATCTACGTTCGGAACTTGGTTTTTGAGGGTCAGACTTGTCTCGGTGCTTTTGGCATTTGGTTTGCTATTGCTTTGTGGTGCCTCGCTGTGATCCAAGAGATCATCCACCCTCTTCCAAGGGTCGTAGGCATCACGTTCTCGGTCATAGCTTTCGGGGGTTGATTTTTGGACATTTGGCCAAAGTTTCGAGAGAAATTTTTGAGCTCCCATTCACCCCCCCCTCTGGCCGCCTTGCTAGTGCTTTCTTGGTCCTTCAATTGGTATCGGAGCGGGTTAAGGATCTTCCACCTTAGCCGGTTCCAGATCCACAGAAGGCGACATGGATCGCGGCGTGGGCAAACCGCCGTTTTTCGATGGGACGAACTATGCGTATTGGAAGATACGCATGTCGGCCTATCTGCAGAGTATTGGTGCTTCCATCTGGGATATTTGCAACTCTGCCGATTACGTGGTCTTGGCTGCTCGTGTGACTCAGCGTCAGATCGACGATCACGATGCCAATAGCCGAGCTCGTAATGCTCTTTTCTCTTGTTTGAGCATGTCCGAGTTTGACCGCGTTTCTCACCTCGCTACGGCTCGGGAGATTTGGGCTACCCTCATGCGTTTCCATGAGGGAACCTCTCAAGTCAAAACCCGTCTCTATGAGTCGTTCAAGCGAGAGTATGAGAACTTTCGACATATGCCTGACGAGAGCATAGAAAGTTTATTCTCTCGCTTTCAGGTAATTGTCAACAGGATGAGGGCTAACAAGGAGCTGTTGCCTTTCGACGATCATGAGAGAGCTTTGAAACTTTTGCATACTCTTGATCGATCGGTGTGGGATTCCAAGGTTTAGGCGATCATCGAATCACCTAACTATGAGACCCTCACGTGCAACGAGCTCTTCATTAAGCTCAAGTCCAGTGAGATCGATGCCATGGCGAGGGCTTCTTATGAAAATCCTTTTGGCCCGTCGATGGCTTTGCTTTCTGGCTCTACTGCTAACCCCTCTGGAGGCTTTGCTTTGTCTTCACTTCTTTCTGTCATAGAGGAGCAGCTGAAGTTCATGGGGGATGACGAGTTGGCTTTGCTCGCCAACCGGTTCTCGCGGTTCCACAACAACCGCATGAACCGTCGCCGCAGAGGAGGATGCTCGGGATGCTACGAGTGCGGCGACCCCAACCACTTCATCGCCAACTGCCTGAAGAAGAACAAGCAAGTCTTCGGCAAGGGCGATCATGGGCACAAGTACGACTCCGGCAAGCGCAAGGAGAAGTACGTCCCCGCGAAGCACAAGCGGAAGGGCGGCTTCGACAAGGAGTACATCAAGACGAAGTACTTGGAGAAGGCCCAGGTTGAGCAGCGTGCTTTCTTCGCCACGCTCAGCGACATCGATGACTCGGATGATGATTCCGCTGCCTCAAGCGACGACGAGTCCGAGAAGAAGAAGAGGATCGAGGACAAGCTGAACGGCCTCTGCTTCTTTGCCGACGACGATGGCCTCTGCACCATGGCCCTCGGCAAGGAGGTCGATGGCGAGCTGGAGACTCCTCGGAACGACGATGACGACGACACCTCCCAGGTATCTCAGACCCCCGACGAGCTTTCTGCTAAGGTCGAGAAACTTACTACCGCGCTCCTTAGTCAGGATAAGTTGCTTAGGTGAGCTGCTAGAGAGCGCAAGGAGTTTAGGCAGAAGTGGGAGGATACGGTGAAGGAGCTTGAATCTGTCAAGTCCACCGTAGTTGTCACAGAGGAGGAGGAGTGCGAGATGTGCACCATGCACATGACTGACCTTCTCACTTTGAGAGGTAAGTATGTTGCGTTGGTAAGAGAGGTGGATGAGCTGAAGGCTAGATCTTCGCTGTTTGGTGCGTGCAAGACCTGTCCAGGCTTGCAAACCGAGTTGGCAGAGAAGAATGCCAAGATTGAGTCTCTTGAGAAGGCCAGCTCGGGTAGCACTTCTGTGTCTATGTGCGCTTTGTGCGAGGGATTGGAGATGGAGATTGCCAATGTGAAGCATGACAAGATGCAAACCGAAGAAGAAAACACATACCTTCGGACCATCTTGTCATGGGTGTCTAGCAGTGAACCACAGCTCGGGATGATGATCTCCCAATTTAAGCGAGCTGGTGGAGGTCCTGGTGTAGGTTTTGCTCCGGGTGTTGATCTTTCTGCTTTTGGGAAGATTGGAGAGTCGAGTGGTCTAAACCCATGTGAGAAGCCCAACTCCACCACTACTCCCAAACTTACCAAGCTTCCACCCAAAGAGCCTCTCAAGCCTAACACCAAGGATGGAGTGTTTGAAGAACCTCCATGAGCTCCACCCAAGAACCAGCATTGGGCTCCCAAACCCAACCACCTCAAAAACAAGCTGGACACCATGCCACCCATCCAGGAGGAGCTTATGCCACAGAAGGGCAAAGTGATCCACACCCACAACTGTGAGTACCAACAACCCCCTTTGAGAGCGGTGAGGTACCATTGTGAGCATTGTGGGAGAGATGGACACTTGAGTGAGTTCTGCTTTCGGCGCAAGAGAGAGGCGCGCCGTGCAAGGGAGATGAACAACCCGGACATGTACCATCCTTTCCATGATGTACATGTGCTGAACGTTCAGAGGCGTGCTGCTAGGCCTAGAGGTCCAAAACCTCAAGTTCCTAGGCCTAGGCCGCGTAGAGAGCGTGCCCGGCGGGAGCCTGCATTTGTGGGATATGGACCCCGTGGCGGAGGCTTTGTAGATGAGCGTTTTCCCCCACCGCGTTTTGAGTATCGCGATGGACGCTCCTCCCTTAGCGGACCATGTTTTCCTCAACGTGGTGATCGCTCTTCCCGTAGGCGTGCTAGGAATGGTTTTTCTGCTAACCGTTCTTTTGAGCAGCCGACCCAACACTGGTATTCTCCTTTCTTCACTAACCCCAGTGTTGGCCCGTATGCTCACCCTATGTCTTTTTATTGATGAAGGTAAAACGATTGGAGAACGTTTGGTTGGTGGATTCCGGGTGTTCGAGGCACATGACCAGAAACGCCAAGTGGTTCTCCAGTCTTAGTCCGGTCGCCAGAAAGGAGTATATCACCTTCGGCGACAACAGCAAAAGTAAGGTGCTGTCTCGTGGGTCTGTGCGAGTTAATGAGCACTTTGTGTTGCGCGATGTTGCTCTTGTTTCTAACTTGCATTTTAACCATCTTTCTGTTTCGCAACTTTTCGATGATGACTATGAGATTCATTTTAAACCGAATCTCAGTCGCATTTTGGATCCTCAGGGCAATCTTGTTTGTGTGATTTCGTCCTTTGGAAAAGTCTTTTGTGCGGATTTCTCGGAGTCGTTTGGAATTTCCGTTGTCTTTTGGCTGGACCTTCCTCCTCTGATCTTTGGAAGTGGCATAGGAGACTCGGTCACCTGAGCTTCGACTTGCTTGCAAGACTTAGTTCACTTGGCCTAATCCGAGGATTGCCCAAGTTGTCCATGGAGAAGGATCTTGTTTGCCATTCTTGTAGACATGGAAAGATGGTAGCCGCTCCCCACCATCCAGTGACTCAGGTCATGACTAAGCGCTCTGGAGAGCTTTTACACATGGACCTTGTTGGTCCGGCTCGGGTGAGCTCGGTTGGGGGGAAGTGGTACGTGCTTGTTGTTGTCGACGATTTTTCGAGATATTCGTGGGTTCTCTTTTTAGCTGAGAAAACCGAGACTTTCTCCTTTGCTCGCAATCTGATTTTGCGTCTTCAGAATGAGTTCCCTTTGAACTCAATGCGAGCAATTCAGAGTGATAATGGTTCCGAATTTTTAAGAATTCAGATTTTGAGAAGTTTTGTAACTCTTTGGGTTTAGAGCATCAGTTTTCTTCTCCCTACACACCGCCACAGAATGGTGTTGTAGAGAGGAAGAATCGGACCCTTGTGGAGATGGCCAGGACGATGCTCGATGAGCATAGGACTCCTAGGCGGTATTGGGCCGAAGCTATGAACACTGCATGCTATATTTCCAATCGTATTTTTCTGAGAGCTTTCTTGAAAAAGACTTCTTATGAGTTGCGTTTTGGTAGACAACCCAAGGTGAGTTACTTTAGAGTCTTTGGTTGCCATTGTTTTATACTCAAAAAGGGCAACTTGGACAAATTTGAGTCTCGTTCTTCTAACGATGTGTTTTTGGGTTATGGCACTCATACTCGTGCTTATCGTGTACTTAACCTTGACACTAACCGAGTCATGGAGACATCCGATGTCACCTTCGACGAGACCATGGTTTGTCCTTCTTCTCGTTTTGAGCGTGCAGGTGATCATGAGGTTGGCGAACCTCTTTTCGATGATGAAGAAGAAGGTGCTGAAGGGATAGATGACCCAACACCTCCTCCACCTGCTGTGCCGCAAAGAGCGGCCTCTACGACGACTCACGGCCCCGACACCTCTTCTTCCTGGGGGCCGTGGGATCCGCCACCCCGAGCGGTACCCTTTGTACCCGGGGAGGCACCAGCTGCTGTTGAGGGGGAGGCCACTTCGGCAAGGGAGGCGCCACGACACATTCAGCGCCAGCACCCGCCTCAGCAGATGATCGGCAGCATCGACGAACGCGTCACCCGGTCAAGGCAAATCTCTCACTTTGCTCATTCTGCATTTGTTGCTGATTTTGAACCCCGGGATGTTGGACACGCTTTGACGGATCCTGATTGGGTCAATGCCATGCATGAGGAGCTTGAGAACTTTGAGAGAAATCGGGTTTGGGTTCTAGTGTCTCCACCTTCTGAGTGTCATCCTATTGGGACAAAATGGGTTTTCAAAAACAAACAGGGAGAAGATGGCCATGTTGTGAGAAACAAGGCCAGACTCGTAGCCCAGGGATATAGTCAGAAGGAGGGGATAGACTATGAGGAGACTTTTGCTCCTGTAGCACGTTTGGAGGCTATTAGGATACTCTTGGCTTTTGCTGCATCCAAAGGTTTCAAACTTTTTCAAATGAATGTCAAGAGTGCCTTCTTAAATGGCTACATAGAAGAGGAGGTGTATGTTAGACAACCCCCCGGTTTTGAAAATCCCAAGTTTCCAAACCATGTCTTTAAACTCCACAAAGCTTTATATGGTTTGAAACAAGCCCCTAGAGCCTAGTATGACAGGTTGAAAACCTTTTTGCTCGCTAAGGGTTTTAAAATGGGATGTGTAGATAAAACGCTCTTTCTCCTCAAGCAAGGCACTGATACACTCTTGGTCCAAATTTACGTGGATGATATCATTTTCGGTGGTTCTTCTCACGCTTTGGTTGCCAAGTTTGCAGATACTATGAGCAGGGAGTTTGAGATGAGCATGATGGGCGAGCTGACGTTTTTCCTCGGGTTGCAAATCAAGCAATCCCGGGAAGGGACATTCGTGCACCAGGGCAAGTACACCCGGGACATTCTGAAGAAGTTCGATATGGGTGAGGCCAAGCCTCTTCCAACACCCATGTTGACCACGACGGCCCTGGATGCGGACAAGGAAGGAGAAGCAGTGGACCAGAAGGAGTACCAGAGTATGATCGGGTCGCTGCTGTACCTAACGGCGACACGCCCGGACATCCAGTTCGCGGTGTATCTTTGCGCGCGTTTTCAGTCTTCGCCGCACACCTCTCACCGTCAGGCAGTCAAGCGCATTATGAGGTACTTATGCTTCACTCCTGAGTTTGGGATTTGGTGTTCTGCTTCCTCCACCCTCTCCCTTTGCGGTTATTCCGATGCTGATTTTGCTGGTTGCCGGATTGAGCGCAAGTCCACTTTTGGGACTTGCTAGTTTATTGGTTCTTCTCTTGTATCGTGGTCTTCTTGCAAGCAGTCTAGTGTCGCCCAGTCTACCACGGAGGCTGAGTATGTTGCTGCGGCTAGTTGCTGTTCCCAGTTACTCTGGATGATGGCCACTTTGCGTGATTTTGGTCTGAGCTTTTCTCGTGTTCCTTTGCTTTGTGACAGCACGAGTGCGATTAGCGTTGCTAAGAACCCCGTACTGCACTCGAAGACCAAACACATCGATGTGCGCTTTCATTTTCTGCGAGACCACTATGAGAAGGGTGATATCGACCTTCGCCATGTCGATACTCATCATCAGTTGGTTGATATTTTCACCAAGCCTTTGGACCAATCAACCTTTAATCGGTTGAGAGGTGAGCTTGGTGTGTGTTTCCCCTTTTAGCTGGGGGAAACATTTTGACTCTTGTATGATACACTGACTTTGTGTTTTTCAATTGGTTTTGCTTCTTTTTGGTTTCTTCTTGCATTTTTGCATTTTAGCATACGCTTTTACATTCTGAGCTTCATGAATATAGTCTGAAGAATGTAACTATGCTCTGTGTAGTCTTTGCTCCGATGCTTTATGATGATGTTATAGCTTATGCTCTTTCTGATCACTAATACATGTTGTGAGCAGGGCTATTTTTGGTGAATTTGATTAATGAACATAAAAACTTGAAAATGTTCACCATTGAGATATGCAACTAGCATGTGTAGGATGTGTAGAAGTCACTTGTGCTTTTTATATATGCTAGGTTGCTATGTCTCTAGTGTTGAGTCATTCACTTGCTTGGTGTGTTCATATTCTGTTTAAAATTTGAACCAAGTTAAGTGAATTGGAAAGATCGAGATGGGTTTGCTTGTTAGCACCTCACAGTTTCGAGACTGTTTCTCATTGCACTTTGAGTTAAACTTGAGCTATGTAGTGTATGACCGAAACTGTCGCTTTAAGCTTCTGATTGCTTATGCAAAGGCTTCGCACAGTTGGAAAGTTGGCAATAACAAGCATTCAACCTCTCGCAGTCACATGCTGATTTCTGGACTTGTGTAGTTTCACCGCTGCAACTTCGATTAAAATTTTGAAATCACAAGTGTATACTTCATTTTTCAATTGGTATCAGCATGATGATTGAACTGTGCTAGGGGTAGTTCACCTTGCATACATGTTTAGCACTTGTTTTGACTTTCTGTCTATACATGTCTTGTGCTATTTTGATGGTGAATACCTTTTTAGCTGACAACTGCTCTCATGTTCATAAGTCATACTTAATGATCAGTTTGAGCCTTTGCTAGCATTCGGTGCATTCTATGGCTCATCAGATCAGAACTCAATAGAGCATCTTTGCACTCTTTTGACTATACTCCTGAAGCTCCTAACTTGCATTTTGACTCAAATGCATTTAGGAAGGGGAAGAAATACTCTTGTTGGCACTTTTGATGGTGCATTTTCTAAGGGGAGAATTCTTTGCTTGATGGTGCATTTTGAACTAAGGGGGAGAAATTGCAAATCATAACCCTCCATTTGCTTAGGGGGAGCTTTCATGGTTGCTTGCACTATTCGAGGGGGAGTTTTGCTGCTTCCTGTTGGCCGTAAGGTTTTGGTATCAAGCTTTCTCTGCTAGTTGTGTTGAGCCTCTGTGCCTCTATCTTGAGGGACTAGCATTTTGCTTTGATATTTTCAATTGGTATTTGCTAGCGGTGTTGAGCCTATTCTACCTCTTCTTGAGGGCTAGCTTTGCTTTGCTTGGTTGCGTCGAGCCGTTGCCCATGTCTTTGGGAACCAAGTTGTTTCTCTCTTTCCACTTGACCTTCTTCGGCTTTGCTATGTTTTTGGGTCATTTGGTCGAGTTCTCTCTTCTTCTTCCTTCCTTCTTCTGCTACCATTATGATTTGTGTTGGTAGTTGACAATGCACTCATCAAGGGGGAGATTGCGGATACATGGGTGTATGCCGAGTCTCTGAGTGATGAGTGATTGTCAACTGGGATGATGCACATGTTCTTTGGCTTGTGTTGTGCAGGTGTCGAGCACGGATACAGTGATCAGAGGCAAGGTGAAGGTCAAGTAGAGACGTGCCGTGCCGATGGACTGAGAGTGGCGAAGGGCGGACATGAGGCTTGGACTAAGGGACCGGTGGCCCGAGGATCAGCTGTGGTGGCTGATAGCCTGGGACAGCGACGAGCGAAGACTTGCGGTCATGTGTTGCCTGAGTCGAGGACTTGGGGACACGTGTCGGTGGACGGGGTGCACAGGCTGTGCATCCCTTCTACAGCTCAGTTTGGTGGTTGAGCCACAGAAAAACCACCGAGTGGACGGTTTCCAGGTTTGGGCCTCAAAACCTGGGCGCTGATGGTTTCCGAGTTTGGGCCACAAAACTCGGGCTGAGGACGGTTTCCAGGTTTGGGCCTCAAAACCTGGGTGCTGTGGGTTTGCTGAGTTTGGGCCTCAAAACTCAGGCGTTGGTGGGCTGGTTTCCTGGTTTGGGCCTCAAATCCGGGGGATAGCTGTGAAGGCTGGTTTCCCGGTTTGGGCCACAAAACTGGGGGTGCGACGTCCGGGAAAGGACAAGCAGAGCGGTGGCGGCACGTGGCGGCAATCGGTGAGGTTGCGTCGAGACAACGCTAGCAGTTGTGCGGGCGGGGCCGTCAGATCCCACCTACCACGAGTTGGTCCAGAATAACCCTAGGGTTTAGCTGGTTCGCTCTGTAATTAGTTGAGGGGTAGAGTAGGAATTAGAATTAGTATAAGTAGAGGGAGACACCCTCCTCCCATTGTATCTCAGTCATTTTGCTCTTTGCTTCTAGGGTTTCCTGCTCTCCCAATCCCCTGTTGTAGCTAGCTGAGATCCGCAGAGAACCATACCTCTGTGTACTGGAGATTTTGAGGAAGTGAGGCCGTAACCTCAGTGTTGTAGCGTGTGGTAGCCACACGGTTGCAGATCGATGACTTGATTCGCGTTTTGTTCGCGTTCTTCGTGTTCTTCGTTTTTCCGCGATTTTCCCATCACTCGATCTCCCTCTCTAGTGCGTCTTTGCGAAATCCGTTTGAATCAACTTGTTCTTTATAGTGAGGAGATCATTTCCACCGAAGGAATTAATCTAACTCCTCACGAACAAGTAGATCGGGTTGATCTCGTTTTCGTGGCGCTTTTTCGTTCTTGATCTTTCCTTTTCGATTTCTCGGTGATTGAATCGATTTGAGCGGATGATTTCTTGGGGATAGTCTCCTAACTACCCCGTGATCATCTTCTCCAAGTTTGGGAACGTGGGATTTTGATTTGGATCGAATTTGGAGAGTTTTGGGGAGAAGGCGATAGAAATCGCCCTCTCTGTTCATCCGCGGACAGTCCGCGGTTAGACCGGCGGACAGTCCGCGCGTCGGGATCGAGCCTAGTCAGTGGCTGCGGGTCTCGGTCGTGTTACTATTCCTTGACCGGCGAACAGTCCGCCGTTGGAACTCGCGGACAGTCCGGGAACTGTCCAGGGGACTTCAGCAACACTGCGGTTTTGCTCTTTTGGCGACGAACAGTCCGCGACCTGAGCCCGGACAGTCCGCCACTGGGCAGACAGTCCGCGACCGTACCTGCGGACAGTCCGGGATCCTGCTGTAGCCTCCGGTTTAGTGCGTTTGCTCTCCCGGCTTGTTCGCTTGGTTTTCGGACTTCTCGTTTGGCCCTAGAGTTGATCAAGGAACCTCTCTAGGTATCTTTGCTACTTGTTAGCATAGGTATTTAGGAGTTTCTCGACGTAGCCGTCAATCTACGTTCGGGACTTGGTTTTTGAGGGTCAGACTTGTCTCGGTGCTTTTGGCATTTGGTTTGCTATTGCTTTGTGGTACCTCGCTGTGATCCAAGAGATCATCCACCCTCTTCCAAGGGTCGTAGGCATCACGTTCTCGGTCATAGCTTTCGAATGTTGATTTTTGGACATTTGGCCAAAGTTTCGAGAGAAATTTTTGAGCTCCCATTCACCCCCCTCTGGTCGCCTTGCTAGTGCTTTCTCGGTCCTTCACTTATCTTGCCGTCTCTATAAATAGGGCCATTTATAGGAACCGTGAATAATAACAGCAACTCCTATAAATAGATTTGTAAGAGCAGATCATTTTGGAAACTATTTATAAGGACCCTTTTAGACTGAGCCCAGTGTTTGACATTCAGTGAGCGATCCCACCATATCTTCTTGGTTATATTCCTCTCATCTTTAGCAAGACATATCACTCCTGCTCATCTATTACAAGATCCTAGAGACATTATTATTCAGTTAACCTGCATATGTGAAATGTAAAAACTAACTAAACAATACTCGAGGAAACTATTCATTGTCATCTCACTGTTATAGAGAATCATATTTACAGGAGATACAAATGCCACTCGACCTAATTACTAAATTCTCACATTCCCTCAGGCCGCCTCAGGTATATTCGTGGTAACATTCTAGGGTAAACTGGTCATTAGTCGTAGCGGACTCGACCACTTCTCTAGCTAGCCACGTCTTGGCGCCTTCATTGTCATGGTGGGTCGTCTAGCTTGGGATAAGGTAGCTCAATTGTGTAGGGACACGACCACTCAATTGTCTTGGCATCTTTGGTTACCCTTGCTCGGTTCCGCGCCCATGTGAGCTGCTATATTGGGGCAAACACCCTTAACCGCATGGTGACCATCATCGAGAAACTTTGATGAAGGACCTATATATAAGAGGGTACTACAAGAACCAAAGCGGCCAAAAAAAATTGGTCCACTTCAAATTTTCAGCCCAGCATATAAGAGCCCACACATAGTCAAATAATACTACCCTTTGGTATAAAAACTGCAGACCCCATTTAGAAACCATAAGAGCAACTCCGGCAGTTTGGTAAAATTTATTTGGTATATCTTGTGATTTGTTAAGTTGCTAAATTATATAGCAAGTGAAAAAAAACTCTCTCCAATAGTTTGCTATTCTAACTTGGTAAAATTAAAAAAGTAGGCCACATAGTAAGAAATCCAACTCACCAGGCCCTCCTCGTCGTGATTTTCGTCCTTTCCACCATGACCCTTCTCATCGCGCGCATGTGAAGGGCGCCGCCGCCGCGTCGTTTCTTGCCACTTCGCTCATCTTCGTCTAGAAGCCAGCCATGACCTCCTCGTCCACTAGAAGCCGCGGGGATCTACATGGGGACATGCTGGTGTTGAAAATAAACTTAGCATAGGCAGGATCTTAATCTTAGTCTAAAACATGATCACTAATTGATCTTTACGGAAAACTGATCTGAGATACTAACCAGAGTCACTAGATGTCATCTGAATGCCTGTGTAGATGTAGAAGGGTTGATGTAGATGAAGTAGATCTTAGTCTTCACCGAAATGGGGCTTGATGCTCCTAGTCGATGAAGAACTTGCAGATCCGTAGCAGCAAACACCTGGACATGGGTAGATGGCCTTCCTAAACCCTTCCTGGACTTAGCATATTGCGGGCTACGGGGGCCGAACCCTAAAAGATCTAAGGGCTGCCGTCAATCACGGCAGATCTAATCTGTTGGATATATATGACAGGTGGACCGCAAATTAATTAATTAATTAATTAATTAATTAATAATTAATCTTGGAATTAGCCGAGATCACATTCCAACATTCTCCCACTTGATCGAATGGTTGTTAGAACGCTTATTACTTATTGGGAGTTAATTATATGGCCCTGTATCTAGGAATCAGGTTAGAGACTTTGCACTAAAATCCAAACTGATTTGCGCTCTCATAAAAGGGATTAGTGTTAAGCCTCAAATAAGCAAATATGCTAGCATCAACTCAGTTCTTTATTTTTTTAAGCTTAATAATTTGATCCTGGATTTCTTCTTTCACAACATATAATCAAAGTGCTTGGCATCAGCATTTGATGTGTTGTTACTCGAAATAATACTGCAATTTAAAAGTAGGCCTATAGCAGTATGTTAATACTTAATTTAGGATAATCTATCTTAAGCCAGATGGCCTGTCCTGATCATTATTAAACATGTCACTAATTGAGCTCATCTTAGTACTAATCTTGTTTGGAGCTTTCAATTAAATTGTCCTTTATGCAATAGTAGGTATAATCTAATTGTGCACTTTCTTATACATACTCAAGAGAATTGACAAACAAACAATTCATAATTGTTATAAGTGACATGATGATTCTTTTGGTGCCTCCTTAATATCTTAAAATTTATTTGGACCTATTCTGGATAAAACATAAATTTCTTTGCCAAGTATCCCAATGCCAAGTCTAAACTAGTATTGACTTTAAGTATTCTTAAAGTTAATGACAATCGAAGCATATGCAACGTCTTCCTCTTCAACTGTTACTAACTTATTCTTAGAATATTTAGGATAATTCAACTTGATGCATTATGCAACTGCATTATGCAAAACAGACATGCATGGCATTATTTTTTTTATCACTTTATGCATATACTTGATATGCCTTCTGTGATAATCCTAATACTCATTTGGTCCTATATTGGTGTATTTCAATAGCCAAGAACTTAGAGGCTTCACCAAAATATATCTAGAGTGACTAGAGTTCTTATGTGACATTCATTGCCACATATTAACTCAACTTCACCCACATAAAGTATTAGGATAATAAAATTTTCCACCTTTTGTATAATTGTCCACTTAAAATGGTATTCTAAACTATAGTGGCCTAAGTGTTCTTAGTTTTAATCTTATAAAAAATTCCCTTTGAAATCATGCTTAAAATTATAGACCCATTTATAGTCTACTGTTTTGACTTCATCAGGAAACTTATCGGTAGCCACACTTTATTTATACTTATGGACCTAAGCTTATAAAATTGCTTAGTTTAGAATAATGAAATTTCCTCTTTTGGTGTGATCACTTATAGTTTCACCATGGATCCATGGATCGCAAGCAATTTAATAACAATAGAGGTTTACTTACGTGCATAATTATCAAGTAATAGTAACTACATATATCTACTGGGGCTTACTAATTAACATGAAAATCCCCAACAGAAAATTATAGTAACTTGAATGGAGGTATACTAAATGACTTATGGCACAAACTGGGGTATTTATATCTTCCTGAATCATTGATACAAAAAACTAAGTATGTATCTCTTCAAGATTTAATTTCCCTCCTTTGTGAACTTCCACTAGCTCCCACTGATTCTTGCATTCTCTAGGAACACATCATATCTTAACAGTTATAACAGTAGAAACGCGAGCCCTTGAAATTTGCTCCCACTGATTTCTGCATTCTCAAAGAACAACAATCCCTTGGATTTTATCAGGGTGTTATGTGGATAGCTCATTTACTTAGAATAGTATTTCTCATCCTTAGTTAGACTATACTTATGTCTTACTAAGGTTTTGCCCAATAAAACTTTTATGATCAAATATTCATCAATCAGCGTTGGCCAGAATGACAAACATAAGTCATATAAGTTTATAATAATAAGTTCTATTGAACTAGTTTAATTAGCGTTGGCCAGAATGAACTAGAACAAATAAACTTGATGACCGTGCAAACACTAGTCAGCTTTGGGCAGAAATAGTGAAAGCAAGTCATATAAGTCTCTAATTACAAGTTGTATTGAACTAGTTTAATCAGCGTTGGCCAGAATGAACTAGAACAAACAAACTTGATAAACATGCAAACGCTAATTAGCTTTGGCCAGAAATAGTGAAAGCAAGTCTTTCTTTAATTAGGGACTATTATTGGGCTAAGAGACAAAAACTTAGTATGATTTCTTTATTTCTTAAGTCCCATACTTTATTTAATAATAGTGGTGAATAGAGCATCTCTTTTACGATGAGATAGTCCATTCTCCCCTTCGAAATGTGGCTCAACTGCAGTGACACAATTTCGACGAGGTCTCATCATCTGACTAATGATTAACTTAAAATAAAACAGACATAGAGAAAAGAACTCATATCACACAAAATAGATCTTACTGCCAATAATAGTAAATCCTAATGAAATAAATATGAAGTATTCATAAACTCCAAACTTGCATAAGTTCAAAATACAAAGTATCTCAAAACTAAGATGACATAAGCATTATTAAGAGCTAATTTTGAAACTAATCAAATGCGAAGCTCCAAGGCTCAACTTCATCTTTATTCCATCAGTGGCTCCTTATACTTAGTCCCCCTTGCTCCCCTTGTACTTATGATTGGCAAGACCTGAGGAGAAAATTAAGATATGCATTTCTGCACCTTAGTTTATCCACCATATGTTGGGGAAATAACTTAAGTAAAATCTTATAAGACGACTTTAGTTACCTTTCTTTTGAAGCCATTCTTATTACTTATCATTAATTTGGTAACTTACAGAATTTGTAGACTAATGGAAACTTATCATTTTGAGCATGTTTGTTATAATTTTCTGGCATAGAACTCATAAGGCAGCTTAACATAAAATCATTAAATAGATCTAGTCCAAGCGCATTCAACTCATACGCCATATCAAACAAGCTCTTAATGTGGTTACCCAGACCACTTATCCCATCATAACAGGAATTAATTAACTTATCAATGAGGAAAACCTTTCTAAAATGTGCTCTTATGGAGTTGTAAAGCTCCTTAGCACTTATTTCCATGATGTTCTTTTTATTAGAGAGAAACCTCCTCATCATTTTAACTCAGAGCGAGCATCTTATAATTATTTTAGCAATCCTGTCGGATTTCTCCCACTTTTCTAATTTGGGAGTGTACTTGTTGGCGCAAAATGTGGTACACCGCGCCTAACACATGGCAAGCCGAAAAGCGTGGCTTCAATCGGGTGCCCGGAAGATTGGAATCCGGAGACGTGCCAGTCGGTTTGACATGAAAACCAACAAGGGATAAAACTGTGAGAATAAAACTGGAACATGCTGGGTGAGACCAGACAGTTCCATATTTACGGCTTTGAAGCCAATCACGACGGCACACAGCTATAGAAGCTGTCTGTCAAAGCATGTTTATAGAGTCATTCGGCTAGTAAAAAGAAAGCATGTAAGCACATTGACTACCGAATACATATGTAAGAAAAAGCATGCTTGAACAGATAAAAGACATCATCAAGACGTAGTGAATTATAAACAGGTAACTTGTAAAATATAAACCTATTCAAACAACACATGCATAGGTTAATCCAACTAGTCTGTCGCACATCTAGTCTTCATAAACCCGTCAAGCATAAACTAAGTCTACACCACTCCTTATAATTAGATTAATCCACCGCATGATACAATCTAATGATAAGAAGCTAAAAGCATGTATGTATCTGAACATATCTATATAACTCGTTACTCACGTAAGCTTAACCAAGATCGGCAAACTAGCCGAGTTGGGGTCCATGAGGAAGGAACATACAAACAAGCGCGATTAAACCAATCTAAAACCTGCATCTGCCGCACAATACCTAGTTTTATCAAAGCCTAATCGTAATTGACATGCATGAACCCACAACATGTAACAATCTAGATTGAAAGTTAATTCGGCCATCATGATCTTGCGATTATTAAAACACAAGCAAACTTGTGAAGCAAAGCCGAATAAAGATCAATCTAGATTGGGCAAAAGAGAGTGTTACAAAAAATTAAATAATGCAACACATGATAACTTAATGAATCTATCAGATTTGCCAAGTCTAACAGAGCCGATAACTATCTCGCTTTTGCTAAACGTACGAATAAACGCCTACCGCACGGTATCTATCCGTAAGCAAAGCATAAGCAAAGACTTCTTGATCGTCAACAAAGGTCCGCCGCACGACCATTGAAAACAAACAAGACTACTTGCATCACATCTAAATCCACCGCATGATACTAGACATGATAACAAGGTTGCTGGGACTTACGGAGGTCGACGGATCGATGATTCCTCTCGAAGAACTCGACGACACGACTAAGGACTCGAAGGTGGCACGGGGCCGGTTTGTATTGATATGGTTATGAACAGTTTTACAATGGCCGGGGGTTTATATTTATACCCTGGGCGAAACACGAGTCCTAGACGGCTACGAATTCACATAATGAAATTTGGAAAGATACAAGTTCTATTCTTATTCTTCTCGGCGCCCTCCGTTGTCATGTGTCTTCTCATGCAAGTCGGCTTTACTCGCCATATTTGTTCCCCGAACAGAGTCACCTTTTTTGCAAAATAGCCGACCGCACTGGCATTCACCGAAACCCTGAGAGCCAACCAGCCATCTGATCATTTGCCGAATCCTTTCCTCACTGCTGGCTGGGTCCACTTGTCATATCCTCGTGCGTGCGAAAATCTGGTGTTAACACATGCCCCCTAATTTTGGGATAAAATATTTATTCCAAAATTCCTTTCCCTTGTATACTGACGTGGAGCCTCCGGAAGCATCCACTTTCGCACGCCATAATTGCTGTACCTGCCGATTCATCTCCCGATGCACCCTTTGGGATCCTTTAAAGTCTCCCTTCACTCTGTTTTGGCTTGTGCATTCTGAACTCCCCTATTTCGATCTCAAAACCAAAAAACCCTTCTTCCTCCTGTCATCTTCCAATCAACCAGAAGATGTCTTCCGAGGCGAGCCGACATAGCTCCGAGCTTGGTGCTTCCAGCACCTCTAAGAAGAGGTTGCTTTTTACTATTTTGTCTCGAAAATGAAGCAGCTGTTCTTATATTGTTGCTTCTGTTTAGGAGGATCAGCGATGATTCTTCTGAAGACCCGACCCAGAAAATCGCAGATCTTCAATTTGATTTGAAGGGGAAGGATCGGGAGATTACCCGAATCTCTCGAGAGCGTGACGTCGCTCGGAATCGGGCCATCGGTAAATATTTTTATTATCCCTCTCCTCGTTTTCTCCGTCTGCCTCTACTTACTCTTCTTCTTCTTAGCTCTGGCGGCCAAACTCCATGCCCTTGAAGCCGCCGTCGCCAAGCTTGCTATCACGGCCAATGCAGCAGGCACGACATCCTTGGATCGGGTGAACGAAGTTAACCGAATCCTCCCCGACATCTCCAGGGCCGGCATGGGATATGGCGCAACGCTTGCTTTTGAACGCTGTACGGATTCACTCCGGCGCCGATTATCGCAGCTTTGACGTCTGTGAGCGAGGGCTAGAATACAGGGTAGCACACTCTGTCGATGATATGAAAGAAGCTGGAACAGATGTGGCTGATTCTTTCGACTTTGATCTCACGATTAGGAGTAGGATAGAGTGGACGAACTGATTTTCCACTATAACTTGTCCCCCCTTTTTGTAAATAAGAAGTTCTTCTGTTCGCCCTCCTGAAATCAATCTGTGATTGATGCTTCGAGATCAATGTGTGTTTTGCTTCGTGTATCAATTATTGACTTTTATCCTTACTCCAGCGGCGATGTATATTACATCGGCTATTGTTGATAATCATGCTGTCCCGCAAGTAATTGCTGTAATTAATTATTTTAGATCCAAAGTTTTCAGTCTTCTCTCAATTTTTCGACCCATGACGACACCAGGATAGTATTTCTTAAGGGACTTTTCCGTTTTCAGCTTCCTTTCCTCAGTGCCAATCGGTAATATGAGTTCCCAAACAATCAACCGAAACTGAACAACTCTTAGTCGAACCCTATCGGCTTCCCGATTCTGGAGTTTCGATCTCCTCCAGTCATCAAAAATTCGGCGTGGCCCAATAACGGCCCATAAACTGTGAAGAACTCTACTTTGATGCTTGATTTTCAGTGTGTAAGTCATGATTCTATAAATATGACCCTACACAAGCTGTCATCCTTGATTCCGATCAAACAGTTTGATTCTCAAACTCTCCACTTCCCGGCTTTTAGCTCAAACCAGAGAGAAAGTCCTTTTTTGTGTTTCCATCAATGGTAGGTAACGGTGACCATGGCAGGCATCCCATCGGAGACGAGGCAGGAGGAAGTCGAGCACCAACTCACCGGCGCCATGGGTAAAAAAAAATAGTCTCTTGCCCCCTTGCGGTAGCTCTTCTTGTCTATCTATCCCTGATTCGCCGTTCATCCTCCTCCCAGGGTGAGGTCTTTCCTTAGCCAAAATCGGGCTCCTTTTCCAGAAACAGCAGCTCCAATGGCCTTCCCCAATCCTTTTCTTGGGTCACCAGATTCATGAACATTTTTTGTGCTAAAGGCGATATAAACAATATCGGCTATATTCCAAATCATTAGAGCATTTTTTTCTACTAAAGGCGATGCTTTACATCGGCTATCTTTGTATATAAATATTCTTGAATCTGCTTCACATACAATCACCATGCGTTCGGCATTTAACAAGTAGTGCCGAAGCTCGGTTCATAAGCAATACATACATGAACAAAATTTTCTTCATAGCCGAATACCCGTCTCTGGGTCTAACATTTTCGGCTAAGGCAAGCTATTACTCATCTTTTTCCTTTAAATTTATATAAGGGCCGATCCTATTGTAAGGCTATCGGCCGCCACGTACAACTTGAAACGATTACCAAGTTGTGGAAGTGCCTTCACATATTCTTCAATCTCATCAAAATCTTCTATTGTACGTCACCTTATACAAATTTTTTCTGATCTTTCTTGAGCTTTGGTAATGGAGAAATAGACAGAATTCTTCCAAAAAGCTCATCAATTTTCATCAATTTCGAAACACGCTCGGGATCCAAACCTGCATATATTGGTCTTATTTCGGCTTCACCACCAAAACTTTATTCCTTATCAGCCGATACAAAACCTGGTCTCAACTTTTCTCCATTACCACTAGTCGGATTATTTATTCAGAAATTGCTCTGAGAGCCGATTGTTTGAATCGGCTGTTGGTCCTTGTCAAAAACGTTCACAGGACCTACTTCCAAAACTCTTCTAGAGAAGCACTCGACACCATCGTATTCCCAGTAGATAGGCTCTGCGGTAGCAACACTCAATGAATCATCAGCATGGACAATTTCGATATCATCTCCAATCCACTGGATGAGGAATTGGTGCATAGTTGACGGTACATAGCAGTTTGCATGTATCCAATCCCTTCCTAAGAGCAAACTGTATGCCCCCTTGCCATCGATGACGAAGAAAGTAGTAATCAAAGTCTTTGACCCAATCGTTAACTCAACATGAACTGCTCCTCGAGTATCAGAAGAATTACCAGCAAAGTCTCTCAACACCATGTCGGTCTTCAACAGTTCCTCACTTGCCATCCCAAGTTTTCTGAAGGTGGTATATGGCATAATATTTATAGCAGCTCCTCCATCAATAAACATTTTGGTTAGTGGCTTGACATGAACATACCCCCTCATATAAAGTGGCTTCAAGTGTCGATGCTTAGCTGGTTTATCAAAAACTTCCCGTTGAGCTAAAACAAGATGAGCCAACAAATCTTGGTATTCATCTTCGTCAAAATCTGAATACACTTCTTCTTGGACATCCTGATCTTCGGGAGCTATAAATTCTGATGGAAGAAAGAATGTCATGCATGCATCAGCCGAACGATCATCCCCATCGGGGTTCTCTTTAGGACGCCAAATTTGTTTTGTCTTGGCGCCTGCTTGTGCCAATTCCCTGTTCCTTAGGCGCTGCACTCTTCTTTTCTAGCTTTTCCTCAATCCTGGTGGACACCACTGTCCTTTCTGCCAGACATACTCATGGTATTCTTCTTCTCCAGTGCAAGCCCAACTTCGATCGGCAAATCTTCTTCCTTGCCGATCCTCGGAATTACTTATTTTTAAACGTCGATCGTCCTTAGGGATTCGTGCCCCAAGCCTTTCATGGACCGAACGGCGGTTGACTCGAGACTGCCTATATTCAGAATATTGATCACTGCATTCAGGGCAGTTGTTCTTAGCAGGCACCTTCAAGCCTTCATCCCAACAATACTTGAAAAATGAGCATTCCCAATGTGACTGCTCTTGTTCTCTCATATATTCTCGTTCCTCTTGGTATATCTCCTCTTCGTACCTCTGTTGCTTCTTTATGAATTTTTGTTCCTCATAAAACCTTTGCTTCTGGTACCGCTCCTGCTCCCGACGCCATTTATTTAATAAAATACGCGTCATAACCCTAGGCCTGGAGGTTTCACCCCTCTCAGTTCGGCTATTCTGAAAACGAACTTGTTGCCGAAATTCTTCATTTGTGATTTGCCGATCAGGGTCAACAGCACCAGCTTCTCTCGCTCTATCAGAGGTTAACACCTTAATCTTGCTTTTGCCCCTGGGGTCAGCTGCACTAACCATATTAACAGAGAAGGACACGGTATTCTGTCCAAAAGGGTTACCATCAACTTTCATCTTTCCATCAAACCTCAAATGTCCTTCCTGGATAGCTTTCTGGATCCGCACTCTGAACACTCGACAATCGTTTATAGAGTGAGATCTGGTATTATGGAAACCACAATACTTCTTGTCTTTGACTCCCTCAGGGTGCAGCATGGGATGACCTTCCAGCAACTTGATGCGTCCTTCCTTCAATAAGTATTCAAATAGTTTATCTGATTTGGAAACATCAAAGTCATAGGTACCTTTTTGCTGCCTCAGCCATCGTTGATTGACTTGAGTTGGCTCTTTCGCCCAGATTATCTCGGCTGCAGCAACCTCATCTTCATCATCGTACTCCGCTGCTTCCTCTAAGAAAGCCTGATACATCGCGACAGCCACATCGCCTTTCTGGAACTGGTTGTTTCTTCTAAACCCCTGGGCTTGATTACTCATCATAGCCAACCGTTGTGATAATTGTCCGAGGTCGTCAAATTCCATGCCGAATAGCTTTTCCTTGATATTCGGCAATATGCCAGCTATGGCTATCCCCGGTAATTGATCATCTGATAAATTCAGAGAGTAGCAGAGATTCTTAGTCTCCCTGAATCTGCGCAAATATTCTTGCGGCGTCTCGTTAGTTCTCATCTTCAGACTCATGAGATCGACCAACTTCTTCTCATTGGTGCCAGTAAAGAAATACGTGTGGAACTTCTGTTCTAGCTCTGCCCATGTATTAATAGAATTTGCTGGCAGAGAGGTAAACCATGAGAAGGCTGGTCCTGTCAATGACAACGGGAAGTACCGAATCCTCCAAGCTTCATCCGCAGATGCCTCTCCAAGTTGCATCAAGTAACGGCTGATGTGTTCTATAGTGCTGGTGTCATCTTGGCCAGAAAACTTGGTAAAATTAGTAGGAGGCTTTATCCTTGGAGGAAGTGCTACTCGGTTGTACCACTCTGGGTAAGGAGACTTGTAAGCGTATGACTAATTCTTTGGCTTTAGGCCGAATTGATTTTGCATCATGTCGTCCATCCTATGCATAATGAGGTCGACACTTGAATCTGGAGGTGCTTGTGTTTGATCTCCAAGACGTGCTCCTGCTGAACTTTTATAGCCTGGATTTGGAAAAGCATTAATCGTGTTATAATCAATGAACTCCTGATATCCATCTCCAAACATGTTCTTTTGTATCCTGTTCGTTGCGGGAGACACTCTGAAAGCAGACTGCGGGATATTTCCCGTTGTGCCGAACGCGAGCTGGCCATAAGTTGCGGGAGGTTGTTATATCTCATGAGGGACCATCCCACCCGCGCTTGTACTAGCTCCGCCGTCTTCGGCAATCCTTCGACGTTGAGGTACTGAGAATAACAGTGGTCCCTGCATCGGACCAGCGGCTTCTTCAAAGCGTTTATCCACTGTTGGGCCGAAAATACCAACCATGACTGCATGAAAGGTATTCAAGAAAGCTGATTGATGATTGGTCATGGCCTCTGATACAGCCTTGTACATTATTTCGGTCATTTTCTGAATATCTTCCTCATCAGTGCTATCAGATTGGTGAGGAGGGAGAATCCTTGGGAATGGTTGCTTCTGGAAGACCTTGCCGCTCTTGTTCTTGGAGAAAGACATCAAACACTTGCGCTGAAGCTCATCACAAGCTTGTAGTACTAAATTTCTCGAATCTGATGGCAACTCATCTATGGTCACTTCCAGGATTTGATTATCGTCAATCTCAGGCATCTTGAAACGGAATGTCCCACCGGGCGTGCCAAAAAAGTGTGTTGGCGCAAAACGTGGTACACCGCGCCTAACACACGGCAAGCCGAAAAGTGTGGCTTCAATCAGGTGCCCGGAAGATTGGAATCCGGAGACGTGCCAGTCGGTTTGACCTGAAAACCAACAAGGGATAAAACTATGAGAATAAAAGTGGAACATGCTGGGTGAGACCAGACAGTTCCATATTTACGGCTTTGAAGCCAATCACGACGGCACACAGCTATAGAAGCTGTCTGTCAAAGCATGTTTATAGAATCATTCAGCTAGTAAAAAGAAAGCATGTAAGCACATTGACTGCCGAATACATATGTAAGAAAAAGCATGCTTGAACTAATAAAAGACATCATCAAGACGTAGTGAATTATAAATAGGTAACTTATAAAATATAAATCTATTCAAACAACACATGCATAGGTTAATCCAACTAGTCTGCTGCACGTCTAGTCTTCATAAACCCGTCAAGCATAAACTAAGTCTACACCACTCCTTATAATTAGATTAATCCACCGCATGATACAATCTAATGATAAGAAGCTAAAAGCATGTATGTATCTGAACATATCTATATAACTCGTTACTCACGTAAGCTTAACCAAGATCGGCAAACTAGCCGAGTTGGGGTTCATGTGGAAGGAACATACAAACAAGCGCGATTAAACCAATCTAAAACCTGCATCTGCCGCACGATACCTAGTTTTATCAAAGCCTAATCGTAATTGACATGCATGAACCCACAACATGTAACAATCTAGATTGAAAGTTAATTCGGCCATCATGATCTTGCGATTATTAAAACACAAGCAAACTTGTGAAGCAAAGCCGAATAAAGATCAATCAAGATTGGGCAAAAGAGAGTGTTACAAAAAATTAAACAATGAAACACATGATAACTTAATGAATCTATCAGATTTGCCAAGTCTAACAGAGCCGATAACTATCTCGCTTTTGCTAAACGTACGAATAAACGCCTGCCGCACGGTATCTATCCGTAAGCAAAGCATAAGCAAAGACTTCTTGATCGTCAACAAAGGTCCGCCGCACGACCATTGAAAACAAACAAGACTACTTGCATCACATCTAAATCCACCGCATGATACTAGACATTATAACAAGGTTGCCGGGACTTACGGAGGTCGACGGATCGATGATTCCTCTCGAAGAACTCGACGACACGACTAAGGACTCGAAGGTGGCACGGGGCCGGTTTATATTGATATGGTTGTAGAACAGTTTTACAATGGCCGGGGGTTTATATTTATACCCTAGGCGAAACACGAGTCCTAGACGGCTACGAATTCACATAATGAAATTTGGAAAGATACAAGTTCTATTCTTATTCTTCTCGGCGCCCTCCGTTGTCACGTGTCTTCTCATGCAAGTCGGCTTTACTTGCCATATTTGTTCCCCGAACAGAGTCACCTTTTTTGCAAAATAGCCGACAGCACCGGCATTCACCGAAACCCTAAGAGCCAACTGGCCGTCTGATCATTTGCCGAATCCTTTCCTCACTGCTGGCTGGGCCCACTTGTCATATCCTCGTGCGTGCGAAAATATGGTGTTAACAGTACTCCTTCATCCTCTTAGTATAGTAATCATAAATAGGAGAAGGAGCATGTGGTTTTTCCTCATTAAGCGCATAATCAAGGTCCAGTTCCTTGAGAATGGCATGCACCTGATCATTCCAAGTAGGAAAATTAGTGCAACTTAAGGGTTCTATATTACTTATATAGTCTACATAATTTACTGAAAATTGAAGCAAAATAATGTCTCCATTAGTAGACTGTATATAAGATGTACTTAAAAGCATGCGGTTAAATCAACATTGGTCAGAATTAACAACATGCTTAAGGATTTTAATATGCATCACCGTTGGGCAGAAAACAAATCAAAAACCATCTTAATAACTCATAATTAAAGTCAACGTTGGTCAGAAATTAATTATGAGTAATCTCCAATTAAACTTCCTGTTGGTTCCATTTAAGCAGAGACCACCTTATTATACAGTGGTGGATAAAAATTTATATATGTGAAAACATATAATTGAATGCATAAAGCAAAACTTAATTTTAAGGCCTCAATAAAAAAATGCTTATGAAAGCATAAAATTAATACTTAAACTAGAATTTAAAAAATAAAATTTAAAGCTTAGAACGTATTTAAATAGCACATAAAGGTTAACTAAGTCAATTGTACTAAATAAAATAAATCCCTTACAATTAAGTATTCTCAGCAACATATATTCCCAAGTTATACTCAAAATTATCTTAAAAAATTACTGAATAAGAGAGCAATTAAATTTTATATGAAATGGGAATATATTAATTGCACAATAAATTTATTTTATACACTTAACGCAATAATTATGCCACTAAGAATAAAACTTAATAAAAATTTAAACGTAATGAGGACACTAAAACTCAGAATTCAATTAAAATACTTAAAAAAACATTTATATTGAATAGCATTAGAAATTTATATTCCAAATATTGAATCTTAGCTTGGCCTTTTAAGGAAAGTAGCCTAAAAGTAATATGCTAAATTGATCTCCCCTCAAAATTAATAATAGTCCACGTCAGAAAAATTTAGTGTCTGGGATAATCTCAGAAAAGAAAAAAAATAGTGTCTAAGCTACTTAAATTAGCCAAAAATATTAATATCTAATTACTTATTTATTTTCTGCTCCTTAGTGTCACACCCTGAAATTTGCATTTCTGAAATTAGAGTTAAAATGATTTATTTATGAATTTCGGTGCTCATTAAATATAGGAAAATAAAACTTTTCTCTAAATTAAAACTTAACCTAGGGTTTAGCAACATGTTTGAGCATTCATATTGGTGCATTTGAGTTTTTGTGATGTGTGGTTTTCACTAAAATTCAATTTGAGCTCAAAATGGTTTTAAAACAATTTAAAGAAAAACAAATTTCTCAGAAAAGGGTTTTGAAAATAAAGACTTTTTGTTTTTCAAAAAGATTTGGAAAATTTAAAGTTTCAAACCTTGATGGTTCTCTCAAAGATTCAAATCAAAGGTTTAAAAAGAATTCAAATTTGGTTTTGAAAATGTTTTGGAAAAAATTTGGAGATAAAATAAAAAGGCCAAAACCCTTCTTTCCTTCTCCCCTTCAGCTTTTCGGCCCGAAGGCCATTTCCCCTTCTCCTCCTGGACCAAGTGCTCGGCCAGCTCGCTGCTTCCTCCCTCTTCTTCCCGCATGGGCCGCTGCCCCGGCCTGCCTCTTCCCCCGCAGGCGCTCGCACTCCCCCTCCTCTCTTGGGCCGCTCAGTCCCGGCCCAACCCTGCGCCCGCTTGGAGCCGCGCGACCCACCCCGCTCTCGCCGACGACACGACCCCGCTTGCCAGCCGCTGCAGCCGCCGCACGCCTTCACCCCCTCTCGCCGACAACCCTGTCCCACCTGTCATCTTCCCCTTCCTCCTCTGAGTCCTGCACGAGCACGAGTCCGAGCTCGTGTCCATCTCCTCCACGCCTCCTCCTTGCCTTATCGGCCAAGAAAATCTCCCCATATAAACCCCCGGCCTCCACTGCACCTACTTTTCCAAAAATCACAGCATTCCGTGCCCTAAATCGCCCTAGCCGCGAGCTCCGCCCTAACCGAGATCCCGCCGCCACCGAAACTCAATCTACACTGCTCCGCCGTCGCTGCTAGCTCATCGCAGAGTTTCGGTTGGGTCCCGTAAGGCCGTCCCCTCACTTTTTCCCTTGATTTTCCCTCTGTCCGGTGTTCTAATTGCTCGTCGTCATTTTCCAGAGCCGCCGCCACCGGATCGAGCCGTCCACCATCCCGAAGCTCTCTTCGTCGTCATTCTCATCACTGGTGAGATCCCCGTGCTTCCCTCTTTCAATTGAATCCGTTCCCAAGGCTTCTAACGCACCATAGCCCGCTCCCGAGCAGCGCCGCCGCTCTCCGGCGATGGCGCCACCGCGAGCCACCGCGCCCGCTCCAACTCCGGCGGAAGCGCCGCCCGCCCCTCATCCATCTAATCTACACTGTTGAAATCAAACCCAACGATCCAAAGAGCCCAATACCCTTTTGGTCATCGTTTTACAAAAAGACCCTTATAATTTCTTGAGCCTCAACCCGCGCTCCATCGTCTACTGTTCTTTGAGTCTACGCAGAATCTCATCCAAGCCCTTGCGTTTTCTTCTAAACGAGGCGCAGTCTAGCCGAATTTTGGTTTTCGTTTTATTTATTTAATTCTGCAAAATCAAGTTTGATTTATTTACAAAATTGCCACTGATTTCAAAAGCCTATAACTTCTTTGTTTTAACTCCGATTTAGTCCGTCCAACTTGCGTTAGATCCATTTCGAAAAGTTCCTTCTAAAAATATAACTTTCAGTACTATTTTTCATAATTAAAATTTGTGTTAAATCTAATCTAGTAATTAGAACTCTGCAACTTGTTTAGACCATATCTTTTCCGTTATAACTCCGATTAGAGTGATCTTTGCATCTGTGTGATTGTAGCAAACCATAGATCCGTTTTCAAAACTCTTTATCTTCTTTCATTATGATTGATGTACTGTTCTAATCATAGGCTATGTTTGCTTTGCATGAATTGCTTTTGGATGCATGTGTGGTGTTCTGTGATCGTGTGTCCAGTCGGTGAGTTATACGTTGGTGATCAAGAAGAAGTTCGTGATCAAGAGTTCAAGATCAAGAGTCAACCTTTGGAAGTATACAAGTCAACAGAAGAAGGATCTTGAGTTAAGGCAAGTATAGCAATCGAGTTTTCTTTTCGCAATCATGATCATGTTACTTAATTAATGTATGCATCGAATGATAAAAATGACTTATTAGCAACTTAAGAAATTATCTGTACGAGCACCTTTGGGATTTATAGTACAACTATTGGGGGTTATATGGCTCTGGCTTTAGCTCAGTATCAGGACCTTTTCTAGCTTCTTAGAGGTTACCCGTGTGGCGCAAATGAGGGATAGCAGACTGGGGATCCCGTGTGGCTGGTTGAATCACCCAGACTGACTAATGAAACCTAGCGGCCCTAACTTGTTAGACGAACCTTTGAAAGGCTTCATCGTGAACCCTGCCGACCTTCCTTGGAAGTGGGTTAAGAGGCTGGCTCCCTCGGGCGAAAGGGCAATTCACGTCTCGCAGGGAAAGTGTACACCTTTTGCGCAAAGTTTATTAAACTGATATATCAGCCTTGCTCAAGGACACGAGCGGCCTTGAAGACGTAAAGATTATGACTTATGTTGGTTAACATGTTCATTATTTACCGTTTTATGCTATTCATTATTTATGTTACATTGATCATGAAACTTGGGATCTATATCACTTGTTGCTATACTTGTGGAGTTCGACATGGACTCACTCTTGCTTTTCCCCACACCTGAGAGAGTTAAGCTTTGAAGAAGCTTAGGCTTGTGATCAACCAGTCAGTTGTTCCCTGTGAAGTTAGTGCCTCCATCTGAAGATCGGAGTGTCTTTCCGCTGTCTGCTCCTTAAGGTTATGTTCTTTGTGTTTTATACGTGATATATGAGCATTGTCTTTCGATATTACCCTTTATTTGTAGTTGTATGTGAGATTTGACTTCCTGGGCTCACATATGGTGTATGCCTGGTTTTGTTTTTAAAACCGGGTGTGACAAAGTGGTATCAGAGCAATGCTGATTGTAGGACGCAAGCCTAGTTAGAAACTGGTCGTTTTAAGGTTTTGAAAATTGCTATAGAACCCTTGTTCTATCCACCTTGGTATTTTCTTCTTTATTGTATCTCTACCCTTGTCATTTATCTCATCCTTGTTGATTAAAGTTTTAAATGTTGCTCTCACCTTCACTCCTTGCCTTGATTTGCTTTTGAAAACTTCCCTCTATCTAAGTAGATGGATCATTGACCAAGCTATGTCGTCTCTGACCGCAGCTGACAAAGAGAAGTTGACCACTATGCAAAGTCAAGACCTGGGAAGAATGACTCAACAGCAAGACGCAACACAAGGACCAACTAATATGGAAGGAAGACATAAAGAACAGTTACAAGGTGATAAAGTGAAGCAAGATTACATCCATGGAAGATTGAAGCATGTGGATATGACCACCATTCATGGAGCAAAGAAAGTTGTGTATGGCATGATCCCAATCAATTCAGTACCTGCCATGGTTCTTTTTGACCCCAGTGCCTCACACTCGTTCATCTCTGCCCAGTTTCTAGCTCGCCTGAAGATAAGGGAATGGCCAACAAAGAAGCTCATAGTAGTTCATACACCAACTGGAGAAATTGAGACGAACCATGAATGTCGAGATGTTAGAGTCCAGATAAAAGAGAGTGAATTCATAGTGAAGCTGAATGTTTTGGAACTCTCCGGAATTGATGTTATCCTTGGACATGGATGGTTAAGGGGTCGTAAAAGTGAGGTCAATTATTCCCGATGTTCAGTGTTTTTAAGAACACCATCAGGCGAAAGGATTGAACATCGAGGTATGCCATTATTACCCAATGAATGTGAAGCAAGTCTGTTGGAAGATAGCAGCAGTAAGGTGCAAGAGGTTCAGGATCGATGTCTTTGTTGCAAGCATTATGGGAATTCTTATCTTCAAGAGAAGTCAACCAAGGATGAGGTCAAAGCGAACCCAAGTGGTGAAGTCAAGGAAGATAAGAAGAGGAAAGCAAATTCATTCGAGCCACCGTTGATACGTCACCAACAGTTGAGTTCTACTCCAGTATCACATCCAGTTTCAACCCTTGTTCAGACAAGCCTAGATCAGCAGCATTTAGAAGCTCCTCCAATTAAGAACTTTCCACATGTGGTTTACATAGATGGATGGACAATCACCTACAAAGAATTCCAACCACCGAAGCGAGTTAAGAAGAAGAATAAACTGGTAAAAGTCAATCCTCCGAATCAGCAAGATGGTAGCACATCAAACGACACTTCCATCACAGCAGATCCAGCTAAAGGAAAATGTTATCATTGTCAACAGGAAGGACATTACGTAAGATCCTGCCCCAAAAAGGTCAACAACCGACTCAAGGAAGTAGCCACAGCCCAGTCACTATAGCGTAGCCATCAACATGTGATGTCAGTGCCTGATGCAAAGGAAGTCCTTGATAGATGATAAATGAAGAGTGTACAAGAAAAGATGACCCGATGTTCTTGCAGATGTATCGTGTTCTAGTAGTTCTCGAGCCCTTATGTAATGAAACGTTAGTAACGAAGTTAAGTCAAGTCCTTGGCCCATGTGTGGCTTGTGAACCTGTGATGTTTGTTGTTTGTCCTTATGATAATGTTTGTTTTGCATCTTTGTAATGAGTGCAAATGATTTTGTGGCTTTTCTCACAATCTCATTTAAGTTTAGTTGATAGGCTTAAGGTTCATGCATAGAAGGTTGGGTTTCTGTTTCTTCTGTTCCCTCTATCCTATCCTTCCGGAGCAGTCTGTCTTTATCAGCTTATATCTCTGTTTAGGGATGTTCAAAAATCATGGAACAATTCTGGACACAAGTAGACTTCATGATCTTTCTCTAAGCGCAAGAACCACCCTGATAGCTGTTATGGTTTTAGAGTTATGAAATTCACAAGTTGATGCATCTGTGTTGTCTGGAATCTGGAATAGTTTCTGTTGTCTGCTGTTTTCGACGACCTTAACTACAGAATCTGGAAAAGTGTTCTACATGAAAGTTGTAGAGAATTTCATAAGATTTCCAGAAAGGTAAACTGCAACTTCATTGGATAAACAGAGCTCGAGTTATGGCTGTTTACTGCACTGTTGTTCTGCTACTCGCGAGAAATTTCAGAATTCTTGTTCTTACCTTTACATATGAATTTCTCTGGGATATCAGAAGTTGGTTATGGCTGTCAACATGCTGGAAATAATATGCAAGCTACCCTTTTGTGTTCTCTAGTTGGTCCTTTCTTAAGGGGGGTAGTGCTTTGATCAACAAATATTGAAGTTGTGAGTTGTCTCTTATGGTACTTCATGAGTATGATCATCTATCCTTGCTCATGTTGCTTTTATTGGTCACCTGATGACAGGAAATATGGCACACCATGAATCAGGATCCCTATGTGCCACCTCTTACTGATGATCATGAGTACAATGAAGTCGAGCACTATCAAAACAACAATGTTGAAGTTCAAGTTGGGAGTGATCCGAGTCAGAATCCACAACAACGAAAGCGAAAAAGGAAAGCCAAAAAGAAGCCTACTGAAGCAAGTAGAGCACAGCGCAATTATGTCAATGGAAGGTTGAGCAATATGGATATGGATAATATTCAAGGAGCTACAAAAATGGTTGGTGGTTACATTCAAGTGAGCTCAACACAAGCTTTTGCTCTGTTTGATCCCAGTGCTTCGCACTCTTTCATCTCCGTCAAGTGTTTAGAGATGAGCAAGATGGCGAAGTGTCCAACAAAGAGGCCCTTGATAGTTCATACCCCAGTTGGACAAATACAGGCAGATCAGATGTGCCCGAAAGTCAATCTTGTCATAAACAAGGAAAACTTTACCGTAACTTTCATTGTTTTGGAGTCACTCAATTCTTGGTAATGGATGGTTGTGTGCGCACAAAGGAGTAATTCACGGTACTCAATGCACAATGCTTCTAACTGCACCGTCAGGGAATAGAATTGAGTATCACGGTTGTCAACTTCAATCTGAGAAAGCTGATGACTTGTACAATGGACTGCAGACTAAGGATGCTATCATGGATAATGATGAGCATATAGCTAAGAATACAGATGGGCAAACATCTTCAGTGGAAGTCGATACACCAGACCATCTGGCAAATGCAGGATATCCGGTCAAGATTCTAGAAACAGCCTGGAGAACTTTTAATGGAAGAATGTTTAAAGTGTGTAAGGTTCAGTGGAGTAACCTAAGTGAAGAAGAAGCAATGTGGGAAACCAAGGAACAACTGCAGATCAAGTTCCCACATCTCTTTGAGTCGTAAGCCAATCAAGTTAGCGATCAAGACAAGTTAGGGATAATCAAGTGTAATAATCTTTCATAGAATCTTTGTTCACAAGTTATGATCATGAAACATCAGTGGTTTGATAAGCTTGGTATACAAGTGTGAAGTGAAAGTGTTATCAAGATCTTTTCTCGTTTCTCTCCTGTGCTCTGAGTCTCTCTCGAATCTCGGGACAAGATTCTCTTAAGGGGGGTAGATTTGTCACACCCTGAAATTTGCATTTCTGAAAAATTAGAGTTAAAATGATTTATTTATGAATTTCGGTGCTCATTAAATATAGGGAAATAAAACTTTTCTCTAAATTAAAACTTAACCTAGGGTTTAGCAACATGTTTGAGCATTCATATTGGTGCATTTGAGTTTTTGTGATGTGTGGTTTTCACTAAAATTCAATTTGAGCTCAAAATGGTTTTAAAACAATTTAAAGAAAAACAAATTTCTTAGAAAAGGGTTTTGAAAATAAAGACTTTTTGTTTTTCAAAAAGATTTGGAAAATTTAAAGATTCAAAACTTGATGGTTCTCTCAAATATTCAAATCAAAGGTTTAAAAAGAATTCAAATTTGGTTTTGAAAATGTTTTGGAAAAAAATTTGGAGATAAAATAAAAAGGGCAAAACCCTTCTTTCCTTCTCCCCTTCAGCTTTTCGGCCCGAAGGCCATTTCCCCTTCTCCTCTTGGACCAAGTGCTCGGCCAGCTCGCTGCTTCCTCCCTCTTCTTCCCGCATGGGCCGCTGCCCCGGCCTGCCTCTTCCCCTGCAGGCGCTCGCACTCCCCCTCCTCTGTTGGGCCGCTCAGTCCCGGCCCAACCCTGCGCCCGCTTGGAGCCGTGCACAACCGCCCCGCTCTCGCCGACGACACGGACCCGCTTGCCAGCCGCTGCAGCCGCCGCACGCCTTCACCCCCTCTCGCCGACAACCCTGTCCCACCTGTCATCTTCCCCTTCCTCCTCTGAGTCCTGCATGAGCACGAGTCCGAGCTCGTGTCCGTCTCCTCCACGCCTCCTCCTTGCCTTATCGGCCAAGAAAATCTCCCCATATAAACCCCCGGCCTCCACTACACCTACTTTTCCAAAAATCGCAGCGTTCCGTGCCCTAAATTGCCCTAGCCGTGAGCTCCGCCCTAACCGAGATCCCGCCGCCACCGAAACTTCATCTACACTGCTCTGCCATCGCTGCTAGCTCATCGTTGAGTTTCGGTTGGGTCCCGTAAGGCCGTCCCCTCACTTTTTCCCTTGATTTTCCCTCTGTCCAGTGTTCTAATTGCTCATCGTCGTTTTCCAGAGCCGCCGCCACCGGATCGAGCCGTCCACCATCTCGGAGCTCTCTCCGTCGTCATTCTAATCACTGGTGAGATCCCCGTGCTTCCCTCTTTCGATTGAATCCGTTCTCAAGGCTTCTAACGCACCATAGCCCGCTCCCGAGCAGCGCCGCCGCTCTCCGGCGATGGCGCCACCGCGAGCCACCGCGCCCGCTCCAACTCCGGTGGAAGCGCCGCCCGCCCCTCATCCATCTAATCTGCGCTGTTGAAATCAAATCCAACGATCCAAAGAGCCCAATACCCTTTCGGTCATCGTTTTACAAAAAGACCCTTATAATTTCTTGAGCCTCAACCCGCGCTCCATCGTCTACTGTTCTTTGAGTCTGCGCAGAATCTCATCCAAGCCCCTGCGTTTTCTTCTAAACGAGGCGCAGTCCAGCCGAATTTTGGTTTTCGTTTTATTTATTTAATTCTGCAAAATCAAGTTTGATTTATTTACAAAATTGCCACTGATTTCAAAAGCCTATAACTTCTTTGTTTTAACTCCGATTTAGTCCGTTCAGCTTGCGTTAGATCCATTTCGAAAAGTTCCTTCTAAAAATATAACTTTTAGTACTGTTTTTCATAATTAAAATTTGTGTTAAATCTAATCTAGTAATTAGAACTCTGTAGCTTGTTTAGACCATATCTTTTCTGTTATAACTCTGATTATTGTGATCTTCGCATCTGTGTGATCGTAGCGAACCATAGATCCATTTTAAAAACTCTTTATCTTCTTTCATTATGATTGATGTACTATTCTAATCATAGGCTATGTTTGCTTTGCATGAATTGCTTTTGGATGCATGTGTGGTGTTCTGTGATCGTGTGTCCAGTCGGTGAGTTATACGTTGGTGATCAAGAAGAAGTTCGTGATCAAGAGTTCAAGATCAAGAGTCAACCTTTGGAAGTATACAAGTCAACAGAAGAAGGATCTTGAGTTAAGGCAAGTATAGCAATCGAGTTTTCTTTTCGCAATCATGATCATGTTACTTAATTAATGTATGCATCGAATGATAAAAATGACTT
The DNA here is from genome assembly GCA_009763385.1 of Coix lacryma-jobi var. lacryma-jobi. Classification (NCBI taxonomy): domain Eukaryota; kingdom Viridiplantae; phylum Streptophyta; class Magnoliopsida; order Poales; family Poaceae; genus Coix; species Coix lacryma-jobi. The sequence continues at coordinate 18,624,618 of CM019826.1, forward strand.
ATTAGCAACTTAAGAAATTATCTGTACGAGCACCTTTGGGATTTATAGTACAACTATTGGGGGTTATATGGCTCTGGCTTTAGCTCAGTATCAGGACCTTTTCTAGCTTCTTAGAGGTTACCCGTGTGGCGCAAATGAGGGATAGCAGACTGGGGATCCCGTGTGGCTGGTTGAATCACCCAGACTGACTAATGAAACCTAGCGGCCCTAACTTGTTAGACGAACCTTTGAAAGGCTTCATCGTGAACCCTGCCGACCTTCCTTGGAAGTGGGTTAAGAGGCTGGCTCCCTCGGGCGAAAGGGCAATTCACGTCTCGCAGGGAAAGTGTACACCTTTGCGCAAAGTTTATTAAACTGATATATCAGCCTTGCTCTAGGACACGAGCGGCCTTGAAGACGTAAAGATTATGACTAATGTTGGTTAACATGTTCATTATTTACCGTTTTATGCTATTCATTATTTATATTACATTGATCATGAAACTTGGGATCTATATCACTTGTTGCTATACTTGTAGAGTTCGACATGGACTCACTCTTGCTTTTCCCCACACCTCAGAGAGTTAAGCTTTGAAGAAGCTTAGGCTTTTGATCAACCAGTCAGTTGTTCCCTGTGAAGTTGGTGCCTTCATCTGAAGATCGGAGTGTCTTTCCGCTGTCTGCTCCTTAAGGTTATGTTCTTTGTGTTTTATACGTGATATATGAGCATTGTCTTTTGATATTACCCTTTATTTGTAGCTGTACGTGAGATTTGACTTCCTGGGCTCACATATGGTGTATGCCTGGTTTTGTTTTTAAAACCGGGTGTGACACTTAGGGCAACCAAATTTATATGAGCAGAAAATAAACTCATAAATAATGGATATTAAGATTTAATTTATTCAAAACTTAATTAAATTGATTAAATAATATGCTGATATAAATAATAAAATATAATATAAATCCTGGAAAAGGAGAACGTCATTTCGGCCTTTTAACCGAAACAACCCATCAACCAGCGGCCAGCAGCGCACACGGTCTGCTCGGCCTATCGCCTTGCTGCCCAGTAGCGGCCCAGCAGTGGAACCCTAATGTGATCTCATCTCAACCGTTCATTTAGATCGGAAGGTCGCGATTTATCCGGACAATATGAGCTGCATATAAATGGGATGAAAACCCTAAATTTCTTATCTCACTTTGTCCTCTCTCTCCCCTTCAGCCGCCGAACAACGAGAAATTTTAATATTTAACCCCGAATTTGCAAGCCTCTCAATATTTGACATCCAATTCGTAAGCCTTTCATTATTTAACTCTATGCACACCAATTGCTTCAATATGAAGGATTTCTCTCCATTTCACCTCTTTCTTCATTCCAGGAAATACAAGACACTGTTAGGGGCACTGGAAAGGACCATACTGCCCCTCACTCTAGAAAACAGATCTGAGCAGCTCCCTTTCTTTTTTGTACACGCCCGGAGACATGAAAGGGGACATAAAAAACTAATCTCTTCCCTGAAGACATAAATTACAATTAAATTTAAGTGCACATGATAACTAGTCATACACCTTAGTAAATAAGTTCAAGTCTGACAATATATCTTGACAATACATCCAGTCATACATCTTAGTAAATAAAGTTCCTGGTTCGCATCCAGTCAGCCATTACAAGCTCGCATAGGCAAAAGAGAATAAATTCATCCAGCCAATTAAAGATTACATGTTTGCATAGGCAAAAGAAACATCCTGATGGCTGGACATTACAAAAGTCCCATAACATTGTTATAGGAATATTTAAACATCGATCTTCTTTGCTTTCTTTGGAGTGAGTTTTTTCTTCAGACCTATCCTCTTCCTTGGAGTTGTCATAATATCACTTGCTCCTTCTACAGCTTGACTGAATACAATAAAAAACAAAGTGGTTCAGTACATGAACTAAGATAACCACATGCATGCTTAATAGAGTGAATTAGTTTACCTTCTTGTCACTGCTCCAGGGCTTGTACTAATCTGATTTGTCCCTCCAAGTCCAGCTATTGCTAATTGCATTCGGCTAAAAAGAGACAAATGTTTAGAATAAAAAATAGAAAAGTGCTCCAAGTTCTAAGTCAATGTTCAGCGTATAGAAATTCACCTTCTTGTAACAGCCCCAAGACTAGTGTTAATTTGACTTATGCCTACTTCCACAGGTTCAAGTCCAGGTTCAGGACTATTAGTCACTGAATTTTCTTGCACATTAACCTTCTGCCTTTTTGATGAACTAGGACCTGCATCACCTTTGGTACAACCAGCAGGCCTACCTGCCTTTCCTCTGTTGGCCCAACTCTTCCTGTAAATACAAATTTTAGTTCAAAATATGAAGCAAGTACAAGTCTGTGTGAAAAAGTCATACACAATTACCTCTTTTTTGTTCCATTGAGAGGGCACTTAGGTGATGTTGTCCTATGTCCAAGACCTAAGCAGTTTTTACATTTCACTTGCCACATGCCTTTGCCCCTTGGCTTATTTCCCTTGTTCTCAGTGCAACTAGGGATTCTGAGTTTCCTTTGTCTTCCACGTTCCTTCTTTGCTAGTGGTGGAAGCACTTTGAATCCAGCATCTACCTTTACCCATTGGGACTTATCGGGTAGTGGATTGATCACACCACCATATGCTAGTCTAAAATGGTACACTAAGTAGTATGGATCAAGGTAATCTTCCATCTTAGGATTTCTATGTGTGGTGATTAGAAGCAATGCATGTGCACATGGTTTCCCTGAGACTTGCCACTCCCGACATGTACATGTGTGATTCTGAATATTAACTACATGTCTAATGATCTTTTGAGAATCTGTGACCTCTGTCACCTCTGCTTCATCCCGTCCACCTTCTTTTATTTTCAAATGACCCAATTGCCTTCTTATTGCAAATAGTTGGTGGACAACTATTGGTAGCATTACATGTCCCTCAAATTTCTCACCTATTCTCCTCCTCCTGGCATAAAGCTCCATGAACTTTGATCTAAGAGTGTCAGCAAGGTCGGCTATGGGAAGGTCTTTAATCTCTTTCACCCAATTGTTCCAAACCTCTGCCACATTATTAGTGATATGATCACACTTTATTGCCTCTGAAAATTTGCTTCTCATCCACAGCAACTTATGATTGGTTTTCAACCATGGCTCAACCTTTTTATTTATTGCATACATCTTGTTCATCAAGTACTCATGGTAATCTGGTTGGAAAGTCCTTGCTGTAGGATACATTCTACCAAATTATGTAGGACCTTGAAACCTCTTGCTGAAATTCTTCATGAGATGGACAAAACATTCTCTATGCTCTGCCCAAGGGTACACCTTCTTCACTGCATTCTCCAGACCACTGCAAGCATCTGAACATATAGTTAGGTATGGTGGATTCCCAATTGCCTTTTTGCAGCTGCTGCATAAACCAAGTCCAGTTATCTGTAGTCTCACCATCAAAGAACCCAAATGCAACTGGAAACATCCAGTTGTGTCCATCTAGTGCCATAGCTGAAGGTAGGTGGCCATTCCATCTACCATTAAGAGTTGTGGAGTCGATACTCAAAAATGGCCGACAACCATTTAGGAAACCATCAATGCTTGGTTTCAAACAACAAAAGAATCTGTGGAAAAATACACCTTCCTCCTTATTCATGACGTCTATCTCTACAACACTTCCTGGCATCCCGAGCTCAATCTCTGCCTTGAAGTTGAATAAATACCCAAAACTTTCTTACCATGTCCCATGAATTTTTTGGCCTGCCAGAGCAAAACCCTTATGCACAATCTTGACTTGATACTTGTCCTCTAGCTCTGCTTGTAATTTCTTTGCTCCCATGTCTGGATACTTTATTAGTAAGGGGTCTGCCTTCTCTGCTACCCAATGGTATGATGCCATCTTGGTCGTCACTCTCCTAACAAATGAACAAAAATGGTCTTTTCCATTCTCTTTTGTATTCACTGTAATCTGTTGAATGAAAAAAATATTAGTAATGAGAACTAGTAATGGATGAAGACTAGTACTGCATAAATGAGAACTAGTAATGGATGAGTAGTACATGCATGAGGACTAGTACTGCATACTACATTAAGTTGGCATACTGCATAAATAAAAAAATAGCACTGCACTACATTAAGGAACCATACCCTGACTTGGACTTTATCAGGGATCAACCTTGCTACAATAGACCATGGACAACCCTCAGCTCTGCAATACCCTTTGAACAAATCTGTGCAAGATTTTTGTGTTACAAGCTGAAATTGACCCTTAATAGCATGTTGCCACACTGCAGTCCTGAATTCATTCATGCTAGCATATATGGTTCCAACTTTCATTGGAGGGTCTTCTCTATCATATATCCAAAATCCTCACCAGGTATATGATCATCAACTAACAGCTCTTCTTGTAGGTTCACATCATCCAGATTTAGTGTAGGTGCCCTCTTAGCTTGCTCAGCCCTCTCATCCTCTGTCCCGAGGCCAACAAACTCATACATTGCATCTTCATCCATCACAGGAAGTGCAGCACCAATTTGATCTTGTCCAAGTGGAGTAATCTCCAAACTGTCCTAGTCAATTGCATGAGAAACAAATGTCTCTTGGCTTGAATCTATTGGTCCCATGATATTATCATGCCCGACATTGCTTGTTGCCTCTGTTAGAGAACTACATAACACTTTTGTGGGTTTGTCCTCAATATCAACAAACAAGAACAATTTCTTGTCACCTATCCTTTCAGAAAATGCAATGGACAATTCATTATCATTCAATAACTTTCTTTCTCCACCACCACTCATGTCAAACTCAACTATTACAGGGTTGCTGGCTGCTTCCCCTGAAGGACCGAGAAAGCAATAGCAAGGCGACCAGAGGGGGGGGGGTGAATGGGAGCCACAAAAATTTCTCTCGGAACTTTAGCCAAATGTCCCAAAATCAACCCCGGAAAACTTTGACCAAAACCGTGATGCCCACGACCCTTGGAAGAGGGTGGATGATCCCTAGGATCACAGTGAGGCACCACAAAGCGATAGCAAGCCAAACGCCAAAAGCACCGACACAAGTTCAACCCTTGAAAACCGAGTCCCAAACGTAGATTGAAGGCTACGTTGAGAAATCCCTAAATACTGATGCTAACAAGTAGCAAAGATACCTAGAGAGGTTCTTTGGTTAACTCTAGGGCCAAACGAGAAGTCCGGAAACCAAGCGAAGAAGCCGGGAGAGAAAACGCACTAAAACGCAACACTCAGCAGGATCCCGGACTGTCCGGGGTACTGCCGGACTGTCCGCCACTGAGGCTCGGACTGTCCGCCGACCAAATGGACAAAACAGCAAAGCTGCCGGACTGTCCGCCGGTCAAGGAACAGTAACCCGGCCGAGACCCGCAGCCACTGAACTGGCTCAATCCTGACGCGCGGACTGTCCGCGGGGTGGGCGGCGGACTGTCCGCGACCACCCAGTGATGGCGATTTTGGTCTCCCTCAACTCAAATCTTCTCCAAATTGATCCAAACCAAAATCCCTTGATTCCAAACTTGGAGAGGATGATCACGAGGTAGTTAGGAGACTATCCCAAAGAAATCATCCACTCAAATCAACTCAATCACCGGAAAATCAAAGGGGAAGGCGTATGAACCGAAAAATCGCCACAAAAATGAAATTGACCCTATCTACTTGTTCGTGAGGAGTTAGATGAATTCCTTCGGTGGAAATGATCTCCTCACTATAAAGAACAAGTTGATTCAAGTGGAATTCGAAAATACGCACTAGAGAGGGAGATCGAGTGACGGGAAAATCACGGAGAAACGAAGAACGCGAAGCACACGAACAAAACACGAATCAACACATCGATCTACAACCGTGTGGCTACCACACGCTATAATGGTGAGATTACAGTCTCACTTCCTCAAAAACTCCAGTACACATAGGTATGATTCTCTGTGGATCTCAATAGCTACAGCAGGGGATTGGGAGAGCAGGAAACCCTAGCAACGAAAGAGCAAATGACTGAGATGATTTGGGAGGTGGGTGTCTCCCCCTACTTATCCTAATTCTAATTCCCACTCTACCCCTAAGTATTTACAGAGCGACCCAGCCAAACCCTAAGGCTATCCTGGACCAACCCGAAGATGACGCTGATCCGACGGCCACGCCCGCACAACTGGTAGCGTTGCCTCAACGCAACCTCACCGATTGCCGCCACGTGCCGCCACCGCTCTGCCCGTCCTTTTCTTGGACTTCGCCCCCGGTTTTGTGACCGAAACCGGAAAACCAGACCTTCAAGTCCATCCCCCGGTTTTGAGGCCAAAACCGGGAAACCAGCCGCCCATCGCCTGAGTTTTGTGGCCCAAACTCAGAAACCTGTCAGCGCCCAGGTTTTGAGGCCCAAACCTGGAAACCATCCTCAGCCCGAGTTTTGTGGCCCAAACTCGGAAACCCGCAGCACCCAGGTATTGTGGCCCAAACCTGGAAACCGTCCACCCGATGGTTTTTCTTTGGCTCTACCATCAAACCGAAGCTGTAGAAGGGATGCACCACCCGTGCACCCCGTCCACCGACACGTGTCCCCAGGTCCTCGACCCGAGCAACACCATGTCCCGCAAGTCTTCGCTCGTCTGAAAGCCCTAGTTTGGTTTTGGTTAATTGATGAAACCTATTTGGTCTAATCCTATTGCTAAGCATGTGTGTAGCTTATAAGAGAGGATTGTGACCAAGCCAAGTGGTGGAGCTAGCTAGGTGGCAACCATGAAGGATGGTGATGGCCACAAGCACTCAAGAGATCAAGTGCTCTACCATTGGTGAAACTTGAGAAGAAGGGAAGAGATGGAGCAAAGAGGCCCAAAGGCAAAGGTATAATCTATAGGGCTCTTTGTTTTGGTGATCAAGACACTTAGCGAGTGTGATCACATTTAGGATACATAGCCGTACTATTAAGAGGAGATTATTCACGGCTTATGCGGTGTTCAAGTGCCACTAGGTGTTCTCTAACATCTCGATGATATAAACCTAGTGAGTGACTAACTAAACCCCTTGGAAAATGCTTTGCAAAATGCTAACACACGTGCACAAGTGTTGGAACACTTTGGTGTTGGCGCATGGGAGCAAGGGTAGAAGTTAGAAAGCAAAAGATGCTGAATTGTCAGCATCGGACGCTGAAGGCAGAAGCATCGGACGCTGGCCAAGCGTCCGATGGTTAACCCTAGTTTCTGTCAGAAGTTGAAGGAGCATCGGACGCTGAGGAAACACTGTTTTAGAGTCCGATGGTCATGACGTGGCGCGAGCATGCTTTCCAGGGAGCATCGGACGTTGGCCTGCGTCCGATGCAGAACCATCGGACGTGTCCGATGTGTTTTGGCCCTCTTTGGAACCTTTCTGTTGTGTCATCGAACGCAGGGGTTGAGCGTCCGATGTGGAGGTGCCAGCGCGTCCGATGTAGCGCAGAAAAGAGCTGAATCGAGCAGTAGCATCGGAGCGTCCGATGCCTAGCATCGGCGCGTCCGGTGCCACTTTAACCATGGCGCGAAGTGATATGACCGTTGGGATCTAACGGGCAGATTTCATATCAAGAAGACACGTGGCTCCATCCGGAGCATCGGACGCTGGGGCAGCGTCCGATGGTTGAGCATCAGCGCGTCTGATGCCCCCGTTTCTGGCCCAACGGTTAGGCTAACTTGGATGGCCTATTTAAGGGGCTTGGCCGGCTCATATGGACTCACCCTTGCACATTCTGATTCCTATGCATACTAGTGAGCATTGGCAAGCCTCCCAACTCATCTCCCAAGTTGATTTGATCAAACCTAGTGAGATTGAGTGATCTAGTGCGTGATTTGATAGAGTTCAATCTAGTGGCACTAGTTCTTCGCATCGGCATTGAGTTTTCTTGTTACTCTTGGCATTTGTCGGTGCCTAGACGGCTTGGAGGTGTTGTGGTGGTTGTTGGCAAGAGAAGGAGATTGTTCTTGGCCACCACCGATCATGATTGTGAGAGGTTTTGGAGCCTCACCTCGCCGGAGCGGCAAGAGGCATCCTTAGTGGATTGCTCGTGTCAATGAGCTACCTCACTAGCGGTAGATCCTTGTGGCGCTCTTAGTGAGCTTGGCTTTGCGCCGATTAGCCACCGGGTCACCTAGTGTTGGTCGACACAACGGGGAGTAGCGTGCCGGCAAGCACGTGAACCTCGGGATAAATCTTGGTGTCCCGTGTGCTTATTGTGATTGCTTCCACATCTTGGTGATTGGTCTTCATATTCATATTCTTGGTGATTGGCATCACAAGTGGATTTCATCGGTGATTGGCTCTCTACTAGACGATCCCGAAGGCTCGGTGAAACCACCTCTATCTAGCTCATTTACTTTGTGTATTTACATTGAGCTATTTCTTTTGTGTAGATACTATCATTTGTTGTATATCTCTTGTTATATTCCTTGTGTAGCTAGTTGTAATTAGCTTGCTTAGTCTATCTTTTTGTGCACACTTATCTCATATACTTTTGTGTATCATACTTGTACTAGAGCTAGTTAGTTTTATTCCGCATTAGATATTAGCTCTAATTGCTTGTGTGACATAGATATATTAGGTAGAATTATTGGATAGGTGGCTTGCAACACACTATTAGGCTAGCGCGAGAAGCTTCGCCATTTGTTACACTAATAGTGTTTGCCTAAGTAATTTTGTAGATTTTTAATTAGGCTATTCACCCCCCCTCTAGCCAATTTGGACCTTTCAAGTGGTATCGGAGCCGTGGTCACCGTTTGTTTGAGGCTTAACATCCTCCGGTGTTAAAATGGCTCAAATCAACTATATGGGGAAGCCACCACATTTTGACGGCACCAACTTTGATTGTTGGAAGAGGAAGATGTGTGCATTCACAAGAGGAATGAATAGAAAGATTTGGGAAGTGATTGAGCATGATTTTGCGGTAATTGACACCGCAAGTCCCACTCCAAGAGAAGAAGAGAAGCTTCAATGGAATGATGTAGCAATCAACTTATTCTATGAAGCATTTGACACAAAGGTGTTTGAGCAAATCAAGGACCTTGAAAGAGCAAGTGAGATATGGGAGAGATTGGAGGAAACATATGAAGGCACCAAGGCGGTCAAGGGAGCCAAGCTATATATTCTCAAGGATAAGCTAGCCATGTTCAAAATGCAAGATGATGAAAGCATACCAGAGATGTTTCACCGGTTGCAAGTCATTATCAATGACTTAAAGGCCTTGGGAGAGAAGGTAGAGGACAAGGACTTTTCTCACAAGTTCTTGAGATGCTTGCCACCAAGGTTTGATACTTTGGTGACTATCATAGTAAGGGAAGGATTGGATACGGTAACCCCAAACCAAGTACTAGGTGATGTGGTCACACAAGACACATACCGTGTGGAAAGGAATGGGGGAGCCCAAGAAGAAGAAAAGAAGAAAAAGACCGTGGCATTCAAAGCTTCATCGTCCAAGAGCAAGAGCAAGGGCAAGTCAAAAAAGGAAGAAAGTGATGATGAAGCAAGCTCAAGTGGTTGTGAGATAGATGATGAAGAAATGACTCTCTTCGTGAAGAGATTTGGCAAGTTCATGAAGAAGAAGGGCTATGGAGCAAGAAAGAGAAGAGATTCAACAAAGAGCACAACTAAAAGGTGCTATAGATGCAAGAGCAAGGATCACTTCATTGCGGATTGTCCACAATCTAGTGATGATGAGGATGATTGCAAGAAGAGCAAGAAGGACAAGAAGGAGAAGAAAGAGAAGAAGAAAGAAAAGAAGAAGGGTGGTTCCTATGTTGTGACATGGGATAGTGATGCTTCCTCAAGCGATGATGATGATTCTAGTGATGATGAAAGGAAGACCACCAAGAAGAAGGCTATGGCTAGTCTTGCTATCTCAAGCAAGCCTTCTATCTTCAACACTCCATCGACGTGCTTCATGGCTAAGGCCACTAAGGTATCATCCGATGAGAGTGATAGTGAGAGTGATAGTGATGATGATGAGGAGTACTCAAAGGAGGACCTCATGAGCATGCTACAAGATGCTCACTCTTACATTGAGACTAAGAGGAAGGAGTGCAAAGAATTGCGCAAGGCCAACAAGGCTCTTGAGCAATCCTTTGATGAGCTCAAGTCTACTCATGAGAGGCTAGAGGAAGCCCATGAGATGCTTGACCAAGCTCACACTAGGCTTAAGGAAGCCCACTCCTCCCTCCTTGATCAAAGTAAGATTGAGGATGTTGTAGAGACATGCAATGTAGGAGTTACATGTGATATTCTTGATGAATCTTTTTATGCTCCTATTATTGTTGCTCCCACAAATGCATCATCATCTAGCTCAACTAAAATGCCTACTTCTACTACATGTGATTCATCATTAGTGGTAGAAAATGAGAACCTTAAGAACAAGGTGTATGAGCTCACTCATGCTTTAGGCAATGCCTATGGTGGTGATGCCCGCATGCTTAAGTGCTTGTGTAGCCAAAGATGTCCACTCAACAAGGAGGGACTTGGCTATATCCCCAAGAAGGGCAAGGCCGCTTTTGCTCCTCACAAGACTCGTTTTGTGAAGAGCAATGGTCGGTATTGCTACAATTGCAAGCAATCCGGGCACATAGAGCAAAATTGCTTTAACAAGAACAATAACAAGAACAAAGCTCATGCTTTATCTATTAGACTTGATTCTTGTTTGTAAGGAAAATGGACCTCAGACCATTTAACTTCGGATTTTGGTGTTTGATGAACAACATAACCAAATTGGACTAATGCGTTTGCAAGTTTTTCTTTTGTAGTCCAATAGGGTGCAAATGTGGCTTGGACTAAGGCGACGTGGTGATCCAATGATCAACACCTCAAGCAAGACTCTAGAAGCTCAGTTGAAGACCCTAAAGATCAAGCAAAGTCCAAGGCACAAGAATGGAACCAAGACGGCGCAAGAAACCGCGAAGAATTGAAGAAAAAGGAGTGACCGGACGCTGCTTCGCAGTGACCGGACGCTGACCCGGATGCGTCCGGTCAATACCTCAAGCCAGCAGCGCCACGTCAAAGCGACCGGACGCTGCAACAGTCGCGATCGGACGCACCGATGCTACTGTTCCTCAGCGTGACCACGTGACCGGACGCTACGACGACGACCAGACGCTGGAGCTCAGCAGAGTCCGATCAAATACAGAGAGGTTCCAGAGGCACAAAATCGTGACCGGACGCGTCCGGTCGTCTGTGACCGGACTCATGCCAGAGTCCGATCAGTGCCTGTGCTGGCGGCCAACTAGCCGTTGTGAGAGACCAGACGCGTCCGGTCAGGACGTGACGAGCGTCCGGTCGATGGAAGAAAAGTCCATCTCTTTGCCCAACGGCTCTATTTGGTTGGGGCTCTATAAATACCCCCATGGCCGGCCAAAAACACAAGGTTGGAGCTCAAGGAAGTATACCAAGTTCATAGACACATATTTAGTTGCTCTAGCCACCAAAGTGCTCAAGTGATATACTAGGTGATTAGTGTATGTGCTTTGCGAAGTGCTTAAGCTAGTTAGACCACCGCTTTGTGCTTGCTCTAGGTGTTAGGCCTAGTGTTTAGTGAGGTTGAAAACCTCTTATCTACCGGTGCTTGCGCGCACCGTGGTTGTACATCGGTGGGGCTTGTAGTCTTGCGAGATCACACCAACCGAGTTTGTGGTGTGGCCGCCTCCGTGTACCGAAGGGAACAAGGCCCGCGGCGGTTCGGCCGGAAACTTGATAGTGAAGACGGCGGAGAGCATCCGGGAGAGGCTTTGCCACGAGTGGCTTAACCGGAGACCCACTTGCGTGTGGGGAAGGCCCGGAGCTATCCACGGAGTTATCCGACTGGGAGCTTGGCCCTTGCGAGGGATTCCTTGCGAGGGGCTCCAACGAGGACTAGGGGGAAGCTTGTGCGCTTCTCGATACCTCGGTAAAAATACCAGAGTCGTCGACGGGAGTTTGCATCTCTATCACACTCTTAAGCTTCCGCATTTTACATTGCTACCTTGTTCATGTGCTTTACCTTTCCTAGTTTATATGCTAGTTGATAGGTTTGGAAACTAGGTAGCATAACTCCTTTTGCGATAGAGATAGCAAACACACATAGCAAAACCTTAGTTGCATTTTGGATAGTTTACTTTCTTGCATAGGTTTTGACTAGGTGGAAATTAGAGGCCACAGTTTAGAGTAGAAGTTTTGAGTTGCGTAATTCACCCCCCCCCCCCTCTTAGGCGTCACGGTCCTTTCAATTGGTATCAAAGCCAGTTGGCTCTCTTGTGGACTCTTGGCTTAATCGCCTTCGAGCCGATGCCCCTAAGAGAGGTTGGGATGGATACCTCTAGGCCTCCACACTTTGACGGCACTAACTTCCCCTACTATAGTGCTAGGATGGCTTGTTTTTTAGAAGCCGTTGATTTAGGTGTTTGGAGAGTCACCCGCGACGGGATGAAACCCATTAAGAATCCTGAAAAGCCTACCGCGGGTGATGAAAAAGAAATTCATCTTAATGCTAGAGCTAAAAATTGCTTGTTTGAATCTATTAGCATGGATGTCTTTAACCAAGTTTTTACTTTGCAAACATCTCATGAAATTTGGTTAAAACTACATGAGCTCCATGATGGTACAAGTAATGTACATGAGCAAAAACATCACCTAACAAAAACAAGCTATGATTCCTTTAAAATGAATGATAATGAGCTTGTTTGTGATATGTATTCTCGTTTGAATCTAATTATCAATGAGCTCCATTCTATAGGAATTACAAAGCTAGGTGATGCGGATATTGTGAGGAAGATCATCTCCGTGCTTCCAAAGAGCAAATATGCAACCATCATCACCATCCTCCACAACATGGAGGACTTGAGCACCATGACCCCGGCCATTGTCATTGGCAAATTGGTGGCATTTGAGATGTCACGCAAGATGGGTCAAGAAGAAGCCACTTCATCAAGCAAAGATATTGCTCTCTCTTGTGAGCACAAAAAGATGAAGGGCAAAAAGCAAGTTGAAACAAGCTCAAGCTCCTCAAGTGAAGAAGAAGAGGATGATGAAGATGAAGAATCAAGTAATGATCAAGCCTCCACCTCATCCGATTCCTCAGATGAAGAAGAAACAATCAAGCTCATGAAAGGAGTGAAGAGGATGATCCACAAGCTCAATGTCAAGGGTGTGCCCATCACCATAGAAGATTGCCTCTTCACCAATCAAAGAAGAGAGCAAAGGAAAAAGGGATGCTATGGATGCGGCAAAAGAGGGCACTTTGTGGAAGATTGCCCAAAACAAAAGCCCACACCCAAGGACAAGAAAAAGAAGGGATGCAAGGCCAAAGCTCTCACCACCATCAAGACATGGGATGATTCATCAAGTGATGATGAAGCCCATCACAAGAGGCATGGCCGCAAGCACTCATCATCAAGCTCCTCACGTATGTGCCTTATGGCACGAGGTAACACAAGCCCTACCTCCAGTGATAGTGAAAGAGATAGTGATAGTGATGATGAGCTACCTTCTTAAAATCAACTTGTGCAAGATAATCTTAAATATGCTAAAGCTTGTACTAGCCAACAAAAGAAGATTAATATCTTAAAAGAAAAATTAGATAGTTCTCAACAAGCCTACAATGCTATGCTAGATCAATATGAAACTTTTTCAAACTTAAATGTTGAGCTATCTAATAAAATTGAGAAACTTGAGGCTAGTATAAGCACATATGATAGCACAAGTAATGATGAGCAACTTGCTAAGAAAAATGACAAACTAAAAGCAAAGTTAGCTAGCACACAAGATGCTTACAAAAGCTTGCTTGCTAAAATGGAAATTATGTGCAAGCATTGTGATGAGCTAACTAACAAAGTTGCTAATCTTGAAACCATCGGAGCAAACCCCACCGAGGCACCTAAAATTGAAAAATCAATCTTTGATATGCCTAAAAAGGATGCCTCTACTTCTTGCATTGATTTACTTGATTTAGACTCACCCATGTGCAAACAAGCTTGTGTTGAGAATGTCATTGTAGAAACATGTACACAAGAAGTTGCAATGGAGAATGAGCTACTAAAGCAAGAAATGGCTCGCCTCACCAAGGACTTGATCCAAGCAAAAGGCAAGAGGAAGCAAACCCGAACTCATCAAGATAACACCGTCAAGGGAGTGAAGAAGCTTGATGAGGAGCAAACCGTGGTTTGTTACGTTTGCCACAAGGAAGGCCACAAGTCCTATGAGTGCAAGGTGAAGCATGGGGGAGAAAAGAAGAAAGAGAAAAACAAAAAGCAAACAAGCAAGCTCTCCAACACTTACACCAACAAGGTGAACAAGAAGGCCACCACACCTTATCTTTTGAAGAAGAAGAAGAATGACAAGGTGGTGGCCATCAAGGTGAACAAGCAAGCCAACAATGGGGCCAAACGCATTTGGGTGCCTAAGGACATCATCTCAACCATGAAGAGCACCAAAAAGGTTTGGGTCCCGAAAGGGAAGTGAGTAGCCAAATTGGCTAGGGGGAATTTGGAGACTTGGCAAAATTTTGGGTGCATATCATGGGGTGCATCACATTGGATCATGTCATTGCCAAGTATGTTAGTGGGTACTATGGACCCAAGTTCCCCCTCCCATGTTAGGTAACTAGATTTAAATTCTCGCAATTTCCTTCATTTGGTTTAATTTCTTGCAATTACTTTAGCATTTAGTTCCTTCATTGCCTATGTTTGCATTAGTATGTTCACATCTTTTGTCATGCAAATTAGGCTTTATCATATGGTAGTTTTGCTCGGTATCACTCACATTCTTAGAGCAATTCTACATGGTCTTAATTGGTTAGAAGCACGGCACATAGCTTCTTTCACTTTGTATTTATCTTATATGTGCCAAAGTCCAAATTATAGATAAACTACCCCGATTACCATTTTTCAATTTATATCACACTTCTTGTGATGTCAATATGGAAAATAGTAGTTTGACCTTACAAGTCAATGTGCATGTCTCCTACAAGTATTTCAAACTTGTATGCACACTTTTAGGGGGAGTTTACTCTACAATTTGGAAGCTTTGAGACTAACACTACTTTCAAGATTATCATGTGTGTAGTAGTCTCATTGCAAGGAAAATGGAGTTCTCAGAGACAAGCATCATGTGTGGTGATAATCCAATTGGCATCTACATGCGGTATTCCTAACCGATATCATTATGTTGATTTCAATTTAATACTCTTATATGCTTTCTCCATGCATTATATAGATTAAACTCCTTTATGCCTCAAACTTGTCAATTATGCATATGCTTTTTTCTTACATCATATGTATGCATATACATAGGGGGAGTTTTAGCTTATATAATGTGTCCTCTCTTGAGCTTTTTTGGTGTTTGATTCCAAAGGGGGAGAATGTGTAGGGACCAAAATCAAGCCCAAACTAAAACAAACAAAATAACCAAAATCAAATTTTCAAAAAATTCTATGGTTATTTCTATGGGAATGGATCAAAAAGGGAGGAAGTGATTTATGGAGTTAGGGGGAGTCTTAATCCATAAAGTCACAAAGAGGGACTCTATGGCAAGGGCAAGATATGCTAGAATAAATATGTTTCTTTTTGGTATCTTTTAAACATCATATGATCTTGCCTTTGCATTGCATCCTAGCAAGTAGATTGCATTTTAAATTATGTATCTATTATTTGCTTGTTTTGGTCGTGTTGTCATCAATCACCAAAAAGGGGGAGATTGTAAGGAAAATGGACCTCGGACCATTTAACTTCGGATTTTGGTGTTTGATGAACAACATAACCAAATTGGACTAATGCGTTTGCAAGTTTTTCTTTTGTAGTCCAATAGGGTGCAAATGTGGCTTGGACTAAGGTGACGTGGTGATCCGATGATCAACACCTCAAGCAAGACTCTAGAAGCTCAGTTGAAGACCCTAAAGATCAAGCAGAGTCCAAGGCACAAGAATGGAACCAAGACGGCGCAAGAAACCACGAAGAATTGAAGAAAAAGGAGTGACCGGATGCTGCTTCACAATGACCGGATGCTGACCCGGATGCGTCCGGTCAGTACCTCAAGCCAGCAGCGCCACGTCAAAGCGACCGGACGCTGCAACAGTCGCGATCGGACACACCGATGCTACTGTTCCTCAGCGCGACCACGTGACCGGACGCTACGACGACGACCGGACGCTGGAGCTCAGCAGAGTCCGATCGAATACAGAGAGGTTCCAGAGGCACAAAATCATGACCGGACGCGTCCGGTCGTCTATGACCGGACTCATGCCAGAGTCCGATCAGTGCTTGTGCTGGCGGCCAACTAGCCGTAGTGAGAGACCGGACGCGTCCGGTCAGGACGTGACGAGCGTCCGGTCGATGGAAGAAAAGTCCATCTCTTTGCCCAACGGCTCTATTTGGTTGGGGCTCTATAAATACCCCCATGGCCGGCCAAAAACACAAGGTTGGAGCTCAAGGAAGTATACCAAGTTCATAGACACATATTTAGTTGCTCTAGCCACCAAAGTGCTCAAGTGATATACTAGGTGATTAGTGTATGTGCTTTGCGAAGTGCTTAAGCTAGTTAGACCACCGCTTTGCGCTTGCTCTAGGTGTTAGGCCTAGTGTTTAGTGAGGTTGAAAACCTCTTATCTACCGGTGCTTGCGTGCACCGTGGTTGTACATCAGCGGGGCTTGTAGTCTTGCGAGATCATATCAACCGAGTTTGTGGTGTGGCCGCCTCCATGTACTGAAGGAAACAAGGCCCGCAGCGGTTCGGCTGAAAACTTGATAGTGAAGACGGCGGAGAGCATCCGGGAGAGGCTTTGCCATGAGTGGCTTAACCGGAGACCCACTTACGTGTGGGGAAGGCCCGGAGCTATCCACGGAGTTATCCGACCGGGAGCTTGGCCCTTGCGAGGGATTCCTTGCGAGGGGCTCCAACGAGG
Source organism: Coix lacryma-jobi var. lacryma-jobi (assembly GCA_009763385.1). NCBI lineage: Eukaryota > Viridiplantae > Streptophyta > Magnoliopsida > Poales > Poaceae > Coix > Coix lacryma-jobi. The sequence goes on from CM019826.1 coordinate 18,641,474, forward strand.
ACTAGGGGGAAGCTTGCGCGCTTCTCGACACCTCGGTAAAAATACCGGAGTTGTCGACGGGAGTTTGCATCTCTATCACACTCTTAAGCTTCCGCATTTTACATTGCTACCTTGTTCATGTGCTTTACCTTTTCTAGTTTATATGCTAGTTGATAGGTTTGGAAACTAGGTAGCATAACTCCTTTTGCGATAGAGATAGCAAACACACATAGCAAAACCTTAGTTGCACTTTGGATAGTTTACTTTCTTGCATAGGTTTTGACTAGGTGGAAATTAGAGGCCACAGTTTAGAGTAGAAGTTTTGAGTTGCCTAATTCACCCCCCCCCTCTTAGGCGTCACGGTCCTTTCATTGTTATATGCTTACAAAGGGCACTAATGGTGTGAAGGCTAAGTACATTGGTGCACCCATGGTTGGCCCAAAGAAGAAGGCAATTTGGGTGCCCAAGAGCTTGGTAACTAACCTTGGAGGACCCAAAAAGGTTTGGGTACCTAAAAAGAATTGATCTCTTTTGTAGGTAAACTATAAAGCAGGAGGAAGGCATTGGGTGCTTGATAGTGGGTGCACTCAACACATGACCGGAGATGGAAGAATGTTCAAATCAATCAACACTAGTGGCAATGATCATGCGGATGCTATCACATTTGGTGACAACAAGAAAGGCAAGGTCAAAGGCTTGGGCAAGATTGCAATATCCAATGACTCGAGCATCTCCAACGTGCTATTAGTGGAATCTCTCAACTTCAACCTATTGTCCGTGGCACAATTGTGTGACTTGGGTTTCAAATGCATATTTGGGGTTGATGATGTGGAGATAGTGAGTGTTGATGGAAGTGACTTGGTATTCAAAGGATTTAGATATGAGAACCTTTATTTGGTGGACTTTGATGCTAGTGAAGCTCAATTGACAACATGCTTATTCACCAAATCAAGTATGGGTTGGCTATGGCATAGGCGCTTGGGACATGTTGGAATGAAGCAACTAAAGAGGCTAGTGAAGCATGACATGGTTAGAGGACTAAAAGATGTTCACTTTGAGAAATACAAGCTATGTAGTGCATGTCAAATGGGAAAGCAAGTTGGAAACACTCATCCCAACAAAGGAATGATGAGCACTACACATGCACTTGAGTTGTTGCATATGGACTTGTTTGGACCAACTACATATGCAAGTATTGGGGGAAACAAGTATGGCTTTGTGATAGTGGATGATTATACAAGATACACATGGGTCTTCTTTCTCGTTAACAAGAGTGAAGTGTTTGGCATATTCAAGACCTTTGTCAAGAGAAGTCAAAATGAATTTGATAGAAAAATCAAGAAAGTGAGAAGTGACAATGGAAGTGAGTTTAGAAACACAAGAGTTGATGAGCTATGTGATGAATTTGGAATCAAACATCAATTCTCGGCCAAGTATACACCTCAATCCAATGAGATAGTTGAAAGGAAGAATAGGACACTCATTGATATGTCAAGATCCATGCTTAGTGAATACAATGTGAGTGATTCCTTTTGGGCCGAAGCAATCAACACGGCATGCTATTATAGCAACCGGCTCTATTGTCACCCTTTATTGAAGAAGACACCATATGAGATCCTCAACAATAGAAAGCCCAACATTGCTTACTTCCGGGTCTTTGGGTGCAAGTGCTACATATTGAAGAAGGGCACAAGACTTGGCAAGTTTGAGAAGAAATGTGATGAAGGGTTTCTACTTGGTTACTCCACTACAAGCAAGGCATATAGAGTGTGGAACAACACATCAAGAATAGTTGAAGAAGTCCATGATGTTGAGTTTGATGAAACCAATGGCTCTCATGAGGAACAAGATAATCTAGATGATGTAAGAGGAACACAATTGGTGGAAGCTATGAAGAACATGGACATTGGTGATATTAGGCCAAAGCAAGTGATTGACATAGAAGATGACAAAGAACAAGTGCTCTCTCCTCCAACCATGCAAGGCAACGATATTGCAAGCTCTAGTGGTTCTCATGATCAACAAGATGCTAGTAGCTCTCAAGTGGCTCATCCAAGTGCAATTGTCCAACCACAAGAAGTGCTCCAACCAACACACATTGCAAGAGATCATCCTTTAGATCAAATTGTTGGTGACATAAGAAGAGGTGTGCAAACAAGATCAAGTTTGGCATCATTTTGTGAACACTACTCATTTGTATCATCTATTGAGCCAACCAAGATTGATGAAGCTTTGATGGATGTTGATTGGGTAAATGCAATGCATGAAGAATTGAACAACTTTACCCGCAATGAAGTTTGGGAGCTAGCGGATAGACCAAAGAACACAAATGTGATTGGCACAAGATGGGTCTTCCGAAACAAGCAAGATGAAGATGGCATAGTTGTAAGGAACAAAGCAAGATTGGTTGCACAAGGGTACACTCAATTGGAAGGCATTGACTTTGGAGAAACCTATGCACCGGTTGCTAGATTGGAGGCTGAAGGACTGAGAAGCAACCAGAAAGCGACCAGAGGGGGGGTGAATGGGAGCTTCAAAATTCCTTTCGGAAACTTGTTGCCACTGTCCCGTAAATCAACCCCAAAGGCAAATCCTAGAGCTTGCTAGTGTCCACGACCCTAGATGTAGGGTGGATGCTTCCAAGAAGCACAACGGGATACTACACAACTCTAGAAACTCAACGCAAAAGACGGAAATCGAATCCGATCAAGAACGAGCCAACCGCGAACGAAAACACGCTGAGACAGCACTGACCGGACTCACCCTGCGTCCGGTCAACAAGCACCGGACGCATCCGGTCAGGCAAAGTCCAATTTCAGACCTCTCTGAGTTGGACCGGACTCACGACCACTGAGCGTCCGGTCACACCTCGAGCGTCCGGTCACAAGAAAAACGCCGATAGTGAACAGTGCAAACTGAGCGTCCGGTCACTGAGAAACAGAGCGTCCGATCATCGATCGGACTCTGCAGAAGCGTCCGGTCAAAGTGACCAGCAAGCATCCGGTCAGTTCTGAGAATAACACAGAGAGTGTTCAACCACCGGACGCACTGCCCTAGCGTCCGGTCAGTACGCACCGAGCGTCCGGTCACCCCGTAGCAGCACTGTTCGTCCACCGATTCGACTCGATCTCACCCAAAACAAATCCTCTAGGAATCAAACTTGGTGAGAGGAGTCACAAGGAGAATAGTGAGCTATCTCTAAGAGACCATGGCTCGAACCTATCTCCAAATCGATGAATCGAAGAATTTCGGGGGAAGGGAGAAAATCTTGACCCAAAACGAAAATCGATTGATCTCCTAGACCGTGAGGTTAGAGGTGAATTCCTTCGGTGGAAAGAAGTGCCTCACGATCTAGAACAACTTGGTTCAAACGGATTTGCAAAAGATGAACCGAGCAAAGAGATCAAGCGATGGGAAAAACGTGGAGAAAAAGGATTCCGCGAAGAACACGAACAAAACGCGAATCACAACCACGAAATTGCAACCGTGTGGCTACCACACGCTACAACAGTGAGGTTACGGCCTCACTTCCTCAAAATCTCATGAACACAGAGGTATTGTTCTCTTCTCTGTGGATCTCAGCTAGCTACAGCAGGGATGTGGGAGAGCAGGAAACCCTAGAAGCAAATAGCAAATGACAGGGATGACTAACTGAGATAGATGGGGAGGTGGGTGTCTCCCCCTATTTATCCTAGTTCTAACCTATTCCTAATTCCCACTCTACCCCTAACTACTTACAGAGCGAACCAGCTAAACCCTAAGGTTATTCTGGACCAACTCGGTGGTAGGTGGATCCGACGGCCACGCCCGCACAACTCTTAGCGTTGCCTCGACGCAACCTCCCGATTGCCGCCACGTGCCGCCTGTTGGCATTTCTTAACGTTATTACTAAGAATGGACCTTACGATCCATCCCCGGCAACAGCGCTAGAAATGCACGTTGACACTTACTAACGTCGTCACTAAGAATGGACTTTGCAATCCATCCATGGCAACGACGCTGGATATTGGCATAGAAATGGACCCGAAGATCTATTCACAGCAACGGCGCTAGAAGTGTCTGTACGATGTCTCTTAACAAGTTGCTTAGAATGGTGCGTTTCCAGCAACAGTGTTAAGCACGCATCTTTACGATAGTTCGTAGGTTTGGAGTTTAGGTCCGCAAGCGCACGGAATTATCGTGTAGCATTTCACCCGGAGATATACCGAGTATCGTGATTTATTGGTTCGCTCGAGGAAGGCTTTGTATGTATCAAGTTCTAGGATAAACATAGTACCAAATACCATGATAGCAATAATGGATCAATTGTCATAACAGGTGATAAACAGTGATGATTTGAATAGTGGAGAAACACAATCTTGAGCATGGCAAGAGGGCAAAGATTAAAAAGAGACTAAAAGAATAATTGAATAACCTAATAGAGCAGGCATGGTCTGGATACAGGTCATTCATAGAACAAGTTAATCATGCAATCATATGACATAGAACTAATCTCATGCTTCAGATGGTTCGGGAGATTACGCGAGTACTGGTCTGCCAGCAACCTCTCGTAACAATTTAGACTCCTACACCCTAGCCGAACGTGGGGGAATGCCAAGGACGGACAGGGCTGTCACCACCTGCCGCCATCCCCACTACCGTGGACTAAGACCATGCAATTACCCGGCCTCTACATCCAAGCACCATGCTTGCATGCACAGAACCCACTCAGACTCCCCCGGGTCCCCGACCCTACGGATCGACAGGTAAGAAGCCTGAGCCTACTCAGAAGAGCATGATAAACCGCCACCCTTGACATAAGCTCATTTCTAATCATATAACAAGCATGAAGCAATTAGACTAATGTTCTATGTGAGAATAATACAATACACACTTAGCTCTAATTCATATAATACACTACTAACCCTAGGGTAGCAATATATTATAAGAACTATACACTAGAATGTATATTATACTAATTCCACAAGAACTATTCATAAGTTCATATACTAGCAACATGATATAAGACCTAAGATCTAAGTCATATACCAAAATACTAGAACAAGAACTATACTCTAGTTCATATGAAGAACTGTATCGAAAGAATGAAGACAGGGCTTTGGAGATCAGATCTATCTTATTCATACCCAATATCTCTCCAAGGAGCCAAGCCCTCCTTGATAGCTTTGCCTAGATCTCTCTCTAGCACAAGAACAAGGAAAAACTAAGAAGAGGTAGTGCCCAAGTGTGTAGCTCAAGAGGTGATTGTGTTCTATTTTGGCCTCCTCTCCCCCTCTCCTTATATAGGTGTTTGAGGTCGGTTTAGGAGGGGTGTCGCTGCAAATTTCACCCAGAACCGCCTTCAGGGCAATTAATGTACCGCCTCTGCAAAGGCGGTGGCCACGTGGCGTCTCCAGGGGGGCGGTCGACCCAGGGGGCGGCCGCCCCCTGGCTGGGCCCAACAAGCCCAGGCAAAAGCCTGGGCTGCTCCTTTTGGGCTCCTGAGTTTGTTCCCGGCTGAAATTTGCTGCACTTCTATATGGGCTTTTTGTGTCCTTGTTCATTTTGCGCATTACGGCGTGTTGGATTGCGCCTTTTTGGTTGTTATCCACCTGTATGCATGTTTATGATCTGCAAAACATAACTTTGCACTACATGTGGAACTTGGTTAGCAATACATGTATATATGAGTAAAATACATGCTTTTCTCCTTTTATGTGGACTATGTTGGCGGGATAAATATGTCGATAAGAACCGCCAACACCGCCCTCGCTCTGCATCCCCGGTTTTGTGGCCCAAACCGGGAAACCAGCCTTTTCCAGCCAACCCCCGGTTTTGAGGCCCAAACCGGGAAACCAGCCCACCAAGCATCTGAGTTTTTAGGCCAAACTCAGCGAACCCTCAGCGCCCATGTTTTGAGGCCCAAACCTGGAAACCGTCCTCAGCCCGAGTTTTGTGGCCAAACTCGGAAACCCTCAGCCCGAGTTTTGTGGCCAAACTCGGAAACCATCCACGCCCAGGTTTTGAGGCCCAAACCTGGAAACCGTCCACCCGATGGTTTTTCCCTGGCTCTACCACCAAACCGACGTCGTAGATGGGATGCACCTCCCGTGCACCCCGTCCACCGACACATGTGCCCAAGTCCACGACTTAGGCAACACATGACCGCAAGTCTTCACTTGTAGCTGCCACAGGCTGCTAGCCACCACAGCTGATCCTCGGGCCTCTGGTCTCTCAGTCCAAGCCTCACGTCCGCCCTTCGCCACTCCCGGTCCATTGGCACGGCACGTCTCTACTTGACCTTCACCTCGCCTTAGATCACTGCATCCGTGCTCGACACCTGCACAACACAAGCCAAAGAACATGCGCATCATCCCAGTTGACAATCACTCATCACTCAGAGACCCGGTATACACCCATGTATCCGCAATCTCCCCCTTGATGAGTGCATTGTCAACTACCAACACAAATCATAATCGAAAGAGAAGAAGGAAGAAGGAGAAGAGAGAACTCTACCAAATGACCCAAAAGCATAGCAAAGCCAAAGAAGGTCAAGTGGAAAGAGCGAAAGAACTTGGTCCCCAAAGACATGGGCAACGGCTCGACGCAACCAAGCAAAACAAAGCTAGCCCTCAAGAAGAGGTAGAATAGGCTCAACACCGCTAGCAAAGACCAATTGAAAATATCGAAGCAAAATGCTAGTCCCTCAAGAAAGAGGCACAGAGGCTCAACACAACTAGCAAGAAAGCTCGATACCAATGCCTTACGGCCCGCATAAACAGCAAGCTCCCCTCGAATAGTGCATACAACCAGAAAAATCTCCCCCTTAGGTCCAACAAGGGAGGGGCACAAAGATTAAAATCTCCCCCTTAATGAAAACTCCCCCTTAGTTGAACACGCAGGAAGCAAATGATTTGCAAATTCTCCCCCTTGGTTGAAAATGCACTAATCAATTAAAAAACTCTCCCAATCAGAAAATGCACCAACAAAAGTGCCAACAAGGGAGGTTCTCCCCCTTCCAACATGCATATGAGTCAGAATGCAAGTTAGGAGCTTCAGGAGTATACTCAAAAGAGTGCAAAAATGTTCTACGGAGTTTGGGACCGATGACTCAGAAAATGCACAAGATGCTAGTAAAGGCTCAAACTGATCACTAAGTCTGAAAAATGAACATGTGAGCAGTTTTAAGCCGAAAAGGTATTCACCATCAAAATAGCACAAGACATGTATAGACAGGAAGTCAAAAGTGCTAAGCATGTATACGAAGTGAACTACCCCTAGCACAGTTCAATCATCATGCTGATACCAATTTAGGCATTTTACTTGTGATTTCATATTTTAATCGGAGTTGCAGCGGTGAAATTACACAAGTTCAGAAAACAGCATGTGACTGCGAGAGGTTGAATGCTTGTTATTGCCTAACTTTTCAACTGTGCAAAGCCTATGCATAAGCAATCAGAAGCTTAAAGCAATAGTTTCGGTCATACACTACACAGCTCAAGTTTAACTCAAAGTGCAATGAGAAACAGTCTCGAAACTGTGAGGTGTTAACAAGCAAGCCCATCTCGATCTTTTCAATTTACTTAACTTGGTTCAGATTTTAAACTGAATATGACATACCAAGCAAGTGAATGACTCAACACTAGAGACATAGCAACCTAGCATACAGAAATAGCATATGTGACTTCGACACATCCTACACATGTTAGTTGCATATCTCAATGGTGAACATTTTCAAGTTTTAAGTTCATTATCAAATTCACCATTCAAAAATAGCTCAGCTCATAGTATGCACTAGTGATCAGAAAGAGCATAAGCTACAACATCAACATAAAGCATCGGAGCAAAAACTATACAGAGCATAGTTACATTCTTCAGATTATACACATGAAGCTCATAATGTAAAAGCGTATGCTGAAATGCAACAGATGCACGAAGAAATAAAAAAGAAGTAAAAACAACTGAAACCAAAAAAGTCAGTGTATCATACAAAATCCAAAGTGTTTCCCCCATCTAAAAGGGGAAACACACACCAAGCTCACCTCTCAACCGATTAAAGGTTGATTGGTCCAAAGGCTTGGTAAAAATATCAGCAAGCTAATGATGAGTATCGACATGGCGAAGGTCGATATCACCCTTCTCATAGTGGTCTCGCAGAAAATGAAAGCGCACATCAATGTGTTTGGTCTTCGAGTGAAGCACGGGGTTCTTAGCAACGCTAATCGCACTCGTGCTATCACAAAGCAATGGAACACGAGAAAAGCTCAGACCAAAATCACGCAAAGTGGCCATCATCCAGAGTAACTGGAAACAGCAGCTAGCCGCAGCAACATACTCAGCCTCCGTGGTAGACTGGGCGACACTAGACTGCTTGCGAGAGGACCACGACACAAGAGAAGAACCAATAAACTGGCAAGTCCCAGAAGTGGACTTGCGATCAATACGGCAACCAGCAAAATCGGCATCGGAATAACCACAAAGGGAAAGGGTGGAGGAAGCAGAATACCAAATCCCGAATTCTGGAGAGAAGGATAAGTACCTCATAATGCGCTTGACCGCCTGACGGTGAGAGGTGCGCGGCGACGCCTGAAAGCGCGCGCAGAGGCACACCGCGAACTGGATGTCCGGGCGTGTCGCCGTCAGGTACAGCAGCGACCCGATCATACTCCGGTACTCCTTCTGGTCCACTGCTTCTCCCTCCTTGTCCGCATCCAGGGCCGTCGTGGTCGCCATGGGTGTTGGAAGAGGCCTGGCCTCACCCATGTCGAACTTCTTCAGGATATCTCTGGTGTACTTGCCCTGGTGCACAAACGTTCCTTCCCGGGTTTGCTTCATTTGCAACCCGAGGAAAAACGTCAACTCACCCATCATGCTCATCTCGAACTCCCTACTCATAGTGTCTGCAAACTTGGCAACCAAAGCGTGAGAAGAACCACCGAAAATGATATCATCCACGTAAATTTGGACCAAGAGAGTATCAGTGCCTTGCTTGAGGAGAAAGAGCGTTTTATCTACACATCCCATTTTAAAACCCTTAGTAAGCAAAAAGGTTTTCAACCTATCATACCAGGCTCTAGGGGCTTGTTTCAAACCATACAAAGCTTTGTGAAGTTTAAAGACATGGTTTGGAAACTTGGGATTTTCGAAACCGGGGGGTTGTCTAACATACACCTCCTCTTCTATGTAGCCATTTAAGAAGGCACTTTTGACATCCATTTGAAAAAGTTTGAAACCTTTGGATGCAGCAAAAGCCAAGAGTATCCTAATAGCCTCCAAACGTGCTACGGGAGCAAATGTCTCCTCATAGTCTATCCCCTCCTTCTGACTATATCCCTGGGCTACGAGTCTGGACTTGTTTCTCACAACATGGCCATCTTCTCCATGTTTGTTTTTGAAAACCCATTTTGTCCCAATTGGATGACACTCAAAAGGTGGAGACACTAGAACCCAAACCCGATTTCTCTCAAAGTTCTCAAGCTCCTCATGCATGGCATTGACCCAATCAGGATCCGTCAAAGCGTGTCCAACATCCCGGGGTTCAAAATCAGCAACAAATGCAGAATGAGCAAAGTGAGAGATTTGCCTTGACCGGGTGACGCGTTCGTCGATGCTGCCGATCATCTGCTAAGGCGGGTGCTGGCGCTGAATGTGTCGTGGCGCCTCCCTTGCCGAAGTGGCCTCCCCCTCAACAGCAGCTGGTGCCTCCCCGGGTACAAAGGGTACCGCTCGGGGTGGCGGATCCCACGGCCCCCAGGAAGAAGAGGTGTCGGGGCCGTGAGTCGTCGTAGAGGCCGCTCTTTGCGGTACAGCAGGTGGAGGAGGTGCTGGGTCATCTATCCCTTCAGCACCTTCTTCTTCATCATCGAAAAGAGGTTCGCCAACCTCATGATCACCTGCACGCTCAAAACGAGAAGAAGGACAAACCATGGTCTCGTCGAAGGTGACATCTGATGTCTCCATGACTCGGTTCGTGTCAAGGTTAAGTACACGATAAGCTCGAGTATGAGTGCCATAACCCAAAAACACACCGTCAGAAGAACGAGACTCAAACTTGTCCAAGTTGCCCTTTTTGAGTATAAAACAATGGCAACCAAAAACTCGAAAATAACTCACCTTGGGTAGTTTTCCAAAACGCAACTCATAAGAGGTCTTTTTCAAGAAAGCTCGAAGAAAAATGCGATTGGAAATATAGCATGCAGTGTTCATAGCTTCGGCCCAATATCGCCTAGGAGTCCTATGCTCATCGAGCATCGTCCTGGCCATCTCTACAAGGGTCTGATTCTTCCTTTCTACAACACCATTCTGAGGCGGTGTGTAGGGGGAAGAAAACTGATGCTCTAACCCAAAAGAGTCACAAAACTTCTCAAAATCTGAATTCTTGAATTCGGAACCATTATCACTCCGAATTGCTCGCATAGAGTTCAAAGGGAACTCATTCTGAAGACGCAAAATCAGATTGCGAGCAAAGGAGAAAGTCTCGGTCTTCTCAGCTAAAAAGAAGACCTACGAATATCTCGAAAAGTCATCAACAACGACAAGCACATACCACTTCCCCCCAACCGAGCTCACCCGAGCCGGACCAACAAGGTCCATGTGCAAAAGCTCTCCAGGGCGCTTAGTCATGACCTGAGTCACTAGATGGTGGGGAGCGGCAACCATCTTCCCGTGTCTACAAGAGTGGCAAACAAGATCCTTCTCCGTAGATAACTTGGTCAATCCTCGGATTAGGCCAAGTGAACTAAGCCTTGCAAGCAAGTCGAAGCTCAAATGTCCAAGTCTCCTATGCCACTTCCAAAGATCAGAAGAGGAAGGTCCAGCCACAAGACAACGAGAAGTACCAAAAGACTCCGAGAAATTCGCACGAAAGACTTTTCCAAAGGGCGAAATCAAACACACAAGATTGCCCTGAGGATCCAAAATACGACTGAGATTCGGTTTAAAACGAATCTCATAGTCATCATCAAAAAGTTGCGAAACAGAAAGAAGGTTAAAATGCAAGTTAGAAACAAGAGCAACATCGCGCAACACAAAGTGCTCATTAACTCGCACAGACCCACGAGACAACACCTTACTTTTGTTGTTGTCGCCGAAGGTGATATACTCCTTTCCAGTGACCGGACTAAGACTGGAGAACCACTTGGCGTTTCCGGTCATGTGCCTCGAACACCCGGAATCCACCAACCAAACGTTCTCCAATCGTTTTACCTACATCAATAAAAAGACATAGGGTGAGCATACGGTCCAACACTGGGATTAGTGAAGTAGGAAGAATACCAGTGTTGGGTCGGCTGCTCAAAAGAACGGTTAGTGAAAAAACCATTCCTAGAACACCTACGAAGGAAGCGATCACCACGTTTAGAAGAACGTGGTCCGCTGGGGAAGGAGCGCTCACCGCGATACTCAAAACGCGGTGGGGGAAAATGCTCAGCTGCAAAGCCACCGCCACGAGGTCCATAGCCTACAAATGCAGGCTCCCGCCGGGCACGCTCTCTACGAGGCCCACGCCTAGGGACTTGAGGCTCAACACCTCTAGGCCTAGCATCTCTCCTCGGAGCTCTCTGCTGCCTAGGCCTGGGAACTTGAGGTTCTGGACCTCTGGGCCTAGCAGCACGTCTCGGTGCTCTCCTCTGAACATTCGGCACATGTACATCATGGAAAGGATGGTACATGTCCGGGTTGTTCATCTCCCTAGCACGGCGCGCCTCTCTCTTGCGCCTAAAGCAGAACTCACTCAAGTGTCCATCTCTCCCACAGTGCTCACAGTGGTACCTCACCGCTCTCAAAGGGGGTTGTTGGTACTCACGGTGGTGGGTGTGGATCACCTTGCCCTTCTGTGGTAACTCCTCCTGGATAGGTGGCATTGTGTCCAGCTTGTTCTTTAGGTGGTTGGGTTTGGGATGCCACACTTGGTTCTTGGGTGGAGCTCTCGGAGGTTCTTCAAACACTCCATCCTTGGTGTTAGGCTTGAAAGGCTCTTTGGGTTAAAGCTTGGTAAGTTTGGGAGTAGTAGTAGAGTTGGGCTTCTCACTCGGGTTCAAACCACTCGACTCTCCAATCTTCCCAAAAGCAGAAAGATCAACACCCTGAGCAAAGCCTACACTAGGACCTCCAGCAGCTCACTTGAATTGGGAAATCATCATCCCGAGCTGTGGCTCACCACAAGACACCCATGACAAGATGGTCCGAAGGTATGTGTTTTCCTCCTCGGTTTGCATTTTGTCATGCTTCACGTTAGCAATATCCATCTCCAAACCCTCGCACAAAGCGCACCTAGTCACACAAGTGCTACCCGAGCTGGCCTCCTCAAGAGACATAATCTTGGCATTCTTCTCTGCCAACTCGGATTGCAAGACAGGACAAGTCTTGCAAGCACCCAACAGCATGGGCCTAGCCCGGAGCTCATCCACCTCTCCTACCAACGCAACATACTTACTTCTCAAAGTGAGAAGATCAGTCATGTGCGTGGTGCACGCCTCACACTCCTCCTCATCGGTAACAACCACGGTGGACTTGACAGAATCAAGTTCCTTCACCATATCCTCCCACTTCTGCCTAAACTCCTTGCGCTCTCTAGCGGCTCGCCTAAGCAACTTATCTTGACTAAGGAGCGCAGCAGTAAGTTTCTCGACCTCAGCGGAAAGCTCATCGTGGGTGAGAGATACCTAGGAGGTGTCGTTGTCGTCGTCGTCGTTCCGAGGGGAGTTCACCAGCTCGCCGTCGACCTCCTTGCCGAGGGCCATGGTGCAGAGGCCGTCGTCGTCGGCGAAGAAGCAGAGACCGTTCAGCTTGTCCTCGATCCTCTACTTCTTCTCGGACTCGTCGTCGCTTGAGCAAGCGGAGTCGTCATCCGAGCCGTCGACGTCACTGAGCGTGGCGAAGAATGCACGCTGCTCAGCTTGGGCCTTCTCCAAGTACTTCTTCTTGATGTACTCCTTGTCGAAGCCGCCCCTCCGCTTGTGCCTCGCGGGGACGTACTTCTCCTTGCGCTTGCCGGAGTCGTACTTGTGCCCATGATCGCCCTTCCTAGATGAATGCTTCTTCTTGAGGCAGTTGGCGATGAAGTGATCGGGGTCGCCGCACTCGTAGCATCCCGAGCGTCCTCCTCCGCGGCGACGGTTCATGCGGTTGTTGTAGAACCGCGAGAACCGGTTGGCGAGCATTGCCAGCTCGTCATCCCCCAAAGACTCCAGCTGGTCCTCTGTGACAGAAAAGAGAGACGAAAGAGCAAAACCTCCAGAGGGGTTAGAAGAGCCAGAAACCAAAGCCATAGTCGGGCCAGAAGGATTCTCATAAGAAGCCCTCGCCATGGCATCAATCTCACTGGACTTGAGCTTACTGAAGAGCTCGTCGCACGTGAGGGTCTCATAGTTAGGTGATTCGATGATCACCTGAACTTTGGAATCCCACACCGATCGATCAAGAGTATGCAAAAGCTTCAAAGCTCTCTCATGATCGTCGAAAGGCAACAGCTCCTTGTTAGCCCTCATTCTGTTGACAATCACCTGAAAGCGAGCGAATAAACTTTCTATGCTCTCGCCAGGCATATGTCTAAAGTTCTCATACTCTCGCTTGAACGACTCATAGAGTCGGGTTTTGACTTGAGAGGTTCCCTCATGGAAACGCATGAGGGTGGCCCAAATCTCCCGAGCCGTAGCGAGGTGAGAAACGCGATCAAACTCACTCATGCTCAAACATGAGAAAAGAGCATTACGGGCTCGGCTATTGGCTTCGTGCTCATCGATCTGAAGCTGAGAGACACGAGCAGGTAAGACCACGTAATTGGCAGAGTTGCAAATATCCCAGATGGAAGCACCCAAACTCTGCAGATAGGCCGACATGCGTATCTTCCAATACGCATAGTTCGTCCCATCGAAAAACTGCGGTTTGCCCACGCCGCGATCCATGTCGCCTTCTGTGGATCTGGAACCGGCTAAGGTGGAAGATCCTTAACCCGCTCTGATACCAATTGAAGGACCGAGAAGCAACCAGAAAGTGACCAGAGGGGGGGTGAATAGGAGCTTCAAAATTCCTTTCGGAAACTTGTTGCCACTGTCCCGTAAATCAAACCCAAAGGCAAATCCTAGAGCTTGCTAGTGTCCACGACCCTAGATGTAGGGTGGATGCTTCCAAGAAGCACAGCGGGATACTACAACTCTAGAAACTCAACGCAAAAGACGAAAATCGAATCCGATCAAGAACGAGCCAACCGCGAACGAAAACACGCTGAGACAGCACTGACCGGACTCACCCTGCGTCCGGTCAACAAGCACCGGACGCGTCCGGTCAGGCAAAGTCCAATTTTGGACCTCTCTGAGTTGGACCGGACTCACGGCCACTGAGCGTCCGGTCACACCTCGAGCGTCCGGTCACAAGAAAAACGCCGACAGTGAACAGTGCAAACTGAGCGTCCGGTCATTGAGAAATAGAGCGTCCGATCATCGATCGGACTCTGCAGAAGCGTCCGGTCAAAGTGACCAGCAAGCGTCCGGTCAGTTCCGAGAATAACACAGAGAGTGTTCAACCACCGGACGCACTGCCCTAGCGTCCGGTCAGTACGCACCGAGCGTCCGGTCACCCCGTAGCAGCACTGTTCGTCCACCGATTCGACTCGATCTCACCCAAAACAAATCCTCTAGGAATCAAACTTGGTGAGAGGAGTCACAAGGAGGATAGTGAGCTATCTCTAAGAGATCATGGCTCGAACCTATCTCCAAATCGATGAATCATAGAATTTCGGGGGAAGGGAGAAAATCTTGACCCGAAACGAAAATCGATCGATCTCCTAGACCGTGAGGTTAGAGGTGAATTCCTTCGGTGGAAAGAAGTGCCTCACGATCTAGAACAACTTGGTTCAAACAGATTTGCAGAAGACAAACCGAGCAAAGAGATCAAGCGACAGGAAAAACGTGGAGAAAAAGGATTCCGCGAAGAACACAAACGAAACACGAATCACAACCACGAAATTGCAACCGTGTGGCTACCACACGCTACAACAGTGAGGTTACAGCCTCACTTCCTCAAAATCTCATGAACACAGAGGTATAGTTCTCTTCTCTGTGGATCTCTGCTAGCTACAGCAGGGATGTGGGAGAGCAGGAAACCCTAGAAGCAAAGAGCAAATGACAGGGATGACTAACTGAGATAGATGGGGAGGTGGGTGTCTCCCCCTATTTATCCTAGTTCTAACCTATTCCTAATTCCCACTCTACCCCTAACTACTTACAGAGCGAACCAGCTAAACCCTAAGGTTATTCTGGACCAACTCGGTGGTAGGTGGATCCGACGGCCACGCCCGCACAACTCTTAGCGTTGCCTCGACGCAACCTCCCGATTGCCGCCACGTGCCGCCCTCGCTCTGCACCCCCGGTTTTGTGGCCCAAACCGGGAAACCAGCCTTTTCCAGCCAACCCCCGGTTTTGAGGCCCAAACAGGGAAACCAGCCCACCAAGCATCTGAGTGTTGAGGCCAAACTCAGCAAACTCTCAGCGCCGAGGTTTTGAGGCCCAAACCTGGAAACCGTCCTCAGCCCGAGTTTTGTGGCCAAACTCGGAAACCCTCAGCCCGAGTTTTGTGGCCAAACTCGGAAACCATCCACGCCCAGGTTTTGAGGCCCAAACCTGGAAACCGTCCACCCGATGGTTTTTCCCTGGCTCTACCACCAAATGGACGTCGTAGATGGGATGCACCTCCCGTGCACCCTGTCCACCGACACGTGTCCCCAAGTCCACGACTTAGGCAACACATGACCGCAAGTCTTCACTTGTAGCTGCCACAGGCTGCCAGCCACCACAGCTGATCCTCGGGCCTCTGGTCCCTCAGTCCAAGACTCACGTCCGCCCTTCGCCACTCCCAGTCCATCGGCACGGCACGTCTCTACTTGACCTTCACCTCGCCTTAGATCACTGCATCCGTGCTCAACACCTGCACAACACAAGCCAAAGAACATGCGCATCATCCCAGTTGACAATCACTCATCACTCAGAGACCCGATATACACCCATGTATCCGCAGAGGCCATAAGAATCTTACTTGCATATGCTTGTTCTCATAACATCAAACTCTATCAAATGGATGTCAAGAGTGTTTTTCTCAATGGATTCGTCAATGAGCTAGTGTATGTTGAACAACCTCCCGGATTTGAAGATTTGAAGAAGCCCAACCATGTATACAAGCTTAAGAAAGCACTTTATGGATTGAAGCAATCACCAAGAGCATGGTATGAAAGATTGAGGGATTTCTTGTTAGCTAAAGGATTCAAGATTGGAAAGTTGACACCACTCTCTTCACCAAGAAGATTGGAAGTGACTTGTTTGTGTTGCAAATCTATGTGGATGACATCATATTTGGATCAACCAACCAAGACTTTTGTGAAGAGTTTGGAGAGATGATGGCTAAAGAGTTTGAGATGTCTATGATTGGAGAGCTTAGTTACTTCCTTGGATTACTGAAGGACCGAGAAAGCACTAGCAAGGCGACCAGAGGGGGGGTGAATGGGAGCTCAAAAATTTCTCACAAAACTTTGGCCAAATGTCCCAAAATCAACCCCGAGAAAATGCGACCGAAACCGTGATGCCCACGACCCTTGGAAGAGGGTGGACGATCCCTAGGATCACAGCGAGACACCACAAGAAGATAGCAAAGCAAACGCCAAAAGCACCGGCTCGAACACAACCCCAAAATCCAAGTCCCAAACGTAGATAGACGGCTATGTCCAGAAACTCCTAAATACCTATGCTAACAAGTAGCAAAGATACCTAGAGAGATTCCTTGGTCAACTCTAGGGCCAAACGAGAAGTCCGGAAACCAAACGAACAAGCCGGGAGACCAAACGCACTAAGCCAGAAGACACAGCCAAATCCCGGACTGTCCGCCGGTACGGTCCCGCACTGTCCGCGGTAGTGCCGGACTGTCCGCAGGCGAGTGGCGGACTGTCCGCCGGCAAAACTCGCCAAACAGCAAGGTTGCTGCAACGTCCCTGGACGTTCCTGGACTGTCCGCCAAACACAACGGTGGACTGTCCGCCGGTCAAGTTTTAGCACTATTCACCGAGACACGCTGCCACTGCTCGGCTGAATCCCGATGCGCGGACTGTCCGCGCCCTGAGTGGCGGACTGTCCGCGGTCACTCAGGGAGGGCGATTTTGTTCGCCCTTCACCCAAATCAAATCAACTCACAATCCCACGTTCCCAAACTTGGAGAGGATGATCATGGAGTAGTTAGGAGACTATCCCCAAGAAATCATCCGCTCAAATCGAGTCAATCACCGGGAAATCAAAAGGGGAGGAGGATGAACCAAAAAGCGCCACGAAAACGAAATCAACCCGATCTACTTGTTCGTAAGGAGATAGATAAATTCCTTCGGTGGAAATGATCTCCTTTCAAATACGAACAAGTTGATTCAAACGGATTTCGCAAAGACGCACTAGAGAGGGAGATCGAGTGACGGGAAAATCGTGGAGAAATGAAGAACGCGAAGAACACGAATCAAAATGCGAATCAACACATCGATCTGCAACCGTGTGGCTACCACACGCTACAACAGTGAGGTTATGGCCTCACTTCCTCAAAATCTCCAGTACACAGAGGTATGGTTCTCTGCGGATCTCAGCTAGCTACAGCAGGGGATTGGGAGAGCAAGAAACCCTAGAAGCAAAGAGCAAATGACTGAGATGATTAGGGAGGAGGGTGTCTCCCTCTACTTAACCTATTCCTAATGCCTACTCTATTCCTATTCTACCCCTCTCTAATTACAGAGCGAACCAGCTAAACCCTAAGGTTATTCTGGACCAACTCGGTGGTAGGTGGATCCGACGGCCACGCCCGCACAACTCTTAGCGTTGCCTCGACGCAACCTCCCGATTGCCGCCACGTGCCGCCCTCGCTCTGCACCCCCGGTTTTGTGGCCCAAACCGGGAAACCAGCCTTTTCCAGCCAACCCCCGGTTTTGAGGCCCAAACTGGGAAACCAGCCCACCAAGCATCTGAGTTTTGAGGCCAAACTCAGCAAACCCTCAGCGCCCAGGTTTTGAGGCCCAAACCTGGAAACCGTCCTTAGCCCGAGTTTTGTGGCCAAACTCGGAAACCCTCAGCCCGAGTTTTGTGGCCAAACTCGGAAACCATCCACGCCCAGGTTTTGAGGCACAAACCTGGAAACCGTCCACCCGATGGTTTTTCCCTGGCTCTACCACCAAACCGACGTCATAGATGGGATGCACCTCCCGTGCACCCCGTCCACCGACACGTGTCCCCATGTCCACGACTTATGCAACACATGACCGCAAGTCTTCACTTGTAGCTGCCACAGGCTGCCAGCCACCACAGCTGATCCTCGGGCCTCTGGTCCCTCAGTCCAAGCCTCACGTCCGCCCTTCGCCACTCCTGGTCCATCGGCACGGCACGTCTCTACTTGACCTTCACCTCGCCTTAGATCACTGCATCCGTGCTCGACACCTGCACAACACAAGCCAAAGAACATGCGCATCATCCCAGTTGACAATCACTCATTACTCAGAGACCCGGTATACACCCATGTATCCGCAGAGGCCATAAGAATCTTACTTGCATATGCTTGTTCTCATAACATCAAACTCTATCAAATGGATGTCAAGAGTGCTTTTCTCAATGGATTCATCAATGAGCTAGTGTATGTTGAACAACCTCCCGGATTTGAAGATTTGAAGAAGCCCAACCACGTATACAAGCATAAGAAAGCACTTTATGGATTGAAGCAAGCACCAAGAGCATGGTATGAAAGATTGAGGGATTTCTTGTTAGCTAAAGGATTCAAGATTGGGAAAGTTGACACCACTCTCTTCATCAAGAAGATTGGAAGTGACTTGTTTGTGTTGCAAATCTATATGGATGACATCATATTTGGATCAACCAACCAAGACTTTTGTGAAGAGTTTGGAGAGATGATGGCTAAAGAGTTTGAGATGTCTATGATTGGAGAGCTTAGTTACTTCCTTGGATTACTGAAGGACCGAGAAAGCACTAGCAAGGCGACCAGAGGGGGGTGAATGGGAGCTCAAAAATTTCTCACGAAACTTTGGCCAAATGTCCCAAAATCAACCCCGAGAAAATGCGACCAAAACTGTGATGCCCACGACCCTTGGAAGAGGGTGGATGATCCCTAGGATCACAGCGAGACACCACAAGAAGATAGCAAAGCAAACGCCAAAAGCACCGGCTCGAACACAACCCCAAAAACCAAGTCTCAAACGTAGATAGATGGCTATGTCGAGAAACTCCTAAATACCTATGCTAACAAGTAGCAAAGATACCTAGAGAGGTTCCTTGGTCAACTCTAGGGCCAAACGAGAAGTCCGGAAACCAAACGAACAAGCCGGGAGACCAAATGCACTAAGCCGGAAGACACAGCCAAATCCCGGACTGTCCGCCGGTACGGTCCCGGACTGTC
Source organism: Coix lacryma-jobi var. lacryma-jobi (assembly GCA_009763385.1). Taxonomy (NCBI): domain Eukaryota; kingdom Viridiplantae; phylum Streptophyta; class Magnoliopsida; order Poales; family Poaceae; genus Coix; species Coix lacryma-jobi. The sequence continues at coordinate 18,660,851 of CM019826.1, forward strand.
CGCGGTAGTGTCGGACTGTCCGCAGGCGAGTGGCGGACTGTCCGCCGGCAAAACTCGCCAAACAGCAAGGTTGCTGCAATGTCCCTGGACGTTCCTGGACTGTCCGCCAAACACAACGGCGGACTGTCCGCCGGTCAAGTTTTAGCACTGTTCACCGAGACACGCAGCCACTGCTCGGCTGAATCCCGATGCGCGGACTGTCCGCGCCCTGAGTGGCGGACTGTCCGCGGTCACTCAGGGAGGGTGATTTTGTTCGCCCTTCACCCAAATCGAATCAACTCACAATCCCACGTTCCCAAACTTGGAGAGGATGATCACGGAGTAGTTAGGAGACTATCCCCAAGAAATCATCCGCTCAAATTGAGTCAATCACCGGGAAATCAAAAGGGGAGGAGGATGAACCAAAAAGCGCCATGAAAACGAAATCAACCCAATCTACTTGTTCGTAAGGAGATAGATAAATTCCTTCGGTGGAAATGATCTCCTTTCAAATACGAACAAGTTGATTCAAACGGATTTCGCAAAGACGCACTAGAGAGGGAGATCGAGTGACGGGAAAATCGCGGAGAAACGAAGAACGCGAAGAACGCGAATCAAAACGCGAATCAACACATCGATCTGCAACCGTGTGGCTACCACACGCTACAACAGTGAGGTTACGGCCTCACTTCCTCAAAATCTCCAGTACACAGAGGTATGGTTCTCTGCGGATCTCAGCTAGCTACAGCAGGGGATTGGGAGAGCAGGAAACCCTAGAAGCAAAGAGCAAATGACTGAGATGATTAGGGAGGAGGGTGTCTCCCTCTACTTAACCTATTCCTAATGCCTACTGTATTCCTATTCTACCCCTCTCTAATTACAGAGCGAACTAGCTAAACCCTAAGGTTATTCTGGACCAACTCGGTGGTAGGTGTATCCGACGGCCACGCCCGCACAACTCGTAGCGTTGCCTCGACGCAACCTCCCGATTGCCGCCACGTGCCGCCCTCGCTCTGCACCCCCGGTTTTGTGGCCCAAACCGGGAAACCAGCCTTTTCCAGCCAACCCCCGGTTTTGAGGCCCAAACCGGGAAACCAGCCCACCAGCATCTGAGTTTTGAGGCCCAAACTCAGCAAAACCCGCAGCGCCCAGGTTTTGAGGCCCAAACCTGGAAACCGTCCTCAGCCCGAGTTTTGTGGCCAAACTCGGAAACCATCCGCACCCAGGTTTTGAGGCCCAAACCTGGAAACCGTCCACCCGATGGTTTTTCTCTGGCTCAACCATCAAACCGACGTCGTAGATGGGATGCACCTCCCATGCACCCCGTCCACCGACACGTGTCCCCAAGTCCACGACTTAGGCAACACATGACCGCAAGTCTTCACTTGTAGCTGCCACAGGCTGCCGGCCACCACAACTTATCCTCAGGCCTCTGGTCCCTCAGTCCAAGCCTCACGTCCGCCCTTCGCCACTCCCGGTCCATCGGCACGCCACGTCTCTACTTGACCTTCGCCTCGCCTTTGATCACTGCATCCGTGCTCGACACCTGCACAACACAAGCCAAAGAACATGCGCATCATCCCAGTTGACAATCACTCATCACTCAGAGACCCGGCATACACCCATGTATCCGCAATTACAAATCAAGCAAATGAAGAAAGGCACATTTGTTAGTCAAGGCAAGTACATCAAGGACATGCTCAAGAAGTTTGGGTTAGATGAAGCAAAGGCTATAACCACTCCAATGGGCACAAATGGACATTTGGATAGTGACTCTAGTGGTGACATGGTGGATCAAAAGTTATATCGGTCAATGATTGGAAGTTTACTCTATGTGACCGCATCAAGGCCGGATGTCATGTTTAGTGTGTGCATGTGTGCAAGGTTCCAAGCTTCACCAAGAGAAAGTCATTTGAAGGCAACTAAAAGAATATTGAGATATTTGAAGCACACTCCAAATGTTGGACTATGGTATCCCAAGGGCTCTCAATTTGAATTGATTGGATATTCGGATTCCGATTATGCGGGATGCAAGGTGGATAGGAAGAGCACATCGGGCACTTGTCAATTTCTTGGAAGATCACTTGTCTCATGGTCATCAAAGAAGCAAAATAGTGTTGCACTCTCTACCGCCGAAGCCGAATACATATCCGCGGGTAGTTGTTGTGCACAATTGCTATGGATGAAAGCAACATTGCAAGATTATGGAGTCAAGTTTGGACAAGTCCCATTGCTATGTGATAATGAGAGCGCCGTCAAAATAGCCACCAACCCGGTACAACATTCAAGGACAAAGCACATTGATATAAGGCATCACTTCATTAGAGATCATCAAGCAAAGAAAGACATATCTATTGAGAATGTGGGCACCGATGATCAACTTGCCGATATCTTCACCAAGCCACTAGATGAAAGAAGGTTTTGCAAGCTAAGGAATGAATTGAATATCCTAGACTTCTCCAACATGAGTTGAATGCACCCCCACTTATGACATGCCTCTCCTCCAAGAAAGCTAAGGTGAAATTGTTTGGCATGTGCATTCATTCTTATTAGGTTGTGATCTAGTTCATATAGCCATCACATTGCTTATTTAGGCCCATTCATGGTAAAACAAATGACTTTGAAGTATATATGGTACCACTATTGCTTCTATGACTTGATCTAGTGGTAGCATATAACTCGTTTGTGAGCTTGTAACTCTAGTGTTTGGTCTAGTAAGTGAGCAATGGGTGTTTAACCAACGTGAGTAAAATAACCATTGTAAGATGTGTGAAGAAGCTTACTCTAGAGAAAACCGTGTTAAATATTCTATGCTCATGAGCTAGATTAAAGCCATAACTTGACTTAGTTTGATCCCCACATATAAAGATTGCCTCCTTTCATTAAAACTTGTCCCACCTTTATGATAATTGTTGACAAAGGGGGAGAAAATGATGACAAAGATATGAGGGAGAATGCTAAGATAAATAAAAAGAGACATTAAGTAAACCTTCAAGTGCTTCAAGTGGGATCGGAGCATACAAATAGGGGGAGCAAGCTCATAAACATGTATGTTGCATTTGAAATGTGCATTAATTGCATTACATAAGCTATTTATTTTTATATTCATGCTTATGTGGTGAATGCTAGTGTTAGAACATGATTGATGATATGACTCACTAGCATGAATAGGTTGATAACTAGACATACTTGTATTTTCATGTTTTCAAGTGGTTCAAGAACCTTATTATAATGTTGATCTCACGGGGTTCTGGAGTTTTGGTGTATGTCTAGTGACAAATGATGCTAAGGATGGTTTAACATATGCACTCTGATTGGTATCACGCTTCAAAGGTCCATTCTTATGCCTTAGCATCATCATTGGTAGTATTGCTCATCCACATTTCATATCCATACATATGTGCAAATTTTAGAACCAAACTCTATAGCACATATGTAGGGGGAGCTAATACTATCAATGTGGTTACACAAATTTAAATCACATATCTTTGCAAAGGTTGTCATCAATTACCAAAAAGGGGGAGATTGAAAGCCCTAGTTTGGTTTTGGTTAATTGATGAAACCTATTTGGTCTAATCCTATTGCTAAGCATGTGTGTAGCTTATAAGAGAGGATTGTGACCAAGCCAAGTGGTGGAGCTAGCTAGGTGGCAACCATGAAGGATGGTGATGGCCACAAGCACTCAAGAGATCAAGTGCTCTTCCATTGGTGAAACTTGAGAAGAAGGGAAGAGATGGAGCAAAGAGGCCCGAAGGCAAACGTATAATCTATAGGGCTCTTTGTTTTGGTGATCAAGACACTTAGCGAGTGTGATCACATTTAGGATACATAGCCGTACTATTAAGAGGAGATTATTCATGGCTTATGCGGTGTTCAAGTGCCACTAGGTGTTCTCTAACATCTCGATGATATAAACCTAGTGAGTGACTAACTAAACCCCTTGGAAAATGCTTTGCAAAATGCTAACACACGTGCACAAGTGTTGGAACACTTTGGTGTTGGCGTATGGGAGCAAGGGTAGAAGTTAGAAAGCAAAAGATGCTGAATTGTCAGCATCGGACGCTGGAGGCAGAAGCATTGGACGCTGGCCGAGCGTCCGATGGTTAACCCTAGTTTCTGTTAGAAGTTGAAGGAGCATCGGACGCTGGCAACGGACGCTGAGGAAACACTGTTGCAGAGTCCGATGGTCATGACGTGGCATGAGCATGCTTTCCAGAGAGCATCGGACCATCGAACGCGTCCGATGCAGAACCATCGGACGCGTCCAATGTGTTTTGGCCCTCTCTGGAACCTTTGTGTTGTGTCATCGGACGCAGGGGTTGAGCGTCCGATGTGGAGGTGCCGGCGCGTCCGATGTAGCGCAGAAAAGAGCTGAATCGAGCAGTAGCATCGGAGCGTCTGATGCCTAGCATCGGCGCGTCCGATGCCAGTTTAACCATGGCGCGAAGTGATATGACCGTTGGGATCTAACGGACAGATTTCATATCAAGAGGACATGTGGCTCCATCCGGAGCATCGGACGCTAGGGCAGCGTCCGATGGTTGAGCATCGGCGCGTCCGATGCCCCCGTGTCTGGCCCAACGGTTAGGCTGACTTGGATGGCCTATTTAAGGGGCTTGGCCGGCTCATATGGACTCACCCTTGCACATTCTGATTCCTAAGCATACTAGTGAGCATTGGCAAGCCTCCCAACTCATCTCCCAAGTTGATTTGATCAAACCTAGTGAGATTGAGTGATCTAGTGCGTGATTTGATAGAGTTCAATCTAGTGGCACTAGTTCTTCGCATTGGCATTGAGTTTTCTTGTTACTCTTGGCATTTGTCGGTGCCTAGACGGCTTGGAGGTGTTGTGGTGGTTGTTGGCAAGAGAAGGAGATTGTTCTTGGTCACCACCGATCGTGATTGTGAGAGGTTTTGGAGCCTCACCTCGCCGAAGCGGCAAAAGGCATCCTTAGTGGATTGCTCGTGTCATTGAGCTACCTCACTAGCGGTAGATCCTTGTGGCGCTCTTAGTGAGCTTGGCTTTGCGTCGATTAGCCACCGGGTCACCTAGTGTTGGTCGACACAACGGGGAGTAGCGTGCCGGCAAGCACGTGAACCTCGGGATAAATCTTGGTGTCCCGTGTGCTTATTGTGATTGCTTCCACATCTTGGTGATTGGTATTCATATTCATATTCTTGGTGATTGGCATCACAAGTGGATTTCATCGGTGATTGGCTCTCTACTAGACGATCCCGAAGGCTCGGTGAAACCACCTCTATCTAGCTCATTTACTTTGTGTATTTACATTGAGCTATTTCTTTTGTGTAGATACTATCATTTGTTGTATATCTCTTGTTATATTCCTTGTGTAGCTAGTTGTAATTAGCTTGCTTAGTCTATCTTTTTGTGCACACTTATCTCATATACTTTTGTGTATCATACTTGTACTAGAGCTAGTTAGTTTTATTCCGCATTAGATATTAGCTCTAATTGCTTGTGTGACATAGATATATTAGGTAGAATTATTGGATAGGTGGCTTGCAACACACTATTAGGCTAGCGCGAGAAGCTTCGCCATTTGTTACACTAATAGTGTTTGCCTAAGTAATTTTGTAGATTTTTTAATTAGTCTATTCACCCCCCCTCCTCTAGCCAATTTGGACCTTTCATCGTCGATGTCCCAGGCTGCCAGCCACCACAGCTGATCCTCAGGCCACTGGTCCCTCAGTCCAAGCCTCACGTCCACCCTTCACCGCTCTCGGTCCGTCGGCACGGCACGTCTCTACTTGACCTTCACCTTGCCCTCGATCACTGTCTCCGTGCTCGACACCTGCAAAACACAAGCCAAAGAACATGCGATCAAACCCATTGACAATCACTCATCACTCGAGACTCGGCATACACCCATGTATCCGCAATCTCCCCCTTGATGAGTGCATTGTCAACTACACACACAAATCATAATGAAATAGAAGAAGGAAGGAAGGAGAAGAGAGAACTCGACCAAATGACCCAAAAGCGTAGCAAAGCCGAAGAAGGTCAAGTGGAAAGAGCAAGACAACTTGGTCCCCAAAGACATGGGCAACGGCTCGACGCAACCAAGCAAAGCAAAGCTAGCCCTCAAGAAGGGGTAGAACAGGCTCAACACCACTAGCAAGAAAGCTCGATACCAACTGAAAATCACCAACTAAAAATCAAGTGCAAAAACTCAGAAATGAGCAAACTCCCCCTCGAATGGTGCACACAACCAAAAACTCCTCCTTAGTTCAACTTTGGAAGCACAAGATTTATCACCCCCCTTAGTTGAAAACAGAAGGCACTCATGATTTGTCAAATTTCTCCCCCTTAGTTGAAAATGCACCATCAAGTAAAAATGCGTCAGCAAGCAATCAAGCAAAGTTCTCCCCCTTAGAAAATGCACCACCAAATGTTCCAACAAGAGAATTTCTCCCCCTTCCAAAATGCATATGAGTCAAAATGCAAGTTAGCAGCTTCAGGAATATAGTCAAGAGAATGCAAAGATGCTCTACATAGTTCTAATCCGATGACTCAACAACATCCATAAAATGCTAGCAAAGGCTCAAACTGATCACCAAATACGAAATATGAACAAGTGAGCAAAGTGAGCATTTTTAGCCAAAAAGGTATTCACCATCAAAATAGCACTACATATGTATAGACAGGAAAACAAGCAAGTGCTAAACATGTATACAAGGTGAACTACCCCTAGCAAAGTTCAATCATCATGCTATAGAATGAAGCATAGACTTGTGAATTCAAATTTTAAATCGGAGTTGCAGCGGTGAAATTACACAAGTTCAGAATTTAGCATGTGATTGCGAGAGGTTGAAAGCTTGTCATTGCCTAACTTTTCAACCGAGCGAAGCCTATGCATATGCAATCAGAAGCTTAAAGCATCGGTTTCGGTCATACACTACACGGCTCAAGTTTAACTCAAATGTGCAATGAGAAACAATCTCGATATCGTGATGTGTTGACAAACAATCCCATCTCGATCTTTTCAATTCACTTAAAGCTTGGTTCAATTTTAAACAGACTATGAACATACCAAGCAAGTGAGTGACTCAGAACTAGAGACATAGCAACCTAGCATATATGAAAAGCACGAGTGAATTCAACACATCCTACACATGCTAGTTGCATATCTCAATGGTGAACATTTTCAAGTTTTATGTTTGTTAAGCAGGTTCACCATTCAAAAATAGCACAGCTCACAACATGTATTAGTGATCAGAAAGAGCATAAGCTACAAGCATCATCATATAGCATCGGAGCATACTAAACAGAGCATAGTCATATTCTAAAGATTATATACATGAAGCTCAGAATGTAAAAGCGTATGCTGAAATGCAAAAGACTAAACTAAAAGAAGACAAAACAAATGAGAAAATAGTCAGTCTATGATACAAGATCCAAAATGTTTCCCCCATCTAAAAGGGAAAACACACACCAAGCTCACCTCTCAACCGATTAAAGGTTGATTGGTCCAAAGGCTTGGTGAAACTATCAGCCAACTGATGATGAGTATCGACATGGCGAAGGTCGATATCACCCTTCTCATAATGGTCTCGCAGAAAATGAAAGCGCACATCAATGTGTTTGGTCTTCGAGTGAAGCACGGGGTTCTTAGCAACGCTAATAGCACTCGTGCTGTCACAAAGCAAAGGAACACGAGTAAAGCTCAGATCAAAATCACGCAAAGTGGCCATCATCCAAAGCAATTGAGAACAGCAGCTAGCCGCAGCAACATATTCGGCCTCTGTGGTAGACTGAGCGATGCTAGACTACTTGCGAGAAGACCATGATACAAGAGAAGAACCAATAAACTGGCAAGTCCCAGAAGTGGACTTGCGCTCAACTCGACAACCAGCAAAGTCGGCATCCGAAAAACCGCAAAGGGAGAGGGTGGAGGAAGCTGAATAACAAATCCTGAACTCAGGTGTGAAATGAAGGTACCTCATAATGCGCTTGACCGCCTGACGGTGCGAAGTGCGCGGCGACGCCTGAAAGCGCGTGCACAGACACACCGCGAACTGGATGTCCGGGCGTGTCACCGTCAGGTAGAGCAGCGACCCGATCATGCTTCGGTACTCCTTCTGGTCCACAGCTTCTCCATCCACATCCGCATCCAGGGCCGTCGTGGTCGACATGGGTGTTGTAAGAGGCTTGGCCTCACCCATATCGAACCTCTTCAGCAAGTCTTTGGTGTACTTGCCCTGGTGCACAAACGTCCCTTCTCGGGATTGCTTAATTTGCAATCCGAGAAAGAAAGTCAGCTCGCCCATCGTACTCATCTCAAACTCCTTGCTCATAGTATCTGCAAACTTGGCAACCAAAGCGTGAGAAGAACCACCGAAAATGATATCATCCACATAAATCTGGACCAAGAGAGTGTCTTTGCCTTGCTTGAGGAGAAAAAGTGTTTTATCCACACATCCCATTTTAAAACCCTTAGCTAGCAAAAAGGTTTTCAACCTATCATACCAGGCTCTAGGGGCTTGTTTCAAACCATATAAAGCTTTGTGGAGTTTAAAAACATGGTTTGGAAACTTGGGATTTTCAAAACCGGGGGGTTGTTCAACATACACCTCTTCTTCTATGTAGTCGTTTAAGAAGGCACTCTTGACATCCATTTGAAAAAGTTTAAACCCTTTGGATGCAACAAAAGCCAAGAGTATCCTAATAGCCTCCAAACGAGCTACAGGAGCAAAGGTCTCCTCATAGTCTATCCCTTCCTTCTAACTATAACCCTTAGCAACAAGTCTGGCCTTGTTTCTAACAATGTGGCCATCCTCTCCTTGTTTGTTTTTAAAAACTCATTTTGTCCCAATAGGCTTACAGTCTGGAGGAGGTGGAACCAAAACCCAAACCCGATTTCGCTCAAAATTCTCTAACTTTTCATGCATGGCATTGACCCAATCGGGATCCGTCAAAGCGTGTCCAACATCTTGGGGTTCAAAATCAGCAACAAATGCAGAATGAGCAAAGTGAGAGATTTGTGACCTGGACCGAGTGACACGTTCGTCGATGCTATCGATCATCTGTTGAGGCGGGTGTTGGCGTTGAATGTGTCATGGCGCCTCCCGAGCAGAAGTGATCTCCCCTCAACAGCAGCTGGTGCCCCCTCGGGTACAAAAGGTACCGCTCGAGGTGGCGGATCCCACGGCCCCCAAGAGGAAGAAGTGTCGGGGCCGTGAGTCATAGTAGAAGCTGCTCCTTGCGGCACAGCAGGTGGAGGGGGTGCTGGATCATCCATACCTTCAGCACCCTCGTCCTCATCATCAAAAAGAGGCTCACCAACCTCATGATCACCTGCACGCTCAAAACGAGAAGAAGGACAAACCATGGTCTCATCGAAGGTGACATCGGATGTCTCCATGACTCGGTTAGTATCAAGGTTAAGTACACGATAAGTTCGAGTGTGAGTGCCATAACCCAAAAATACACCATCAGAAGAACGAGACTCAAATTTGTCCAGGTTGCCTTTCTTAAGTATAAAACAGTGGCAACCAAAGACTCTAAAGTAACTCACCTTGGGCTGTCTTCCAAAACGCAACTCATAAGAAGTCTTTTTCAAGAAAGCTCGGAGAAAAATGCGATTGGAAATATAGCATGCAGTGTTCATAGCTTCGGCCCAATATCGCCTAGGAGTCCTATGCTCATCGAGCATCGTCCTGGCCATCTCTACAAGGGTCCGATTCTTCCTCTCTACAACACCATTTTGTGGCGGTGTGTAGGGGGAAGAAAACTGATGCTCCAAACCCAAAGAGTTACAAAACTTCTCAAAATCCGAATTCTTGAATTCGGAACCATTATCACTTCTAATAGCTCGCATCAAGTTCAAAGGGAACTCGTTCTGAAGACGCAAAATCAGATTGCGAGCAAAAGAGAAGGTCTCAGTCTTCTCAGTCAAAAAGAAGACCCACGAATATCTCGAAAAGTCGTTGACCACCACAAGAACATACCAATTCCCCCCAACCGAGCTCACCCGAGCCGGACCAACAAGGTCCATGTGTAAAAGCTCTCCAGGGTGTTGTGTCATGACCTGAGTCACTGGATGGTGGGGAGCGGCAACCATCTTTCCATGTCTACAAGAATGGCAAACAAGGTCCTTCTCCATCGACAACTTGGGCAATCCTCGGATTAGGCCAAGTGAGCTAAGCCTTGCAAGCAAGTCGAAGCTTAGGTGACCGAGTCTCCTATGCCACTTCCAAAGATCAGAGGAGGAAGGACCAGCCACAAGACATCGGGAAATCCCAAACGACTCCGAGAAATTCGCACGAAAGACTTTCCCAAAGGGAGAAATCAAACATACAAGATTGCCCTGAGGATCTAAAATGCGACTGAGATTCGGTTTAAAACGAATCTCATAGTCATCGTCAAAAAGTTGCGAAACAGAAAGAAGGTTAAAATGCAAGTTAGAAACAAGAGCAACATCACGCAACACAAAGTGCTCATTAACTCGCACCGACCCACGAGACAACACCTTACCTTTGCTATTGTCGCCGAAGGTGATAAACTCCTTTCCGGCAACAGGACTAAGACTGGAGAACCACTTGGCGTTTCCGGTCATATGCCTTGAGCAACCGGAATCCACCAACCAAATGTCCTCCAATCGTTTTACCTACATCAATAAAAAGACATAGGGTGAGCATACGGTCCAACACTAGGGTTAGTGAAGTAGGAAGAGTACCAGTGTTGGGCTGGCTGCTCAAAAGAACGGTCAGTATAAAAACCATTCCTAGCACGCCTACGGGGAAAGCGATCACCACGCACAGGAAAACGTGGTCCGCTAAGGGAGGAGCGTCCATCGCGATACTCAAAACGCGGTGGAGGGAAACGCTCAACAAAGCCTCCGCCACGGGGTCCGTATCCTGCAAAGTCAGGACCCCGTCGGGCAACAACTCCCTGACGCCTAGGACCTTGAGGCACTGCACCTCTAGGCCTAGTAGCTATCCTCGGAGCTCTCCTCTGAACATTCGGCACATGTACATCATGGAAAGGATGGTACATGTCCGGATTGTTCATCTCCCTGGAACGGCGCTCCTCTCTCTTGCGCCTAAAGCAAAACTCCCTCAAGTGTCCATCTCTCCCACAGTGCTCACAATGGTACCTCACCGCTCTCAAAGGGGGTTGTTGGTACTCACGGTTGTGGGTATGGATCACTTTGCCCTTCTGTGGCATAAGCTCCTCCTGGATAGGTGGCATCATGTCAAGCTTGTTTTTCAGGTGGTTGGGTTTGGGATGCCACATTTTCTTCTTGGGTGGAGCTCTCGAAGGTTCCTCATACACTCCATCCTTGGTGTTAGGTTTGAGGGGTTATTTGGGTGGTAGCTTGGTAAGCTTGGGAGTACTGGTGGAGTTGGGCTTCTCACTCGGGTTAAGACCACTCGACTCTCCAATCTTGCCAAAAGACGAAACATCAACACCCTTAGCAAAACCTACACCAGGACCTCCGGCAGCACACTTGAACTGGGCGATCATCATCCCAAGCTGCGGCTCACCACAAGACACCCATGACAAGATGGTCCGAAGGTATGTGTTTTCCTCCTCGGTTTGCATCTTGTCATGCTTCACATTCGCGATCTCAATCTCCAAACCCTCGCACAAAGCACACCTAGTCACACAAGTGCTACCCGAGCTGGCCTTCTCAAGAGACACAATTTTGGCATTCTTCTCTGCCAACTCGGATTGCAAGCCTGCACAAGACTTGCACGCACCCAACAACACGGGTCTAGCCTGGAGCTCATCCACCTCTCCAACCAAAGCAGCATACTTACCTCTCAGAGTGAGAAGGTCAGTCATGTGCTTGGTGCACATCTCACACTCCGCCTCCTCAGAAACGACCACGATGGACTTAGCAAACTCAAGCTCCCTCACCGTGTCCTCCAACTTCTGCCTAAACTCCTTGCGCTCTCTAGCAGCACACCTAAGCAGCTTGTCTTGACTGAGAAGCGTGGTAGTAAGTTTCTCGACCTCAGCAGAAAGCTCGTCGTGGGTCAGAGATACCTGGGAGGTGTCGTCATCGTCATCGCTCCGAGGGTTGTCCTCCAGCTTGCCGTCGACTTCATCACCAAGGGCCATGGTGCAGAAGCCCTCGTTGTTGGCGAAGAAGCAGAGGTCGTTCAGCTTGTCCTCGATCCTCTTCTTCTTCTCGGACTCGTCGTTGCTCGAGCAAGCGGAGTCGTCATCCGAGTCATCGACGTCGCTGAGTGTGGCGAAGAACGCACACTGCTCAGCCTGGGCCTTCTCCAAGTACTTCTTCTTGATGTACTCCTTGTCAAAGCCGCCCCTCCGCTTATGCTTCGCGGGGACGTACTTCTCCTTGCGCTTGCCGGAGTCGTACTTGTGCCCATGATCGCCCTTGCCAGAATGCTTGTTCTTCTTGGGACAGTTGGCGATGAAGTGGTCGGGGTCGCCGCACTCAAAGCATCCTGAGCGTCCTCCTCCGCGGCGACGGTTCATGCGGTTGTTGTGAAACCGCGAGAACCAGTTGGCAAGCAAAGCCAACTCGTCATCCCCCATGGACTCCAGCTGCTCCTCTATGACAGAAAAGAGAGAAGAAAGTGCAAATCCTCCAGAGGGGTTAGCAGAAGAGCCAGAAACCAAAGCCATAGTTGGGCCAGAAGGATTTTCATAAGAAGCCCTCGACATGGCGTCAATCTCACTAGACTTGAGCTTACTGAAGAGCTCGTCGCAAGTGAGGGTCTCATAGTTAGACGATTCGATGATCGCCTGGACCTTTGAGTCCCACACCGACCGATCGAGAGTATGCAAAAGCTTCAAAGCCCTCTCATGATCATCGAAAGGCAACAGCTCCTTGTTCGCTCTCATCTTGTTGACAATGACCTGAAAGCGAGCGAATAAACTCTGTATGCTCTCGTCAGGCATATGTCGAAAGTTCTCATACTCCCGCTTGTGCGACTCATAGAGACGAGATTTGACTTGAGTGGTTCCCTCATGGAAGCGCATGAGGGTCGCCCAAATCTCATGAGCCGTGGGGAGGTGAGAAACGCGATCAAACTTGGACATGCTCAAACAGGAGAAAAGAGCGTTACGTGCTCGGCTATTGGCTTCGTGCTCATCTATCTGAAGCTGAGTGACACGAGCAGCCAAGACAACGTAATCTGCCTTGTTGCAAATCTCCCAAACAGAAGAGCCCATGCTCTGGAGATAGGCCGACATGCGTATCTTCCAATACGCATAGTTTGTCCCATCGAAAAATGGAGGTTTGCCCACGCCGCGATCCATGTCGCCTTCTGTGGATCTAGAACCGGCTAAGGTGGAAGATCCTTAACCCGCTCTGATACCAATTGAAGGACCAAGAAAGCAATAGCAAGGCAACCAGAGGGGGGTGAATGGGAGCCACAAAAATTTCTCTCAAAACTTTGGCCAAATGTCCCAAAATCAACCCCGGAAAACTTCGACCAAAACCGTGATGCCCACGACCCTTGGAAGAGGGTGGATGATCCCTAGGATCACAGCGAGGCACCACAAAGCGATAGCAAGCCAAACGCCAAAAGCACCGGCACAAGTTCAACCCTTGAAAACCGAGTCCCAAACGTAGATTGAAGGCTACGTCGAGAAATCCCTAAATACCGATGCTAACAAGTAGCAAAGATACCTAGAGAGGTTCTTTGGTTAACTCTAGGGCCAAACGAGAAGTCTGGAAACCAAGCGAAGGAGCCAGGAGAGCAAACGCGCTAAAACGCAACACTCAGCAGGATCCCCGACTGTCCGCGGGTACGGTCCCGGACTGTCCGGGGTACTGTCGGACTGTCCGCCACTGAGGCTCGGACTGTCCGCCGGCCAAATGGACAAAACAGCAAAGCTGCTGAAGTCCCCTGCTCGACTCCCGGACTGTCTGCGAGACCCAACGGCGGACTGTCCGCCGGTCAAGGAACAGTAACCCGGCCGAGACCCACAGCCACTGAACTGGCTCGATCCCGACGCGCGGACTGTCCGCGGGGTGGGCGGCGGACTGTCCGCGACCACCCAGTGAGGGCGATTTTGGTCGCCCTCAACTCAAATCTTCTCCAAATCGATCCAAACCAAAATCCCTTGATTCCAAACTTAGAGAGGATGATCAAGAGGTAGTTAGGAGACTATCCCCAAGAAATCATCCGCTCAAATCAACTCAATCACCGGGAAATCAAAGGGGAAGGTGTATGAACCGAAAAAGCGCCACGAAAACGATATCGACCCGATCTACTTGTTCGTGAGGAGTTAGATGAATTCCTTAGGTGCAAATGATCTCCTCACTATAAAGAACAAGTTGATTCAAGTGGAATTCGAAAAGACGCACTAGAGAGGGAGATCGAGTGACGGGAAAATCGTGGAGAAACGAAGAACGCGAAGAACATGAACAAAACGCGAATCAACACATCGATCTGCAACTGTGTGGCTACCACACGCTACAATGGTGAGATTACGGTCTCACTTCCTCAAAAACTCCAGTACATAGAGGTATGATTCTCTGCGGATCTCAGTAGCTACAGCAGGGGATTGGGAGAGCAGGAAACCCTAGCAACGAAAGAGCAAATGACTGAGATGATTTGGGAGGTGGGTGTCTCCCCCTACTTATCCTAATTCTAATTCCCACTCTACCCCTAAGTATTTACAGAGCGACCCAGCCAAACCCTAAGGCTATCCTGGACCAACTCGAAGATGACGCTGATCCGACGGCCACGCCCGCACAACTGGTAGCGTTGCCTCGACGCAACCTCACCGATTGCCGCCACGTGCCGCCACCGCTCTGCCCGTCCTTTTCTTGGACTTCGCCCCCGGTTTTGTGACCGAAACCGGAAAACCAGACCTTCAAGTCCATCCCCCGGTTTTGAGGCCAAAACCGGGAAACCAGCCGCCCATCGCCTGAGTTTTGTGGCCCAAACTCAGAAACCCGCCAGCGCCCAGGTTTTGAGGCCCAAACCTAGAAACCGTCCTCAGCCCGAGTTTTGTGGCTCAAACTCGGAAACCCGCAGCACCCAGGTTTTGTGGCCCAAACCTGGAAACCGTCCACCCGATGGTTTTTCTCTGCCTCTACCACCAAACCGAAGCTGTAGAAGGGATGCACCACCCGTGCACCCCGTCCACCGACACGTGTCCCCAGGTCCTCGACCCGAGCAACACCATGTCCTGCAAGTCTTCGCTCGTCGCTGTCCCAGGCTGCCAGCCACCACAGCTGATCCTCAGGCCACCGGTCCCTCAGTCCAAGCCTCACGTCCGCCCTTCACCGCTCCCGGTCCGTCGGCATGGCACGTCTCTACTTGACCTTCACCTTGCCCTCGATCACTGTCTGCGTACTCGACACCTGCACAACACAAGCCAAAGAACATGCGATCAAACCCGTTGACAATCACTCATCACTCGAGACTCGACATACACCCATGTATCCTCATCCCCAATTGACCCTTGCTTTAAAGTCATTTTCTAGCATCTCCAAAGTATAAGAACAGTAATCCACAACCCATTCATCATATTTCCGTAGCACATCAACAGAGCAACCATCTTCCAACTTAGCGCTGAACTCGGAAAACTGCACACATAACCTAAACGTGCCATCCCGAGCAACTCTACCGTGCTGTGTACCAACAAAAAAAATCATGGAGACACAAAATCAATTTTGTGCCCCACCCCAAAATCAACATGTACTGTAAAGTGCGAAAAGGAGTTTTGGATCGGAAGCTTACTCTGCAGGAGCCATGGAGACGGAGGGGAGGATGGCCTACTGGCGTCGGGCCAGCAGGGCCGCCGGTAGGGAGCTCCGCCGCCCCAAACCCTAGGCCATAGGGTAAGCGAATGGGGGCAGGCGAAGGGGAGCTGCAGGTCAGAGGGAGCTTGTCGAGGATGGAGCCTGGCGAGAGACGGAGGCCGCGGGCGTTCTCCGGCAGCGGGCAGCACCAGCGACGAGCAACGTTGGGCGGCGGCGTGGGGAGCGCGCAGGTTTTCGCGAGGATGAGTTTGCACCCGTGACTCGCGAGAATGAGTCCCGTGCGTGATCTTCTCGATCTGGATAGGGGTAAGGGTATTTTAGTCTCTTTCTATTGATATACAGTGCTAATACATATTAGAAAATAAAAAATAAGAAAAAATTCCCAAAAATCCCTCATATTGAAGCAATTGGTATGCATAGAGTTAAATAATAAAAGGCTTACAAATTAGATGTCAAATATTGAGAGACTTGCGAATTCAGGGTTAAATATTAAAATTTCTGCGGAACAGCATAGAGAGAAGAGAGACCGAGGAAGAGGGCGGTCGCCAACCAGCCGGATGCGCACGGCGGCGGCACCGCGGCGCTCGGCTCGCCGGTGCACGCGTGCGGCAGAGCCGCGCGCGGCTCCGTCGAGCTCAGCACCTGGTGCCCTTATGCCGGCACGGCGGCGCCCGCAGCGGGGAGGTCCGGGCGGCCCTGATTCGCGTGCTTGGCTGCGGCGGCGGCCCCTGATTTCGTTGACACGGCGGCAGAGGCCCGGCTAGGCCTGCGCGCAGTCGGCCTGATGCATGAGGGCGCAGCCCAGCCAGCAGGCGATGGCGGCCCGGCCTACGGCACCGGGTACGAGCCTCGTCCTCGTGTGGCCGGGCGTGGTGTGTGTGTTGTTGTAGGAACCACGCAACCCCGCAGGAGCGACCCGTCCTGCAAAACGGATACGAACCGCATTTGATTTGCCCCTAATCTTGATCTCAATCTCAGATGCTCAGCTTAGGGTTAGGTTTCTCGATTTTGGGGATTTTCCTTATAGCTGCTGATTTGATTCAATCCCCTCTTTCTAAAAGCTTATCTCGGATTAATTTGGTGGAAAACACCTAAACATCGCTGAAAAATTAAACTAATCCGAGACTAATTGCTTAAATTTATTCTTAATTCTAAGCTAACAGAGATCTTAACCCAAATTACTTAGTTTAATCGTGAAAACAAACTTAGCCCTACCTAATAAGGGTCTAATTGCTAACTGAAAAACATAAAACTGATCTAATACGACACTAAACAGACAAGCTCGATCTTAATTAAAACTGATTGCATCTAATCTCACTTAACCGAAACTAATCTAATAATAACAGAGGCATAAACATAACTGACTCTGACTTAGGATCATATTAGAACCAAGTAGGCTCTTGATATGGATTGTTGAAAATAAACTTAGCATAAATAGGATATTAATCTTAGTCTAAGATATGACCACTAATTTATCTTTGCGGAAAACTGATCTGACATACTAACCAGAGTCACTAGATGTCATCTGAATGCCTATGTAGATGTAGAAGGGTTCATGTAGATGAAGTAGATCTTAGTCTTCACCGAAATGGGGCTTGATGCTCCTAGTCGATGAAGAACTCGCAGATCCGTAGCAGCAAACACTTGGACGTGGGTAGACGGCCTTCCTAAACCCTTTAACGTCTTATTGACCGGTTGTGTGATTTAGAATCACGTAGATGGATTGGCATGAAGCCGCCCGGGGCGTCTCCTCTTATTTATAGATATGTTGCGGGTTAGGGGGCCGAACCCTAAAAGATCTAAGGGCTGCTGCCGATCACAACAAATCTAATCTGCTGGATATATATATGACAGGTGGACCGCAAATTACTCTTAAAATTAGCCGAGATCACGTTCAACAGCTGGTTGTGCCTGTTGCACGCAGAACAAAGCCAAAGCCAAATCTGTGTGCTCTGTTGTCCATCGGATGGATCCTCCTCCATCAGGAAATACTACTTTACTAGCAAATCCTGTCAGGGGTCAGGGCCGGGTCAGGGCAGAGCAGGAAATACAACACTACTTTGGGCATGTTTACATTCCAAAAGTTCACAAGATTCTCTATCACATCGAATTTTTAGACGCATGCATAGAGTATTAAATATAGATAAAAAATAACTAATTGCACAGTTTATTTATAAATGCCTAGATAAATCTTTTGAGCCTAGTTAGTCTATATTTGGACAAAGTTTATCAAATAACAACGAAAATACTACAGCAACTTTACATCAAAATTCCACCTAACTAAACACACCCTTTACTAGCAAAGAGGAGACGAGACGCCGTCCTTTATTCGCACTAGGAAAATTGCCCGTACGATGCTACGCATAAATATATGAATTTATTTTAAATTAAATATTCTTTGTTATGAATTTATAAGAATACTTTTGTGTCGTGCATGTTAGTGAGATAAATGACAAACACATTTGAAATAATGATCCATTTAGTTAATGGAGCATCTTCTTCACTTGAGAGCTCAAGCTATTTAAAAAAACATTTAATAAAATAGCTTCTCTTAATTGTTAAATAGGTAAAATAGCTACGACGTCTTTTTTATTTTTTTATTCCTCAGCTAGCCCACGTTACTATAAGACTATCTCCAACAACCAACACCCAAATACAATACTCATTTAAAAGTTTAGGTAGCGGTACAGTAAAAAGTTTCAATACTTATTTAACATCTTCTCCAACAAGAACCAAAAGAGAATCCTTTCTGAAATTTCTTTTCATTTATTTTGGTATGGCCTCCCTAACTAATTTTGTGAATGCAAAAATTATTTCTATTTATGTCTGCCATCTTCTATTTTATATGACATATGTCGGGCTAAGAATCCTAATCCTAATTCAAATAGATTCCACAAATTCTGAAGTAGTACAAACAAAATATGATTAGGATTTTTCCTTCTTGGATAGGATCCATATATTTTACAACAAAAAGAGTCCGGTTGCAGCTCATCAAGTTAGTCGGCTAAATACATGTAGACACAGAAGGGAAATCAAAGTATCTATAATATATATGCTATAGTTGTTAGAATTATATGGGCTTGGCCCATTAACAAATTCTGAAATTCATAATAAATCTCAAAGGCCCATTCATGTGTGAGCAAAGAGGAGAAGTGAAACTCTTTAGTCCCACCTTGCTAGTGGAAGGGGAGGAGGACTTGCTTAAATATGGAAGTCCTCTCCACTTCCTCAAGTCTAGTGTGAGAAGGAGAAAGAGAAACCCACGCGCGCGCGCTCGCTCGCCTCGCCGGGTGTGGCGTGGCGACTTGCGCGGGTGCGCGGCACCTGCGTGAATGGTCCGCCGAAATCCGGCTCCTCGTCTTGCGGGAGCGCGGTCTCCTTTTGCAGTTTTAGTTTTTGGTTTCTTGGCCTTCAAGTTGCAGAGTCCTAAACAGTTACGACTCAAGAGTCCTAAACCGATTTAGATCGTGATCGCGACACGAGGTCGGTTCAACAGGGCTATATAAGCAGCCTATCGGCCACGCCAAAACGTATCTCAACACCTCTCGAGCTAGGGTTTGCCTCATATCGCTTTTGCGCTGCCGTCTAGTCGTCTCCAGTCCGTTCGCTTGCGTGCACCAGCGACCGGGCGAGCAGGTCTCCGGAACTCTCGTCTTTGTGATCCTGCACCGGGAGAAGGCGAATAAGGTTTTTGGGAAGCGCTCGTCGCGCGACTGCTCTCGTCTTCAACAACGGGTCGTCTACCGTCCAAGTCAGGCGGCGCTGCGTCAAGACATACTCGTCGTCAACTGCTCCGAGCTCTTCCTCCAGCGCTCATCGAGGATCGTCCAGCGCCGACTCCACCACCGTCTTCTCCAGCATCAGAAAGTCGTCTCCAGTCCGTTCGCTTGCGTGCACCAGCGACCGGGCGAGCAGGTCTTCGGAACTCTCGTCTTTGTGATCCTGCACCGGGAGAAGGCGAATAAGGTTTTTGGGAAGCGCTCGTCGCGCGACTGCTCTCGTCTTCAACAACGGGTCGTCTACCGTCCAAGTCAGGCGGCGCTGCGTCAAGACGTACTCGTCGTTAACTGCTCCGAGCTCTTCCTCCAGCGCTCATCGAGGATCGTCCAGCGCCGACTCCGCCACCGTCTTCTCCAGCATCAGAAAGGTACGCCGTTCGTGATCTAATCTCTATGCTTATATCAGATCTTATGCCTTTGTTCTTGCTTTTTAATCTATCTGGTGTACGAGCTATGTTTACACCGGTTGTCATGTATGAGATCATGTTATGCATGTTTTGCTATGCTAGTAAACAATACAATCTGAGATATCTAGATCATTAATTTATCATGATTTATTTTCTGGTTTTAATCTGGAAATTGCTTATTCCTTTAACAATCCAAAAACCTTATTATAGGTTTCGAGAATTAACTATGGCTAGTTTTGTTGATGCGCTGAAGCCAGAAAAATTTTCTGGAGAGCACTTTAAGAGATGGCAAGTTAAGGTCACCAATTGGTTGACGGCCATGAAAGTGTTCTGGGTGAGTGTTGGTATGCCGGAGGGAAATATCTCTGAAGAGGATCAGAGAGCTTTCCAGGATGCCAACCAAATCTTTGTGGGAGTTGTGCAGAATGTCCTTGCTGATCATATCTTTGATACAATTCTGCACATTAAAGATGCAAAGACTTTGTGGGATTATCTGGCAGCTACCTTTGGTGCTTCAGATGCTGGCAAAGAGTTGTACATCATGGAGACTTTTCATGACTACAAGATTGTTGCGAACAAATCTATAGTCGAGCAAGCTCATGAGATACACCGTCTGGAAAAAGAGCTTGAAATCCTCAACTGTGTTATACCCGATGAGTTTGTGGCTGGGTGCATTATTGCAAAGATACCTTCCTCTTGGAGGAATTTCGCCACAAGCCTTAAACACAAGAGACAGAAAATATCAGTTGAAAACCTGATAGCATCTCTTGATGTTGAAGAGAAGGCTCGGGCTAAAGATAACACTGAGAAGGGGAACGAGGAAAGAGCTAGCGCCCACTTCGTCCAGAAAAACCATGGCAAGTACAAAGGAAAGCCTAAGTCTTTCAATGCCAAAACTACTACTACATTTAAGAAGAAGAAGAAGAATAAAGCAGAGTTGTCGTGCTTCACTTGTGGAGAGCTTGGGCATTTTTCCAAAGAGTGTCCGGAGCGAGCGGACCGCAAAGGGAAAAAGAAGAATGTCAACCTTGTGACTACTAGCGATGCTGATGACGGGTATGGTAATTTTCCTACTGTACTATCAGTATTTCAATCACCAAATTGGTGGGTTGATACAGGTGCTAATATTCACGTGTGTGCTGATATCTCTCTGTTTTCTTCATATCAGGGGCTCCAAGGTTCCTCCGTCCTAATGGGGAATGGATCACATGCTTCTGTTCGTGGTGTTGGCACGGTAGATCTGAAGTTTACTTCGGGGAAGATCGTGCAACTGAAGAACGTGCAGCATGTCCCTACTATACGCAAGAACCTTGTTAGCGTATCTCTTCTTTTGAGAGATGGTTTTAAAGTAGTTTTAGAGTCCAATAAAGTAGTTATGTCTAAGCATGGACAATTTATTGGTAAAGGCTATGATTGCGGAGGCTTGTTCCGCCTATCTTTGGCAGATTTTTGTAATAAGTCAGTAAATCATATTTGTGGCACAATTAATGATAGTTCTAATATTTAGCATTCTCGTTTATGTCATGTGAACTTTGGTTTAATGTCACGTTTGTCTAGCCTGAGTTTAATTCCAGATTTCACTATTGCCAAAGGTTCTAAGTGTCATAGTTGTGTGCAATCAAAGCAACCTCGCAAGCCTCACATGGCAGCGGAGGAGAGAAACTTGGCACCTCTAGAACTCATACATTCTGATCTTTGTGAGATGAATGGTGTGTTGACAAAAGGTGAAAAGAGATATTTCATGACTTTAATTGATGATGCAACTAGATATTGTTATGTTTACTTGCTTAAAACTAAAGATGAAACGCTATACTACTTTAAAATCTATAAGGCTGAAGTTGAGAATCAACTAGAGAGAAAGATTAAACGTCTAAGGTCAGATCGTGGTGGTGAGTTTTTTCCTATGCTTTTTGATGATTTCTGTACGAAACATGGTATTATTCATGAGAGGACAACTCCCTATTCTCCTGAATCAAACGGGATTGCCGAGAGGAAAAACCGCACGTTGACTGACTTGGTGAACGCCATGTTAGATACTGCTGGTCTTTCTAAGGCATGGTGGGGGAAGGCTTTATTGACTGCGAGTCATGTCCTGAATAGAGTTCCAAACAGAAATAAAGAGACAACTCCAAACGAGTATTGGGTTGGAAGGAAACCATCACTTACATACTTATGCACGTGGGGATGTTTGGCGAAAGTCAATGTTCCAATTTCTAAGAAGCGTAAGCTTGGACCAAAGACCGTGGATTGCATCTTTCTAGGATATGCACATCATAGCATTGCCTATAGATTTTTAGTAGTAAAATCTGAAGTACCTGATATGCATGTGGATACGATCTTTGAATCTCGTGATGCTACATTCTTTGAGAACATTTTTCCTATGAAAGATATGCGTAGCAATGCTAAGTTTTCCTCTGAATTAACTCCTGATTTTACTACACCTATTGAGTCTCCGTTTAAGTCATTTGAACAACCACTTAATGAAGTCCTTAAGGAGGATGACAATGAAATTCCTGTGAGGAACAAGAGACGAAGGATTGCAAAATCCTTTGGTGATGATTTCATTGTGTACCTTGTGGATGATACTCCTACTTCTATTACAGAAGCATATGCATCTCCAGATGCAGATGATTGGAAAGAAGCTGTTCGTAGTGAGATGGACTCGATTCTTTCTAATGGTACTTGGGAGTTATCTGAGTTGCCTTTTGGTTGCAAACCTGTGGGTTGTAAGTGGGTGTTCAAGAAGAAGCTTAGACCTGATGGTACTATTGATAAGTACAAGGCTCGACTTGTGGCTAAGGGTTATACTAAAAAAGAAGGCGAGGATTTCTTTGATACTTATTCACCTGTTGCTAGATTAACCACAATTCGAGTATTACTTTCCCTGGCTGCCTCATATGGTTTTCTCATTCATCAAATGGATGTGAAGACAACTTTTCTTAATGGAGAGTTGGATGAGGAGATCTATATGGATCAGCCTGATGGGTTTGTAGTAAAAGGTGAAGAGCAAAAAGTGTGTAAGTTATTGAAATCTTTGTATGGCTTGAAACAAGCACCTAAACAATGGCATGAGAAGTTTGACACTACTTTAATTAGTGCAGGCTTTGCTGTTAATGAAGCTGATAGGTGTGTGTATTATCGACATGGTGGGGGTCAATCTGTTATATTATGTTTATATGTTGATGATATTCTTATTTTTGGAACAAATATTGATGTTATTAATGAGGTCAAGTCTTTCCTATCAAAGAGTTTTGATATGAAAGATCTGGATGAAGCTAATGTTATTTTGAACATTAAGCTGATTAAGGATGAGAGTGGGATTACTTTATTGCAATCTCACTATGTTGAGAAGGTTTTGAGTCGCTTTGGCTTTATGGATAGTAAACCTTCTCCAACACCTTATGATCCCAGTGTGACTTTGAGAAAGAACAGAAAGATTGCTAGAGACCAACTGAGATACTCTCAGATTATTGGTTCACTCATGTATCTAGCGAGCGCAACTAGACCAGATATCTCATTTGCTGTGAGCAAGTTGAGTAGGTACATGTCCAACCCGGGTGATAATCATTGGCATGCACTTGAAAGAGTTTTGCGTTATCTTAAAGGTACAATGAGTTTTGGAATTCACTATTCTGGGCACCCAGCTGTGCTAGAGGGATATAGTGATGCAAACTGGATTTCTGATATTGATCAGATCTACGCCACTAGTGGGTATGTTTTTACCCTTGGAGGTGGTGCAGTGTCATGGAGGTCTTGTAAACAGACTATATTGACTAAATCAACCATGGAAGCAGAACTTGCTGCTTTGGATACAGATTCTGCAGAGGCAGAGTGGCTGCGTGAGCTCTTGTCTGACTTACCGGTGGTTGAAAAACCAATACCGGCTATCCTTATGAACTGTGATAATCAAACAGTGATCACTAAAGTGAATAGTGCTAAGGATAATGCGAAGTCAACAAGACACGTTAAAAGACGTTTGAAGTCTGTCAGGAAGTTGAGAAACTCCGGAGTAATAGCTGTGACTTATGTGCAAACAGACAAAAACCTGGCAGATCCCTTTACAAAAGGGTTATCACAGAATGTGATAGAAATCGCATCAAGGGAGATGGGTATGAGACCCATATGAGTTTACAGTAGTAGCAACCCAACCTTTTTGATCGGAGATCCCGTGACTAAGGATCTGGGAAGAACAAGCTATTGGTAAACTGAGGAGAGTAACCTCTAAACCCTCTCTATGTGAAAGATGCAATACTCTCATTGCTATGAGGCACTGTATGGAAGGTTGGCAAAGGCCTTAATATGTTCTATTGGCTTTTAAAAGCAAAGATGTTGTCCTACAGAGTATTCTTGAAAGAACATACCTATATGAGCCATGACTGTTAAACGTCGCAGTCTATGAGATTAGGGTGATCTCTAGTAAGCTCATGAAGAGACCATGGAGTATGACGTATATGCTCCACCCACGGAGAAAGGCTATTGGCAGCCAGGTACTAGTTTAACCTTGAGTAAAACTTGCTTCACGCAAAACTTGCAATTCAAGGCATAGTCCATTGTTCAAGTTGTGAATAAGTGTAACTTAAGGTTATAGGCGGAAGTTCAACTTAACAGTCTCTGCTAAACACTAGTATATCAAACAGTAGCGGGAACAGGCAAAACTCTAAATGGGAATTTGAGATCTGGTGGGGGATTGTTAGAATTATATGGGCTTGGCCCATTAACAAATTCTGAAATTCATAATAAATCTCAAAGGCCCATTCATGTGTGAGCAAAGAGGGGAAGTGGAACTCTTTAGTCCCATCTTGCTAGTGGAAGGGGAGGAGGACTTGCTTAAATATGGAAGTCCTCTCCACTTCCTCAAGTCTAGTGTGAGAAGGAGAAAGAGAAACCCACACGCGCGCGCTCGCTCGCCTCGCCTCGCCGGGCCGGGCGTGGCGTGGCGTGGCGTGGCGTGGCGACTTGCGCGGGTGCGCGGCACCTGCGTGAATGGTCCGCCGAAATCCGGCTCCTCGCCTTGCGGGAGCGCGGTCTCCTTTTGCAGTTTTAGTTTTTGGTTTCTTGGCCTTCAAGTTGCAGAGTCCTAAACAGTTATGACTCAAGAGTCCTAAACCGATTTAGATCGTGATCGCGACACGAGGTCGGTTCAACAGGGCTATATAAGCAGCCTATCGGCCACGCCAAAACGTATCTCAACACCTCTCGAGCTAGGGTTTGCCTCATATCGCTTTTGCGCTGCCGTCTAGTCGTCTCCAGTCCGTTCGCTTGCGTGCACCAGCGACCGGGCGAGCAGGTCTCCGGAACTCTCGTCTTTGTGATCCTGCACCGGGAGAAGGCGAATAAGGTTTTTGGGAAGCGCTCGTCGCGCGACTGCTCTCGTCTTCAACAACGGGTCGTCTACCATCCAAGTCAGGCGGCGCTGCGTCAAGACGTACTCGTCATCAACTGCTCCGAGCTCTTCCTCCAGCGCTCATCGAGGATCGTCCAGCGCCGACTCCGCCACCGTCTTCTCCAGCATCAGAAAGTCGTCTCCAGTCCGTTCGCTTGCGTGCACCAGCGACCGGGCGAGCAGGTCTCCGGAACTCTCGTCTTTGTGATCCTGCACCGGGAGAAGGCGAATGAGGTTTTTGGGAAGCGCTCGTCGCGCGACTGCTCTCGTCTTCAACAATGGGTCATCTACCGTCCAAGTCAGGCGGCGCTGCGTCAAGACGTACTCGTCGTCAACTGCTCCGAGCTCTTCCTCCAGCGCTCATCGAGGATCGTCCAGCGCCGACTCCGCCACCGTCTTCTCCAGCATCAGAAAGGTACGCCGTTCGTGATCTAATCTCTATGCTTATATCAGATCTTATACCTTTGTTCTTGCTTTTTAATCTATCTGGTGTACGAGCTATGTTTACACCGGTTGTCATATATGAGATCATGTTATGCATGTTTTGCTATGCTAGTAAACAATACAATCTGAGATATCTAGATCATCAATTTATCATGATTTATTTTCTGGTTTTAATCTGGAAATTGCTTATTCCTTTAACAATAGTAGCATACATGTTGTGACTAAGAGATAATCCTAAAGGAGTTAAGTTAATTCCAGTTGTACTTATTTAGTATACGTATATATATGCATACGTAATCCTAACAAAGAGCCTTTTCACGTGATTGGTTGAATATAAAATAGATCTTTTCTTGGTTTAGAAAAGAACGATATGTTTTTGTTCAAACTTTGGCTAACTGAACCAGTTTAGAAAATATGCTTAGTCGGCTAAATACAAGTAGACACAGACACTACTACACAACAGGGTCATAGGCCGATCTATCAATTGAGCTATAGTCTCGGTAACAAATTGCGTCCGGGACGAAAGACTTTTAGTCCCGGTGGGTAAAACCAACCAGTTCACCTTTAGTCCCAGTTGGTATTACCAACCCGGACAAAAGGTCCCCCAACCTTTAGTCGCGGTTGGTAATACCAACCGGGGCTAAAGGTTCGCGGTTGGTGTTACCAACCGGGAATAAAGGTCCTTTTAGCCCCGGTTGGTGAACCGGGGCTAAAGGTCCTTCCCGAGTGGATTCAAAAGGAAAACATCCAGAACTACATCACGTGGGTTGTGTAGCTCAGTTGGTAAGCGTGCCTGAGGCGAGAGGTGTTGAGTTCGAAGCTCACAAACGCAAATTTATTTTTTCTCGTGGAAGCCTTTAGCCCCGGTTCGGAGCAACCGGGGCTAAAGGTGGGAGCCTTTAGTCCCGGATTGGTAGTCCCGGTTGGGAAACCGGGGCTAAAGCCCCTTCCCAACCGGGGCTAAAGGCCTATTTCTATAGTAGTGAGAAGGGAAATCAAAGTATCTATAATATATATGCTATAGTAGCATACATGTTGTGAATAAGAGATAATCCTAAGGGAGTTAAGTTAATTCCAGTTGTACTTATTTAGTAAGTATACGTATATATGCATACGTAATCCTAACAAAGAGCCTTTTCACGTGATTGGTTGAATATAAAATAGATCTTTTCTTGGTTTAGAAAAGAAACGATATGTTTTTGTTCAAGCTTTGGCTAACTGAACGGGTTTAGCAAATATGCTTATATGATCAGGAAAGACTTATCTTTGGAACATTTCTCTCTCCTATATTGCATGAGGTAATATGACATGTCCAATCATGCCAACGAGCCTAATTTAAAACAAATTGGTACATGAGTTACAACGTTACATAAATAACTGGGTACTACGAAATTTGATTCCATGATGTATTAGGACATAAAACAAGACCATTACATAAATATCCAAATCGCAGGTTGTCCATATAGCCACTCAACAAGTTTACATCCCGGTGCAACGTGGGGATATTTTTTAAAAAAAAATTATTAAAAGAAGAGATAAAACCACTCCAAACTGAAACGGTTTTGAAGTGTAAGGCAGAATCGACTTTTTTTTTCCTGGTCTAAAAAGGCTCAACCCAACTGACGGACCAGGATGTCAGAGATATCATCAGACGGCACGGGAGATCCGAAGACTTGATATGAAGCGTACTTGGATTAGGACTCTCATTGTAACTTAGTCGAGTTCTTAGAGAGAGTCTTGTAATTAGAATAGGACTCCTCTGTTGTAACCGACTAGGACTCGGTCTGTGCTACGCTTCACCCGGATATATAAGGGGAAGCAGGCGCGGGCTTCTATCATCGAATCATAATCATACACAAGGCACACGCCGCACTGGACGTAAGGTACTACGCTATTTAGCGGCCTGAACCAGTATAAATCGCTGTCCCTGTGTACTCGCCGAGTCCTACGAACGTCGATCCCCACCGAACAAATCGTCTTAGATTACTCAAGACGAGTTGTCGGTTAATAAACACCGACAGCTGGCGCGCCAGGTAGGGGCTTTCGGCGATTCGACGACCAAGAGCTCGGCGAACCACGACAACATGTTCTCGGCGGGATCAATTTTCGTTTTTGGCTCATGGACTTGCATCGCAGATGATCAAGGAAAGCTACATCGACAACTTCACACTGAATCAGAAGCGCAAGCCATGCCAAAGATGAATGATCTCACCCAGAACCTAGCAAATCTTGCAATCCAAGATCCGCAAGATTCTGAAGACCAACCGGAAGCATCCGACTCCTTCTCAAACTCGAGTTCTGAGAACAGAAAGGACTCGAAGACCAAACATAGCATTACCTTTGGACTGCGGAACTCTGCTGAAAACTTCCAAGACCTGATTGACGCAAAATTCAAAGAGTATCAACAGATACCGTTGACCGGGGCTCAACAAGGACTCGTTTTCAGCTCTACCAAGGAAGGAAACATTGTCCATTGGCCAATACAGCCAGCTCCAGCTAGGCTGGTTGGCACAATCGACCAGCAACTTCCATACCAACATGGACATCAGCTCACCTTTGAGGAACACGACACCTCAACAGAACTAATCTCCAGCACTTCTACTTTGGAGTCGGTTACGCCAGGATCAACAAACCAGGGCTACACTCGTGAAGTCTTCATGGCGGGGCATCAGTCATCTCTACGACCTCCAACCCCTCCAGACGTCTTCCAGGATGATGAAACTCTGAGTATGATATCTGATAACGACCCAGAAGGACCCGGAGAAACCGAGTCAATGAAGGATGAGAGAATCAGGAAGAATCAAGCTAAAGAAGCTCGCAGAAGGCGAGCGAATCATCGCAAGGAAGCCGTAGAGCGCTACAACATACGATTCGAGGAATATAATACTCGGAGGCGTCAAGAAGAGGACACGGAACATCAAGCTCACGCCCAGCGTGATCAAGAGCATCAATCACAGAATGATCACAATCGCCGACGAGCCGAATGCTCTCGCAACCTCGAGCCTGAGTTTATGAGAGTCGCTGGCCACAAGGTTTATCAGACACCCTATCAAAACATTATTGCTTTGGCCACCGAAATGGGAGCAAAGGACAACCGCACCCCTGATGAAGAGCGACGACTGGTCATGCTTCAGACTACTGCGCTACAACTCAAGGGGCGGAACCTCGAGTCCTTAGCTGACGAGCAAGCGTCATCCCACCCAAGCCAGAGGCGACCTGTTCCGGAGCGACTCGGCCGGGTTCCAGCAAGGAGTCGTCTGGGCCACCGAGTACCTGATCAAGCTGAAGGAGGAGCCGAATCTTCATACCGAGGAGTCGCAATTGCGGCATCTGACGCAGTCGATCGCTTCCCCTGCTTTTCCCAGAGGCTCCGAGCAGTTCCATTTCCACGGAAATTTAAACCCGGAAACTACTCAAAGTACGATGGGAAGACAAAACCCAAACGGTGGCTCAGGCTGTACGCTCAAGCAGTCGAGTTAGCAAGAGGAAGCAACGACGTCAAAGCACTTTTCCTCTCAATGGCTTTAGAGACAATGCCACTCGCTTGGTTCGACAGGCTTAAACCCGACTCCATTGACTCCTGGGAACAACTCCATCGTATCTTCATAGAGAACTTTGCGGGTGTCCCCGAGAGATCAGATCCCCGGACTAAGCTCAGGACCTGCAAGCAACTGAAAAACGAGTCAATACAGGAGTACTATAGGCGCTTCTCAGAGATCCGCTCCACAGTATCTGACATTACAGACAGAGAAGTAATTGACCTTTTTGGCAACAGAATTTGTAAAAGGTACAATTACAAGGACTTCATCAAGAAGGACCCGACCACCGCTGACGAGTTTCATCGGGCAGTAAACTCCATGATGACAACAGAGGAACGCACTCAGGAACGCTTTCCCAAGAGAAACACCCAGGGCGATCGAGGCAACAATCAAAGAGGCAACCAGGCTACCTAGCAAAACACCCACAAAAGAACAGGGGACAACACTGTTGCAGCCATGGAGCCCCAGAAGAAGGGGAATAAGCCATCCACCTTTGACGACTTACTCGACGAACCATGCCCATTCCATCCGAAAGGAGGACATCAGGCTAGGCACTGTCGACAGCTCAAGGAGAGAGGCTTAAACTCCGACTTCAATAAAAACAAGAAAAACAAGGGGAAAAGGCAGTTGAAGACCCCCAGCAAGACGCCAGTGGTTTCCAACACCCCAAAGGGACTATCAATGTCATTTTCGGGGGAGTAACTACTAGTGATAGCAAGAGACTCCAGAAACTTTCCCTACGAGAGATTATGTCTATAGAGCCAGCAACTCTGAGATACCTTGACTGGTCTGAGCACCCGATCAATTTCTCCCGAGCGGACCAATGGACCAGCATCTCCAATGCAGGGCACTACCCGCTAGTCCTAGATCCTACGGTCGCCGGGTTCATATTGGGAAGAGTACTCATCGACGGCGGGGCAGGACTCAACATCATCTTTGCAAGCACTTTACGCAAGATGAATCTGGACCTCGCAACCCAGCTCACACCATCAAGTGCCCCCTTCTATGGCATAGTACCCGGAAAGGCAGCTGTACCACCTCATTACCCGTACCTTCTGCTGAAGATGCCGGGTCCTAAAGGAATCCTAACCTTTAGAGGTGACTTGAAGCGATCATTTTATTGTGACACAGAAGCTGTCCGAATCGCCGAAAAAGCTCAACTCACTCTGGAATTACAAGAACTCGCTCAGATGGTGCATAATACCAAGCCTGGAGATTCAGAAATCCCAAACAAGAAGGCGGGTACTATCCAACCATCAGCAGAAGTCTCTACAAAAACCATTGACCTGGAAACTGGTGATCCCTCCAAGACAGCGGTTATCAGTGCCCACCTATCTGAAGAATAGGAACTCGCGCTCACCAAGTTCCTTAGAGCAAACAAAGATATATTCGCTTGGAAACCGGCTGATATGCCAGGAGTCCCAAGGAACTTGGCTGAGCACAAATTGGAGTTAAAAGAAGGCTCTAGACCTATCAAACAAAGACTACGACGATTTTCACCAGAAAAGAAAGAGGCAATCAAGAAGGAGATAGTCAAACTACTCACGACCGGGTTCATCAGAGAAATCCTTCACCCCGAGTGGTTAGCTAACCCAGTACTAGTGAAGAAGAAGAACTCTGCTGAGTGGCGTATGTGTGTCGACTACACAGACCTCAACAAACACTGTCCAAAAGATCCTTTTGGACTACCAAGGATAGATCAAATAGTTGATGCCACCGCAGGCTCTGCTCTATTATCCTTTCTGGATTGCTACTCTGGGTACCACCAGATCGCCCTCGAAGAAGAAGACCAACCCAAGACATCATTTATAACTCCCTTCGGTGCCTATTGTTATAAAACCATGTCCTTTGGGCTGAAGAATGCAGGGGCCACTTATCAACAAGCTATCCAAGATTGCTTGGGAGACCAGATTGGCCGCAATGCAGAAGTTATGTCGATGATGTGGTCATAAAGACAAAGGATTCGACTACTCTCATATCAGACCTAGAGGAAACCTTCAACTGACTGCGCGCATATCAATGGAGACTCAATCCCACAAAATACATTTTCGGAGTACCCTCAGGCCAGTTACTCAGATTTCTTGTTAGCCATCGAGGCATCGAGGCTAGTCAAAAACAGATCACAGCTATCATCAATATGAAGCAACCTACATCAGTCAGGGATGTTCAGAAGCTCACCGGGTGCATGGCCACTCTAAATCGATTTATCTCACGGCTGGGAGAAAAGGGACTCCCTTTCTTCAAATTACTCAAGGCCGGCGATAAATTTCAGTGGATGGAAGAAGCGGACAGGGCCTTTGAACAGCTCAAAGGATACCTTACCAACTCACCTATACTGACGCCACCAGAACCTAGGGAGCCGATGATGCTTTATATCGCAGCTACCACACACGTTGTAAGCACAGCGATCGTAGTGGAGCGCAAGGATGACAAGCACATCTATCACACCCAGCGACCAGTATACTACATCAGCGAGGTACTCTCCGATTCAAAGGTCAGATACCTGCAAGTACAAAAATTACTATACGCTCTACTCATATCTTCAAGGAAGCTACAACATTACTTCGAAGCTCATGAGGTCACAGTTGTTACGGATTTTCCTTTGGGAGAAATCCTCCACAATCGTGATGCTACTGGAAGAATTTCCAAGTGGGCAGTCGAATTGGGGGCACTCAACATCAAGTTCACTCCCAGGAAAGCAATTAAGTCACAGGCTCTAGCTGATTTCGTCGCCGAATGGACAGAAATACAGCAGATCCAAGATAATGCTATTCCCGATCATTGGAAGATGTACTTCGATGGGTCCCTAAAACTCGGAGGAGCAGGAGCCGGAGTACTACTTGTATCACCCGCTGGAGAGCAGCTCAAGTACGTCCTACAGATATTGTGGCCCGCTACCAACAATGAAGCAGAGTACGAAGCACTACTCCACGGACTCAAGCTAGCAGTCGCATTGGGCATCAAGCGACTCCTAGTCTACAGCGATTCTTCCGTGGTAATTCACCAAGTCAACAAAGACTGGGATTGTACCAAGGAAACAATGAATGCCTACTGCGCGGAAGTCCGTAAGCTGGAAAAACACTTTTCTGGGCTGGAACTCATTCATATTACCCGGGATCTCAATGTAGCAGCAGACATCCTAGCAAAATTGGGTTCCGACAGAGCTCTGGTTCCCAATGGTACCTTCGTACATGAGCTATCCAAGCCCTCAATCCAAGAGAAGGAAGAGGTTGAGCCAGCACCCTCCACTTAGGTTCTAGCTCTAGCCCCCGACTGGACACAAGTCTTCATGGACTACTTCAAAGAGCATAAACTATCAAGTGACAAAACCACCGCAGAGCAAGTCACCAGACGTAGCAAAAACTATGTTCTAGTCGGGGATAGGCTATACCGACGTGGAGCTTCGTCAGGAGCCCTCAAGTGCATCTCACCAGAAGAAGGCAGGGAAATCTTAAACGAAGTTCACTCCGGGTGTTGTGGCAACCATGCAGCTTCAAGGACGTTAGTCGGAAAAATCTTCAGATCAGGGTACTATTGGCCCTCAGCCTTGAAAGATGCAGAAGACTTAGTCCGCCGCTGTCAATCGTGCCAGTTCTTTGCCAAACAGCAGTATGTACCTGCACATGAATTGATCTGTATTCCTCCGTCATGGCCTTTCTCATGTTGGGGACTCGACATGGTGGGTCCTCTCAAACGAGCTCCAGGCGGATTCGAGTACATCTATGTCGCAATCGACAAATTCACTAAGTGGATTGAGTACATGTCGTTGGTCAAGTTCAATGCATCCAAGTCAGTACAATTCATGCAGAGCATCTTCCACCGCTTTGGGATGCCACATAGAATTATCACCGACCTTAGGTCCCCTTTCACAGCTGTTGAGTTCAAGTCATGGGCCAACGACTATGGAATCAAGATAGACTACGCATTAGTAGCCCATCCACAATCCAACGGTCAAGTTGAACGAGCAAACGCCCTGATTCTTGCCGGATTAAAACCAAGGCTATTTGACCTTCTAAAAGATCATGGCAGAAAGTGGGTTGAAGAGCTGCCTAAGGTAGTCTGGGGGCTACGGACACAGCGAAGTCTGGCAACAGGCCAAACTCCTTTCTTCTTGGTATACGGCACTGAAACAATCCTTCCGGCTGACTTAATCTGGAACCCCCCACGAAGAGAGCAGTACAATAAAGGCGAAGCTGATGATACCAGGCGACTAGAAGTCGACAGCCTTGAAGAAGCCCGACTAGCCGCACTCTTTCAGTCAGCAAGATACCTTCAAGGGATGAGGTGCTACTACGACAAGAACGTCCATCACCGCACCTTCCAAGTAGGCGACCTAGTCCTGAAGAAAATTCAGAATACCGCAGGCCGCCACAAGCTTATGAGTCCATGGGAAGGACCCTACATAGTATTTAAAGTCACAAGACCCGGGTCATTTGAGCTAGTTACTGAGGATGGTTCTCCGTTGCCAAATTCATGGAATATTGAGCATCTGAAAAAATTCCACACCTAAGGACTACGCTACAAATCTGACTCAGGGCAAATGTACTCATTTCACGAATATCAATAAAGTTTGAAGTTCATCAGAAACAAGAGCTTTATGATTTATTCTTCTATTACACTTCGCCACGACTATTTAGTCGGATGAAGCCCATCAATCATACAATAAGCTTTAGCTATTGTATCCCACCGACTAATATATAATATTACTCGGATGGCTTGGTTCAGCGGAAACCACACTCGAGTTACGAGCTCCGAGCTCAATACAACTCAAAAGATAGTACGGTATAATACCCGGCTGTCAGCCTATAGCGAATATGGTGTCTACAAAAGTAGATACTAGTTCCTATAAGGTATAACAGAGGTGGGGTAGTACTCACCCGTTACACACTTACTGGACAGAGGTCCACCCACTTTCGTACTCAAGCTGCGAGTACCAAGAGGATATGATTCACCCAGAAGGAACCATTATCACGGTCCTTCAAGAGGTGCTTGATCAATATTATCCCTTGAACAAGGGTACTAAGAGTAGTACTCGGGCAAGACTAAGTTCTCTACACGATTGTTAGAGAAACGAAGTCACACGACCCAAACTAAAGTGCTAGAGAGCACTCGGATAGACTCGTCTAGTCAGACGCCTGGTCACACATCCACACCAAACAGAAACAACTCATTGACAAGAAATTTCTTGCAATAACGAGTTGATTATATACGAAATTCACAAAGACTCAAAAGTAACTAATACTTTGATTCTTTATATTTGATAATAATTGTTTCCAGGGAATACAAGCGGCGGTCAAACGATCAAGGAGGCTAAACTACTCTACAAGATCTAAAATCTGTGAGTACTCCTCCGTCGCGGTCTTCACCTCCTCTTGCATCGCCGCAAGATCCTCATCGCCTTTGCCTTCAGGAAGCGTCATAAGAGATGACAAGTCGAAGGACGGCAGATGCAACCGCAGTGTCGCCATCAGACCTTGCACCACGGAAGTCGACATATCTTTGATATACTGAGCGAGCTGCCCAGGTGCAGCTTTGGCCCGATCAATCAAAGATTCCTCGACTCCTTCAAGGCACGGAATCATGTTCAGGATGGGCTCAACAGCATGTTCCAATGCCTTTAGGGCTTCCCGCGACTCCTTTGTAGATTTCAAAGCCTGCAGGAGGTCCTGGTCAGCACCCTCACGCATCAATTTGGCTTCTTGAAGAGTACTTTGCGCATTAGCATATACCTCTTCAAGCTCCGCCTCCTTTCGGTTGAACGCATTCTGCCACCCGGAAGCCAGAGTATTTGCATCCGCAAATCCAATCAATCAGCTGAGTCTCAGAAGTCTACATAGGCAACGAGGACTCGGGACAAATAT
The DNA here is from genome assembly GCA_009763385.1 of Coix lacryma-jobi var. lacryma-jobi. Classification (NCBI taxonomy): domain Eukaryota; kingdom Viridiplantae; phylum Streptophyta; class Magnoliopsida; order Poales; family Poaceae; genus Coix; species Coix lacryma-jobi. The sequence goes on from CM019826.1 coordinate 18,695,959, forward strand.
GTCAACTTACCAGCTAGCTGCTTCTTGGAGGATTTTTTGAACTCCTTAAACTTCTGTTCCAAGGCGGCTTCTTTGCCTATCAGGGCAATCTCCCGGTTGTTGGCAGCATCACGCTCATCAACAACAACCTTAAGGCTGCCCTGCAACTCAAAGATACGACTGCGCAAAAGCTGAGTGGCCACCTTCTGGCTAATTTGGTCTTGGGCAATGTAGTCTTTGAGCTCTTGATTCTCACGAGACATCTCTTGACGAATCCGAGTAATTTGCTCTTTGACCTTTACATCAAAGCCCAGCGCAGAAACAATACTATAAGTACACGGATGAGACTACAATATACGAAGACGACTTCAAGACAATTACCTCAACAAATCGACGAAGCGCTTTGACAGGCGCCGCCACTTGATCACTCAACTCTTTCAGCCAGGTGAGGTCTTGGTCATACCCCATAACATCGAGCGTCGCTCCTTGACGCGAGGACTCGGGGGCATCAGCGGACCCTCCCTGCAGACGTGTGGAAGCTTCAGCTTGGACGTCAGCTAAGATCATCTCCAGAGTTGGTTCGTTCGGCTGCCGAGTGCGGAAAAACCACTCATTGATTACTCGGTCAAACTCCAACTGTGCAGGAGAACGAAAGATGGAAAATGGCACACCAACCTGAGGCAAAGGCAGAACATCTGCTTCAGGTGCTGCATCGACCTGAGACCTGGATGGAGAGGAGCCGGGCAGCGGATCTACCTGGCTAAAGGTTGGCGGAACGCTGGATTCATCTTTGTTCAGCGTCTCCGACTCCTCTACCGCCCGGGTCTCAGGGACGGTACTTGAGCCTGCTGCAGCCGGTTTCATTTTTCTACAACAGACGAGTATCTATGTTAGTACCAGAAACATGCGAGCACTCTAAAAGTAAAGTTCTATAACTTACTTTACGAGCTTCAACGGCCGCGGCAACTTCAAGAGAGGTTTCTTCAGTAGCGGGTCTGGAGCCGGAGCTTCTTCAGGGACCGCACTGCTTGAAGTTCCTTGGGTTGTTTCAGCATCTGGTATATAGACATATATAAGACAAGGGTTTATCAAAATCCAAATACAGAAGGATTGCAAAGTACTCAGGTTTCCCCTTACCAGGAGCACCCAGATTACAGTGCTTTTCAGCCAACTCTTGCGATAAAAGAATTTTTCGACAAGCACGGCGATTACTAGTGTGAGCCTTCTTGGGGACAAGTCCTCCGGCTTCTTGCTGAGGAGTCAGCGATCTCTTTCGGCTACTTTCAGCTTCTGGGTCTATGAGCATGACATCAGAGTCAGTTGAATCTGTGTCAAGCCAATCAAGATCATCAGGAGAGCTTGGTTTGTTGGGTAGGTCCTCACTTCGGATAGGACCCCCCAAAGCTATGCCCCCGCCTTCATCAGTCACCGGACGCAGGGGAGGACAATCATTGTTATCTCTTCCCTGACCCTATAAAAGCAGACGAAAAACATACAGTCAAGTCAGAAGGATATCTACTTAGAATCTCGAAGACACAACAAATCAACTATTTACCTGAGGAGGAGGATTAATGGCGGAGAATGTTGTCAAAACTGGAGCAAGATGTTCATGGCTTTTGAGTAGCCGGTTCACCCTCCATAAGATTTCGAAATCAGACAACTGTTCGACGTCATGACGCCCCGGGTCATTTTTACCCAGGTATTCAAACCCAAAGTTCACCCGTTGTTGAAGAGGATGGATACGGCGTGCAATGAAGTCTTGGACGACGGTGAAACCGGTCAATCCGCTGAGTTTCAAGCCATCTATCATATCAATGAGAGGTCGGATAGCCTCTACCTCCTCGGTGGTGATCCAGTCCTTCCATTCACGACACTTTTGCGGCGACCATCCATCATGACGACGGAGAGCTGGCGGTGGGTTGGCCATATAAAACCACCCGGCAGCCCAATCTCGGACAGAATCCGATAACTCAACAGTAATATATTGATTAGCTACCTCCAACCTAAGTTGGATACTAGCTCCCCCGACTACCTCTACACTAGCACCGCTAGGTTGACACTTTACCCAGAAGAAATAGCGGAATAGAGTAAAAGAAGGGCAGATTCCCAGAAAAGCTTCACACAGATGGGTGAAGATAGCAATATGAAGGCAGGCATTGGGAGTAATATGGTTGAGAGTCAAACCATAATAATACAGCAATCCCCGCAAGAAGTCAGACGCAGGAAGCCCCAATCCCCGCTCCACGAAAGACTTGAACACGACTATTTCAGTGGTGTTGGGGTGGGAGCACGATGGTCAGTGGGTACTCTCCATCCATCAAGTGGCTGCGCTCGGAGTAACCCTTGTTGCGCCAAGAACGCCAGCTCTGACAAACTGGTGTCTGGTTGTTTCCACGCCAGAACATCAGTCGGCGGATTTGGATGCTTCGGCTTTCCGGTGGTGGTGATCCTGGCCTTCTTCTTCTCCGCGGCAGATTATTTCTTGGGACCCATATTGGTGACAAGAGACTTTCTACGCATCAACTGAGGATTGACTAGGGGATTTTTAACTCTGAAGGCAATGGCTTGATGAAAGCGTGAGGAAAACACAGACCCGACGGCGGCTTATTATAGATCTGTTTCGGCAACCGTTCATCTTTTCCAAACGGCGTTATGAAACCGTTCAAAACCCTAACGGCTGGGAGAACGTTTCAGACGGCGTCAGCAACAGTGAACAGGCATACAGTGAACAGACAAAGCTTTCCTTCTTTCACAAGACACATTTACTACTCAGAGAACAAGACAAAGGACTCGGAAAATATTCCAAGTACCCGGATCTTATTTATTATTGCTCGGAATTACAACAAAGATACATGGAGACATCTTGAGATATAGCAACTACCAGCACAAGTACCATCAGGATGTAAAACGCTACTCTAGTGTAATCAAGGTACAGAGCCTTGATGCATAATGCACCAAGGACTGGGTTCAGTGAGACGCAGTAAAGCAGACACAGAACCTTGGGTAGCCACTATCTTTTCAGTGCATCCCAAGGTGCGTCTCAGGCACCGCCCCAGTGCACAAGGAACTCGGGGGAAGACCATCACCCTCGCCGCCTTTTGACAACCTGTGACTTTGAGGTTATCTACGAGTGGTAGTCACAAGAGTTCTTCTAGGTGCACCTTTGTATCCCTCTGCTCGCAACCACTTGGAAACCACCCTAGCGGATGGTCCCTTCACAAGAGTTCTTCTGGACACTTCATCTACTTTACAGAAGGAAGATACCCGGGGGCTCGGCCATCTCCACTATTGATTCTACAATACTCATGGGCCTAAGGGAAATCATACGCTCAAAAGGATATGAGTTCTCTGCTTCCCAGGCAGGGTATTTATAGATGGATTCTTCTTGGTCTATGGACATTGTCTACAGATAAAAAGTGACTGAAGGATCAATAATTCAACTTATGCGCTGTTGCACATGTGAAGCCTAGCATCGGTGATGGTTTTGATTCCCATGCGCACTTCAAGAGGAAGACAACAAAGTTTGCAGTTGCAGAAAACGACAAAAATCATTAATACGTACAGCTGAAACAGTCATTGGTCAATTATTGCTGATTTCCAAGTAATTTTTATTCAGTGGGGGGTGATAAGGGATGTTTGCTGAAAACATTACCCACCCGAAGCTGAATATTTATTACTTAGATGGAGTCAAAACGAATTAGTGTCAAGTTTTAACTTCTCAAGACCCTTATGGATTACCCGGTCATATAATTGGAAGACCCCAAGAACCGACTACTAAGTACTCGGAACTTAGGCTCGGGGGCTGCAGGGTACATACCATAAAGGAAATGTTTTTTCTTACCCAAGAATTACTCGGAAAAGGCTTAAAAGATCCTCAAAGTTATTATCAATAACAAGAGGCTCGGGGGCTACACCCTATGGGTGCACTTTTCAGGAAAAAGTGCACGCCATGGAAGTTCTTTATCTACGAAGCACTTCAAGATTTCTCAAGACATTACTCGGAGATTCTCAAAGAGAAACCAGAAGATAATGATCTGAGGAAATGATGAAGAGCTTGAGGGCTTGACGGACCAGGATGTCAGAGATATCATCAGAAGATGACTACTCCGACTAACTCTGGACGGCACGGGAGATCCGAAGACTTGATACGAAGCGTACTTGGATTAGGACTCTCACTGTAACTTAGTCGAGTTCTTAAAGAGAGTCTTGTAATTAGAATAGGACTCCTCTGTTGTAACCGACTAGGACTCGGTCTGTGCTATGCTTCACCCGGATATATAAGGGGAAGCAGGCGCAGGTATTACGCTATTTAGCGGCCTGAACCAGTATAAATCGCTGTCACTGTGTACTCGCCGAGTCCTACGAACGCCGATCCCCACCAAACAAATCGTCTGAGATTACTCAAGACGAGTTGCCGGTTAATAAACCCCGACACCAACCCGGCTTGCGGTTAGGCCTGGCCTATTTGCATCGTTCGATGGAGCCCAGGATTGCCCAGCTGCGGGGCATATACGCCATCTCCAACAATCAAAATACGTCTCCTCGGCTCTCCCACCCAGTCCGTCCATCCCTCTCTCTCTCTTCTTCCTCCCGAGATCCACAAACGTCGCTCCCCTTCCTCCCGTCCCCGGTGGCGACGCCCCTCCCTCACCTTCGGCCGGCGGCGACACCCCTCCCTTCCCTCTGGCCAGTGCGGCGGAGTCTCCCTCTCCTCACGGTTCCGGTCAGGCGTCGGCGCCGATCCCTCCCCTCCGGCCGGCGCAACGGCGACCCCTCACTCCCCTCCGGTCGGTGCAGCGGCTTTCCTCTGGTCGGTGCGGCGCCTCTCCCAGATCCGGTCAACGGTCACGCCCCTCCCTCCTCTCTGGACGACGGCGACGCCCAAGCTGGATCTTGCGGCCGTCGGGGCGGAGGGCGCAGGCCGACGCGGCCCGTCCTCCCATCTTCCCCACGCCGCGCCGGAGGAGGCCTGTTGTAACACCCTGGGTTTTTAAATTAATAAAATAAAATCGAATTTAATTAGGAAATGGCCAAAACCCTAGATGGAGGAAAATTCCAACCAGATATTTGTTGCATTCATGCCGTTGCATATTTTATTGGATGAAAAATAATTTATTAAACCCGTATAGGGCGAACCGGATTTATTCTATTTAGAAAATAAATAAAAAGAGTTTACAAAAATTACAAAACTTGAAAAACTCAAAATTTTATTTTTAAAACCTAGGGAAAATATTTCAAAACTTTTACCAAACTATTTGATTTCAATTTGGGTTTGATTTTGAATTCAAAAAGGCTTTTGAAATGTTTGGAAAATCAAAAGAAAAAGGACAAAAACCTCATAACCCTCTCCCTCTCTTTTCCCGTTTTTGGCCCATCTGGCCGGCCCGTCACTCTCCTCTCTCTCCCCTTTTCAGCCCAACCCATCCCTCCTCTCCTCTCCCGGCGGCCCAAACCCCTCCGCGGCCCAGCTCCTCCTCCCCTCTCATTTTTTCCAGCGGCCCGCTCACCTCCCCCCTCCCCTGGGCCACGCCTGCGCCCCCTCCTTGGGCCGACGCCGGCCGGTCTGCTCCCCGAGCCCGCGCCACTCTTCCCCCCCCACCGCCGGCCTGCTAGCACACCGCGGCCCGCGCGCGCGCCCTGGCTCGCCCGCAGCGCTGCCGAGCCCAGCTGCAGCCCGCTCCGCGCGCGTGCGCCCCTCCCTCCCTTCTCTCTCTGACACCGGGCCCCGCCTGCCAGCTCCCTCTCCCACCTCCGACCTTCGCGCATCACCGCCCGCTGCCCTTGATCGAGCCACTCGATTCCTCGCCCTCTCCCCCTCTCACCCCTTTTTAGCCAGCGCCGAGGCCTCCCACACACCCCACCGCCACCACGACGACCTCCTCGTGCCCTAACTCGCCCAACCGCGCCGCCACCGCCATTAACAGCCACCCCGAGCTCGGCTTGAGCTCGTCCCATCCCAGGAAGCTCCCACCGATCTCCCTCTATCCACCGGCAGGCTCGTCGAGTCACGACGCGTCCAGGAGGCCACCCCGTGGAGATCCCAGACCAAAGCCTGACTCCCGCGATCGCACCGACGCACCGGAGTACCTCCATCGCACACTCTCCGACTCCGGCCGCCTCTGGACCTTCACCGGCGCCAGAGATCTCTCCACCGACCCCGCGGTGAGCTCCGCTCCATCCTCCACCTTTCCCTTAGTCTCCCGTAGCCCGTAGCGCGCTCCCGAGCCAAGCCGACCACCACAGCCATGGCGCCACCGCTCGCCGGCGCAAGCCGCAGCGCGAAGCGCCACCTGACCCCTCCGTTCACTCTGTGCGCCGTCGGATCTAGATGGACAGATCAGATTAGATGGGGCATCGAATCGGTATGAGCCGAGTCTGCAAGGTTCGTGCACCCGGCGCATAGCGGCCGCGTCGGCATGCTCACAAGAAACGTGGCGCACCGGACCAATTCGGGCCCGCCACGTCAAGCCCCGTCAGCGCCACGTCAGGGCCACGTCAGCATCAACACAGCGCCCCTGGCAACTTTGCTAAAGAGCCCTCCTATTTTCCGAAAACCAACCCGCCGTCCAGATTCACTGTGCGCTGAGTCTGTGAAAACTTTCAACCAAGCCCCTCAATTTTTAGAGAATTGACGCGCTGTCCTCTGCATCGCTGCGCAGATCCGCCGCCAGCTGGCGCCCCGTTAGCACCCTGTCAGCGCCAGATGTCGCCACGCGTCAGCCACCTGGCACCAGCGCACGCGTCCACCGACCGGCCGGGGCTGTTTCGCAGAGAAGCCCTCGGATTAAACCAGAATCAACCCGCACTTCATATCCCTGTTCAATGAGTCTCTGCAGACTTGCAAAGCACCCCCTACGCTTGAGAGAAAATGAGGCCCAGTCCAGACGGCGTTTTAATTTCGTTTTGATTTATTTAAATTGCGAAAATGAGTTCAACTTATTCACAGAATTGCCACCCGACTTCAAACGCTTATAACTTTCATGTTTTAACTCTGATTTGACCCGTTCAACTTGCGTTAGATTCGTCTCGTCGAGCTCTACGCAGTAGATCTATTTACGTTCTGTTTTTATACTGTTGATGTACTGTTATTTATTATGTTTGTTTGGGCCATGTGATGATGCTTGATCCAGCGAGTGCGAGCTACGTGGAACCCCTGGAACAACCTTGTGCCTTCGTCGCTCCAGACCCTTCTTGTGATCCAGTTGATCCGACCCAGTCCGCAGGCAAGTGTCCTTGAACATCTTGCACCTACTTTTATTTTACTTTTGGTATTAGAGTAGAGTAGATCCTATAGATGCATGCAGTGTCTAAATTTGAATCCCATGTTAGGGTTTACTAGATTCTTGTATTATTTTCCTTGACACCTGGTTTGGGATCATATGGGTAGAAGTCATGCTTAGCCTCGCAGTCTTTTGATGGGCTGGTTAATAATTAATTCTGATTAATGATCTATGGAACACGGTGGTTTGGTAATTATGGTAGTAGTATGGTGAGTAGGTAAATCCGGCAGGATGGACCGTTGGTGGTGTGGTGCCATGTGACTTGGCGTACGGTTGCCGGGTGACTCGGCGTTACAGTTTGCCATGGGACTTGGCGTTGGTTTGGGTTTGTGGTTTGTTATCCTGCCTGGATCCCTAGGACCCGGTTCTCGAAGCCTGTAACCCGGCAAAACAGCGCAAACCATGAGGCCTATATGGCTCTGGGACTGACTAATTAATTAGAGAAGCCTTATGTCGTTATTAGTTACATATGGACATGGGACAGGGCTTCTTCTACGCAGGATACTGCTTGGTACGGGAGTGATTCCCAGGCTCGGGCGCCAGACCTCGTGTTATTACGGAAGGTAGCTCTACGTCGTGACATATGGAACTAATACGCATAGGAGGACTCTTTGTAACGGCCTTGTAGTGAACCCTGCCGACTCACCTTGGAAGTGGGTTAAGAGACTAGCTACCTCGGGCACAAGGGCAACACGACTCATGGGTAAAGATGTGCAAACTCTGCAGAGTAAATAAACTGATATATCAGCCGTGCTCACGGTCAAGAGCGGGCTTGGACTTCTTCGAGATTAGTTGGTTACTGGTTCGGGTCATCTGATGGACTTCAGGTGTGGTTGTAGGTGCTTGGTGCGACTCCAAGTACGGTTGCTTGGTGGACTCCAAGTGTTGGTTGCTCGGTGTGACTCCGAGTGTGGTTTGCTCGGTGCGACTCCGAGTGTGGTTACTGTTACTGTTGGAGACTGTGGTTATAACCTAGTAAATAGGTGCATAGGAAATAAGTGAAGGACCGAGAAGCTACCCGAAAGCGACCAGAGGGGGGGTGAATGGGAGCTTCAAGATTTCCTTACGGAAACTAGATGCCACTGTCCCAAAATCAACCCCAAAAGCAAACCCTAGAGCTAGCTAATGTCCACGACCCTAGATGTAGGGTGGATGCTTCCTAGAAGCACAGCGGGACACTAGACAACCCTAGAAGTCCAACGCAAAAGACGGAAATCGAAACCGTCAACGTACGAGCGAACCGCGGACGAAACCGTGCGAGACCAGTCGCATCGGACGCTGGCCTGCGTCCGATGCCAGACCACCGGACGCGTCCGATGCAAACTGGACGGTTCTGGAACCTTACTGTTCCACCATCGGACGCTGTGAACAGTGATCACCCAGCGTCCGATGCCCCCGAAAACAGCGCAGTTCTTCGATGATTCAACCCGATCTCCTCCGAATCAAAAACTCTAGGCCGAGGATTCGATCTGAGGGGTCACAAGGATGTTAGTGAGCTATCTCTAAGAGATCATGGCTCGAACCTAACTCCAAATCGGTGAATCAAGAAATTCCGGGGCAAGGAGGCAAGAACGCGATTCAAAACGAAAATCGATCGATCTCCTAGACCGTGAGGTTAGAGTTTAATTCCTTCGGTGGAAAGAAATGCCTCACGATCTAGAACAACTTGGTTCAAACGGAATCGCAAAAGATGAACCGAGCACAAAGATCAAGCGACGGGAAAACTCAAGGCACAAAGCAATCCGCGAAGAACACGATGAACATGAAATCAAAACGCGAATTGACACCAAGAGATGGGATCCAAGGTGAGGATACGGCCTCACTTCCTCGAATCAACAGTACACAGAGTGGAGTCTCTCTGCGGATCTCAACTAGCTAAAGCAGAGGTGTGGGAGAGTGGAAACCCTAGGAAAATGAAAGCACTAACTGCGATTGAGATGAGATCGGGAGGAGGGTGTCTCCCCTGGACTACTTATACTAACCTAGCCTAAGTCTATTTCCTACTCTACCCCTCTCTACTCTAATTACAGAGCGGACCAGCCTAACCCTAAGGCTATTCTAGTCCACCCGCTGGTGGTAGGTAGATCCGACGGCCACGCCCGCACGGTCTTCCGCGTCGCCTCCACGCAACCTTCAGATCGCCGCCACGTGCCGCCACCACTCTGCACCCCCGGTTTTGTGGCCCAAACCGGGAAACCAGCCTTTTTCATCAGCCCCCGGTTTTGAGGCCCAAACCGGGAAACCAGCCTCCAGCCCGAGTTTTGTGGCCCAAACTCGGAAACCCTCAGCGCCCGAGTTTTGAGGCCCAAACTCGGAAACCAGCCCACGCCCAGGTTTTGAGGCTCAACCTGGAAACCGTCGCGCCCAGGTTTTGTGGCTCAACCTGGAAACCCAGCACCCAGGTTTTGAGGCCCAAACCTGGAAACCGTCCACCGTTGGTTTTTCCCGGGCTCTACCAACAAACCGGCGTCGTAGAGGGGATGCACCGCCTGTGCACCCCTTCCACCGACATGATCGCACTTCTCCGCTTGTCGCTGTCGCAGGCTGCCAGCCACCACAGCTGATCCTCCGGCCTCCAGTCCATCAGTCCAAGTCCACGTCCGCCCTTCACCGTCCGATACATCGGCATGGCACGTCCGCCGCACGGCACGCCCATCCTTCATCGCGCCCGGTCCGTCGGCACGGCACGTCGCAACTTGACCTTCACCCGCCATCGATCACTGTCTCCGTGCTCGACACCTGCACAACACAAACCAAAGAACATGCGCATCATCTCCGTTGACAATCACTCATCACACAGAGACTCGGCATACACCCATGTATCCGCAATCTCCCCCTTGATGAGTGCATTGTCAACTCCACAACAAATCATGAAAAAGAAGAAGGAGGTAGGAAGGAGTGAGAAGAGAAAACCCAACCAAATGACCCAAAAGCCTAACAAAAGCCAAAGAAGGTCAAATGGAAGAAGCGAAAACTTGGTCCCCAAAGACATGGGCAACGGCTCGACGCAACCAAGCAAAGCGAAGCTAGCCCTCAAGAAGAGGTAGAACAGGCTCAACACCGCTAGCAGATACCAATTGAAGATCGGAGGACAGCAGACGCAAAATGCTAGTCCCTCAAGATAGAGGCACAGAGGTTCAACACAACTAGCAAGAAAATCACTCCGAACCAATTCAACCCAAGCCATATGGGAAAGCACACCAGACGATACCATTTGAAAGCCAAATGAGAAAGCTTATGAAAGCTCATGAAAAGCTAGGAACGTTTGCTAGTCCCTCAAGACAGAGGCAACGGCTCAACACAACTAGCAAAACTCCCCCTCGACAAATGCAAGCAACTAGAACAAATGATTTGCATAAATTTCTCCCCCTAGTTGAAAATGCACTTATCAAGGCCAAAAGGTATCGGAGAAGCAACTCTCTTCACATAGACTCCCCCTGAACACAAGATCTCCTTCCACAATGCATATGAAGTCAAAATGCAAGTTAGGAGCTTCAAGTATACAGTCCGAAGAGTGCAAAGATGCTCTAATCAGTATAGCTCCAACATCTCAATTAAGCACTCAAATAGCAAAGGCTCAAACTGATCACTTATACGAAATATGAAGCATATGAGCATGTGAGCAGTTTTAAGCCAAAAAGATAGTCACCATCAAAATAGCACTAGACATGTATAGAAGGAATCCAAACAAGTGCTAAGCATATATACAAGGTGAACTACCCCTAGCAAAGTTCAATCATCATGCATAGGAATGAAGCATATACTTGTGATTTCAAATTCATATCGGAGTTGCAGCGGTAAAAGAATTCACAAGTTCATTTTTGGCATGTGATTGCGAGAGGTTGAAAGCTTGTCATTGCCTAACTTCTCAACCGTGCGAAGCCTATGCCGAAGCAATCAGAAGCTTAAAACAACGGTTTCGGTCATACACTACATGGCTCAAGTTTAACTCAAAGTGCAATGAGAAACAGTCTCAATACCATGAGGTGTTGACAAGCAATCCCATCTCGATCTTTTCAATTCAACAATACTTGGTTCAGGTTTTAAGCAAGTTATGAACAACCAAGCAAGTGAATGACTCAGAACTAGAGACATAGCAACCTAGCATATATGAAAAGCAGGAATGGACTCAACACACCCTACACATGCTAGTTGCATATCTTAATGGTGAACATTTTCAGATTTATGTACATTAGGCATAATTCACCATTCCAAAAATAGCTCGCTCATAACATGTAACAGTGATCAGAAAGAGCATAAGCTACAAGCATCATCATAAGTATCGGAGCAATACTAACAAGAGCATAATTTCATTCTAGTGAATATAGACATGAAGCTCAGAATGTAAATGCGTATGCCCGACACAAAACTGAAAGAAAGAAGATACCAAATGGAAAGACTCAAGAAACTCAAAAGAAAAGAGCCTCAAAATAAAAGAGTCAGTCTGTACATCTCAAAATGCTTCCCCCGTCTAAAAGGGGAAACACACACCAAGCTCACCCCTCAACCGATTAAAGGTTGATTCGTCTAAAGGCTTGGTAAAAATATCAGCCAATTGGTGATGAGTATCGACATGGCGAAGGTCGATATCACCCTTCTCCTGGTGGTCTCGCAAGAAATGAAAGCGCACATCAATGTGTTTGGTTTTCGAGTGAAGCACGGGGTTCTTAGCAACGCTAATGGCACTCGTGCTGTCACAAAGCAAAGGAACTCGAGTAAAGCTCAAACCAAAATCACGCAAAGTGGCCATCATCCAGAGTAACTGGGAACAGCAGCTAGCCGCAGCAACATATTCAGCCTCCGTGGTAGACTGAGCGACACTAGACTGCTTGCGAGAAGACCACGACACAAGAGAAGACCCAATAAACTGGCAAGTCCCGGAAGTGGACTTGCGCTCAATGCGACAACCAGCAAAATCGGCATCGGAATAACCGCAAAGCGAGAGAGTGGAGGAAGCAGAATACCAAATCCCGAACTCTGGCGTGAAACGAAGGTACCTGAATATGCGCTTCACCGCCTGACGGTGAGAAGTGCGTGGCGAAGCCTGAAAGCGCGCGCACAAGCACACGGCGAACTGAATGTCCGGCCGTGTCGCCGTCAGGTAGAGCAGCGATCCAATCATGCTGCGGTACTCCTTCTGGTCCACTGCTTCTCCATCCGTGTCGGCATCCAGGGCAGTCGTCGTCGACATGGGCGTCGGAAGAGGCTTGGCCTCACCCATGTCAAACCGCTTCAGCAAGTCCCTCGTGTACTTGCCCTGGTGCACAAACGTCCCCTCTCGGGATTGCTTAATTTGCAACCCGAGAAAGAAAGTCAGCTCGCCCATCATGCTCATCTCGAACTCCCTGCTCATAGTATCTGCAAACTTGGCAACCAAAGCGTGAGAAGAACCACCGAAAATGATATCATCCACGTAAATTTGGACCAAGAGAGTATCTTTGCCTTGCTTGAGGAGAAAAAGCGTTTTATCAACACATCCCATTTTAAAACCCTTAGCTAGCAAAAAGGTTTTTAATCTCTCGTACCAGGCTCTAGGGGCTTGTTTCAAACCATACAAAGCTTTGTGGAGTTTAAAAACATGGTTTGGAAACTTGGGATTTTCAAAACCGGGGGGTTGCTGGACATAGACCTCCTCCTCAATGTAGCCGTTTAAGAAGGCACTCTTGACATCCATTTGAAAAAGTTTGAAACCCATGGATGCAGCATAAGCCAAGAGTATCCTAATAGCCTCCAAACGAGCTACAGGAGCGAAGGTCTCCTCATAATCTATCCCCTCCTTCTGACTATAACCCTTCGCTACAAGCCGGGCCTTGTTTCTCACAATGTGGCCCTCCTCTCCTTGCTTGTTTTTAAATACCCATTTTGTCCCAATAGGTTTACAGTCAGGAGGTGGAGGCACTAGAACCCAAACCCGATTTCGCTCAAAGTTCTCTAGCTCCTCATGCATGGCATTGACCCAATCCGGATCCGTCAATGCGTGTCCAACATCTCGGGGCTCAAAAGACGCAACAAAAGCAGAATGAGCAAAGTGCGAGATGTGCTGTGACCTGGAGCGAGTAACTCGCTCGTCGATGTCGCCGATCATCTGTTCAGGGGGGTGCTGGCGCTGGATATGTCGTGGCGCCTCCCGGGAAGAAGTGACCTCCCCCTCAACAGCAGCTGGTTCCACCCCGGGTACAAAAGGTACCGCGCGAGGTGGAGGATCCCACGGCCCCCAGGAAGAAGAGGTGTCGGGGCCGTGAGTCGTCGTCGAGGCCGCTCTTTGCGGCACGGCAGGTGGAGGGGGTGCTGGATCATCTATACCTTCAGCACCCTCGTCCTCGTCATCAAAAAGAGGCTCTCCAACCTCATGATCACCTGCACGCTCAAAACGAGAAGAAGGAGAAACAAGAGTCTCGTCGAAGGTGACATCTGATGTCTCCATGACTCGGTTAGTGTCAAGGTTAAGTACACGATAAGCTCGAGTGTGAGTGCCATAACCCAAAAACACACCGTCAGAAGAACGAGACTCAAACTTGTCCAGGTTGCCTTTTTTCAATATAAAACAGTGGCAACCAAAGACTCTAAAATAACTCACCTTGGGCTGGCGACCAAAACGCAACTCATAAGAGGTCTTCTTCAAAAACGCTCTCAGAAAAATGCGATTCGAAATGTAGCATGCAGTGTTCATAGCTTCGGCCCAAAAGCGCCTAGGAGTCCTATGCTCATCGAGCATCGTCCTGGCCATCTCAACAAGGGTCCGATTCTTCCTCTCTACAACACCATTTTGGGGTGGTGTATAGGGGGAAGAAAACTGATGCTCCAAACCAAGGCGATTACAAAACATCTCAAAATCCGAATTTTTAAACTCGGAACCATTATCACTTCTAATCGCTCGCATCGAGTTCAAAGGGAACTCGTTCTGAAGACGCAAAATCAGATTGCGAGCGAAGGAGAAAGTCTCGGTCTTCTCGGCTAAAAAGAAGACCCACGAATACCTCGAAAAGTCGTCAACAACAACCAAAACATACCACTTGCCACCAACCGAGCTCACCCGAGCCGGACCAACAAGGTCCATATGTAAAAGCTCTCCGGGGTGCGAGGTCATGACCTTAGTCACTGGATGGTGGGAAGCAGCAACCATCTTCCCATGTCTGCAAGAATGGCAAACTAGATCCTTCTCCATCGAAAGCTTGGGCAATCCTCGGATTAGGCCAAGTGAGCTAAGTCTTGCAAGCAAGTCGAAGCTTAAGTGACCGAGCCTCCTATGCCACTTCCAAAGATCGGAAGAAGAAGGACTAGCTAAAAGACAGCGAGAAGAACCAAACGACTCCGAGAAATTCGCACGAAAGACTTTCCCAAAGGGCGAAATCAGACAAACAAGATCGCCCTGAGGATCTAAGATGCGACTAAGGTTCGGTTTGAAACGAATCTCATAGTCATCATCAAAAAGTTGCGAGACAGAAAGCAAGTTAAAATGCAGGTTAGAAACAAGAGCAACATCGCGCAACACAAAGTGCTCATTAACCCGCACAGTTCCACGAGACAACACCTTACCTTTACTATTGTCGCCGAAGGTTATGTACTCTTTTCCGGCGACCGGGCTAAGGCTGGAGAACCACTTGGTGTTTCCGGTCATGTGCCTCGAACAACCGGAATCCACCAACCAAATGTCCTCCAACCGCTCTACCTACATCAATAAAAAGACATAGGGTGAGCATACGGTCCAACACTGGGGTTAGTGAAGTAAGGGGAATACCAGTGTTGGGCCGGCTGCTCAAAAGAACGGTTAGCAGAAAAACCATCCTGTCTAGGGGGATAGCGATCACCACGCACAGGAAAACGTGGTCCGCTGGGGAAGAAGCGCTCACCGCGATACCCAAACTGCGGTGGGGAAAAGCGCTCAACAAAGCCTCCGCCACGGGGTCCATTACCTGCAAAAGCAGGACCCCGTCGGGCACGCTCTCTACGAGGTCTACGCCTAGGAGCCTGGGGCTCAACTCTAGCGTCTCTCTTCGGAGCTCTCTCCGGCCTAGGCCTAACAAATCGAGGTGCTGGACCTCTAGGCCTAGTCTCCCTCCTCGGGGCTCTCTCCTGCTGCCTAGACTGGGTACGCTTCCCTCCAGACCTAGCAGCTCTCCCCTGAGGTTTCGGAGCATGTTCACCACGAGCTGGATGAAACATGTCCGGGTTCTGCATCTCCCTAGCACGGCGCGCCTCTCTCTTGCGCCTAAAGCAGAACTCACTCAAGTGACCATCCCTCCCACAGAAATCACACTGGTACCTCACCGCACGCAAAGGGGGTTGTTGGTGACCAGGACTGTGGGTGTGGCTCACTTTGCCTTTGTCCTTCTGTGGCAACTCCTCTCGGATGGGTGGCATAGCATCAAGCTTGTTTCTGAGGTGGTTTGGCTTGGGTGCCCAAACTGGGTTCTTGGGAGGAGCTCTCGGGGGTTCCTCAACCACACCATCTTTGGTGATAGGCTTGGCTGGCTCTTTGAGTGGAAGCTTGGCAAGTTTGGGAGTAGTGGTGGAATTTGGCTTCTCACATGGGTTCAGACCACTAGACTCTCCAATCTTCCCAAAAACTGAGAGATCAACACTCTGAGCGAGACCTACACCAGGGGTACCAACAGCTCGCTTGAATTGGGAGATCATCATCCCGAGCTGCGGCTCACTACTGGAGACCCATGACAAGATGGACCGAAGGTATGTGTTTTCTTCCTCGGTTTGCATCTTGCCATGCTTCACATTTGCAATCTCCATCTCCAGCCCCTCACACAAAGCACACCTCGAGACACAAGTGCTATCTGAGCTGGCCTTCTCTAAAGACTCAAGCTTGGCATTCTTCTCTGCCAACTCAGATTGCAAGACAGGACAAGTCTTGCACGCACCCAACAGCTGTGGCCTAGCACGGAGCTCATCCACCTCTCCAACCAACGCAGCATACTTACCTCTCAGAGTGAGAAGGTCAGTCATGTGCGCGGTGCACGACTCGCACTCCGTCTCCTCCGACACTACCACGGTGGACCGAGCGAACTCAAGCTCCTTCACCGTGTCCTCCCACTTCTGCCTAAACTCCTTGCGCTCTCTAGCGGCACGTCTAAGCAACTTATCTTGGCTAAGGAGGGCAGCAGTCAACTTCTCAACCTCGGTGGAAAGCTCGTCGTAGGTGAGAGATACCTGGGAGGTGTCGTCGTCGTCGTCGTTCCGAGGGGTACGCTCCGGCTCGCCGTCGACCTCATCTCCGAGCGCCATGGTGCAGAAGCCGTCGTCGTCGGCGAAGAAGCAGAGGCCGTTCAGCTTGTCCTCGATCCTCTTCTTCTTCTCGGACTCGTCATCGCTCGAGCTGGCGGAGTCGTCATCCGAGCCGTCGACGTCGCTGAGCGTAGCGAAGAACGCTCGCTGCTCAGCTTGTTGCTTCTCCAAGTACTTCTTCTTGATGTACTCTTTGTCGAAGCCGCCCCGTTTCTTGTGCCTTGGGGGGACGTGCTTCTCCTTGTACTTGGAGTCGCGCTTGCGCCCATGTTCGCCCTTGCCCAAGTGCTTGTTCTTCTTCTTGGGGCAGTCGGCGATGAAGTGGTCGGGGTCGCCGCACTCGTAGCATCCCGTGCGTCCTCCTCCTCGACGGCGGTTCATGCGGTTGTTGTGGAACCGCGAGAACCGGTTGGCAAGCAAAGCCAACTCGTCGTCTCCCAAAGACTCCAACTGGTCCTCTGTCACAGAAAAGAGAGAAGAAAGCGCAAAACCAGCTGAGGGGTTAGAGGAAGAGCTGGAAACCAAAGCCATGGACGGGCGAGAAGGATTTTCAAAAGAAGCCCTCGCCATAGCATCAATCTCACTGGACTTGAGCTTACTAAAGAGCTCGTCGCAGGTGAGGGTCTCATAGTTCGGCGATTCGATGATTGCCTGAACCTTGGAGTCCCACACCGAACGGTCAAGAGTGTGCAAAAGCTTCAAAGCACGCTCATGATCGTCAAATGGCAACTGCTCTCTGTTAGCCCTCATCCTGTTGACAATCACCTGAAAGCGAGCGAATAAACTTTCTATGCTCTCGCCAGGTTGATGTCTAAAGTTCTCATACTCTCGCTTGAACGACTCGTAGAGTCGGGTTTTGACTTGAGAGGTGCCCTCATGAAAACGCATGAGAGTGTCCCAGATCTCCCGAGCCGTAGCGAGGTGAGAAACGCGATCGAACTCACCCATGCTCAAACAAGAGAAAAGAGCATTACGGGCTCGGCTATTGGCATCGTGCTCATCGACCTGCTGTTGAGTCACACGAGCAGCCAAGACCACGTAATCAGGGGAGTTGCAAATATCCCAGATCGAAGCGCCCAAGCTCTGCAAATAGGCCGACATACGTATCTTCCAATACGCATAGTTCGTCCCATCGAAAAACGGCGGTTTGCCCACGCCGCGATCCATGTCGCCTTCGGTGGATCTGGAACCGGCTAAGGTGGAAGATCCTTAACCCGCTCCGATACCAATTGAAGGACCGAGAAGCTACCCGAAAGCGACCAGAGGGGGGGTGAATGGGAGCTTCAAGATTTCCTTACGGAAACTAGATGCCACTGTCCCAAAATCAACCCCAAAAGCAAACCCTAGAGCTAGCTAATGTCCACGACCCTAGATGTAGGGTGGATGCTTCCTAGAAGCACAGCGGGACACTAGACAACCCTAGAAGTCCAACGCAAAAGACGGAAATCGAAACCGTCAACGTACGAGCGAACCGCGGACGAAACCGTGCGAGACCAGTCGCATCGGACGCTGGCCTGCGTCCGATGCCAGACCACCGGACGCGTCCGATGCAAACTGGACGGTTCTGGAACCTTACTGTTCCACCATCGGACGCTGTGAACAGTGATCACCCAGCGTCCGATGCCCCCGAAAACAGCGCAGTTCTTCGATGATTCAACCCGATCTCCTCCGAATCAAAAACTCTAGGCCGAGGATTCGATCTGAGGGGTCACAAGGATGTTAGTGAGCTATCTCTAAGAGATCATGGCTCGAACCTAACTCCAAATCGGTGAATCAAGAAATTCCGGGGCAAGGAGGCAAGAACGCGATTCAAAACGAAAATCGATCGATCTCCTAGACCGTGAGGTTAGAGTTTAATTCCTTCGGTGGAAAGAAATGCCTCACGATCTAGAACAACTTGGTTCAAACGGAATCGCAAAAGATGAACCGAGCACAAAGATCAAGCGACGGGAAAACTCAAGGCACAAAGCAATCCGCGAAGAACACGATGAACATGAAATCAAAACGCGAATTGACACCAAGAGATGGGATCCAAGGTGAGGATACGGCCTCACTTCCTCGAATCAACAGTACACAGAGTGGAGTCTCTCTGCGGATCTCAACTAGCTAAAGCAGAGGTGTGGGAGAGTGGAAACCCTAGGAAAATGAAAGCACTAACTGCGATTGAGATGAGATCGGGAGGAGGGTGTCTCCCCTGGACTACTTATACTAACCTAGCCTAAGTCTATTTCCTACTCTACCCCTCTCTACTCTAATTACAGAGCGGACCAGCCTAACCCTAAGGCTATTCTAGTCCACCCGCTGGTGGTAGGTAGATCCGACGGCCACGCCCGCACGGTCTTCCGCGTCGCCTCCACGCAACCTTCAGATCGCCGCCACGTGCCGCCACCACTCTGCACCCCCGGTTTTGTGGCCCAAACCGGGAAACCAGCCTTTTTCATCAGCCCCCGGTTTTGAGGCCCAAACCGGGAAACCAGCCTCCAGCCCGAGTTTTGTGGCCCAAACTCGGAAACCCTCAGCGCCCGAGTTTTGAGGCCCAAACTCGGAAACCAGCCCACGCCCAGGTTTTGAGGCTCAACCTGGAAACCGTCGCGCCCAGGTTTTGTGGCTCAACCTGGAAACCCAGCACCCAGGTTTTGAGGCCCAAACCTGGAAACCGTCCACCGTTGGTTTTTCCCGGGCTCTACCAACAAACCGGCGTCGTAGAGGGGATGCACCGCCTGTGCACCCCTTCCACCGACATGATCGCACTTCTCCGCTTGTCGCTGTCGCAGGCTGCCAGCCACCACAGCTGATCCTCCGGCCTCCAGTCCATCAGTCCAAGTCCACGTCCGCCCTTCACCGTCCGATACATCGGCATGGCACGTCCGCCGCACGGCACGCCCATCCTTCATCGCGCCCGGTCCGTCGGCACGGCACGTCGCAACTTGACCTTCACCCGCCATCGATCACTGTCTCCGTGCTCGACACCTGCACAACACAAACCAAAGAACATGCGCATCATCTCCGTTGACAATCACTCATCACACAGAGACTCGGCATACACCCATGTATCCGCAATAAGATTTAATAGGATGTGTTGCTTTAGGCGCTTGAGTCAAACAGAGTCAGCCTACCTTTGTTATTAGCCTCATAAGCATATATTTCCTACACTTGCGGAGTACATTTCGATGTACTCACCCTTCCTCTTTGAACCCCCTGCTACCCCACCCAGACGTTGGAGTCTACGCCGACGAGGAGCAGGAGTACCCAGAAGACGGCGGATACGACCCCGACGACTTGTACTAGGATGGCGCAGCCCCCGGTCGCCTTCCTGTGGAGATGGCGTCCAGTTTCCGCGAGTCTACATCAGAGTCTACATGAGAGTCTGTACTTTTCTTTCAGACCCGAGGGTCATTTTTGTAATAATGTTCGATATATTAATAAAGCATTGTTTTGATATTTACTATGATGTGGATATATGTATGAAAATTGATTCTGGCATACATATATTGTGCTCCAATTTTGTTCTTAAAATTGGGGTGTCACAGAGTGGTATCAAAGCTGTGTTGACCGTAGGACGCTACCCTAGTCAGGTCGTGTTGTTTACAAAACTATTTTTAAAAAGTCTCACCCTATTTTCCCACTTCTGTAGTCTATCTCTGCTGAAAATTCAAACTCTGTTTCAAAGTAGGTCCTCCAATCCTAGGATGCCCACCATAATTGTTTGATCTTGTAGCACATTGCTTGATATGTACTTGTGCACATGTTTTGATTTGGTTCTTCGTAATGATTGTTGGTGTGTTGCGACTGTCAGGTTGCAACGACATCATTTGTTAAAAGTTTTATTAATAAAATTAACTAACTTGGGGTCTTTCTCTCTCCCATCTCAACCCTCTATTCACCCATACCAGCTCATGGATCTACGACAATGGGAAGACTGCAACTTGAGCGACGAGGCTTATCGACTCTTTCAGATAACACCTTACCGAGGCAAGAAGGACAAGTATCGAAAGTATGTCGCGAACTCTTCCCGTTCAAGAGCTACACCTCAAGCACAAGTCCAGAAGCCCCCTGAGATCCCACCTGCAAGCTCAAGTGAAGCTCCTCCTCAACTCCACCAAACAGAAGCACCTCCTCAAGCTCCACCAGAGGACAATCAAGTGATATCCACCCGAAGAGATGTCAAGGCAAAAGGACTATGTTTCTACTGCAAGCAAGCTGGACACTTCATCAGCAAATGCCCGAAGAAACGCGAGGATCGCAAGGGTCGAGCCAAGAGGAAAGCTCAAGGACAACACTTCAAAACCAAAGATGCCAATCGGGTGATGAATAAGAAAAATGCAAAGCGCCAAAAGTTCCATGGTATGTCCCACGAGCTCCCCACCCACCTTTCTTTCTAGCCCGAATCTCGGGACGAGATTCCAGTTAAGGGGGTAAGTTTGTAACACCCCGGGTTTTTAAATTAATAAAATAAAATCGAATTTAATTAGGAAATGGCCAAAACCCTAGATGGAGGAAAATTCCAACCAGATATTTGTTGCATTCATGCCGTTGCATATTTTATTGGATGAAAAATAATTTATTAAACCCGTATAGGGCGAACCGGATTTATTCTATTTAGAAAATAAATAAAAAGAGTTTACAAAAATTACAAAACTTGAAAAACTCAAAATTTTATTTTTAAAACCTAGGGAAAATATTTCAAAACTTTTACCAAACTATTTGATTTCAATCTGGGTTTGATTTTGAATTCAAAAAGGCTTTTGAAATGTTTGGAAAATCAAAAGAAAAAGGACAAAAACCTCATAACCCTCTCCCTCTCTTTTCCCGTTTTTGGCCCATCTGGCCGGCCCGTCACTCTCCTCTCTCTCCCCTTTTCAGCCCAACCCATCCCTCTCCTCTCCCGGCGGCCCAAACCCCTCCGCGGCCCAGCTCCTCCTCCCCTCTCATTTTTTCCAGCGGCCCGCTCACCTCCCCCCTCCCCTGGGCCACGCCTGCGCCCCCTCCTTGGGCCGACGCCGGCCGGTCTGCTCCCCGAGCCCGCGCCACTCTTCCCCCCCCCACACCGCCGGCCTGCTAGCACACCGCGGCCCGCGCGCGCGCCCTGGCTTGCCCGCAGCGCTGCCGAGCCCAGCTGCAGCCCGCTCCGCGTGCGTGCGCCCCTCCCTCCCTTCTCTCTCTGACACCGGGCCCCGCCTGCCAGCTCCCTCTCCCACCTCCGACCTTCGCGCATCACCGCCCGCTGCCCTTGATCGAGCCACTCGATTCCTCGCCCTCTCCCCCTCTCACCCCTTTTTAGCCAGCGCCGAGGCCTCCCACACACCCCACCGCTGCCACGACGACCTCCTCGTGCCCTAACTCGCCCAACCGCGCCGCCACCGCCATTAACAGCCACCCCGAGCTCGGCTTGAGCTCGTCCCATCCCAGGAAGCTCCCACTGATCTCCCTCTATCCACCGGCAGGCTCGTCGAATCGCGACGCGTCCAGGAGGCCACCCCGTGGAGATCCCAGACCAAAGCCTGACTCCCGCGATCGCACCGACGCACCGGAGTACCTCCATCGCACACTCTCCGACTCCGGCCGCCTCTGGACCTTCACCGGCGCCAGAGATCAGTCCACCGACCCCGCGGTGAGCTCCGCTCCATCCTCCACCTTTCCCTTAGTCTCCCGTAGCCCGTAGCGCGCTCCCGAGCCAAGCCGACCACCACAGCCATGGCGCCACCGCTCGCCGGCGCAAGCCGCAGCGCGAAGCGCCACCTGACCCCTCCGTTCACTCTGTGCGCCGTCGGATCTAGATGGACGGATCAGATTAGATGGGGCATCGAATCGGTATGAGCCGAGTCTGCAAGGTTCGTGCACCCGGCGCATAGTGGCCGCGTCGGCATGCTCACAAGAAACGTGGCGCACCGGACCAATTCGGGCCCGCCACGTCAAGCCCCGTCAGCGCCACGTCAGGGCCACGTCAGCATCAACACAGCGCCCCTGGCAACTTTGCTAAAGAGCCCTCCTATTTTCCGGAAACCAACCCGCCATCTAGATTCACTGTGCGCTGAGTCTGTGAAAACTTTCAACCAAGCCCCTCAATTTTTAGATAATTGACGCGTCGTCCTCTGCATCGCTGCGCAGATCCGCCGCCAGCTGGCGCCCCGTCAGCACCCTGTCAGCGCCAGATGTCGCCACGCGTCAGCCACCTGGCACCAGCGCACGCGTCCACCGACCGGCCGGGGCTGTTTCGCAGAGAAGCCCTCGGATTAAACCAGAATCAACCCGCACTTCATATCCCTGTTCAATGAGTCTCTGCAGACTTGCAAAGCACCCCCTGCGCTTGAGAGAAAATGAGGCCCAGTCCAGACGGCGTTTTAATTTCGTTTTGATTTATTTAAATTGCGAAAATGAGTTCAACTTATTCACAGAATTGCCACCCGACTTCAAATGCTTATAACTTTCACGTTTTAACTCTGATTTGACCCGTTCAACTTGCGTTAGATTCGTCTCGTCGAGCTCTACGCAGTAGATCTATTTACGTTCTGTTTTTATACTGTTGATGTACTGTTATTTATTATGTTTGTTTGGGCCATGTGATGATGCTTGATCCAGCGAGTGCGAGCTACGTGGAACCCCTGGAACAACCTTGTGCCTTCGTCGCTCCAGACCCTTCTTGTGGTCCAGTTGATCCAACCCAGTCCGCAGGCAAGTGTCCTTGAACATCTTGCACCTACTTTTATTTTACTTTTGGTATTAGAGTAGAGTAGATCCTATAGATGCATGCAGTGTCTAAATTTGAATCCCATGTTAGGGTTTACTAGATTCTTGTATTATTTTCCTTGACACCTGGTTTGGGATCATATGGGTAGAAGTCATGCTTAGCCTCGCAGTCTTGGGATGGGCTGGTTAATAATTAATTCTGATTAATGATCTATGGAACATGGTGGTTTGGTAATTATGGTAGTAGTATGGTGAGTAGGTAAATCCGGCAGGATGGACCGTTGGTGGTGTGGTGCCATGTGACTT
This sequence comes from Coix lacryma-jobi var. lacryma-jobi, assembly GCA_009763385.1. Classification (NCBI taxonomy): domain Eukaryota; kingdom Viridiplantae; phylum Streptophyta; class Magnoliopsida; order Poales; family Poaceae; genus Coix; species Coix lacryma-jobi. The sequence continues at coordinate 18,719,448 of CM019826.1, forward strand.
GGCGTACGGTTGCCGGGTGACTCGGCGTTACAGTTTGCCATGGGACTTGGCGTTGGTTTGGGTTTGTGGTTTGTTATCCTGCCTGGATCCCTAGGACCCGGTTCTCGAAGCCTGTAACCCGGCAAAACAGCGCAAACCATGAGGCCTATATGGCTCTGGGACTGACTAATTAATTAAAGAAGCCTTATGTCGTTATTAGTTACATATGGACATGGGACAGGGCTTCTTCTACGCAGGATACTGCTTGGTACGGGAGTGATTCCCAGGCTCGGGCGCCAGACCTGGTGTTATTACGGAAGGTAGCTCTACGTCGTGACATATGGAACTAATACGCATAGGAGGACTCTTTGTAACGGCCTTGTAGTGAACCCTGCCGACTCACCTTGGAAGTGGGTTAAGAGACTAGCTACCTCGGGCACAAGGGCAACACGACTCATGGGTAAAGATGTGCAAACTCTGCAGAGTAAATAAACTGATATATCAGCCGTGCTCACGGTCAAGAGCGGGCTTGGACTTCTTCGAGATTAGTTGGTTACTGGTTCGGGTCATCTGATGGACTTCAGGTGTGGTTTGCCTGATGGACTTCAGGTGTAGGTGCTTGGTGCGACTCCAAGTACGGTTGCTTGGTGGACTCCAAGTGTTGGTTGCTCGGTGTGACTCCGAGTGTGGTTTGCTCGGTGCGACTCCGAGTGTGGTTACTGTTACTGTTGGAGACTGTGGTTATAACCTAGTAAATAGGTGCATAGGAAATAAGATTTAATAGGATGTGTTGCTTTAGGCGCTTGAGTCAAACAGAGTCAGCCTACCTTTGTTATTAGCCTCATAAGCATATATTTCCTACACTTGCGGAGTACATTTCGATGTACTCACCCTTCCTCTTTGAACCCCCTGCTACCCCACCCAGACGTTGGAGTCTACGCCGACGAGGAGCAGGAGTACCCAGAAGACGGCGGATACGACCCCGACGACTTGTACTAGGATGGCGCAGCCCCCGGTCGACCTTCCTGTGGAGATGGCGTCCAGTTTCCGCGAGTCTATATCAGAGTCTACATGAGAGTCTGTACTTTTCTTTCAGACCCGAGGGTCATTTTTGTAATAATGTTCGGTATATTAATAAAGCATTGTTTTGATATTTACTATGATGTGGATATATGTATGAAAATTGATCCTGGCATACATATATTGTGCTCCAATTTTGTTATTAAAATTGGGGTGTCACACCTGTCGTGGATCCCCGCCTCGCCGTGCGAGCCGTCTTGACACGGAGTTCTCCAAACTCCGGCCATATCCAGCGTCGCCTTGGAGAGGTTATAGCAGGAAGCGTTCGAGCTTGTCTTGCATTTGTTCTCCTTCTCCATGCTATGCCTCGGGTTTCCGCATATATATGGTTGATAGCCTTTGTTTGGCAGTATTTGTTTTTGTTTTGGACTCTACTCGATCTAGATTGAATCTGGATTTGGTTTGTGTGTTTGCCTGAACTCGATCTAGAATCCAGATTTGGTTTGTATTGTTTGTTAGATACCGTATACTTCCTTAATGTCGTTTGCAGACTGGATATGGAATAATTGTACTTTACCTTGCATCGACATGGATAGGCAGAGTCCCATGAGTAGAAGCTTAACAACGCGGAAGTAGATAGGAAGGCAAGACAAAAAAAATGAACCAAAAAAGGGCAGAAATTTTACCTCTTTATTATTAGGTATAGATGAGGCGGGGGAAGAACGACGCGAGGTCCGGAGAGGAGACGCCGGGGAAAAAATTTTGCGATACGAAAGTTTTCCGCACGCGCAGATATAGACGCGTGAGCCCTCTCAATGTCAAGTTACCAAAGATAGCAACGTGTGTTTTGAGAAACTGCTAGAGTGATTTTTGTGGTTTTGTCAAAATATTAAGGATAGCAAATTGATTTCCAAAACTGCTGAAGATGCTCAACTATTCTTATTTTCCCGTTCTCTTCCACCTTGTGGCGACCGGCTGCCAAACGAACAGCTGGTTTTAAATGGAAGAAAGAAGCTGTAAACAAACAACTGATTCCCTTTGGTATGTTCATTTGTGCAAGGATGGGCAAAGTAAGACCCACCGGGTGCGGCTTATTCTGGGGTCTGGTTAGAAGGCTTGTTCAGCCAATTAAACAGACATAAGTTGGCTCTAGGAAGCCTGGCAGAGCATCTCTAGTAAAGATGCGGATACCTTGATTTTGATAGATATATATACCTACTGTAGTACTATGCATATCTAATCTAATATCTGTATATAGTTGATACCCACTAAGCAATAAATGTTAGCTAAAGCTCACCTCCTGTGCTTCCACGTCATCATTCTTTTCTATCCATCTGATTCTTATCTAGGTTTTTTTCCAACCGTATGATATTCACTAATCAATCGACTCCACCCCCCAGCAGCCCCGTACATACTCCTGCGGCTCTCCGCCCCACAGCGGTCCGTCCTAGCCAGCGCCGCCCGCTCGACTCATCTGTTCAGATTCCTCACGCTCCAGCAGCCCAGCAATGGTGCCTGGCACCTGGCAGTGCCTGTTTGACTCCTCCTCTTCAGCTTCCTCCAACCACCAGCCTCGCCCAGCAGCGCCGTCTCTGACCCTTTAGCTTCCTCGAATCACCCGCCTCGGCCAGCAGTGACGTCTGCTATCAATGGCACGGCGAAGCACACAACGCCCCTACGTGGCCTCCGCCCAACAACCCCAACCCCTGCGATTTTCTCTATTTAGTTTCCTACGGCTTTCTCCCGTCACGTCTCCTCGATACAACAACACCGAGTGTCTTAGACCAATGTGAATGGAGGTTTCACCTCCCCGTTTCCAAGATGTCAAACTTTAGCGTGAAATAGATCTCTTTCACAATGCATAATTTCATTGCACAGTTTCATAGATTATTTTTAGAATTTTGTGGGTTCCACTCATCTCAAATCGACATCTGTTGGCTTCTTCTCCACCACGAACACAGGCACGGGAGCCTTCTTGCTTCTTCCCTGCTAGACCCGATGGCACGAGCGCTGCCATGTGTGGCCGCGAGCCGGCACCAGTGGCCGATGGAGGTCGCCCGGCGGAGCATGTGCACTTCTTCAAACGGAGGTAGCCGCAGAGCCTCCTTGCTGCGTGGCCGTTACTGGCGGAGGATGCCGCGCCTGCCGAGCAGAGCCCGCGTGCCTGCTACCGACGAAGCTCGCGGGGGATGAAGCCGTGGCCGCCCGACGAAGCCCGTGCGCCTGCTGCCAACGGAGCCCGAGCGCCTGCTACTGAGGGAGCTCACGGGAGATGAGGCCGCGCCCACTGCCGATGGAAACTGCACGCCTGCTGCCGACGGAGCTCACGGGGACGATGTCACGCCCACTCGACAGAGCCCCTGCGCCCGCTGCCGGCAGAGGAGGCCGCACCCACCGGACGGAGCCCGTGTTCGCCCGCGAGGTCACAGAGGAGGCCTCACTTCACCCGACGACAGTTTTCTGCTGCGGCTTTGGATCTCGCCGGCCTCCCAAGCTCGCGACGGATCTTGCCGGCCTCCCAAGCTTGCGGCGGATCTCGACGGCCTCCCGAGCTCGCGACGGAGGCGAAGCGCGCGGCTCGCCCGAGCTCGCGGCGGAGGCAGAGCGCACGGCGGAGGCGTAGCGCTCGCACGGATCGGATGAAACACACCCGAGGCTCTCAGTGCGTGTTTCACGCGGTTTCCCACGACTTGGAAATCGCGCTGATTCGTTTCGTGGCCACGAAACCTTTCCCTTCTCTCCTACCAGTTTCATCCAAAAGGTAACTTTATGTTGATGTGTCATCTAATTTAATTTGCATGAAACTTCTCATGAAGCCCCATTGAGACTGGCCTTAGGATGCATCTGTTTATAGGTATTGCTTAGTAGATGAGGAGTTCCAGGTGAGGCTCCTCACATGATTAATTTTTTAATCAATTCTCCCATTGAGTTGGACGTTCTTGGTGGTTAATTCCCCTATTCAGATTTACGTTTTCAGTTATTTGTGTCAACCTTAATGTCCTACCCCATTTCCTTTCCATTGCTTACTTACTCCCCTTTTGTCCCCAGCTGTTAGCCCTGGGTCTCCCATGGTTTTTCTGCACGCTGTGTCAGGTAAAGTTACGCTGCTCTCATATGATCTTTCAATCCTGCTCTAATATGCTCTTTCAGTCCCCTCAGATGTACTGATTAATTGGCTTCTTTTTTAGATCCCTCTCTGTTCATGGGTTGTATTCTTTCCAATTTTTTTAATCCAACCAAGGTTTACTTTGTAAGGTACATCTAAATTTATAGTTCATATAGTTTCTTACAACTTTATGTACACCTCAGATTGCAATTGTGTTACTGTAATTATTTCTAAAGATATAAAATTGCAACAACATGGAACCTGGAGAAGGTTCGATCCGTTCAACACACTACAAGAAATCCATCTTTTTATGACAAAATTTCTTTTGACAAAGTCTGTTTTCGTCATATAATGTGCCATAATATGACGCAAAAAATGTGTCGTCATAAATCTATGGGACTTAGAAGTATTTGTGACAACATTGTTTCTTATGTCACATAAAGGTACCAAGTTTCGTCACAAATTGTCATGCGCTAGGAGTCGATTGACGGTTATATTTTTGTGACGAATCATAAAGTTTTTATGTGATAATATTAGACCGTCACTAAATGTTTTATCAAATATGACGACCCCCAAGGTCATAAAATGCCCCAGTACGGGCTGGACCCTTGACCTATGTTTATTTGACTCAGAGCTGGGCCTCGGCCCATGTAAAATTGCACCGGAGTCCTGGGTCGAGGGAGGCAGGCCAGGCCTCAAATAGAAGGGTCGAGAGTTGCTTTTTCTTTTTTCTTCTTTTTATTTTTATTTTTCATTTGTAAATCACATGTTCATCGTAAACAAGAATGATTTCACTTTTTGATCTCTGGTTAAAAGTTGTAGGTACCAACATCATGCACATTTTTCGTATAGGTCATCCCTTCATTTGACACTTTTTATATGATTATAGAAGTGAAATTCAAATTTTGAGAGATTTTGTGCGGCTAAGGGATTTAAAAGTGGCTCTAATAAAAAAGTTTGAATACCAAAGTTGAAGGGGACAACAAGATATACAATTTATGTTTTGGTCATTTCTTCATTTGACACTGTTGTAACACACATTATCCACATCTACTCCAATCTTTCGTAAAACTCACTTAAACTTAATAAGAGATGTGACTACTTGTGAAGCATCTACGATGTCACTTTGTTGAAATCATTTAATTTTTTTTTTCTGGAGTTTAGGTGGCCAAAAAATATCACCACACCAAATTTGAGGATTTTTTTTTTGAAAAACTAGTGAATTACTGAATTTTGTTTAAGTTCTAGGAATTTTAAAGCTCTGCGGCTCGCAAATGAAATTTGAGATACTAAATGACTTCTAATGAGGAAAAGTTGAGTATCAAAGTTGTAAGTACCAATATCATGCACATTTTTCATATAGGTCATCCCTTCATTTGACACTTTTTATGCGATTAAAGATTCGAAATTCAAATTTTAAGAGAGTTTTGTGCGGCTAAGGGATTTAAAAGTGGTTCTAATGAAAATGTTTTGAATACCAAAGTTGAAGGGGACAACAAGATATATAATTTATGTTTTGGTCATTCCATCATTTGACATAGTTGTAGCACACATTGTTCACATCTACTCCAATTTTTCGTAAAACTCACTTAAACTTTATAAGAGATGTGCCTACTTGTGAAGCATCTACGATCCCACTTTGTTAAAATCATTTAATTCTTTTTCCTGGAGTTTAGGTAGCCCAAAAATGCAACCACACCAAATTTGAGGATTTGTTGAAAAACTAGTGAATTACTGAATTATTTTTAAGTTCAAGGAATTTTAAAGCCCGACACCTCGCCGATGAAATTTAGGATACTAAATGACCTCTAATGAGGAAGAGTTGAGTATCAAAGTTGTAGGTACCAATATCATGCACATTTTTTGTATAGGTCATCCCTTCATTTAACACTTTTTTATGTGATGAAAGATTTGAAAATCAAATTTTAAGAGAGTTTTGTGCGACTAAGGGATTTAAAAGTGGCTCTAATGAAAAAGTTTTGAATACCAAAGTTGAAGGGGACTACAAGATATACAATTTATGTTTTGGTCATTCCATCATTTGACATAGTTGTAGCACACATTATCTACATGTACTCTAATCTTTCGTAAAACTCAGTTAAACTCTATAAGAGATGTGCCTACTTGTGAAGCATCTACGATCCCACTTTGTTGAAATCATTTCATTATTTTTCCTGGAGTTTAGGTGGCCAAAACATGCCCCCACACCAAATTTGAGGATTTTTTGAAAAACTAGTTAATTACTGAATTATTTTAAAGTTTTAGGAATTTTAAAGCCCAGTACATCGCCGATGAAATTTGGGACACTAAATGACCTCTAATGAGGAAATATTGAGTACCAAAGTTGTAGGTACCAATATCATGCACATTTTTTGTATAGGCCATCCCTTCATTGGACACTTTTTTATGTGATTAAAGATTTGAAATTCAAATTTTGAGAGAGTTTTGTGCGGCTAAGGGATTTAAAAGTGGCTCTAATAAAAAAGTTTTGAATACCAAAGTTGAAGGGAACAACAAGATATACAATTTATGTTTTGGTCATTCCATCATTTGACATAGTTGTAGCACACATTATCCACATGTACTCTAATATTTCGTAAAACTCACTTAAACTCTATAAAAGATGTGCCTACTTGTGAAGCATCTATGATCCCACTTTGTTGAAATCATTTCATTATTTTTCCTGGAGTTTAGGTGGCCAAAACATGCCCCCACACCAAATTTGAGGATTTTTTGAAAAAACTAGTGAATTACTGAATTATTTTAAAGTTCTAGGAATTTTAAAGCTCGGTACCTCGCCGATGAAATTTGGGACACTAAATGACCTCTAATGAGGAAATATTGAGTACCAAAGTTGTAGGTACCAACATCATGCACATTTTTTTGTATAGGCCATCCTTTCATTTGAAACTTTTTTACGTGATTAAAGATTTGAAATTCAAATTTTGAGAGAGTTTTGTGCGGCTAAGGGATTTAAAAGTGGATCTAATGAAAAAGTTTTGAATACCAAAGTTGAAGGGGACAACAAGATCTACAATTGATGTTTTGGTCATTCCTTCATTTGACACTTTTATAGCATACATTATACACATCTACTCCAATCTTTCGTAAAACTCACATAAACTCTATAAGAGATGTGCCTACTTGTGAAGCATCTACGATTCCACTTTGTTGAAATCATTTTCTAGCTGTTTGGTAATTGGTACAGTATCGCAAATGGAATAAAAACTAGTTCATTCCTATTACCGCCGGTAACATTATCAGTTCAAAATTGTTTTTGTTTGCATTACCTAAGACAAAACCAAACAGCTCATAAATTCTTTTTCCTGGAGTTTAGGTGGCCCAAAAATGCCACCACACCAAATTTGAGGATTTTTTTTGAAAAACTAGTGAATTACTGAATTATTTTAAAGTTTTAGGAATTTTAAAGCCCGACACCTCGCCGATGAAATTTGGAATACTAAATGACCTCTAATAAGGAAGTGTTGATTACCAAAGTTGTAGGTACCGATATGATGCACATCTTTTGTATAGGCCATTCCTTCATTTGACACATTTTTAGATGATCTAAGATTTGAAATTCAAATTTTGAGAGAGTTTTATGCGGCTAAGGGATTTAAAAGTGGCTCTAATGAAAAAGTTTCAAATACCAAAGTTGAAGGGAACAACAAGATCTACAATTTTTGTTTTGGTCATTCCTTCATTTAACACTGCTGTAGCACACATTGTCCATATCTACTCCAAACTTTCATAAAACTCACCTAAACTCTATAAGAGATGTGCCCACTTATGAAGCATCTACAATGCCACTTTGTTGAAATTATTTCATTATTTTTCCTGGAGTTTAGGTGTCCAAAACATACCAGCATACCAAATTTGAGGATTTTTTGAAAAAATAGTGAATTACTGATTTTTTTTAAGTTCTAGGAATTTTAAAGCCCGACAGCTCGCAGATGAAATTTAGGACACTTAATTACCTCTAACTAGGAAGTGTTGAGTATCAAAGTTGTAGGTACCGACATGATGCACATCTTTTGTATATGCCATTCATTCATTTAATACTTTTTTATATGATCTAAGATTTGAAATTTAAATTTTGAGAGAGTTTGATGTGGCTAAGGGATTTAAAAGTGGCTCTAATAAAAAAGTTTTGAATACCAAAGTTGAAGGGGACAACAAGATCTACAATTTTTGTTTTGGTCATTCCTTTATTTAACACTGTTGTAGCACATATTGTCCGCATCTACTCCAAACTTTCATAAAACTCACCTAAACTCTACAAGAGATGTGCCCACTTGTGAATCATCTACGATGCTACTTTGCTGAAATAATTTCATTATTTGTCCTGGAGTTTAGAGGGCCAAAACATGTCACCACATCAAATTTGAGGATTTTTTAAAAAACTAGTGAATTACTGATTTTTTTTAAAGTTCTAGGAATTTTAAAGTCTGACACCAAATATAATTAAAGTTTTTTGTATTTTGAAATTTAAATTTTAAATTATTCAAACAAATGTCAGATGGAGAAATGATAAAATTTTTTTATAGATCTCAACGATTAAATGAACCCCTAATGCATCAGAGCCGTTAAATCGAACCCCTGATGCATTCCGTCCATTAGATGAACCCCTGATGCATCAGAGCCGTTAAATCGAAAGCACAGCTATATAAAGACCCCTTCATTTCTTCCAAACCCTAATCTCTTTCTCCCTGCTCGCCCCTGAAAGGACCAAGATGCCCAAGAGGGGGGTGAATTGGGCTTTTCTAAAACTTCTTGCAATAATAAAACCTAACAAGCCTCAATTAACCCCTAGTGTCTAGAAGTGTGTTTCTATTTATTCTAACGCACAAAAGACCAAGTCTATGCCACTCCTACTCTAGCAAAGCAATCCAATAGAGAATGAACAACAAGTAGTAATGCGGAATTGAATTGCTTGAAAGTAAATGCGTAAGTAAAGGAGTAGAGATGACAAGACGATCTTTTTGCCGAGGTATCGAGGTGTCGGCACACTCCCCTAGTCCTCGTTGGAGCACCCGCGCAAGGGTATCGCTCCCCCTTGATCCGCGCAAGGATCAAGTGCTCACTACGAGCTGATTCTTCGCCGCTCCGTGTAACATCTCGGCTCAGGGCTTAATAGGATTAATAGAATACCCATACCAATAAGTTGCAACATCTTTTCCGGAAGCCCATCTCCTAAAAACTCCAAAGTTAAGCGTGCTTGGCTTGGAGCGATGGGTGACCGACCGGGAAGTCTTTCCCGGGTACGCATGAGTGAGGACAAAGTGCGCAGAAAAGACTGGTGTTGGTCTGTGGGGATAGTCTAGGTCCTATGAAAGCTGCCTGATGTAAGCGGGCCCGGCCTCGAGGAGGCGGGACGTTACACTCCGGCCCGGTGAATCACACTACCGGTCACAAGTTTGCTTGGGTCATCCACAAAGCCACCGGATGCTCTCCAAGCTTCACGATCGCCACCAATTCGTCTAGGTGATGCCGATCACCAAGAGTAACAAGCTAGAACTCTCACTTGACCAAGACAAGGCCAAAGAGATGGATGGATGCACACTTGCTACTCAATTCTCACTAGGAGGTGTCTAATTCTTACAATTAGCTTTTCTCTCAACCTCACTAGGGCTCTTGCACTATCTCACACTCACAATGTGTCTCTCAGCAGATGGAAGTGGCAAGAACACTCAAATGGATGGAGGGAAGGAAGTATATATACTCCCCCAACCAGCCATCCAAAAACAGCTCTAGACAGGGTTTCTGCGGGGGCATCGGACGCTCCGATGCATGGCATCGGAGGCTCCGATGACCTCGACCAACGGTCGACTGTACCCTCTTGTCAGACCTATTAAAGGAGCATCGGACGCTGGGCAGCATCTGATGCCCCTGCATCGGACGCATCCGATGCCGTTTGAACCTCTCTGGACGGCCATCGGACGCTGGCCCTTAGCGTCCGATGCCAGCGTCCAATGCCACTCATAGTTCACTCGCAAGTGAACAGTGACACCGGAGCATCCGATGTGGAACCATCGGAGCCTCCGATGCCACGCACCAGACCAAACCCTAAGTCGGTGTGAGCATCGGAGCCTCCGATGCCCACTAAACCAGCGTCCGATGCCTTTTACAAGGCCATAACGAACTCGGATCGCGACGCGGTCTTAACGACTTTTGTTCCTCTTGACGTAAGGCATCTCTCTGAGCTACCTAGGGCTATGAAATAACAAGTGTGCACCACACCTACCTCAATAGACTCATCTAGGTCAAGCTACTGATTCACGCTCCCCTTTATAGTACGGCCAAAGGAAAAACAAAGACCTAAGACTACCTAAGTGTCCTCCAACACCATGTGACACTTAGCCTAGTCTACCACCGTCTTCGTCGTCTGTCCTTTGAAAAATCGAAACGATATCCATCGCCAGGGGACATGAACTCCATATGCCCGTATCGTTGCCATTACCGTGACCTAACTCATCTCTGTTTCTGCAAAACACACGTTAGTCACAGTAATCTTGTGTTTCATCCAATCACCAAAACCACTAGGGGCCAAGATGCGTTCAATCTCCCCCTTTTTGGTGATTGATGACAACACGAGATCGAGTATAGAGAGAAGAGGTTTTTAAATCATGACATGTATGAACTTGCAATGAATAAGAGAAAATGATTAGGGGCAAGTTCAAACATGTCATGCCATCATCCTGCACTCAACAAGTTAGAGTGAAAATCAAGTGCAAGAGTAAAGAGCTCATATACATAACAAATGAGAATTGAGCACAAGTAATCGAGTAAGGCGAAATGACATGTCATATCATATATCATGGTGAGCACATACATGTCATAAAGGTCCATAGCACAAGTATATAACATAAACATGCACAAAAGATACGATAAGAAAAGAGCGTATGTGAACATAACACATCATAAGACGCAAAACCCTCTCACATCGCTCCCCCCATCGCTATACTCAGCCACTCTCCCCCTTTGGCATCAAGCGCCAAACTAAGCGTCGGAGGGCGAAGGTGGTGCAGACGAGTCAGGAGCAGTCTCTGGAGTACGCTGAGAGAACTCAAACTGCTGAAGGTACTCCTCGGAGTCTGAAGAAGTGGTGCCGGTAGCCTGCTGACCCTCGGAAACTGGAAGCTGCTGCGTAGCGGTCGGGGTCTGCTCCGGCACTGACTGCTCGGCCTGCGCGTGCTGCTCTGACACTGACTCTGTCACAGTCTCAGTAGTAGTGTCAACCTGAGGATCGGAGTGCGGAAGCTCTGGAATAACTGACAACTCAGGCTGAACTGACGTGGTCGTCTCGGACTGCACAGGCTCTGTCTGCTCGGAAGACGCGACGGAGCTCGGGAGGGTCTCAGTGGTAGAGGTCACTAGAGCTGTCGTCGTCTGCACGTGATCAAGAAGATCTGGAGTGGGGAATCCGGTAAGCTCACTGAAGGTAGCCGACAGATCCCGAGTCACTGTGGTAGTGGTCGCATATAGGGAATCCGTCGGACGTGGCGTGAATCCTGTGCGCAGAGGACTGAAGACAGGAGCTCCTCCCGGCGGAGTGGTGAAGGACGTGAACTGAGAGGAGCTTTGGCCAAAAGACGGTAGCTACTGAAACTGTGGCGGCGGACCAAACTGCTGCTGCGGAGGTACCGGTGGCTGCCACTGGATCTGGTGCTGAGGAGGGGGTTGCTGCCACTGCCACTGGGGAGGTCCGCTGGCTAGTCTCTCCATGAAGCTCAACGTCTGCTGCTGTAACACCATCATCTGACGCTGTAGGGCGTCTGAACGCTCCTGAGCCTGCTGCTGTGCTAACGCCTGCTGCTGTGCCAGACGCTACTGCTCCTGAGCGAGCCTCTGTACGTCCTGGGTCACAGTCCTCTGCTGCTCCTCCATCCGTGCTAGAATAGCGAGGAGTGCTGGATCAGAGGAGACAGTACCGCTGGTCCCGGCCTGGGAGTCGTGAGCACGCGGATGAAAGCGGGGCGGGAGCTGGTAGTCCTCGTCGGAGCTGTCAGTGGGGTCCTCGACAACGAACGTATCACCACCCTCGAGCTCTGCTAGCTCCTGCTCAGCGAGAGCCTGGACGGCCTCGTCCTGCTCCTGGGCTGACTCGGGCACCTCAGGTCTCTGGCGTGAAGAAGACGGTGCCTGCTGACCCTCTGGCTGCCTGCGATCCCGGCCGTGTCCCAATAGCTGACTCATGTTGTACTCGGGGAACACAGTCGCTGACCCAGTGAGAGACTGACTAAGTCGAGTACCGGTGGTGGCAGCTACCTTCCAAAGAATATACGAGATCCAATGCGCATAAGGGAGCTGCCTGCGGGCCTTGATGCCCTCTGCGACGATGTCCTCTAGCTCACACAAGATGACGTCCTAGACGTTGAACTCCTGCTGTCGGACCATATAAGCCAGTAACCACAGCTGCAGCCTAGAGAGGCCCTCTCCGAAGCCCACCCTAGGAAGCAAAGTCCGCCTGAGGATCGCGTTGAGGATCCGAGCCGTAGGGGTAAGGTCCCTAGGAGTGCGACTCGAACCCTCACCGAAAGGCTCAGTGAAGCACGGGCGAACCAAGTCCGTCGAAGGCTGTGCACCACCGTGAGGGCGGCGGGGTGGCTCTGTCCTGTCGTAGCACAGGTCGTGGATCCAGGTCTGAGAGTGTGTCAATCCAAACCAACCCCGGATCTCTGACGAAAACAGACGATAGTGCTCCCCCTCAAGTGCAAACTCGATGGTCTCTCTATCCGGGTGTACCCATAGAGAAGCATAAAACTGAAAGACCCAATCCTCAACGTATGAGCCAGATCGCCCCAAGAGGTCCGCCAGACCAGGTAGGTAAGTGAGAATAGGGCGGATCTGCTCTCCAACTGCCGTGACTATCGCCTCCAGTGGACAAACACGCTGGGGTCGCAATGAGATGCCGGCGTTCCTGTAACCCTGATAAAAATCCTCCTGCAGCACTGTATAGAACGCTGGACCTGCCTGCTGCTGCCTCTCCCTCGGGAACCACTGCTCGACTGGGACGAGCCTGAGCGTCTGGATCTGAGAACAGGTAGCCCCCCGGAGGTCTAGTCGCGGAATCGGTGGGGGCGCACGCCTCGACGGAACACGTGCTCCCCGCAGAGGGACATTGGGCCGGGGTGGCACCGCTGTCCTGCGACGCATGGACCGGCGCTGGGGAACCTCCTCAGGGACCTCCTCCTCTGCCTCAGCCTCTGCCTCTGGTGCCTCTGCTGCCTCAGCTGTCTCAGCCTCTGCAAGGCCCTGTCCTGAGCTCTCGGGCTCGACTCCTGGAGCAGTGAAGGTCGTCCGGCGACCGGCAGCCTTAAGCGTGCCAGTCGGAGAGTGGTGGAACTGCTCAACCTCCTCAACTGCTCTGCGCTGCGCAGGGGACAACTTGTCCTCAATCCTGAGTCCGCTTGTACGACCACCGCGCTCTGCACGCTCTGCGGCGGCTGCAACCTCTCGAGCCTGATCTGCCTCTCGCTGCTCCCTGGTGCGCTTCCTGCGCGTGATCAGCTTTGCCTTCCCAGGTCACTGACCGGACAGCGTGGGACGCGGAGGCGAGTCTCCTGGGCCACTACCGACGTTCTTGCAGCGCGGCATGGCTGACAAGAACAGAGAAACTGCCTCTGAAAAGAACCGACTGCCACTGAACCAGACTGGTGAACCAACTGACTCTGAAAGTCCGAACAAGAAAGCTCAACTGTCACTGATCCGCTGGCTCTGTCACTCGCGAGGCTTGGCCTCAATCCTTACCCGCGGGCTTGGCCCCGGGTTATCTGTCACTGACAACTGACGAGCTGCGAGATAAGAGAGGAGATATAAGAAACATATGCTAGAGATGAGCAAGTCCTATGGAAGCAAAGCAATGGAGATAAGATATGGAAAGGGCTTCGCTACCTGACGAACCGACGAAACGAACCAAGCACGAGGGAAGTCACAGACGGTCCGGGACCCACGTATCACACCAAGGAGGTCTGCATAGGATTGGAGCGAAAAACAGGGTCAAATGCTAAGTGAACGTTTGTTGAAGCATTTCAGCGAACACCTGGAGCGCATAGGGTAAGAAGGTGGAGGAGGGGGCTCACTGGTGGGGGGATGGTCGGCCGAGAGAAGATCGCCGGAGAGGAGAAGTGTGCTTGAGGACGACTCCGGTGAGACGAAGCTCCGGTGAGAGAAACGCCGGCGAGGTGGGACCGAAGCGCCGGCGAGGGGTGTCTGGAGGACACCGACGATGGCGAGCGCGAGCGGGCGAGGGTGCGGGCGTGAAGCAGCTGCGGCGGCCGGTGAGGACATGGCGGCCAGCGGCGGGGCGGGTGGGAGGGGCTTGGGCATGGGCGCGCGGCGGGGGGGAGGCCAGAGCTAGGGTTGGGGACTCTGGCGCGGCAGCGGGATCAGGCAAGGGCGGGTGGGCGCGACGGGATGAAAGAGATGACACGTGGGACCCAACCGTCAGCTATAAAACTCAATGCGCCGCTTAAAGTGGCATCGGACGCGCCGATGGTTTCACATCGGACGCTCCGATGCCAGTCCAGAGAGGTGCAAAACGGCCAAAAACGCATCGGAAGCTTCCGTTGCCTTACCATCGGATGCTGAGCAGCGTCCAATGGGGCATCGGCGGCTCCGGTGATGACACAACGGACGCGAGCAAATCACTGTTTCAGCCAAGGCTGCCTACAGTGCAGGCATCGGATGCTGGACCAGCTTCCGATGCAGTGTCTGATGCTGCATCTGATGCTCCATTTGAGTAGTTTCGAAGATCTCCGTTGCAGCTCCCTCTCCCAACCAAGTTCCAACTCAAATAAGAAGCAAATAAACACCAGTTGGAACCTAGTATGAGTATTCTCGCATAAACCCTCAATTTTAGAAATATTTTGCCATAGGCTACATGTCATTTTTAGAGAAAAATAGGCGATAAAATCCGAGGAGACAATATGTGGCCACCAAAACTAGGGGTCTCAACCATTAGGAGCCTCAAATGCTCCCCCTAGCGGTGGACGAACACAGCGGTTGCTCAAAACATAACCGAAAAGAAACGACAAAGCAACAACCATGCATATGTAATGCAATATGGAAATTGAATCTAGGTTGCTTGTCAAGTTTGCTCATGGGTAAGCTTCTTCACACGCTTTTTAGGGCGGTTATCTTAACCACGTCTGACAAGCCTATATGCATAGCATAATTTAAACATGACATAAGATACAATGCAATGCAAAGACAACCCCCTTTCACCTTTTGACAAAGTTACTTAGATCAAGCACATTAAGCTCACTTCGCAATCTACAAAGAGTGTTTTCATCTAGGGGTTTTGTGAAGATATCTGCCAATTGATCTTCGGTTCTAACTCCCTCTAAGGATATGTCTTTCTTTGAAACATGGTCTCTAAGAAAGTGATGGCGAATATCTATGTGCTTTGTGTGAGAGTGTTGAACCGGGTTGTTAGCAAGCTTAACCGCGCTCTCATTGTCACACAACAAAGGTACCCTTTCTAGAACTACACCATAGTCTAAAAGGGTTTGTTTCATGTGAAGGATTTGTGCACAACAAGCACCACGGCTATGTATTCCGCCTCGGCAGTAGACAAGGCCACACTATTTTGCTTCTTTGAACTCCATGACACTAGTGATCTCCCAAGCAAATGGCACCCTCCGGATGTGCTTTTTCTTTCTATTTTGCAACCCGCGTAATCCGAATCGGAATACCGAATGAGTTGGAAGTTAGCTCCTTTGGGATACCAAAGGCCAATGCTTGGGGTGTGCTTTAGGTACCTAAGGATTCTCTTTACCGCTATGAGATGTGATTCCCTAGGATCGGCTTGAAAGCGAGCACACATGCACACACTAAACATGATGTCGGGCCTAGATGCGGTCAAATATAACAAGCTACCAATCATAGAACGGTAGAGAGTTTGGTCAACCGGGTTACCTCCCACATCTAGGTCGAGGTGTCCATTTGTTGACATTGGAGTCTTGATAGGCTTGCAATCATCCATGTTGAAGCGCTTGAGGAGGTCTTTTGTATACTTCTCTTGAGATATGAAAGTCCCCTCCTTCAATTGCTTGACTTGAAAGCCTAGGAAGAATGTGAGCTCTCCAATCATGGACATTTCGAACTCCTTCGACATCAAGTCACCAAATTCCTTGCAATATGCTTCATTTGTTGACCCGAAGATGATATCATCAACGTAGACTTGACAAATGAAGATCTCTCCATCAAGCTTCTTGGTGAATAGTGTGGTGTCGACCATCCCAATGGTGAAGCCCTTCTCAATGAGGAAGTCCCGGAGGAGCTCGTACCATGCTCTTGGGGCTTGCTTGAGCCCATATAGCGCCTTGGACAACCTATAAACATGATTAGGATATCTAGGATCTTCGAACCCGGGAGGTTGATCAACATAGACTAGTTCTTTTATGAAGCCATTTAAAAATGCACTTTTCACATCCATTTGATATAATTTAATGTCATGATGTGATGCATATGCAAGGAGGATACAGATGGCTTCAAGTCTTGCAACCGGTGCAAAGGTCTCTCCAAAATCTAAGCCTTCAACTTGAGAGAACCCCTTTGCCACTAGCCTTGCCTTGTTTCTAACAACCTTGCCTTGATCATCTTGCTTGTTTCTAAACACCCATTTTGTGCCAATGACTCTTGCGCCTTTAGGTCGCTCTTCAAGTGTCCAAACTTGATTGCGGGTGAAGTTGTTTAATTCTTCATGCATAGCATTCACCCAATCCGGATCACTTAGAGCTTCATCTATAATTGTAGGCTCAACAAGAGAAACAAAGGAGTGATGTTCAATATATAAAGCAAGTTTTTGAGATCAAGTCATTACACCCCTTGTTGGACTCCCTATGATGAGTTCTTGAGGATGAGCTTGTAGTAGAGGAGTAGTCCTTTGATCAACCACTTGAGGGGCCTCTTGTGGAGCATCAACATCTTGAGCTTGTACCACCATTTGATCATGGGAGACATGGGTATCTTCAAAAGGATCCCTCCCATCTTTTTCATCAACAAGTGGTACATTGGATGAGGATGACTTGTCAATGACTTGCACATCATCATCATCATCTTTAGGCTTGATGGCTCCAACCGGCATGTTCTTCATGGCTTCCCTCAATGGTTCATCACCTACATCATCAAGATTTTCATGCTCTCCTTGAGAGCCATTAGATTCATCGAATTCCACATCATATGTTTCTTCTACCATCCCGGTGGCATGGTTGAATACTCGATATGCTTTGGACTTCAATGAGTAACCAACAAGAAAACCAATATCACATCGGCGTTGGAACTTCCCTAGGTGTTGGCGCTTCTTGTAGATGTAGCATTTGCACCCAAACACTCTAAAGAAAGATACATCCGGCTTCTTGTTGTTGAGTAGCTCATAGGGGGTCTTGCCAAGGAGATGATGGGGCAACAACCGGTTTGATGCATAGCAAGCGGTGTTGATTGCTTCCGCCCAAAATCTTTCCGGTGTATAGTGTACTCATCTAACATAGTCCTTGCTAGGGTGATTAGTGTCCGGTTCTTCCTCTCAACTACCCCATTTTGTTGTGGTGTGTAGGTTGCGGAGACTTCATGCTTGATCCCAACTTCATCACAATATTCCTCAATATGGGTGTTGTCGAACTCTCTTCCATTGTCACTTCTTATCTTCTTGATTTTCAAGTCAAACTCATTTTGGGCTCTCTTGGCAAACTTCTTGAATGAAGGGGTTGCTTCGGATTTGTCATGAAGAAAGAATACCCAAGTGTATCTAGAGTAGTCATCAACAATCACTAGGCAATAGAGATTTCCACCCAAGCTAGCATATGTTGTTGGTCCAAAAAGATCCATGTGTAGTAGCTCCAACTCTCTTGATGTTGATACAAAGGCTTTGGTTGGATGTGTATTTGCAACTTGCTTGCCGGCTTGACATGCACTACACAATTTGTCCTTCTCAAACTTGACATCCTTCAAGCCTCTAACCAAGTCCTTCTTCAATAGCTTGTTGAGAGTGTTCATTCCAACATGTGCCAATCTTCTATGCCATAGCCAACCAAGTGATTGCTTAGTGAACAAACATGTCTTCAAGTTGGCATCTTCGGAATTGAAATCCACTAGATAGAGATTGTTGTATCTAAAGCCTTTGAATATCACTTGTGTATCATCTTTCTTGGTTACAACCACTTCCTTGTCGTTGAACAAACATTAAAAACCAAGATTACATAGTTGCCCAACGGATAGCAAGTTGAAGCTCAATGATGCAACTAGTAGCACATTGGAGATGGTATGATCATTTGATATAGCCACTTTGCCCAATCCCTTGACATTGCCCTTTGAGTTGTCACCAAATGTTATCTTTTCTAGGTCATTGACATTCTCTTCTAGTGAGGTGAACATCCGGGGATCACCGGTCATATGTTGTGTGCAACCACTATCAATCACCCAATGAGATCCACCAGTCTTGTAGTTCACCTACACACATAAGAAATCAAGCTTGAGCTTTTGGGACCCAAACTTGTTGCGGTCCCTTAACCTTCTCTACTAGTGACTTTGCAACCCAAATTTGCTTTGGCCTATTCTTGTTAGGAGGCCCCATGAACATAACTTTCATCTTGCCACTAGAGTCTTGTCTAAGCATGTAGTGAGCATTGAAAGAAAAGGGCCTAGCATGCTTGGGCAAGGGTGTGGGCTGAGAACATATATGATGAATGATTGACATTGATGAGGAAGGTTTGAGGCTTTTCCCGGTTGAGTCATTATCTCGCTATGTGCTTAATGTTTATGACTAATCGGTGGCGTTGAGTTGTGGTGTGTTCATGTGTTGGTGTGTGTGTGCAACATGTGTCTCTTGGTTGTGTTGATGTGCAGGTGTGGAGCTCAGATACAGTGGTCGATGGCGAGGTGAAGGTCAAGTAGAGACGTGCCGTGCTGACAGACCGAGAGCGGTGAAGGATGGGCGTGCCGTGCGGCGGACGTGCCATGCTGATGTACCCAGAGCGGTGAAGGGCGGACGTGAGGCTTGGACTGACAGACAAGAGGGCCAGAGGACCAGCTGTGGTAGCTGGCACGTGGCATTGGCGAGCGAGAGCACATGGGGATGTGCGATGCATCGGCCGAGTCGGGAGGAAGACGATGGCGTCGTGACACTTGGCGGGAGGTCGAACACGGGCTTGCGTGCGGCGCAAGTGCCGTCGACCAAGTCAAGGAGGATGGCGAAGGCGTTGTGCCCGGCGTGGAGGCTGAACATGCATCGGCATCGGTGCCGGTGGTCGGGGTGTGCGAACCACATCCTGTCTATGGTGCGGGATCGGTAGCTGAGCCTCAAAAAGCTATCATCGACGATTTTCGAGTTTGGGCCTCAAAACTCGGGTGGCCGGTTTCCGAGTTTGGGCCTCAAAACTCGGGGTGGACGGTTTCCAGGTTTGGGCCTCAAAACCTGGGCTGGCAGGTTTCCTGGTTTGGGCCTCAAAACCGGGGGAAGGTCCAAAAGGACGGTCGACGCGTGGCGGCACCGAGAGGCTTACATTGCGGCGAAGCTATCGGTGAGAAGGCGCGGCGGTCGACGGTGACGGCACGTGGTGGCATCAGGGAGGTCGCGTCGAGGCGAAGCTACCGGATGTGCGGGCGTGGCCGTCGGATGAAGATTGACCGGACTGGACGGTTTTACCCCTGGGGGGTATTTGGGTCGAGTGCTTAATGTAAGGGTGTTTTGGTCTTCGGACGTGCGCCTATATATATGAAGGGGGCTGCTAGGGCAGCCGCATCCTTGGGAATTCTAGGTGGTGTCTCTCTCATTTTGTTCCTGTGAGAGAAGGCTAGGGTTAGGGAGAGTTGGCTCTTGTTCTTGAGCTTTTTGCCATCCAAGCTTTGGGTTGCTAGGATTGGCTTGTAGCCCGACACCAAGTGCTTAATACAATTCATCTTGCTGAATCCAAGGATCAAATTCGTGGTTGAATTCGCGTTTTGAATTTGTTCTTCGCGTTCTTCTTTTCTCCATGATTTTTCCCTCGCTCGATCTCCCTCTACGCTGCGTCTTTTGCGATTCCGTTTGAATCAACTTGTTCTTTGATGTGAGGAGAACATTTCCACCGAAGGAATTCATCTCAACCCTCACAAACAAGTAGATCGGTTCGAAATCGTTTTTGTTCTTCCCTCTTCCCCTTTTCTAGTGTTCTTCGGATTTCTCATGGATTAGTTGGATTGAAGCGATGATATCCTAGGATTAGCTTCCCAACACGTAGAAGAACACTTGGGAGAAGTTTGGTTGTAGCCCCGTTCGATTTGGTGAAGATCCAATCAATTTTGGTTT
Source organism: Coix lacryma-jobi var. lacryma-jobi (assembly GCA_009763385.1). Classification (NCBI taxonomy): domain Eukaryota; kingdom Viridiplantae; phylum Streptophyta; class Magnoliopsida; order Poales; family Poaceae; genus Coix; species Coix lacryma-jobi. The sequence goes on from CM019826.1 coordinate 18,739,841, forward strand.
TGTCCTGAGCTATTTTTGGGCTTTCTGGGAGGTCACAGACAGTCCGCCATATTGGCCGCGGACAGTCCGCGCGTCGCGGTTTCAGCCGGTCCAGTGGCTGGTTGCCTCGGTGCTTTCCCCTCGAGTGACCGGCGGACAGTCCGCCGTTGGTAGGCGCGGACAGTCCGCGAGTCGCGCAGGGGAGGATCAGCAGCGTTGCTGTTTTGCAGTGTTGGCCGGTGGACAGTCCGCCAGGGTTTCACGGACAGTCCGCCCCTGGCGCGGACAGTCCGGCATCAGCAGCCCGGACAGTCCGCGAATCGGCTGTAGGGTGAGTTTTAGTGCGTTTGCTCTCCCGGCTTTTCCACTTCGTTTCCGGACTTCTCGTTTGCTCCTAGAGTTCACCTAGGAACCTCTCTACATATCCTTGCTACGCGTTAGCATCGGTATTTGGAGAAATTCCGACGTAGCTCTCTATCTACGTTTGGGAGTGGTCTTTTAGGCACGAACTTGACTTGGGGTTTCGAGAGTTTTGGTTTGCTCTCTTGTGTGGTGCCTCGTTGTGATCCTAGGGATCATCCACCCTCTTTCCGAGGGTCGTGGGCATCACGTTTGAGTCCGGAGCTTTTGGGGTTGATTTTATTGGGACAGAGGCCATAATTTCTGAGAAGAAATTTTAGGGTCCCATTCACCCCCCCTCTGGTCGCCTTGCTATAGCATTTTCGGTCCTTCAATTGGTATCAGAGCCAGTTAAGGATCTCTCTACCTTAACCGGTTCCGGATCCGCGAAGGCGACCTTTTGAGAGCGGTTTTCTTTCCGACATTGCTTGTCGAGGTGTTTGAGCGTTTATCTTGCTAACACAAAGGTGCTTTTAGAAAGTGCACCAAGTTCTTCTTCAAGCATGTCTTTGTCTTTCAGCTTGAACGTTTCCAAGGACGACATCTTGGGAAGGAGGAGGAGTGCAGTTGATGAGAGGGATCGCGAGGTGAACGATCTGCTGAACCTTCTACGTCATGACGAGCTTTCACCGGAGGATCTTCTATGTCAACTTGGCAAGGCCAAGAGAGGTACACTTGCTCATGGACTTGTGACCTTGCACAATCTTTATGAGGCTCGTTCTAGTTTTGTTGAGCATTGTAGTACCCTGCGTAGAAAGGTCGAAAAGTTGATGATACGTCTCGTTGTCCTGATCTTCACGACGTAGGATCTTGAACTTGATAACTAGCTGAAGAATAGCCGGATAACTTGCTGCAAGCAGCGATAACTAGTGCAACCTGACAAATAAAACTCGAAGCCAACCACCGTCTTTAACCGACAACCTGAATCGAGGATTTGCCCAACCACACTCTCAAAGAACCAACCAACACAACCTACAATCAATCAAGGTAAACCTTGAAGGGAGCAGGAGCACCAATTGGGAGCGGATGACGCCGTCGCTTCTGTAAATCCCGCGAAGGAAATCACAAGAGCAAAGGGGAAGAGATTACACTCTCAGATTTGTTAGCACACAGCTGAACAAAGGGGTTCTGTATTTCGATTATCAAAAGTCCTCGTTTGCTATGAAGCAATGACATATTTATACTAGGAACAACCCTCCTAGATAGGTATAACCACGAAATGGAAATGAAAGGCTAGAGTATGTGAACAGGCTTCCACGAAAGGGCTTCTAAGTTAATCCCGCGTGACTGTTGGACTTCGGAGCAGTCTTCAATGTTTTGGCAATAACTCCACCTTGGAAAGTCCAAATGATGCACCGTCAGTTGCGTTGGAAAGTTAACTTGATAAGCTTTCACACCATGTGCAGCATGCACCATGAAGTTTCGTAGATTGGTACAGTTTTGCACGGCAAGTTGGACAACATGCAGTCTGTCCAGCAGCTGACCAGTATGTACTAAACCTGGTCGGCAGCCAAGAGGAAAACTCCAAACTGGTCGGGGCTTATTTCATTGGAAACTAGACTTCATAAGCTTTCCCAAATGTCCTCATGGGCCTTCATAGCTTTTGTAAATAAAAAAATATGACTAATTCTTTCCGAAGTTTCTGCTGGACTGGACTGGTCGGAGTGTGGAGCTTCATTGTAATCACTTCTTTGTGTGTTCTTGTCTTCCTCCTTGGTGAACCTGAGCAATAGCAATGTGCACGACTTAGGTAGTATATAATTCTAATTAATATTAAAAATGAATTTCACAAAGTAGCGCGTGCACCTCTTATTGTAGCTTCTTCGCTCGGTTACGTGTAATTGGTCCATTGAAGACTTGAGCTGGCGTAGTTTGACTCAGAGCTTGTAACATCTTGTTGGTCGGAGAGCTGGTCGGTGAGGTCGATATGCTGGTCGGTGAGGAGCTGGTCGGTGAGGTCGATATGCTGGTCGGTGAGGTGGTCTTGGTCGGTGGGGTCATATCATCCCCCCTCCTTGAAAAGGAGTCGTCCTCGACTCTAATCCATCTAAGCCCAATAATTGTGCTAGGCCAACAGGACTAGATGCTATGTTTCTTATACAATCATCTTCTTCCATTACAGCAAGGTGTTTTAATCTGTAATCATATAGACCGAGTAGTAGCTTTGTAGGTGGAAATCTAAATAATTTTGAATCAAGTTTAGCTTTCACCTTGAATGAATGCTTAGAATTATGAGCGAATGCCGATGTCCTTGGCACGGTCTTATCATTCTCCCTCCCTTCCAGAAAACTTGGCCTATGCTTTTGTTCTCCTGGAATTAGTTTTGAAAAAGGAAGCATAAATATTTCTTTGAAACCACATATCTTATTCATATTATCATGTTTCATCTTAGTGAGATGGTTCATATCAAAAGATGGAAATGAAATATTTGTGCCATTAGAAATATCCATATGATGTATGGTATTCAAATGGTTAGATATGTACCTTTCAAACTCCATGAGTTCAAATGTAGATGGAAAGACTTTGGGTGAATGAGTAGAACACAGTTGCACAAGATTTATTTGTTGCAATGAAAAACATGAACGAGGAGATAACATTGATAGTTCGAAACAACAAGCACTAAACAATGTTCTTATCTCAAATAAAGAATAATGTGGTTCACAAGATGTACTGTTCATTCTATTCAACTTGCATTCAGCATGCTTGTCACATGTTATGCAAAGAGCACAAGCATAAAATTTATTTTCAACATAATGCATAATGTCCAATGATGTTAAAAGTAAGCTTGCAACTATATGCACTATTCAGAGATTTCATAGATGATATATCAAGAGCACATTTAAGTATTTTATTAACATCAACAAATTTATCAAGCTTGACATAGAACATACATTCAGCAGGGGATATTCTATTAAGAAATTCAGCGTGAGTAATCAGCTTCACATGGTCAACATTATTATCATATAAAGTAGCATGTATATCAATCAAAGAATAGTAACAGTGTTGCATGATTGAACAGTGGTTGTTAACTGTCAAGATTTCAGCACTTGTACGAACATGTGGATTACTCAAATCAGCACAAAGATTTTGTGTTTGGTTAATTCCAACTGAAACAAGTGGAATGTCACATTTGCTCAACAATTTGTATTGCAAATTTGTATCTAAATTATTTTTATTTTCTTTCAGATTTGGTGATGGTTCATGGACGAGTTGTATCTCTGAATTTTTACCTTCGTTGTTATCATGGTTCAAACTTGGGGCAGCAATGAATTGGTTGTCAACATTTATTACCTCTTCACTTCGCTCGTCAAGCATGGTGGCATTTCGAGAAGCAATCTCTTCTTCATTTTCCTTGCACACCTGCACATTTTGAGAGACAACACTAGAAGTAGACTTTAATGTGTTAGTGTTAAAATTATCCTCACATACTTTGAAATAAAGCTCTCTCTCTTTGTGTGGGTTTTCCCTCACCCTCATATTATTGATGCTCTCACTCTCACGTTTAGTGGAATCACACAACTCACTTTTATTTTCACTCTCACTCAATTTGGCTATGTGGCTCTCATTCTCACATGAGTATTGATGCACAATCTCTTCAATGTCTTGTGGAGTGTCATATGAATAGGTGTCATCATTCATGATCTCTTGCAATGACATCGGGGCAGCAGTAGTTACAACCAAACAATCGTCCTTGACTTTCTCAAAAGACATTGTACTAGCATTGATATGAGTGGAATCATTTGCACAAATCTTGCCTTCAATCTGAACATTAGGTGCCATGTTGGAGCACTCAATTTCAGCACAATTGTCCAATAACTCCTCACACAATGAAGCTGATGGTACCACACATCTTTGCATTTTATTCATGCTTGGAACAACATTAGTTTGTAACTGCAGATTTGTTGGAGCATCATGATCTTCATCTTGGATAGATTTGGCACTCACACTAGGTGGCAATATAGTGTCATCTTTTATCTTAAGTTCAGCACTCAAATTGACACTATGGTCAGTCTTCACATTCAGATTATCTATGCCTTCAAAATTTAAAGTGTTACCAACCTCTTGATCCCATTTCAGCTCTAATTTTTCAAGTTGCAAGGAAGAATTCTGTACAGTTTTGGGACTTTTATCTTCATCACAATTGGTACTAGAACAAGGCACAAGACTTGTAGTACCTACAACACTTGTGTTCATGCATTGTGGCGATGCTTCTTGCTGACAAATTTTCAGATTTGCATGGTGTAGAATTGCAGCATGTTCCTTCAATTCCGTACTCAAAAGATCAGCCTCCAATGAAGAAATATGTTCACTTCTTTTAGCACTAGTATCAACTGAAGAAGCTTTTGGAACAACATGTCTTCTCTTCATGCATGGAGCTGATGCTTGCTTGTATCCAATACAAGAGGACATAGTGGGCTGTTTCTTAGCACCTAAATCAGTGCATCTGATCTTGCCTTGCTGCACCTTCATAAGTTTCTTCTCCTCTTTAATTGCACAACTCAAAAGATCTTGCATGTTTCTAAAACATTTTCCTTCTATTGCAGCAATAAGGTTATCATTAAGGCCTCTCATGGAGTACTTCATTGCATTCATTTCATCAACAATATTTGCCCGATGCAAGGAAGAATATATCTTATCATAATATGCTTGGACAGGTTTACTACCTTGCTTCACACTCGCCAAACGACGAAGCAAAATCAGCCCATATTTCCTTGACACAAATTCCTTTCTCATGGCTTTCTTCAAATCTTCCCAATTCTTGATGAGACGCTTATGTGGATATTGTTTCCACCAATCAAGAGAATAATCTTCAAATTCAAGTATGGCTCGAGATATCTTCTTTGTCTCTGAAAATTCTTGATCTTCAAGTTCAATCTCCATTTGTTCTTGCCAGTCAAGAAATTCCTCCGGATCAGTACTTCCATAGAATGGAAGATTGGTATACCTTCGACCTGTCATGGTTAATACATATGCAAACAACAAGCTTATATGTGGTATAGGATAATATGTGGAACTCACACAACCTCACTTCTCTTACCAACCGAAGCTCTTATGAAATCCCTGCGGGTTACAGAAAAGCAAATCGTGTGGTGGTAACAGAAAGTGATGGCGAGGCGAATACAAGAACAGAGTACCGATTGCGATGGCTTCTATGTGGAGCTTGGTGGGGAGTGATACACAAGGAATGCAATCTGAATTCTAGTTATTGTAAAGTTAAATAACAATCCAAACTAGATATTCCTTGCCTAGTGCTGACCACAAGATATGAGAGATGTAAATGGATCACACACGCGCAAAGAAAATTCAGGATTGATGCAGAGAAGGAGTATGATTGGGATGCAAGTGTTGCGATCAGACCCAACCAAAGTTTTGCACCAAACAAAAATAGCAAACTGGTTGCACAACTTGATGCGATAAACCTCAACACTTGTGCATATAAACTACTGATCTTAATCACTTTTTTTTTCAACGTCTTGCAGCACTATTTTTTTTTGCACTTTTCTTTCTTCTTTTTTGACACGATTCTTTTAAATAGAACTAAACACACAGATCAGATATGATACTTGCACACTTAGGGATAAAATCATACAAATAACAAAAGCAACCAGTGGCTATGACTTGATAGGACCAAAGTTAACGCGAAGGATGATATATGTTTCAGATTTTTTTTATAGGGATTTTTAGATATATTAAAGAGGCACAAAGTACACACGAAGGATAAATGATCAGCGACTAAACAAAGATTCTAATGGACTGGAACTTAACAAAACTCACTAAAAAAAGATTGAAACAAAGGGCTATGGCAAAATATTTTTATGGCTTTTTGGTGGATAGGACGAACACAAAATATATGTAGCTAAGGGTAAAGATTCCTACCGTGGTAACGAAAGCTTTGATACCAGATGATACGTCTCGTTGTCCCGATCTTCACGACGTAGGATCTTGAACTTGATAACTAGCTGAAGAACAGCCGGATAACTTGCTGCAAGCAGCGATAACTAGTGCAACCTGACAAATAAAACTCGAAGCCAACCACCGTCTTTAACCGGCAACCTGAATCGAGGATTCGCCCAACCACACTCTCAAAGAACCAACCAACACAACCTACAATCAATCAAGGTAAACCTTGAAGGGAGCAGGAGCACCAATTGGGAGCGGATGACGCCGCCGCTTCTGTAAATCCCGCGAAGGAAATCACAAGAGCAAAGGGGAAGAGATTACACTCTCAGATTTGTTAGCACACAGCTGAACAAAGGGGTTCTGTATTTCGATTATCAAAAGTCCTCGTTTGCTATGAAGTAATGACATATTTATACTAGGAACAACCCTCCTATATAGGTATAAACACGAAATGGAAATGAAAGGGTAGAGTATGTGAACAGGCTTCCACGAAAGGGCTTCTAAGTTAATCCCGCGTGACTGTTGGACTTCGGAGCAGTCTTCAATGTTTTGGCAATAACTCCACCTTGGAAAGTCCAAATGATGCACCGTCAGTTGCGTTGGAAAGTGAACTTGATAAGCTTTCACACCATGTGCAGCATGCACCATGAAGTTTCGTAGATTGGAACAGTTTTGCACGGCAAGTTGGACAACATGCAGTCTGTCCAGCAGCTGACCAGTATGTACTAAACCTGGTCGGCAGCCAAGAGGAAAACTCCAAACTGGTCGGGGCTTATTTCATTGGAAACTAGACTTCATAAGCTTTCCCAAATGTCCTCATGGGCCTTCATAGCTTTTGTAAATCAAAAGATATGACTAATTCTTTTCGAAGTTTCTGCTGGACTGGACTGGTCGGAGTGTGGAGCTTCATTGTAATCACTTCTTTGTGTGTTCTTGTCTTCCTCCTTGGTGAACCTGAGCAATAGCAATGTGCACGACTTAGGTAGTATATAATTCTAATTAATATTAAAAATGAATTTCACAAAGTAGTGTGTGCACCTCTTGTTGTAGCTTCTTCGCTCGGTTACGTGTAATCGGTCCATTGAAGGCTTGAGCTGGCGTAGTTTGACTCAGAGCTTGTAACATCTTGTTGGTCGGAGAGCTGGTCGGTGAGGTCGATATGCTGGTTGGTGAGGTGGTCTTTGTCGGTGGGGTCATATCAGTTGAAATGCTCCATTGCTAGTCTGAAGTCTAGTGCATCTTTGCCTTGCACCTCCTGTAGTGACATGGTTAGGAAGAATGATGAGCTAAGCTTTTCCCTTGCTAGCTTAAAATCTGAGAATGAAATGTTGATATCTAATGCTTCCAAACCATGTTTAGTTTGCACTGACTTAAGCAAGGACCTTGATTGTGCTAAAACTGAAATAGCCTTGCTAAAGTCGGATGCTTTGTTACCATGTGTTTCTTGTGAGTCTTTGTGTACTGAAATTGATGAACTAAAATTGACTCACACCACATGTGTAGATGAACTTGAGCATGCTAGGGCTGAAATTGTTGAAATAAATTGTAGGCCTTGTAGCTCATGCTCTTTGAATAAAAATGCTTGCCTTACTTCTTGTGCTATTCATGATTCTTTGCTTGATGTGAATGGTGATGTTTCTTCCACCGATTTCATTTGCACATCTTGAATTGATTTAGAAAAAGAAGTTTTGGCTTTGAATGTTTTGCGCGATGATATGAGCGCTAAGTTGGTTGAGCACAATGATACGAGTGCCTACCTTGAGAAGGAGATTGAGCTCTTGCGTACCACATATGCCGAGTGCATTGAAAAGAAGATGGAGAACTTGAGAAACACTCCTTGTGGTACTTGTGACCGTCTCATGTTTGAAAATGAGGTTTTGGCCAAAAGATGCAAGAGCCTTTGTGCTAAGTCATTTGAGTCACGCATTTCTTCCAACTCCGATGTTGATATTTCCAAGTTTGCATCTTTGCAACCGGAGTTGAGTTCTTGTGCTGCGCGTGAGTCTTTTGACGATAGCATTAGTGTCAAGGTTTCGGATAGCTCTTTCACAGCTACTCCTAACCTTGTTGTTTCTTCGAGTGATGTCCAAGGGACTTCTCTTGCTAAGGGTGCTTCTCATGTTTCTGGGACTCGTGCTCCCAATCCGGTTTTTCATTGCACCTTTTGCAAGAAGGATGGACACTCATTCGATTTTTGTTTCCGCCGTGTCAAACACGAGCGACGAATTCGAGCTAAGGCTTTTAGGAAGCCGTGTAGCCTTTCCCATGGCACGTGTGCTCCTAGTGTTGGCACTAAGTTGGTCGTTGATGCTTCTTGTTCTAAGTCCCAAGGGACTTCTCACTTGTCGGAGAATCGTGTGCCTTCCAGTAGGCCTTTGTACCATTGCTCTTTTTGTGAGAAAGATGGGCATCAAGAAAGCTTTTGCTATCGACATGCCAAACATTTGCGCCAAGCTCGTTCTTCTTGGAAGATGGTGGTTCATAGCCCTTCCCATGTCATGAATGCTTGTGCTCCTAGTAAGAAGCCCATTTTTGTCGATGGGTTTTATGACTCCTTTTCTAGTGGGATAGGTCATGGTCGTGGACATGCTTCTAGTGCTTCTTCCCTTGGTCCACGTCATGCCTTTCATGATGCTTCTATTGGGTCTTCTACAAAAACCTTGGAAGATGTTTGCCTCTTTTCCCGTGGTACGACTCGTTCTTCTCCTTGAGTGCGGATACATGGGTGTATGCCGAGTCTCTGTGTGATGAGTGATTGTCAACGGAGATGATGCGCATGTTCTTTGGTTTGTGTTGTGCAGGTGTCGAGCACGGAGACAGTGATCGATGGCGGGTGAAGGTCAAGTTGCGACGTGCCGTGCCGACGGACCGGGCGCGATGAAGGATGGGCGTGCCGTGCGGCGGACGTGCCATGCCGATGTATCGGACGGTGAAGGGCGGACGTGGACTTGGACTGATGGACTGGAGGCCGGAGGATCAGCTGTGGTGGCTGGCAGCCTGCGACAGCGACAAGCGGAGAAGTGCGATCATGTCGGTGGAAGGGGTGCACAGGCGGTGCATCCCCTCTACGACGCCGGTTTGTTGGTAGAGCCCGGGAAAAACCAACGGTGGACGGTTTCCAGGTTTGGGCCTCAAAACCTGGGTGCTGGGTTTCCAGGTTGAGCCACAAAACCTGGGCGCGACGGTTTCCAGGTTGAGCCTCAAAACCTGGGCGTGGGCTGGTTTCCGAGTTTGGGCCTCAAAACTCGGGCGCTGAGGGTTTCCGAGTTTGGGCCACAAAACTCGGGCTGGAGGCTGGTTTCCCGGTTTGGGCCTCAAAACCGGGGGCTGATGAAAAAGGCTGGTTTCCCGGTTTGGGCCACAAAACCGGGGGTGCAGAGTGGTGGCGGCACGTGGCGGCGATCTGAAGGTTGCGTGGAGGCGACGCGGAAGACCGTGCGGGCGTGGCCGTCGGATCTACCTACCACCAGCGGGTGGACTAGAATAGCCTTAGGGTTAGGCTGGTCCGCTCTGTAATTAGAGTAGAGAGGGGTAGAGTAGGAAATAGACTTAGGCTAGGTTAGTATAAGTAGTCCAGGGGAGACACCCTCCTCCCGATCTCATCTCAATCGCAGTTAGTGCTTTCATTTTCCTAGGGTTTCCACTCTCCCACACCTCTGCTTTAGCTAGTTGAGATCCGCAGAGAGACTCCACTCTGTGTACTGTTGATTCGAGGAAGTGAGGCCGTATCCTCACCTTGGATCCCATCTCTTGGTGTCAATTCGCGTTTTGATTTCATGTTCATCGTGTTCTTCGCGGATTGCTTTGTGCCTTGAGTTTTCCCGTCGCTTGATCTTTGTGCTCGGTTCATCTTTTGCGATTCCGTTTGAACCAAGTTGTTCTAGATCGTGAGGCATTTCTTTCCACCGAAGGAATTAAACTCTAACCTCACGGTCTAGGAGATCGATCGATTTTCGTTTTGAATCGCGTTCTTGCCTCCTTGCCCCGGAATTTCTTGATTCACCGATTTGGAGTTAGGTTCGAGCCATGATCTCTTAGAGATAGCTCACTAACATCCTTGTGACCCCTCAGATCGAATCCTCGGCCTAGAGTTTTTGATTCGGAGGAGATCGGGTTGAATCATCGAAGAACTGCGCTGTTTTCGGGGGCATCGGACGCTATCACGGGAGCATCGGACGCTAGGGTTCCTAGCATCGGACGCTCCGGTGACGCGTGTCACGTTTTCAGCGATTTAGTTTGCATCGGACGCTAGGCATCGGACGCGTCCGTTGTCCATCGGACGCGCCGGAGTCCTTGCATCGGACGCTGGGTGATCACTGTTCACAGCGTCCGATGGTGGAACAGTAAGGTTCCAGAACCGTCCAGTTTGCATCGGACGCGTCCGGTGGTCTGGCATCGGACGCAGGCCAGCGTCCGATGCGACTGGTCTCGCACGGTTTCGTCCGCGGTTCGCTCGTACGTTGACGGTTTCGATTTCCGTCTTTTGCGTTGGACTTCTAGGGTTGTCTAGTGTCCCGCTGTGCTTCTAGGAAGCATCCACCCTACATCTAGGGTCGTGGACATTAGCTAGCTCTAGGGTTTGCTTTTGGGGTTGATTTTGGGACAGTGGCATCTAGTTTCCGTAAGGAAATCTTGAAGCTCCCATTCACCCCCCCTCTGGTCGCTTTCGGGTAGCTTCTCGGTCCTTCAATTGGTATCGGAGCGGGTTAAGGATCTTCCACCTTAGCCGGTTCCAGATCCACCGAAGGCGACATGGATCGCGGCGTGGGCAAACCGCCGTTTTTCGATGGGACGAACTATGCGTATTGGAAGATACGTATGTCGGCCTATTTGCAGAGCTTGGGCGCTTCGATCTGGGATATTTGCAACTCCCCTGATTACGTGGTCTTGGCTGCTCGTGTGACTCAACAGCAGGTCGATGAGCACGATGCCAATAGCCGAGCCCGTAATGCTCTTTTCTCTTGTTTGAGCATGGGTGAGTTCGATCGCGTTTCTCACCTCGCTACGGCTCGGGAGATCTGGGACACTCTCATGCGTTTTCATGAGGGCACCTCTCAAGTCAAAACCCGACTCTACGAGTCGTTCAAGCGAGAGTATGAGAACTTTAGACATCAACCTGGCGAGAGCATAGAAAGTTTATTCGCTCGCTTTCAGGTGATTGTCAACAGGATGAGGGCTAACAGAGAGCAGTTGCCATTTGACGATCATGAGCGTGCTTTGAAGCTTTTGCACACTCTTGACCGTTCGGTGTGGGACTCCAAGGTTCAGGCAATCATCGAATCGCCGAACTATGAGACCCTCACCTGCGACGAGCTCTTTAGTAAGCTCAAGTCCAGTGAGATTGATGCTATGGCGAGGGCTTCTTTTGAAAATCCTTCTCGCCCGTCCATGGCTTTGGTTTCCGGCTCTTCCTCTAACCCCTCAGCTGGTTTTGCGCTTTCTTCTCTCTTTTCTGTGACAGAGGACCAGTTGGAGTCTTTGGGAGACGACGAGTTGGCTTTGCTTGCCAACCGGTTCTCGCGGTTCCACAACAACCGCATGAACCGCCGTCGAGGAGGAGGACGCACGGGATGCTACGAGTGCGGCGACCCCGACCACTTCATCGCCGACTGCCCCAAGAAGAAGAACAAGCACTTGGGCAAGGGCGAACATGGGCGCAAGCGCGACTCCAAGTACAAGGAGAAGCACGTCCCCCCAAGGCACAAGAAACGGGGCGGCTTCGACAAAGAGTACATCAAGAAGAAGTACTTGGAGAAGCAACAAGCTGAGCAGCGAGCGTTCTTCGCTACGCTCAGCGACGTCGACGGCTCGGATGACGACTCCGCCAGCTCGAGCGATGACGAGTCCGAGAAGAAGAAGAGGATCGAGGACAAGCTGAACGGCCTCTGCTTCTTCGCCGACGACGACGGTTTCTGCACCATGGCGCTCGGAGATGAGGTCGACGGCGAGCCGGAGCGTACCCCTCGGAACGACGACGACGACGACACCTCCCAGGTATCTCTCACCTACGACGAGCTTTCCTCCGAGGTTGAGAAGTTGACTGCTGCCCTCCTTAGCCAAGATAAGTTGCTTAGACGTGCCGCTAGAGAGTGCAAGGAGTTTAGGCAGAAGTGGGAGGACACGGTGAAGGAGCTTGAGTTCGCTCGGTCCACCGTGGTAGTGTCGGAGGAGACGGAGTGCGAGTCGTGCACCGCGCACATGACTGACCTTCTCACTCTGAGAGGTAAGTATGCTGCGTTGGTTGGAGAGGTGGATGAGCTCCGTGCTAGGCCACAGCTGTTGGGTGCGTGCAAGACTTGTCCTGTCTTGCAATCTGAGTTGGCAGAGAAGAATGCCAAGCTTGAGTCTTTAGAGAAGGCCAGCTCAGATAGCACTTGTGTCTCGAGGTGTGCTTTGTGTGAGGGGCTGGAGATGGAGATTGCAAATGTGAAGCATGGCAAGATGCAAACCGAGGAAGAAAACACATACCTTCGGTCCATCTTGTCATGGGTCTCCAGTAGTGAGCCGCAGCTCGGGATGATGATCTCCCAATTCAAGCGAGCTGTTGGTACCCCTGGTGTAGGTCTCGCTCAGAGTGTTGATCTCTCAGTTTTTGGGAAGATTGGAGAGTCTAGTGGTCTGAACCCATGTGAGAAGCCAAATTCCACCACTACTCCCAAACTTGCCAAGCTTCCACTCAAAGAGCCAGCCAAGCCTATCACCAAAGATGGTGTGGTTGAGGAACCCCCGAGAGCTCCTCCCAAGAACCCAGTTTGGGCACCCAAGCCAAACCACCTCAGAAACAAGCTTGATGCTATGCCACCCATCCGAGAGGAGTTGCCACAGAAGGACAAAGGCAAAGTGAGCCACACCCACAGTCCTGGTCACCAACAACCCCCTTTGCGTGCGGTGAGGTACCAGTGTGATTTCTGTGGGAGGGATGGTCACTTGAGTGAGTTCTGCTTTAGGCGCAAGAGAGAGGCGCGCCGTGCTAGGGAGATGCAGAACCCGGACATGTTTCATCCAGCTCGTGGTGAACATGCTCCGAAACCTCAGGGGAGAGCTGCTAGGTCTGGAGGGAAGCGTACCCAGTCTAGGCAGCAGGAGAGAGCCCCGAGGAGGGAGACTAGGCCTAGAGGTCCAGCACCTCGATTTGTTAGGCCTAGGCCGGAGAGAGCTCCGAAGAGAGACGCTAGAGTTGAGCCCCAGGCTCCTAGGCGTAGACCTCGTAGAGAGCGTGCCCGACGGGGTCCTGCTTTTGCAGGTAATGGACCCCGTGGCGGAGGCTTTGTTGAGCGCTTTTCCCCACCGCAGTTTGGGTATCGCGGTGAGCGCTTCTTCCCCAGCGGACCACGTTTTCCTGTGCGTGGTGATCGCTATCCCCCTAGACAGGATGGTTTTTCTGCTAACCGTTCTTTTGAGCAGCCGGCCCAACACTGGTATTCCCCTTACTTCACTAACCCCAGTGTTGGACCGTATGCTCACCCTATGTCTTTTTATTGATGTAGGTAGAGCGGTTGGAGGACATTTGGTTGGTGGATTCCGGTTGTTCGAGGCACATGACCGGAAACACCAAGTGGTTCTCCAGCCTTAGCCCGGTCGCCGGAAAAGAGTACATAACCTTCGGCGACAATAGTAAAGGTAAGGTGTTGTCTCGTGGAACTGTGCGGGTTAATGAGCACTTTGTGTTGCGCGATGTTGCTCTTGTTTCTAACCTGCATTTTAACTTGCTTTCTGTCTCGCAACTTTTTGATGATGACTATGAGATTCGTTTCAAACCGAACCTTAGTCGCATCTTAGATCCTCAGGGCGATCTTGTTTGTCTGATTTCGCCCTTTGGGAAAGTCTTTCGTGCGAATTTCTCGGAGTCGTTTGGTTCTTCTCGCTGTCTTTTAGCTAGTCCTTTTTCTTCCGATCTTTGGAAGTGGCATAGGAGGCTCGGTCACTTAAGCTTCGACTTGCTTGCAAGACTTAGCTCACTTGGCCTAATCCGAGGATTGCCCAAGCTTTCGATGGAGAAGGATCTAGTTTGCCATTCTTGCAGACATGGGAAGATGGTTGCTGCTTCCCACCATCCAGTGACTAAGGTCATGACCTCGCACCCCGGAGAGCTTTTACATATGGACCTTGTTGGTCCGGCTCGGGTGAGCTCGGTTGGTGGCAAGTGGTATGTTTTGGTTGTTGTTGACGACTTTTCGAGGTATTCGTGGGTCTTCTTTTTAGCCGAGAAGACCGAGACTTTCTCCTTCGCTCGCAATCTGATTTTGCGTCTTCAGAACGAGTTCCCTTTGAACTCGATGCGAGCGATTAGAAGTGATAATGGTTCCGAGTTTAAAAATTCGGATTTTGAGATGTTTTGTAATCGCCTTGGTTTGGAGCATCAGTTTTCTTCCCCCTATACACCACCCCAAAATGGTGTTGTAGAGAGGAAGAATCGGACCCTTGTTGAGATGGCCAGGACGATGCTCGATGAGCATAGGACTCCTAGGCGCTTTTGGGCCGAAGCTATGAACACTGCATGCTACATTTCGAATCGCATTTTTCTGAGAGCGTTTTTGAAGAAGACCTCTTATGAGTTGCGTTTTGGTCGCCAGCCCAAGGTGAGTTATTTTAGAGTCTTTGGTTGCCACTGTTTTATATTGAAAAAAGGCAACCTGGACAAGTTTGAGTCTCGTTCTTCTGACGGTGTGTTTTTGGGTTATGGCACTCACACTCGAGCTTATCGTGTACTTAACCTTGACACTAACCGAGTCATGGAGACATCAGATGTCACCTTCGACGAGACTCTTGTTTCTCCTTCTTCTCGTTTTGAGCGTGCAGGTGATCATGAGGTTGGAGAGCCTCTTTTTGATGACGAGGACGAGGGTGCTGAAGGTATAGATGATCCAGCACCCCCTCCACCTGCCGTGCCGCAAAGAGCGGCCTCGACGACGACTCACGGCCCCGACACCTCTTCTTCCTGGGGGCCGTGGGATCCTCCACCTCGCGCGGTACCTTTTGTACCCGGGGTGGAACCAGCTGCTGTTGAGGGGGAGGTCACTTCTTCCCGGGAGGCGCCACGACATATCCAGCGCCAGCACCCCCCTGAACAGATGATCGGCGACATCGACGAGCGAGTTACTCGCTCCAGGTCACAGCACATCTCGCACTTTGCTCATTCTGCTTTTGTTGCGTCTTTTGAGCCCCGAGATGTTGGACACGCATTGACGGATCCGGATTGGGTCAATGCCATGCATGAGGAGCTAGAGAACTTTGAGCGAAATCGGGTTTGGGTTCTAGTGCCTCCACCTCCTGACTGTAAACCTATTGGGACAAAATGGGTATTTAAAAACAAGCAAGGAGAGGAGGGCCACATTGTGAGAAACAAGGCCCGGCTTGTAGCGAAGGGTTATAGTCAGAAGGAGGGGATAGATTATGAGGAGACCTTCGCTCCTGTAGCTCGTTTGGAGGCTATTAGGATACTCTTGGCTTATGCTGCATCCATGGGTTTCAAACTTTTTCAAATGGATGTCAAGAGTGCCTTCTTAAACGGCTACATTGAGGAGGAGGTCTATGTCCAGCAACCCCCCGGTTTTGAAAATCCCAAGTTTCCAAACCATGTTTTTAAACTCCACAAAGCTTTGTATGGTTTGAAACAAGCCCCTAGAGCCTGGTACGAGAGATTAAAAACCTTTTTGCTAGCTAAGGGTTTTAAAATGGGATGTGTTGATAAAACGCTCTTTCTCCTCAAGCAAGGCAAAGATACTCTCTTGGTCCAAATTTACGTGGATGATATCATTTTCGGTGGTTCTTCTCACGCTTTGGTTGCCAAGTTTGCAGATACTATGAGCAGGGAGTTCGAGATGAGCATGATGGGCGAGCTGACTTTCTTTCTCGGGTTGCAAATTAAGCAATCCCGAGAGGGGACGTTTGTGCACCAGGGCAAGTACACGAGGGACTTGCTGAAGCGGTTTGACATGGGTGAGGCCAAGCCTCTTCCGACGCCCATGTCGACGACGACTGCCCTGGATGCCGACACGGATGGAGAAGCAGTGGACCAGAAGGAGTACCGCAGCATGATTGGATCGCTGCTCTACCTGACGGCGACACGGCCGGACATTCAGTTCGCCGTGTGCTTGTGCGCGCGCTTTCAGGCTTCGCCACGCACTTCTCACCGTCAGGCGGTGAAGCGCATATTCAGGTACCTTCGTTTCACGCCAGAGTTCGGGATTTGGTATTCTGCTTCCTCCACTCTCTCGCTTTGCGGTTATTCCGATGCCGATTTTGCTGGTTGTCGCATTGAGCGCAAGTCCACTTCCGGGACTTGCCAGTTTATTGGGTCTTCTCTTGTGTCGTGGTCTTCTCGCAAGCAGTCTAGTGTCGCTCAGTCTACCACGGAGGCTGAATATGTTGCTGCGGCTAGCTGCTGTTCCCAGTTACTCTGGATGATGGCCACTTTGCGTGATTTTGGTTTGAGCTTTACTCGAGTTCCTTTGCTTTGTGACAGCACGAGTGCCATTAGCGTTGCTAAGAACCCCGTGCTTCACTCGAAAACCAAACACATTGATGTGCGCTTTCATTTCTTGCGAGACCACCAGGAGAAGGGTGATATCGACCTTCGCCATGTCGATACTCATCACCAATTGGCTGATATTTTTACCAAGCCTTTAGACGAATCAACCTTTAATCGGTTGAGGGGTGAGCTTGGTGTGTGTTTCCCCTTTTAGACGGGGGAAGCATTTTGAGATGTACAGACTGACTCTTTTATTTTGAGGCTCTTTTCTTTTGAGTTTCTTGAGTCTTTCCATTTGGTATCTTCTTTCTTTCAGTTTTGTGTCGGGCATACGCATTTACATTCTGAGCTTCATGTCTATATTCACTAGAATGAAATTATGCTCTTGTTAGTATTGCTCCGATACTTATGATGATGCTTGTAGCTTATGCTCTTTCTGATCACTGTTACATGTTATGAGCGAGCTATTTTTGGAATGGTGAATTATGCCTAATGTACATAAATCTGAAAATGTTCACCATTAAGATATGCAACTAGCATGTGTAGGGTGTGTTGAGTCCATTCCTGCTTTTCATATATGCTAGGTTGCTATGTCTCTAGTTCTGAGTCATTCACTTGCTTGGTTGTTCATAACTTGCTTAAAACCTGAACCAAGTATTGTTGAATTGAAAAGATCGAGATGGGATTGCTTGTCAACACCTCATGGTATTGAGACTGTTTCTCATTGCACTTTGAGTTAAACTTGAGCCATGTAGTGTATGACCGAAACCGTTGTTTTAAGCTTCTGATTGCTTCGGCATAGGCTTCGCACGGTTGAGAAGTTAGGCAATGACAAGCTTTCAACCTCTCGCAATCACATGCCAAAAATGAACTTGTGAATTCTTTTACCGCTGCAACTCCGATATGAATTTGAAATCACAAGTATATGCTTCATTCCTATGCATGATGATTGAACTTTGCTAGGGGTAGTTCACCTTGTATATATGCTTAGCACTTGTTTGGATTCCTTCTATACATGTCTAGTGCTATTTTGATGGTGACTATCTTTTTGGCTTAAAACTGCTCACATGCTCATATGCTTCATATTTCGTATAAGTGATCAGTTTGAGCCTTTGCTATTTGAGTGCTTAATTGAGATGTTGGAGCTATACTGATTAGAGCATCTTTGCACTCTTCGGACTGTATACTTGAAGCTCCTAACTTGCATTTTGACTTCATATGCATTGTGGAAGGAGATCTTGTGTTCAGGGGGAGTCTATGTGAAGAGAGTTGCTTCTCCGATACCTTTTGGCCTTGATAAGTGCATTTTCAACTAGGGGGAGAAATTTATGCAAATCATTTGTTCTAGTTGCTTGCATTTGTCGAGGGGGAGTTTTGCTAGTTGTGTTGAGCCGTTGCCTCTGTCTTGAGGGACTAGCAAACGTTCCTAGCTTTTCATGAGCTTTCATAAGCTTTCTCATTTGGCTTTCAAATGGTATCGTCTGGTGTGCTTTCCCATATGGCTTGGGTTGAATTGGTTCGGAGTGATTTTCTTGCTAGTTGTGTTGAACCTCTGTGCCTCTATCTTGAGGGACTAGCATTTTGCGTCTGCTGTCCTCCGATCTTCAATTGGTATCTGCTAGCGGTGTTGAGCCTGTTCTACCTCTTCTTGAGGGCTAGCTTCGCTTTGCTTGGTTGCGTCGAGCCGTTGCCCATGTCTTTGGGGACCAAGTTTTCGCTTCTTCCATTTGACCTTCTTTGGCTTTTGTTAGGCTTTTGGGTCATTTGGTTGGGTTTTCTCTTCTCACTCCTTCCTACCTCCTTCTTCTTGTTCATGATTTGTTGTGGAGTTGACAATGCACTCATCAAGGGGGAGATTGCGGATACATGGGTGTATGCCGAGTCTCTGTGTGATGAGTGATTGTCAACGGAGATGATGCGCATGTTCTTTGGTTTGTGTTGTGCAGGTGTCGAGCACGGAGACAGTGATCGATGGCGGGTGAAGGTCAAGTTGCGACGTGCCGTGCCGACGGACCGGGCGCGATGAAGGATGGGCGTGCCGTGCGGCGGACGTGCCATGCCGATGTATCGGACGGTGAAGGGCGGACGTGGACTTGGACTGATGGACTGGAGGCCGGAGGATCAGCTGTGGTGGCTGGCAGCCTGCGACAGCGACAAGCGGAGAAGTGCGATTATGTCGGTGGAAGGGGTGCACAGGCGGTGCATCCCCTCTACGACGCCGGTTTGTTGGTAGAGCCCGGGAAAAACCAACGGTGGACGGTTTCCAGGTTTGGGCCTCAAAACCTGGGTGCTGGGTTTCCAGGTTGAGCCACAAAACCTGGGCGCGACGGTTTCCAGGTTGAGCCTCAAAACCTGGGCGTGGGCTGGTTTCCGAGTTTGGGCCTCAAAACTCGGGCGCTGAGGGTTTCCGAGTTTGGGCCACAAAACTCGGGCTGGAGGCTGGTTTCCCGGTTTGGGCCTCAAAACCGGGGGCTGATGAAAAAGGCTGGTTTCCCGGTTTGGGCCACAAAACCGGGGGTGCAGAGTGGTGGCGGCACGTGGCGGCGATCTGAAGGTTGCGTGGAGGCGACGCGGAAGACCGTGCGGGCGTGGCCGTCGGATCTACCTACCACCAGCGGGTGGACTAGAATAGCCTTAGGGTTAGGCTGGTCCGCTCTGTAATTAGAGTAGAGAGGGGTAGAGTAGGAAATAGACTTAGGCTAGGTTAGTATAAGTAGTCCAGGGGAGACACCCTCCTCCCGATCTCATCTCAATCGCAGTTAGTGCTTTCATTTTCCTAGGGTTTCCACTCTCCCACACCTCTGCTTTAGCTAGTTGAGATCCGCAGAGAGACTCCACTCTGTGTACTGTTGATTCGAGGAAGTGAGGCCGTATCCTCACCTTGGATCCCATCTCTTGGTGTCAATTCGCGTTTTGATTTCATGTTCATCGTGTTCTTCGCGGATTGCTTTGTGCCTTGAGTTTTCCCGTTGCTTGATCTTTGTGCTCGGTTCATCTTTTGCGATTCCGTTTGAACCAAGTTGTTCTAGATCGTGAGGCATTTCTTTCCACCGAAGGAATTAAACTCTAACCTCACGGTCTAGGAGATCGATCGATTTTCGTTTTGAATCGCGTTCTTGCCTCCTTGCCCCGGAATTTCTTGATTCACCGATTTGGAGTTAGGTTCGAGCCATGATCTCTTAGAGATAGCTCACTAACATCCTTGTGACCCCTCAGATCGAATCCTCGGCCTAGAGTTTTTGATTCGGAGGAGATCGGGTTGAATCATCGAAGAACTGCGCTGTTTTCGGGGGCATCGGACGCTATCACGGGAGCATCGGACGCTAGGGTTCCTAGCATCGGACGCTCCGGTGACGCGTGTCACGTTTTCAGCGATTTAGTTTGCATCGGACGCTAGGCATCGGACGCGTCCGTTGTCCATCGGACGCGCCGGAGTCCTTGCATCGGACGCTGGGTGATCACTGTTCACAGCGTCCGATGGTGGAACAGTAAGGTTCCAGAACCGTCCAGTTTGCATCGGACGCGTCCGGTGGTCTGGCATCGGACGCAGGCCAGCGTCCGATGCGACTGGTCTCGCACGGTTTCGTCCGCGGTTCGCTCGTACGTTGACGGTTTCGATTTCCGTCTTTTGCGTTGGACTTCTAGGGTTGTCTAGTGTCCCGCTGTGCTTCTAGGAAGCATCCACCCTACATCTAGGGTCGTGGACATTAGCTAGCTCTAGGGTTTGCTTTTGGGGTTGATTTTGGGACAGTGGCATCTAGTTTCCGTAAGGAAATCTTGAAGCTCCCATTCACCCCCCCTCTGGTCGCTTTCGGGTAGCTTCTCGGTCCTTCATTGAGTTGTCCTTTTGAGGAATGCTTCCAAGGGTGTTTCAAAACTGCATTTGAACCAACATATGCATCATGCTAACCCACATGATAAGTTGAGTTATGTAACCAAGTCTTGGGTTCCCAAGTACATACCTGCTAACCCTTCGGGATCCAAGACTCAGGCTGCTTTGTCCTCTTGTGTGTAGATATGAGGACGCGGGGTGGAGAACATGCGCATGATGGAGCTTGATCTTTTAGATGTGATCAAGAGTTGATGGTTCTCTACACCCCGCTTAGATTTGCCTCCAAAGAGGCTTTTGCAGTTCGGTGAGCTTTCTTTTACACTCATACCTTGTACATCCATGTTCTATTTCTTGTGGTATGAGATGGACTTTCATGTGCTCACTTGTATAGGTCTTGCATGTACATTTTCTTTTGTATCATGTTTTGCATTTGTCTAGCATGTGTTATCTTGTGTATCATTTGGCATGCTAGCTTTGTGTACAACTTTGGTGGTTAATCCACTTTTCATGCTCGTCTATGATCCTCATGAACATTATGCCATGCTTTACCATACTTCTCCATGAGCTTTGCATGTAGAGGTATGATGTTCATTAGGTGTCACTTTTCAGGTGCTAGTTTTGGTTAGCTACATGTACCTTGTTGATATGATTGTTTTGGGCACTAGCCTTTCCACAATTTTATCATGCTACATGCTTTTGGATCTGTTGCTATCATTATCTTGCATTGTAGCATGTGTTGAGGTTTAGGCTGTGTTTGGGTTGATCATGTCTCTAGGCTGCATTTTGCTCCATAGTGCTTTATCCTGTTGCATGGTAGTTTTGACTAGTTTGAGTTCAGATCTCCTTGCGGTATCATTCATAGGTAGACCTCTTTTTGTTGAGAGTTCACCTTATGCTTTTATGTGACTAACCGCTTTGTGGAGACCTTGAGGTCACACTGGACGAGACAACACCTTGTGTTTCTTCTACTTTTGAGTGTGCAGGAGAACAGGAGCCTGGAAAGAGCATTTCGGCTCACGGACCCGATCTCACTTCTTCCACGACTTGGGGTTCCGTTCGAGCAGTTCTCCAGCGAGCACTAGCTGCACCTGTGGGAGCGACAGCATCAGGCGAGGGGGAGACGACTTCGGCGAGGCAGGTGCCCCGAAGATTTTAGCAGATTCAGGCGTCCCCTCGAGTATCACACCAGCAGGCGGTCATGCGTATCATGAGGTACCCCGACACACTTCTGAGTTCGGTTTCTGGTACTCTTCTTCTCCAACCCCTTTCTGCTGTGTGGTCTTTTCGATGTGGATTTTGCTGGCTGTCGCTTGAGCATTTCTTGACTTTTTATTTGTGTCTTTGGTGCGTGTTTCCCTTTTAGTAGGGGAAGCATTTTGCTTGTTGTATCTTAGTTGGGCTTCTCCGATACCCTTTTGTTTTGGGTTTTCCTTTTTAGGCTAGTTTTGCTTTGTCTTTGATAGACTAGCTTTTGCATGCATTTCATCATGTATTTTAGTGCATCTTAGAGCTTCATGTTTAGAGCAATGAGAATGAGATTATGCTCTTTTTGGTATGCCCTGTTTATTCATGATGATGCTTGTAGCCTAGGCTCTTTTTGATCACTTGATACATGTTATGAGCTAAGCTATTTTTGCAAATGGTGAACTTGATTAATCAACTGTGAAACCTTTAATTTGTTCACCATTGAGAGTGGCAACTAGCATGGGTAGGATGTGTTGAGATCACTTGTGCTATCTTTTGTATGCTAGGTTGCTATGTCTCTTGCATTGAGTCATTCACTTGCTTGGATTGTTCATATTTACCTTGTGCTAAAATTTGATCCAAGTCTAAGTAAATTGAAAGATCGAGAAGGGATTGCATGTGTCAGCACATCACGGTATCGAGACTGTTTCTCATTGCACAATTGAGTTAAACTTGAGCCGTGTAGTGTAAGATCGAAACCGGTGCTTCAAGCTTCTGATTGCTTTTATTGCATAGGCTTAGCCCGGTTGAAAAGTTAGGCAATGACCATGTTTTTAACCTCTCGCAATCACATGCTTTTAATATGACCTTGTGTTAATACCGCTGCAATCTCCGATAAAAATTTGAAAATAACACAAGTCTATGCTTCATTCTATTGCATGATGATTGAACTTTGCTAGGGGTAGTTCACCTTTTATACTTGAGTTAGCACATGCTCGTTTTCCTGTCTATTCATGCTATGTGCTATTTTAGTGGTGAACTCCTTTTTCAAATGGCTTACAACTGCTCATATGCTCACTTGTTCATATTTCGTATTCATTTGATCAGTTTGAGCCTTTGCTAGCATTTGTATTGATGGCTACACTTTCGGGGCAGCACCCTTTTGAGCATCTTTTCATTCTGATTGCTATACACTTGAAGCTGTTGCATTGTGCATATCATGCATTTTAGCTTAGTGTTCATACCCCCAGCTCCGATACACTTTGTGGTCACTTTCAGTTCTTTTCATTGCCCCCATATGCTTTTGGTTGATGA
Source organism: Coix lacryma-jobi var. lacryma-jobi (assembly GCA_009763385.1). Taxonomy (NCBI): domain Eukaryota; kingdom Viridiplantae; phylum Streptophyta; class Magnoliopsida; order Poales; family Poaceae; genus Coix; species Coix lacryma-jobi. The sequence continues at coordinate 18,762,922 of CM019826.1, forward strand.
CTTGTCTTGTGCTTGTGTCAGCTTTGTGAAAAATGTCAAAACCCCTCAGCATGTTCCCTTTTGTCAAGGGGGAGAAGCTGTTTGCAAGGGGGAGCTTGAGTGTTGGCACAAAGGGGAGAGTCATGCATTTTGGGGAGAGCTTTGAGCAAGGGGGAGTTTAGCTCTTTTATGTCCTTCTTCACTTGCTATAGCTCTTTTATGTGTTTCAATTAGTATCCATCTTTTGGTATGGAATGTAATTGGACTCATGAGCGTAGTTGCATAGCTTTTGTATATAGGCTTGCTTTCAGGAGGAGTCACTTTTGTCTTGCTGCTTCTCCGCGTGCTCCGAGTGATTGTGCTCCATTTAGTGTTGAGCTTCTCTTGTGATTTTTTTTTCTCAGTCGGTATCAAGTCTGCTAGTCGTGTTGAGCCATTTTTGCCTCTGTCTAGAGGGACTAGTAGTTTTTGCTTGGTATTTTCGATTGATGTGGAGCCTTCAGCTAGTTACATCGAGCCTATGTGCCTCTGTCTTGAGGAGCTAGCTATTTTCACCAATTCTTGGCTGTTTGTGATCAGTTTTGCATTCTTATACGTTGATTCAGCCTCAATTGGTATCGAGCCTTGAGCTAGTGGTGTTGAGCCTTTTCTGCCTCTTCTTGAGGACTAGCTCATTTTTGACTTGGTTGCGTCGAGCCGTTGCCCATGTCTTTGGGAACCAAGTTTTTCGCTCTATGTGATCGAGTTTTGCTCTTTGATGAGTTGTTGCTCTGATCCCTTGCTTGGTTGCGTTGAGCCGTTGCCCATGTCTTTGGGGACCAAGTTATGTTCATTTCAAATTGCCCCTCTTTAGCATTTCTTTGGCTTTTGGGCATTTGAATGGATAATCTTCTCATGACAAGTGACCTTGTTCTTTGCCCTTCTATGGCTTTTGATCACTTGAATGAGATTTTCGGTTTTGGTATCTCAAACCATCTCTTGTACCTAGTTTTTGTCAATTGAATCATCAAGGGGGAGAAAGAGAAAGAGAAAGAGAAAAATGGGAGAAATTGACCCAAGTGAATCCAAGTGGATAAGTACCTTGGTTTCTTTTGTGATGATTGTTTGACAATTTATTTGAGATTGGTTTTCAAGTACCTTTTGGGATTTCATGAAACTCTTGTTTCTCTTGACTCTTCGGTTGTGTGGAGGCTTTGCCTGCTTTTCCCATTTCTTTGGGACCGAGAGCTTTTATTTGGAGTTTTCATGATCCCTCCTCATCTCAAGTAGCCTTGTGTTTGCTTTTGCTTGGCTTTTGGGCACTTGAATGAGGCTTGCCTTCAAACCCTTCCTTTGTGGTTTATTTTTAGTCAATGCATTCATCAAGGGGGAGATTGAGAACATATATGATGAATGATTGACATTGATGAGGAAGGTTTGAGGCTTTTCCCGGTTGAGTCATTATCTCGCTATGCGCTTAATGTTTATGACTAACCGGTGGCGTTGAGTTGTGGTGTGTTCATGTGTTGGTGTGTGTGTGCAACATGTGTCTCTTGGCTGTGTTGATGTGCAGGTGTGGAGCTCGGATACAGTGGTCGATGGCGAGGTGAAGGTCAAGTAGAGACGTGTCGTGCTGACGGACCAGGAGCGGTGAAGGATGGGCGTGCCGTGCGGCGGACGTGCCATGCCGATGTACCCAGAGCGGTGAAGGGCGGACGTGAGGCTTGGACTGACGGACCAGAGGGCCAGAGGACAAGCTGTGGTAGCTGGCACGTGGCATTGGCGAGCGAGAGCACATGGGGATGTGCGATGCATCGGCCGAGTCGGGAGGAAGACGATGGCGTTGTGACACTTGGCGGGAGGTCGGACACGGGCTTGCGTGCGGCGCAAGTGCAGTCGGCCAAGTCAAGGAGGATGGCAAAGGCGTTGTGCCCAGCGTGGAGGCTGGACATGCATCAGCATCGGTGCCGGTGGTCGTGGTGTGCGAACCACATCCCGTCTACGGTGCGGGTTCGGTAGCTGAGACTCAAAAAGCTATCGTCGACGGTTTCCGAGTTTGGGCCTCAAAACTCGGGTGGCCGGTTTCCGAGTTTGGGCCTCAAAACTCAGGATGGACGGTTTCCAGGTTTGGGCCTCAAAACCTGGGCTTGCGGGTTTCCGAGTTTGGGCCTCAAAACTCAGGGTGGACGGTTTCCAGGTTTGGGCCTCAAAACTTGGGCTGGCAGGTTTCCCGGTTTGGGCCTCAAAACCGGGGGAAGGTCCAAAAGGACGGTCGACGCATGGCGGCACCTAGAGGCTTGTGTTGCGGCGAAGCTATCGGTGAGAAGGCGCGGCGGTCGACGGTGACGGCACGTGGCGGCATCAGGGAGGTCGCGTCGAGGTGAAGCTACCAGATGTGCGGGCGTGGCCGTCGGATGAAGATTGACCGGACTGGACGGTTTTACCCCTGGGGGTATTTGGGTCGAGTGCTTAATGTAAGGGCGTTTTGGTCTTCGGACGTGCGCCTATATATATGAAGGGGGCTGCTAGGGCAGCCGCATCCTTGGGAATTCTAGGTGGTGTCTCTCTCATTTTGTTCCTGTGAGAGAAGGCTAGGGTTAGGGAGAGTTGGCTCTTGTTCTTGAGCTTTTTGCCATCCAAGCTTTGGTAGGATTGGCTTGTAGCCCGACACCAAGTGCTTAATACAATTCATCTTGCTGAATCCAAGGATCAAATTCGTGGTTGAATTCGCGTTTTGAATTTGTTCTTCGCATTCTTCTTTTCTCCACGATTTTCCCCTCGCTCAATCTCCCTCTACGCTGCGTCTTTTGTGATTCCGTTTGAATCAACTTGTTCTTTGATGTGAGGAGAACATTTCCACCGAACATTTCCACCGAAGGAATTCATCTCTACCCTCACGAACAAGTAGATCGGTTCGAAATCGTTTTTGTTCTTCCCTCTTCCCCTTTTCTAGTGTTCTTCGGATTTCTCATGGATTAGTTGGATTGAAGCGATGATATCCTAGGATTAGCTTCCCAACACGTAGAAGAACACTTGGGAGAAGTTTGGTTGCAGCCCCGTTCGATTTGGTGAAGATCCAATCGATTTTGGTTTTGTCCCGAGCTGTTTTTGGGCTTTCTGGGAGGTCGCGGACAGTCCGCCATATTGGCCGCGGACAGTCCGCGCCTCGCGGTTCCAGCCGGTCCAGTGGCTGGTTGCCTCGGTGCTTTCCCCTCGAGTGACCGGCGGACAGTCCGTCATTGGTAGGCGCGGACAGTCCGCGAGTTGCGCAGGGGAGGATCAGCAGCGTTGCTGTTTTGCAGTGTTGGCCGGCGGACAGTCCGCCAGGGTTTCGCGGACAGTCCGCCCCTAGCGCGGACAGTCCGGCATCAGCAGCCCGGACAGTCCGTGAATCGGCTGTAGGGTGAGTTTTAGTGCGTTTGCTCTCCCGGCTTTTCCGCTTCGTTTCCGGACTTCTCGTTTGTTCCTAGAGTTCACCTAGGAACCTCTCTACATATCCTTGCTATGCGTTAGCATCGGTATTTGGAGAAATCCCGACGTAGCTCTCTATCAACGTTTGAGAGTGGTCTTTTAGGCACGAACTTGACTTGGGGTTTTGAGAGTTTTGGTTTGCTCTCTTGTGTGGTGCCTCGTTGTGATCCTAGGGATCATCCACCCTCTTTCCGAGGGTCGTGGGCATCACGTTTGAGTCCGGAGCTTTTGGGGTTTATTTTATTAGGACAGAGGCCATAATTTCTGAGAAGAAATTTTAGGCTCCCATTCACCCCCCCCTCTGGTCGCCTTGCTATAGCATTTTCGGTCCTTCATGGGCTTTGGCTCTTCACAATCATGAGCAAAGTGACCTTCCTTTCCACACTCATAGCATCTTCCAATCTTCTTCTTCTTTGGCTTAGTGATGCTCTTGTGTTGCTTCATCTTCTCTTCAAGGAAGCCAATGCCATTTCTATTGGTCTTCATGACGGTGTTCATGAGTAGCTCACTTTGAAGACATTGTCCCTTAGTGAATTTCTTCAAACCGGTAGTGAGGTGCTCCTTCTCTTTCTTGAGCTTATCATTCTCTTGTTGGAGCTCTAATTGAGATGGTGTCATCTTGTAATCTCTCTCCATCTTCAATCTCTTGTTCTCTTCTTTTAGCATGTCAAGCTCAAGTGTCATGCTATACTCATCATCTTGAGTCTCAACAATGACTTGCTTTGTGGTTGCAAGCTTCTCTAGATCAACATTGAGCTTTGCATTCTCATTCTTGATCTTGATATAATCATCATAGTGATCGGCCACAACCACATTCTTGCCCTTGCCACTAGCTCTTTGCTCATCATGCTCACTAGCCAAGTCCTCACAAGATGTTGCTAGGTCACACTTAACAACAAGGTTAGGAGCATCAAGTGTCTCATGTGAAAGCATATCATAAGCAATGGTGAGAGTATCATAATCTACTTTCACTTGAGTGTATTGTTCTTTGAGCAATTGATAACTAGTGGTAAAGTCACTATGTATCTTATCAAGTTTCTCATTTTTAGCTTTGAGCTCTTTGTTAGAGGACTTGAGCTCCTTGATAGTGGATGACATAGTTGCAAGTTCATCACTAGCATAAATAGCATGATCACATTTCTTAACAAGAGATTCATTTTCATCAACAAGCTTTTCATTTTTAGCTCTAGTCTTTCTTATGATTTTAGAGTAGTCATTTAGCAATTTGACAAGTTCATCATAAGTAGGAGCCTCAAATTCACCATCACTATCACTATCACTAGAGTCATCATCATTTTGTACCTTCTGATCACCTTTAGCCATGAGGCATAGGTGTGTAGATGATGGTGGTGATGGTGGTGGTGGTGGTGTAGAGGAGCCAATGACTACAGCGGCCACCTTCTCCTTCTCATCATCACTATCTTCACCGGATGAGCCACCGGAGGAGTCAATGTCGGTGAGCCAATCACCAACAATGTATGCTTTACCACTTTTCTTGTGGTATTGCTTCTTCTTGCCCTCTTGCTTCTTGTAGGTCTTGTCATTCTTCTTCTCATCTTCACTTGATGAATCATACTTCTTGCCCTTGTTCTTGTTCTTGTAGTTGTCCTTCTTGGGCTTGGTGCATTGGTGAGCAAGATGGCCAAGGTCACCGCAATTGTAGCAATCCATTTTGGAGATTGGCCTCCTCTTGCTACTTGTGAAGAACTTCTTCTTTCTTGAGTCAAAGTTGACTCCATTCTTGTGAAGCTTCTTCAACATCTTGGTGGTTCTTCTCACCATGAGAGCGATGTTGGAATCATCTTCATCACTTGAGCTCTCATGATGCACCTCAATAGCCTTTGACTTGCCCTTCTTGTCATGACTTGCTTTGAAGGCCAAGTCCTTCTTCTTGTCGGTGGAGGAACCACCACTTGGTGTGATGTGCATGTACATCTCATGCGCATTGATCTTTCCCAAGATTTGAGTTGGTGTAGCGGTGGAAAGATCACCTTGATGTAGCACCGTCACAATGTGTCCATACTTCTCAATTGGAAGGACACAAAGAATCTTCCTCACAACATCGGATGGTTGCATTTGTGTGAGGCCAAGTCCATTGAGTTCTTCTACAAGAACATTCAACCGTGAGTACATTTCATTTGCACTTTCATTAGCATGCATATCAAAAGAGTGAAGATTTTGCATAACTAAATGATAGCGTTCCTCACGCTCACTCTTGGTTCCCTCATGGAGCGCACAACTGTTTTCCCATAGATCATGGGCATTTTTGTGGTTCCGAACACGGTTGAACACATCCTTGCAAATGCCTCTAAAGAGAATATTTTTGGCCTTTGCATTCCATTTTTCATTTTCCTCCTCATTAGGAGTAAGGCTTGTGCCTTCCTTGGGTTTGGCAAAGCCGGTGATCACGGCATCGCGTCATTTGACATCAACCGCTTCTAGGTACGACTCCATACATATTTTCCAATATGGAAAGTCGTCTCCCTCAAACATGGGAGGTGGTCCATCACCTCCGAACATCTTAACTCTAGGCGGTTAAGCCAAAATCAAGAGCACGAGGCTCCGATACCAATTGAAAGGATCAAGATGCCCAAGAGGGGGGGTGAATTGGGCTTTTCTAAAACTTCTTGCAATAATAAACCCTAACAAGCCTCAATTAACCCCCTAGTGCCTAGAAGTGTGATTCTATTTATTCTAACGCACAAAAGACCAAGTCTATGCCACTCCTACTCTAGCAAAGCAATCCAATAGAGAATGAACAAGTAGTAATGCGGAATTGAATTGCTTGAAAGTAAATGCGTAAGTAAAGGAGTAGAGATGACAAGACGATCTTTTTGCTGAGGTATCGAGGTGTCGGCACACCCCCCTAGTCCTCGTTGGAGCACCCGCGCAAGGGTATCGCTCCCCCTTGATCCGCGCAAGGATCAAGTGCTCACTACGAGCTGATTCTTCGCCGCTCCGGCCCGGTGAATCGCTCACTACCGGTCACAAGTTTGCTTGGGTCATCCACAAAGCCACCGGATGCTCTCCAAGCTTCACGATCGCCACCAAGTCGTCTAGGTGATGCCGATCACCAAGAGTAACAAGCTAGAACTCTCACTTGACCAAGACAAGGCCAAAGAGATGGATGGATGCACACTTGCTACTCAATTCTCACTAGGAGGTGTCTAATTCTCACAATTAGCTTTTCTCTCAACCTCACTAGGGCTCTTGCACTATCTCACACTCACAATGTGTCTCTCAGCAGATGGAAGTGGCAAGAACACTCAAATGGATGGAGGGAAGGAAGTATATATACTCCCCCAACCGGCCATCCAAAAACAGCTCTAGACAGGGTTTCTGCGGGGGCATCGGACGCTCTGATGCATGGCATCGGAGGCTCCGATGACCTCGACCAACGGTCGACTGTATCCTCTTGTCAGACCTGTTAAAGGAGCATCGGACGCTGGGCAGCATTCGATGCCCCTGCATCGGACGCATCCGATGCCGTTTGAACCTCTCTGGAACCTCTCTGGACGGCCATCGAACGCTGGCCCTCAGCGTCCGATGCCACTCATAGTTCACTCGCAAGTGAACAGTGACACCGGAGCATCCGATGTGGAACCATCGGAGCCTTCGATGCCACGCACCAGACCAAACCCTAAGTCGGTGTGAGCATCGGAGCCTCTGATGCCCACTCAACCAGCGTCCGATGCCATTTACAAGGCCATAACGAACTCGGATCGCGACGCGGTCTTAACGACTTTTGTTCCTCTCGATATAAGGCATCTCTCTGAGCTACCTAGGGCTATGAAATAACAAGTGTGCACCACACCTACCTCAATAGACTCATCTAGGTCAAGCTACTGATTCACGCTCCCCTTTATAGTACGGCCAAAGGAAAAACAAAGACCTAAGACTACCTAAGTGTCCTCCAACACCATGTGACACTTAGCCTAGTCTACCACCGTCTTCGTCGTCCGTCCTTTGAAAAACCGAAATGATATCCATCGCCAGGGGACATGAACTCCATATGCCCGTATCGTTGCCATTACCGTGACCTAACTCATCCCTGTTTCTGCAAAACACACGTTAGTCACAGTAATCTTGTGTTTCATCCAATCACCGAAACCACTAGGGGCCAAGATGCGTTCAGCCCCCAGTCTACACGCCTAGCCCCTGATGAATTCTATGGCTCGCCGACCTCGTCCAGGCTCACGGGCCTCGGCGGCCTCATCGACCCGCGCCGCATCCTCTAGCCCGGCCGCATCTCCCCCATCGACCCCGACGGCATGGTCCCGCCCCCACTCCCTCCTCCTTCGCCGCCGCCCGCCGTTGATGATTCGGCAGCTGTGAGCCCCATGGAGCAGTCGGCGGCGGTGCCAGCGTCGGCATTGCCATTGGCCGCGGCGGCGGCGACGCCGGTGGTCGCCGTGCGGGAGGAAGCAGTGGACGCGGCTGGCGTGCTGGATCTGAGGATCTTCTTGCGAGGGAGGGACGGGAGGTGCGTCCTCATGGAGCTCGACTCCAGGGTGTTGTGCGCCTGCAGTGACTTCTTCGCCGCCATGGCCCCACGCGAGGACGCCGCTGTGAAGGAACGAAAGTGCTACCAGAAAGCGACCAGAGGGGGGGGTGAATGGGAGCTTAAATTTCTTTTTAGAAATTAATAGTCTCTGTCCCAGAAAACAACCCCAAGAGCAAAACCGATGCGTGTGATGTCCACGACCCAAGAGAATGGGTGGATGTTCCCTAGGAACACAGCGGGACACCACAAAAACTTCCTCTCCCAAGTTCACGCAAGTCAACTAGTGACAGGATGGACTTTGGGTAACCTCAACCTCCCAAGTTGCTCGGGGGATTCAGGCTATTCTGCAAAGCGGGAAGCCCGATTTCTGTAGAGCACGAAGTCGGAGATCCAACGCAAAAACCCAAAACCAAATCCGAAGTCGAATGGTCAAACTGCGGACAAAATAGTGAAGAAATCACTGCATCGGACGCTGGCAGCGTCCGATGGCCAGGCACCTGACGCGTCCGATGCAAACAGGGCAAATCTGGAACCTTACTGCATAGGCATCGGACGCTGCTACAGTGAAACAGTAGTGTCCGATGGCAACGGACGCTCTGATGGTCAGCGTCCGATGCTCCTTTAAAATCACTGTCAGGTGACACGTGGCAACGGACACTCCGGTGTGACGAACTCTGCGTCCGATGCTTCCAGGTTCAGCGTCTGATGGTCCCGAAACAGTGCTGTTCTTCCGCGAAATTCACTCGATCTCCTCCGAATCAAAAGCACTAAGGCCTAGACTTGGTATGAGGAGTTCCAAGGAGGTTAGTGAGCTATCCCATGAGAATCATGGCTCGAACCTAACTCCAAATCGATGGATTGGAAGATTTCGGGACTCAAGGAGCAAAACCTATCCAAAACGAAAATCGACCGATCTCCTAGCTCATGAGGTTAGGGAAGAATTCCTTCGGTGGAAAGAAGTGCCTCATGATCTAGAACAACTTGGTTCAAATGGATTTGCAAAAGACGCACCAAGCAAAGAGATCGAACGACGGGAAAAACGTGGAGAAAAGCAATCCGCGAAGAACAAGAACAAAACACGAATCACAACCATGAATTTGCAACCGTGTGGCTACCACACGCTACAACAGTGAGATTACGGTCTCACTTCCTCAAAATCTCACGGACATAGAGGTATTGTTATCTTCTCTGTGGATCTCAGGTTTGCTACAGCAGGGATGTGGGAGAGCAAGAAAACCTAGAAGCAAAAGAGCAAATGACTGAGATAGATGGGGAGGTGGGTGTCTCCCCCTACTTATCCTAATTCTAACTATTCCTAATTCCCACTCTACCCCTAACTACTTACAGAGCGAACCAGCTAAACCCTAAGGTTATTCTAGACCAACTCGATAGTAGGTGGATCCAACGGCTACGCCCGCACAACTCGTAGCATTGCCTTGACGCAACCTCCCAATTGCCGCCACGTGTCGCCCTCGCTCTGCACCCCCGGTTTTGTGGCCCAAACCGGGAAACCAGCCTTTCCAGCCAACCCCCGGTTTTGAGGCCCAAACCGGGAAACCAGCCCACCAGCATCTGAGTTTTGAGGCCCAAACTCAGCAAACCCGCAGCGCCCAGGTTTTGAGGCCCAAACCTGGAAACCGACCTCAGCCCGAGTTTTGTGGCCAAACTCGGAAACCCAGGTTTTGAGGCCCAAACCTAGAAACCGTCCACCCGATGGTTTTTCTCTGGCTCTACCACCAAACCGAAGCTGTAGAAGGGATGCATCGCCCGTGCACCCCGTCCACCGACACGTGTCCCCAAGTCCACAACTCAGGCAACACCATGCCCCGCAAGTCTTCGCTCGTCGTTGTCCTAGGCTGCCAGCCACCACAGCTGATCCTCGGGCCACCGGTCCCTCAGTCCAAGCCTCACGTCCGCCCTTCGCCACTCTCGGTCCATCAGCACGGCACGTCTCTACTTGACCTTCACCTTGCCGATGATCACTGTATCCGTGCTCGACACCTGCACAACACAAGCCAAAGAACCTGCGATCAAACCCGTTGACAATCACTCATCACTCAGAGACTCGGCATACACCCATGTATCCGCAATCTCCCCCTTGATGAGTGCATTGTCAACTACTCACACAAATCATAAAGGAAATAGAAGGAGGAAGAAGGAGAAGAGAGAACTCAACCAAATGACCCAAAAGCATAGCAAAGCCGAAGAAGGTCAAGTGGAAAGAGCAAAACAACTTGGTTCCCAAAGACATGGGCAACGGCTCGACGCAACCAAGCAAAGCTAGCCCTCAAGAAGAGGTAGAACAGGCTCAACACCGCTAGCGGATAGCAACTGAAAAATCAATGCAAAAATGCTAGTCCCTCAAGACAGAGGCACAGAGGCTCAACACAACTAGCAAAAGACTTGACATCAACTGAAAAGCTCGAAACCAACTGAACCCAACTGAAGCAAAGATGCGACTGCTAGTCCCTCAAGATAGAGGCAAAGGCTCAACACAACTAGCAAAGCACTCCGAACCAATTGGAAAATTCAAAAATTCAGCACGAGCAAAAACTCCCCCTTGCATGGTACCGATTCTTCTCCCTTTTGAACATGGAAGGCATGATTTGTCCAAATTGTCCAAATTCTCCCCCTTAGTTGAAACTGCACCATCAAGAAAAAGGAATCGAAAGCAATTTTCTCCCCTCAGAAAATGCACCATCAAAAGTGCCAACAAGAGAGGTTCTCCCCCTTCCAAAATGCATATGAGTCAAGATGCAAGTTAGCAGCTTCAGGAATATAGTCAAGAAAATGCAAATATGCTCTAAACAGTATAGCTCCAATGACTCACTGGAAAGCATACAAGCTAGCAAAGGCTCAAACTGATCACCAAATATGCAATATGAATATACGAGCAGAGTGAGCAGTTTTTAGCCAAAAGGTATTCACCATCAAAATAGCACCAAACATATATAGATAGGAAGACAAGTGCTAATCATGTATACAAGGTGAACTACCCCTAGCAAAGTTCAAACATCATGCTATAGAATGAAACATAGACTTGTGATTTCAATTTAAAATTGGAGTTGCAGCGGTGAAATTACACAAGTTCAAATTCAGCATGTGTTTGCGAGAGGTTGAAAGCTTGTCATTGCCTAACTTTTCAACTGTGCAAAGCCTATGCAGAAGCAATCAGAAGCTTAAAGCAACAGTTTCGGTCATACACTACACAGCTCAAGTTTAACTCAAAGTGCAATGAGAAACAGTCTCGAAACTGTGATGTGTTGACAAGCAATCCCATCTCGATCTTTTCAAATCACTTAAAACTTGGTTCAGATTTTAAACAGAATATGAACATACCAAGCAAGTGAATGACTCAGAACTAGAGACATAGCAACCTAGCATATATGAAAAGCACGAGTGAACTCAACACATCCTACACATGCTAGTTGCATATCTCAATGGTGAACATTTTCAGTTTTTAAGTTCATTAGCAAATTCACCATTTCGAAAATAGCTCAGCTCACAACATGTATCAGTGATCAGAAAGAGCATAAGCTACAAGCATCAACATAAGCATCAGAGCATACTACATAGAGCATAATCACATTTTAAGGATTATATACATGAAGCTCAGAATGTAAAAGCGTATGCTGAAATGCAAAAAGAAGAAGACAAGACAAACGAAAAATTGTCAGTCTATGATACAAGAACCAAAATGTTCCCCCCATCTAAAAGGGGAAACACACACCAAGCTCACCCCTCAACCGATTAAAGGTTGATTCGTCCAAAGGCTTGGTGAGAATATCAGCCAGCTGATGATGAGTATCGACATGGTGAAGGTCGATATCACCCTTCTCATAGTGATCTCGCAAAAAGTGAAAGCGCACATCAATGTGTTTGGTCTTCGAGTGAAGCACGGGGTTCTTAGCAACGCTAATCGCACTCGTGCTATCACAAAACAATGGAACACGAGAAAAGCTCAGACCAAAATCACGCAAAGTGGCCATCATCCAAAGCAACTGGGAACAGCAGCTAGCCGCAGCAACATACTCAGCCTCCGTGGTAGACTGGGCGACACTAGACTGCTTGCGAGAAGACCACGATACAAGAGAAGAACCAATAAACTGGCAAGTCCCAGAAGTGGACTTGCACTCGACACGGCAACCAGCAAAATCGGCATCGGAATAACCGCAAAGGGAGAGGGTGGAGGAAGCTGAATACCAAATCCCGAACTCAGGTGTGAAACGAAGGTACCTGAAAATGCGCTTTACCGCCTGACGGTGAGAAGTGCGCGGCGATGCCTGAAAGCGCGCGCACAGACACACCGTGAACTGGATGTCCGGGCGTGTCGCCGTCAGGTAGAGCAGCGACCCGATCATGCTTCGGTACTCCTTCTGGTCCACAGCTTCTCCATCCTTGTCCGCATCCAGGGCCGTCGTGGTTGACATGGGTGTTGGAAGAGGCTTGGCCTCACCCATATCGAACCTCTTGAGCAAGTCCTTGGTGTACTTGCCCTGGTGCACAAACGTCCCTTCTCGGGATTGCTTAATTTGCAATCCGAGAAAGAAAGTCAGCTCGCCCATCATGCTCATCTCGAACTCCCTGCTCATAGTATCTGCAAACTTGGCAACCAAAGCGTGAGAAGAACCACCGAAAATGATATCATCCACGTAAATCTGGACCAAGAGAGTATCAGTGCCTTGCTTGAGGAGAAAGAGTGTTTTGTCTACACATCCCATTTTAAAACCCTTAGCAAGTAAAAAGGTTTTCAACCTATCATACCAGGCTCTAGGGGCTTGTTTCAAACCATACAAAGCTTTGTGAAGTTTAAAAACATGGTTTGGAAACTTGGGATTTTCGAAACCGGGGGGTTGTCTAACATACACCTCCTCTTCTATGTAGCCGTTTAAGAAGGCACTCTTGACATCCATTTGAAAAAGTTTGAAACCTTTGGATGCAGCAAAAGCCAAGAGTATCCTAATAGCCTCCAAATGAGCTACAGGAGCGAAAGTCTCCTCATAGTCTATCCCCTCCTTCTGACTATAACCCTGGGCCACGAGTCTGGCCTTGTTTCTCACAACATGGCCATCTTCTCCCTGTTTGTTTTTGAAAACCCATTTTGTCCCAATTGGATGACACTCAGAAGGTGGAGACACTAGAACCCAAACCCGATTTCTCTCAAAGTTTTCTAACTCCTCATGCATGGCATTGACCCAATCCGGATCCGTCAAAGCGTGTCCAACATCTCGGGGCTCAAAATCAGCAACAAAAGCAGAATGAGCAAAGTGAGAGATTTGAGACCTGGACCGAGTGACCCGTTTGTCAATGTTGCCGATCATCTGCTGAGGGGGGTGTTGGCGCTGGATGTGTCGTGGCTCCTCCCGTGCAGAAGTGATCTCCCCCTCAACAGCAGCTGGTGCCTCCCCGGGTACAAAAGGTACCGCTCGGGGTGGCGGATCCCACGGCCCCCAGGAAGAAGACGTGTCGGGGACGTGAGTCATCGTAGAAGCCGCTCCTTGCGGCACAGCAGGTGGAGGGGGTGCTGGATCATCCATACCTTCAGCACCCTCGTCCTCGTCATCAAAAAGAGGCTCACCAACCTCATGATCACCTGCACGCTCAAAACGAGAAGAAGGACAAACCATGGTCTCTTCGAAGGTGACATCGGATGTCTCCATGACTCGGTTAGTGTCAAGGTTAAGTACATGATAAACATGAGTATGAGTGCCATAACCCAAAAACACACCGTCGGAAGAACGAGACTCAAATTTGTCCAAGTTGCCCTTTTTGAGTATAAAACAATGGCAACCAAAAACTCTAAAATAACTCACCTTGGGGAGTTTTCCAAAACGCAACTCATAAGAGGTCTTTTTCAAGAAAGCTCGAAGAAAAATGCGATTGGAAATATAGCATGCAGTGCTCATAGCTTCGGCCCAATATCGCCTAGGAGTCCTATGCTCATCGAGCATCGTCCTGGCCATCTCTACAAGGGTCCGATTCTTCCTCTCTACAACACCATTTTGCGGCGGTGTTTAGGGAGAAGAAAACTAATGCTCCAAGCCCAAAGAGTTACAAAAATTCTCAAAATCCGAATTCTTGAATTCGGAACCATTATCACTCCTAATAGCTCGCATCGAGTTCAAAGGGAACTCGTTCTGAAGACGCAAAATCAGATTGCGAGCAAAGGAGAAAGTCTCGATCTTCTCAGCTAAAAAGAAGACCCACGAATATCTCGAAAAGTCATCAACAACAACAAGCACATACCACTTCCCCCCAACCGAGCTCACCCGAGCCGAACCAACAAGGTCCATATGCAAAAGCTCTCCAGGGCGCTTAGTCATGACCTGAGTCACTGGATGGTGGGGAGCGGCAACCATCTTCCCATGTCTACAAGAATGGCAAACAAGATCCTTCTCCATGGATAACTTGGGCAATCCTCGGATTAGGCCAAGTGAACTAAGTCTTGCAAGCAAGTCGAAGCTCAAATGTCCTAGTCTCCTATGCCACTTCCAAAGATCAGAAGAAGAAGGTCCAGCCACAAGACAACGAGAAATGCCAAAAGACTCCGAGAAATTCGCACGAAAGACTTTTCTAAAGGGTGAAATCAAACACACAAGATTGCCCTGAGGATCCAAAATAGGACTGAGATTCGGTTTAAAACGAATCTCATAGTCGTCGTCAAAGAGTTGCGAAACAGAAAGAGGGTTAAAATGCAAGTTAGAAACAAGAGCAACATCGCGCAACACAAAGTGCTCATTAACTCGCACCGACCCACGAGACAATACCTTACCTTTGCTATTGTCGCCGAAGGTGATATACTCCTTTCCGGCGACCGGACTAAGACTGGAGAACCACTTGGCGTTTCCGGTCATGTGCCTCGAGCAACCGGAATCCACTAACCAAACGTTCTCCAATCGTTTTACCTACATCAATAAAAAGACATAGGGTGAGCAAACGGGCCAACACTGGGGTTAGTGAAGTAAGGGGAATACCAGTGTTGGGCCGGCTGCTCAAAAGAACGGTTAGCAGAAAAACCATTCCTAGCACGCCTACGGGGGAAGCGATCACCACGTTGAGGAAAACGTGGTCCGCTAAGAGAAGAGCGTCCATCGCGATACTCAAAACACGGTGGGGGAAAACACTCAACAAAGCCTCCGCCACGGGGTCCATACCCTACAACAGCAGGCTCCCGCCGGGCACGCTCTCTACGAGGCCTAGGCCTAGGAACTTGAGGCACTGCACCTCTAGGCCTAGCAGCTCTCCTCGGAGCTCTCCTCTGAACATTTGGCACATGTACATCATGGAAAGGATGGTACATGTCCGGGTTGTTCATCTCCCTAGCACGGCGCGCCTCTCTCTTGCGCCGAAAACAGAACTCACTCAAGTGTCCATCTCTCCCACAGTGCTCACAATGGCACCTCACCGCTCTCATAGGGGGTTGTTGGTACTCACGGTTGTGGGTGTGGTTCACCTTGCCCTTCTGTGGCATAAGCTCCTCCTGGATAGGTGGCATTGTATCCAGCTTGTTCTTCAGGTGATTGGGTTTGGGATGCCACACTTGGTTCTTGGGTGGAGCTCTAGGAGGTTCAACAAAGACCCCATCCTTGGTGATAGGCTTGAGAGGCTCTTTGGGTGGTATCTTGGTAAGCTTGGGAGTAGTGGTGGAGTTGGGCTTCTCACAAGGGTCAAGACCACTAGACTCTCCAATCTTCCCGAAAGATGAAACATCCACACCCGGAGCAAAACCTACACCGGGACCTCCAGCAGCTCGCTTGAATTGGGAAATCATCATCCCTAGCTGTGGCTCACCACAAGACACCCATGACAAGATGGTCCGAAGGTATGTGTTTTCCTCCTCGGTTTGCATCTTGTCATGCTTCACGTTTGCAATCTCCATCTCCAAACCCTCACACAACGCGCACCTAGTCACACAAGTGCTACCCGAGCTGGCCTCCTCAAGAGAGACAATCTTGGCATTCTTCTCTGCCAACTCGGATTGCAAGACAGGACAAGTCTTGCACGCACCCAACAGCGAGGATCTAGCCTTCAGCTCATCCACCTCTCCTACCAACGCAACATACTTACCTCTCAAAGTGAGAAGGTCAGTCATGTGCTTGGTGCACATCTCACACTCTACCTCCTCAGAAACGACCACGGTGGACTTAGCAAACTCAAGCTCTCTCACCGTGTCCTCCCACTTCTGCCTAAACTCGTTGCGCTCTCTAGCAGCACGCCTAAGCAACTTGTCCTGACTAAGCAAGGCGGCAGTAAGCTTCTCGACCTCAGCAGAAAGCTCGTCGTGGGTGAGAGATACCTGAGAGGTGTCGTCGTCGTCGTCGTCCCGAGGAGTGTGCTCCAGCTTGCCGTCGACCTCATCACCAAGGGCCATGGTGCAGAAGCCCTCATCGTCGGCGAAGAAGAAGAGACCGTTCAGCTTGTCCTCGATCCTCTTCTTCTTCTCGGACTCGTCGTCGCTTGAACAAGCGGAGTCGTCATCCGAGCCGTCAACGTCGCTGAGCGTGGCGAAGAACGCACGCTGCTCAGCCTGGGCCTTCTCCAAGTACTTCTTCTTGATGTACTCCTTGTCGAAGCCGCCCCTCCGCTTGTGCCTCGCGGGGACGTACTTCTCCTTGCGCTTGCCGAAGTCGTACTTGTGCCCATGATCGCTCTTCCCAGATGTGTTCTTCTTCTTGGGACAGTTGGCGATGAAGTGGTCGGGGTTGCCGCACTCATAGCATCCTGAGCGTCCTCCTCCACGGCGACGGTTCATGCGGTTGTTGTGGAACCGCGAGAACCGGTTGGCGAGCATTGCCAACTCGTCATCCCCCAAAGACTCCAGCTGGTCCTCTATGACAGAAAAGAGTGAAGAAAGTGCAAATCCTCCAGAGGGGTTAGCAGAAGAGCCAGAAACCAAAGCCATAGTCGGGCCAGAAGGATTCTCATAAGAAGCTCTCGACATGGCGTCAATCTCACTAGACTTGAGCTTACTAAAGAGCTCGTCACAAGTGAGGGTCTCATAGTTTGACGATTCGATGATCGCCTGGACCTTTCAGTCCCACACCGACCGATCGAGAGTATGCAAAAGCTTCAAAGCCCTCTCATGATCGTCGAAAGGCAACAGCTCCTTGTTCGCTCTCATCTTGTTGACAATGACCTAAAAGCGAGCGAATAAACTTTCTATGCTCTCGCCAGGCATGTGTCGAAAGTTCTCATACTCCCGCTTGTGCGACTCATAGAGACAGGATTTGACTTGAGTGGTTCCCTCATGGAAGCGCATGAGGGTCGCCCAGATCTCACGAGCCGTGGGGAGGTGAGAAATGCGATCAAACTCAGACATGCTCAAACAGGAGAAAAGAGCGTTACGCGCTCGGCTATTGGCATCGTGCTCATCCATCTGAAGCTGAGTAACACGAGCAACCAAGACAACGTAATCGGCCTTGTTGCAAATCTCCCAAACAGAAGAGCCCATGCTCTGGAGATAGGCCGACATGCGTATCTTCCAATACGCATAGTTCGTCCCATCGAAAAACGGCGGTTTGCCCACGCCGCGATCCATGTCACCTTCTGTGGATCTGGAACCGGCTAAGGTGGAAGATCCTTAACCCGCTCCGATACCAATTGAAGGACCGAAAGTGCTACCATAAAGCGACCAGAGGGGGGGGGGGTGAATGGGAGCTTAAATTTCTTTTCAGAAATTAATAGTCTCTGTCCCAGAAAAACAACCCCAAGAGCAAAACCGATGCGTGTGATGTCCACGACCCAAGAGAATGGGTGGATGTTCCCTAGGAACACAGCGGGACACCACAAAAACTTCCTCTCCCAAGTTCACGCAAGTCAACTAGTGAGAGGATGGACTTTGGGTAACCTCAACCTCCCAAGTTGCTCGGGGGATTCAGGCTATTCTGCAAAGCGGGAAGCCCGATTTCTGTAGAGCACGAAGTCGAAGATCCAACGCAAAAACCCAAAACCAAATCCGAAGTCGAATGGTCAAACTGCGGACGAAATAGTGAAGAAATCACTGCATCGGACGCTGGCAGCGTCCGATGGCCAGGCACCTGACGCGTCCGATGCAAACAGAGCAAATCTGGAACCTTACTGCATAGGCATCGGACGCTGCTACAGTGAAACAGTAGCGTCCGATCCTCAACCTCCGGCGCGTCCGATGACAACGGACGCTCCGATGGTCAGCGTCCGATGCTCCTTTAAAATCACTGTCAGGTGACACGTGGCAACGGACACTCCGGTGTGACGAACTCAGCGTCCGATGCTTCCAGGTTCAGCGTCCGATGGTCCCGAAACAGTGCTGTTCTTCCGCGAAATTCACTCGATCTCCTCCGAATCAAAAGCACTAAGGCCTAGACTTGGTATGAGGAGTTCCAAGGAGGTTAGTGAGCTATCCCATGAGAATCATGGCTCGAACCTAACTCCGAATCGATGAATTGGAAGATTTCGGGACTAAAGGAGCAAAACCGATCCAAAACGAAAATCGACCGATCTCCTAGCTCGTGAGGTTAGGGAAGAATTCCTTCGGTGGAAAGAAGTGCCTCATGATCTAGAACAACTTGGTTCAAACGGATTTGCAAAAGACGCACCAAGCAAAGAGATCGAACGACGGGAAAAACGTGGAGAAAAGCAATCCGCGAAGAACAAGAACAAAACACGAATCACAACCACGAATTTGCAACCGTGTGGCTACCACACGCTACAACAGTGAGATTACGGTCTCACTTCCTCAAAATCTCATGGACACAGAGGTATTGTTATCTTCTCTGTGGATCTCAGGTTCGCTACAGCAGGGATGTCGGAGAGCAAGAAAACCTAGAAGCAAAAGAGCAAATGACTGAGATAGATGGGGAGGTGGGTGTCTCCCCCTACTTATCCTAATTCTAACTATTCCTAATTCCCACTCTACCCCTAACTACTTACAGAGCGAACCAGCTAAACCCTAAGGTTATTCTGGACCAACTCGATGGTAGATGGATCCGACGGCCACGCCCGCATAACTCGTAGTGTTGCCTTGACGCAACCTCCCGATTGCCGCCACGTGCCGCCCTCGCTCTGCACCCCCGGTTTTGTGGCCCAAACCGGAAAACCAGCCTTTCCAGCCAACCCCTGGTTTTGAGGCCCAAACCGGGAAACCAACCCACCAGCATCTGAGTTTTGAGGCCCAAACTCAGCAAACCCGCAGCGCCCAGGTTTTGAGGCCCAAACCTGAAAACCGTCCTCAGCCCGAGTTTTGTGGCCAAACTCGGAAACCGTCAGCACCCAGGTTTTGAGGCCCAAACCTGAAAACCGTCCACCCGATGGTTTTTCTCTGGCTCTACCACTAAACCGAAGCTGTAGAAGGGATGCATCGCCCGTGCACCCCGTCCACCGACACGTGTCCCCAAGTCCACAACTCAGGCAACACCATGTCCCGCAAGTCTTCGCTCGTCGCTGTCCCAGGCTGCCAGCCACCACAGGTGATCCTCGGGCCACCGGTCCCTCAGTCCAAGCCTCACGTCCGTCCTTCGCCACTCTCGGTCCATCGGCACGGCACGTCACTACTTGACCTTCACCTTGCCTCTGATCACTGTATCCGTGCTCGACACCTGCACAACACAAGCCAAAGAACCTGCGATCAAACCCGTTGACAATCACTCATCACTCAGAGACTCGGCATACACCCATGTATCCGTACGCTGGTACTGGTACTGGTGCAGGCGCCGGAGGGAAGAGGATCGGGGTGGACGGAGTGGAGAATTTGGATGCTTTCAGGGCCGCAGTGGAGCTCATGTACGACCCTGATCCAGTCCGGTGTCTTGCAGCTGCTGGCGTGTCGAGGGCCATAGACGTGCTTGAGGTGAGGAAGACGAATTGCCGGCCTCTCTTATTTGTTTGTTACGTACATTCTCAATGCTTCCTGTTGATATGGCACCGGTGAGACAGCGTCTGATACTCCAATTCAGTACTGACCACTCAAATTTCACTGTCTACCAGAGTGGCTAGAGAAGGTAGTTGTATTCCCTGATTTCAGGTCACAAATTCTGATTGTTAGCATGTGCTTTTCGTCTATGTCATGTGTGGCGAGTGCCCGGAGACCTGGCACGGCTTCACGGCGGAGGCGTTCACCGGCCTGTGGGAGTTCGTCAAGCTGTCCGCTGCCTCCGGTGTCATGCTCTGGTATGTCCAATTCCAATAATTCATTTCCTAAGTGAAGTTTGGACATGCTACCAATCTATGTACGTTTGCGTGTGCGCAGCTTGGAGAACTGGTACTATAGGATACTGATCTTGCTGACCGGTAACCTCAAGAACGCGGTTGCGGTGGATGCACTCTCCATCTGGTTGAATAATACATGTGATGCTCAAACAACGCCAATCTCTCTCTCTCTCTCTCTCTCCGTTTGAATAATGAGCTTGTTTGAGCACTGCGAATTAAGACCATATATAGCTTACTAATTCCCTTCATCGTTGCCTGTCGTCACCCTTAAGACCATAGTTGTCGACACCCTCGATTTGCCGCCGGAGGAGCCCATGACCATTGATTGGTGAGAGCGTTGCCTAACCTCCACTACGTCTCAATCTGATTCTGCACTACGTCTTGATTGGTGAGACCGGATGTACAAATTTCAATAGTGTAATTGTGGTAGGACTAATTTAGTTATTTATAGATATATAAGCACGTGAGCATTTGATCTGATGTTAGCATGATTACTATTTCTCATTGTTTTCAGTACAGTACATGACTGCTTTTGGCCATACAGTACTAAATTATTAAACATAGTTTAGTTGTACTCAGTTAGCCAATCGGTTGCTTTACCCATGCGTGAATATAACAGTACTTCATCAATTATATAAGTTTGTTTATCAATTAAGTGCTATGACCCCATAGGAATGCAATGCTGCTGGCTAGTTAGCTGTTATATGTGAACTCTTTGAACTGAACCTATTAAAGCCTATTAAAGCTAGTATTAGGGATTGATCTGTGAGTTACATTTTGTGCAGATTTGTCTAAGCACCACGCCTTGTGGGCACAGGTAATTTCTAACTGTGCTTTTGGAAAAGCTTTGCTTAGAATCTTGAATCTCTAAACTTACCATGCCTTGTGGCCAGTGTCTGAATCTCTGAACTTTGCACCACACACAAAGTAATTGGTTGTTGATATATCAACTACTTGAAATCTCATAATGGCACAGGTCAGGGCTAGTGTGTGCCGATGACTCAATATAGGTATGCTAATTATCATAGTATGTTTATATACAGGCAACAAAACCTTTCTGCTTTGACTTGTGACTCAACTGTACATTATTTACTTTCCACTAGGTCATGCATCCTAGACATCCTGTTCGTCCAAAACATAGACGGTGTGATCCGTGCATTTTCTGTATAAAAATTTAGTTATCTCGTAGCAACGCATGAGCACACTACCTAGTGTCTTAAAATTAAATAACTTAGTTTAGTCCCCCTTCCCCTTGCTCACAATATGTGATTTCTGATTTTCCAGGCCACTTTTAGGTGCACTAAAAATATACATGACCATTTAGTTCGCAAGACATTTCTTTAGTTGTTTTTCCCTTTCTAAAAATTTTGTTATCCTAATTGAATTTTATTGTGACAGTCCCTCTATGTGCCTCACAGATTTATGTTTCACATCTATATCTTAAAATTAAATAACTTAGTTTAGTCCTCCATTTTCCCCTTGCTCACAATCTGTGTTTTTCTGAGTTTTTAGGCCACTTTTAGGTGCACCAAAGGATCTGTCTTTGTTGTCTTCTGCTCCAGACTTTGAAAGGTAACTTCTAGGCATCTCTTCGGTTCATGGCACAGGCGAACCAGTAACTTGTTGTACATAGCTTAGTTTGTTGGGATGTTGTATTAGTCAGTACCTGTCTCTATTGGTCCAAGTACAAGTACTCATGAGGTATCTTATGACACATATTATATAGAAATTTAGATTCGAGAAGAACTGTCAGTTGACAAACATGAATGCCTGCTGTCCAGGATGCACTGTTGCATCGTATCTGTTTTATTTTTCTCGATCAATGTCTACATGCTATTGGTAATCTTGCCACACACACTGAAATTTATTGTTATCTTCATATTTTTGGTAATCTTGGTGTTGTCATCTTGCTGTTGTCTTGGAAGAAATATGCCTATGTCCAACTGGGAAACTACATGTCTATGTTCTGTTGGATATATTTTATGGCCTTGTTGTTTGTCTTGCAAAAATTATGGCTGATATCCAATCTTCTCCATCCCTATTTTAGCTTCATAGATATCAGGTGAATCTAGTTTTTTGCACACTGCAGAGGCCAAAGTACAACAACATGTAACCAGATCCTGTTGACTTCTTTGGGAGTGTATGACTAGTTCACAAAGTGGTCGTACTGATCTTGCAAATGAGATTGGGATGAACCTGTGTGGTGTCAAGTCAGAACTATGTTGATATGCTTCAACCTGTATTGTGTGGTTGAACTGTGTGGAGGTTGAAGTTGGAAGAACATGTTAAACTTATTATCATTTGGAATGTATGCATATTATGTGTATGATGGCTTGGCTTAGTTGTGAATGACTTATGAGTTGTGAAGGCGATGTGGTGTATGATGTCGACTGATATATATTGCTGGATGAATGAAATCTGATTCTGGTATATATATATTTATATTCATGCGTGCATTCGTCAATGAATGCAACGACATTTTTGTGACAAATCATTCATGTCTTCAGTGACATCCAAAACAAGATGAAAGTCAAATGTCACAAATTAATATATGACGTTCATGGTCGTCACAAAAAGGCTACTAACCAGCACCTTCTGCCGCCATTTTGTGACGGCTCATGACATTACGTGACGCGTTGACCGAGGTTATATGACGATTAGGTTCATCACTAAAAGTAACATTCCGTGATGATTGTTAAGTGACCGTCATAAATATTTTATGACGGCGGTTTGTAAGTTCGTCATAATACTTTTTATGACGGTCCTTTTGTGACGACCCTATTTTCGTCATAAAGTACTTTTTATGACAATTTTTGTTTTTTATATGACAGTTTTCGTTTGTCACACAATCCAGGAATTCTTGTAGTGACACATGGTCGTGGCCGTTCACGTTGTAGAAGCTCACATATTTTAGTCCCCCCAACCAGGCCCAGCTACTGCATCCGAGTCTCGACGTAGACGTAGGCTACATATGACTCCTCCAAATATAAATGCAGGTTAGATGACATTATAAGCTCCATCCATATCTCTGCTCATATTATTTAGACCATACAATCATTTTTATAGCATAATTATTTTCTTAATCATGTTGGACCTCAATTCTCTACATCTACAGAGAACTCGGAACATGCCATAAATATTACTCAAATTGCTCCGGTCCCTCCAATTCAACACTATCCAATTGATCAATTATCTAATTCAGTTCGACTACATCTAATCATCAATCACCACCACGTAGTTAGCATATTTATCTCCCAAAGGTCAGCGACTATGTATATTGTGTATGATGAATATCCTCTAATTATTCTTCTATTGCCAACAATTCATCCAATCAGTATCGAATTATCGGCCAATCATCTAATTCATCTGTACCTTCATCTAATCAAATCCCCGTCATAAATGTAACCTTCTGTGACCTTGCAATATATTTCAAATACTACATATTCTCACAAACTCATTATTGGCTTCCATTTCCTTCATTTCTTATAGGGACGATATTTGTTCTCTTATACCTTGGTGGCCCACATCATTCTTGTGGATATTGTGAAGCCTATTTCTGGTACAGTGAACGTGCTCGAAGAGATAGCCACACATCAAATCCAACATATAGTATTTGCTGCAGAGGGGGGAGAATCTTGCTGCCACCCTTATGAACCACCTCCAGAACCCCTCCTTAGTTTGTTGATGTCAAATGGAAATTCTCTTTCCAATCACTTCTTTGAGCATACCCGTCAATATAACACCATGTTTGCAATGACTTCAATGGGGGCTAAAGTTATGGAATCAATCAATGATGGACATGGACCTTATGTTTTTAAGATCAGTGGGCAAATCTGCCACAGAATGGGATCTCTATTACCATCCGAAGGACACTGTCCTGAATATGCACAACTTTATATCTTTGATACTGAAATGAAGTATCCAACCGAATCAAGTTGTCTCATCCTCCCGCACTTTCCATGCCAATGAGACAATTGTTAACTCCCTTATACAAATGTTGGACACACACATATTCCCATTGTTCAGTTGTTCCGAACTGCACGTGAGAGGTTATTTAAAGCTAAATCAGACCAATTCCAAATTAGAATATTTGGCAAGACAAATGCACATGGAGATATATTTAGTGCTCTAGTTACATTTGAAGTTGTTGGATAGTAGTGGGTGATATTGGTTCCACAGATGTTGGCAGAGACATAATAATAGAGGATCAGTCATCTAGGTTGCAAAAGATCAATGAAAAGCATCGCAAGTTTATGGCTATGCAATATCCTATCTTATTCCCATATGGAGAGGATGGTTACCATGAAGACCTCACATTCAATCTTCAAGCGTTCATCGTGAGAAAGCAACAATGGCTGAATATTTTGCTTATAGACTACATGATAGCCAGGCCAGAGACTTCAATACACCGCTACGATGTGGAAGATCACTCAAGCTTACTTAGTAGATAGCTACTGTAGTGTTGAAGCAGATAGAATCAACCATTATCGAAAACCATCCTTCCAAAGAAATACAGATCGGCCCCATACAACTCATTGGCCAATTGTGTTTTCAGGGGCATCACATCCGGATCATCAGCAGGTCAAAGGATATTCTTGCCATCTTCATTCACTGGAGGCCCCGATATTTATACCAAAATTACCACAAGACTGCATTGCCATTTGTGAAAATATGGCTGCCCAGACTTATTTGTCACTTTACACATCAAATGCAGCCTGGCCTGAAATTCTAGAAGCTTTGGCACCCTTCCCGGACTTCAGCCTTCTGATAGACCTGAAATTGTTGATCGAGTTTTCAAAATGAGATTAACATTCTGATGGATGATATAAAGAAACGAGTTCTTTGGTCCTATAAATGCAGGTATTAAACTCCACATATATCTACTACCATACTCACACTAATATGATATATAATAGAGATCTTAATTATTTCCAACTATCTATGCAGTTTGTATCCAATTGAATTTCAGAAACGTGGCCTTCCACATGTCCATATATTATATGGCTGGACAAGCAACAAGCACTAGACTCTGAGAAGATCGACTCCTACATATCTGCACAATTGCCAATCCTATAACGGACCCCATAGGATTTCAAGCTGTCTCCTCATTTATGGTCCATGGCCCTTGTGGCGCATTGAACACTTACTCTCCATGCATGTCAGAAGGAAACTGCACAAATTCTATCCAAAGGATTTCTGTGAACACACCACTATAATGGAAAATGGTTTTACCCAGTATGCCCGACCAACAACGGATTAACAACTACTAAAATGGAATTCTGTAGACATAGGTTCATTGTTCCTCACAATGTTGACTTATTAGTTAAGTTTTAGGCCATATAAATACTGAAAAAGTGAACCATGATGGAATGCACAAATATCTTTTCAAGTATGTAACGAAAGGATTTGATTGTGCTAGAATTGGATTACATAGAACATCTTCAGATACAGTCAATGAAATTAATATTTTCTTGAATGTCGTTATGTCACACCACATGATGCTGCTTGGCGGTTGCTTCAGTTTAACATTCACCATACAGATCCATCAGTTGAGCGCCTTCCTATTCACCTACCATTAGAGAATAGTGTTGTTTATATACAGAAGATGATGACCTAGAAGAAGTTGTTCAAGATCCAAGTAACTTGCAACTAAACTGACAACATGGTTACAAGCAAATATTGATCACCCACCTGCTCGTGAATATACCTACATTGAATTTCCTGAACACTGGACATGACATTCAAATGGAAAGTATTGGGATGTACATCGTGGTTATCAGAGAAAAATTGGACATGTGGCACATGTGGACCCTACAAAAGGAGAGCAGTACTACTTGCGTATGTATCAGGCCACGAATATCCAACATTTCGTGCAGCATGTGAAGCTTTAGTTCTCCTTGGTGATGACCAAGAGTGTTCACATGCTCTCAATGATGCTACTCAATGGGCATTACCTCACCAATTACGCCAACTTTTTGTCACAATTTTGCTTTTTTGTGACATAGCAAATCCTAAACGTCTTTCATGATCATGCTACTCAAATGAGCGAAGTGTGACACCCTAAAATTTGCCCAATTTTAAAATAGGTGAAATGTTTTTTTTGAATTTTGGTGTGCATTTAATCTAGGCTTAAATATTTTCACAAAATTAAAACTAAGTTAGGAACATATTTTTGTATTCATGCCTCTGCATTTTATTTCTTGAGATGAGTGGTTTGGTCAAATTTGTTTTGAATCCAAAATCCTTCTGAAATGTTTGATTTGTGCTGAAAATAAAATGAAAAGGGTTTTTTTTCCTTTCCCCCTCTCTCCTCGCTTTCGGCCCAAGCGGCCTGGGGGCACCACCTCCCTCCCCCTCCCTCACTGACCTGGCGGTCCCACGCGCCAGTCGGCTCCACCCCAACCTCCTGCTCTGCTCGCCCTCAGCACCGAGCACGAAACCGCTTACCCCCGCTCGCCCCTGCTCCTCCCGACGTGGGCGCGCCCTTCCCCGCTCCCCTCTTGCCCATAAAGTCGTGTGCGTCCCTCCCTTTCTCTCATTTCTTCACTCCGCTCGCCTGGACCGCGCTGCACATCGGAGCCGCAGCAGCACCGCCTCCGCCGCATAGCCATCACCGCCGCCCGCTGAGTGTTCTCGCCATCCGACTGCGTAGCCGGCCGATTTGAGCCTTGCGGAGCTCCGTGGCGTAGTTGTGGTGACCCCGAACCCCTCCTCTCGCCTCCTTGAACTCGGAGTCGCCTTAACCGCCGTCTTTTGTCTGAGCAGAGCGTCGCCGGCCGCCAATCCACGAATCGCGCCGCCACCGCTCCTCTCTGGCCTCCATTTTCGTCGGGGTGCGACTCGCCATCTCCTCCTCTTTCTCCCCATGCTTTTCCCGTAGGTTTTGGTGACTGCTATGGCATTCCAGTGATCTCCGGCGAGTTTTCTCGCCGGAATCGATGGCCGCCGCCGCGCGCGCGTGTTTCCGCGCCGCGCGCGCCCCTGCCCCCCCCCCGCCGACGCTCGCGCCGCCCGGTTTCCCCCTTGTCCCCTTCGATCTAATCTGCTCCATCCATCGTCGATCCAACGACCCTTGATGGCCCATACCCCTTCGGGGTAATATTGCTAAAGAACCCCTGGAAAACCTTCAAACCAACCCGCAGTCCTTAGCAGGGTTGAAATCCGACTCAAATTTTGATTTAAAATTTGGTTTAAATTCAAACAAATTTCAGACTATTTACAAAATTGCCCCGGCAGTAAAACGCTTATAAAATCCACGTTTTAGCTCTGATTTGATCCATTCAAATTGCGTTAGCTTCATAATTTAGTGCTCCATCTGTTCATGCCTCTGTTAGTCTGTTTTGGATAGTTTTGGTGTAGGGTCCAAGTCAGACAAGTTTAAGGCTTTAGAATCACCGTTTTGGGCGTATCTTTCGTACCGTAACTCCGTTTTCGGTGAACCTGCGGATACATGGGTGTATGCCGAGTCTCTGAGTGATGAGTGATTGTCAACGGGTTTGATGCGCATGTTCTTTGGCTTGTGTTGTGCAGGTGTCGAGCACGGAGACAGTGATCGAGGGCAAGGTGAAGGTCAAGTTGAGACGTGCTGTGCCGACGGACTGGGTGCGATGAAAGATGGGCGTGCCGTGCGGCGGACGTGCCATGCCGATGTATCGAGCAGTGAAGGGCGGACGTGAGGCTTGGACTGAGGGACCGGAGTGCCTGAGGATCAGCTGTGGTGGCTGGCAGCCTGGGACAGCGACGAGCGGAGACTTGCGGGGCACGGTGTTGCTCGGGTCGAGGACCTGGGGACACGTGTCGGTGGACGGGGTGCACGGGCGGTGCATCCCCTCTACAGCTCCGGTTTGTTGGTTGAGCCAGAGAAAACCAACGGGTGGACGGTTTCCGAGTTTGGGCCTCAAAACTCGGGTGCTCGGTTTCCAGGTTGAGCCACAAAACCTGGGCGCGGACGGTTTCCGAGTTTGGCCACAAAACTCGGACGATGGGCCCGTTTGGGCCACAAAACTCAGGCTGGAGGCTGGTTTCCCGGTTTGGGCCTCAAAACCGGGGGTTGCTGGAAAAGGCTGGTTTCCCGGTTGGGCCACAAAACCGGGGGGCAGAGCGAGGGCGGCACGTGCGGGCGATCCAGAGGTTGCGTCGAGGCAACGCTTCGGTTCGAGCGGGCATGGCCGTCGGATCTACCTACCATCGCGGGTTGGACCAGAATAGCCTTAGGGTTTTAGCTATTCGCTCTGTAATTAGTTTAGAGAGGGGTAGAGTAGGAAATAGTTTAGCCTAGATTAGTATAAGTAGTCCAGGGGAGACACCCTCCTCCCTATCTCAGTTTTAGCTATCTCAGTTAGTGCTTTCATTTGCTAGGATTTCCAGTTCTCCCATCCCTGCCCTGCTTTAGCTAGTTGAGATCCGCAGAGAGACTCCACTCTGTGTACTGTTGAGTTGAGGAAGTGAGGCCGTATCCTCACCTTGGAGCACAAATCGTTGGCTTGATTTGCGTCCTTGATTCGAACTCGTGGCTGTGATTTCCGTTGTGCTCGTGTTCTTCGCGGAATCCTTTTCTCCCACGATTTTCCTGTCGCTTGATCTTTTTGCTCGGTTCATCTTCGCAAATCCGTTTGAACCAAGTTGTTCTAGATCATGAGGCACTTCTTTCCACCGAAGGAATCATCCTCTAACCTCATGGTCTAGGAGATCAATCGTTTTCTAGTTTCGGGTCACTTTTTCTCTTCACCCCCGAAATTCTTCGATTCACCGATTTGGAGATAGGTTCGAGCCATGATCTCTTAGAGATAGCTCACTATACTCTTTGTGACTCCACTCACCGAGTTTGATCCCTAGAGGATCCGTTTTGAGTGAGTTTGAGTCGAATCGGTGGAAGAACAGAGGGCTGTCGGGGTGACCGGACGCTGCTCGGGCCGACCGGACGCTCAGGTCGTGTGTCCGGTGGTTGAACACCACTGTGGTTGTCTGCGAGTCGACCGGACGCTCAGTCGGGGTGACCGGACGCTCGGTCCGTGAGTCCGGTCGATGAACAGCACGTTGCCATGTTCTTCACTTTGACCGGACGCTCAGTTCACGTTTTGACCGGACGCATCGCTTCCACTGTTCATCGTGTTTGTTCGCCTCTGACCGGACGCACTGCTCTCGACCGGACGCTCCGTACCCGTGAGTCCGGTCGCGAACAGTAAGGTTCCAGAGCCAATTTTTGTTGACCGGACGCGTCCGGTCCCTGCTGACCGGACGCTGGCCAGAGTCCGGTCGATCCAGTTTCGCGCGTTTTCGTTCGCGGTTCGTTCGTTCTTGATCGGATTCGAGTTCCGTCTTTTGCGTTGGCTTTCTAGGGTTGTCTAGTGTCCCGCTGTGCTTCTAGGAAGCATCCACCCTACATCTAGGGTCGTGGACATTAGCAAGCTCTAGGGTTCGCTCTTGAGGGTTGATTTTGGGACAGTGGCATCTAGTTTCCGAAAGGAAATTTTGAAGCTCCCATTCACCCCCCCCTCTGGTCGCTTTCGGCTAGCTTCTCGGTCCTTCAATTGGTATCGGAGCCAGGTTAAGGATCTTCCACCTTAGCCGGTTCCAGATCCACCGAAGGCGACATGGATCGCGGCGTGGGCAAACCGCCGTTTTTCGATGGAACGAACTATGCGTATTGGAAGATACGCATGTCGGCCTATCTGCAGAGTTTGGGTGTTTCTATTTGGGATATTTGCAACTCTGCTGATTACGTGGTCTTGGCTGCTCGTGTTTCTCAGCAACAGATCGATGAGCACGATGCCAATAGCCGAGCCCGTAATGCTCTCTTTTCTTGTTTGAGCATGAGTGAGTTTGATCGTGTTTCTCACCTCGCTACGGCTCGGGAGATCTGGGACACCCTCATGCGTTTCCATGAGGGCACCTCTCAAGTCAAAACCCGACTCTACGAGTCGTTCAAGCGTGAGTATGAGAACTTTCGACATCAGCCTGGCGAGAGCATAGAAAGTTTATTCGCTCGCTTTCAGGTGATTGTCAACAGGATGAGGGCTAACAAGGAGCAGTTGCCTTTTGACGATCATGAGCGTGCTTTGAAGCTTTTGCATACTCTTGATCGGTCGGTGTGGGACTCTAAGGTTCAGGCGATCATCGAATCGCCGAACTATGAGACCCTCACCTGCGACGAGCTCTTCAGTAAGCTCAAGTCCAGTGAGATTGATGCTATGGCGAGGGCTTCTTTTGAAAATCCTTCTCGCCCGTCCATGGCTTTGGTTTCCGGCTCTTCCTCTAACCCCTCAGCTGGCTTTGCGCTTTCTTCTCTCTTTTCTGTGACAGAGGACCAGCTGGAGTCTTTGGGAGACGACGAGTTGGCTTTGCTTGCCAACCGGTTCTCGCGGTTCCACAACAACCGCATGAACCGCCATCGTGGAGGAGGACGCACGGGATGCTACGAGTGCGGAGACCCCGACCACTTCATCGCCGACTGCCCCAAGAAGAACAAGCATTCGGGGAAGGGCGATCAAGGGCGCAAGCGCAACTCCAAGTACAAGGAGAAGCACGTCCCCCCAAGACACAAGAAATGGGGCGGCTTCGACAAGGAGTACATCAAGAAGAAGTACTTGGAGAAGCAGCAAGCTGAGCAGCGTGCGTTCTTCGCCACGCTCAGCGACGTCGACGGCTCGGATGACGACTCCGCTGGTTCCAGCGATGACGAGTCCGTGAAGAAGAAGCTGGAAGACAAGTTCAACGGCTTGTGCTTCTTCGCCGGCGACGGAGGCCTGTGCACCATGGCGCTCGGAGATGAGGTCGACGGCGAGCCGGAGCGTACCCCTCGGAACGACGACGACGACGACACCTCCCAGGTATCTCTCACCTACGACGAGCTTTCCTCCGAGGTTGAGAAGTTGACTGCTGCCCTCCTTAGCCAAGATAAGTTGCTTAGGCGTGCCGCTAGAGAGCGCAAGGAGTTTAGGCAGAAGTGGGAGGACACGGTAAGGAGCTTGAGTTCGCTCGGTCCACCGTGGTAGTGTCGGAGGAGGCGGAGTGTGAGTCGTGCACCGCGCACATGACTGACCTTCTCACTCTGAGAGGTAAGTATGCTTGCGTTGGTAGGAGAGCTAGATGAGCTGAAGGCTAGACCATCATCTGTTGGGTGCATGCAAGACCTGTCCTGTCTTGCAATCTGAGTTGGCAGAGAAGAATGCCAAGATTGTAGTCTCTTAGAGGAGGCCAACTCAGGTAGCACTTGCGTCTGGCGAGGTGTGCGTTTGTGTGAGGGCTGGAGACTGGAGATTGCCAATGTGAAGCATGGCAAGATGCAAACCGAGGAAGAAAACACATACCTTCGGACCATCTTGTCATGGGTCTCCTGTAGTGAGCCGCAGCTCGGGATGATGATCTCCCAATTCAAGCGAGCTGCTGGGGCTCCTGGTGTAGGTTTTGCTCAGGGTGTTGATCTTTCTGCTTTTGGGAAGATTGGAGAGTCGAGTGGTTTGAATCCATGTGAGAAGCCTAACTCCACCACTACTCCCAAGCTTGCCAAACTTCCACCAAAGAGCCTGCCAAGCCTACTACCAAAGATGGTGTGGTTGAGGAACCCCCGAGAGCTCCTCCCAAGAACCAAGTTTGGGCACCCAAGCCAAACCACCTCAAGAACAAGCTTGATGCTATGCCACCCATTAGAGAGGAGTGTTTGCCTCAGAAGGGCAAAGTGAACCACACCCACAGCCCTGGTCACCAACAACCCCCTTTGCGTGCGGTGAGGTACCAGTGTGATTTCTGTGGGAGGGATGGTCACTTGATCGAGTTCTGTTTCCGGCGCAAGCGAGAGGCGCGCCGTGCTCGGGAGATGGAGAACCCGGACATGTACCATCCAGCTCATGGTGGACATGTGCCGAAGGCTCAGGGGAGAGCTGCTAGGTCCGGACGCCAAGGTCCCCGGCCTAGGCAGGAGATGAGAGCCCCTAAGAGGGAGACTAGGCCTAGAGGTCCAGCACCTCAGTTTGTTAGGCCTAGGCAGGAGAGAGCTCCGAGGAGAGACGCTAGAGCAGTTGAGCCCCAGGCTCCTAGGCGTAGACCTCGTAGAGAGCGTGCCCGACAGGGTCCTGTTTTTGCAGGTAGCGGACCCCGTGGCGGAGGCTTAGTTGAGCGCTTTCCTCCACCGCAGTTTGAGTACCGCGGTAAGCGCTTCTTCCCTAGCGGACCACGCTTTCCTCAGCGTGGTGATCGCTTCCCTCGTAGACGTGCTAGGAATGGTTTTTACACTAACCCTTCTTTTGAGCAGCCGGCCCAACACTGGTATTCTCCTTACTTCACTAACCCCAGTGTTGGACCGTATGCTCACCCTATGTCTTTTTATTGATGTAGGTGAGACGGTTGGAGGACATTTGGTTGGTGGATTCTGGTTGCTCGAGGCACATGACCGGAAACGCCAAGTGGTTCTCCAGCCTTAGCCCGGTCGCCGGAAAGGAGTACATAACCTTCGGCGACAATAGTAAAGGTAAGGTATTGTCTCGTGGGACGGTGCGGGTTAATGAGCACTTTGTGTTGCGCGATGTTGCTCTTGTTTCTAACCTGCATTTTAACCTTCTTTCTGTTTCGCAACTTTTTGATGATGACTATGAGATTCGTTTTAAACCGAACCTTAGTCGCATCTTAGATCCTCAGGGCGATCTTGTATGTCTGATTTCGCCCTTTGGGAAAGTCTTTCGCGCGAATTTCTCGGAGTCGTTTGGTTCTTCTCGCTGTCTTTTGGCTAGTCCTTCTTCCTCCGATCTTTGGAAGTGGCATAGGAGGCTCGGTCATTTAAGCTTCGACTTGCTTGCAAGACTTAGCTCACTTGGCCTAATCCGAGGATTGCCCAAGCTTTCGATGGAGAAGGATCTAGTTTGCCATTCTTGCAGACATGGGAAGATGGTTGCCGCTCCCCACCATCCAGTGACTAAGGTCATGACCTCGCACCCCGGAGAGCTTTTACACATGGACCTTGTTGGTCCGGCTCGGGTGAGCTCGGTTGGTGGCAAGTGGTATGTTTTGGTTGTTGTTGACGACTTTTCGAGATATTCGTGGGTCTTCTTTTTGACTGAGAAGACTGAGACTTTCTCCTTCGCTCGCAATCTGATTTTGCGTCTTCAGAACGAGTTCCCTTTGAACTCGATGCGAGCTATTAGAAGTGATAATGGTTCCGAATTCAAAAATTCGGATTTTGAGAAGTTTTGTAACCGCCTTGGCTTGGAGCATCAGTTTTCTTCCCCCTACACACCGCCCCAAAATGGTGTTGTAGAGAGGAAGAATCGGACCCTTGTTGAGATGGCCAGGACGATGCTTGATGAGCATAGGACTCCTAGGCGCTATTGGGCCGAAGCTATGAACACTGCATGCTATATTTCCAATCGCATTTTTCTGAGAGCTTTCTTGAAAAAGACTTCTTATGAGTTGCGTTTTGGCAAACTGCCCAAGGTGAGTTATTTTCGAGTTTTTGGTTGCCATTGTTTTATACTCAAAAAGGGCAACTTGGACAAATTTGAATCTCGTTCTTCTGACGGTGTGTTTTTGGGTTATGGCACTCACACTCGAGCTTATCGTGTACTTAACCTTGACACTAACCGAGTCATGGAGACATCCGATGTCACCTTCGACGAGACCATGGTTTGTCCTTCTTCTCGTTTTGAGCGTGCAGGTGATCATGAGGTTGGTGAGCCTCTTTTTGATGACGAGGACGAGGGTGCTGAAGGTATGGATGATCCAGCACCCCCTCCACCTGCCGCACCGCAAAGAGCGGCCTCGACGACGACTCACGGCCCCGACACCTCCTCTTCCTGGGGGCCGTGGGATCCGCCACCCCGAGCGGTACCATTTGTACCCGGGGAGGCACCAGCTGCTGTTGAGGGGGAGGTCACTTCAGTCCGGGAGGCGCCACGACATATCCAGCGCCAGCACCCCCCGAGCAGATGATCGGCGACATCGGCGAGCGAGTCACTCGGCTCCAGGTCACAGCACATCTCGCACTTCGCTCATTCTGCTTTTGTTGCTAATTTTGAGCCCCGAGATGTTGGACACGCTTTGACGGATCCGGATTGGGTCAATGCCATGCATGAGGAAGTTAGAGAACTTTGAGCGAAATCGGGTTTGGGTTCTAGTTCCACCTCCACCTGACTGTAAGCCTATTGGGACAAAATGGGTTTTCAAAAACAAGCAAGGAGAGGATGGCCACTGTTGTTAGAAACAAGGCCAGGCTTGTAGCGAAGGGCTATAGTCAGAAGGAGGGGATAGACTTATGAGGAGACGTTTGCTCCTGTAGCTCGTTTGGAGGCTATTAGGATACTCTTGGCTTATGCTGCATCCAAAGGTTTCAAACTTTTTCAAATGGATGTCAAGAGTGCCTTTTTAAACGGCTACATAGAGGAGGAGGTTTATGTTGTGCAACCCCCCGGTTTTGAAAATCCCAAGTTTCCAAACCACGTTTTTAAACTTCACAAAGCTTTGTATGGTTTGAAACAAGCCCCTAGAGCCTGGTATGATAGGTTGAAAACCTTTTTGCTTGCTAAGGGTTTTAAAATGGGATGTGTAGATAAGACGCTCTTTCTCCTCCGGCAAGGCAAAGACACACTTTGGTCCAGATTTACGTGGATGATATCATTTTCGGTGGTTCTTCTCACGCTTTGGTTGCCAAGTTTGCAGATACTATGAGCAGGGAGTTCGAGATGAGCATGATGGGCGAGCTGACATTCTTTCTCGGGTTGCAAATTAAGCAATCCCGAGGAGGGGACGTTTGTGCACCAGGGCAAGTACACGAAGGACTTGCTGAAGCGGTTCGATATGGGTGAGGCCAAGCCTCTTCCAACACCCATGTCGACGACGACTGCCCTGGATGCGGATGTGGATGGAGAAGCAGTGGACCAGAAGGAGTACCGCAGGCATGATCGGGTCGCTCCTCTACCTGACGGCGACACGCCCGGACATCCAGTTCGCGGTGTGTCTGTGCGCGCGCTTTCAGGCGTCGCCGCGCACCTCTCACCGTCAGGCGGTGAAGCGCATCTTCAGGTACCTTCGTTTCACACCTGAGTTCGGGATTTGGTATTCTGCTTCCTCCACCCTCTCGCTTTGCGGTTATTCGGATGCCGATTTTGCTGGTTGTCGTATTGAGCGCAAGTCCACTTCTGGGACTTGCCAATTTATTGGATTCTTCTCTTGTATCGTGGTCTTCTCGCAAGCAGTCTAGTGTCGCTCAGTCTACCACGGAGGCTGAATATGTTGCTGCGGCTAGCTGCTGTTCCCAGTTGCTTTGGATGATGGCCACTTTGCGTGATTTTGGTTTGAGCTTTTCTCGCGTGCCTTTGCTTTGTGACAGCACGAGTGCTATTAGCGTTGCTAAGAACCCCGTGCTTCACTCAAAGACCAAACACATTGATGTGCGCTTTCATTTTCTGCGAGACCACCAGGAGAAGGGTGATATCGACCTTCGCCATGTCGATACTCATCATCAACTGGCTGATATTTTCACCAAGCCTTTAGACGAATCAACCTTTAATCGGTTGAGGGGTGAGCTTGGTGTGTGTTTCCCCTTTTAGATGGGGGAAACATTTTGGATCTTGTATATTTGACTGACTCTTTTGTCTTTCTTTCTTTTGCATTTTAGCATACGCATTTACATTCTGAGCTTCATGTTTATAATCACTAGAATGTAACTATGCTCTATTTAGTATGCTCCGATGCTTATATGGATGCTTGTAGCTTATGCTCTTCCTGATCACTAGTACATGTTATGAGCTGAGCTATTTTGGAATGGTGAATTTACTTAATAACTTACAATCTGAAAATGTTCACCATTGAGATATGCAACTAGCATGTGTAGGATATGTTGAGTTCACTCGTGCTTTTCATATATGCTAGGTTGCTATGTCTCTAGTTATGAGTCATTCACTTGCTTGGTCTGTTCATATCATGTATAAAATTTGAACCAAGTTTAGTGAATTGAAAAGATCGAGATGGGATTGCTTGTCAACACCTCATGGTATCGAGACTGTTTCTCATTGCACTTTGAGTTAAACTTGAGCCGTGTAGTGTATGACCGAAACCGTAGCTTCAAGCTTCTGATTGCTTCGGCATAGGCTTCGCTCGGTTGAAAAGTTAGGCAAAGACAAGCTTTCAACCTCTCGCAATCACATGCTAAATAATTGAACTTGTGAAGTCTTCACCGCTGCAACTCCAAATAAAAATGAAATCACAAGTATATGCTTCATTCCTATGCATGATGATTGAACTTTGCTAGGGGTAGTTCACCTTGTATACATGTTTAGCACTGTGTTGGATTCCTATCTATACATGTGTAGTGCTATTTGATGGTGACTACTTTTTGGCTAAAAACTGCTCACTTGCTCATATGCTTCATATTTCGTATGTGTGATCAGTTTGAGCCTTCGCTATTTGAGTGCTTAGTTGTGCCATTGGAGCTATACCGATTAGAGCATTTTTGCACTCTTTTGATTATATGCCTGAAGCTGCTAACTTGCATTTCTGACTTCATATGCATTTTGGAGGGGGAGTTGTGTTGGCTCAAGGGAAGAGTTGTGCTTGATAAGTGCATTTTCAACTAAGGGGGAGAGTTTTTGCAAATCATATGTCTCCTGGCGTTCAACTAAGGGGGAACTTTTGCTTATTCAATCTTTATGCTCTTCTCTTGTTGGACCTAAGGGGGAGTCCTGGTTGCTTGCACTTGTCGAGGGGGAGTTTGCTAGTTGTGTTGAGCCGTTGCCTCTGTCTTGAGGGACTAGCAAACATTTTCTCATTTGTCATCGAGTTTGATTTCGATTGGTTCGAAGACTTTTTTGATTGTTTTTCAATTGGTTCGGAGTGGTTTTCGTGCTAGTTGTGTTGAGCCTCTGTGCCTCTATCTTGAGGGACTAGCACTTTGCCATTTTTTAGCTCCGATTTTCAATTGGTTTTCTGCTAGCGGTGTTGAGCCTGTTCTACCTCTTCTTGAGGGCTAGCTTTGCTTTGCTTGGTCGCGTCGAGCCGTTGCCCATGTCTTTGGGGACCAAGTTCTCGCTTCTTCCACTTGACCTTCTTCGGCTTTGCTATGCTTTTGGGTCATTTGGTTGAGTTCTCTTTCTCTCCTTCCTCCTACCTTCTTCTTTCTTGTTATGATTTGTGTGTGTAGTTGACAATGCACTCATCAAGGGGGAGATTGCGGATACATGGGTGTATGCCGAGTCTCTGAGTGATGAGTGATTGTCAACGGGTTTGATGCGCATGTTCTTTGGCTTGTGTTGTGCAGGTGTCGAGCACGGAGACAGTGATCGAGGGCAAGGTGAAGGTCAAGTTGAGACGTGCCGTGCCGACGGACTGGGTGCGAGGATGGGCGATGGGCGTGCGAGTGGCGGACGTGCATGCCGATGTATCGAGCAGTGAAGGGCGGACGTGAGGCTTGGACTGAGGGACCGGAGTGCCTGAGGATCAGCTGTGGTGGCTGGCAGCCTGGGACAGCGACGAGCGGAGACTTGCGGGGCACGGTGTTGCTCGGGTCGAGGACCTGGGGACACGTGTCGGTGGACGGGGTGCACGGGCGGTGCATCCCCTCTACAGCTCCGGTTTGTTGGTTGAGCCAGAGAAAAACCAACGGGTGGACGGTTTCCGAGTTTGGGCCTCAAAACTCGGGTGCTCGGTTTCCAGGTTGAGCCACAAAACCTGGGCGCGGACGGTTTCCGAGTTTGGCCACAAAACTCGGACGATGGGCCGGTTTCCGAGTTTGGGCCTCAAAACTCGGGCGCTGCGGTTTCTGGTTTGGGCCACAAAACTCAGGCTGGAGGCTGGTTTCCCGGTTTGGGCTCAAAACCGGGGGTGGGGCTGGAAAAGCGCGGGTGGTGCGGGCCAAAACCGGGGTGGGAAGAAGCTGGGGTGCCAAGCGTGGGCGGCAAGTGCAGAGCGAGGGCGGACGTGCGGCGATCAGAGGTTGGGTCGAGGCAACGCTTCGGTTCGAGCGGGCGTGGCCGTCGGATCTACCTACCATCGCGGGTTGGACCAGAATAGCCTTAGGGTTTAGCTGGTTCGCTCTGTAATTAGTTTAGAGAGGGGTAGAGTAGGAAATAGGTTAGCCTAGATTAGTATAAGTAGTCCAGGGGAGACACCCTCCTCCCTATCTCAGTTTTAGCTATCTCAGTTAGTGTTCATTTGCTAGGATTTCCAGTTCTCCCATCCCTGCTTTAGCTAGTTGAGATCCGCAGAGAGACTCCACTCTGTGTACTGTTGAGTTGAGGAAGTGAGGCCGTATCCTCACCTTGGAGCACAAATCGTTGGCTTGATTTGCGTCCTTGATTCGAACTCGTGGCTGTGTGTGATTCCGTTGTGCTCGTGTTCTTCGCGGAATCCTTTTTCTCCACAATTTTCCGTCGCTTGATCTTTTGCTCGGTTCATCTTTCGCAAATCCGTTTGAACCAAGTTTGTTCTAGATCATGAGGCACTTCTTTCCACCGAAGGAATCATCCTCTAACCTCACGGTCTAGGAGATCAATCGTTTTCTAGTTTCGGGTCACTTTTTCTCTTCACCCCCGAAATTCTTCGATTCACCGATTTGGAGATAGGTTCGAGCCATGATCTCTTAGAGATAGCTCACTATACTCTTTGTGACTCACTCACCGAGTTTGATCCCTAGAGGATCCGTTTTGAGTGAGTTTGAGTCGAATCGTGGAAGGATGGAAGAACAGAGGGCTGTCGGGGTGACCGGACGCTGCTCGGGCCGACCGGACGCTCAGGTCGTGTGTCCGGTGGTTGAACACCACTGTGGTTGTCTGCGTGTGACCGGACGCTCTGTTCACTCGACCGGACGCTCCCTTCCGTGAGTCCGGTCAAGAACAGAGAGGGTCTAGATCGTTTTTCAGCGACCGGACGCATCCGGTGTCAGCTGACCGGACGCGCAGGATCCACTGTTCATCGTGCTTGTTCGTTTCTGACCGGACGCACTGCTCTCGACCGGACGCTCCGTACTCGTGAGTCCGGTCGCGAACAGTAAGGTTCCAGAGCCGATTTTTGTTGACCAGACGCGTCCGGTCCCTGCTGACCGGACGCTGGCCAGAGTCCGGTCGATCCAGTTTCGCGCGTTTTCGTTCGCGGATCGTTCGT
This sequence comes from Coix lacryma-jobi var. lacryma-jobi, assembly GCA_009763385.1. Taxonomy (NCBI): domain Eukaryota; kingdom Viridiplantae; phylum Streptophyta; class Magnoliopsida; order Poales; family Poaceae; genus Coix; species Coix lacryma-jobi. The sequence continues at coordinate 18,802,121 of CM019826.1, forward strand.
TCTTGATCGGATTCGAGTTCCGTCTTTTGCGTTGGCTTTCTAGGGTTGTCTAGTGTCCCGCTGTGCTTCTAGGAAGCATCCACCCTATATCTAGGGTCGTGGACATTAGCAAGCTCTAGGGTTCGCTCTTGGGGTTGATTGTGGGACAGTAGCATCTAGTTTCCGGAAGGAAATTTTGAAGCTCCCATTCACCCCCCCTCTGGTCGCTTTCGGTTAGCTTCTCGGTCCTTCAGAACCAAAACTTGTTGTGATTGTAAAAACACGTACTTATGTTTTATCAAAGTTTTATTTCTGTTTATTACTGTTTGGTGTACTATTCTAATGGGATAGCCCTGTTTGCATTGTATGTATTGCACCTGGAATGCGTGTTGTGTTGTGATCGAGTAGACGGTGAGCAAGTGTGGTACGACCAGGATCTTTGCTTCGACGATCAGCAAGAAGACCAGCAGTTCAGAAACCAAGGCAAGTTAGCATGGGATCTCCTTGTACCTATTCACTTTATAATACATTTACTCATTTGCATGTGTCCAATTGAGCAACCTTAGAGACCCACTTAGTTTTGTTATCTATGATGTCCTTGACACCGTGGGATATATGCATATGGGTAGAATGCTAGTGCTAACTGACTTGATAACTGGTCCAGTCCAATGATGAATGTCCCATGTTGGTGTTGATAAAACGGTTAATAAAACTTGTGTTAGCAAAAGCTGGGATTAACAGTGCTACCATGAGTGCTATATGCTCTGGTTTTAGCTCAGTAAACTGGACCTTTTCTAACTTATTAGCGGTGACCCAGAAGGGCGCAAGAGGGGCTTGCCTCTACGGATGTAGGGCTGCTCCTGTTCCTATGAGTATAGCTGCGATGGCCTTGTGCCATAGGAAAGGGGGGTTTGCTACATCTGATTGCCAAGGAAACCTAGCGGCCCTAACTTGTTAGATGAACCAGCGAAAGGCTTCATAGTGTACCCTGTCGATCTACCTTCGAAGTGGATCAAGAGGTTGGCCGCCTCGGGCACAAGGGCAACATGACTTGTGGGTAAAGATGCACAACCTCTGTAGAGTGTAAAACTGTTATAACAGCCGTGCTCACGGTCACGAGCGGCCCAGAAAACTAGCAGAACTATGATACTTAAATTAAATGTTACTTTATGTTGATGGCACTCTATGTGGATTTATTTATCATTGATGGACAATACGGATCATGGGTTAAGGGTTAAGCACAATATTCGCTTACCTTAATGCTAAAACTTTGCCAACATAAAAGCTAACTGCAGTCAGATAGTGTCAGCCTCTTTGAGCCTCATGAACCCCATGTTGGCTTGCTAAGTACGAGGAGTACTTACGCTTGTTGTTTATCTTTCTTTTGGATAAAAATCCCGGATGGGTAACAGATGAAGTTGGAGTTGGAGTTTCCCCAGAAGTTTCTAGGCTAGCGTATCCCCCAGTCGGCAGTCCCTGTGGTGGTTGCCCGGGAGAGCTATATCTAGTTTACCTTTTCCGCTGATGTAAGTCTTTGATGTTGGTATATCTTTATGTAATAAACACCGTGATGGTACCTTTTTCGTAAATTGTCAAGCTTATGTGTGCGACTGATCCCTGGGCACATATAAGTTCGTTGCCTCAGTTTTATTCTTAAAATTGGGGTGTGACAAAATGGTATCAGAGCTGTGTTGACTGTAGGACGCAAGCCTAGTTAGAAACTGGTCATTTAAAGGTTTTGAAAATTGCTATAGAACCTTTGTTCTATCAACCTTGGTATTTTCTTCTCTATTTGTAACTTCTACCCTTGTTATTCGTCTCCTCCTTGAAGCTTATTTTAAAATCTTGTTTTCATCCACACACCTTGTCTTGATACTCTTTTAGAATCTTCTCTTACCACTCCTCGCTTCGTCAAAAGTGGAGTTTAGGATCTTTGCCCTTTATATGAAGAGAACGATAATAGTGTGAGTCGAGTCATTGTTTGAAATGTGAATCTTTATTGCTCTGTTGAGTTGACTTTATGATAATGGTTGTTTTGGATCTTTGTAATGAGTGCAAATGATTTTGTGGGACTTCCTCACAATCTCATTTAGGTTAGACCTAAGAAGTTTTTGTAAAAGGGTTGAGTTTTCTGTTTCCTCTCTCTCTTCTACCTTATCTTTTCGGAGCAGTTCGTCTTCTTCGGCTCATATCTCAAGTGTGGAACAAACAAAAGTGATGGATATCAGAAGACCATTATGGTTGTCAATCTACTCAGAAGGAATAAGAAGCTACCCTTTGGTGTCTCTAGTACAACCCTTCTTAAGGGGGGGTAGCCGAGATAAAGAAGTCACCATCCTAAGGTTTCACCCCTCCTGAAGTTTCTTTTCAAAGTGAAGATGAAGGTTTTATACCAGAGTATCTGCTTCTTGATCACCTTTCTCTCTGAATCTCGAGGACGAGATTCTCTTAAGGGGGGTAGATTTGTGACACCCTAAAATTTGCCCAATTTTAAAATAGGTGAAAATGTTTTATTTTGAATTTTGGTGTGCATTAATCTAGGATTAAATAATTTTCAGAAAATTAAAACCAAGTTAGGAACATGTTTTTGCATTCATGCCTCTACATTTTATTTCTTGAGATGAGTGGTTTGGTCAAAAATTGTTTTGAATCCAAAAATCATTCTGAAATGTTTTGATTTGTGCTGAAAATAAAATGAAAAGGGGTTTTTTTTCCTTTCCCCCTCTCTCCTCGCTTTCGGCCCAAGCGGCCTGGTGGCCCAAGCCCACCGGCTTCTCCTCCCCATTTTTCCTTCCCCGCGCTGGGCTCTCCCCTCCTTTTTCTCTCGCTCGCGGCCCAGCAAGCCAGCCCGAAGGCCCAGCTGCTCCAGCCGGCCACCACCTCCCTCCCTCTCCCTCACTGACCTGGCGGTCCCACGCGTCAGTCGGCTCCTCCCCAACCTCCTGCTCTGCTCGCCCTCAGCACCGAGCGCGCAACCGCTTACCCCCGCTCGCCCCCGCTCCTCCCGACGTGGGCGCGCCCTTCCCCGCTCCCCTCTTGCCCATAAAGCCGTGTGCGTCCCTCCCTTTCCCTCATTTCTTCACTCCGCTCGCCTGGACCGCGCTACACATCGGAGCCGCAGCAGCACCGCCTCCGCCGCATAGCCATCACCGCCGCCCGCCGAGTGTTCTCGCTATCCGACTGCGCAGCCGGCCGATTCGAGGCTTGCGGAGCTCCGTGGCGTAGTTGTGGTGACCCCGAACCCCTCCTCTCGCCTCCTTCAACTCGGAGTCGCCTTAACCGCCGTCTTTTGTCTGAGCAGAGCGCCGCCGGCCGCCAATCCGCGAACCGCGCCACCACCGCTCCTCTCCGGCCTCCATTTTCGTCGGGGTGCGACTCGCCATCTCCTCCTCTTTCTCCCCATGCTTTTCCCGTAGGTTTTGGTGACTGCTATGGCATTCCAGTGATCTCCGGCGAGTTTTCTCGCCGGAATCGATGGCCGCCGCCACGCACGCGTGTTTCCGCCGCCGCGCCACCTGCCCCCACCGACGCTCGCGCCGCCCGGTTTCCCCCTTTTCCCCTTCGATCTAATCTGCTCCATCCATCGTCGATCCAACGGCCCTTGATGGCCCATACCCCTTTGGGGTAATATTGCTAAAGAACCCCTGGAAAACCTTCAAACCAACCCCAGTCCTTGGCAGGGTTGAAATCCGACTCAAATTTTGATTTAAAAATTGGTTTAAATTCAAACGAAATTCAGAATATTTACAAAATTGCCCCTGTAGTAAAACGCTTATAAAATCTACGTTTTAGCTCCGATTTGATCCGTTCAAATTGCGTTAGCTTCGTAATTTAGTGCGCCATCCATTCATGCCTGTGTTAGTCTGTTTTAGACAGTTTAGCTGTAGGGTCCAAGTCAGACAAGTTTAAGGCTTTAGAATCATCGGTTTGGGCGTATCTTTCGCAACGTAACTCCGTTTTCGGTGAACCAAAACTTGTTGTGATTGTAAAAACATGTACTTATGTTTTATCAAAGTTTTATTTCTGTTTTTTACTGTTTACTGTACTGTTCTAATGGATAGCCCTGTTTGCATTGTATGTATGCACCTGGAATGCGTGTTGATGTTTTGATCGAGTAGATGGTGATCAAGTGTGGTACGACCAGGATCTTTGCTTCGACGATCAGCAAGAAGACCAGCAGTTCAGAAACCAAGGCAAGTTAGCATGGGATCTCCTTGTTACCTATTCACTTTATAATACATTTACTCATTTTGCATGTGTCCAATTGAGCAACCTTAGAGACCCACTTAGTTTTGTTATCTATGATGTCCTTGACACCGTGGGATATATGCATATGGGTAGAATGCTAGTGCTAACTGACTTGATAACTGGTCCAGTCCAATGATGAATGTTCCCATGTTGGTATGTTGATAAACGGTTAATAAAACTTGCTGTTAGCAAAAGCTGGGATTAACAGTGCTACCATGAGTGCTATATGGCTCTAGTTTTAGCTCAGTAAACTGGACCTTTTCTAACTTGTTAGCGGTGACCCGGAAGGGCGCAAGAGGGGCTTGCCTCTACGGATGTAGGGCTGCTCCTGTTCCTATGAGTATAGCTGCGATGACCTGTTGCCATAGGAAAGGGGGGGTTTGCTACATCTGATTGCCAGGAGGAAACTAGCGGCCCTAACTTGTTAGACGAACCAGCGAAAGGCTTCATAGTGTACCCTGCCGATGTACCTTCGAAGTGGATCAAGAGGTTGGCCGCCTCGGGCACAAGGGCAACACGACTTGTGGGTAAAGATGCACAACCTCTGTAGAGTGTAAAACTGTTATAACAGCCGTGCTCACGGTCACGAGCGGCCCAGAAAACTAGCAGAACTATGATACTTAAATTAAATGTTACTTTATGTTGATGGCACTCTATGTGGATTATTTATCATTGATGGACAATACGGATCATGGGTTTAAGGGTTAAGCACAATATTCGCTTACCTTAATGCTAAAACTTTACCAACATAAAAGCTAACTGCAGTCAGATAGTGTCAGCCTCTTTGAGCCTCATGACCCCATGTTGGCTTGCTAAGTACGAGGAGTACTTACGCTTGTTGTTTATCTTTCTTTTGGATAAAAATCCCGGATGGGTAACAGATGAAGTTGGAGTTGGAGTTTCCCCAGAAGTTTCTAGGCTAGCGTATCCCCCAGTCGGCAGTCCCTGTGGTGGTTGCCCGGGAGAGCTCTATCTACTTTACCTTTTCCGCTGATGTAAGTCTTTGATGTTGGTATATCTTTATGTAATAAACACCGTGATGGTACCTTTTTCGTAAATTGTCAAGTTTATGTGTGCGACTGATCCCTGGGCACATATAAGTTCGTTGCCTCAGTTTTATTGTTTAAATTGGGGTGTGACACGAAGACATAAGGTACAGAATCAACCGCAATCCTTTCAAAGAAACCATTAATCCGCCAACTCATTCATAAAATCCTCACTTCTGGTTGAGTAGACAAACTATTACGAGATGTTGGGTACTCCTTATCTCATTTTAATTTACCATCCCTGATGAATATCGGAAACCTCCTCATTACAAAATAGACTTTTGGTAGATGAAGTTAGCATGATTTCCAGAGTCTAGAAATAACATCAAATAGATATGACATTCCTTTGCTGAATAACAACCAGAATCATGTTTTCCAAACTATCCAACATTCTGTTTTCAATAACATGGGCCAAACATTTTTTGTTTATGGGTACGGAGGAACAGGAAAGACTTTCCTATGGACAACTTTACTGAACTTTATAAGAAGTAAAGGAAAGATTGCACTGGCAGTTGCATCTTCGGGAATTGCATCAATCTTACTCCCGGGGGGATGAACACCGCATTCACGTTTTAAGCTCCCTTTGGACATCCGTGACAACTCCATGTGCAATATAAAGAAGAATACACATCTGTCAGAACTTATTCAGCATACATCTCTTATTATTTGGGATGAAGCACCTGTAAACCACAAGCATTGTTTTGAAGCATTAGATCGCAACCTAAGAGATATATTATCAGACACAGTGCCTAATGCAGAACACAGACAATTTGGTGGTCTAATAGTTGTTCTTGGAGGAGACTTTCGCCAGACCCTTCCGGTCATCCCAAATGGAGCCAAGCATCAAGTCTTAGCATCTTCCATCATTAATTCCTATTTGTGGAATCAATGTACAGTTCTTCACTTGACTAAAAATATGAGACTCCATTCTGACCACCTTTCATCTACAGATAGAGAAGAGTTGCAGACATTTGCAGAATGGCTCTTGAGAATCGGTAACGGAACTGAACGTTTCATATCTATCCCAAATGAACCAAATAATACCTTTATTGAGATTCCTCAATCACTACTTCCTCTAGAGTCTGGAAATATTGATGGCCTAATATCATTTGTATACAATTTGGGATGTTAGCCTCCTAATATGCATTCCTATTTATCTGATCGTGCTATTCTAGCTCCAACAAATGAGGTTGTTTCAGACATCAATAACAGAATGATTGCTCTGTTAACAACAAGTGAGATGTCTTATTATAGTTCAGACTCAATTGATGACAGTGCTACAAACCATTCTACTCTAGAATCACTATATCCCACTGAGTTTCTAAATACAATTAGTGTTAATGGATTACCAGACCATCTGTTACACTTAAAAGTTGGTGTACCAATAATGCTTTTATGTAACTTGGATCCGACAAGAGGTCTGTGTAATGGAACTAGACTCATTGTCACACAACTTACTACTCGTGTTATTGAAGGACAGATAGTTACCGGAAAAGCTAAAGGTACCAAAGTATATATTCCACGCATTATCACTACATCAACACAATCCAAGTGGCCATTCAAGTTAAAGCGTCGGCAATTCCCTGTATGCGTCTCTTATGCTATGACAATTAACAAAAGTCAAGGCCAGACCCTAAACACCGTTGGTGTATATTTGCCATGTCCTATCTTCTCCCATGGACAATTATATGTTGCATTCTCAAGAGTGACATCCCCAAAAAGGACTTCGAGTTTTAATTGAAAATAGTCCTCCTTCATACGAGCACTGCACACACAATATTTATTCAGAGATATTTTCAGCTATAAATAACCAGTAAATTGTCAAGTTAAGGTACTTTCATTCAACCTGCTTGCATACTTTTACATTGTCTTTATTTTTTACATCTAACTATATTTTCCTTATTTAGCAAATATCAACGATGGGGTCTGATAGAAATGAACAGGATCACTAGGAGTAGATCTAGCCGGGGATAAACAATAACAGTGCATAAACATGGTCCTATGAACTACTACGAGCTAGATCCGAAGGAGAGGAGTGATTAGTAGTTCATACCTAGGTTGTTCGAACCTGAAGAAGTAGTAGAAGAAGAGGCCGCCACCGGCCATGTCTGTCGGTGTGCTGGGGTCGTCGACGGCGGTGGAGGGGGACGTAGGCGTCGGTGTCCTTCGGTGGTGACGGAGCCGGACGTGGTCCAGGGCGATGGAGATGAACGGCGGTGGCGGAACTTCCCGTCGCTGGTTGCGCCCCCTTTCGGATCGGGTCTAGGGTTTGTCGGTGGGGAGTGCGGCTCACGGTGAACCTCGTACTGAGAGCCGCCGGCCCCCACCCTCTTTATATGCGCAGTGTGACGGGGGCCCGCCAGCCATTAAGTGGGTTGGGCGCCCCCGATCAGGGCGCGAGGTCAAAGCCCAGTGACCGTTGGGTCACTGGCTGAGAGATCAGTCTAACAATCTCCCCCTTGATCTCACCAGTTTCTTTTACTTTTACTTTTCTCATTCCACTACAGATTTGCGCAAGAGGCATGCCTCATCGTCACGGTCTTTTGCCGATAGACTTAGCAGCCATAATGTTCATCTCTGTTTTGAAATAGATACTTTTACTTTTGGGCCCTTTAGTCCAGGAATCATAGGCTTTCCATTAACCCCATGCCGGCAACGTGTTCCTTGAACACTGTGGGTGGTAAGCCTTTCGTTAGCGGATCCGCGATCATCTTACTCGTACTGATATGCTTGAGACTTATTGATTGATCCTGGACTTTATCTTTCACAACATAATACTTTATGTCAATGTTTGGCAGCACCACTTGACCTATTGTTGTGAGCATATTGTACTGCCGGATAATTATTGCAGTACAACTTCAGTGGCCTATAGATGTCGTCAACCACTTTCAAACCGGGTATGAATTTTTTCAGCCAATTCACCTGCCCAGTTGCCTCAAAACAGGCTACAAACTCAGCATACATTGTGGACGATGTAGTGAAGGTTTGTTTGGAGCTTTTCCACGATATTGCTCCCACAGCGAGAGTGAACACATACCCTGATGTGGACTTTCTTTCATCTCCCGCATAATCCGAATCCGAGTACTCTACTATGTGCAAGGAATCTGATTTTCTATACATTAACATGAGGCCTTTTGTGCCTTGTAGGTAACGCATGACTTTCTTTACCAATTTCCAGTGTTCTAGTCCTGGATTACATTGAAATCTGCCAAGTAGCCCGGTAACAAATGCCAAGTCAGGGCGTGTGCACACCTGTGCATACTGTAAGCTTAAGACAGCTGAAGCATATGGAACCGCTTTCATTTGTTCAATTTCATATTGGTTCCTGGGGCACTGAAATTCCCCATATCTATCACCCTTGACTATTGGTGCAGGTGAAGGCTTACACGCATGCATGCTATATCTTTTCAGAACCTTTTCTATGTATGCCTTTTGCGATAATCCTATAACCCCCTTTCTTCTATCTCTGTGAATCTCGATGCCTAGAACAAAAGATGCTTCACCGAGATCTTTCATATCAAATTTTGAGGACAAAAAATCTTTTGTCTCCCTTAGTAGACTGATATCACTACTCGCGAGTAAGATATCATCTACGTACAAGATTAGAAAAATAAATTTTTCATTCTTGAACTTGGAGTACACACAGTTGTCCTCAACATTTTCCATAAACCCAAACTTCTTTATTGTGCCATCAAACTTTAAATACCACTGTTGGATGCTTGTTTCAATCCATAAATGGATTTCTTCAAGCGACATCCCATCTGTTCTTTTCCTTTCACGACAAAACCTTTGGAGTGCCATGTAAACGTTTTCCTCCAACTCACAGTTGAGGAAAGCCGTTTTCACATCCATCTGATGCAACTCTAAATCATAATGTGCTACTAGAGCCATTATGATTCTGAAGGAATCTTTACATGAGACTGGAGAAAAGGTCTCATTGTAATCAATCCCTTCCCTTTGCGTAAAGCCTTTTGCCACAAGTCGCGCTTTGAACCTTTCTACATTCCCTGGGAGTCACATTTCGTCTTGTAGACCCATTTGCAGCCTACTGTTTTGGCCCCTTTAGGAATTATCTCCAAGTCCCAAACACCGTTGGTACTCATTGACTTTATCTCATCTTCCATGGCCTCAAGCCACTTGGACGAGTGCTCGCTTCTCATGGCCTGTTCAAATGAGGTGGGATCATCCTCCATTTGAAACTCTTCAATGTTATACACTTCATAATCTGCAGGAATAGCAGATCTTCTAGCACTTTGGGACCTCCTCGGTCCATCATCAGATGGCTGCTGTTCAATCAGAACTTGTTGTTGTTCTTCCTCATGCGCAACGCTAGTTTCAATGGGTTCCTGTGAAACAGGTTCCTCATGTTCACTAGGTGTTGCCATAGGGACATTAACAACAGGTTCTGTCACTACAGTATCTGGCACCGTAGGGACATTGGGAACAGGTAGTGAGAAGAATGATTCCTAAATCATCGGAGTGGGTACATATACCCGCTTCTCTTCAAGATCAATCTTGCGCACTGCCTTACTCCCCCTGATCAATTCATCCTCCAAGAACACAGCGTGTCTCATTTCTACGAACTTTGTATATCTGTCAGAGCAGTAGAAACGACAACCCTTGGACTTTTCAGGATAACCAATGAAATGGCAACTCACTGTTTTGGGATCCAGCTTCCCAATGTTCGGGTTAAACACTTTGGCCTCAGCGGGACACCCCCACACACGAAAATAGTTTAGTGAGGGTACTCTTCCTGTCCACAATTCATATGGTGTTTTAGGCACCGACTTACTTGGGACCCTGTTTAGAATGTGAATAGCGGTTTTAACGCCTCTATCCACAGACTTAGTGGCAGAGATGAGTAACTCATCATGTTGCGCACCATATCCATCAGGGTACGGTTGCGCCTTTCTGCCACTCCATTTTGCTGAGGCTCCCCCGGTGTGGAGTACTAAGCAACTATGCCATTTTCCTGCAAGAACTTTGCAAAAGGTCCAGGAATTTGGCCATATGGGGTATGTCACCCATAATACTCTCCACCACGATCGGAATGTACAACTTTAATCTTTAAGTTGTGCTGATTTTCAACTTCAAGCTTAAAGATCTTAAATTTATCCAATGCTTCCGATCTCTCTTTAATTGGATAAATATAGCCATAGCGAGAATAATTATCTGTGAATGTTATAAACGAGTCATAACCATCCACACTTTTAACAGTGAAAGGTCCACAAATATCAAGTGGGACTATCTCTAAGATTCTCGCACTTCTTTTGGTATCTTTCTTTATTTGCTTTACATATTTTCCTTTGATGCAGTCGATGCACTGCTCAAAGTCTGTAAACTCTAATGGAGGAAGAATCTCATTCTTTACTAATCTTTCTATTCTCCCCCTCGAAATATAGTCTAAACGACAGTGCCATAATTTCGACGACGCATCTTGAGTTCGCTTTCGCTTTCTATTCGGATTGTTCGACGAGGATACAATCTCATTCACATTCTCATTGCTGACAACATTCACATTATCACAAAGAGATAACAAAAAAGATCTTCTTGCGCGAAGGCAAGACCAACACATTCATTATTAAATAGCATTTCACACTTGCCATCTCCAAAATGACAACCATAACCATGTTTATCTAAACGTGAAACACTGATCAAGTTTCTATGCAATGAAGGTACAAATAAAACATCTCTAAGAATCAAAGTGAATCCATTATTCAACTGTAGAGGAAGATCGCCAACAGCTTCAACATCAGCTCGAACTCCATTGGCGACTCTAACCCATCTTTCGCTTCTTTGCATAGTCCTTGTCGAACTGAATCCCTGTAAACAATTTGCAACATGAACAGTTGCACCAGAGTCAATCCACCAAGTAGATTTATCAAATTGAACATATAAAGATTCATTTACAAATGTAATAACATTCTCACCATTGTTTGTCAAAATCTTTCTTAAAAAGACTAGACAATCTTTCTTGTGGTGTCCCGGCTTCAGGCACTCAAGACACTGATTAGGGTCCACCATCCTCCTTTGCGGTTGCATTTGCATTTGCTGTTGCTGAGGTTGAGGCCTATACTATTGCTGTTGCTGAGGCCTATACTGTTGCATTGGCTTCTTACCCTGAGCTTTCGCATTGGGGCTGTCATTGCTTTTCTTGTTATCCTTGACATAGTTGATTGCACCACCAGTTGCACCCTTGATTCTTTCCTCCTCTTGGGCACACATGGCTATCAACTTGTCCAATGACCAATCCTCAGGATTATTGTGGGGAACAACAAAGGTTTCGAACCTCTTGTGGCAGGGAAGCGAAAATCAGATGAATAAGAAGAATTCTGAGAAATAGCTAATTCCTATCCATTGGTTTAAGCTTAGATGTCATACTGTTCATTTTCAGGATATGGTCTCTTACACACCACCAACATATTTTTCAGTAATCAATTTCTTGATCACTTGGGTGGCACAAGTCTTTGAGGACCAGTAAACTGATTCTTCAACAACCTTTCCAGAATCTCAGTGACCGTGTCACATTCTGGTGGGAGCGAATTCAGGATGGCAGGATCTACAATGTTCTTAACAACAACTGCAACCACTTCTTGTTGGTCTTTTCCCACCTAACCCGCTCCAGATCATGTTTCAACTTTTCTGGACCAAAGTCTAGTTCCCGCTGTTTCCAAGCGGCATCATCCTCACCTGCCTCTCTCACAGGCTCCTTGAGCATTGCGGGAGGAGGCTCAGTGAGGATCCAGTCAACCTCAGCCAACAGAAAAGCCAGCTCAATTTTCTTCTCCCTTGAGAGGTGGGATATCTTTAACCATGTTCATCAAAATGGAGCCTGAAAACATAGTTCAAAATATAGTGAGAACATATAAAACATAGTAAATGATTGCTTTATGCATTATAACTGAATCACCGTTGGGCAGAGATAGAAACAATGCATAAACCTTTAAAGGAACAGAGATTATAATATTATTATTTATCAACGTTGGTCAGAAAAATAATAACATCATAATGACAAAAACAAGTTATTCTCAAAATTAAATTCTCCCGTTGGTTCGAATTTAACAATGAAAATTAATATCAAAGTACGCAGCGGAAACAAATAACAATCCTTTATATATTCATTTTTCCAGAAGCAATCACATTCTTTATATTCTCTCTGTGCAAAAATTTTCATTGGAATAAATTACACAGAAAATATACATTAAAACATTCAACTGTATCAAAATATAATTAAAACTGCTTCTAGGAAAAGAAAAAACTGAAAAAACTGTGCAAAGGCCGAAACGGCCCACGGCCAACTGCTCGGCCCAGCCAGCCAGCAGCGCCTCGCGCGCGCGCTTCTGCAGCGGCCCGCGGCAGCCTCCATCCCCGCGCCCAGGCCGCAACCTGGGCCTGGGCCGGGAAATAGGCCCATGCGCACTACCCTCATGGGCCAAAACTCGGTCCGATCAAGATCGGCCGTCAGATGTAGTTCAAGCGAGATCGGACGGCTGAGAATGATTGTCGGAAGAACAAAACCTCCAGCCGGCCCGACCCAGTGAAAACCCTAGCCATTTCTTTTCCCCCCCCCCGCCGCTGTCTTCCTGTTCGCGTGCAGGCGAGCGCTAGGCATGCACACGGCAGCAGCGGCCGGCGGCCATGGTAGCCCGACCGAGCTCCTCTTTCCCATCCACCCCGCGCGCACTCGCAGCCAGGGGACGCGGCGGCCGCCGAGGACCCTCATCGGGCATGCAAGGCGGCGCGGTGGCCCCTGCTGCCCTTTCTCTCTGCTCTCCACCACCACCCCCCCCCGTCCATGCGCGGCAAGGAACGGAGCCGGAGAAGATGAAGCAGGAAGTATGGCCGGCACCAGTGCGGGCCCATTCGCCGACGCACGTGCTCCCCTAGGGACGAGCGCGGCACCGTCGAACGGCTCCGTGTTGGTGCCCTGTGCTCCGGCAAGCAAGGGCTCGGCCGGACCCTCTGTCCCGCGCGAGCGCGGTTGCCTTTTTTTTCGATCCGATCTGATCGGATCCACTTTCTTCTTTGCTGTTTGCAATGATTCAGGGTTCTGATCCCTTGGATCGACCCTCTTTACTCTCATCCCCTTTCTTCCCCGATTTGGATCTAGGGATTCGCTTTTGGGATGGTTTTGTTTACTGTCCGGATCAAATCCGTCTTTCTATTATCCTCTTAGGGTTTTCTCCGGTTCGGCCCGAAGCCAGATCCACTTCCTAGAATGGCTCCGATACCATTGAATAAAATGAACAGGATCACTAGGAGTAGATATAGCCGGGGATAAACAATAACAGTGCATAAACATGGTCCTATGAACTACTACGAGCTAGATCCGAAGGAGAGGAGTGATTAGGAGTTCATACCTAGGTTGTTCGAACCTGAAGAAGTAGAAGAAGAAGAGGAGCCGCCCCCGGCCATGTCTGTCGGCGTGCTGGGGTCGTCGACGGCGGTGGAGGGGGACGTAGGCGTCGGTGTCCTTCGGTGGTGACGTAGCCGGACGTGGTCCAGGGCGATGGAGATGAACGGCGGCGGCGGAACTTCCCGTCGCTGGCTGCGCCCCCTTTCGGATCGGGTCTAGGGTTTGTCGGTGGGGAGTGCGGCTCATGGCGAAACCTGTACTGAGAGCCGCCGCGCCCCCCACCTCTCTTATATGCGCAGTGTGACGGGGGCCCGCCAGCCATTAAGTGGGTTGGGCGCCCCCGATCAGGGCGCGAGGTCAAAGCCCAGTGACCGTTGGTCACTGGCTGAGAGATCAGTCTAACGATCTCCCCCTTGATCTCACCAGTTTCTTTTACTTTTACTTTTTCTCATTCCATCACAGATTTGCGCAAGAGGCATGCCTCATCGTCACGGTCTTTTGTCGATAGACTTAGCAGCCATAATGTTCATCTCTGTTTTGAAATAGATACTTTTACTTTTGGGACCTTTAGTCCAGGAATCATAGGCTTTCTATTAACCCCATGCCGGCAACATGTTCCTTGAACACTGTGGGTGGTAAGCCTTTCGTTAGCGGATCCGCGAGCATCTTACTCGTACTGATATGCTCGAGACTTATTGATTGATCCTGGACTTTATCTTTCACAACATAATACTTTATGTCAATGTGTTTGGCAGCACCACTTGACCTATTGTTGTGAGCATATTGTACTGCCGGATAATTATCGCAATACAACTTCAGTGGCCTATAGATGTCGTCAACCACTTTCAAACCGGGTATGAATTTTTTCAGCTAATTCACCTGCCCAGTTGCCTCAAAACAGGCTACAAAATCGGCATACATTGTGGACGATGTAGTGACGGTTTGTTTGGAGCTTTTCCACGATATTGCTCCCCCCAGCGAGAGTGAACACATACCCTGTGTGGACTTTCTTTCATCTCCAGCATAATCAGAATCCGAGTACCCTACTATGTGCAAGGAATCTGATTTTCTTTACGTTAACCTGAGGCCTTTGTGCCTTGTAGGTAACGCATGACTTTCTTTACCATTTCCAGTGTTCTAGTCCTGGATTACATTGAAATGTAACATCCCAAAATTTGCATCAATTTAAAAATAGGCAAATATGATTTAATTATGCATTTTATGTGTTGCATAGAACCTAGTTAATAATTATTTACGAAGTTAAATGAATCCTAGGCCAAAGATCATGTTGAGACATACGCAAATTATTTACGAAAGTTAAAATGAATCCTAGGCCACAGAATGGAGTTAGTACTTGAACCGGTATTGATGCAAGAGATACGTAAAGGTCAGATGGCAGATGAGAAGCTGAAGCAGATAGCCGATAACATTGTTCTTGGCAAAGCATCAGGTTTTCGGTTAGATGATGATGGTACGTTATGGCATGGGAATAGGTTATGCGTGCCTGAAATCAAGGAGATACGTGAGACTATACTGCGAGAAGTGCATGAGTCAGCTTATTCCATTCATCCTGGAAGCACTAAGATGTACCTTGATCTAAAGAAAAAGTATTGGTGGGATGGACTGAAAAGAGATGTAGCCGAGTATGTAGCTCTGTGTGATACCTGTCAAAGAGTAAAAGCAGAACATCAGAGACCCGCCGGTCTGTTGCAACCAATGAAGATACCTGAATGGAAGTGGGAAGAAGTTGGTATGGACTTTATAGTTGGGTTGCCCCGTACTCAGAGAGGATACGACTCCATATGGGTAGTAGTAGATCGATTGACCAAAGTTGCTCACTTTATACCGGTCAAACTACCTACACGGGAGCTAGGTTGGCAGAATTGTATATGGAACGGATAGTATGTTTGCATGGAGTACCTCGAAAGATTGTGTCAGATCGTGGTACTCAGTTCACCTCTCACTTTTGGCAGATGATACATCGATCATTGGGTACAAGGTTGAACTTCAGTACTGCTTATCATCCCAGATTGATGGACAGACAGAAAGAACAAATCAGATTCTAGAAGACATGTTGAGAGCTTGTGCATTGCAGTATGGCACCAGTTGGGACAAGAATCTGTGTTATGCAGAGTTCTCATACAACAACAGCTATCAGGAGTCTTAAGATGGCACCGTTTTGAAGCTTTGTATGGAAGACCGTGTAGAACACCGTTGTTCTGGATATCAGACAGGTGAAAGTCAAGTGTTTGGACCTGATGTGTTGAGGAATGCCGAGGAAATGTCAGGATAATCAGAGATAACCTGAGAGCCGCTCAGTCCCGGCAGAAGAGTTATGCAACACACCGTCGTCGAGATCTATCTTTTGCAATAGGTGATTATGTCTACCTAAAGGTGTCACCAATGAGAGGTGTGAAAAGGTTCAATAAGAAAGGAAAGCTAGCACCTAGGTATATTGGACCATTCAAGATTCTTGAAAGACGTGGTGAAGTGGCGTATCAGTTAGAATTGCCTGAAAGCTTGTCAGGAGTGCATAATGTGTTTCATGTTTCTCAGTTGAAAAATGCCTGCGAGTACCCGAAGAGCAGATACCGTTGGAAGAGCTCACAGTTAAGGAAGATTTGGCTTATGATGAGTATCCGACAAAGATTTGGAAACAGCCGAAGAGTTACCCGGAGCAGAGTAATAAAGATGTGCAAGGTTCAGTGGAATCGGTACTCAGAAGCAGAGGCAACTTGGGAAAGAGAAGAGGATTTGAGAAAATCATACCCACAGTTGTTTGAGTAAGCATCGCTGGAATCTCGAGGACGAGATTCTTTAAGGGGGGTAGAATTGTAACATCCCAAAATTTGCATCAATTTAAAATAGGCAAATATGATTTAATTATGCATTTTATGTGTTGCATAGAACCTAGTTAATATTATTTACGAAAGTTAAATGAATCCTAGGCCAAAGATCATGTTGATGCATACATGCTGGTGCATATTTTAAATTGTGATGATTGGGATTTACTCAATTTGGGTTTGAATTCAAAAAGATTTGAAGTTTGCTTTTGAAAATCAGATTCTGAAAATGGAAAACCATTTTTCCTTCTCTTTTTCCCTTCTCTTCTTTTGGCCCGAGTCAGCTTGGCCGGCCCGCTCCCTTTCTCTTGCTGGCCTGCCTCCCTCCCCTTTCTTTCCCCTCCCGGCGGCCCGTGTCTTTCCCTCTCTCCTTCGCCCGCATGGGCCGCCGCCCGGCCCAACGCCTGCGCGCAGCGCCGCTCCGCCGGCCCAGCCGTCCGCTCGCCGCCCGCACGCGCGCGTCGCTCCCTCTCTCTCGCTGACGACCGGGCTCCACCGGTCAGTCTCTCAGCGTGCCGCGCTCGCCTTCTCCCTCCCGTATCCGGCCAGGATACGAACCCGAGATCGACTCCATCCTCCCCACGCTCCCTCGCCTGCCTAATCGGCCGAACCGACTCTCTCATAAGGTTCCCGAGAGCTCGCCGCCTCTCCCCACGCATCTAGCTCTTGCTCTCTGCCCTAGTTCGCTCCGGCGACGAACTCCGCGGCTGCCGAAGATCCGCCGTCCACCCCCACCCCGACGCTTCATCGAGTTCCAGCCGTCGCAAGGTTCCTATCTAGCTTCGTCTTGGTCACGCGAAGCCATTACACCTTTTTCCCCTCTGTTTTCTCCTGGTTTCGCGTTAACCCGTGCGCTCGCCGTCGTTGCAGAGCCCCCGCTGTCCGCCTCGTCGCGCAATCCGCCGTCACAGAGACCTCACCGACGCCATCATCACCACTGGTGAGTCCGCTTTGATCTCCTCTTTCGATTGGACCTACTCCCGAGGTTTTCTACCGCTCATCGAGCAATCCCGCCGCCGCCGCCGTTTTCCGGCCATGGCGCCGCCGCACTCCCTCCTCTCCGGCGACACAGCGCCGCCCCTCCCCTTCGGTTCTAATCTGAACCGTCCATCTTAGATTCAACGACCTCCATCGGCCGATACCCCTTCGGCGTCAACTTTGCATAAGAACCCTTACACCTTTTTGGATCTCAACCCGCGGTCCACAACGCGTTGTGCGTTGAGTCTGTGCAATCTTCCGTCTAAGCCCCTGCGCTTTGTCCTATTTGAGGCGCAGTCCAACCGATTTGCAGTTTTGATTTAAATCAATTTAATTCAAAATCAATTTCCGTTTATTTACAGTATTGCCACCAGTTTCAATGCTTATAACTTCTACGTTTTTAGTCCGATTTAGTCCGTTCAAGTTTGCGTTAGATTCGTTTTGAAAAGATCTATCTATCTGCATGAAAATCTATACTGTTTTCAGTACTTAAAATTTGAGTTAGGTTTAATCTACTAACTAAGGTTTGGTAATTGGTTTAGCTCATAACTTTCGCGTTATAATTCCGTTTTTCGTGATCTTCGCGTTTATGTGATCGTGTTGGATCGTAGTTTCTGTTTTCAAACTTTTTAGATTATTTTTCTTGCTGTTGGTGTAATGTTCTAATTATAGCTTGTTTGCTTTGCATGATTGTGTCCCGATGATTGTGTGTTGATGTGGTAATCGAGTATAGACGGTGAGACATACGCTGGTGATCAGGAACCCTTCTACGACAACCAAGAGCAACCAGAGTTCTCTGAATCAGGCAAGTATAGCATGGGATCCTCCTGTTGACCTATTCACCATGAACATCTAAATTCATATGCATGTGTCTAATTTTGATCTCCTATCTATTTACCCTAGACTTTTGACCCGTTACCTTGTCACCTTGGGATGCTATGCATATGGTAGAGTTTTGCTAGAGCTTTACTTAAACCAAACATGATCTAATAATGGTGAATAAAATTTGACTTTTTAGCAACATGGTATAGGACCTCCTGTCAGCAAAAGCTGGGACATACAGTGGCAACCATGAGGGTTATATGGCTCTGACCTTAGCTCAGTATAAGGACCTTTTCTAGCTGGTTAGTGGACACCTGTATAGGCGCGTTGATCTTGCCGAGACGGGTATAGTGCGGCTTCTGTCCACGTGAGTATAGGCTGCGTGTTATTGTGCCACCTGGAAGGAGGGCTCTACATCCCCTTGCCTTAAGCTAACGGCCCTAACTTGTTAGACGAACCTTTGAAAGGCCTTGCGTGTATCCTGCCCGCTCCCTCGGAAGTGTTATGGGAGTAATTAACCCGGGCATCTGGATATCACGACTCATCGGGTAAAGTGTACAACCTGCAGAAAGTGTAACTGATATATCAGCCGTGCTCACGGTTACGAGCGGCCGGAAAACTCACAGATTAGTTGTTATTGTTTTTATTTTATGTTGCACATGTTGACTACCTTATGCTATGTTTCAGTTTATATGATCATGTGGATTGGGTTTAAGCATCCATATATGTTCGCTTAATATTAAAATTGTGCCTAAAAAAGCTACTGCAGTTTAACCAGTGTCAGCCTTTTTGAGCCTCATGAACCCCATGTTACACTTGTTAAGTACGAGATGTACTTATGCTTGTTTATTTCTTTCTACTTGGATAAAATCCCGATGAGTAACAGATTACTATGATACGACGACTTCCCTGAGCAGTTCTAGCCTTGCCTATCAACCAGTCATCTCCCTGTGATGGAGCTACCGCGAGAGATGCTTTATTTTATCCGCTGTTATGTAAAGACTTTGAATAATATTCGTTATGTAATAACATATGAATGGTACTTCTTTTAATTTGTGGCTTATGTGTGTGATTGATCTCTGGGCACACATGAGTTATTGCATTCAATTTGTTCTTAAAATTGGGGTGTGACAAATTGGTATCAGAGCTATGTTGACTGTAGGACGCAAGCCTAGTTAGTTATGGTCGTTTTAGTGGTCCTTGCTTCTCAATTCTTGCTATTTATCTTAGCCTTGTTAATTTATCAAAACTATATGCTTCTCTTTACTTGCTCTATTACACAAATATATTGATTCTATTGTATCTGTCTCTTGGTCTACTCCATAGATGGCTCGTCGTACCACCCGCAGGACCGTCGGTGGACGCAGGAGGGCAGGCAACCCCGTTCCGCAAGCACCGCAAGCACCCCAGGAGCCAGAAGCAGCAGGAGGTAGCACCACAAGAGCTAGTACTGCAAGAACAAGCACCTCAAGAAGTGGAACCACAAGCGCCGGCACCACCAGTACAAGCTCCAGCTCAACAAGCACCAGCTCCACAAGCTCCAGTACCTCCCGCGCCAGTGCCCCCAGAAGTGCTGGAGGATGAAGACGATGAAGAGCTTCCTACGGGTTGGGACGTGGACTCCGGGTATCTCGTCGGAGCGCCACAGCGGCCCAGAGTCCCACACATCACAGGCTGATGGGACTTTTTGATGCCTACTACCCCGACAAGAACATCATCGTACAGTACACCCACTGGAGGTACAGCCATCCCGTGGAAAGGACCTACTGGAAGGCAAGAGTGACTGTCGCCGTCCGAGAACCAGAAAGTGGCCTATACCTGCATGAGATGGTGATTGGCCACAGGGCTCGTCGGTCCACTCTAGCGTCAGCCTTGGAAGCCGTGGCAGTTGAAGCCTACAAAGCATTCCGGGGTCGTCGCATTGAAGACATGAGGGATGATGCATACCGCTATCTGCCCTATTGGAACAGTGAGAATAAGGAGGCTATGGTAGAAGACCCCAATGCAACTCCAACCGAGAAGGCCACACGAGATTTTCTCCTTGACAGGGAAAGGTCTAACGCGGACTTGGAAAAGAAGTGATATCCCTGGAAAAGGATCTCAAAAGATGCTATAGCACCATTGATGGGCTTTTGGAACTTCTCAACCAACCCCCTATGTACAAGAGGCTCCGCGAACCGCTCTACAAATAGGCATAGGTCACCCTTCTATGTAATAAAACGATATTAGTAAGCGTTTTGTCGAGTCTAGTTAAACTTTGTGCTAGTGTGCTTCTTTATGTGTGAGTTGGATTATCATTATGCTTATGTGTGATTTGAATCTTTGTAATGAGTGTTGAGATATTGTGGGCTTGTCTACAAATCTCATAGTTAGACATAACGTTTATGAATAATAAGAGGGTTAGTTATATCTTGTCCTATGCTGTTTTCTGGAGCAACCTGTGATCTTTTGGTTATATCTCAAGTTTGATCGTGCAACATGGCTGAAAATTTTATGGTGGAAAATAGACTCCTATATCTAACCAATGCCTCTGGAATCACTTCAATAGCTGTTATGGTTTGTGAGATATGGCTGTTTCAAGTTAGAGTTTCTGCGCAGTTTTGAGCTCTGGACAGATCTGTTTGTTCTCTGTTTTGACTAACTTAACGACAGAATCTGGGAAAGTCACTTAAATAAAAGTTGTAGATAATTTCGTTATCTTTCCAACCGTGTATCACACGCCCTGTTTGGATTTCTGGAACTCCGAATATGACTGTTTTTCTGTACTGCTGTTACCGGATCTCGCCCAGAAATTTTCAGATCTCCTGTTTCCTCTCATATAAGTGATCTTTCCTAAAAAGTTCGCTAACCTTGATCCCTGTTGGAAACACAGATGGCAGCCAGAGGAGGTGGAGTGGAGGTGGACGTGGACGTGGCCGTGGTCGTGGAGCACCTGTTAACCCACCACCACCACCCCCAGTTAACATTCAGCAGTTGATGGGCATCCAAGCCCAATTTATGCAAACCATGATGCAACATATGCAGAATCAGCCAGTTGGAGGAGCACCACCGATGCAAGTGAGGGACAAGAGGGGTGAGTTTTTAAGGGTCACCCGCCAGTGTTCTCCATGCCGCTGATCCCCTGGAGGCTGATGACTGGCTTCGTGCTATCGAACGCCAGCTTACCATCGCGCAATGCAATGACCAGGAGAAGGTGCTCTATGCTTCTGGTCAGTTGCAAGGAGCTGCTCTGGATTGGTGGGAATCGTTTCAGTTCGGTCAAGCCAACGATGCCCCACCTGTCACCTTTGAGGAATTCAAGACCAACTTCAAAGCATACCATATCCCTGCTGGTCTGATTGAATTGAAGCAGGAAGAGTTCAGATCTCTGCGCCAAGGAGCCATGACGTTGCTGAGTACCGTGACAAATTTGCTCAATTGTCACGCTATGCCCCCACAGATATTGCTCAGGATGCCGACAAGCAGCGTCGCTTTCTCAAGGGTCTGAATGACGGACTGGCACTGCAGCTAATGTCCAATGAGTATGCCAGTTACCAGACTCTAGTCAACCGTGCTATAGTGGTTGACAACAAGCGCAAGGAGATGGAGGCTAGAAAGAGGAAGCTCCAAGGTCAGTCTTCTGGTAGTAACAACCGCCCTCGTTCCAACTTCGCACCAGGCAATCAGCAGAGGTACCAGGGACCGACTACTCAGTGGAACCGCAACCAGGGACAGCAACGTCCTTCATACCCGCAAGCAGCAGCAGAACAATAATCAAGCCCAGCGCCAAGGCACTCCCAACAATGCTCCCATGAAGAGTAGTGCACCCAACACCCCCGCCAAGAATGGAACACCCAATACCTGTTTCCGTTGTGGTGATCCGGTCGGTCACTATGCCACCGCTGTCCGAAGAGAGCAAGATCAGCTCCCACCTCAGAATAATGGGCAGAAGGGAAGGCAGCAAGCACCCCCTAATGCGGGCAAGGTGAATCACGTGTCCGCAGAGACCGTGCAAGGAAGCGCCAGAAATTATGCTTGGTACGTTCAACATCAGTTCCATCCCCGCTACAGTTCTTTTCGATTCTGGTGCATCGCATACTTTCATATCACATACATTTGTTAGAATGCATAACCTACCTGTTAGCCTCATGAAAACCCCCATAATGGTTACCTCACCGGGTGGAGGATTGCAAGCTACGCTTCAGTGTATGCCTATAGATGTGTCCCTAGGGGGGGTAGATTTCTCAGTATCCCCAATTGTGCTGAGAACAGCTGGCATTGATTTGATACTGGGTATGGACTGGATGAAGAGGTGTAAGACAAATATACAGTGTCAAGATAAAGTTGTGACAGTTACTACAGCTAAGGGAGACAGAATCAGTGTGAAGGTAGTGCTACAACCAACACCGACTGCAACCGTGAACCAGATGAATGAGGAGGTTTTCCCGGAAGATCTAGTGGTGGATGAGTTCCCGGATGTGTTCCCCGATGACTTGCCAGGTATGCCACCTGATCGCGACATTGAATTTATTATTGAACTTTTACCTGGAACTGCACCCATAGCTAAAAGACCATATAGAATGGGAGTACCTGAATTAGAAGAACTTAAGAAACAAATTAAAGAGTTACAAGAAAAAGGGTTTATTCGTCCTAGTTCATCACCTTGGGGAGCTCCTGTTATCTTTGTTGACAAGAAGGATGGTGGTCAACGGATGTGTGTTGACTATAGATCGCTTAATGAAGTTACCATCAAGAACAAGTACCCGTTGCCGAGGATTGATGATCTGTTCGACCAGCTTAAAGGTGCATGTGTTCTCTAAGATTGATCTGCGTTCTGGTTACCATCAGTTGAAGATTCGAGCATCTGATATTCCAAAGACAGCTTTTCTACCAGGTATGGGTTGTATGAGTATACAGTCATGTCCTTTGGATTGACCAATGCACCTGCCTACTTTATGTATTTGATGAACAAGGTGTTCATGGAATATCTCGACAAGTTCGTTGTTGTGTTTATTGATGATATTCTAGTATACTCTAAGAACAAGGAAGATCATGCTGAACATCTGAGGTTAGTACTACAAAAACTCAGAGAGCACAAGTTGTATGCCAAGCGCAGCAAGTGTGAGTTTTGGTTGAAGGAAGTTTCTTTCCTTGGACATGTTATCTCTAATGGAGGCATTTCAGTAGATCCAGGCAAGGTTGAAGATGTGTTGAATTGGAACCACCAACAGATGTGACCGAGATTCGTAGTTTCCTTGGATTGGCTGGTTACTATAGAAGGTTCATTGAAGGATTCTCCAAGCTTGCTAAGCCAATGACAGCTCTGCTAGAGAAGAATGCTAAGTTTGTCTGGTCCGATAAATGTCAAGCTAACTTTGAAGAGTTGAAGAAACGTCTGACTACAGCTCCAGTGTTAATACTACCAGATCTAAGTAAGGACTTCTCTATTTATTGTGATGCATCTCGTCAAGGTTTGGGTTGTGTTCTTATGCAAGAAGGCAGAGTTGTAGCATATGCATCGAGGCAGTTGAGAAAGCATGAGCTGAATTACCCCACACATGATCTAGAATTGGCAGCTGTTGTCCATGCATTAAAAATTTGGAGACACTACTTAGTGGGTCACAAGACAGACATTTATACCGACCATAAGAGCTTGAAGTACATTTCACTCAGTCTGATCTGAACTTGAGACAACGCAGATGGTTAGAATTGATTAAGGACTATGATTTGGAAATACACTACCATCCCGGTAAGGCTAATGTTGTAGCAGATGCCTTGAGCAGAAAAGCTATGCCAATGAGATCCAAATTGCTTCTATGCCAGATGAGTTGTGTGCTGAATTTGCACATCTGAATCTGGGATTGTGACCAATAGAATGGAGTTAGTACTTGAACCGGTATTGATGCAAGAGATACGTAAAGGTCAGATGGCAGATGAGAAGCTGAAGCAGATAGCCGATAACATTGTTCTTGGCAAAGCATCAGGTTTTCGGTTAGATGATGATGGTACGTTATGGCATGGGAATAGGTTATGCGTGCCTGAAATCAAGGAGATACGTGAGACTATACTGCGAGAAGTGCATGAGTCAGCTTATTCCATTCATCCTGGAAGCAAAGATGTACCTTGATCTAAAGAAAAAGTATTGGTGGGATGGACTGAAGAAAAGAGATGTAGCCGAGTATGTAGCTCTGTGTGATACTGTCAAAGAGTAAAAGCAGAACATCAGAGACCCGCCGGTTTGTTGCAACCAATGAAGATACCTGAATGGAAGTGGGAAGAAGTTGGTATGGACTTTATAGTTGGGTTGCCCGTACTCAGAGAGGATACGACTCCATATGGGTAGTAGTAGATCGATTGACCAAAGTTGCTCACTTTATACCGGTCAAAACTACCTACACGGGAGCTAGGTTGGCAGAATTGTATATGGAACGGATAGTATGTTTGCATGGAGTACCTCGAAAGATTGTGTCAGATCGTGGTACTCAGTTCACCTCTCACTTTTGGCAGATGATACATCGATCATTGGGTACAAGGTTGAACTTCAGTACTGCTTATCATCCGCAGACTGATGGACAGACAGAAAGAACAAATCAGATTCTAGAAGACATGTTGAGAGCTTGTGCATTGCAGTATGGCACCAGTTGGGACAAGAATCTGTGTTATGCAGAGTTCTCATACAACAACAGCTATCAGGAGAGTCTTAAGATGGCACCGTTTGAAGCTTTGTATGGAAGACCGTGTAGAACACCGTTGTTCTGGGATCAGACAGGTGAAAGTCAAGTGTTTGGACCTGATGTGTTGAGGAATGCCGAGGAACATGTCAGGATAATCAGAGATAACCTGAGAGCCGCTCAGTCCGGCAGAAGAGTTATGCAAACAACCGTCGTCGAGATCTATCTTTTGCAATAGGTGATTATGTCTACCTAAAGGTGTCACCAATGAGAGGTGTGAAAAGGTTCAATAAGAAAGGAAAGCTAGCACCTAGGTATATTGGACCATTCAAGATTCTTGAAAGACGTGGTGAAGTGGCGTATCAGTTAGAATTGCCTGAAAGCTTGTCAGGAGTGCATGATGTGTTTCATGTTTCTCAGTTGAAAAGTGCCTGCGAGTGCCCGAAGAGCAGATACCGTTGGAAGAGCTCACAGTTAAGGAAGATTTGGTATGATGAGTATCCGACAAAGATTTTGGAAACAGCCGAAAGAGTTACCGGAGCAGAGTAATAAAGATGTGCAAGGTTCAGTGGAATCGGTACTCAGAAGCAGAGGCAACTTGGGAAAGAGAAGAGGATTTGAGAAAATCATACCCACAGTTGTTTGAGTAAGCATCGCTGGAATCTCGAGGACGAGATTCTTTAAGGGGGTAGAATTGTAACATCCCAAAATTTGCATCAATTTAAAAATAGGCAAATATGATTTAATTATGCATTTTATGTGTTGCATAGAACCTAGTTAATAAATTATTTACAAAAGCTAAAATAAATCCTAGGCCAAAGTCATGTTGATGCATACATGCTGGTGCATATTTTATTTTGTGATGATGGGTTTTACTCAATTTTGGTTGAATTCAAAAGGATTTGAATTTCAATTTGCTTTTGAAAATCAGATCTGAAAATGGAAAACATTTTCCTTCTCTTTCTCCCTTCTCTCTTTTGGCCCGAGTCAGCTTGGCCGGCCCGCTCCCTTCTCCTTGCTGGCCTGCCTCCCCCCTTTCTTTCCCTCCCCGTCGGCCCGTGTCTTTCCCTCTCTCCTTGCCCGCATGGGCCGCCGCCCGCCAACGCCGCGCGCAGCGCCGCTCCGCGGCCCAGCCGTCCGCTCGCCGCGCCCGCACGCGCGCGTCGCTCCCTCCTCTCTCGCGCTGACGACCGGGCTCCCACCGGTCAGTCTGCAGCGTGCCGCGCTCGCCTTCTCCCTCCCATCCGGACAGGATAGGAACCCGAGATCGACTCCATCCTCCCACGCTCCCTCGCTGCCTAATCGGCCGAACCGACTCTCCATAAGGTTCCCGAGAGCCCGCCGCCTCTCCCCACGCATCTAGCTCTTGCTCTCGTGCCCTAGTTCGCTCCGGCGACGAACTCCGCGGCCGCCGAAGATCCGCCGCCGTCAACCCGACGCTTCATCGAGTTCCAGCCGTCGCAAGGTTCCTATCTAGCTTGTCTTGGTCACGCGAAGCCATTACACCTTTTTCCCCTCTTTTCTCCTGGTTTCGCGTTAATCGCTCGCCGTCGTTGCAGAGCCCCCGCTGTCCGCCTCGTCGCGCAATCCGCCGTCACAGAGACCTCACCGACGCCATCATCACCACTGGTGAGTTCGCCTTTGATCTCCTCTTTCGATTGGACCTACTCCCGAGGTTTCTACCGCTCTATCGAGCAATCCCGAGCCGCGCCGCCGTTTTCCGGCCATGGCGCCGCCGCACTCCTTCCTCTCCGGCGACCAGCGCCGCCCCTCCCCTTCAGATCTAATCTGAACCGTCCATCTTAGATTCAACGACTCTCCATCGGCGATACCCCTTCGGCTGTCAACTTTGCATAAGAACCCTTACAATTTTTGGATCTCAACCCGCGGTCCACAACGCTGTGCGTTGAGTCTGTGCAACTCTTCCGTCTAAGCCCCTGCGCTTTGTCCAATTGAGGCGCAGTCCAACCGATTTGCAGTTTTGATTTAAATCAATTTAAATTCAAAATCAATTTCAGTTTATTTACAGTTTGCCACCAGTTTCAAATGCTTATAACTTCTACGTTTTTAGTCCGATTTAGTCCGTTCAAGTTGCGTTAGATTCGTTTTGAAAAGATCTATCTATCTGCATGAAAATCTATACTGTTTTCAGTACTTAAAATTTGAGTTAGGTTTAATCTACTAACTAAGGTTTTGTAATTGTTTAGCTCATAACTTTCGCGTTATAATTCCGTTTTTCGTGATCTTCGCGTTTATGTGATCGTGTTGGATCGTAGTTTCTGTTTTCAAACTTTTTAATTATTTTTCTTGCTGTTGGTGTAATGTTCTAATTATAGCTTGTTTGCTTTGCATGATTGTGTCCGATGATTGTGTGTTGATGTGGTAATCGAGTATAGACGGTGAGACATACGCTGGTGATCAGGACCCTTCTACGACAACCAAGAGCAACCAGAGTTCTGAATCAGGCAAGTATAGCATGGGATCCTCCTTGTTGACCTATTCACCATGAAACATCTAAATTCATATGCATGTGTCTAATTTTGATCTCCTATCTAGTTTACCCTAGACTTTTGACCCGTTACCTTGTCAACCTTGGGATGCTATGCATATGGGTAGAGTTTTGCTAGAGCTTTACTTAAACCAAACATGATCTAATAATGGTGAATAAAATTTGATCTTTTTAGCAACATGGTATAGGACCTCTGTCAGCAAAAGCTGGGACATACAGTGCAACCATGAGGGTTATATGGCTCTGAACTTAGCTCAGTATAAGGACCTTTTCTAGCTGGTTAGTGGACACCTGTATAGGCGCGTTGGATCTTGCCGAGACGGGTATAGTGCGGCTTCTGTCCACGTGAGTATAGGCTGCGTGTTATTGTGCCACCTGGAAGGAGGGCTCTACATCCCCTTGCCTTAAGAGCTAACGGCCCTAACTTGTTAGACGAACCTTTGAAAGGCTTTGCGTGTATCCTGCCCACTCACCTCGGAAGTGTTATGGGAGTAATTAACCCGGGCATCTGGATATCACGACTCATCGGGTAAAGTGTACAACCTCTGCAGAGTGTAAAACTGATATATCAGCCGTGCTCACGGTTACGAGCGGCCCGGAAAACTCACAGATTAGTTGTTATATGTTGTTTATTTATGTTGCACATGTTGACTACCTTATTGCTATGTTTCAGTTATTATGATCATGTGGATTGGGTTTAAGCATCCATATATGTTCACCTTAATATTAAAATTGTGCCAACTAAAAGCTACTGCAGTTTAACCAGTGTCAGCCTTTTTGAGCCTCATGAACCCCATGTTACACTTGTTAAGTACGAGATGTACTTATGCTTGTTTATTTCTTTCTACTTGGATAAAAATCCCGGATGGGTAACAGATTGCTATGGTAACGACGACTTCCCTGAGAGAGTTCTAGTCTTGCTGTCAACCAGTCATCTTCCCTGTGATGGAGCTACCGCGAGAGATGCTTTATTTATCCGCTGCTATGTAAAGACTTTGAATAATATTCGTTATGTAATAAACATATGTAATGGTACTTCTTAATTTGTGGCTTATGTGTGTGATTGATCTCTGGGCACACATGAGTTATTGCATTCAATTTTGTTCTTAAAATTGGGTGTGACAAATCTGCCAAGTAGCCCGGTAACAAAGGCCAAGTCAGGGCGTGTGCACACCTGTGCATACTGTAAGCTTCGGAGACAGCTGAAGCATATTGAAACCGCTTTCATTTGGTCAATTTCATATTGTTCCTGGGGCACTGAAATTCCCCATATCTATCACCCTTGACTATTGGTGCAGGTGAAGGCTTACCAGCATGCATACTATATCTTTCAGAACCTTTTCTATGTATGCCTTTGCGATAATCTATAACCCCCTTCTTCTATCTCTGTGAATCTCGATGCCTAGAAGAAAAAGATGCTTCACCGAGATCTTTCATATCAAATTTTGAGGACAAGAAATCTTTTGTCTCCCTTAGTAGACTGATATCACTACTCGCGAGTAAGATATCATCTACGTACAAGATTAGAAAAATAAATTTTCCATTCTTGAACTTGGAGTACACACAGTTGTCCTCAACATTTTCAATAAACCCAAACTTCTTTATTGTGCCATCAAACTTTAAATACCACTGTCTGGATGCTTGTTTCAATCCATAAAATGGATTTCTTCAAGCGACATCCCATCTGTTCTTTTCCTTTCACAACAAAACCTTTCAGTTGTGCCATGTAAACGTTTTCCTCCAACTCACCGTTGAGGAAAGCTGTTTTCACATCCATCTGATGCAACTCTAAATCATAATGTGCTACTAGAGCCATTATGATTCTGAAGGAATCTTACATGAGACTAGAGAAAAGGTCTCATTGTAATCAATCCCTTCCCTTTGCGTAATGCCTTTTGCCACAAGTCGCGCTTTGAACCTTTCTACATTCTCTTGCGCAAATCTGTAATGGAATGAGAAAAGTAAAAGTAAAAGAAACTGGTGAGATCAAGGGGGAGATTGTTAGACTGATCTCTTTCACTAATAGGGTCAACTACAACTACTAAACTCCAAGACATTGCTACCGGACAAACAACAATATAGGTTGCTGGTCGACTATTAGACTATGGGATGCTAAGAATTTAGCCTCCAAATCTGCTGAATTGATAAGTATTGATGGTGTCCTTCTAGATGAGCATGTAAATTCTCGCACATATTTATTTCATTCTAGATTTATATACACCTTATATTTATATCTTATATCTACACAACAGGGGTACATTGGCACAAATTATGGTTCCAAAAAGGCTTGAGAAACAATTTCGCCCATTACTTTCTCAAGGCACTGTCTACATATTTTCTGATATTACTGCTATCAGCATGAGGAATAAAAGCTATATCTACCACCACCAAACCTATATGCTACAATTTAAATCCAGTATAAAAGTTCACAAATTACACTCAAGGGGATCAACCATTCCAAAATTCTGCTCAGCTTCTGCCCATTTGATGAGCTTCCAAGTAAAAGGCTCAAGAAAAACCACTGATCGGTATTATTTTTTACTCCTACCTAATTTAAATATAATTTTGCATAACTAATCTTCTCACTGCTATGCTCCTTCCAGATTTGATAGGTGTCATCAGCTCCATTGGCCCATTCGGCTTCGCTTCACCCCTATCGCAAAAGAAAAATAGAAAAATACTTATAAGAAACTTAGAGTAGGTTTTTGCACAATTCAAATCAGTACTACTTCCTCTGAGCTCAAACCAATACTCCTATCCACTATTTAATTTCAAATTTACACAGGGAACAAACTCAAGAAATTATGCTATGGGAGAGAATTTGGTGAATCATTTAATGAAGAGTTAGTCCTCCAGAAGGCTGAACATGGAAAAGTAAGTGCAATATTTGTTGGACTAGCTGCAGCAACGTACACAGGTTATAATTTGTCATACATTTTATTCCCATTCTCCAGTACCATTATTTCCAGACACAACCACCAGTATTTATTTAACCATATGTTCATATAATTAAAACTCGACAGGAAAAATTAGAAGCATCATCAACTTCAGCTACTGAAATTTACATTGACTTTGGAGTTACCTTGAAGTTGCCAACTACCGTAACAGGTTTTACTTCCTTACATCTATTTTTCTTGATACGTTATTCATTCCAACTAATGTTGCCCTATTTTGCAGTTACCAGTGGGAAACTCCTATTCTACCAAAGCAGTTGCCTAATGTTGTGCAAATATCTCCAATGCAAGCAGCAGGCCAACTACATGATCTTCATTATATATCACAGTTGCCAATATCATCATTCCAGGTACCTATAAATTCAGAGAATCAAAGCTAAAACATATAGTAATATATTCCCCATTATTGTTTACATTCATCTTCATTACTTTTAACTCAACCTAACAACCCAGGGAGGAACTACCTACCCATGCATAGCAAAAATAACAAATGTTGTTCCCTCCACTGAATGGTACTACAAAGCATGCCATACCTGTACCAAAGGATACAACAACAACACAGAGACTCCGAGATGCTCATGCCAGGATTCTTTCCCAAAACCAATGTAAAATAACCTTCACATATTATATTCACATATTTTATTAATTAAGTAAATTTACCATATTTTGCATTTTAGGTACAAACTACCACTTACTATTGCAGATGACTCCACAACCATAAATGCAATCGCATTCGCTTCGGTGACGCAAGAGTTAGTTGAGTACTTAGCAGCACAGGCTGCCCAAAACAGGAAAATACCTGCAGATGAACATGTGACTGCATTGAACAATGCGATTGGAAAGAAAAGACTTTTCCATATTGGCATGAACACTGTTTACTCATCAAAGTTCAGTAGCAATTATGTCCTTTAAAAGAGTTTCAAAATTGATAATAAGCCAGACAATCCCATTGACGCACCTAACAACACTATCAGGTATGTTTCTTTTTTCCAAACCACACATTTCTGACAAATTTGATCATTAGTGATAACTAATATACAGTTCAATTCAATTCATCATTTATCCTACAAGTATTCATACCAATCTTACAATCGATAGTACCCAAGTTCCAAATTCTCAGGAATCCTCAGAAGGCACACCCACAAGGTACTCTGGATTTTTCCTTTGATTTCTAAAATACATATATTATCATATATTACTATAAAATTAGTAACTAATTTATTCTCATCATGCAGCTCCACCACTCTGACAATACGGATGAACCAACAACCAAAGCTCCCAATTCTCAAGAATCCTCTGAAGGCACACCCACAAGGTACTTTAGATTTTCCTATTCATTTCCAGAATGCATACATTATCATATTACTATTAAATTAGTAACTCATTTATTCTCATCAAATGCGGCTCCACCACTCCGACAAATATTGAGGAACCAACAACCAAAAAGATCAAACAAGCACACAACAATGTAGAGAGCAACAACTAAATTCAAACCAAGTGATTCATTACTCAAGATTACCATGCTATCATATTACTAATTTTTTTTTGAGATTAAAGAAGAATTGTATTAAAATATAGTTGGATACATCATCACATTACAAGTACTCTGGAAAAAACATATATCCAGAAACTAATATTCATCTATATTGCACCCACACTATGAATAGCTCAAACTCTCAAATCCAAACCTATTTGACGCTTCATATGGATGACCGCACAGGTAAATACTCGGCAACAATTGTTTTAGGCCAGACAATAGATGCCCAACGGACAGCCAACATTCATGCACGTGGAGTTAAGAAACTTCTTCTTTCTCGTGTCTTCCTTCTTCTTCTTTCTGCCACCGAAGAGTGAGGAAGACTGATCTAAAACTTATTCTCCCTAGTCCTTCATTGTGGCCAGATCTAACCACAACAAAACGAAGAAGAGATCAGAGAAAAATATTCTATGGTAGCGAGATCATCTCCGTCTTGATGCCGCTGTCCGGAAATAAAAGTCTCCATGTCATCATGTCGGTGAAGATACTGACGTCGAAGTTGTCGTCCTCATCTTCAATGGAGCCGCCATGGAGAAGACAATTCCATCCTTCTCCTTCACCGTCGCCGAAGAGGAGGAGGAGATAAATCTCCAATACCATAATACTTGGCATTAAGAAACTCAAACCCTAAGAACTCGATCTATTAGAGAAAAATTATTAAAAACAATGGATCCCCAAAATTATTAAAAACAATGGATCCCCACTCCCTCTAGCCTCCGGCGATATGCCGGAGGGAGGAGAGAGGGGGACCAAATAGAAGGACGGCGGCGGCAGCGCTCGGAGTGGCGGCGGCGGCAGCGGCCCTTTTTCTCTTTGGCGGCGGCTCGTCTGGACAAGGGTTACTTGCTGAGGTAAACCGTGCTACTAATTAAGACTCGTTTTAGTAGTCAATGACGCATGGGACGACCAACATAAATAAATAGAGGCTGGGAGTGGGAAAATAGCAGACCAACAAAGGTGGGGGTGTAGTAGGGGGGATATGGTTTGGAGCTGATTTTTTTTACTTCCACTACCTAAATCCAGAGTAGGGGATCTAGTAGGTGACATTGCTAGAGATGGACTTAGCGATAGCCATAAAACCAAACACACTCATATTCTCAGTCATATTCTCAGTCGTTGGAGGTTAGATATGCTTTGATATGATATGCAAGAACAACACCATTATTTAGTAATAATTTGTAGGAAAGTCACACGTACATATATAATTAAGTCCATTATTCAGCTGATACAGGGACACGAATACATGGCATGTCCGAGTTATAGTATTCAATTTACATTTTCCAGAGCAAGGAGGATCTATATATGGAGGAATTGATATTTGAAGCTAGGCAGCAGCTAGCTAGTAGTAGCCTCCATCTATCAGCCGACGTGGGGCGTCTCGGTGACGGTGTCGACGAAGATGCGCACGCGGTTGGGCAGAAAATCACCAGTCACCTTGCTGCCGACGGGCAGCACGACGATGTCGGCGTCAGGCTTGTCCTTGAGGATCACCTTCTTGGCTTCCTTCACGCTGAGGCCGACCACCTCCGGCCGCGGCGGGGCCGCCGCACTCCGGTGCCGCCACCGCTGTGGAGCTCATGGTCTCGTCGGCGTCGTGGGTCGTCGCGAACGTAACTGCGAATCAGTTGATCCATGACGATGCAAATTAAAAAAGGAAACAGACTACTCATACTACTACATTATTGGCTATTGCAAAAAAAAAAAACAACAAAAAAAGTGTAAGGTATAGATAGACACACTCACGGGCAAATTAATGTTGCTTGTTATCGTGCTTTTCTTGGACTGCTGCTGGTTAATTATATGAAGCGATGAGTATGCATAGGTGAGGTATTTATAGAGCTGCTGCAGCCTGCAGGACGTACGACGATGGAGATGAATGGATCGGATGATGACCAGTTCTGCTCTCCTGTGAACGCAGATCGACATCCCAATCCATCCACAAGCAATCTTATCTTGTAGACAATTAATTAATAGACACGTGCACACTTAAAAAACTTGATCTGAATTATTCAAAAGCCACGCAAGCTTAACGTGCAACCTTTTGAACTTTCTACTCAACAACACATATGGCAGGGAGCCAGTGTCACACCCAATTTTAAGATCAAAATTGAATGTAATATTTTATGTGTGCCCAGAGATCAATCACAGATATAAGACTGACTGCACTCTTCGTACTCTAAATTCATCCTCTATACATCCTAGTCATTGAGATTCTCTCCTCTATATCACTTTCTCCTGCACCCATCCATCCTCTATATCATCCTCTATCCATAGAAGGGCCCACATGTCTATAAATAAATTTTATCTAAATATATCTACGTGAGATCTTGTTTTGAAGGATTTATTGCAACAAATTTAATGGTGTAATCAGAATTTAATTTGAGTTTTTGGTTTGTGAGTTACAACATTTTTTACCAAGTTAAAAAAGTGGGGCCCGTATCTCCCTCTTTCCTCTCTCTCACGCTCTCCCCTTGGGCTTCACGCTGTGCAGTATATCGTACAAACTTGCAGGCGCCACAGATAGAGTACGCACTGCCGCCAGCGTGGATAGAGTGCGTCTCTAGAGTATCCAGTGCAGATATTTTGTCCTCTAAGTCACGGTAGCGGATGGTATACGGTTCGCCGGTGCAGACAGCCTAAGTCGACAAATTATAGAGTACCACCACATATGTTTATTACATAACAAACATTATCCAAAGTCTTTACGTAGCAGCGGTAAATAAAGATAACTCTCGTGGTAGCTCCATCACAGGGAAGTTGACTGGTTGACCACAAGACTAGAACTCTTCAGAGAAGTCATCATTACCATAGCAATTTGTTACCCATCCGAGATTTTTTATCCAGGTAGAGAAAAATAAACAAGCATAAGTACATATCTCGGACTTAACAAGTGTAACGTGGGGTTCATGAGGCTCAAATAAAGCTGACACGGGTTTAACTGCAGTAGCTTTTAGTTGGCACAATTTTAGCATTAAATAGCACCAATGATAACCATCCCAAGTTAAACATGTGATCAATGTGAACATGAAACCATTGAACAGTAAAGTAACATCAAATTAAATATTATTAAGCAACAACTATACTATAAGAATTCCAGGTCGCTCGTAACTACGAGCACGACTGATATATCAGTTTTACACTCTGCCGAGATTGTACACTTTACCCGATGAGTCGTGATATCCAGATGCCCGGATTAATTACTCCTATAACACTTCCAAGGTGAGCGGGCAGGATACACTGCGAAGCCTTTCAAAGGTTCGTCTAACAAGTTAGGGCCGCTAGGTCTTAAGGCAAGGAGATGTAGAGCCCTCCTTCCAGGTGGCACAAAAACACACAGTCTATACACACGTGGACAGAAGCCGCGCTATACCCGTCTCGGCAAGCGCCTTTTGCGCCCTTTCGGGTAACCACTAACAAGCTAGAAAAGGTCCTTATACTGAGCTAAGGTCAGAGCCATATAGCCCTCATGGTTGCACTGTATGTCCTGGGTGATCCCTTATAGTAGTTCTTAAACCATGTTGCTATAAAATCCAATTTTACCAAGTCTCATATAACACTAAATCAGGTTCACATGATCAAAGTTTAAGTTGAGCACTAGCATAGATTTACCCAATGCATACCAAGTATAACAAGGCACAAGATGAACACCTAGGATAAATCTAAATAGGCATCAAGGTAGACACATGCATATGATGGTTATAATGAATTATGGTTATTAGGACATCAAGGAGGATCCTATACTATACTTGCCTTGATCCATGAACTCTTGGTGCTCTGAGTTGTTGAAGTAGAGCTCTTGCTCACCAACGTATATCTCACCGTCTATACTCGATTACCACATCAACACACAATCATCCGAACAACATTCATGCAAAGCAAACAAGCTATGATTAGAACATTACACCAACAACAGGTAAATAATATAAAAAGGTTTGAAAACAGATTCTATGACCTACTACGGTCACACAAACACGAAGATCATGAAAAAACGGAATTATAATGGAGAAGTTATAAGCTAAACAAGATTTACAACCTTAATTAGTAGATCGAACCTAACCCAACTTTTAGTTACAGAAAACAGTATATATTTTCACATAGCCAGATAGATCTTTTCGAAATGAAACTAACGCAAGTTAAATGGACTTAAACAGATTTAAAATATAGAAGTTATAAGCATTTGAATTTGATGGCAAAAATGTAAATAAACTGAAATTGAATTTGAATTTAAAACAATTCAAAACAAAATTGCAGATTTGACTGGACTGCGCTTCAAAAGATGAAAACGCAGGGGCTGAAGAGGGAGTTTGCGCAGACTCTGTAAACAGTGTCAAAAGGATGGCAAGTTTAGGCTTGGAAAGTTGTAAGGGCCTTACTGCAAACCTGCAAACGAAAGGGTATTGATCTGTTATATCCGCCGGATCTGAGATGGAGGGCGGAGATTAGATCGGGCAGGCTGAGCGGCGCTGAGTCGCCGGAGGGGAAGGAGCAAACGACGCATGCGGCGACGCTAACTCGGGTTAGGGCTAGGAGGCGGTAGAGACCACAGAGCTTGGTCCAAACGAACCGGGGACTCAGGGCGGACTCACCAGAGGCAAAGATGGCGACTGAAACGGCTCGATGACGGTGGGTGGCTCGAAGAAGCGACGGCGGACTTCCTGCAACGCCGACGAGCAATTAGATTACGAACAGAGGGAGCCGAAGGGGAAAAACACATCAGCGATTCCAGGAGAACACCGTGGAGCTCGGAGAGCACCTTGGAGCGACGGCAAAACAACGAACCGATGAGTTTGGCGGCGGCAGACCTTCAGCAGCAGCGGAACTCGGCGCTAGGGCTTTCTAGGGCACGGGAGCATGAGCTTCTTGCGTAGGGAAAGGCGGCGGGTGTTCGGGAGTCTTATCACTACTACAGAACATGGTCTTTGGCCGATTCTCAAAATCATCATTTGTCTCGGTGTTTTTACCGCCCAGGACTAATAGTTTGCAACAATAAATATAGAGAGTAGACAAAACTTAAATTGGTATTGTTATATCATATTTTTTCGATTATCTAAACAAATAGAT
Source organism: Coix lacryma-jobi var. lacryma-jobi (assembly GCA_009763385.1). Taxonomy (NCBI): domain Eukaryota; kingdom Viridiplantae; phylum Streptophyta; class Magnoliopsida; order Poales; family Poaceae; genus Coix; species Coix lacryma-jobi. The sequence goes on from CM019826.1 coordinate 18,839,104, forward strand.
AAATTTAGAGTCTTTTTTATTTTCAATTATTTAGAAAATTAGGAATTTGCATATAATAGTTTAAAAAATAAGTATCGATATAGTAGATGGCAACCGTGACCGGGTCCTCAGCCTCTCATCATCGGGATCCAAAGCGTTTGCGGACGGATTTTCCTCACATTGCTTGCGGCGAGTGTAAGCAGAAGATTGTGAAAGAGTATCGAGTGAAAAAAGAGGGAATCAACAAGGGTCGTATATTGTACAAGTGTCCAGACCATGAGGTGAGTTATTATTTACCCGTATTTGATTAATATGGTTCATTTGTATCGGTTTTGCTTGATGATGTTGTTTAAATTTCTTATTCTTTGTTCTAATTGCAGTGGGAGGGCACCGGTGGAGGTAAAGGTTAGTACTGGGAGGAAGAGTACGTTCAGCACGTACGAAATTCTGTTGCACAGGAGGTTGCCGCTGAAGGTGATGAGGCAGTGAGTCAGCGGCAGCAGCCCATCCATGCTGATGAAGCGAATGATCAGTCTATTTTAGTTGGGATCGGATGCGAACTAATTATGTTGTGCATTTTAGTTTTAGTTTTTGTAGTGCTAGCTGTGATTGTCTTCGTTGTAGTCAAGCTTGCTTGAATTAATCAATCATGTGATGTCATGAGTGTTGTGCAATAATATGAGAAACTACTAAGAGCATGGTTGTAATATTTAATGCAGATGTTGTCACACAATTGGATGTATAATGTCGATCGCCGCTCCAAAGAGTTCATTGCTGGCGTGCACTATTTCTTAGGTGTGGCTGAGACAAACAAGCGGGATGATTTCATGTGTTGCTCATGCGCCGTCTGTAAGAATTTGAAGGAATATTCATGCTCAAGGACTCTTCATACGCATTTATTGAAGTCGGGTTTCGTAACAAACTATATTTGTGATCATTGATTTATTTGATCATTGATTTATGTGTTCCTCTAGATGTGAATCATCAAAATACATATAAGAAGAAAAAGTATATACAAAATTATAAAGATTAGTAACATTTATATTTAATATTTACAAAAAAACAAATTAAAAAGATACTAGAATATAATATTTTTTCTGTAAACTAAAGCAAAAAGGATCTCATACTAATCTTTAAAAGAAAGTATATCAAATATTTAATTTTCTGTTAAATTAGAAAGATTTAAGATATATTTACAAAGAAAACTAAATTTAAAAATTTAAAACTATTGCATCTGTCGGGTAGAACGAAATTGGGCAATGATTTTTTAGGTTATAAACAAAAGATTAACGTTCAAATGATGTGAAAATAAATTTTCTATTGCAAGCCAACAATTTTTTTAATTTAAATTTAACATTATATTTTTGCATTAACAAAATATGAATGGTTATTTACATTTATATTCATTATTATAAAAAAGAAAAGAATTTATGCTACAAAATTTTCTACTATACAATAAGGTCAAAGAAAATATAACTGTTATTTTTAAGTAATTTTATGCCTACTGTTCAATTTACTATGCAATTAACAAGAATTACAACATATTTATATAGTGAAAACTTAAAACAAAACTCAAAATACTGAAAACCCAAAACTGCGGGAAAGGACCCAAAACTGTGCGTAAGATCGCCCGGGACTAAATGTCCAACCCTTTAGTCCAGGTCCCGGTGCGTAACACGGTCCGGGACTAAGGTTTGACCTTTCCCTAGTCTCTCGGTCTGACCGCAACCTCTTCCTTCGCTCCCACCACCGCCGCTCCCTTCGTTCCCACCGTGTCGGCGTAGATCCACAGGCGGGGCCGGATCCATGTCGTCCTTCGGTGGTTCGGCTGACGGCGGCTACAACGCCGCCTACGACGATGGCTACGACGGCGGGAACAGCGACGCGCCCGTAGGCAGTTCCGATGCCGCCGCAACCAGGGACTTCTTCTCCACCACCACTCACTGGTTCAGCGGCGGCGCTACCGATCCGTTGCAAGGCGGATCTGGTTCATCCACCTTCAACTCCACGCCCGGACGATTTAGAATCCGGAGACGTGCCAGTCGGTTTGACCTGAAAACCAACAAGGGATAAAACTGCGAGAATAACACTGGAACATGCGGGTAGACGGCACACAGCTATAGAAGCTGTCTGTCAAAACATGTTTACAGAGTCATTCGGCTAACATAAGAAGAAAGCATGTAAGCATATTGACTGCCGAATGCACATATAAGAAAAAGCATGCTTGAACGAATAAAGACATCATAAAGACACAGTGAATTGTAAACAGGTAACTTGTAAAAAATAAAATAAAAGAGCAAAATGCACCACGGGTCCATTACCTTTTTGTCCTATGTCACTTGGTCCAACACCTTTCAAAATGCAGATTTGGGTCCTTAAACTTATTATGACGTGCACCACAGATTCATACTTCTTTGTTTATATTTTCTTTTTACATAAACCTCCCTCTATTTCTTCTTTCGCATGCATATCCCTCCCACCGCGTCCAGCTCTCCTCCGCCCGCACTCATTGGCTCACTGGCCATGCTCTAGCTCGCTGCCAGGTCGCCTCCACTCCCACCCGCGTCGTCGTGCTAATGGCGTGTCATGTGAGAGAGAGAGGGTGGTCTCTTGCCATCGTCGGGGCATCCCAAGACCCACCTCCACTCCCACCCGCGTCGTCGTGCTAATGGCGTGTCATGTGAGAGAGAGAGAGGGTGGTCTCCTGCCATCGTCGGGGCATCCCAAGACCCACCGCCGTCTGGTGGCATCCACGTACGCGACTGTGCATTCGTCACCTCCGCTGTCCGGATTGTCCAGGCACGCCAAGACGTTGCTCAATGGCATCTCCGGTGAGGCATGTGCGTGCGAGCTGTTTCACGGTCATGGGCGCGAGCGGGTCCGGCAAATCAGCGCTGGTGGACACCCTCGCGGGGTGGATCGCGCAGGAGTGCAGGACAGACTCCACGGCGGCGCGTTCCGATGCATGGCCGGCGGCAGCTGCGCGCACGCGTACACGATGCAGCACGCACGACCTGTTGTAGCCAATGAGACACTACTGTTCACCGTCGAGTTCGATCTGCCTCCCTCGCATGTCCCGAAGCGTGCGCCTATCGACGTGCTTGTCGACCAGCTCGGCCTCGACTCACAGCGGTATGCAGGGGCATCGACATGAACACGAGTGCTGGGACTCACAGGCACAACTCGTGTAATCGGCATAAGCGATGTTGACCAGCTCGGCCTCGACTTACAGCGGTATATATATGCTCAATGGAAAGACAGTGCTCACACTCGGGCGAGCTGTTTCGCTCATCATGGGCACCTCGACTTGGCCAGCACGTTCATGGGATCGCGCACAGCGGCAAGGTTCACCCCCAGCCCACCTCGCCCACACTCGCATCATGGATAGCCTCCTCTCGCGCGGATGCACCGTGTATGCCAAAACTCCCACCAGACTAAAGCCCTTCTTCATTGAGTTCGACGCGCCAGTCCCGAACAACAAGAACCCGACCGAGTTCGCGACACGTGCTCGCCGAGAGTATGAGCGTCAGTCCAACACAACTGCCAAGCTCGCTAAACATCAAGTGGCAGCACATAAGCTCGTCGTCCGTGGACAAAGCAGGACAGGGATAGCTCGTCATTGGGTCGTTGGTGTCGATGTTGCCAACACGCTGTGGATGGTGGTGTGTGTGCTCATCAAGCGCTAGCTCCTTCACCAACATGAGGTGCATGTCAGACGTGATGCACCTGGGCACCATCATGGTGACTGCTCGATTTCTGGTCACCATCTTCTGACGCTTCTACGGCACCCCCAAGGGCGTACGTGTAGGAGCGGCTGGGCTTCTTCGTAGCCATGACCATCATGTTCTACGTGTTCGCCGACGTGCTGTGTGATTATGTCTGAGCGCTAGCATGTCCACAAGTCCTCCGACAACATGTGGAGCAGGACGAACAACGCTATCCACTCCATCATCAACCGGAGCGTGCTACAGTACGTGCCCATGGCCTCACATGCTGGTTGGCGTGCGCCACCACCAGGAACAGCGCCTGCTCCATCGAGCTAGGGCATGTGAGCCAATGATCGTGCGCGGAGGAGAGCTGACGATACGAGGGATATGCAGGTGAAAGAAAACAAAATAGAAGGATGTCGTTTATGTAAAAAAGAAAATATAAACAAAGGAGTATGGACCTTCGATGCACGTTATAATAAGTTTAAGGACTCATACCTGCATTTTAAAAGGTGTTGGACCTAAGTGACACATGACAAAATGGTAATGGATCTATGGTGTATTTTTCTCAAAATAAATCTATTCAAACAACACATGCATAGGCTAATCCAACTAATCTGCCACACGTTTAGTCTTCATAAACCCGTCAAGCATAAACCCAAGTGCAACTCTACGCCACTTCTTATAATTAGATTAATCCACCGCATGATACAATCTAATGATAAGAAGCTAAAAGCATGCATGTATCCAAACAGATCTATAAAAACTCATTACTCGCGTAAGCTTAACCAAGATCGGCAAACTAGCCGAGTTGGGGTCCATGAGGAAGGAACATACTGAAAGGGCCGTGACGCCTAAGAGGGGGGGTGAATTAGGTAACTTAAAACGTCTACTCTAAACTATGGCCTCTAATTTCCACCTAAGCAAAACCTATGCAAGAAACTAAACTATCTAAAGTGCAACTAAGGTTTTGCTAAGTGTGTTTGCTATCTCTACCGCAAAAGGAGTTATGCTACCTAGTTTCCAAACCTATCAACTAGCATATCAAGCTATGAAAGGTAAAGCACATGAACTAGATAGCAATGTAAATGCGGAAGCTAAAGAGTGTGATAGAGATGCAAACTCCCGTCGACGACTCCGGTATTTTTACCGAGGTATCGAGAAGCGCGCAAGCTTCCCCCTAGTCCTCGTTGGAGCCCCTCGCAAGGGCCAAGCACATGATTTCAATTTTAGCAAGCAAACTCTTGTAAGCATCTTGTATGCTAGCTAACTTTGCTTTTAGTTTTTCATTTTTCTTAATAAGTTGATCATCATTACTAGCCTCAAGTTTCTCAATTTTATTAGATAGCTCAACATTTAGATTTGAAAAAGTTTCATATTGATCAAGCATGGCATTATAAGCTTGTTGAGAACTATCTAATTTTTCTTTTAAGTCATTTATTTTCTTTTGTTGGCTAGTGCAAGCTTTAGCATATTTGAGATTATCTTGCACAAGTTCATTATAAGAAGGTAGCTCATCATCACTATCACTATCACTGTCACTAGAGATAGAGCTTGTGTTACCTCGTGCCATAAGGCACATACGTGAGGAGCTTGATGATGAGTGCTTGCGACCATGCCTCTTGTGATGAGCTTCATCATCACTTGATGAATCATCCCATGTTTTGATGGTGGTGAGAGCTTTGGCCTTACATCCCTTCTTTTTCTTGTCCTTGGGTGTGGGCTTTTGTTTTGGGCAATCTTCCACAAAGTGCCCTCTTTTGCCGCATCCATAGCATCCCTTTTTTCTTTGCTCTCTTCTTTGATTGGTGAAGAGGCAATCTTCAATTGTGATGGGCACACCCTTGACATTGAGCTTGCGGATCATCCTCTTCACTCCTTTCATAAGCTTGATTGTTTCTTCTTCATCTAAGGAGGAATCGGATGAGGTGGAGGCTTGATCATCATCACTTGATTCTTCATCATCATCATCCTCTTCTTCTTCACTTGAGGAGCTTGAGATTGTCTCAACTTACTTTTTGCCCTTCATCTTTTTGTGCTCACATGAGAGAGCAATGTCTTTGCTTGATGAAGTGGCTTCTTCTTGACCCATCTTGCGTGACATCTCAAATGCCACTAATTTGCCAATGACAATGGCCGGGGTCATGGTGCTCAAGTCCTCCATGTTGTGGAGGATGGTGATGATGGTTGCGTATTTGTTTTTCGGAAGCACGGAGATGTTCTTCCTCACAATATCCGCATCACCTAGCTTTGTAATTCCTATAGAATGGAGCTCATTGATAATTAGATTCAAACGAGAATACATATCATGAACAAGCTCATTATCATTCATTTTAAAGGAATCATAGCTTGTTTTTGTTAGGTGATGTTTTTGCTCACGTACATTACTTGTACCATCATGGAGCTCATGTAGCTTTAACCAAATTTCATGAGATGTTTGCAAAGTAAAAACTTGGTTAAAGACATCCATGCTAATAGATTCAAACAAGCAATTTTTAGCTCTAGCATTAAGATGAATTTCTTTTTCATCACTCGCGGTAGGCTTCTCGGGATTCTTAATGGGTTTCATCCCGTCGCGGGTGACTCTCCAAACATCTAGATCAACGACTTCTAAAAAGCAAGCCATTCTAGCACTATAGTAGGGGAAGTTAGTGTCGTCAAAGTGTGGAGGCCTAGAGGTATCCATCCCAACCTCTCTTAGGGGCGTCGGCTCGAAGGCGATTAAGCCAAGAGTCCACAAGAGAGCCAACCGGCTCCGATACCAATTGAAAGGACCGTGACGCCTAAGAGGGGGGGGTGAATTAGGCAACTTAAAACTTCTACTCTAAACTATGGCCTCTAATTTCCACCTAAGCAAAACCTATGCAAGAAACTAAACTATCTAAAGTGCAACTAAGGTTTTGCTAAGTGTGTTTGCTATCTCTACCGCAAAAGGAGTTATGCTACCTAGTTTCCAAACCTATCAACTAGCATATCAAGCTATGAAAGGTAAAGCACATGAACTAGATAGCAATGTAAATGCGGAAGCTAAAGAGTGTGATAGAGATGCAAACTCCCGTCGACGACTCCGGTATTTTTACCGAGGTATCGAGAAGCGCGCAAGCTTCCCCCTAGTCCTCGTTGGAGCCCCTCGCAAGGAATCCCTCGCAAGGGCCAAGCTCCCGGTCGGGTAACTCCGTGGATAGCTCCGGTTCTTCCCCACGCGCAAGTGGGTCTCCGGTTAAGCCACTCGTGGCAAAGCCTCTCCCGGATGCTCCCCGCCGTCTTCACTATCAAGCTTCCGGCCGAAGCGCCGCGGGCCTTGTTCCCTTCGGTACACGGAGGCGGCCACACCACAAACGCGGTTGGTGTGATCTCGCAAGACTTACAAGCCCCACCGATGTACAATCACGGTGCGCGCAAGCACCGGTAGATAAGAGGTTTTCAAACCTCACTAAACACTAGGCCTAACACCTAGAGCAAGCGCAAAGCGGTGGTCTAACTAGCCTAAGCACTTCGCAAAACACCTACACTAATCACCTAGTATATTCACTAAGCACTTTGGTGGCTAGAGCAACTAAATATGTGTCTATGCACTTGGTATACTTCCTTGAGCTCCAACCATGTTGTTTTGGCCGGCCATGGGGGTATTTATAGAGCCCCAACCAAATAGAGCCGTTGGGCAAAGGGATGGGCTTTTCTGCCATCGACCGGATGCTCGTCACGTCCTGACCGGACGCGTCCGGTCACTCCAACGGCTAGTTGCCAGCCTGCACAGGCACTGATCGGACTCTGACATGAGTCCGGTCACAGACGACCGAACGCGTCCGGTCACGATTTTGTGCCTCTGGAACCTCTCTGTGTTTGATCGGACTCTGCTGAGCTCCAGCGTCCGGTCGACGTCGTAGCGTCCGGTCATGCTGCCACGCTGATGAACAGTCGCATCGTCGCGTCCGGTCCAACTGGCGTAGCGTCCGGTCGCTTTTGACGTGGCGCTGTTGGCTGGGTGAACTGACCGGACGCATCCAGGCCAGTGTCCGGTCACTGCGAAGCAGCGTCCGGTCACTCCTTTTCCTCCGTTTCTTCGCGGTTTCTCGCGCCATCTTGGTTCCGTTCTTGTGCCTTGGACTTTGCTTGATCTTGAGAGACTTCTATTTAGCTTCAAATGTCTTGCTTGAGGTGTTGATCATCGGATCACCACGTAGCCTTTGTCCAAGTCACATTTGCACCCTATTGGACTTCAAAACAAACACTTGCAAACGCATTAGTCCAATTTGGTTATGTTGTTCATCAAACACCAAAATCCGAAGTTAAATGGTCCGAGGTCCATTTCCCTTACACATACAAACAAGCACGATTAAACTAATCTAAAACCTGCATCTGCCGCACGATACCTAGTTTTATCAAAAGCCTAATCGTAATTGACATGCATGAACCCACAACATGTGACAATCTAGATTGAAAGTTAATTCGGCCATCATGATCTTGCAATTATTAAAACACAAGCAAACTTGTGAAGCAGGGCCGAACAAAGATCAATCTAGATTGGGCAAGAGAATGTTACAAAAATTAAATAAACAATGCAACACATGATAACTTAATGAATCTATCAGATTTGCCAAGTCTAACAGAGCTGATAACTATCTCACTTTTGCTAAACATACGAATAAACGCCTGCCGCACGGTATCTATTCATAAGCAAAACATAAGCAAAAACTTCTTGATCGTCAACAAAGGTCCGCCGCACGACCATTGAAAATAAACAAGACTACTTGCATCATATCTAAATTCACTGCATGATACTAGACATGATAACAAGGTTGTCGGGACTTACGGAGGTCGACGGATCGATGATTCCTCTCGAAGAACTCGACGACACGACTAGGGACTCGAAAGGTGGCACGGGGCCGGTTTGTATTGATATGGTTGTGAACAATTTTACAATGACCGAGGGCTTATATTTATACCCTGGACGAAATATGAGTCCTAGACGATTACGATTTACATAATGAAAATTGGAAAGATACAAGTTCTATTCCTATTCTTCTCGGTGCCCTTCATCGTCACGTGTCTTCTTGTGCAAGCCGGCTTTATTTGTCATATCTATTTCCCGAATGGAGCCACCGCCTTGCAAAATAACCGACCGCAGAGACATTTGCCAAAAACTCCGAAGGTTAACCGTTCACCTGGCTATTCATCGAATCTTTTTCTCACTGTTGGCTGGGTCCACTTGTCATTTTCTTGGTCAGCCTGATCAACCGATCTCTCCCAATTCTACCAATTCTTCAAATCGCAGCCATCCTCAGTAAAATTCGGCCTACCTCTTTCTTAGTCTAAATTTTGGTGTAAACACATGCCCCCTAATTTTGGGATAAATATTTGTTCCAAAATTCCTTTTTCCTGAACAACTGACGTGGAATCTCTGGAGGCGTCCACTCTTGTGGAAATTTCGTGTGCCATAATTACTGTACTTGCCGATTCAATTCCCGATGCACCTTTTGGGGCTCTTTTAAGCCATCCTCCGCTCTGCTTCAGCTTGCGCATTCTGAACTCCCCTGTTTCGATCTCAAAACCAAAAAAACCCTTCTTCCTCCTGCCATCTTCCAATCAACTAGAAGATGTCTTCCGAGGCGAGCCGACATAGCTCCGAGCTTGGTGCTTCCAGCACCTCTAAGAAGAGGTTGCTCTTCGCTATTTTTCCGTCTCAAAAATGAAGCAGTTGTTCTTATATTGTTGCTTCTGTTTAGGAGGATCGGCGATGACCTCCCTGAGGACTTGACTCAGAAGGTCATAGACCTTCAGTTTGATCTAGAGGGGAAGGATCGAGAGATTACCCGAATTTCTCGGGAGCATGACGTCGCTCGGAATCGGGCCGCCGGTAAATATTTTTAATCATTTCTTTCCTTGTTTTCCCTTCCTATCTCCACTTATTCTTCTTTCTTTCAGCTCTAGCGGCCAAACTCCATGCTCTCAAAGCCGCCGTCACCAAGCTTGCCATCACAGCCGACGTGACGGGTACGATGGCCCTGAAGCGGGTGAATGAGGTTAACCGAATCCTCCCTGACATCTCCAGGGCCGACATGGGGTACGGCGCAACGCTCGCCTTCAACATCGTGCGGATCCACTCCGGCGCTAATCACCGCAAATTTGATGTCTACGAGCGAGATCTGGAAGATAGGGTAGAACATTCTGTAGATGATATGAAGGAGGCCGGAACAGATCTAGCAGACTCTTTTGACCACACTCTCCCGATTAGGTGTAGAATGGGGTGGACAAACTGACCGTCCTTACTGCAATCTTGTATCCCCTTTCTTTGTAAATAAAAAGTCTTTTGGTTTGATCTCCAAAATCAATCTGTGACTGGTCCTTCGAGATCAATGTGTGTTTTGCTTCGTGCATCAGCCATCAATTTTATCTTTATCCTAGCAATGATGTACATTACATCGGCTATTACTGATAATCATGCCGATCATCTCTGTTCTGCAAGTAATTGCTGTAATTGATTATTTTAGATCCAAAGTTTTCAGTCTTTTCTCAATTTTTTGATCCATGACAACACCAGGATAGCATTTCTTAAAAGACTTTTCCGTTTCCAGCTTTCTGTTCTCAGTGGCAATCGACAATATGAGTTCTCAAACAATCAACCGAAACTGGACAACTCTTAGCCGAACCCTATCAGCTTCCCGACTCTAGAGCTTCGATCTCATCTAGTCATCAAAAATCTGGCCTGGCCCAATCACGGCCCATAAACTGTGGAAAACTTTACTCTGATGCTTGATTTCCGGTGTGCAAGCCATGGTTTATAAATATGACCCTACACAAGCTGTCACTCTTGTCTCCAATCAAACAGTTTGACTCGCAAACTTTCCATCTCTCGGCTTCTAGCTCAAGCCAAAGAGAAAATCCTTTGCTTGTGTCTTCATCAATGGCAGGCAACGGTGACCACGGCAAGCATCCCATCGGAGACGAGGCAGGAAGAAGCCGATCATCAACTCACCGGCGCCATGGGTAAAAAATTAGTCTCTTGCCCCCTTGCAGTGGCTCTTCTTGTTTATCCATCTCTGATTCGCTGTTCATCCTCCTTCCAGGGTGAGGTCCTTCTTCAGCCAAAACCAGGCTCTTTTTCCAGAATCAGCGGCTTCAATGGCTTTCCCCAATCCTTTTCCCGGGTCACCAGATTCCTCTAAGTCTGATAACTCACCTCGACTCACCCGTTTGGATGCTCTCTGGTGCCGCGAGCAAAGGGATAGAGCCCAGAAGGAATTGGAAGATGCATCTAGGAAGCATGGCATTGAGGAAGCTGAATGGGCAGACCAACGGAAGCAGCTCTGCAACATTATCACAGGTTAGTGAAGCCTTGGCTCCCCCCTTCTAGTTAAGCCTGCTTTGCCTGACGCACCCTTTCTTCCCGCCAGCTCTTTTTGCAGAGAACGACCGTCTGAAAATGGCGGTGAACAGATCGCCGTCAAGGTGAATGCTCATGGGGATTCAGCCGAAGCTCGTCTTGATGCTGTGGATGGCCGCATAGATCAGGCCGTCATCCAAGGTGTGCATGCTGGGGTTTCCCTCGGGCTAGCGGCAATGAGCTCTTGGACCAAAGAGGACTACTCCTCTTTACCAGTTGGCTTCGCAGGCGGATACCTGGATGAAATGGAAGGTATTGAAGATTATGATGATCATGCCGCTGCTATTGCCGAAACTATTGACCCGCAATCTGTTCTGAACAAATTATTCCAAGGGTAGTCTGTACTAGGACAGATTTGTGAATGAAGTTTGTAACAGATGAAACTTGTTCTTCTCTGAATAATCCCACTTGCATCTCCGATTACCTCCGTGATTTTTTCCTTGATTGCAACATTTCTTTAGAGGAACGTTTCCCGAACGCATGACATCATCTTAGCCGACTAGATCTCGTTTTTGACATGTCATGTCACTCAGCATCTTACTTACTGCACTTCACCTTTCTCTCCTCCCGATAAACCTGCTAACTTGAAAAATGCTAGGGCTACCAAGGTCATGAATATTCTTGTACTAAAGGCGATATAAATAATATTGGCTATATCTTAAATTCTTGGAACATTTTTTCTGCTAAAGGCGATGCTTTACATCGGCTATCTCTGTATACAAATATTCTTGAATCTGCTTCACATACAATTACTACGCGTTTGACTTTTAACAAGTAGTGCCGAAGCTTGATTCATAAGCAACACATACATGAACGAAATTTCCTCATAGCCGAATACCCGTCTCTGGGTCTAACATTTTTGGCTAAGGCAAGCTATTACTCTTTCTCTTCCTTTAAATTCAGTATAAGGGCCGATCCTATTGTAAGGCTATCGGCCACCACGTACAACTTGAAACGATTACCAAGTTGTGGAAGTTCCTTCACATATTCTTCAATCTCATCAAAATCCTCTGTTGTACGTCACCTTATACAAATTTTTTCTGATCTTTCTTGAGCTTTGGTAATGGAGAAATAGACAGAATCCTTCCAAAAAGTTCACCAATTTCAAAACACGCTCGGGATCCAAACTTGCATATATTGGTCTTATTTCGGCTTCACCACCAAAACTTTATTCCTTATCAGCCGATACGAAACCTGGTCTCAACTTTTCTCCATTACCACCAGTCGGATTATTTATTCAAAAATTGCTCTGAGAGCCGATTGTTTGAATCGGCTGTTGGTCCTTGTCAAAAACGTTCACAGGACCTACTTCCCAAACTCTTCCAGAGAAGCACTCGACACCATCGTATTCCCAGTAGATAGGTTCCGCGGTAGCAACACTCACTGAATCATCAGCATGGACAATCTCGACGTCGTCTCCAATCCACTGGATGAGGAATTGGTGCATAGTTGACGGTACAGAGCAGTTTGCATGTATCCAATCCCTTCCTAAGAGCAAGCTATATGCCCTCTTGCCATCAATAACGAAGAAAGTAGTAATCAAAGTCTTTGACCCGATTGTTAACTCAACATGAACTGCTCCTCGAGTAACAGAGGAACTACCATCAAAGTCCCTCAACACCATGTCAGTCTTCAATAACTCTTCACTTGCCATCCCAAGTTTCCTGAAGGTAGTATATGGCATGATATTTATAGCAGCTCCTCCATCAATGAACATCTTGGTTAATGGCTTGCCATTAACATATCCTCTCATATACAGTGGCTTCAAGTGTCGATGCTTAGCTGGTTTATCAAAAACTACCCGTTGAGCCAAAACAAGATGAGCCAACAAATCTTGGTATCCATCTTCGTCAAAATCTGAGTACACTTCTTCTTGGACATCCTGATTTTCAGGAGCTATAAATTCTGATGGAAGAAAGAATGCCATGCATGCATCAGCCGAATGATCACCGCCATCAGGCTTCTGTTTGGGACGCCAAATTTGTTTTGTCTTGGCGCCTGCTTGTGCCAACTCTCTGTTCCTCAGGCGCTGCACTATTCTTTTCTGGCTCTTTCTTAATCCTGGTGGGCACCACTGTCCTCTCTGCCAGACATATTCGCGATATTCTTCCTCTCCAGTGCGAGCCCAACTTTGATCGGCAAATCCTCTTCCTTGCCGATTCTCGGAGTTACTTATTTTTAAGCGTCGATCGTCCTCAGGGATTCGTACCCTAAGCCTTTCATGGACCGAATGGCGGTTGACTCGAGACTGCCTATATTCAGAGTATTGATCACTGCATTCAGGGCAATTGTTCTTAGCAGGCAGCTTGAAGCCTTCATTCCAACAATACTTGAAGAATGAGCACTCCCGATGAGACTGCTCTTGCTCCCTCATATATTCTCGTTCCTTGCGGTATATATCCTCTTCGTACCTCTATTGCTTCTTTATGAATTTTTGTTCCTCATAAAACCTTTGCTTCCGGTACCGTTCCTGCTCCCGACGCCATTTGTTTAATAAAATACGCGTTATGACCCTGGGCCTGGAGGTTTCACCCCTCTCAGTTCAGCTATTCTAAAAATGAACTTGTTGCCGAAATTCTTCATTTGTGATTTGCCGATTAGGGCCAACAGCACCAGCTTCTCTTGCTCTATCAGAGGTTAATACCTTCATCTTGCTTTTGCCCCTGGGGTCAGCTGTATTAACCATATTAACAGAGAAGGACACGGTATTCTGTCCAAAAGGGTTACCATCAACTTTCATCTTTCCATCAAACCTCAGATGTCCCTCCTGGATAGCTTTCTGGATCCGCACTCTGAACACTCGGCAATCGTTTATAGAGTGACATCTGGTATTATGGAAACCACAATACTTCTTATCTTTGACCTCCTCAAGGTGCAACATGGGATGACCTTCCGGCAACTTGATGCGTCCTTCCTTCAATAAGTATTCAAATAGTTTATTTGATTTGGAAACATCAAAGTCGTAAGTACCTTTTTGCTGCCTCAGCCATCGCTGGTTGACTTGAGTCGGCTCTTTAGCCTAGACTATCTCGGCTGCAGCTACCTCATCTTCATCGTCATACTCAGCTATTTCTTCTAAGAAAGCCTGATACATCTCGGCAGCCACATCGCCCTTCTGGAATTGATTACTCCTCCTAAACCCTTGGGCTTGACTACTCATCATAGCCAACCGTTGTGATAATTGTCTGAGATCATCAAACTCCATGCCGAATAGCTTCTCCTTGATATTCGGCAACATGCCAGCTATGGCTATCCCCGACAATTGATCATCTGGTAAATTCAGGGAGTAGCAGAGATTTTTAGTCTCCCTGAATCTGCGTAAATATTCTTGTGGCGTCTCGTTAGGTTTCATCCTCAGACTCATGAGATCGACCAACTTCTTCTCATTGGTGCCCGTAAATAAATACGCGTGGAACTTTTGTTCTAGCTCTGCCCATGTATTAATAGAGTTTGCTGGCAGAGAAGTGAACCATGAGAAGGCTGGTCCTGTTAATGACAACGGGAAGTACTGAATCCTCCAAGCTTCATCCGCAGATGCCTCTCCAAGTTGCATCAAGTAACGGCTGATGTGTTCTATAGTGCTGGTGTCATCCTGGCCTGAAAACTTGGTAAAATCAGTGGGAGGCTTCACCCTTGGAGGAAGTGCTACTCGATTGTACCACTCTGGGTAAGGAGATTTGTAAGCATAAGACTGATTCTTTGGCTTCAGGCCGAATTGATTTTGCATCATATCGGTCATCCTATGCATGATGAGGTCAACACTTGAATCTGGAGGTGCTTATGTTTGATCCCCGAGGCGTGTTCCTACTGAACTTTTATAGCCTGGATTCAGAAAAGCATTAATTGCGTTATAATCAACGAACTCCTGATATCCATCTCCAAACATGTTCCTTTGTATACTGTTCTGTCGGTGTTTCGATCCCGGGGGTATGACACCAACTAGTAATATGATCGCGTGCTCTCTTCCTGGATGGTGATGCAACATGACACAAGGATTTATCCTGGTTCGGGCAAAGAAGGCCCTACGTCCAGCGGGGGAATGTTGTTCTTGTATTACTTGCACCTAAGTGCTTGTACAGGGGCAATACAAGCTCAACGAGCGTGGACCGGAGTCCGGACTCGTGTGTTTGTGTTGTGTCGTAGCTGACCCGTGTAAGTGTGGATTCGCGTGGAATCGTGTGTGTGCGTCCCCCTCGCGTGAAGGGCCCTGGTGTCCTCTTTTATAGAGCAAGAGGAGGCCAGGGTTACATAGTAGAGACATGTACAGCGCCCAATACAGCGAAGGGTAGGAATTATGTCTTGTCGAAGATACTGGAGCCGGCGTGGGGGTTGCTGTTTAAGCATCCTTGAAGCATGGCCTCCATCCCGGGCGCGGACGTGGAGGCGTGGCGACGTGAGGCCGTGCAGCGTCCATTCCGGCACGTACATGATGTGGCTGGGTCCCTCCGAGTCTTGGGGTACCTGTCCTCCAATAGCATGAAAGCTGTCAGGGCTTGAGGGGCGCAGGGCCGGCCTCGAGGTGGCGCCTACGGGGGGCTCGAGCCCCCGTAGGTATGGGCAAGTCCCAGAAAATTCGCCCGCACAGCGGGAATCCAGGTCTCGAGATATGGCTCGAGGGTGCTGCAGTGCAGAGTATGGCCGAACAGTGTTGTACTTGTGCCTTTTTGCCCATGCTTGTGGTGAAAACGAGATTTGACCTAGGCTCCGGTTTACTGTGGCTCACGTCGTGTGTCAGAGGACGTGACCGGAGTAGGTGAACGCATTAAATGCGCAGTATGGGGCTGGTATCCGATGTCTGGCGCCGCTCGAGGAGGGCGTGAGGTGTCTTGAGGGATAGGTTACTGAGCTAGAGAGGCTCGAGGTCCCCGCGTGGGGTCTCGAGGAATGGTGTATGGCTGTAGCGGGTTTGAGGCCTATGTGCCGGGGCTTGAGGGGTAGGCTACCAGGAGGCGGTCGGTAAGGCTTCGGCGAGCTTAAGCTTCCTGGTGGTGGGCCAGCGTTGCAGGCCTCGAGGGGTTGGTTTTTTGGAAGGTTAGTCTAACTAGGTCTCTTATTAATTGGTGCTCTAGGTTTTGCGTTGATTGGGGGTACCCCTTTTGTGGTCCCCCGACAGTAGCCCCCGAGCCCTTGTTCGAGTGCTTGCACTCGAGCAGGGGTTCCCTACCGGGATCTCGAGGGTTAGCTAACTGGTTCTCGAGGGTTTGGTTGTTTCTGATTTCGTGGGTATCGCGCGAGCGACACCCGCGGGTGCAGCCCCCGAGGCCATGGGGGAGTGGTTAGGACTCCCTTGTGGGCTTTTTCGCGAGCGTGAGTGTTAGTTACGTTTTTTAGGTTCGGGAGTGTCGAGCCCCCGAGTTTTTCGACCCTCTTTCGTCGAGGGGTGCCAGGCTGAACCGACCGGCCGGCTCTTCGAGTTGTTCGGCACGCCGGTTGCCCTGGCTTGTCATCCCGCGAGTCCTTTCGATCGGATAAGTGGGGGGATGCCTCGTACTACCACGAGCGGGCGAGTATCGAGGTTCCCGGTGAGCTGGTAACGGGGGAATCCAAGTGAGACCTCGTGCCCCGTTCGATAGGGTCGACTGAAGCGCGATGGCGATCTCATAAAGCATGGGCGCTCGGTCTGCAGGAATGCCGGGTCCATTCGATAGGACCCGGTGGCTCGATGCCTCCCTCCGAGGGGATCTCACTGCACGTCGTGCGCCCTGCCTTGGATACACGTGAGGTGCCTCGAGGGCTTGGCCCTCGAGCGATGCTGCGAGTGGCGCCCCTTGGTGTCCCTGACTCGGGTGCTCGAAGCCGGCTGTCGAACCCTCTTTGAGGGCCAGCCTTCGCTGCTTCGAGACTTGGAAGGGCCGGGGCCCGTTTTTACCTTCTTGGAGAAGCCTCCGTCGTTTGGAATCCTTCTGCCCATTGGGCACGCCTTTTTAGGCAAAAACCGTCAGGGAGTGGAGATCGTGGCACCAGGGCGATGGACAGGAAGTCGGAGCGGCGACCGCGGTGGGCCCCGGAAGTGGAGCGAATGGGGGATTGCCGCGTGTACCTGTCAACCGGCTCGAGACGCGGTTAGGTGGGCGCATTAAATGTGTGCGGTTACCTTTCCTTTGTCGTGGGAGATCCCGTCCGTCGGGGTTTTCTTTTATAAATATCGAGTGAGGGGTGAGGGTTCCTTTACTTTGCCTTTGCCTTCACAGCCGCCGCAGCTCCCGCACGCTTTCTCCCCGAACTAGCAATTGGGAATCTTCCCGGCCGCCCGTACGCCGCTCAGATCCGCGCCGTTGCCGCCATGGCCGCCCAGTCCCAGGTGCTGCCGCCCGAAGACTGGAGCCCGTCGAAGACAACGCAGCAAGAGCTGGAGTCTTTGGTGGACCGGGGGCTTCTCCGCCCCAATCCGCAAGAGGGGCCGGCGTGGTGGATTCTCCCGTCGGCGGACCACCGGGAGCCGCACCCGCCGGAGGGGTACGTGGTGAGCTTCACCCGCTACCACCGTATGGGGCTCGGCGCTCCGTCGAGCCGCTTTATGCGGGGGCTGGCTCACCACTTCGAGGTGGAGCTGCAGCACTTCTCCCCCAACTCGATCTCGCACGCCGCCATCTACGCCGCAGTGTGCGAGGGGTACTTGAAGATTGAACCTCATTGGGAGATGTTCGTCCACCTCTTTCGGGGCGAGCTCTTCCACAAGGCCGTGAAGCCGGGCGTGAGGAGGCTCGCGCGCACGGGCTCCCTCACCGTCACCGCGAGGACCGGAACCTCATCGGCGAACGTTCCCCGTCACTACCTCCGCTACAAGCTCTCCACCAACCAGGCGGGGTGGGACGACCATTGGTTCTACCTGCGGAACGAGGACGGGCTCCTTCCGCAGTACACCGGCAGGATCATCACCCAGCGCTCGGAGAAGTGGAACTGGGGCGTTGTGGCGGATAGGCAGCACCACCTGATGCCGCTGATGAATACAATGTGGACGCTGGTGGAGGAGAAGAAACTGACTGTCCAGGCGGTCATTTGGGCGTTCCATCAGCGGAGGGTCCTTCGGCTAGCGGACCGCCCCCTTCTCATGTTCGAGATGGGGCCAAGCGCCCCACTCGAGGCGCTGAACCGGTCGAGGATGGTCGAGGAGGGGCTGCCTCAGAACGAGGGTGTCTCCCGGGTGACGGTCATGATCCACGGGCCGTTCCGCCCTGAGGAGGCCAACCTGATTGCCATGGCACCCGACGAGGGGTGTCTCGACCTGGTAAGCCATCCTTGAGTCACGCTGTCTCGAGCCTCCCCTCCTCTCTCTTTTTCTGAATCTTGTTTACTCTCCTTGTGGTTTTTCTCATCAAGTTTCTTTTTTGCAGAGGGCGTTCACGTGTCGCGCGTCGAGGCCCCCGGTGAGGGAGGACACCGCGAAAATACAGGTGAGGCGCCTCTCTGCTCAGAAAGATAAGGAGAGTAAGGATGCTAAGAAGAAGAAAGAGGAAGAGAAGAACTTGCGTCGGGTGGCTTGGGATCAGAGGCTTGCGAAGGCTCGTCGTAACCGGCAGCCTGGAGAGGAGTCCCCCGAGCTCAGCTCCACGAGCTCGGAGGAGGAAGACGACGATGAGGAGGAGAGTGACGACGAAGGGATGGATGCGTGTCTAAGGCGCGCGGGGGTCATCGACATCAGGGTTGACCGCTCCTCTGTGCAGGAGAATATCCTGGAGATCCCCCCGGCGAAGGGATCGCGCGGGGCGCAGCAGCAGAAGGCCACGCCGGTCCCCGCCTCGTCGGAGGCTCAGGGTACGTCGAGCTCCGCGCTGGACGTGCCCCCTGAGGCGGAGAGGCCTCGAACTCGTGGGGCCACCGCCACAGCGCAGAAAGAGGCCACGACCGCGTGGACCCAGGCGGGGGGTCTCGAGAAGGGCCGGACCTCGGAAAGCGATCAACCCGCCGAGAAGGACTTCGGGCCCGACTGCCAAAAGTCGTCGAGGTCGACGTCAAGCCCGCGGAGGAGCAGGCAACATGAGGGGCGTCGAGCCCCCGCCCCATGATCGTCGAGGGGGAGCCCCCAGTCGTCTCGTGACGTGAGCCGCGAGCGATCCCGGAGCCCATCGTTGCACTGTCGTCGGGAGAAGGAGGCAGACGCGGGTGGGCGCGACCGCCGGCACGAGCGCCGGAGCAGGTCCCGGAGCCCGCGCATGGAGAGGCGCCAAGGGGACCGCTCGAAGGAGACGCGGTTGCCCCCCCAACAAGAGACAGAGACAGAGAGAGCTCCCCACCGGGGTCGAGCCACGAGAAGCACCGGGAGCCTTCCCCCCATCCGAGCCACACGGAGACGGCCGGGGGCATGGCTCGGGCCATGGGGTGGGCTCGAAGCCCCCGAGCGGGTCCGGCGACTCGGGGAAGAAAAACCGCCGTCGCTTTGGGTAAGTAACGTTTCTCAATCCCGTTGGTAGTGAAGTTTTACCTTTTTACCTTCGGTGACGTGTGCCGTTTCTGGCCTTTCAGGGAAAAGCGCTCCCGGCAGGAGGCGGACCCCGCGGTGTCCAAGCGGGCCAGGACCTCGAGCTCTGCTGAGGTCCAAGCACCTCGAGGTATGGCTCCTTCTTCCGCTGGAGCGGCTGCTTGGCTGGTGAAGGCCCGAGCAGCCATGGCTCGGGGAAGTCAAATGGCTGTCGCGGATCTTGGTGAGGCCGACGCCGTCGACCATGGGGGTCGAGGCTTTTTCCTGATTCGGACGTCGTTGTTCTCTCTTTCAGCAGGGACCGTGGCTCCTGGGGCCGAGCCCGCCGCCACTGCGTCCACTGCAGCACCACCTCCTCCTCCTCCTCCTCCTCCATCTCCTCCGGTGGCGCCTACCGAGAGGGCCACTCCATCCCCCGTCACGGCGACCGTCTCGGGGGGGGGGGGCACCTGAGACAGGCGCGGCTCTGTTAGTGTCCGTGGTCGAGGAGACAGCGGCCCTCGAGGCCCCCGACAATGCGAGCCGGCCCGCTGGACAGGATCCCCAACCGACGGAGCCTCGCGCACCCGCGGAGCAGGAGAAGGAGGGGGAGGCGTTGGTGGAGCAGGCGCCGATGATGGAGGAGCTCCTGGATGAGCTGGAGAAGGGGCCATCCCCGGTCGAGGGCTCTGCGCCGGAGGTGGCAATCGAGGCGCCGGCCGGGGGCGACAGGACGCCGGAAGACCCGATGAGGGAGGAGAGGTTCGAGGGGCCGGCCGGGAACGAGGCGGAGAGGACGACCGGTCCCTCGGCCGTCGTGGAGGAGAGCTTGGAGACAAGCCACCCCTCGGGCCATCCGCTACTGCTCGAGCCCCCGCCTCCATGCGACGCCGTTATCCCCGCGAGCGGTTGGCTGCTGAACAGGGGGTTCTGCGGGAGGCGCGCTCGCTCTTCAAGGATGAGATCGAGCTCGTGGCGTGGGCGGAGAGGGCCTTCGTGGAGGAGGCGGACAAGTCCGCACGGGTGGCAGCTGCCCTCGCGAGGGCAGAGGGGGAGCTCCAGGAGCTCCGCGCTGAGCTGGGCCGGAACACGCAGATGGCGAGCCGGCTCAATGCCGCGCAGGTGGAGGTCCAGGCGGCTCGAGACGAGGCCACCCGAGCCAAGGGGGAGGTCACCGCCGCTCTGTCCGCGGCAGAGGCATCGAGGAAGGAGGCCGCCGATGCCCGAAGCGAGGCCGCCCACCGCCCGATCTGCAGCGGAGGCGGCGAAGAAGGAGGTCGAGGAGGCAAAGAGCGAGGCCGCCACCGCCTGGCTACGGCAGAGGCAGCGCGGAAGGAGGCCCAGGAGGCCTTAGCTGCCGCTCGGCAGGAGGTGATCCAGAAGAATCTGGCCCTTGCGCAGGCGGGCAAGCTGGTCGAGGAGCTTAAGGGCCAAAATCTTGAGGTGCTGTCCCAAAAGCATACACTCGAGCAGCGCGTCGGGGTCCCTTACCAGCGACTTTGACGCTCTGGGCGTGCACTGCCAAGGTGCTATTGTAACCTTCAGCTCTGTCTGCTTTTGATTCGAGATTCTTGTCGCGCCGTGGACTTACTCTTTTCTGTTTGTTGCACAGATCTGTAGAAGACTGCCGAGGAGCTCCGCGAGACGAATCAGGCTCTCGTGGAGCAACTCTAGGGTGAGACCATGGTGGCGGAGCGGGCACGCGGCACCCTCGATAGGCTCTACTCCATGTGGGGTGCCGACCCGGTGGCCTTGGCGGAGGGCGCGGTGGCTCGAGGCGACGCCCTGGTCGACGCCCTGTGCTTCTTTGACATGGCCGCGCGGGACCGCGTCAAGAGCGTTCTCCACTACGGCGTAAAGCAGGCGCTCGCGGCCGTTCGCTCCGGCTTCCACTATCCGGTTAACGTCATAGCCAAGGGTTCGTCGAATCGAGGGGAAGGACGAAGAGTGGAACGCCCGCCGCGTCGACTAGATCCTGGAGAAGGTGGGAAGGAACACAGGGGCGGCGCTCGCAAAGATCTTCGACGAGGACGGATGCCTCCGATGCAGATAGCGGCGCAGGTGGCCCCCTCCTCCCGGCCCGGACGTCAGGCTGAGCCCGCGACGGAAGATCTTGAGGAGGAGTTCAGACCGATGAAGAATGAGGCCTGCGTGCCAAATTGGGCGTCGAGGGCCCTTGTAAAAAATCATGTCATGACTTATGGGCCGTCGAGGCCAATTATATGCGTATGACTTATTTATTTAAAGAAGTTGTTTCTTTTCAAATTTATTCGACCATTCTCTTTATCGCTGACTCGAGTTTCTACCGGCTTGGTCTGTGATCTTTCGATTACACGCCCGAGTTCCCGAGGGGAGGCGTAGGTAGGGTACCGTAGCCCGGGGGCGTGGGTGGCCGTCTACGTCGACGCCCCCCGCGCCTCTGAGGCTCGAGGGTATCTACGGATTAGACGTTGCTAGTACGCTCGAGACACGAATCGAGATGAGGGTCGAATTTTTGAAAAGAAAAGTGCGCTTTTTCCGAGTCTGGGGGGAGGGTCCCCCTGTCAGCCCCCGCGGAGGCTCGCCCTGAGTAAGGCAGGGTCGAGGCTACCTTAAGTTGCTAAGTACTATGAAAGACAGTGAACGAGTTTGTTCATTCATATTTGACGTGTTTGAAGAACCAACGAAATCGAAATGTAGAAGGCCTCGAGGCCTTAAGGGTAGAAGCGACGTAGCTGAGATATGTTCCACGCATTCGCCAGGATCCTGCCTTGATCGTCGTAGAGCTTGTATGTTCCTGGCTTGAGCACCTCAGCTACGGTGTATGGCCTTCTCATGGAGGGGTGAGCTTGTGGCGCCCTCGATTATCTTGCAGCCGTCGAAGCACGAGGTCCCCCACCGCCTAGGTCCCTTTTGCGCACGTGCTTGTCGTGGTAGCGTCGAAGCGTTTGCTGGTAGCGCGCGGAGGTGATGAGCGCTACGTCTCGAACCTCCTCGAGCTGGTCCTTGGCGTTGGCGAGCCTCTCGTCGTTGGTTTGCTCGTTGTAGGCTTGAAGTCAAGGGGAGCCGTACTCGAGGTCTGTAGGTAGGACAGCCTCAGCGCCATAGGTTAGGAAGAACGGAGTGAACCCGGTGGCTCGACTCGGCGTAGTCCTGAGGCCCCACAGCACCGAGGGGAGCTCTACAGCCCACTTCTTTCCAAAATCCTTGAGGGTCTTGAACAGTCTCGGCTTCAGCCCGTGGAGTATCATGCCGTTGGCGCGCTCGACCTGCCCGTTGCATTGAGGGTATGCGACCGAGGCCCAGTTCACGTGGATGTTGTTGTCGTCGCAGAAGTTGGTGAACTTTTTGCCCGCAAATTGTGTGCCGTTGTCGGTGATGATGACGTTAGGCACCCCAAACCGGTACATGATGTCGGAGATGAACTCGACGGCCTTCTCGGAGGTGGGGTTGCCTATAGGCTTAGCCTCAATCCACTTGGTGAATTTGTCGACGGCCACGAGCACATGCGTGTACTTTCCATTTGTCATCTTGAGGGGACCCACGAGGTCGAGCCCCCAGACGGCAAACGGCCAAGTGATGGGGATCATCTGCAGGGCGGGCAGGGCTGGTGCGTTTGCTTGGCGTAGAACTGACACCCTTGGCAGGCTCGAACCAGGCGCTTGGCGTCTCCAATGGCGGTTGGCCAGTAGAAGCCTTGGTGGAAGGCGTTCCCCACCAAGGTCCTTGGCGCTGCGTGATGGCCGCAAGCCCCCGAGTGCATGTCGTCGAGAAGCCTGCGTCCTTCCTCGAGGGGGATGCAGCGCTGAAGGATTCCTGATGGGCTCCGACGGTACAGCTCTCGTTCATCGCCGTAGATGACGTAGGTCTTGGCCCTTCGAGCGATGCGTCAGGCCTCTGTCTTGTCTTCTGGTAGCACACCTTGCGTCAGGTAGTCGAGGAAGGGCGTCCGCCAGTCTAGGGGTCGTGATGAAGAAGAGGCGGGTGCGTCGATCTGCATCGCCTCAGCGGATGTCGAGGGGTCGTTCTTGAGGTGTGGCGTTGAAAGTCGAGCCCCCGTGTCCGGCTCGAGGGGTGGTGTCGATGGGCCAGCCCCCGGGGCGACTTTGATGGATGGCTCGAAAATGTCCCTCGAGAAGACATCTGGTGGGACGGCGCCGCGCGTGGATGCTAACTTAGCCAGCTCGTCTGCGGCCTCGTTGTACTTTCGAGCGATGTGGTTGAGCTCGAGGCCATAGAACTTGTCTTCTAGCTTGCGCACTTCTCCACAGTATGCTTCCATCTTGGGATCGATGCAGCTCGAGGCCTTCATGACCTGGTTGACGACGAGTTGCGAGTCCCCTCGAACGTCGAGGCGTCGGACCCTAAGCTCGAGGGCGATGCGCAGCCCATTGACGAGGGCCTCGTACTCAGCGACGTTGTTGGAGGCGGGGAAGTGCAAGCGCAGCAGGTAGCGCATGTGAACTCCGAAGGGTGAGATGAAGAGCAGGCCCGCGCTGCCCCTGTCTTCATGAGGGACCCGTCGAAGTACATAGTCCAGAGCTCGGCTTGGATTTGTGCCGGCGGAAGCTGGGTGTCGGTCCATTCAGCAACGAAGTCTGCCAATGCTTGCGACTTGATGGCTTTTCGTGGGGCGTAGGTGATGGCCTCCCCCATCAGCTCGGATGACCACTTGGCGATGCGCCCCGTGGCCTCCCGGTTGTTGATGACCTCTCCGAGGGGGAAGGACGATACCACCGTCACGGGATGAGCGAGGAAATAATGCTGGAGCTTGCGCCTCGTGACGATGATGTCGTAGAGCAGTTTCTGGATGTGTGGGTACCGTACCTTAGCCTCGGAGAGCACCTCACTGATGAAGTACACTGGCCGTTGGACTGGTAGCGTGTGACCCTCCTCGTGTCTCTCGATGACTACGACTGCGCTGACCACCTAGGTGGTTTCGGCCACGTAGAGGAGGAGAGGCTTGGGGGGATCGTTACCCTGGGCTGGTCGTGGTGGCACGAGGATTGGCGCGGAAGTCAGCAACCCCTTCAACTTGGTTAGGGCTTCCTCGGCTTCGACGGTCCACGCAAAGCGTTCTGTTTCTTCAGCAGGCGGTAGAGGGGTAGCGCCTTTTCCCTAGCCTCGAGATGAACCTGCTGAGAGCGGCTAGACAGCCTGTCACTTTCTGTACGCCCTTGAGGTCTCGAATTGGGCCCATCCTCGTGACTGCTGAGATCTTTTCGGGGTTGGCCTCGATCCCCCGTTGTGAGATGATGTAGCCAAGTAGCATGCCTCGAGGCACACCAAAGACACATTTCTCGGGGTTGAGTTTCACATTCTTGGCCCGGAGGCACTCGAACGTGGTCTCGAGATTGCTGATGAGGTCCCCGACTTCCTTGGTCTTAACCACGATGTCATCGACGTAGGCCTCGACGATTTTGCCTATGTGTTCGCCAAAGACATGCAGCATACAACGCTGATATGTTGCCCCGGCGTTTCGAAGGCCGAAGGGCATTGTAACATAGCAATACATACCAAAAGGCGTAATAAAGGAGGTAGCGAGCTCGTCGGATTCTTTCATTTTAATCTGGTGGTAGCCGGAATACGCATCGAGAAATGAAAGTACTTCGCACCCCGCAGTGGAATCGACAATCTGATCAATTCTAGGTAAAGGAAATGGAACTTTTGGACATGCTTTATTCAGACCAGTGTAGTCTACGCACATCCGCATCTTTCCATTCTTTTTCCTAACTAGTACAGGGTTAGCTAGCCACTCCGGGTGAAATACCTCATTGATGAGTCCAGCCGCCAAAAGCTTGTGCACCTCCTCGCTGATGATCCTACGCTTCTCCTCGTCGAAGCGGCGCAGGCGTTGCTTCACCGGTCTGGACCCGGCCTGGATCTCCAAGGCGTGCTCGGCGACTCCCCTCGGTACGCCTGGCATGTCCGAGGGGCTCCACGCAAACATGTCGATGTTCGCACGGAGAAAATCGACGAGCACTGCTTCCTATTTAGGCTCGAGGCTGGCACTGATGGCCAGCGTCTTGCCGTCGGTTGAGGTCGGGTTGACGGGTATCTGCTTGGTGTGCTCTGCCGGCTCGAAGGTGCCGGCGTGGCGCTTTGCTTCAGGGGCCTCGGTGGCCAGGGCAGCCAGGGCCTCAAGCGAGTCGATTTGGACGTTGGCCTCTCCACGCTCGACGCACTCCACGTCGCAGTGGTACGCGTGTTCGTAGGAGGTGTCAACGGTGATGACCCCTTTCGGCCCCGGCATCTTAAGCTTCAAGTATGTGTAGTTAGGGACCGCCATGAACTTGGCGTAGCCAGGCCTGCCGATGATGGCGTGGTAGGTCCCTTGGAACCCAACCACCTCGAAGGTGAGCGACTCCTGGCGGAAGTTGGTCGGCGTGCCAAAGCAAACAGGTAGGTCGATGCGCCCGAGGGGTGGGCCTTCTTTCCTGGTACCACTCCGTGGAACCCCCCGACGCTGGGTCGGAGCTGGTCCCTTGAAATCCCCAGGAGGTCGAGGGTCTCGAGGTATATGATGTTGAGGCTCGAGCCCCCATCCATCAACACCTTGGAGAACCGTACATCGACGATGACGGGGTCGACGAAGAGGGGGTATGCCCCCGGATTCACGACATGGTCCGGATGGTCATCACGGTCGAACGTGATTGGTGCATCAGACCAGTCGAGATACTGGGGGGCATCGTGGCAGAGTGCAAAGATCTCCCGACGCTCCTTTTTTCTTTCTCGGGCTGAGAGCCCGACGGTTGGGCCCCCGTAGATCATGTAGCAGTCGCGCACCGGGGGGAAGTTGCCGTCCGCGTCCCCGTCGTCGCGTCGATTGTTGTCCTTGCCCTTAGGCGCGTCTTCCTTCTTGTCGCCGAGCTTGGAGTAGAAGCCCTTCATCATTCGGCAGTCCTTCAACTTGTGATTTGTGGGACCCTTGTGATAAGGGCAGGGGTCCTCGAGCATTTTGTCGAAGACAGCCCCGTCAGGGGGGCCTCGAGGCTTCTTATGCTCAAGGGCGCCCACGAATACTTCTTCATCGTCGTCGTCATCAGCGTTGCGCTTCGCCTTCTAACCTTTGCCTTTGTTCTTCTTCTTTTTGTTGTCGTTGTTGCGGTTCTTGTCGTTGTTGCCCCTGCTCGAGCCCTCCAGTGCGGCCGGTGCCTTGCCTTTGTCCGTGGAGCGGCCAAAGAAGGCCCCCACTGCCTCGTCGCCTGAGGCGAAGCTGGTGACACGATCCATTAGATCCTCGACCATCCTGGGATGATATCGTCCTAGCTCGTGGACTAGCTCTTGGCATGTCGTGCCCGCGAGGAACGCAGAGATGACGTCCTCATCAGCCACGTGGGGGAGCTCGAGGCGCTGCTTCGAGAATCGCCGAGCGAAGTCACGGAGGGGCTCGTCCGCTGTCTGCCTGCAACGTCGTAGATCCCAGGGGTTGCCTGGGCATACGCAAGTTCCCTTGAAATTCCCGTCGAAGACCCTGACTAGGTCGGCCCAGTCGTGGATCTGATCCGGCGGGAACCCCTCGAACCACCGACGGGCGGTGTCCGAGAGGTAGAGCGGGAGCTGGCGGATGATCACGCGGTCGTCGCTCTTTGCCCCGCCCAGTTGGCAGCCCAGGCAGAAGTCGGAGAGCCATAGCTTGGGCTCGACCTCCCCGTCATACTTCACGATGTTGGTCGGTGGTCGAAAGCGGTCAGGGAGGTTTGAGCTGCGGATGGGTCGGCTAAAGACCCTGGGGCCCGGGGGCTCGAGGGTTTGCCAGTCCTCGTCACTGTCGTAGCGCCCTCCTCGATGGGCATTATAGCCACGCTCCTCAGCACTCTTGTCCTTGTGTCGGCGGTTGATGTTGTTGCGGGCGTCATTGGGATCTCGAGGTGGCTGGTTGTCAACGATCCGCTCCCAGACTGGCCTGGCTCGAGAGGCGTCCGGCTGGTGGACGGACGTCTCACGCTCGTTGTGGGGCGTGTCTGCCGGCTTCCTTGAGGCCGCTCCGCGTCGGCGTGAGGCTGAGCTCTCGGCCTGCTGCAGAGCGGCTGTCTCGAGGAGGTTCTTCATTTCCCCGAGCATGCACCTGGCGTCAGGGTTGGAGATGGCGGGTAGATCGCGGAGCAGCATGGCGGCCGCCACCACGTTCTGCCCGGCTCGCGGGAAGCGTACCTTAGGGCGTGCTGGTGCTCCGTCCTCGTGGATCCGCCGGTGGACCTCTCGTGCGCGGCCACGTGCGCCGGCGCCTCGAGGTTGGGCTTGTTCCTGCACAAGAGCTTGCTCGAGCTGCAGCAGGCGTTGCCGGTCCTCCTCAGCCTTGTTGATCGCCTCTCGTAGCTGCGCGAGCTGCGTCGCCCGGTCGTCGTTGTGCTAAGGTGGTGCATCCGGCGCCGGAGGTTCGTTCCTTCCCCGAACGCGTGGTCCGCCTGCCGCAGCCACGTCTCCGGGCTCTTCGAGGTTGAGCACCGGCCTGGTGTCATCGTCGCCGTCGTCCTCGGCATCGTCCACGACCCCCTCGAGCTGGAAGCACTCCCTGGTGGGATCCCAGAGGTCAGGGTCATGGTAGTCGTACTCGTCGGAGTCGGAGCTGTTGATGTCGCGCCGCCTTGGCTCGTGCTGGGACTGTAGCTCGCGGTACCACTCTCCGACGGTGGCTCGCCGGGTGGGCTCGACGACTCGTGAGAAGCCGCGGTTAACGTGCGCGGGTTAGACGATCTCCAGGTCGGCGGTGGCTCGTAGGATCATGCCCGGACGTTCCTCCCGCTCTGCAGTCGCCCGGTCCTGACGGTGCTCGTCGAGGTGGTGGGCGTAGATAGCTGCGGAGTTGATGAGGCCGAACGGGGGCCGCTGGCGTCGAGCACGGTACGCCCCGTGCGGGAGGAAGCCAGGTGGTGTCGACGAAGCACGACCCGAGGGCCTCTGGCCGGGCTCCCGGTTCGTGCGCATGACGAACGCGAACTCGCTGGGAGAGTGCGCGCGCGCTCTAGAAGTCTCCGGCCGCGCGCCGGGCAGGTTTCTCCTGGGGACTCCGCGCCGCCGCGGGGAAGTGGGTGTACGCCGCGGGCACCGCCTGTGCCTGGCGACGATGGTGACGATGGCGCCGCTCACAAGGTGGCGACGCGTGGTGGTGCGGGCGACGCGCCACGCCCCCCGCGCGGGGTGGCGTGACACGCCCTCCGCTCGGGCTCTCCGTGGAGAGCAGGGTCAGCTCGTTGCCGCTGCCAGTGGCCAGGAACTCGAGGCTCCCGAACCAGATGACGGCACCAGCAGAGAACGAAAGAGTGGAAGAAGCCATCCAGAAAACAACGAGAAATCGACTCCGACACGCGAAGGCCCCTACCTGGCGCGCCAACTGTCGGTGTTTCGATCCCGGGGTATGACACCAACTAGTAATATGATCGCGTGCTCTCTTCCTGGATGGTGATGCAAGATGACACAAGGATTTATCCTGGTTTGGGCAAAGAAGGCCCTACGTCCAGCGGGGGAAGGACGTTCTTATATTACTTGCACCTAAGTGCTTGTACAGGGGCAATACAGGCTCAACGAGCGTGGACCGGAGTCCGGACTCGTGTGATTGTGTTGTGTCGTAGCTGACCCGTGTAAGTGTGGATTCGCGTGGAATCGTGTGTGTGCGTCCCCCTCGCGTGAAGGGCCCTGGTGTCCTCTTTTATAGAGCAAGAGGAGGCCAGGGTTACACAGTAGAGACATGTACAACGCCCAATACGACGAAGGGTAGGAATTATGTCTTGTCGAAGATACTAGAGCCGGCGTGGGGGTTGCTGTTTAAGCGTCCTTGAAGCATGGCCTCCATCCGGGGCGCGGACGTGGAGGCGTGGTGATGTGAGGCCGTGCAGCGTCCATTCCGGCACGTACATGACGTGGCTGGGTCCCTTCGAGTCTTGGGGTACCTGTCCTCCAATAGCATGAAAGCTGTTAGGGCTCGAGGGGCGCAGGGCCGGCCTCGAGGTGGCGCCTACGGGGGGCTCGAGCCCCCGCAGGTATGGGCAAGTCCCAGAAAATCCGCCCGCACAGCGGGAATCTAGGTCTCGAGATATGGCTCGAGGGTGCTGCAGTGCAGAGTATGGCCGAACAGTGTTGTACTTGTGCCCTTTTGCCCATGCTTGTGGAGAAAACGAGATTTGACCTAGGCTCCGGTTTACTGTGGCTCACGTCGTGTGTCAGAGGACGTGACCGGAGTAGGTGAACGCATTAAATGCGCAGTATGGGGCTGGTATCCGATGTCTGGCGCCGCTCGAGGAGGGCATGAGGTGTCTTGAGGGATAGGTTACCGAGCTAGAGAGGCTCGAGGTCCCCGCGTGGGGTCTCGAGGAATGGTGTATGGCTGTAGCGGGTTCGAGGCCTATGTGCCGGGCTCGAGGGGTAGGCTACCAGGAGGCGGTCGGTAAGGCTTCGGTGAGCTTAAGCTTCCTGGTGGTGGGCCAGCGTTGCAGCCTCGAGGGGTTGGTTTTTGGAAGGTTAGTCTAACTAGGTCTTTTTTAATTGGTGCTCTAGGTTTTGCTCTAGGTTTTGCGTTGATTGGGGGTACCCCTTTTGTGGTCCCCCGACATGTTCGTTGCGGGAGACACCCTGAAAGCAGATTGCGAGACATTTCCTGTTGTGCCGAACACGAGCTGGCCATAAGTTGTGGGAGGTTGTTGCGTCTCATGAGGGACTATCCCACCTGCGCTTGTACCAGCTCCGCCGTTTTCGGCAATCCTTCGACGCTGGGGTACTGGAAATAACAGTGGTCCTTGCATCGGACCAGCAGCCTCTTCAAAGCGTTTATCCACCGCTGGGCCGAAAATACCAACCATAACAGCACGAAAGGTATTCAAGAAAGCTGATTGATGATTGGTCATGGCCTCTGATACAGCTTTGTACACTATTTGGGTCATTTTCTGAATATCTTCCTCATCAGTGCTGTCGGATTGGTGAGGAAGGAGAACCCTTGGGAATGGTTGCTTCTGGAAGACCTTGCCGCTCTTGTTCTTGGAAAAAGTCATCAAGCACTTGCGCTGAAGCTCATCACAAGCTTGTTGTACTTAATTTCTTGAGTCTGGTGGCAACTCATCCATGGTCACTTCCAGAATTTGATCGTCGTTGATCTCAGGCATCTTGAAACAAAGCGGTCCCACCGGGCGTGCCAAAAAGTGTGTTGGCACAAAATGTGGTGCACCGCGCCTAACACACGGCAAGCCGGAAAGCGTGGCTTCAATTGGGTGCCCGGACGATTTGGAATCCGGAGACGTGCCAGTCGGTTTGACCTGAAAACCAACAAGGGATAAAACTGTGAGAATAACACTGGAACATGCCGGGTGAGACCAGACAGTTCCATATTTACGGCTTTGAAAGCCAATCACGACGGCACATAGCTATAGAAGCTGTCTATCAAAACAAGTTTACAGAGTCATTCGGCTAACATAAGAAGAAAGCATGTAAGCATATTGACTGCCGAATGCACATGTAAGAAAAAGCATGCTTGAACGAATAAAGACATCATAAAGACATAGTGAATCATAAACAGGTAACTTGTAAAAAATAAATCTATTCAAACAACACATGCATAGGCTAATCCAACTAATCTGCCGCACATTTAGTCTTCATAAACCCGTCAAGCATAAACCCAAGTGCAAGTCTACACCACTTCTTATAATTAGATTAATCCACCGCATGATACAATCTAATGATAAGAAGCTAAAAGCATGCATGTATCCAAACAGATCTATAAAAACTCATTACTCGCGTAAGCTTAACCAAGATCGGCAAACTAGCCGAGTTGGGGTCCATGAGGAAGGAACATACAAACAAGCACGATTAAACTAATCTAAAACCTGCATCTGCCGCACGATACCTAGTTTATCAAAGCCTAATCATAATTGACATGCATAAACCCACAACATGTGACAATCTAGATTGAAAGTTAATTCGGCCATCATGATCTTGCAATTATTAAGACACAAGCAAACTTGTGAAGCAGGGCCGAACAAAGATCAATCTGGATTGCGCAAGAGAATGTTACAAAAATTAAATAAACAATGCAACACATGATAACTTAATAAATCTATCAGATTTGCCAAGTCTAACAGAGCCGATAACTATCTCGCTTTTGCTAAACATACGAATAAACGCCTGCCGCACGGTATCTATTCATAAGCAAAACATAAGCAAAGACTTCTTGATCGTCAACAAAGGTCCGGCGCACGATCATTGAAAACAAACAAGACTACTTGCATCATATCTAAATCCATCGCATGATACTAGATATGATAACAAGGTTGTCGGGACTTACGGAGGTCGACGGATCGATGATTCCTCTCGAAGAACTTGACGACACGACTAGGGACTCGAAAGGTGGCACGGGGCCGGTTTGTATTGATATGGTTGTGAACAATTTTACAATGACTGAGGGTTTATATTTATACCCTGGACGAAATATGAGTCCTAGACGATTACAATTTACATAATGAAAATTGGAAAGATACAAGTTCTATTCCTATTCTTCTCGGTGCCCTTCATCGTCACGTGTCTTCTTGTGCAAGCCGGCTTTATTTTCGCGAATGGAGCCACCGCCTTGCAAAATAACCGACCGCACAGACATTTGCCAAAAACTCCGAAGGTTAACCGTTCACCAGGCTATTCACCGAATCTTTTTGTCACTTTTGGCTGGGTCCACTTGTCATTTTCTTGGTCAGCCTGATCAACCGATCTCTCCCAATTCTACCAATTCTTCAAATCACAGCCATCTTCAGTAAAATTCGGCCTACCTCTTTCTTAGTCTAAATTTTGGTGTAAACAGTAGTATTCCAATTCCATTTACACAATAAGGTCGTGCCTGTTCATGAATCATAGTCGTAAAGCATAATATGAATGTACCGTTTAGGTGGTTTCCCGGAAGAGGGCTGATTGGACCGCAGAAAACATACGCGACTTCTGTAAACTGTACTGTGCCCAAGTTGAGAAAGGGAACTGCTACCTTGGGGTCATGAACAAGGCTGGGTGGAAGGAAATCATGGACAAGTACTACATGCTATCAGGAATGCGACATACCAGGGAACAGTTCACCAGCAAGTACCGGCTATTAAGGCAAGAATGGAATCTCATTAACAAACTCCGCACTGATTCTGGCTTAGGGCGTAAGGAGAACGGCGTGGTAGTTGGCAGTGATCAGTGGTGGAAGGACAACACCAAGGTACGCGACAATTGTCCCTCATATGCTCCTCAATAGACTTGAATGAATCCATTTTGATACCGTTGCGCTCATGTTATAGAAAAACCCTGGTTTGAAGAAGCTGAGGACGGCCATGCCCATCTACTTAGATGAGATGGACCAAATGTTTGACGGTGTGTCAGTGGATGGGTCCAGCGCATTTGTCGCTGGAGAAGATGATGCAATTGACATCAACAGCTCCGATGAAGACCAGACAATGACACGGACACCATGCACTCCCCACAAAGCACGGGCCGCAAGAGGAACAGCAGCAAGTACATCTGCTTCTAGCCCCAGCAAACGCTCAAGGAGTCTAGCAGTTCGCCAGTTCGAGAGTGGCATGAGGGAGCACAATGAAATCAACAGGCTCAAACTTGCAGCGTTTGAGAACGCTGTGAACAAGAGGAACGCACGTGCCGATGTGTCCAGCAAAGTGTGCAGGTGTTACGAACTAGCAACCGAGATGGGTGTATCCGAGAAGACGCCAGTGGAGGCCAGGCCGCGTACAACCTTGTGCAGAATGAGGTGCTCATGGACCTCTTCATCGTTCAACGCCCAGAAGAAAGGATGATGACACTGAGTGTAACATCCCGTGTTTTTGTGTAATGAAAATCCCAACTTTTTAAAAATTTTCGTTGAATGCATGTTGCATGTAATTGTCAGGTCAAACTAAAGTCAAATGTTTTCCCTTTCCGCCCTAAATTCAAAATCCGAATTTCAAAACTTTTTACGATGAACCGCTTGTCGTGATGATTGATCACCAACACGACAAGAGGAGTTTTCAAATAAAATATTTTTGAGATAAATTAAAATCTTGGTTGAATTCGACTCGCGTCCGAATTCAACATACAACTCTCGCCATAATTTATTATTTCTAAACAAGAAACACTAATCTCTCTTGTCCCCCTCAAATTGGGTTTACAATAATTTAATGCATCCCATTTAGTATAGTCGCACGAGTGTTTGCTTCTTGTTGGTTGTGCTTGGAGGTAGTTTCTCTTAAAACCCTTTTTCCTTTGTTCCCTTTTTAGCATCTGACCTATTCCGGGAAATCACATCGTGCAAGCTAGTGAGCTAATGATCAGGTTATCCGAAGTCTTCTCCTTTCTAAACCAGTCTACTAATCCTCGTGTGCATGCATGATTCTGCACGCTCCTGTATCCTTGGGACCACATCACCTCTCGTAGTCTCTTGTGTACACATTTGAAGCCATCACCGCTGATAGCCCTTGGCCCGTCGTTTCATCAGTATCAAACCAGCAGGCCACCTGATCTTCCATCCCTTGCAAGCCTGCCGCACGGAAGCCATTGGGCCTCGGCCCACGAATCCTACGGCAGCACCAACAGCCGGACGCACCTGCTCCTCACGTGCACGGAACGTACAGAGAAGACAACGCTGCTCTGCATGCCCCTGTGCGCGGGACCCGCTTGTCAGCCGAAAGACCGAGCGGCAGAAGTCCATCCCCACTCGCGTGCGCATCACGCAGGCCTGCCGCTCGCCCTTATCCCCTCCGAGTCCGCCTGACGCTGTTTTCCTCCGTTAAGCCTGCCGTCTCCTTCCTCCTCTCGACGTCCCCGCTCTCTCTTCTTTCCGTCCAAAGAGAAGCAGCCGCAACCCTGTTTTCCGTCCAACACCGGTGCAGAGGGCGCCTACGCCAGCTTGGGCCACCTAAAGCCGCGCCCCGCGCGCCGCAAATTGCGGACGGGCGCTCTTGACCGCACCCAGCCTCACTGGCCCTTCTCGAAGCTTCCCGTGCCCTCTAGCTGCCTGCCCGTGCTGCGGATGCTTGCCACGTGCCCGGCAGCACAACCTCCGAGGATCGCCGCCGTCCATAGAGCTCCAGACCCTTCCGCGAACCCTAGCTGCTCGCCTTTAAAAGCACCGGACAGCTGCCCCGCTCCCCATCTCCTTCTTCCCCGCCGCCACATACCTCACCACCTCGCTCCCTCCCTCTAGAGCCGAAGCCACAGCGCCCTGACGCCGAACCGGAGACGAACTCGGCCACGCCACGGCGCTGCAGCAGTGGCACGACGTCGCCGCGAAGCTTGGGCCCGCGTCGAGCTCTTCCCCACCTGGGCGTAGCAGTCCGAGCCACGCCGTCCTCTACTACCTCTCCGCCGCAACCCCGACAACGGCGACGCCTCGAGCCGTCTCGGCGTCGCGACGTCGCCTACCTCGTCGCGAAGCTCTGACGGCCCCACGCTCACCGAATCGCCCTCGACGCCAACCTGCTCACGGCGCCATCACCCGTCCGCATCCAGAACGGAGTCTCCGCACCGCGACCCCGCGGCCACGACGTCGTCGGAGCATCAATGCATCTCGGACTCAACCCGTTCCAGCACCCCTTGCCTGACGCCGACTAGCCCTTGGTGAGCCTCCTCAGACCCCAAGTCTCCAACTTTCCCACCCCTTGGTCCTCCTTGTCTGACCGGCCTTCGTGCCGCCGTTCGCTCCACTTCAGCCAACACCGGACACTGCCACAACGAGGACGGAGCCCTGGCGTCGCGACGGAACGAGCGACACGGCGTTCAAGCCTGCCTGCTCTCCGCACCACGCTCGACGTCACGCTAGCGCTGCGCTGGGAGGCACCTCCGTCAACTGCGTCTACGCCAAGCACGAACATATCTGCGACGCCGCCGCCCGCTCGACCACCACGACGCTGCTGCTGGCCCGCCGTCCTAGCCACCGCCGGTGAGACCTTCCCTGTCCAAGATGCCCCTTTTCCCTTCCTTGTTGTGTTTCACCTGACCTGAGCTGGCCCTTGACGCTGGCGAGACCCTCCCGCAGCCGTCCTCAACTCCGAGCCGGGAACGCCCTCATCCCTCATCGTCACCACGTCCACGCTCGCGACGGCGTCACGTCCGCGAACGGGAACGACACCAACCTCACTCCACGGTCCCCACGACCAGGAACCCGCACAGGCACCAAAACACGCACGCAGAACGTTGCCCCCCCTCCTTCCCTGCACACGCACACCTTCGGCAAGTCACGGATGCGCGCACCGCGAGCGAAACCACCCACCTACACCAGCATGAGCCACCTCTTTTCCTCTGCTACCCGAGCGCGGGTTCACCACGCTGCAGGAACATGCGAGCTCGCACTTGCCACAGCAGTAGCCCGACGTTCAGCCATTCCGGCTTTTCGTCGAGGACTCGGCGGGCACCCTGCCTTCCTCCTGTCGTTCTGCTGTTGGGGGCAGGAGGCCCAAAGGCCGGTTTCAGCCCACGTTGGGCACTAGGCCAAGACCAACGAGGGCCCTTTTCCCTCTCCCCTCCTTCCATCTGGGTCGATCGGTTGCGCCAAGCCCAGCTCGGCTTTCGGCCTGCGCTGAAGCCCCTTTCTCCCCAGCAGTTGGGCCACCAGAGCAAGTGATGGCCCATCCGATCCCTCCCTTTTCTTATATGTGATTTTCAGGAATTCCCCCCGCCCCCCAACTTCAAAATTCACCAAAAATTCATCCTTGCTCCAAAAATTATGAAACTAGTTTCATAATTTTTCTAAAATCCTAATCTACCTCCTAGTACAGTTTTTGTGTCTTTTTGATTTAGTTTTTGTCATAGTTTACTTGCTTCTTATTAGTGGCCGTTCTCGGTATTTTCTTTGCGTAGCAACGACTCGCGCTCGGATGGATTCGACGATGCTCCCGGAGGAGATGGACCCTATCGGTGGACGACCCCAACTCCCGGAGACGCGTACCACTACTTCCTCGACATCGCAGGTGTCATGGCAGCACCTTACTCTAGAGAATCCTATTAGGCATTGCAAAGTAGAAATTCTAGCGCTTTACTTTTACTCATTTGCTAGTATATGTGATGCATGCTATTGCCTGAGCCTTGATTGCCTTGCTTGAAACCTCTTCACCCTAATTACCCAGCTTCGCGCTCGCACTTATATATATTGCCTACCTGCTTGCTTGCATTTACTTCCATCATTATTACATATATGCCTTGTTATGTGATGTGATGGTTGGTTGGTGATGTGGTTGGTGGATCGGGGTTGGTCGTGGGGCTTCCCCGTGAGATAGATGGTAGGCTGGCGCGACGGGAGCGTTGAATCCCGTATGGGTGGTGGTGTTGAGGAGCTCTGGAGATATTTCTTGTCTTGATCCTTTTCCTTGGAGATATCGGCCGGAGTGAGAGGATTTATTTTGGGGGGGGGGGCACAAGGTGCAGGAGTGCCCCCGGATATGGTATGCGATGTTATGATGGATATGATGAGACGGATGTGGTGTGGATGGCTACCCATGCGAGGTAGGCCATGTTATTGGTGGAAGGTGCTTGCTCTGGCCACTTAGGAACCGTCGTGGGCTGATGCCTGGAACACGGGACTATGTCAAACGTGCACGCCACAGGCCCTGTATGAGGCGGGGCCCATTCTGTTGGGTTAGTGCGGACTAAGCCAGTTCTGCAGGAGAAAGGTGCACGGGGATTGGCCCTGGTAGCACAGTGAGAAGGATGCCGATGGGTTGTTCCGGCTACCCTAATCATGACCCCAAGTGTATGCGTTGTGCCGTATGCTACTCCACTTGGGGGCAGTCTGGTGAGGAATGTGCTAGTTCTTGAGCGGTGTTTGCCTAGACCGCGGCCACGGTCGATGATGGTGATCCTGTTGGGTACAGGTGTACACACTCTGCAGAGTTAAAACTATACGTATAGCCGCGATCTCGGTCATGATCATTCCTGTGGACTGTTTCATCCTGCTAGTCTTCTCTTGTGCTTCTTATCTCCCCCGAAGATAGGTCCGGCTTGAGGCCGTTGAGACGAGGGGCGTGCGGAGGCCGCCTCGTCGCCTAGACTGAGAGACTGAGGTGATGTGAGGGATGATATGACGATGAGATGTGTGGATACATGATGATACTTGTCGTGAGAGATGTGAGAATGAGATGTGGTTTGGGTTTGAGAAGATATATTATTATTACTATATTTGCTATTCTGCATGCGCTAGGATGCAACCCACAGCCAAAATGTTAGGATCGCCAGATCCCTTTTATTTTCTATTTCCACTAAAGCTCATTGGTGCTGACCATGGCCTGCACACATCTGGCGGTGTGCAGTTTTCTTGACTTGCAGTGTTGTTGAGATTAGTAGTTGGTTTGCGGTCTACTCTCAAGGATGCCTGTGGATTGGAGAATCGCCAAGCTTCACTGCGACGAGTAGAGCCTCAGTGTTTTGTTTGACTCCAGCTTAGATTATGTAATTAGATCCTTATTTTAGGCTTAGTTTTTGTAATCTGATGTGTTGTATGACTTTGTAATCAGCTGGAAATGGATGCCCGTGATAGCCGAGTTATCCTAGGACTATCACAGAGGGGCAAGAGAGTCAGAATTTCTGTTTTGGAAATTCCGGTTCGCTTCACTGAGGACCGCTGCCGGGGTCAACAACTAGACCCCCTTTCTGTTATTTCGTCTACCATGCGAAGTTTATGTATTATTGTTGGTGTCCAACTGTGTTAGTCCTAGATTAGGTCGTATGTAGTAAGTCCTTTGTGTCTGAACTATGTTATTCATGTGTGCTACCTGGACATCGTATTTGTAGTTAAATTTGACATGTGTTGTTGATGTCGGATTTGAAGTATGATTACGATATGAAATATGTTGTGCATGGTTGGCAGTGAATGAATCATGTCATTGAAGGTAGTCATGCATTGCACTTACTATCTTAAGCTTGATGACTAATATGTCATGTGATTTGTTTGCACAGGCCCCAATACAACCTGCAGCGAACAGAGCTGACGACCCTTGGGATGATGAGTTCGAGGAACTCATGTTTGAGTTCCTGGATGATGATGATACTCCTTTCCTGCTTGGTATGTACCAGTACGCCATCCACATTGACAAACATTTGTGTAGAGCTGAATATAGGCAGCCCCTGATGACTGGTTTGGAGTGGGTGCAAAGGAAGTTGGGGGATGCTAAGTCCTGCTATACCATGTTTAGAATGAGCCCACCAATGTTCCATCGTCTGCATGATGTTTTGGTGCAATCGTATGGGCTGACATCGAGTGCCAAGTGCACATCGATTGAAGCTCTGCAATGTTTATTTGGATGCTTGAGCAGCCACAGGGTGCTAGGAGTGCTCAGGATAGATTTGAGAGGTCCCTGGCCATAGTCAGCTGCATGTTTGACAAGGTTTTGAAGTGTGTGGTCAGGCTAGCTGCTGACATTATCAAACCTGTAGACCCACAGTTCAGAACAATGCACCCTAGGTTGAGAAATCGTAGGTTCTATCCCTTTTCCAAGGATTGCATAGGGGCTATAGATGAGACTCATATACCATGTGTGGTGCCAGCAGACAAGTTTGTCCAACACTTGTGCCGCAAGTCCATGACAACACAAAATGTTATGGCTGTCTGTGACTTCGACATGAGGTTCACATTTGTGCTAGCCGGATGGCCAGGTTCAGTGCATGACATGAGGCCCTTCAATGATGCAACTACAACATACAGCCATGTGTTCCCTCACCCACCCGCAGGTAAACCTGTACTTCCGACTACTTTTGGAGTTGCTAGTTGTATTGACAAGATACTAACAAATGTTTGGTGGTGTAGGAAAATATTACTTAGTGGATTCCGGATACGCCAACTGCATTGGGTACCTTGCACCTTACAAGGGGCACAAGTACCATGTGCAGGAGTATCGTGCTGGACCTGAACCTGAAGGTATGGAAGAGATCTTTAACTATGCACATTCTTCTCTTAGGAATGTCATTGAAAGGTGTTTCGGAGTATTGAAAATGAAGTGGCGGATGTTGCGGGACATCCCTAGTTATGGACCACGTAAGCAAAGCCAAATCATCGTTGCATGTTGTGCTTTGCATAACTTCATTAGGACAAGTGGCATACAGGATAGGCACTTTGCTCGGTGTGACCGAGATGAGAATTATGTGCCTAGACAGTCCATGCAGGACCAACCAGATACAGAAGAGGCAATCGATGAATCTGAGCTGATGAATCAGTTCCGTGATAGCATTGCGTTTGCTTTGGCAAACCGAGAATGACAGTTTTGGTGAGTTATAGAATGATAAAAAGTCTGCGGATTCATACTTTGTGCATGGTTAAAGTTTTGATTAAGTTTTGAATAATCGTTGTATGCATGTACTGTTTTTCGTGAGAGATAGGACTTGTAACAATTTCTGCATGGTCAATGTTTGAATAATTTTTGAATAATTGTTGTATACTCGAAACTGTTGTATTGGCAAGTATATGTACTGTTTAAATTATTGTTGTATACTTGCTGCATGCAAGATTGTGTGTATTGCAGCAGCTGGCACATATTTTGCATGCTGTACCATGCAGGACCAAGCCCAGCAGTCCTCACCGGTCTGCAGGTACTTGTTGTGCTCTGCATTTTTTTTTGCATGTGGTGACTGCTGCAAAAGCCTGTTTTGCATGTGGTGACTGCTGGAAAAGCCTGTTTCCTGCTGCTCATCAGAGAACCTGCGCATGCTGCTGCATTTTGGGTTGATACCTGCTGCATGTCAGAACTGACAACATTTTGGGTTGGGGCAAAATTTTTTTCCAATGTGAACGTGGCCTCAGACTTCGCCGCCGCCTCCGTCCGCACCGCCCTCGGCCTCTCCATCGCCATCGTCCTCACCGCTCCCTCGCGCCTGCCGTGTCCTCGTCGTCGAGCTCCGCGCCGCCCTCGGCCTCCCTCGCCGTCGTCCTCGCTGCGCTCCCTCGGCCTCCCTCCGTCGAGCACCTCCGCGCGCCGTCGTCGCGCTCGTCGCCGTCCTCCGTCCTCCGTCCTCGTCGCCGTCGAGCCTCCCTCCACGCCGGCTGCGCGCGCCCTCGGCCTCCCTCGTCCTCGCCCTCGTCCTCCTCGCCGTCGTGTGTCCGCGCAGTTCTACTATAATACCAACGAGCCGTTGATTCCAATCAATGATGATCATTTGTATGCCCTGTAGATCTTTAGATAGAGCACAACTTGTAATAGGTTTACAGTACTAACTTTGGAGTATAACTTGTGTAGATAGATATTTGGACAACTTCTATATGTATATTACTTATAATTTTATGTACATATTATATATATATATATGTAGTTCTATAGTTCAATTATATATGCATGTAATAAGCTTATTGTGTTATGCTCCTAATATATATAAATTATATATATTAGCAGCAAAGAATACATATTGGAAAACCTATTAAATAAATAAACAAAACTAAAAACAGAACTAAAATGAAAATAAAAAGGAAAAAACCAGGGAACCTTTTAGTCTCGGCTCGTAATACCAGCTAGGGCTAAAGGGTGC
The DNA here is from genome assembly GCA_009763385.1 of Coix lacryma-jobi var. lacryma-jobi. NCBI lineage: Eukaryota > Viridiplantae > Streptophyta > Magnoliopsida > Poales > Poaceae > Coix > Coix lacryma-jobi. Next base: position 18,879,995 of record CM019826.1, read on the forward strand.
TGCCACGGGGCACCGCTGGCAGCACCCTTTAGTCCCGGCTGGTATCACCAACCGGGACTAAAGGGGTGGCTTTAGCCCCGGTGCCCGGAACCGGGACCAAAGGGGGGGCCTTTAGTCCCGGAAGCTTAGTGCCGGCTCGGCAACCGGAGCTAAAGGCCCTTGCCGACCGGGGCTAAAGCCCATTTCTGTTGTAGTGTATGGGTCGGTTGGCACGACCCATTTGGCAGCCAGGGCGCGTGCCCAGGGTCGTCCACGGCTTGGGTTCGAGTCGGACATGGGATGGGGAAAGAGCTGACAAGGGGGACTGAAAGGACCTAAGATGTCGCCTAGAGGGGGGGTGAATATGCGTTTCTGAAAATTAACAACTTATAATGCGGAAGCAATTAGTATGTGAGTTTCCAATCACTTGGAAACTCCCAATCGGAGTAAAACAACCCCTCAAGAGACAAACACAAAGTATATGACTTGTATTTAATACACCTAGAAGCTATCACCCTGCACCACAAAGATTAGCTCAAGGATTAAACAAATTTGGCGCAGTTAGTAAATACCGGACATGTCCGGTATCAATACCGGGCTTGTCCGGTATGCACGTGTTGTGCAGGACTGCTTCTTTTCTTCCCAAATTTCTCACACAACCTGCAAGCAATGTGTATGATGTATATGTGAAATAGATTGCCTGCAAAACAACCCTCACAACGGAGGACAACAAATAATCCGAAAGTAAAACTCAAAGAGATGACACGATATTTGTTTCACCGAAGTTCGGCACCCCCTCGGGTCCTAGTCTCCATTGAGCCGGCTGCGAGCTACCACAAAGGTGGGCTCTAGAGGACGCCACAGGTCACTCTAGCCGCGGTCTATTTCACCCGCAATGCTCCTTTCACTAGATGATCTCTTTTGAGGAGAGATCGAACCTTTACAAACTTTCCGAGGCACTTCACAAATCTCTTGGGTGCTCAACGGCGACGCCTAACCGTCTAGGACTGTAGAGTCCAAGAGTAACGAATGCGCACAACAAGATCGACGATTTGCACAAGTGCTCAAGAGGTGGCTTGCTCTCTAATTTTGAATCTGTCTCAACCCACAAATGGATTTGGTAATTAGAGGACAATCACTCACTAAGAGAGGGTTGGAAAGTGTTTTGAAAGGCTTAGAATGAGTGTGGGAACCAGTAGAATCAGCAGCCTCCAAAGATGGAGGCTTGGGGGTATTTATAAGCCCACATTCGAAACTAGCCGTTGGCTGAGTCAACTCATACCGGACATGTCCGGTATGTGTCCGGTATGACTTCACTGCCTGAGGAACACAATGAACAGACCAACTTTCAAACTTCCCAAAAGATCCCGGTAGTACCGACCACAAGGTCGGTAGTACCGCTAGTTGTTAAGGGGTTTTCACAACCTCTCTGGAAGTGGTCAATTTTGGCCTACCGGTAGTACCACTATAAAGCCGGTAGTACCAGTCGGTAGTACCGACCCAAGGGGCGGTAGTACCTCCCGTCTCAAAGACATGTCAGCCAGAAATCCGCAAATACCGGACATGTCCGGTAGGTATGACTTAACTGCGTGAGAAACATCCTTAACCAACCATCTTTCAAACCCCGAATAGGATCTCGGTAGTACCGACCACCAGGTCGGTAGTACCGACAGTTAAGTGGGGGTTTTGCAACCTCTCTGTGTTGGGCCAATTTTGGCCTACCGGTAGTACCGCTATAACGCCGGTAGTACCAGTCGGTAGTACCGACCCAAGGGTCGGTAGTACCGCCCGTTCACAGTCTGCGAGCCAGAAATCCGTAAATACCGGACATGTCCGGTATGACTTTATGCGCCAGGACAAACTAGAAGACCAAGGGAAGGCTGAACCGCTAAAGGTTCATACGTCCGGTATGCATACCGGACATGTCCGGTATGGACTCCCTTCACCAGGTTTACCACCATGCCAGACGGATGGCCGCACTGCTGTGGGCTCCGGTATGCATACCAGACATGTCCGGTATGGACAGACAGTGCAGCAAACAGCTGAAAGTTAGTTCTAGCTCTCTCATGTCTCACTTAGGTTGGTTTGAGCACTTATGAAAAATCATCTACTATATGTTGCATCTCTCTTAATAGTACAACATTCCTATTTACTCAAGTTTAAATTGAAATACGAATTTAAACCTCTTGAGTTGATCTCCATTTGAACCAAAGCCGCTTGTCTTCATTTTCCATATTGGGAGGAATGATTGTCATGTTTAGAAGTAGATATCCTTCGAGCATAGCCATCTTGAGCATGTGACTTGACTCCATGCAAGTGATATAATGGAATTCCAAATGTGTCAAGTCACTTCAATCAATATTGTTGCTAGGAATGTTGATTGTCCACTAGATGCGATCTTCAAGATTGATTGATCCTTCGACTAAATGCAAGTACTTTCTTCTTCACTCTAGCTAGGTTCTTCGGCCGCCAAGCCGTCGCTTGCCCTTCACCCTTGCTTAGTACCTCAAAGACTTTTTCCTTGCTATCTTCACCATCTCAAGCCATTCAACCATACTTCATTTTGAATCCTTTCTTAGCAATCATAAATGAACTATGATTATCCCACAATACGATAGCCCTTTATATCAATATCATTCTCATTGTTGTCTTGTGCTTGTGATGTGATTTTCATACAGCAATCCATCATTTTGGCTTTGCATTTCATTTCATAATCATTTCCCTGTGTCACACTTAGCAACCATATTAGATCTTTAATCAATATTGTCATCAAATCATTCAAAATCACACTTAAGTGCAACATGCACTTTCAAACTCCCCCTTTTTGGTGATTGATGACAACCTTGATTAAATCTTACAAAAGGGTAAAACAATTAAGCTTATGGGTTCAATGATTTATGAAGAGCTCCCCCTTAATATGTGCAACATGAATTGAATTCATAAAGGACCTCAAAATGTCAATTTGCACATACTAAGGTGAGTTGGAAACTCCCCCTAAATCATTGCATCCGAGAAATGCAAAAATGTGAGCAATATAAATCGTGATGCATATGACAAGATATATCACACAAGACAGTAATGAAAACCAATACACCAAGACATATGCAACACACTAGTAAGTAAAGATCTTATTAAGAATAAATTACTACTCATATCACACACATAGCATTCACACAAAGATTCTCAAGTCCACAACCACTAAGATAGATTATATTACAAGAAAGGATCATGTCTCATCACAAAGATGTCTCTACCACCAGATACACAAAAGAACTCATACATCACTATATTACAATAAAGCTCAAACTCTGATAACTAAACCACCTGCAGTACAATCTCCAGATACAAGATACATAACAGATAACATGAAGTCTGAAGCTCTAATCAACTATCTCTCCCTTTGTCATCTATCTCCAAAAAGGTAAACGTGAAGCTCACAGATGACTCAAAGAGGGCTGCCGGAAACTGTCACTCATCGTCGTCTCCAGGCTGTCGAGAGCTCTGTCCTGGTCAGGGTAGCCGTGGTACCACCAAGGAAACTGTCCCACATATCTGAAGCAAACTCCTCAGCTGAACTGGGACGAGGATGGGGGTCTGTAGAAAACCTGGAAGCAGAAGGAAGGGTGTTGTCGTGGGGCTGCTGCTCTGCCTCTGCTCCCTGCTGCTCTGTCTCTGCTCCCTGACTCTGACGCACTGCAAGCTCGTCAAACTCCCTCTCATACCTCTGCTGCTGCTGCTCAAACGTCTCCGGCTGCTCAGTCTCGTCATCTGACGGTGGGGACCTCGGGGGCTGAAACCTATAGTGCTCGTGAAGCATCTTCAGCGTCCTCGAGTCCTCTCTCCTAGCCTGCCTCTCACGGTGCTGCTGAGCCTTGATCACACTGACGTCCTTGCACACACCGAGAATACTGCTAAGAACCTTGCGCAAGAGAGAGCGCTGCCTGCCACGTCCCTGAGAGGTGGAGTGTGGACGAGTGTGTGGCTGTGGAGAACCTGCCCCAGCTGCTCCTCCTGCTGCTCCTGCAACTGGGTCCTTTGGCTGTAGCTCTGCTGCTGCTGGAACTGCCCCTGGTCCAGGTGGAGGTATAGGAGACTCAAGAAGATCTGCCTGGAACCTCAAAGGCCTGTGCGAGTGGTCATATGTGAAAGTGGCACCAAGCTGCTGCTCAATCATATGCTGAATGTATGGTGCAAATCCACATCCCTTGAGTGGCCTCTCTCCCACTCTCTTGATCTCACACCAGATGAAGTCAAAGATACTAAAGGGCTGTGCTCCTAGTGCTAACCTGTGCAGGAGGTTCCTCGTATAATCTGCAAGTGTCCCTCTGTCTCCTGACTTGCAATCAATAGTGGCTCTGAGCATCCTGTTGAGATAGCCGTAGGTGGGGTGAATACCTCTCACCTTCCCTACGACGGCCCTAGCAGGAAGAGGTGGTGGGTACATGTACCCAAGCTGCTCTGGAGGAAGTACAACCTCATCGTGAATGTGGTCCCTCTGAAGGTCCTCCTCGGCAAAGCCTAGATGCTCTGCAAACTCCCTGTAAGTCACACTGTGCCATGCACCCTCAGTCATCCAGTTCACCCGCTTCTCATTAATGTCATCAGACTCCTCAACATACAAGGTGGCGTAGAACCGGGCTATCACCTCATCACACCAATCGTGCTGAAACTCAAGAATACTGTAGAGGCCTGTCTGCTGGCAAATGGCAATAACATGCTCAACTGAAGGACGGTGATGATCTCTAGCATGCTGCTAATCAACGTACTGAGCTCTGATGATCACTGGGTTTCTAGTCAGAAGCACCTTCTCATAGAAGTCAATGTGAAACATGGTGTGAAACTTGTAATCATAGATGTTTCTCTCCTGTCCCCTGGGGTCTCTCCTCTGCTCTCTCCTGGCCTTCTGTGTACCACCGGACTCTCGATAGTCCACACGAGCCACCCAAGCAGGAATCAGGGCGGCAGGGCGTATCGCAAGAGCCCCACAGTGCAAACCCTCCTGCTGCTGAGGTGCATCTTCTTCCTCTTCCTCTTCTTCTTCTTCCTCTCCTTCTTCTTCTTCTTCAACCTCTTCTTCCACTTCTTCCTCTTCCTCTTCCTCCTCTATGTCATCATGAGCTGCAAACTGCTGAGGAGCTCTAGAAGCACCTTCCCTTGGAAGTCTAGTAGTGCCACGACCACTACCACTCCCACTACCACTGTTGCCTCCAACTGACAAGCCAGGATGAGAATCTTGCCTCCTCTTCTTATGCCTTTCCCTTGCTGGATCATGTCTCATCTTGGTTCGAGGCTCAACTCTCTCACTCATAGCTACTGCCCTGTGACCAAACAATCCACAAAGATGTCTCAGAAGCATATTCATGGGATGTGTCAAAAGTAGTTGAATTAATAGAGATATGATTAAATGCCTCATGGATTGCAAGCACCTAGATCAAACCGATCACTAGGTTTACAACACAATTTTAGACATCTAATAATATCCCTAATATCAACTATGGAGGGGCTAAGCCAAGAAAAACAGAGAAAATCCTGTTCTGCCGAGGCGTACCGGACATGTCCGGTACCATACCGGACATGTTCGGTATGTGCGCCCGCAGCAGCCCTGTCTAGGGTTCCTTGGTTCATCCCCAAACTAAATCCAATCCATCTCAAACTTAATACATTGCTTCTAGACCATTAATCCAACATCTTGACCGAAGGAATTTGAGAAAGATGTAGCGATGAATAGATCGGACAAGTCCGGGATTTGAAATACCTTCGGATGAGAGGAAGGAAGGAGAAACTTCAAATCCAACACCGGGCACTTGTTTTTGATGGAAGCCTTCTCCAAATCCTTCTCCCTCTCTCACTTTTCCAAGGTGGGAACACTAGGTCGCCGTGGGTGGAGAGGATCGGCTCCTTGCTTGGCCGGTTGGAAAGAAAAGAAGTGAGGGAGAGATAGAGCCCGAAGGGGTATGCTGTCTTAAGTCCCCCACCCATACCGGACAAGTCCGGTATTGGCAGGTTTTGTCCAGAAACTCTCTGCCCATTCCGGTATGGATACCGGACAAGTCCGGTATGTGCAGATAATGTCTAACAGCTCCAAACTTGCTCCTCTTACTTCCAAAACCCCTTTCTTTCCTCAAACATATATTCCATCATATTTTATTCTCTTCTTTCCATATGATCTCACAAAGAGTACTTGTGTCCAAATCTTAAGATTTCTTTTCTCTATGTTTAATCCAAGGTTTTCAAGTCACTTAAGATAAGAGAGAAACCTTATGTCCATGATTCGATTCGACAAGAGAATTATCAAGGAATATAATTTACTTTAGAGATATAGGACTTGAGAAAGAATCATGCCACTTGCAATTAGCCAATCAAACAATAAAGGGGAACAATAATCACAAGCGTCATGGGTAGGTCACAAAGACCAAGAGTCAAATATTTTTCCAAAACACACTTCCTACTCATGCTAGTAAGGGATTTGGAAATATCTATCCTAGCACACACAAGTGCACACGCTAGCATATTATGGGCCTATTATGCACTTTCAATGCACATATTAAAACATACCTTTGCCTTGAGCCCATAAATTCCACTAAGCGTAATCATGACATGGTGATGATTTAGTTGACCTTTATTGCCAAATAGTCATGTCCTCACCGAGAAGTCGATTTGATCAAGATGAACTACAACATGTGCTCAATAGACCTCATTAGCTCAAAAGGCACAAAGTTGAAATTGAGCTCCCCCTCAATTAGTGCTTCAAGTATTTGAATTCCTTTCCAAGCACTTTCATTCCATTAAGAATGTGAGAGTCAAAGTTCAACTTCAGCCAACACAAAGTAATTTGCCATATATGATAAGAGAGTAAATTCTAAGAACAAATTACTTGGCCTTGAGCTCACATATGTTCCACTAAGAGTAACCATAGCATAATCATCTTCGTGTTGACTTGACTTGTCAAGTGATTATGCCTTTGTCAAAGTGATCTCCCTTTTCATTCATAGAACTATCACATCACTTAGAGGTAATTGTTAGATCACAATGGTTCAAGGTAGAAACTAAGCTCCCCTTTACAAAGTGCTCAAGTTATTTTGAATTACTTGTGAAAGCACTTTATTTTTCTTTTAAGAAAATGGGAATGCTTTTCCACCTTGACCTAGACACATAATTTTGCCAGGAATTGAATTAAGCCCAAGCAAAGCTTACAAACACTCAATGTTGATCAATTGTGCAGGTCTTTAGTTAGAGCATAGGACTAGATCACAAGGATTTAGAAATCCTACTGAAATCAGGACTCTATGCTTTTCTGGCCATACCAGACATGTCCGGTAGGTGTATGAAAAGACTTCGTCCAAAACTTCGTACTGAGTCACTGGTTCTGTCAGAGTGAATATCCCATACCGGACATGATACCAGACAAGTCCGGTATTTGCAAATCAGAACCAGAAAACAACCACTTCTGAGATTTCCTTTTGGCTCTAGTTTGTTTCACTTCCCTGCACTTCATCAAAGATAATGCTCTGCTAGAGAGCCATTAAGAGCATCGAATGGCAAATATCATAAGGATAAATTAAATTCATTTAATTACTAAGCTTTAGGCACTTATCATCAATGGTGTAGATGAGTAAAAGTGAAATCAATCATCACATAAACTTCAGGTCAACCCTATAGGATAATGTTAACAACATAGGTTGATAGTTTGAGTTGAGATGTCATTTTGCTTGCTCAAACACCCCGAAGGACTACATCTCACCATTGGTGCCTACATCAACATCCTAAGCACATTTTGGTACCCAACTCTTGTTGGGTCCTTCAAGGTTAGTCAACAAGTGCTTAGGCACCCAAGTGGCCTTAGATCTAGTATGCGGTGAACACATCACCTTACTAGTGCTAAGTCCCTTTGTAGTCTTCCTAAGCACATTATCATTTGCAAATGTGTTCGGCTTAGGAAACATACCATTTGGGCAATCATAGCTTAGATGCCCTTTGCTCCTACAAGCATAGCAAATACGTCCATTGTTTGCTTTATGCTTGTCTTGCTTGTTGGGACATGCATCAACCATGTGTCCCAGCTCGTTGCATGCATAGCATCTTCTTGTTGCAACTTGAGCCTTCTTTCTTGCCACCTTGTATGTGGGACATCTCTTAGTGAGATGATCCAACTTGTTGCATTTGAGGCATGGACTTGGCCCATCATTCTTCAATTGCTTGGCCAACTTGATTGATGCCTTTTGTTCGGCCGCTTCACATTTGTCGGCCCAAGTCTTGTGTGGACACTTAGCCCACTCATGTCCATACAATCCGCAACCATAGCATAATCTCTTCTTTTGTTTCTTGCCCTTGGTTGCTTCCTCATGACTTGAGGTGTGACTAGATTGTTGGATTTTGGAGGAAGCAAGGTTTGAACCCTCCTCAAGCTTCTTCACCATGATATCACGGTTATCTTGAGAAGGTTGTGCTTTCTCCTCATCCTTCAATCTAATCGCATCCTTCTTTAGATTTCCCACTTCTTCGATGAGCCTAGCATTTTCTTTAAGAGTTTGCTCAATCGAAGATTGGCTTGCTTGAGAGGCACACTCATTAGCACAAATAACATTTAATTGAGATGGTGCACTAGTGAGTGTAGTAGTGTGAGGTTGAGAAGATTTTACCATAGCAATAACAACCTCATGTGCAATCTCAAGCATGGCATTTGATTCCACTAGCTTCTCATGTGAGCACTTGAGATAAGTGAAGTCCTTTAGTAGGAACTTGTGCTCAAATGAGAGATCACTCATTTTTGCCTTAAGCATGTAATTCTCCTTCTCTAGCCTTTCCACATTAGATAGAGAGTTAGTAGCTAAGGCATGCTCAATTGACAATTTTTCATACCTTTCTTCTAATGCCTTTAGCTCTTCTAATTTGGAGATGAGGAACTCTTCTTGATTTTGAAGGGATTGCTCTTGTTCATCCACCTCCTTTTCTAGCTCATCATTTTTCTTCAGCAAGTTGACGAACAAGAGCTTGTCTTCATACTTGAGATAATCAAGAGATTCATCATCCTCATCGCTCTCTGCTTGATTATCTCTTGATGCCTTCTCCTTGATCTCACCAAGAATCTTCTCTTGATCTTTCTTGGTTGTTTTCTTCTTGTTCTTCTTGGCCATGAGACACAAGTGATGAGTATCATGAGCTACTGAGGTTGACTCATCACTTGGTCGCCACCGAGCATGAGAGCCGTTGCTGTCTGCTCCTAGCTCCCTGTCTGTTGGGCTGATACCGGACATGTCCGGTACATGTCCGGTATGGACAGACAGGGTCCAGAGCAGCAGCACCCAGCACCTCTTGATCCGGCTCGTCTTCCTTGAGGCTTCCTCACATGATGATGACTCAATGGACTTCATTTCCATTGAATCACAATCATATGCTTCATCACATTTGGACTTCCCATACAAGTGGGCAAGTCTAGTCCAAATGACATGAGCACTTTCCGGTGGAGATTCTCCGTTGTAAATAGCCTCCTTAAGAACCTCTGCACTCAATGAGTTCAACATGATCAAACACGCATGAGCATTGAGTTGCACACATATCTCTTCCTCTTTTGTCAAGTTCTTATAGTTGCTCCAGTCAACTATAGAAAGAGATATGCTTGCATCCACAATATGCTCAATAATGGGGCTAATAGCCCGAAATGCATTGAGTACATAAGATGACCAAGATAGAAAGTTTGAACCATCATTTTGGAGAAGCACCACGCTTGTCTCCATAGGCGAATCCATCGGTTCTCACCAGCGGTGAAGCTCAAACGTGAGTCCAAGCTCCGATACCAATTGAAATGACCTAAGGTGTCGCCTAGAGGGGGGGTGAATAGGCGTTTTTGAAAATTAACAACTTATAATGCGGAAGCAATTAGTATGTGAGTTTCCAATCACTTGGAAACTCCCAATCGGAGTAAAACAACCCCTCAAGAGACAAACACAAAGTATATGACTTGTATTTAATACACCTAGAAGCTATCACCCTGCACCACAAAGATTAGCTCAAGGATTAAACAAATTTGGCGCAGTTAGTAAATACCGGACATGTCCGGTATCAATACCGGACTTGTCCGGTATGCACGTGTTGTGCAAGACTGCTTCTTTTCTTCCCAAATTTCTCACACAACCTGCAAGCAATGTGTATGATGTATATGTGAAATAGATTGCCTGCAAAACAACCCTCACAACGAAGGACAACAAATAATCCGAAAGTAAAACTCAAAGAGATGACACGGTATTTGTTTCACTGAAGTTCGGCACCCCCTCGGGTCCTAGTCTCCGTTGAGCCGGCTGCGAGCTACCACAAAGGTGGGCTCTAGAGGACGCCACAGGTCACTCTAGCCGCGGTCTATTTCACCCGCAATGCTCCTTCCACTAGATGATCTCTTTTGAGGAGAGATCGAACCTTTACAAACTTTCTAAGGCACTTCACAAATCTCTTGGGTGCTCAACGGCGACGCCTAACCGTCTAGGACCGTAGAGTCCAAGAGTAACGAATGCGCACAACAAGATCGACGATTTGCACAAGTGCTCAAGAGGTGGCTTGCTCTCTAATTTTGAATCTCTCTCAACCCACAAATGGATTTGGCAATTAGAGGACAATCACTCACTAAGAGAGGGTTGGAAAGTGTTTTGAAAGGCTTAGAATGAGTGTGGGAACCAGTAGAATCAGCAGCCTCCAAAGATGGAGGCTTGGGGGTATTTATAAGCCGACATTCGAAATTAGCCGTTTTCTAGCCGTTGGCTGAGTCAGCTCATACCAGACATGTCCGGTATGGTATGACTTCACTGCGTGAGGAACACACTGAACAGACCAACTTTCAAACTTCCCAAAAGATCCTAGTAGTACCGACCACAAGGTCGGTAGTACCGCTAGTTGTTAAGGGGTTTTTCACAACCTCTCTGGAAGTGGTCAATTTTGGCCTACTAGTAGTACCGCTATAAAGCCGGTAGTACCGGTCGGTAGTACCGACCCAAGGGGCGGTAGTACCTCCCGTCTCAAAGACACGTCAGCCAGAAATCCACAAATACCGGACATGTCCGGTATGACTTAACTGCGTGAGAAACATCCTTAACCAACCATCTTTCAAAACCCGAATAGGATCTCGTAGTACCGACCACCAGGTCGGTAGTACCGACAGTTAAGTGGGGGTTTGCAACCTCTGGTGTTTGGGCCAATTTTGGCCTACCGGTAGTACCGCTATAACGCCGGTAGTACCAGTCGGTAGTACCGACCCTGAAAGTCCTTGTTTGGTTTTGGATAATTGATGTCACCTAGAGTACTAACCTTGTCATGAAGTGTTTATGAGCTAGGTTGGTACACACCAAGTGCGGGAGCTAGATGATGATCATGGTATTGGTGGTGATGACCAAAAGATGGATCAAGTGCTCCACATTTGGAAAGAGAAGAAGAGAAAAGCAAAACCCTACGGAGATCAAGGCAAAGGTATAAATAAGGATTTTGTTTTGGCACTCAAGACACCATAGAGGGTGTGAGTGTTTTAGGATAGATAGCCGTACTATTAAGAGGGGACTATCTCGGTGATTGCGGTTATCAAGTGCCACTAGGTGAATTCATACATGCATATGCATTAGGACCTAGTGTGCTAACCTCTAATCCTTTGAAAATGATTGTGAAAATGCTAACACACATGCACTTGATGATGTACACTTGTTGGTGTTAGCACATTTGCAAAGGAGAAGGCGGTGGAGTTGATTTGGATCAACACAGAGTAGAAAAATGAGTTTTCTAGGTGTGGTCGGTAGTACCGACCAGGGTGGTCGGTAGTACCGCCCAAGGGTGCTGCGTGCAACCCGCTCTGTGTTGGGGCTGATTTGGCCTGGCGGTAGTACCGCCATAACCTCGGTACTACCGCCCGCGGTGGTACCGACCAGAGGGTCGGTGGTACCGTGGCCCTGAAGGGTTTTGTAGGCTCTCTGTGTTGAGCTGAGTTTGGACTGCCGGTAGTACCGCCATAGGGTCGGTACTACCGACCGTGGAAGTTCGAAGGCGAAGGAGTTCGGGTCTCTGTGTAGTCCCCAGTTTGGCCTACCGGTAGTACCGCCATAGGGCCGGTAGTACCGGGCTCGGTAGTACCGACCAGGGGTCGGTAGTACCATGGTATGGAGGAGTTTTGGATGCTCTCTGTGTAGATCCAAAGTTGGCCTGTCGGTAGTACCGCCATAGGGCCGGTACTACCGACAGTCGGAGGTACCGACCAGGAGTCGGTTGTTCGTTTTAGTCAACGCGCCGTGTGTAACGGCTAGTCCTAACACTGTCGGTACTACCGCCCAGGGGGTCGGTACTAGACCAAAGCGAAGCAGAAAAGGGGAGACGTCTTGTTTCTTCCCTCTCATATAAATAGGTGTGGCTGGTTGGGGTAGTCTCTCTTGACTTTCAACCTCTTGAACATCCTCTTGAGCAAGATCTACTCCCTCCCACTCATCTCCTTGCTTGATAGCGCGAATCTAAGTGAGATCGAGTGGATCCAAGTGCATTTGCTTGTGAGTTTGCATCTAGTGGCACTTGGGGATTGTTGTTGCTGCGGGTATTCTTTTACTCTTGGTGGTTGCCGCCACCTAGACGGCTTGGAGCAGCGGAGGAGCTTTGGCACGAGTGGTGATTGTTCGTGGCCATCTCCGGTGATTTGTGAGGGGTATTGTGCCTTCCCCGGCGAAGAGCCAAAAGGTAACTCTAGTGGATTGCGCGTGTCTTTGAGTTACCTCCATTGTGGGTTGGTTCTTGCGGCGCTCATTTGTTGAGCTAGGTTTGTGAAACACCTATTAGCCGCCGAACCACCAAGTGGTTGGTCGACACAACGGGGAGTAGCGTGCCGGCAAGCACGTGAACCTCGGGAGAAAATCTTTGTGTCTCTTGCCTCTTTGGACTTCTCCCGAAGTTTCTTGGTATTCTTATTGTGATTGATTGCCTCTTGCCGGTGTCGGTACATCTCTCTATCCTTGCATTACTTTCGTTATCACTTGTGTAGAGATATTTGTTGCTAGAAGTAGCTCTCTAATTAGAAGTAATTATTTCTTGCTAACTCATTATTAGAGAGAGTAGTAACATATCTTTTGTGTGACATAGTGATTATAGGTTACTAGAATTGTTGGATAGGTGGCTTGCAACACTTAGTAGAGCTAGAGCAAAAAGCTTCGCTTTGTAATTGTCTAACTAGTTGCTCTAAGTGTTTTGTAGAATTTTATTAGGCTATTCACCCCCCCTCTAGCCATTTAGGACCTTTCAAGTGGTATCGGAGCCGTGGTCACCGTTTGCATAAGGATTAACAACCTTCGGTGTTAAAATGGCTCAAATTGTGTTCAACCATGTTGGGGGCAAACCACCGTTCTTTGATGGCACATCTTTTGATTATTGGAAGAGAAAGATGAAGATGTATTTGGGTTCAATCAATGACAAGGTGTGGGATGTGGTTGAAAATGAGTTTGTGATTCTTGATCCTACCAATCCAACACCAAATGACTCCATCAACAAGCAATGCAACACAATGGCGCTCAACACCATATACAATGCCATTGATCCAAAGGTGTTCGAGCAAATCAAAGATCTTGACAATGCAAGTGAGGTGTGGAAAAGATTAGAAGAAACATATGAGGGCACTTCAACGGTAAAAAGTGCCAAGTTGTACATGCTCAAGGACAAGCTCACCAACTTCAAGATGAAGGATGATGAATCAATTCCGGAAATGTTCTATAGATTGCAAGTGATCATCAATGATCTCAAGTCCTTGGGAGAAAAGGTACAAGATGAAGACTTCACTCACCGGTTCTTGAGTTGCTTGCCCAAGAGGTTCAAGACACTTCGGACCATCATCTTTAGAGGAGGTTTGAAGAATGTGACTCCAAATGAGGTGCTTGGTGATGTCATGACCGAGGATCAATACAATGAAGATAGTGAAGAAGTGGTCAAGGAAGAGGACAAGAAGAAGAAAAGTGTGGCATTCAAAGCCACCTCATCTAAGAGCAAGGGCAAGTCCAAGAAGGAAGAATCAAGTGACAATGGAGAAGCTAGTGACATTGATGATGAAGCCTTAGCTCTCTTTGTGCGCAAATTTGGCAAGTTCATGAAGAAGAAGGGCTATGGTGCAAGGAAGAGAAGAGATTACAACAAGAACAAAGACTGTGAGAAGATGCTACAAATGCAAGAGCAAGGATCACGTTGTAGCGGATTGTCCCTACAATAGTGACAATGATGAAGATGAGAAGAAGAAAGATAAGAAGGAGAAGAAAGAGAAGAAAATGAGCTTCAAGAAGAAGAAGAAGGGTGGCTCATATGTTGTCACATGGGATAGTGATGCATCATCCGATAGTGAAGACTCAAGTGATGATGATAACAAGAAGAGCACCAAGAAGAAGGCACTTGCAAGCATTGCAATCAACAACAAGCCTTCTCTATTGACACTTCATCATGCTTCATGGCTAGGCCGACTAAGGTACAATCCGATGATGAGAGTGATAGTGAGAGTGATGAGGATGAGGAGCACTCAAAGGAGGACCTCATGGACATGTTAGAGCAAGCTCACACTTGCTTTGAGATGAAAAGGAAGGAGTGCAAGGATTTGCGCAAGAAGCTTAGTGCTCTTGAACAAACCCTTGATGAGCTCAAGACTACTCATGAGAGGCTAGAGGTAGCCCATGAGAAGCTTGGCAAGGCTCACACCAAGCTTGAAAAAGCTCACTCCTCCCTCCTTGATCAAGTCAAGGTTGAGGACATTGTTCCAACATGTAACATAGGAGTAACTTGTGATATTCTTGATGAATCTTTTTATACTCCTATTGTTGTTGCTCCCACTAACGCTTCATGTAGCTCATCCACTACTACTTCTACTATGAGTGATGGTTTCACTTGTGATGCCTCACTAATGGTGGAGAATGAGACCTTGAAAAAGGAGGTCAATGAGCTCACTCGTGCCTTAGGCAATGCCTATGGTGGAGATGCCCGCTTGCTTAAGTGCTTGGGTAGCCAACGGTTCTCTCTTAACAAAGAGGGATTGGGCTATACCCCCAAGAATGGCAAGGCGGCCTTTGTGACTCACAAGACTAGTTTTGTGAGAAGCAATGGTCGGTTTTGCAAGAAATGCAAGCAATCCGGGCATATAGAGCAATATTGCAAGAACAAGAATAAAAATGCTAATGTATCCTCAATTCAATTTGATTCTTGTTATTTGCTTACCAAGGGTGTAAATGGTGTGAAGGCTAAGTTTATTGGTGCTCCCATTGTTGGCCCAAAGAAGAAGGCAATTTGGGTGCCCAAGAGCTTAGTGACTAACCTTGGAGGACCCAAGCAAGTTTGGGTACCTAAAAGAATTGATCTTTTCTTGTAGGTCAATTATAAAGCCGGAGGAAGGCATTGGGTGCTTGATAGTGGGTGCACTCAACACATGACCGGAGATGCAAGAATGTTCAATTCAATCAACAAGAATGATGACAATGGGATTGATAGTATTACATTTGGTGATAATGGCAAAGGCAAGTCAAGGGGCTTGGTAAGATTGCTATATCAAATGACATGAGCATATCCAATGTATTGCTAGTAGAGAGCTTGAACTTCAATTTGTTATCCGTGGCTCAATTGTGTGATCTTGGATTCAAATGCATATTTGGAGTTGATGATGTAGAGATCATAAGTGTAGATGGCTCAAACTTGATCTTCAAAGGCTTTAGATATGAAAATCTATACTTGGTTGATTTCAATGCTAGTGAAGCTCAATTGTCAACTTGTTTGTTCACCAAATCTAGCATGGGTGGCTATGGCATAGAAGACTTGGTCATGTTGGAATGAAACAATTGAATAGATTGATTAAGCATGATCTAGTTAGAGGCTTGAAAGATGTGGTGTTTGAAAGGATAAACTTTGTAGCTCCTGTCAAGCCGGAAAGCAAGTTGGAAACACTCACCCTAAAAAGAGCATGATGAGCACTAGCAAAGCATTTGAGTTATTGCACATGGATCTATTTGGACCAACAACATACACTAGCATTGGTGGAAACAAATATGGCTTTGTGATAGTGGATGATTTACAAGATATACATGGGTGTTCTTTCCTAAGTGACAAAAGTGATACATTTGCTACATTCAAATCTTTTGTCAAGAGTGTCACAATGAGTTTGAAACAACCATCAAGAAAGTAAGAAGTGACAATGGTAGTGAGTTTAGAAACACAAGAGTTGATGAGTTATGTGATGAATTTGGAATTAGACATCAATTCTCGGCCAAGTACACTCCACAATCAAATGGTCTTGTTGAAAGGAAGAATAGAACTCTCATTGATATGGCAAGGTCTATGCTTAGTGAGTACAATGTGAGTCATTCATTTTGGGCCGAAGCTATCAACACGGCTTGCTATTGTAGCAACCGCCTCTATTGTCATCCCATGATGGAGAAGACCCTATGAGCTATTGAATGGAAGAAAGCCTAACATTGCATACTTTAGAGTCTTTGGTTGCAAATGCTATATCTTGAAGAAAGGCACTAGATTGAGCAAGTTTGAGAAGAAATGTGATGAAGGCTTCTTACTTGGTTACTCCACTACAAGCAAAGCATACAGAGTATGGAACTTGGCAAGTGGTACTCTTGAGGAAGTGCATGATGTTGAATTTGATGAAACAAATGGCTCTCAAGATGAAGAAGAAAATCTAGATGATGTGAGAGGAACTCAATTGGAAAAGGCAATGAAGAGTATGGACATTGGTGATATTCGGCCTAGGGAAGTGATTGATGTTGAAGATGACAAAGATCAAGTGCTCACTTCTCCAATTGTGCAAGCTAATGGTTCTCAATTGCAAGATCAACAAGTGGCTAGTTCATCTCATCCAAATGATCAAGCAAGTACAAGCAATCAAGTCCAAGTGCTCCAACCAACCAATGTTGCAAGAGATCATCCATTAGATCAAATCATTGGTGGAATTCAGAGTGGTGTGCAAACTAGATCAAGATTGGCTTCATTTTGTGAACATTACTCTTTTGTATCATCCATCGAGCCAACCAAGATTGAAGAAGCATTACAAGATGTTGATTGGGTCAATGCCATGCATGAAGAGCTTAACAACTTCACAAGAAATCAAGTATGGGAATTAGTAGAGAGGCCTAAGAACTACAATGTGATTGGCACTAGATGGGTCTTTCGCAACAAGCAAGATCAAGATGGCATTGTGGTGAGAAACAAAGCAAGATTAGTGGCACAAGGTTACACTCAAGTAGAGGGTCTTGACTTTGGTGAAACATATGCACCGGTTGCAAGATTGGAAGCAATAAGAATCCTATTAGCTTATGCTTGCTCCCACAACATCAAGTTATATCAAATGGATGTCAAGAGTGCATTTCTCAATGGCTACATCAATGAGTTAGTATATGTTGAGCAACCACCCGGTTTTGAAGATGACAAGAAGCCCAACCATGTCTACAAGCTCAAGAAGGCACTTTATGGTTTGAAACAAGCACCAAGAGCATGGTACGAGAGGTTAAGAGATTTTCTCCTCTCTAAAGGGTTCAAGATGGGAAAGGTTGATACTACTCTCTTCACCAAGAAGATTGGAAAAGACTTGTTTGTGTTGCAAATCTATGTTGATGATATCATTTTCGGTTCAACCAATCAAGATTTTTGTGAAGAGTTTGGTGAATTGATGGCAAATGAGTTTGAAATGTCCATGATTGGAGAGCTTAGCTACTTCCTTGGTCTACAAATCAAGCAACTGAAGGAAGGCACATTTGTTAGTCAAGGCAAGTATATAAAGGACATGATCAAGAAGTTTGGATTGCAAGATGCAAAAGCCATTAGCACACCTATGGGGACAAATGGACAATTGGATAGTGATGCAAGTGGCAATATGGTGGATCAAAAGTTGTATCGGTCTATGATTGGAAGCCTACTCTATGTGACCGCATCAAGACCGGATGTCATGTTTAGTGTATGCATGTGTGCAAGATTCCAAGCCTCACCAAGAGAGAGTCACTTGAAGGCAACTAAGAGAATATTGAGGTACTTGAAGCATACACAAGATATTGGTTTATGGTATCCCAAGGGGTCAAACTTTGAGTTGATTGGATTTCGGACTCCGATTATGCGGGTTGCAAGGTTGATAGAAAGAGTACATCGGGCACATGTCAATTGTTGGGAAGATCACTTGTGTCTTGGTCGTCAAAAAGCAAAATAGTGTGGCACTTTCAACCGCCGAAGCCGAATACATATCCGCCGGTAGTTGTTGTGCTCAATTACTTTGGATGAAAGCAACTTTGGACGACTTTGGAATCAAATTCAAACAAGTGCCATTGCTATGTGACAATGAGAGTGCGGTGAAGCTCACAAACAACCCCGTGCAACATTCAAGAACAAAGCATATTGATATTAGGCACCACTTCATAAGAGACCATCAACAAAGGGTGATATTTCAATTGAGAGTGTTGGAACCGATGATCAACTTGCCGACATTTTCACCAAGCCACTTGATGAGAAGAGGTTTTGCAAGCTAAGGAATGAATTGAACATACTTGACTTCTCAAATATGTGTTGATGCACCCCCACTTATATGACATGCCTCTCTTTCGACAAAGCAAGGTAAAAGTTGATTGACATATGCATCCATCCTTTGCTAGGGACATGTTTAGTGCATCTAGTCATTCCTCACAATCATTAGGCTCATTCATGAAAATAAAATGATTTTGATGATTATATGATGCCACTATTGTTTCTATGCTTGATATGATCTAGCGGTAACATATGACATGTTTATGGGCTTGCAATCCTAGTGTTTAATCTAGAGAATGAGCAATGGAATGTTTAACCAACGTGAGTAAGATAACCATTGCAAGATGTGTGAAGAAGCTTACTCTAGAGCAAACCGTGTTAAATATCTAATGCAAATGATCTAGATTGAACCAAATGTGAAAGAACTAACTCTCTCCTAAACAATTTGAACCTTTTTATGCAAACCTTTTATGGAAATAGATGACAAAGGGGGAGAGAAAAGTCACAAAGATCAAAACTTTGAAAAAGATTTGAGCACACAAGTAGGGGGAGCAAGCTCATGAACTTGGTTGTTGCATTTTATTTGTGCATGTTCATATGCTTGCTTGCATGCTTGCTGCATTGCACAAGTTGTTAACTTTATATCCATGCTTGTGTGGTGCATGCTAGAAATAGATTTTGAATGATGATTTGCAAACTAGCATGCATAGGTGGTAGCTAGATGTAATTTGCTCTTACAAGTGGTACTAGAGCCTTTCATATAATGTTGATCTCATGAGGTATCTAGTGTTTTTGTAAAGTCTAGCTAACCATGGTGCTAAGGATGGTATACATTGGCAACTCCGATTGGTATCACGCTTCAAAGGTCCATTCTTTACACCTTAGCATCATTTGATAGTATTACTCTCCCACATTTCATATCTATGCATATGTGCCGAACTTGAACCAAACACTATAGCACATATGTAGGGGAGCTAATACTAACAAAGTGGTGACTCAAATTTTCAAACATATTCTTTGTGAAAGGTTGTCATCAATTACCAAAAAGGGGGAGATTGAAAGTCCTTGTTTGGTTTTGGATAATTGATGTCACCTAGAGTACTAACCTTGTCATGAAGTGTTATGAGCTAGGTTGGTACACACCAAGTGCGGGAGCTAGATGATGCATGGTATTGGTGGTGATGACCAAAAGATGGATCAAGTGCTCCACATTTGGAAAGAGAAGAAGAGAAAAGCAAAACCCTACGGAGATCAAGGCAAAGGTATAAATAGGGATTTTTGTTTTGGCACTCAAGACACCATAGAGGGTGTGAGTGTGTTTAGGATAGATAGCCGTACTATTAAGAGGGGACTATCTCGGTGATTGCGTTATCAAGTGCCACTAGGTGAATTCATACATGCATATGCATTAGGACCTAGTGTGCTAACCTCTAATCCTTTGAAAATGATTGTGAAAATGCTAACACACATGCACATGATGATGTACACTTGGTGGTGTTAGCACATTTGCAAAGGAGAAGGGTGGTGGAGTTGATTGGATCAACACAGAGTAGAAAAAGGAGTTTTCTGGGGTGGTCGGTAGTACCGCCCAAGGGTGTTGAGTTTGCAACTTCTCTGTGTTGGGGCTGATTTGGCCTGGCGGTAGTACCGCCATAACCTCGGTACTACCGCCCGCGTGGTACCGACCAGAGGGTCGGTGGTACCGTGGCCTGAAGGTTTTGCAGGCTCTCTGTGTGAGCTGAGTTTGGCCTGCCGGTAGTACCGCCATAGGGTCGGTACTACCGCGTTGGAAGTTCCGAAGGCGAAGGAGTTCGGGCTCTCTGTGTAGTCCCCAGTTTGGCCTACGGTAGTACCGCCATAGGGCCGGTAGTACCGGGCTCGGTAGTACCGACCAGGGGGTCGGTAGTACCATGGTATGGAGAGTTTTGGATGCTCTCTGTGTAGATCCAAAGTTGGCCTGTCGGTAGTACCGCCATAGGGCCGGTACTACCGAAGTCGGAGGTACCGACCAGGAGTCGGTTGTTCATTTTGTCAACGCGCCGGTGTAACGGCTAGTCCTAAACTGTCGGTACTACCGCCCAGGGGGTCGGTACTACCGACCAAGCGCAGAAAAGGGGGAGAACGTCTGTTGTCTTCCCCTCTCATATAAATTGGTTGTGGCCGGGTTGGGTGTCTCTCTTGACTTCCAACCTCTTGAACATCCTCTTGAGCAAGATCTACTCCCTCCCACTCATCTCCTTGCTTGATAGCGCAATCTAAGTGAGATCGAGTGGATCCAAGTGCATTTGCTTGTGAGTTTGCATCTAGTGGCACTTGGGGATTGTTGTTGCTGCGGGTATTCTCTTTACTCTTGGTGGTTGCCGCCACCTAGACGGCTTGGAGCAGCGGAGGAGCTTTGGCACGAGTGG
The DNA here is from genome assembly GCA_009763385.1 of Coix lacryma-jobi var. lacryma-jobi. NCBI lineage: Eukaryota > Viridiplantae > Streptophyta > Magnoliopsida > Poales > Poaceae > Coix > Coix lacryma-jobi. Next base: position 18,900,868 of record CM019826.1, read on the forward strand.
TGGTGATTGTTCGTGGCCATCTCCGGTGATTTGTGAGGGGTATTGTGCCTTCCCCGGCGAAGAGCCAAAAGGTAACTCTAGTGGATTGCGCGTGTCTTTGAGTTACCTCCATTTGTGGGTTGGTTCTTGCGGCGCTCATTTGTTGAGCTAGGTTTGTGAAACACCTATTAGCCGCCGAACCACCAAGTGGTTGGTCGACACAACGGGGAGTAGCGTGCCGGCAAGCACGTGAACCTCGGGAGAAAATCTTTGTGTCTCTTGCCTCTTTGGACTTCTCCCGAAGTTTCTTGGTATTCTTATTGTGATTGATTGCCTCTTGCCGGTGTCGGTACATCTCTCTATCCTTGCATTACTTTCGTTATCACTTGTGTAGAGATATTTGTTGCTAGAAGTAGCTCTCTAATTAGAAGTATTATTTCTTGCTAACTCATTATTTTAGAGAGAGTAGTAGTAACATATCTTTGTGTGACATAGTGATTATAGGTTACTAGAATTGTTGGATAGGTGGCTTGCAACACTTAGTAGAGCTAGAGCAAAAAGCTTCGCTTTGTAATTGTCTAACTAGTTGCTCTAAGTGTTTTGTAGAATTTTATTAGGCTATTCACCCCCCCTCTAGCCATTTAGGACCTTTCAGACCCAAGGGTCGGTAGTACCGCCCGTTCACAGTTTGCGAGCCAGAAATCCGCCAATACCGGACATGTCCGGTATGCATACCGGACATGTTCGGTATGGTCTTTATGCGCCAGGACAAACTAGAAGACCAAGGGAAGGCTGAACCGCTAAAGGTTCATACCAGACATGTCCGGTATGGACTCCCTTCACCAGGTTTACCACCAGGCCAGACGGATGGCCGCCGCTGTGGGCTCATACCGGACATGTTCCGGTATCATACCGGACATGTCCGGTATGACAGACAGGCAGCAAACAACTGAAAGTTAGTTATAGCTCTCTCATGCTCACTTAGGTTGGTTTGAGCACTTATGAAAAACATCTACTATAGTTGCATCCCTCTTAATAGTACAACATTCTATTTACTCAAGTTTAATTGAAATACGAATTTAAACCTCTTGAGTTGATCTCCATTGAACCAAAGCCGCTTGTCTTCATTTTCCAATTGGGAGGAATGGTTGTCATGTTTAGAAGTAGATATCCTTCGAGCATAGCCATCTTGAGCATGTGACTTGACTCCATGCAAGTGATATAATGGAATTCCAAATGTGTCAAGTCACTTCAATCAATATTGTTGCTAGGAATGTTGATTCTCCACTAGATGTGATCTTCAAGCTTGATTGATCCTTCGACTAAATGCAAGTACTTTCTTTTTCACTCTAGCTAGGTTCTTTGGCCGCCAAGCCGTTGCTTGCCCTTCACCCTTGCTTAGTACCTCAAAGACTTTTTCCTTGTTATCTTCACCATCTCAAGCCATTCAACCATACTTCATTTTGAATCCTTTCTTAGCAATCATAAATGAACTATGATTATCCCACAATACGATAGCCCTTTATATCAATATCATTCTCATTGTTGTCTTGTGCTTGTGATGTGATTTTCATACAACAATCCATCATTTTGGCTTTGCATTTCATTTCATAATCATTTCCCTGTGTCACACTTAGCAACCATATTAGATCTTTAATCAATATTGTCATCAAATCATCCAAAATCACACTTAAGTGCAACATGCACTTTCAGGGACCTACAAGGCAGTGACAGAGAGGCGGGCGCTCGGCACTCAGCTGCGACGCGAGCACGGTTAGGCGCTGATGCGCAGTGGTTTGGGCCGGTGGGGCGACACGGCCCAAAAGAGGATGATGGCGCTGCGCGCTGGGAGGAGAAGGAGTGGGCCAAAAGAGAAGAAAGGGAGAGGAGGGAATAGAAATAGTTTTTTTTTTCATTTTCAGAATTGGGTTTTCAAAGGCAATTTGAAATCCAATTTAAATTTAAACAAAATTTGAACAAAAGCCACTCATCACAAAATAAAATATGCACCAGCATGAATGCAACAACATGATCTTTAGCCTAGGATTTATTTTAGCTTTTGTAAATATTATTTATTTTGCCTAGGTTTTATGCAACAAGTAAAATGCATAAATTAAATCATATTGCCTATTTCAAAATGTTGCAAATTTTGGAGTGTTACAAATCTACCCCCCTTAAAGAATCTTGTCCTCGAGATTCCTGCGGTGCTTACTCGAACAGCTGCGAGTATGACTTCCTCAGATCCTCTTCTCTTTCCCAGGTTGCCTCTTCTTCTGAGTACCGATTCCACTGAACCTTGCACATCTTTATTACTCTGCTCCTGGTAACTCTTTTAGCTGTCTCCAGAATCTTAGTCGGATACTCATCATAAGTTAGATCCTCCTTAACTGTGAGCTCTTCCAACGGTATCTGCTCTTCGGGCACTCGTAGACACTTCTTCAGCTGAGAAACATGAAACACATTATGCACTCCTAACTAGCTTTCCGACAACTCTAACTGATATGCCACTTCACCACGTCTCTCAAGAATCTTGAACGGTCCAATATACCTTGGTGCTAGCTTTCCTTTCTTATTGAACCTTTTCACACCTCTCATCGGTGACACCTTCAAGTAGACATAATCACCCACTGTAAAAGATAGATCTCGACGACGATTGTTCGCATAACTCTTTTGCCGGGACTGAGCTGCCCTCAGGTTATCTCTAACTATTCTGACATGTTCCTCGGCATTCCTCAACACATCAGGTCCAAACACCTGACTTTCACCTGTCTGATCCTAGAATAGCGGTGTTCTACATGATCTCCCATAAAAAGCTTAAAACGGTGCCATCTTAAGGCTCTCTTGGTAACTGTTGTTGTACGAGAACTCTGCATAGGTTAAATTCTGGTCCCAACTGGTTCCATATTGCAATGCACAAGCTCTCAACATGTCTTCTAAGATCTGATTTGTTCTTTCGGTCTGACCATCGGTCTACGGATGATAAGCAGTACTGAAGTTCAACCTTGTCCCCAAAGATTCATGTATGCCCTTCCAGAAGTGTGATGTAAACTACGAACCTCTATTAGATACAATCTTCCTTGGAACTCCATGTAGACAGACAATCCTTTCCATGTACAGTTCTGCTAACTTCGGTCCATGGTAGGTAGTATTGACAGGTATAAAGTGAGCAACTTTGGTCAATTGATCTACTATTACCCATATAGAGTTGAAACCTCTCTGAGTATGCGGTAACCCAACTATAAAGTCCATGCCGACTTCTTCCCACTTCCATTCAGGTATCTTCATAGGTTGCAACAAACCAGCGGGTCTCTGATGTTCTGCCTTCACTCTTTGACAGGTATCACACAGAGCTACATACTCGGCTACATCTCGTTTCAGACCATCCCACCAATACTTCTTCTTAAGGTCGAGATACATCTTAGTACTTCAAGGATGAATGGAGTAAGCTGACTCATGTACTTCTCACAGTATAGTCTCATGTATCTCCTTGATTGCAGGCACACATAACCTCTTTCCATGCCACAACGTACCATCATCATCTAACCGGAAACCTGATGATTTTCCGAGAATAATATTATCTGCTACCTGCTTCAACTTCTCATCTGCCATCTGACCTTTACGTATCTCTTGCATCAACACCGGTTCTAGTACCAATTCCATGGCATTAGTCACAAATCCTAGATTTAAATGTGCATACTCAGCACACAACTCTTCTGGCATAGTGGCAATTTGAACCTCATTGACATAGCTCTTTCTGCTCAAGGCATCTGCCATGACATTAGCTTTCCCGGGATGGTAGTGTATCTCCAAATCATAATCTTTAATCAACTCTAACCATCTGCGTTGCCTCAAGTTTAGATCAGACTAGGTGAATATGTACTTCAAGCTCTTATGATCGGTATAGATGTCCGTCTTGTGACCCACTAGATAGTGTCTCCAGATCTTCAGTGCATGCACAACAACTACTAACTCTATATCATGTGTGGGATAGTTCAACTCATGCTTTCTGAACTGCCTAGATGCATATGCCACAACTCTGCCTTCCTGCATAAGAACACAACCCAGACCCTGACGAGATGCGTCACAATAGATGGAGAAATCCTTGCTCAGATCTGGTAGTATCAACACTGGAGTTGTGGTCAGACGTTTCTTCAACTCTTCAAAGTTAGCCTGGCATTTGTCGGACAAGACAAACTTAGCATTCTTCTCTAGCAAAGCTGTCATTGGTTTAGCAAGCTTGGAGAAACCTTCAATGAATCTTCTGTAGTAACCAACCAATCCGAGGAAACTATGGATTCTGGTCACATCTGTTGGTGGTTCCCAGTTTAGCACATCTTCAACCTTGCTTGGATCTACTGAGATACCTCCATTAGAAACAACATGTCCAAGGAAAGAAACTTCCTTCAACCATAACTCACATTTGCTATGCTTGGCATACAACTTGTGCTCTCTAAGCTTCTGCAACACTAGTCTCAGATGTTCGGCATGATCTTCCTTACTCTTGGAGAAGACCAGAGTATCATCAATAAACACAACAACAAACTTGTCGAGATACTCCATGAACACCTTGTTCATCATATACATGAAGTAGGCAGGTGCATTGGTCAATCCAAAAGACATGACTGTATACTCATACAACCCATACCTGGTAGTGAATGCTGTCTTTGGAATATCAGATGCTCGAATCTTCAACTGATGATAACCAGAATGCAGATCAATCTTAGAAAACACACAAGCACCTCTGAGCTGGTCGAACAGATCATCAATCCTCGACAATGGGTACTTGTTCTTGATAGTAACCTCATTCAGCGAACGGTAGTCAACACACATCCTCTGACCACCATCCTTCTTGTCAACAAAGATAACAGGAGCTCCCCAAGGTGACGAACTAGGATGAATGTACCCTTTTTCTTGCAGCTCCCTAATTTGTTTCTTAAGTTCTTCTAGTTCAGGTACTCCCATTTTATATGGTCTTTTAGCTATGGGTGCAGTTCCAGGTAAAAGCTCAATAATAAATTCAATGTCGCGATTAGGTGGCATACCTGGCAGTTCATCGTGGAACACATCTGGGAACTCATTCACCACTAGATCTTCCTAGAAAACCTCTTCATTCATCTGGTTCACAGTGGCTGTTGGTGATGGTTGTAGCACTACATCAAAACTGACTTTGTCACCCTTTGCGGTAGTAACTGATACAACCTTCTCTTGGCACTGAATCACTGCCTTGCACCTCTTCATCCAGTCCATACCCAGTATCAAATCAATACCAACTGTCTTCAGCACAATCAGGGATACTGAGAAGTCTACCCCCCTTAAGGACACATCCAAAGGCATACACTGAAGCGTAGCTTGCAAACTGCCACCCGGTGAGGTAACCATTATGGGGGTTTTCATGAGGCTAACAGGTAGATTATGCATTCTAACGAATGTATGTGATATGAAAGTATGTGATGCACCAGAATCAAAAAGAACTGTAGCAGGGATGGAACTGATGTTGAACGTACCAAGCATGACTTCTGGCGCTTCCTGCATGGTCTCTGTGGACACGTGATTCACCTTGCCTGAGTTAGGTGATGGATTTGGATGTCTCCTTTGATTGTTGTTCTGATTCTGCGGAGTCTGCTGGTTCTGCTTCTTAGGATAGTTGTAGGAGAGATCACCAACATCACCACAGACAAAGCACTTATTGGGAGTGCTAGGTGCACTATTCTTCATTGGGGTGTTGATGGGAGTGCCTTGGCGTGGAGCTTGGTTGCTAGACTGTTGCTGAGGGTGTTGATTGCCACCTTGCTGCTGGTATGAAGGACGTTGCTGGGCTTGATTGCGGTTCCACTAAGTAGTCGGTCCTTGGTACCTCTGCTGGTAGCCAGGTGAAAAGTTGGGACGGGGACGGTTGTTACTACTAGAGGACTGACTTTGGAGCTTCCTCTTTCTAGCTTCCATCTCCTTGTGCTTGTTGTCAACCACTATGGCGTGGTTGACCAGAGTCTGGTAGCTGGCGTACTCATTGGACATCAATAGGAGTGCTAGTCCATCATTCAGACCCCTGAGAAAGCGACGCTGTTTGTCGGCATCCTGAGCAATATCAGTGGGGGCATAGCATGTTAACTGAGCGAACTTGTCACGGTACTCAGCTACAGTCATAGCTCCTTGACGCAGAGATCAGAATTCCTCCTGCTTCAACTCAATCAATCCGGAGGGGATGTGGTATGCCCTGAAGTTGGTCTTGAACTGATCAAAGGTGACAGCTGGGGCATTGTTGGCGCGATCGAACTGAAATGTTTCCCACCAATCCAGAGCAGCTCCTTGCAACTAACCAGAAGCATAGAGCACCTTCTCCTGGTCGTTGCATTGCGCGATGGTGAGCTGGGTTCAATAGCACGAAGCCAGTCATCCGCTTCTAGAGGATCAGCAGCATGAGAGAATACTGGTGGGTGACCCTTCAGAAACTCTCCCCTCTGGTCCCTCACATGCAACGGTGGTGGCCCTCCAGCTGGCTGGTTGTGCAGGTGTTGTATCATAGTTTGCGTGAATTGGGCCTGGATGCCCATCAGTTGTTGAATGTCCACTAGCGGTGGTGGTGGTGGATTTACAGGTGCCCCACGACCACGGCCACGTCCACGTCCACCTCTAATTCCACCTCCTCTGGCAGCCATATGTGTTCCAAACAAGGACCACGGTTAGCGAACTTTTCAATAAAAGATCACTTACACGAGTAGAAACAAGAGATCTGAAAATTTCTGGGCGAGATCCAGTAATAGCATTGCAGTAAAACAGACATAACTCGAGTTCCAGAATTCCAAACAGGGCGTTCCATACATGGTTGGAAAGATGACGAAATTATCTACAACTTTTATTTAGGTGACTTTCCAGATTCAGATGTTAAAATAGTCAAAAACAGAGAACAGCGAAACTGTTCAGAGTTCAGAACTGCGTAGAAACTTCAACTTGTAACAGTTATATCTCATTAACCACAACAGATATTAAGGTTATTCCAAAGGCATTGGTTAGATGTTGAAGTCTATTTTCCACCATAAAAATTTCAGCCACGTTGCACGAACAGAACTTGAGATATGACAGAAGATTATAGGTTTCTTCAGAAAATAGCAGAGAACAAGATATAACGAAACCACTTATTTATTCATAAACGTTATGCATAACTATGAGATTTGTAGACCAGCCTACAATATCTCAGCACATATACAAAAGAACAAACTCAAACTAAAATAATAATAGTTCAATACACATACCAAAGCACGCTAACACAAAAACTTAACTAGACTCAACATAACGCTTGCTATTATCATCTTATTACATAGGGGTGTCTTAAACCTATTCATAGAGCGGACGGCGAAGCTTCTTGTAGATAGGAGGCTGGTTGAGTTGCTCTCGAAGTCCATCTATGACTTGGTAACATCTCTTGAGATACTTCCCCTGGGATTCCACCATCTTCTCTAAGTCCATGATAGACCTTTCTCTATCAAGGAGGAAGTATCGTGTAGCCTTCTCGGTTGGAGTTGCATTGGGTGCTTCCATCATCACATCCTTCATGTCATTATTCCAATAAGGCAAGTAGCGATATGGATCTTCCCTCATATCATCGATGCGACGACCCTGAAATGCCTTGTAGGCTCGAATAGCTACAACTTCCAAAGCGGCCTCCATGGTAGATCGACGAGCCTTATGGGCTATTACCATATCATGCAGGTGAAGACCACTTCCCTGCTCTTCTATGGTGACGGTTATCCTCACCTTCCAGTAGGTCTCCTCCAGAGGATGCGTGTACCTCCAGCAATACTCTGGTCTTGGTAGTAAGCGGCGAGGAGTCCCATCAGCCTGTGATGAGTGGGACACTAGGGCTCTCCAATGTAGTATCTAGAGTCCACGTTCTAGCCTATCGTGGGCTCATCATCATCATCTTCAACCTCCAGCACTTCAGGGGGCACTGGCGCGGGAGGAACTAGTTTCTGAGGAGCTGGATCATGCTGAGCTTGCACTTGTGGTGTAGGTTCTTGCGGTACGGGCGCTTGTGGTGCCTATGGTGCTTGCTCTTGGGGCGCAAGCTCCTGCGGTGCTGGCTCCTAGGGTGCTGGCTCCTGGGGTGCTAGCTCCTGGGGTGTTGGCTCTTGCGGTGCTGGCACCTGGGGCGCTGGCTCTTGCGGTGCCGGCTCTTGCGGCGCTGGCTCTTGCGGCGCTGGCTCTTGCGGGGCTGGCTCCTGGGGTGCTTGCGTGATGCAGTTGCCTGACCTCAGGCGACCTCCGGTACTCTTGCGGGCGGTCTGACGAGCGCGAGCCATCTATAGAATAGACCAAGAGACAGTTAAAATAGAGTCAACATTTTATATAATAGATCAAGTAAAGAAAAACATATAATTTGATAAATTAGCAAGGCTAAGATAAATAGCAAGAAAAGAGAAGCAAATACCACTAAAACGACCATATACTAACTAGGCTTGCGTCCTACAGTCAACATAGCTTTGATACCAATTTGTCACACCCAATTTTAAGATCAAAATTGAATGCAATATCTTATATGCGCCCAGAGATCAATCACACACATAAGTCGACAAATTATAGAGTACCATCACATATGTTTATTACATAACGAACATATCCAAAGTCTTTACATAGCAGCGGTAAATAAAGATAACTCTCGCGGTAGCTCCATCACAAGAAAGTTGACTGGTTGACCACAAGACTAGAACTCTTTAGGGAAGTCATCATTACCATAGCAATCTGTTACCCATCCGAGATTTTTATCCAAGTAGAGAAAAATAAACAAGCATAAGTACATCTCGTACTTAACAAGTATAACATGGGGTTCATTAGGCTCAAATAAAGCTGACACGAGTTTAACTGCAGTAGCTTTTAGTTGGCATAATTTTAGCATTAAATAGCACCAATGATAACCATCCCAAGTTAAACATGTGATCAATGTAAACATGAAACCATTGAACAGTAAAGTAACATCAAATTAAACATTATTAAGCAACAACTATACTATAAGAATTCTAGGCCGTTTGTAACCGTGAACACTGCTGATATATCAGTTTTACACTCTGCAGAGGTTGTACACTTTACCCGATGAGTCATGATATCCAAATGCCTGGGTTAATTACTCCCATAACACTTCCAAGGTGACCGGACAGGAATCACTGCGAAGCCTTTCAAAGGTTCATCTAACAAGTTAGGGTCGCTAGGTCTTAAGGCAAGAGGATGTAGAGCTCTCTTTCCAGGTGGCACAAAAACACGCAGCCTATACACACGTGGACAGAAGCCGCACTATACCCGTCTCGACAAGTGCCTTATGCGCCATTTCGGGTAACCACTAACAAGCTAGAAAAGGTCCTTATACTGAGCTAAGGTCAGAGCCATATAGCCCTCATGGTTGCACTGTATGTCCCGGGTGATCCCTTATAGTAGTTCCTAAACCATGTTGCTATAAAAGCCAATTTTACCAAGTCATATAACATTAAATCAGGTTCACATGATCAAAGTTTAAGTTGAGCACTAGCATAGATTTACCCAATGCATACCAAGTATAACAAGGCACAAGATCAACACCTAGGATAAATCTAAATAGGCATCAAGGTAGACACATGCATATGATGGTTATAATGAATTATGGTTATTAGGACATCAAGGAGGATCCCATGCTATACTTGCCTTGATCCACGAACTCTTGCTGCTCTGAGTTGTCGAAGTAGAGCTCTTGCTCACCAGCGTATGTCTCACTGTCTATACTCGATCATCACATCAACACACAATCATCCGAACAATATTCATGCAAAGCAAACAAGCTATGATTAGAACATTACACCAACAATAGGTAAATAATATAAAAAGGTTTGAAAATAGATTCTACGACCTACTACGGTCACACAAACGCGAAGATCACGAAAAACAGAATTATAACGGAGAAGTTATAAGCTAAACAAGATTTACAACCTCAATTAGTAGATCGAACCTAACCCAACTTTTAGTTACAGAAAACAGTATATATTTTCACATAGCCAGATAGATCTTTTCGAAACGAAACTAACGCAAGTTGAACGGACATAAACGGATTTAAAATATAGAAGTTATAAGCATTTGAATCTGATGGCAAAAATGTAAATAAACTGAAATTGAATTTGAATTTAAAACAATTCAAAACGAAATTGCAGATTTGACTGGACTGCGCTTCAAATAGATGAAAATGCAGGGGCTGAAGAGGGAGTTTGTGCAGACTCTGTAAACAGTGTCAAAAGGACGGCGGGTTTAGGCTTAGAAAGTTGTAAGGGCCTAACTCCAAACCTGCAAACGAAAGGGTATTGATCTGTTATATCCGCCGGATCTGAGATGGAGGGCGGAGATTAGATCGGGCAGGCTGAGCGGCGCTGAGTCGCCGGAGGGGAAGGAGCAAACGGCGCATGCGTCGGCGCCATTGCCGGAGCGCGGCGGCGCTAACTCGGGTTAGGGCTAGGAGGCGGTAGAGACCACGGAGCTTAGTCCAAACGAACCAGGGACTCAAGGCGGACTCACCAGAGGCAAAGATGGAGACTGAAACGGCTCGAAGACAGCGGGTGGCTCGGAGAAGCGATGGCGGACTTCCTGCAACGCCGGCGAGCAATTAGATTACGAACAGAGGGAGCCGAATGGGGAAAACACATCAGCGGTTTCGGGAGAACACCGCGGAGCTCGGAGAGCACCTTGGAGCGACGACAAAATGATGAAACAACGAGTTTGGCGGCGGCGGACCTTCGGCAGCAACGGAACTCGGTGCTAGGGCTTTCTAGGGCACGAGAGCGTGAGCTTCTTGCGTAGGGAAAGGCGGTGGGTGTTCGGGAGTCTTATGGGTCGGTTGGCACAGCCGATTTGGCAGGCAGGGCGCGTGCCCAGGGTCGGCCACGGCTTGGGTTCGAGTCGGACACGGGATGGGGAAAGAGCTGATAAGGGGGACCTGCAAGGCATTGAGAGAGAGGCGGGCGCTCGGCACCCGGCTGCGACGCGAGCACGGCGAGACGCTGATGCGCGGGGGTTTGGGCCGGCGGGCCGGATGCGGCCCAAGAAGAGGAGGATGGCGCTGCGCGCTGGGAGGAGAAGGAGCGGGCCGGCCGGGCCAACTCGGGCCAGAAGAGAAGAAAGGGAGAGGAGGGAAAAGAAATAGTCTTTTTCCATTTTCAGAATTGGGTTTTCAAAGGCAATTTAAAATCCAATTTAAATTTAAACAAATTTTGAACAAAAGCCACTCATCACAAAATAAAATATGCACCAGCATGAATGCAACAACATGATCTTTGGCCTAGGATTTGTTTTAGCTTTTGTAAATATTATTTATTGCCTAGGTTTTATGCAACAAGTAAAATACATAAATTAAAATTAAATCATATTGACTATTTCAAAATGTTGCAAATTTTGGAGTGTTACAGCCAGGGATCGGATATGCTGCTCTACTACTGCTACTAGTAGTCGTACGTTCTAGCTGTGTGTGGTACGGCAACAAAAATGCATGCACACATCGATGATCACTGATAAATTAGACGTACACCGCCACACCAAGAAGCTGCACTACGTACAGTTGTTGGCCTCTTAATCAATAGCTATAGCTAGCAAGCAGGTACACGCGTGTACTAACGTGTTGGACATGCAAAACAGGATAATCTATCCACCGAACTAATTAAAGAACAATAATATCTGTAAGGAACGTCGATCGTGTGGAACATGAAGGAGGCACCAAAATTTTCAACGCAGAATGCGTGTAATGCGGCCACGAGTTTGTCCCAATCCTCTTTAATTTTTATTGACACTTAAAAGTGTCATAGGTAAATAACAAGATTAGAAGATATATTCAACTCGTAATATTTGAAAGATGAATTTATCTTCTGATACTTGATAGTTAAAAGGTCGGATGTTCTAAGTAAAATGGATCTGATCATTTGAAATCCTCTGACCAGTTATACTACTACCGATCAGGTGATGCTGGTCAGAAACCCTAAAATAAAGATCCTTCTTCTGTAAGGTTTTGAAGATCTATTGATCAGTGTAATCAGTTTGGGCTGATATTTACAAAGCCCATTAAACCGGTTTAGTCGATTTGAAGATCGGCGAGATCAGGTTTACTTTATCTAGTCCGGATTGAACTCTTAGATTCCATGTTTGATGGAGTCCGGATAGAAAACTTGGAGATCGTATCTAGAGATGTTTCCTATTGCGATAAGACCAATCCCCACTATATATATGAGAGGATCATGGCCGATTGAGGCATCCAACCCTAATCGATCAAAATCAATCTACTATCCTTTTTACCCTTTTTCCTCTCTATTTTGCTGTTCGGCGCGTCTCCCGGCGAGGCTCGACGGCGTTCTAGGTGGCCTTGCTGGTCCTAGGGAAACCTCTACGTGCTGTCCCCGACGGATCTTCTCGGGAGTGGTTCTAGAGTCATCAGCGATAAGGGATCTAAACCCTAAATCGACCTAAACCGGTCTCTAGATCGGTTCTCATTGATTCAGATAGGTCCCTTGTTGTTTCAGGTTGATCTGCAACGTCTTCGGGCGTTCTAGCCCTACTGGTGTGTGATTCGAATCTTTTTCGACGTCAACACACTTTTGGCGACTCCGCTGGGGACGATTGGAATCTCATCTACTACCAAGATGGGCGGCAAAGATGGTGCTGCCGATAAGGATAACATCATCCGTCCTGCGGGCATCGACGAGCTCCCCGACAAGTTAAAGCAACAAGCACAGGCCAAACTCGACGCCGTGTTGAAGGATTTCCTGGAAAGCTGCTCGAAGGATCGGTGTGGCAAGGTCACGCAAGACAAGGAGCCGGACTTCAGTGAGATAATTCCTACTGTGTCAACCACAACCGCTGAAGACGCTACTAATAAGGTAAATACTAAGGTACATGAAGATCCTTACCCTACTCATGCCAATTATTCAGCGATGCTAGTTGATACTTCAAAAACTCTTACCAATACTATTCAGCATTCGTTTAAATTACTCAGCGACCGCATGGATAAGTTAGAAGGTAAAACCGTCAAACCCGAACATCCCGCCGAACAACCACAGTTCGACATGCCTTTTGGTTTCTTCAAAGGCCAAACATCGCATACCAATTTTGGCAAATTACAATCAGGATCTGTTGAGACCAGTCGTAGTGAAGCTGGTACATCGACAAATACCAATTATACCCATCATAATTCTGGTCGGACCACCCGGACCGACCAGGGAACAGCAACAGATAGAACTTCAGGAGGGCAGGGAACGGTATTGCCCAATCCACCGAAGTCTCCGAGTCACAATCCCATGCATAACGACACTCCTAACCTTGCCAAAACCGATTTTGGACGAGCTATAAATCAGTTTAAGGAGGAGATAACTAGATCCCTCGAGACTAGCTTGGGGGTTCAGTTTAAACCTAGTAGAACCACTTACTCTAAGCCGTATCCTTCATGTTTTGATTTATGAAAGCACCTGATGGTTGGAGGGTACCGGATTTTTACAAGTTTAGTGGTGATGGTAGTAAAACAACCATGGAGCATGTCAGTATGTTCCTCGCACAGATGGGTGAAGCTAGTACTTTAGATTATATGAATGTATGACATTTTCCTTTATCTCTTACTGGTACAACTTTTGCTTGGTTTACATCACTACCGGAATGTACCATTGGCTCTTGGGCCGAATTAGAAGAGAAATTTCACAATCACTTTTATGACGGGGTCCAAGAAACTAGGTTATCGCATCTCACGTCGGTTCGACAAGGACGTAGCGAGCCTGTAGTTGACTTCTTTAAGCGCTTTAAAGAAATTAAGAACCGATGTTTTCATTTGATGATCTCTGATAGAGACCTAACAGATCTATGTCTTGCTGGTTTACGTCGGGAGATTAAGGATAAGCTTGAGCATTATGATTTCTTTAATGTAAATCAACTTTTGCAAAATGTCGTTTCAATTGAATCGCGCTTTAAAGAACCTTACGATCCCCGTAAGACTCATCGACCAGGTTGAAAGCCCTAGTTTGGTTTTGGTTCATTGATGAAACCTATTTGGTCTAATCCTATCACTAAAGCATGTGTGTAGCTAATAAGAAAGGATTGTGACCAAGCCAAGTGGTGGAGCTAGCAAGATGGCAACCATGGAGGATGGTGTTGGCCACAAGCACTTAAGAGATCAAGTGCTCTACCTTTGGTGAATCAAGAGAAGAAGAGAAGAGATGGAGCAAAGAGGCCCGAAGGCAAAGGTATAGCCTATAGGGCTCTTTGTTTTAGAGGTCAAGACACTTAGCGAGCGTGATCACATTTAGGATACATAGCCGTACTATTAAGAGGAGATTATTCATGGCTTATGCGGTGTTCAAGTGCCACTAGGTGTTCTCAAACATATCGATGCTTTAGACCTAGTGAGTGACTAACAAAACCCTTGGAAAATGCTTTGAAAAATGCTAACACACGTGCACAAGTGTTGCAACACTTTGGTGTTGGCGCATGGGAGCAAGGGTAGAAGTTAGAAAGCGAAGGGTGCTGAGTTTTCAGCATCGGACGCTGGCAGCGGGAGCATCGGACGCTGGGTCAAGCGTCCGATGGTAAACCCTAGGTTCTGTCAGATGCTGAAGGAGCATCGGACGCTGAGAAATCACTGTTGCAGAGTCCGATGCAGGTGTCGTGGCGCGAGTGTGCTTTCCAGGGAGCATCGGACGCTGGCCTGCGTCCAATGCAGAACCATCGGACGCGTCCGATGTGTTTTGGTCTTCTCTGGAACCTCTCTGCATGGTCATCGGACGCAGGGATTCAGTGTCCGATGTGGAAGTGTCGGAGCGTCCGATGTGGCGCCAAAATGAGCTGAAAAGAGTGAGTGGCATCGGAGCGTCCGATGCCTGGCATCGGCGCGTCCGATGCCACATTAACCGTGGCGCGAAGGGATATGACCGTTGGGATCTGACGGACTGAATTCATAGCAGGGGGACACGTGGTGCTCATCGGAGCATCGGACGCTGGGGTAGCGTCCGATGGCCCCGACACCGGCGCGTCCGATGCCTCTGTTTCGGGCCCAACGGCTAGGCCGACTTGTGTGGCCTATTTAAGGGGCTTGGCCGGCTTGCTAGGTTTCTCTCTTGCACATTTTGATTCCTAAGCATACTAGTGAGCATTGGCAAGCCTCCCAACTCATCTCCCAAGTTGATTTGATCAAACCAAGTGAGATTGAGTGATCTAGTGCGTGATTTGATAGAGTTCAATCTAGTGGCACTAGTTCTTCGCATCGGCATTGAGTTTTCTTGTTACTCTTGGCATTTGCCGGTGCCTAGATGGCTTGGAGAAGTTGAGGTGGTTGTTGGCAAGATTGGTGATTGTTCTTGGCCACCACCGATCGAGATTGTGAGAGGTTTTGGAGCCTCACCTCGCCGGAGCGGCAAGAGGAATCCTTAGTGGATTGCTCGTGTCATTGAGCTACCTCACTAGTGGTAGATTCTTGTGGCGCTCTTTGTGAGCTTAGCTTTGCGCCGATTAGCCACCGAGTCACCTAGTGTTGGTCGACACAACGAGGAGTAGCGTGCCGGCAAGCACGTGAACCTCGGGATAAATCTTTGTCTCCTGAGTGCTTATTGTGATTGTGTCCCCATCTTGGTGATTGGACTCCATCTACACATCCTTTGTGATTGGCTTCACAAGTGGATTTCACCGGTGATTGGCTCTCTTCTCGGCGATCCCGAAGGCTCGGTGAAATCCCCTCTATCTTGCTCATTTACTTTGTGTATTTACGTTGAGCTACTTCATTTGTGTAGATATCATTTCTTGTTGTATATCTTATGTCATATACCATTGTGTAGCTAGTTGTGATTAGCTCGCTTAGTTTGTCTATTGCACACACTTGTCTCATATACATTTTTGTTTATCATACTTGTGCTAGAGCTATATTGTTTTATTCCGCATTTGTTATTAGCTCTAGTTGATTGTGTGACATAGAAATATTAGGTAGAATTATTGGATAGGTGGCATGCAACACACTATTAGGCTAGCGCAAAAAGCTTCGCCATTTGTTATACTAATAGTGTTTGCCTAAGTAATTTTTGTAGATTTTAATTAGGCTATTCACCCCCCCTCTAGCCAATTTGGACCTTTCAAGTGGTATCGGAGCCGTGGTCACCATCTGTTTGAGGCTTAACATCCTCTGGTGTTAAAATGGCTCAAATCAACTATATGGGGAAGCCACCACATTTTGACGGCACCAACTTTGATTGTTGGAAGAGGAAGATGTGTGCATTCACAAGAGGAATGAATAGAAAGATATGGGATGTGATTGAGCATGACTTTGTGGTAATTCATCCCACAAGTCCCACTCCTAGAGAAGAAGAGAAGCTTCAATGGAATGATGTGTCAATCAACTTGTTCTATGAAGCCTTTGACACAAAGGTGTTTGAGCAAGTCAAAGACCTTGAAAAGGCAAGTGAGATTTGGGGGAGATTGGAGGAGACCTATGAAGGCACTAAGGCGGTCAAGAGTGCCAAGCTATACATCCTCAAGGACAAGCTTGCTACCTTCAAGATGCAAGATGATGAAAGCATACCAGAGATGTTTCACCGGTTGCAAGTTATTATCAATGACTTGAAGGCCTTGGGAGAGAAGGTAGAGGACAAGGACTTTTTTCACAAGTTCTTGAGATGCTTGCCACCAAGGTTTGATACTTTGGTGACCATCCTAGTGAGGGAAGGATTGGACACGGTAACCCCAAACCAAGTACTAGGTGATGTGGTCACACAAGACACATACCGTGTGGAAAGGGATGGGGGAGCCCAAGAGGAAGACAAGAAGAAGAAGACCGTGGCATTCAAGGCTTCATCTTCCAAGAGCAAGAGCAAGGGAAAAGCAAAGAAGGAAGAAAGTGATGATGAAGCAAACACAAGCTTGAGTGAAATGGATGATGAGGAGATGGCTCTATTTGTGAAGAGATTTGGCAAATTCATGAAGAAGAAAGGCTATGGAGCAAGAAAGAGAAGAGATGGAATCAAAAGCACAACTAAAAGGTGCTATAGATGCAAGAGCAAGGATCACTTCATTGCAGATTGTCCACAATCTAGTGATGAAGATGATGATGACAAGAAGAACAAGAAGAAGAAAGAAAAGAAAGAAAGAAAAGAAAAGAAAGAGAAGAAGATAGGAAAGAAGAAGGGTGGATCCTATGTCGTGACATGGGATAGTGATGCTTCCTCAAGTGATGATGATGATTCTAGTGATGATGAGAGGAAGACCACCAAGAAGAAGGCTATGGCTAGTCTTGCTATATCAAGCAAGCCTTCTATCTTCAACACTCCATCGACATGCTTCATGGCTAAAGCCACTAAGGTATCATCCGATGAGAGTGATAGTGAGAGTGATAGTGATGATGATGAGGAGTACTCAAAGGAGGACCTCATGAGCATGCTACAAGATGCTCACTCTTACATTGAGACTAAGAGGAAGGAGTGCAAAGAATTGCGCAAGGCCAACAAGGCTCTTGAGCAATCCTTTGATGAGCTCAAGTCTACTCATGAGAGGCTAGAGGAAGCCCATGAGAAGCTTGACCAAGCTCACACTAGGCTTAAGGAAGCCCACTCCTCCCTCCTTGATCAAAGTAAGATTGAGGATGTTGTAGAGACATGCAACATAGGAGTAGCATGTGATATTCTTGATGAATCTTTTTATGCTCCTATTATTGTTGCTCCCACAAATGCATCATCATCATCTAGCTCAACCAAAATGCCTACTTCTACTATTTGTGATTCATCATTAGTAGTAGAAAATGAGAACCTTAAGAACAAGGTGTATGAGCTCACTCATGCTTTAGGCAATGCCTATGGTGGAGATGCCCGCTTGCTTAAGTGCTTGGGTAGCCAAAGATGTCCACTCAACAAGGAGGGACTTGGCTATATCCCCAAGAAGGGCAAGGCCATTTTTGCTCCTCACAAGACTAGTTTTGTGAAGAGCAATGGTCGGTATTGCTATAATTGCAAGCAATCCGGACATATAGAGCAAAATTGCTTTAACAAGAACAAGATCAAGAACAATGCTCATGTTTTATCCATTAGACTTGATTCTTGTTATATGCTTACAAAGGGCACTAATGGTGTGAAGGCTAAGTACATTGGTGCACCCATGGTTGGCCCAAAGAAGAAGGCAATTTGGGTGCCCAAGAGCTTGGTGACTAACCTTGGAGGACCCAAAAAGGTTTGGGTACCTAAAAAGAATTGATCTCTTTTGTAGGTGAACTATAAAGCGGGAGGAAGGCATTGGGTGCTTGATAGTGGGTGCACTCAACACATGACCGGAGATGGTAGAATGTTCAAATCAATCAACACTAGTGGCAATGATCATGCGGATGCTATCACATTTGGTGACAACAAGAAAGGCAAGGTCAAAGGTTTGGGCAAGATTGCAATATCCAATGACTTGAGCATCTCCAATGTGCTATTAGTGGAATCTCTCAACTTCAATCTATTGTCTGTGGCACAATTGTGTGATTTGGGGTTCAAATGCATATTTGGGGTTGATGATGTGGAAATAGTGAGTGTTGATGGAAGTGATTTGATCTTCAAAGGATTTAGATATGAGAACCTTAATTTGGTGGACTTTGATGCAAGTGAAGCTCAATTGACAACATGCTTATTCACCAAATCAAGTATGGGTTGGCTATGGCATAGACGCTTGGGACATGTTGGAATGAAGCAACTAAAGAGACTAGTAAAGCATGACATGGTGAGAGGGCTAAAAGATGTTCACTTTGAGAAGGACAAGCTTTGTAGTGCATGCCAAATGGGAAAGCAAGTTGGAAACACCCATCCAAACAAAGGAATGATGAGCACTACACATGCACTTGAGTTATTGCACATGGACTTGTTTGGACCAACTACATATGCAAGTATTGGGGGAAACAAGTATGGCTTTGTGATAGTGGATGATTATACAAGATACACTTGGGTCTTCTTTCTTGTTGACAAGAGTGAAGTGTTTGGCATATTCAAAACCTTTGTCAAGAGAAGTCAAAATGAGTTTGATAGAAGAATCAAGAAAGTAAGAAGTGACAATGGAAGTGAGTTTAGAAACACAAGAGTTGATGAGCTATGTGATGAATTTGGAATCAAACATCAATTCTCGGCCAAGTATACACCTCAATCCAATGGGATAGTTGAAAGAAAGAATAGGACACTCATTGATATGTCAAGATCCATGCTTAGTGAATACAATGTGAGTGATTCTTTTTGGGCCAAAGCAATCAACACGGCATGCTATTATAGCAACCGGATCTATTGTCACCCCCTATTGAAGAAGACACCATATGAGCTCCTCAACGATAGAAAGCCCAACATTGCTTATTTCCGGGTATTTGGGTCCAAGTGCTACATATTGAAGAAAGGCACAAGACTTGGCAAGTTTGAAAAGAAGTGTGATGAAGGGTTTCTACTTGGTTACTCCACTACAAGCAAAGCATATAGAGTGTGGAACGACACAACAAGAATAGTTGAAGAAGTCCATGATGTTGAGTTTGATGAAACCAATGGCTCTCATGAAGAACAAGATAATCTAGATGATGTGAGAGGAACACAATTGGCGGAAGCTATGAAGAACATGGACATTGGTGATATAAGGCCAAAGCAAGTGATTGAGATTGAAGATGACAAAGATCAAGTGCTCACTCCTCCAACCATGCAAGGCAATGATGTTGCAAACTCTAGTGGCTCTCATGATCAAAAAGATGCTAGTAGCTCTCAAGTGGCTCATCCAAGTACAAGTGCAAGTGCCCAACCACAACAAGTGCTCCAACCAACACATATTGCAAGAGATCATCCTTTGGATCAAATTGTTGGTGACATAAGAAGAGGTGTGCAAACAAGATCAAGATTGGCATCCTTTTGTGAACACTACTCATTTGTATCATCTATTGAGCCAACCAAGATTGATGAAGCTTTGATGGATGTTGATTGGGTGAATGCAATGCATGAAGAATTGAACAACTTCACCCGCAATGATGTTTGGGAGTTAGTGGAAAGACCAAAGAATACAAATGTGATTGGCACAAGATGGGTCTTCCAAAACAAACAAGATGAAGATGGCATAGTTGTAAGGAACAAAGCAAGATTGGTAGCACAAGGTTACACTCAAATGGAAGGGATTGATTTTGGAGAAACCTATGCACCGGTTGCTAGATTGGAGGCCATAAGAATCTTACTTGCATATGCTTGTGCTCATAATATCAAGCTCTATCAAATGGATGTGAAGAGTGCTTTTCTCAATGGATTCATCAATGAGCTAGTGTATGTTGAGCAACCTCCCGGGTTTGAAGATTTGAAGAAGCCCAACCATGTGTACAAGCTCAAGAAGGCACTATATGGGTTGAAGCAAGCACCTAGAGCATGGTATGAAAGATTGAGGGATTTCTTGCTATCAAAGGGTTTCAAGATGGGGAAGGTTGACACCACTCTCTTCACCAAGAAGATTGGAAGTGACTTGTTTGTGTTGCAAATCTATGTGGATGACATCATATTTGGATCAACCAACCAAGACTTTTGTGAAGAGTTTGGAGAGATGATGGCTAAGGAGTTTGAAATGTCTATGATTGGCGAACTAAGTTACTTCCTTGGTCTACAAATCAAGCAAATGAAGAAAGGCACATTTGTTAGTCAAGGAAAGTACATCAAGGACATGCTCAAGAAGTTTGGGTTAGATGAAGCAAAAGCAATAACCACTCCAATGGGCACAAATGGACATTTGGATAGTGATTCTAGTGGTGACATGGTGGATCAAAAGCTATATCGGTCAATGATGGGAAGCCTACTCTATGTGACCGCATCAAGGCCGGATGTCATGTTCAGTGTGTGCATGTGTGCAAGGTTCCAAGCTTCACCAAGAGAAAGTCATTTGAAGGCAACCAAAAGAGTATTGAGATATTTGAAGCACACTCCTAATGTTGGACTATGGTATCCCAAGGGCTCTCAATTTGAATTGATTGGATACTCGGATTCCGATTATGCGGGGTGCAAGGTGAATAGGAAGAGCACATCGGGCACCTGTCAATTGCTTGGAAGATCACTTGTCTCATGGTCATCAAAGAAGCAAAATAGTGTTGCACTCTCTACCGCCGAAGCCGAATACATATCCGCGGGTAGTTGTTGTGCACAATTACCATGGATGAAAGCAACTTTGCAAGATTATGGAGTCAAGTTTGGACAAGTTCCATTGCTATGTGATAATGAGAGCGCCGTCAAAATAGCCACCAACCCGGTTCAACATTCAAGAACAAAGCACATTGACATAAGGCATCACTTCATTAGAGATCATCAAGCCAAGAAAGACATATCTATTGAGAGTGTGGGCACCGATGATCAACTTGCCGATATCTTCACCAAGCCACTAGATGAGAGAAGGTTTTGCAAGCTAAGGAATGAATTGAATATCCTAGACTTCTCCAACATGAGTTGAATGCACCCCCACTTATGACATGCCTCTCCTCCAAGCAAGCAAAGGTGAAATTGTTTGGCATGTGCATTCATTCTTATTAGGTTGTGATCTAGTTCATATAGCCATCACATTGCTTATTTAGGCTCATTCATGGTAAATCAAATGAATTTGAAGTATATATGGTACCACTATTGCTTCTATGCTTGACTTGATCTAGTGGTAGCATATAACTTGTTTGTGAGCTTGTAACTCTAGTGTTTGGTCTAGTAAGTGAGCAATGGGTGTTTAACCAACGTGAGTAAGATAACCATTGTATGATGTGTGAAGAAGCTTACTCTAGAGCAAACCGTGTTAGATATCCTATGCTCATGAGCTAGATTAAGCCATAACTTGACTTAATTTGATCCCCACATATGATGTTTGTCTCTTTTCCTTAAAACTTGCCCCACTCTTTATGATAATTGTTGACAAAGGGGGAGAAAATGATGCAACAAAGATATGCTAGAAAGGGGGAGACAATAAAAGAGTATAAGCTTCAAGTGGTTTAGTGGTCTCAAGTGGGATCGGAGCATACAAATAGGGGGAGCAAGCTCATAAACATGTATGATACATTTGAAATGTGCATATTCATATGTCTGCTGTTAGCAATGCATAAGCTTTTTTAAATTTGATATCCATGCTTATATGGTGAATGCCAGTGATAGGTTATGTTTGATGAATTGATTTACTAGCATGAACATAATAGCAACTAGACATACTTGTATTTCAAGAAGTTCAAGAGCCTTATTGTAATGTTGATCTCACGAGGTTCTTGAGTTTTGATGTATGTCTAGTGTTAGATGATGCTAAGGATGGTTTAACATGTGCACTCCGATTGGTATCACGCTTCAAAGGTCCATTCTTATGCCTTAGCATCATCATTGGTAGTATTGCTCACCACATTTCATATCCATACATATGTGCAAATTTTAGAACCAAACTCTATAGCACATATGTAGGGGGAGCTAATACTATCAATGTGGTTACTCAAATTTAAATCACATATCTTTGTATAGGTTGTCATCAATTACCAAAAAGGGGGAGATTGAAAGCCCTAGTTTGGTTTTGGTTAATTGATGAAACCTATTTGGTCTAATCCTATCACTAAAGCATGTGTGTAGCTAATAAGAAAGGATTGTGACCAAGCCAAGTGGTGGAGCTAGCAAGATGGCAACCATGGAGGATGGTGTTGGCCACAAGCACTTAAGAGATCAAGTGCTCTACCTTTGGTGAATCAAGAGAAGAAGAGAAGAGATGGAGCAAAGAGGCCCGAAGGCAAAGGTATAACCTATAGGGCTCTTTGTTTTAGAGGTCAAGACACTTAGCGAGTGTGATCACATTTAGGATACATAGCCGTACTATTAAGAGGAGATTATTCACGGCTTATGCGGTGTTCAAGTGCCACTAGGTGTTCTCAAACATATCGATGCTTTAGACCTAGTGAGTGACTAACAAAACCCTTGGAAAATGCTTTGAAAAATGCTAACACACGTGCACAAGTGTTGGAACACTATGGTGTTGGCGCATGGGAGCAAGGGTAGAAGTTAGAGAGCGAAGGGTGCTGAGTTTTCAGCATCGGACGCTGGCAGCGGGAGCATCGGACGCTGGGTCAAGCGTCCGATGGTAAACCCTAGGTTCTGTCAGATGCTGAGTTTTCAGCATCGGACGCTGAGTTTTCAGCATCGGATGCTGGCAACGGACGCTGAGAAATCACTGTTGCAGAGTCCGATGCAGGTGTCGTGGCACGAGTGTGCTTTCCAGGGAGCATCGGACGCTGGCCTGCGTCCGATGTGTTTTGGTTCTCTCTGGAACCTCTCTGCATGGTCATCGAACGCAGGGGTTCAGCGTCCAATGTGGAAGTGTCGGAGCGTCCGATGTGGCGCCAAAATGAGCTGAAAAGAGTGAGTGGCATTGGAGCGTCCGATGCCTGGCATCGGCGCGTCCGATGCCACATTAACCGTGGCGCGAAGGGATATGACCGTTGGGATCTGACGGACTGAATTCATAGCAGGGGGACACGTGGTGCTCATCGGAGCATCGGACGCTGGGGTAGCGTCCGATGGCCCCGACACCGGCGCGTTCGATGCCTCTGTTTCGGGCCCAACGGCTAGGCCGACTTGTGTGGCCTATTTAAGGGGCTTGGCCGGCTTGCTAGGTTTCTCTCTTGCACATTTTGATTCCTAAGCATACTAGTGAGCATTGGCAAGCCTCCCAACTCATCTCCCAAGTTGATTTGATCAAACCAAGTGAGATTGAGTGATCTAGTGCGTGATTTGATAGAGTTCAATCTAGTGGCACTAGTTCTTCGCATCGGCATTGAGTTTTCTTGTTACTCTTGGCATTTGCCGGTGCCTAGACGGCTTGGAGAAGTTGAGGTGGGTGTTGGCAAGATTGGTGATTGTTCTTGGCCACCACCGATCGAGATTGTGAGAGGTTTTGGAGCCTCACCTCGCCGGAGCGGCAAGAGGCATCCTTAGTGGATTGCTCGTGTCATTGAGCTACCTCACTAGTGGTAGATTCTTGTGGCACTCTTTGTGAGCTTAGCTTTGCGCCGATTAGCCACCGAGTCACCTAGTGTTGGTCGACACAACGAGGAGTAGTGTGCCGGCAAGCACGTGAACCTCGGGATAAATCTTTGTCTCCTGAGTGCTTATTGTGATTGTGTCCCCATCTTGGTGATTGGACTCCATCTACACATCCTTTGTGATTGGCTTCACAAGTGGATTTCATCGGTGATTGGCTCTCTTCTCGGCGATCCCGAAGGCTCGGTGAAATCCCCTCTATCTTGCTCATTTACTTTGTGTATTTACGTTGAGCTACTTCATTTGTGTAGATATCATTTCTTGTTGTATATCTTTTGTCATATACCATTGTGTAGCTAGTTGTGATTAGCTCGCTTAGTTTGTCTATTGCACACACTTGTCTCATATACATTTTTGTTTATCATACTTGTGCTAGAGCTATATTGTTTTATTCCGCATTTGTTATTAGCTCTAGTTGATTGTGTGACATAGAAATATTAGGTAGAATTGTTGGATAGGTGGCTTGCAACACACTATTAGGCTAGCGCAAAAAGCTTCGCCATTTGTTATACTAATAGTGTTTACCTAAGTAATTTTTGTAGATTTTAATTAGGCTATTCACCCCCCCTCTAGCCAATTTGGACCTTTCACAGGTGTAGATATTGTTGAGATGAATTCTGATAGTTCAGACAATGAGTCTAAAGTTTGTTATGCTGCTGAGTTTTTATGGCCAGCACAGAATAAATTAGTCACCTGTCCTTCCCTCAAACCAATTCAAAAGAATCGGAGTGAGGAGGTGAAGTTTACTTTTGATTTCTCCAAATGTGACCGGATATTTGATGAATTGCTTAAATTCGGTTACCTTAAGATTAATTATACTTTGCCATCACCCGACGAATTAAAAAGAAGGGCTTATTGCAAATATCATAATTCCTTTGCTCATGCCACTAACGACTATAATGTCTTTCGTCGACAGGTCCAATCGGCCCTCAATGAAGGACGATTGAGTATTACTGAGATGCAGATCAGCACTGCTCCTTTTCCAGTTCATATGGTGGAAGCAGGAAACCCTGCTATTTTGATCCGTCTAGAGCAAGCCGATACAACCAGAGGCAAGAATGTTGTCATCGGCGAATCACGGGTTGCACCGAGTACTGAGAAAGACTCGGGGCGCAAAGTGGTACTTGAAAAGGGTGGTGATGGCAAGAACAAGCTTACAATCACTATCGGGTCGGTACGACACCTGAACAAACAAAGGTGGTGTGAGACTAGGGCAGCACAACAAAGGCCGACCAGGTCAGGCTCTCAGGCCGACCAGTCTGGTTCATCCTCAAAACGGTCAATTCAGTCGGATCGAAAGGTCAACTAGGTCAGGTTGGATTCTTCTAGTCCGAGTGGGACCGACAAGCCGACTACCACAGTCGGTTTAGCTGGTTCTAGCAGTTCTGCCCCTTTTGGAGTGCATGTCTTATGCACATTTGTCCCACAAAAGCCCAAAGTTGGCACTTGGAAGACTAATGTGGAGAAGAGCAAAGGAAAGGTTATCAGAGAGCCATGCACTTTTGATAAGCTCATGGCTAAATACAAACAACAAAAGGCTGATTCCCAGAATCGGCCATTAAAAAAAGAGAGTCTACTCCTCCAAAGCATGAGGATGAGAGGTCTAATCAGCTGGTGGTGGCCCAAGCAGCATCTCCGGTACCGAGGACCGTTCCTTATAGACCACAGTGGGCTCCTCCCATTTCACCACCTCCGCAATGGGGTCCTCGAGGAGTGTGAGTACCTTACCCCATGCCAGCACCTATGTACTATCAGCCAGGGTGGGGAATGCCTGTTAATCAGCCTACAAGGATCTCAGTGTTCGATCGATTGGGTGATCGGCCGAGCTCTAGTAATGTAGGTCAGAATCGACCGATCATGTCAGGAACTTTGACCGCTCAAGAGACAGGAAAGGCGCAAGTACGACAAGTCTATGTGCCTAAAAGGGTGCAAAATACTCCTACTGTCTCCCCGACCAAACCCGATCCTATGCCCACGATTACGATCGGTTCTATGGAGGTCCCTGTTGCCAATGAAGCCGAGCCGATGATAATTGAGGAAACCACTCCAGCAAAGGTTCAAGAGGCTCAAGATGC
Source organism: Coix lacryma-jobi var. lacryma-jobi (assembly GCA_009763385.1). NCBI lineage: Eukaryota > Viridiplantae > Streptophyta > Magnoliopsida > Poales > Poaceae > Coix > Coix lacryma-jobi. The sequence continues at coordinate 18,926,948 of CM019826.1, forward strand.
TTTAGTTGGTTTAAAGGAAGAGAAGCCTGTCGAGCGTGATCCCAGATACACTCAGCCTAGGTGGTGTCCCCCTGGTTTGAGTAAGACTCAACGGAGAAAGTTGCAGAGAGCTCGCTGCAACAAACAAGGGCGAGAGCAGCTTGAGAAAATGAGGGAAGACATATTTAATTCAACACACCCCACCTTCCCTCAAGGTAAGCGAGGAGGTGAAGAGTCGACTTTTATTAATAAGAAACCGACTTTGGTAATTATCGAATCAAATAGGTCGGATCCTAAGCCGACCAGTCTGGATACCGAATCTGCTAAAGTAGCTTCGGAACTAATCAGATTGGATCCCAATCCGATCACCTCAGTTCAGGCGCCGACCAGTTTAGGGCTCGAGCAGGCTGGGTCGACTACCACTGGATTGAGAATTGAGCCGGTCCGACCAGGTTCCATGACTAAGTCGGTTCCCGATGTTTCTACGGGATCTGATATGTGTCCTAGTGACCCTGTTTCCTCCACTGGTATTGCCGCGACCAGTAAAGAATTACCTGAAGAACAAGATGAGGAAATGGTAGATTACGAACCTTTCCCAGAAATGGCGGAGGTCAATGTAGTTTATTTGTTGGCCGACTACTACTTGGTTGGAGATGATTCGACGGTAGCAGAGTTCAACTTTGCTACACAGACCGCTATTTTTCAGAAGCTAGAGGATTCTGTCAATCATCTCAAGCTATTGCATATAAAAGGCCATATCAATGGTACACCAGTTCACAGGATGTTGGTAAACAGCGGGGCAATCGTGAATCTGATGCCATACTCGCTTTATCAGAAGCTTGGTGGCACCGATGAAGAGTTGATCAAGACCAACATGACTGTCACTAGAGTCGGCGGAGGAGATCCTATTCCGGCCAAAGGAGTCACGTCCATGGAGCTTACCATTGGGAGCAAGACTTTGGCTACTGCTTTCTTCGTAGCCGACATACAAGGTAGTTACAAACTTATACTTGGGCACGATTGGATTCATGCTAATTGATGCATTCCTTCTAGTCTACATCAGTTTCTCATTCAATGGGTGGACGACGATATAGAAATTGTGCACTTAGATTCATCGACCTATGTAGCTACGGTCGATGCTCCTTTGCTCGGGGGGCATGGCACTATTGGTCGTTTATCTGGTCGAGACCTTTCTGATTTTTAGTTTGTTAGTGTCACTAGGGAAGGTTTTGTACCAGTGTCCCTAAAGCCGATTAACAATCAGTTCAATATTATCATGTAATTTAATGGATGCTAATGTTGATTGGTTAAGACATCGTGTTGAACAATATTCGACATTAAAGGCTGATGCTTGTGAAGCTATTGATGACTTTGACGAGCTCAATAAACTGGGCCAAGGTTTCACGTCGGTCGACCCTTTAGAACAAGTTCATATTGGGGATGGTTCTGTGCCTAGACTGACCTTTGTAAATCAGAACCTTGGAGCCGATTATAAGCTAGAATTAATTGTGCTTTTGAAGGAATATGTTGATTGCTTTGCATGGAATTATACAGAGATGCCTGGATTAAGCCGAGAGCTTGTTGAACATCGGCGTCCTATTAAACCTGGGTTCAGGCCTTTCAAACAACGTCCTCGCCGCTTTAGCTACACAATATATGACCAGATTAAGGAAGAAATTAATCGGTTGCTTCAAGCGGGGTTTATTCAACCATGTAGGTATGCAGAGTGGGTTTCTAACATTGTACCTGTTGAGAAAAAGGACACTGGCAAGATCAGAGTCTGCATTGATTTTAGAGATATAAATAGAGTAACTCCTAAAGATGAGTATCCTATGCCTATAGCCGATATGTTAATTAATGATGCTTCGGGACACCAGATCGTTAGCTTTCTTGACGGCAACGCTAGTTATAATCAGATATTTATGGCCGAGGAAGATATGTCCAAAACGACCTTTATTTGCCCTGGATTTGTCGATCTCTTTGAGTGGGTTGTGATGACATTTGGTTTGAAGAACGCAGACGCTACCTATCAACGTGCTATGAATCTGATCTTTCATGTGATTTAATTGGTATAATCATGGAAGTATATATTGATGACATTGTGATCAAATCGGCTGCTCATATGTCTCATTTAGCCAATTTGCGCTTGGCATTTGAAAGAATGCGTCGTTATGGTTTGAAGATGAACCCATTGAAATGTGATTTTGGTGTATCGGCTAGAAAGTTCTTAGGGTTTATTATTCACGACAAGGGCATAGAGATTGATACTAAGAGGATAGAGAACATCAAGAAAGTTCAGGCGCCTACATGTAAAAAGGACTTGCAAAAGTTCTTGGGAAAAGTGAACTACTTGACGAGGTTTATTGCAAACTTGTCCGAGAAAATTGTTCCTTTTACCCCTATACTAAAGTTGAAGGATGAATCTAAATTCACTTGGGGGGCAGAGCAGCAAGAAGCATTTGAGAAAATAAAGGAATATTTGTCATCTCCACCAGTTCTTCGAGTGCCTAAGAGAGGAGTTCCTTTCAGATTATATATCGCCACCGAAGAGAGGGCTATTGGAGCTATTTTAACGCAAGAAGACGAGGGCAAGGAATATGTGATTTGTTATATTGGTCGCCGTCTTCTTGATCCCGAGACAAGGTACGCCCATATTGAGAAATTATGCTTATCCTTGTACTTTGCTTGTGCTAAAATGAGACATTACTTGTTGTCTAGTACGTGTGCTGTCGCATGCCAGGCCGATGTAATTAAACACATGCTATATCGGCCAATTCTTAGAGGAAGGATAGGCAAGTGGGCATATACATTGATTGAATACGACTTGACTAATGAACCATTGAAAACATTGAAGGGTCAAGTCGTTGCTGATTTCATTATTGAGCATGGTATTAATTTGGAAGATGAAATCAGTTATTTTACTTTTACACCATGGAAACTTTATTTCGATGGATCGGCTTGTAAGGAGGGCCAAGGTGTTGGTGTGGTCGTTGTTTCTCCTAATGGCACTGAATTTGAAATGCTAAGCTGATTAAATTACCTTTGTCCTAATATTCAAGCCAAATATGAAGCTCTGTTATTCGGTTTAGAAATATTGTGTTCCATAGGAGTTAAGCATGTTGAGGCTTATGGCGATTCCTTGTTAGTAGTGCAACAAGTTGCCAATGAATTCCAATGTTTGGAAGGATCGCTGAATGTTTATCTTGATATGTGCCTTGATATTATTGCTTATTTTACCGAATTCCGAATTCGGCATATACCGAGGCATGAAAATCATAATGCTAACATGTTAGCTCAACAAGCATCTGGCTATAGTATCGGTAGGCGTAATTTTCACAAAAAGCCAATGCGCCAGTGTTCAGAGGTTTTGTCGGCTCGTATAGCCGCCCAGACTATTGTTGAATCGGTTCAGCCAACCTGCCTTAGAGACCAAGTGAATGTTAAGCATGCTTGGGTAGACACTTTGGCCGACCAGGTTGTTTGTAAATCAGGTCAACTAGTTCGACCGATTGACCTGGTCGATCTTGGAACGTCTGGTCCAGTTGGTTTATCTGAGGAACTTTTAAATTGGCTCAAGTCAAATTCTAATGAGAGTGAAATCGATTTAGAAGATTGGAGGACTCCCTTGCTAAAATATCTTAGTAATCCAAATGCTAGAGTTGATCAAAGTGTTCGGCGGAGTGCATTCAAGTATGTGCTGCACAATAATGAGCTTAACCAAAGAACTACCGAAGACTTATTACTTAAGTGTTTGGGATCCGATCAAGCAAAAGTGGCTATGGGAGAAGTCCATGAAGGTATTTATGGTACGCATCAATCGGCCCCAAAAATGAAGTGACTGTTACGCAGAGCTGGGTTTTATTGGCCCACGATGATGGCCGATTGTTTTCGTTACTACAAGGGATGTGAAGAATGTCAACGGTTTGGGAATATACAACTTGCACTTGCTGCTGTGCTTCATCCTATCATCAAATCGTGGCCCTTTCGCGGCTGGGGGCTAGACTTCATTGGCCAAATTCATCCCCCATCTTCATAAGGACATCGCTTTGTTCTGGTCGCTACAGATTACTTCACTAAGTAGACTGAAGCGGTGCCTTTGAAGAATATGACACGCAAGGAGGTAATTGAGTTTATTACTGAGCATATTATATATAGATTCGACATACCTCAAACATTAACTACGAATCAAGGAACATCTTTTATCTCTAAAGAGGTACGAGATTTTGCCGAATTATATAAAATAAAGATGCTCAATTCATCACCATACTATGCTCAAGCCAATGGTCAAGTTGAGTCTAGTAATAAGACTTTGATCAAACTTATAAAAAAGAAGATTGAGGATAACCCAAGGGGAGGTGGCATGAGATTTTGTCTGAGGCTCTGTGGGCTCATCGTATATCAAGACATGGCGCTACAAAAGTTACTCCTTTCGAGCTGGTATATGGCCAGGAAGCAATGTTGCCTATTGAGGTGAATCTGAATGCGTATAGGCTTGCTAAACAAAATGATTTATCCGCTATTATATATCATGAGGCCATGATGGACAACATTGATGAAGTAACCGACAAGAGGTTGAAGGCTCTTAAGGAGATGGAGAAAGACAAAGCCCGAGTTTCTATAGCTTACAACAAGAAGGTGAAAAGCAAGTCATTCCAAGTGGGAGATTTAGTATGGAAGACTATATTACCGCTTGGATCGAGAAGCAATAAATTTGGCAAGTGGTCGCCGAGCTGGGAAGGTCCTTATAAAGTGATCAAAGTGATATTCGGGAATGCATATATGCTGGAGACGTTGCAAGGTGAAAGTTTCCCAAGAGCAATAAATGGGAGGTATTTGAAAAAAATACTTTCCAAGTGTTTGGCAAGAAGCCTGAGCGCCTTCCAAGCAATAGGTGATACATGTATCGCCCTTAGAATAAAAATGATCAAAAATATCTATCCTTGATTACTGAATGACCGATGAGTTGGACATCGTTGTTATTCGGTTTGTTTTTAGGTTCTATTAAAGATCACCTAAAAACAGGGGGGCATATGTTGACACTCAAAAGTGTCATAGGTAAATAACAAGATTAGAAGATGTATTCGACTCGTAATATTTTAAAGATGAATTTATCTTCTGATACTTGATAGTTAAAAGGTCGGATGTTCTAAGTAAAATGGATCTGATCATTTGAAATCCTCTGACCAGTTATACTACTATCGACCAAGTGATGCTGGTCGGAAACCCTAAAATGAAGATGAATGCTGATTCAAGTACCGATTCGAAGATCCTTCTTCTGTAAGGTTTTGAAGATCTATTGATTAGTGTAATCAGTTTGGGCTGATGTCTATAAAGCCTATTAAACCGGTTTAGTCGATTTGAAGATCGGTGAGATCAGGTTTACTTTATCTAGTCCGGATTGAACTCTTGGATTCCATGTTTGACGGAGTCCGGATAGGAAACTTGGAGATTGTATCTGGAGATGTTTCCTATTAGGATAAGACCAACCCCCTCTATATATATGAGAGGATCATGGCCGATCGAGGCATCCAACCCTAATCGATCAAAATCAATCTACTGTCCCTTTTACCCTTTTTCCTCTCTACTTTGCTGTTCGGCGCATCTCCCGGCGAGGCTCGACGGCGTTCTAGGCAGCCTTGCTGGTCCTAGGGCAACCTCTACGTGCCCCTCCTCGACGGGTCTTCCCGGGAGTGGTTCTAGAGTCATCAGCGATAAGGGATCTAAACCCTAAATCGACCTAAACCGGTCTCTATATCGGTTCTCATCGATTCAGATAGGTCCCTTGCTGTTTCAGGTTGATCTACAACCTCTTCGGTCGTTGTAGCCCTGCTGGTGTGTGATTCGGATCTTTTCCGGCGTCAACTATTTTGTCAACACGATTGCACATATTTCAAGGTTCAATAATAAAACGTCACTCTCTTTCTATTTCTCCTTTCCATTTCAACGTTACCTTTACAGTTTAGGCGATTGAGACGTCTGAAAGTTCGATGACATAAAAAATTTACAAAGTAACCACATGATATCTGCACTTACATATATACAGTAGTATATTATATATATAGTGTATGAAGAGTGCTAGTAGTGTCTGTGGTCCTTTCATTTTTACTTGAAAAAAAAAGAGCACGTACGCTATCATCAGTTGAGATTTTGGCATTTTGCCAACGAAGGAAGACGATAGTAACCTTTTCTGAATTTGACCATTTTTGTTTAGCCTAGCTAGTGGCATGAGGTGGTTGTCACCATTTTCTGCATTTGCACGTGTCAAAGTAGGTTGTTACTTAATTGGACCATACTCTTTTGTAACGGAGAAATTTCGCTGGAACGAATCATGCAAACGTTTTATACAAACCGATTGAACAACTTTACAAAATTTTCGTATGGTCTAGTGCAGTTGGCGGATCAAAAAAAAATGTTACAGGGGCTTATTCAACCTTTAGACAACTTCAACCTCATCTCGATGTGTATCAATAACAAAAAAAAATAGAAGCGCTTAGCTTAGGGGGCTCCATAACTCCGACGGTGTAACATCCCAAAATTTGCATCAATTTAAAAATAGGCAATATGATTTAATTATGCATTTTGTGTGTTGCATAGAACCTAGTTAATAAATTATTTACAAAAGCTAAAATGAATCCTAGGCCAAAGATCATGTTGATGCATACATGCTGGTGCATATTTTATTTTTGTGATGTGTGGTTTTAGTTCAAAAGTTGTTTGAATTCAAAAAGGATTTGAAAATGCTTTGGAAAAATCAAATCTGATTTTGGAAAACAATTTTCCTTCTCTCCCTCCCCCTCTCTCCCTTTTCGGCCCGAGCAGCCTGGACGGCCTGCTCCTCCCCTTGCGCCGGCCCGCTTCCCCTCTCCCCTCTCTCTCCGTCGCTCGCGTGGGCCGTCGCCCGGCCCAGCAGCCTTGCGCAGCGCCGCAGCCCCGCCCTGAGCCGAGGGTCCAGCCTCGGCGCTGCATTCGCGTGCGCGTCTCCGTCTCGCCCGAGGCTCCAGCCTCGCGTGCGTGCAGCCGTCTCCGTCTCGCCCGAGGCTCCAGCCTCGCGTGCGTGCAGCCTTCTCCGTCTCGCCCGAGGGTCCAGCCTCGCCCGAGGGTCGCTGCTTCCGCCTCGCCCGAGGCTCGCCGTCCGCCCGCGCGCGTTCTCCTCGCTCTCCCGTCGCTGACAGCTCGACCCCTCCTGTCAGCGTCCCATCGCTCCTTCTCCCTCTCGTATCCGGCTCGGACTCCATGACCGGAACCGAGTCCATCCTCGCTACGCGTCCTCGCTTGCCAAATCGACCGGACCGACCCTCTTATAAGATCCCCGAGAGCCCGCCGCCTCTCCCCACGCAAACAGCTCGAGCTCCCGTGCCCTAGCCTGCACCCGCGACAAGTTCCGCACGCCGCAAGATCTCCGCCGCCATCAACCCGACGATTCGTCGAGTTTCCGAGCTTGTAAGTGGTACCTCGAGTTTCCCCTTGATCTTTCGAAGCTAACCGAGTGTGTTCCCCTCTTTTTCCCCCTCGCCTTGGTGCTCTAATCGCTCGCCGTCGCTCTGCAGAGGCCGCTGTCCGCCAAACTGTGCAACCCGCCGTCACCGAGACCTCTCCGACGCCATTAACACCACTAGTGAGTTCGCCTCGAGCTCCTCTTTCGATTGGATCCTTTCCCGAGGCCTCTACCGCTCTGTAGCGGAATCTCGAGCCGTGCCGCCGCCTTCCGGCCGTGGAACCGCCGCGTCCTTCTTTCTCTCCGGCGAAAAGCGCCGCCGGTCTCTCCTTGATCTAATCCCGAGCGTCCATCTCAGATCCGACGCACACCAGAGCTCGATACCCCTTCGTTGCCTGTTTTACAAAAAGAACCTTACACCTTTTTAGGTCTAAACCCGCGGTCCCAATGGCCCTGTTCATTGAGTCTGCGAATTCTTCCGTTTGAACCCCTGCGCTTTGTCCTATTTGAGGCGCAGTCCATCCGATCTGATAATTTGTTTAAATCGATTTTAAATACAAATTCAATTTCAGTTTATTTACAGTTTTGCCACTGATTTCAAATGCTTATAACTTCTACGTTTTTAGTCCGATTTAGTCCGTTCAAGTTGCGTTAGATTCGTTTTGAAAAGATCTATCTATCTGTACCAGAACATCTACTGTTTTCAGTAATTAAAATTGGAGTTAAGTTTAATCTACTAATTAAGGTTTTGTAACTTGTTTAGTTCATAACTTTCGCGTTATAATTCCGTTTTTCGTGATCTTCGCGTTTATGTGATCGTAGTAGATCGTACTTTCTGTTTTCAAACCTTTTATTTTATTTTCCTGCTGATTGGTGTAATGTTCTAATTATAGCTTGTTTGCTTTGTATGGTTGTTGTTCCGATGGTTGTGTGTTGATGTGGTAATCGAGTATAGACGGTGAGACATACGCCGGTGATCAGGAGCCCTACTTCGACAACCAGGAGCAACCAGAGTACTCTGAATCAGGCAAGTATAGCATGGGATCATCCTTGTTGACCTATTCACCATGAAGCATCTAAATTCATATGCATGTGTCTAATCTTGATCTCCTATCTAGTTATCCTAGATTTTTGACCTGTTACCTTGTTAACCTTGGGATGCTATGCATATGGGTAGAGTTTTGCTAGAGCTTTACTTAAACCAAACATGATCTAATAATGGTGAATAAAACTTGATCTTTTTAGCAACATGGTTTAGGACCCCTGTCAGCAAAAGCTGGGACATACAGTGCAACCATGAGGGTTATATGGCTCTGACCTTAGCTCAGTAAAAGGACCTTTTCTAGCTTGTTAGTGGTTACCCGAAAGGGCGCATAAGGCGCTTGACGAGCTGGATTTAGGGCGGCTACTTTCACCTTGCCTGCGTTGCCGTAAGGTTGGGAGACCCTTCTTCCCCTTGCCTTAAGACCTAGCGGCCCTAACTTGTTAGACGAACCTTTGAAAGGCTTTGCGTGTATCCTGCCCACTCACCTCGGAAGTGTTATGGGAGTAATTAACCCGGGCATCTGGATATCACGACTCATCGGGTAAAGTGTACACCTCTGCGCAGAGTTTAATAAACTGTTATAACAGCCGTGCTCACGGATACGAGCGGCCCGGAAAACTCACAGATTAGTTGTTATATGTTGTTTATTTATGTTGCTCATGTTGGTTACCTTATTGCTATGTTTCAGTTATTATGATCATGTGGGTTGGGTTTAAGCCTTCATATATGTTCACCTTAATGTTAAAATGTTGCCAAATAAAAGCTACTGCAGTTTAACCAGAGTCAGACTTTTTGAGCCTCATGAACCCCATGTTACACTTGTTAAGTACGAGATGTACTTATGCTTGTTTATTTTCTTTCTACTTGGATATAAATCCCGGATGGGTAACAGATTGCTATGGTAATGACGACTTCCCTGAAGAGTTCTAGTCTTGCTGTCAACCAGTCATCTTCCCTGTGGTGGAGCTACCGCGAGAGATACTTTATTTATCCGCTGCTATGTAAAGACTTTGAATATTATTCGTTATGTAATAAACATATGTGATGGTACTCCTTAATTTGTGGCTTATGTGTGTGATTGATCTCTGGGCACACATGAGTTATTGCATTCAATTTTGTTCTTAAAATTGGGTGTGACAAATTGGTATCAGAGCTATGTTGACTGTAGGACGCAAGCCTAGTTAGTTATGGTCGTTTTAGTGGTCCTTGCTTCTCAATTCTTGCTATTTATCTTAGCCTTGTTAATTTATCAAAACTATATGCTACTCTTTACTTGCTCTATTACACAAATATATTGATTCTATTGTATCTGTCTCTTGGTCTACTCCATAGATGGCTCGTCGTATCACCCGCAGGACCATCGGTGGACGTAGGAGGGCAGGCAACCCCGTTCCGCAAGCACCGCAAGTACCCCAGGAGCCAGAACAGCAGGAGGTAGCGCCGCAAGAGCCAGAACTGCAAGAACAAGCACCACAAGAAGTGGAACCACAAGCGCCGGCACCACCAGTACAAGCTCCAGCTCAGCAAGCACCAGCCCCACAAGCTCCAGTACCTTCCGCGCCAGTGCCCCCAGAAGTGCTGGAGGTTGAAGATGATGAAGAACTTCCGGTGGGATGGGACGTGGACTCCGGGTATTTCGTCGGAGCACCCACAGCTGCCCTGAGTCCCACACATCACAGGCTGATGGGACTTTTTGATGCCTACTACCCCGACAAGAACATCATCGTACAGTACACCCATTGGAGGTACAGTCATCCCATGGAAAGGACCTACTGGAAGGCAAGAGTGACTATCGCCGTCCGAGAACCAGAGAGTGGCCTATACCTGCATGAGATGGTGATCGGCCACAGGGCTCGCCGGTCCACTCTAGCGTCAGCCTTGGAAGCCGTGGCAGTTGAAGCCTACAAAGCATTCCGAGGTCAACGCATTGAAGACATGAGGAATGATGCATACCGCTATCTGCCCTATTGGAACAGTGAGAATAAGGAGGCTATGGTCGAAGACCCCAATGCAACACCAACCGAGAAGGCCACACGAGATTTTCTCCTTGACCGGGAAAGATCTAACGCGGACTTGGAAAGGCAGGTGATATCCATGGGAAAAGATCTCAAAAGATGCTATAGCACTATTGATGGGCTCTTGGAACTTCTTAATCAACCCCCTATGTACAAGAGGCTCCGCGAACCGCTCTACAAATAGGCATAGGTCACCCTTCTATGTAATGAGACGACATTAGTAAGCGTTTGTCGAGTCTAGTTAACCTTTGTGCTAGTGTGCTTCTTTGTGTGTGAGTTGGATTATCATTATGCTTATGTGTGATTTGGATCTTTGTAATGAGTGTTGAGATATTGTAGGCTTGTCTACAAATCTCATAGTTGGACATAACGTTTATGAATAATAAAAGGGTTAGTTATATCTTGTCCTATGCTGTTTTCTGGAACAACCTGTGATCTTTTGGTTATATCTCAAGTTCTGATCGTGCAACATGGCTGAAAATTTTATGGTGGAAAATAGACTCCTATATCTAACCAATGCCTCTGGAATCACTTCAATAGCTGTTATGGTTTGTGAGATATGGCTGTTTCAAGTTAGAGTTTCTGCGCAGTTTTGAGCACTGGACAGATCTGCTTGTTCTCTGTTTTTGACTAACTTAACGACAGAATCTGGGAAAGTCACTTAAATAAAAGTGGTAGATAATTTCGTTATCTTTCCAACCGTGTATCACACGCCCTGTTTGGATTTCTGGAACTCCGAATATGACTGTTTTTCTGTACTGCTGTTACTGGATCTCGCCAGGAATTTCCAGATCTCCTGTTTCCTCTCATATAAGTGATCTTTTCTTAAAAAGTTCACTAACCTTGATCCCTGTTTGGAAACACAGATGGCCGCCCGAGGAGGTGGAGTTGGAGGTGGACGTGGACGTGGCCGTGGTCGTGGAGCACCTGTTAACCCGCCACCACCACCCCCAGTTAACATTCAGCAGTTGATGGGCATCCAAGCCCAATTTATGCAAACCATGATGCAACATATGCAGAATCAGCCAGTTGGAGGAGCACCACCGATGCAAGTGAGGGACAAGAGGGGTGAGTTTTTGAAGGGTCACCCGCCAGTGTTCTCTCATGCCGCTGATCCCCTGGAGGCTGATGACTGGCTTCGTGCCATTGAACGCCAGCTTACCATCGCGCAATGCAATGACCAGGAGAAGGTGCTCTATGCTTCTGGTCAGTTGCAAGGAGCTGCTCTGGATTGGTGGGAATCGTTTCAGTTCGGCCAAGCCAACGATGCTCCACCTGTCACCTTTGAAGAATTCAAGACCAACTTCAAAGCATACCATATTCCTGCTGGTCTGATTGAATTGAAGCAGGAAGAGTTCAGATCTCTGCGCCAAGGAGCCATGACCGTTGCTGAGTACCGTGACAAGTTTGCTCAATTGTCACGCTATGCCCCCACAGATATCGCTCAGGATGCCGACAAGCAGCGTCGCTTTCTCAAGGGTCTGAATGATGGACTGGCACTGCAGCTTATGTCTAATGAGTATGCCAGTTACCAGACTCTAGTCAACCGAGCTATAGTGGTTGACAACAAGCGCAAGGAGATGGAGGCTAGAAAAAGGAAGCTCCAAGGTCAGTCCTCTGGTAGTAACAACCGCCCTCGCTCCAACTTCGCACCAGGCAATCAGCAGAGGTACCAGGGACCGACTACTCAGTGGAACCGCAACCAGGGACAGCAACGTCCTTCATACCCGCAACAGCAGCAGAACAATAATCAAGCCCAACGCCAAGGCACTCCCAACAATGCTCCCATGAAGACTAGTGCACCTAACACCCCCGTCAAGAATGGAACACCCAATGCTTGTTTTCGTTGTGGTGATCCCGGTCACTATGCTAACCGCTGTCCGAAGAGGCAAGATCAGCTCCCACCTCAGAATAATGGGCAGAAAGGAAGGCAGCAAGTACCCCCTAATTCGGGCAAGGTGAATCACGTGTCCACAGAGACCGTGCAGGAAGCGCCAGAAATTATGCTTGGTACGTTCAACATCAGTTCCATCCCCGCTACAGTTCTTTTCGATTCTGGTGCATCGCATACTTTCATATCACATACATTTGTTAGAATGCATAATCTACCTGTTAGTCTCATGAAAACCCCCATAATGGTTACCTCACCGGGTGGAGGTTTGCAAGCTACGCTCCAGTGTATGCCGCTAGCAGTGACCTTAGGGGGGGTAGATTTCTCAGTATCCCCAATTGTGCTGAGAACAGCTGGTATTGATTTGATACTGGGTATGGATTGGCTGACGAAAACCAAGACCGGTATTCAGTGTCAAGATAAGGTTGTGACAGTTACTACAGCTAAGGGGGACAGAATCAGTGTGAATGTAGTGCTACAACCAACACCGACTGCAACCGTGAACCAGTTGAATGAAGAGGTTTTTCCGGAAGATCTAGTGGTGGATGAGTTCCCGGATGTGTTCCCCGATGACTTGCCAGGTATGCCACCTGATCGCGACATTGAATTTATTATTGAACTTTTACCTGGAACTGCACCCATAGCTAAAAGACCATATAGAATGGGAGTACCTGAATTAGAAGAACTTAAGAAACAAATTAAAGAGTTACAAGAAAAAGGGTTCATTCGTCCTAGTTCATCACCTTGGGGAGCTCCTGTTATTTTTGTTGACAAGAAGGATGGTGGTCAACGGATGTGTGTTGACTATAGATCGCTTAATGAAGTTACCATCAAGAACAAGTACCCGTTGCCGAGGATTGATGATCTGTTTGACCAGCTTAAAGGTGCATGTGTGTTCTCTAAGATTGATCTGCGTTCTGGTTACCATCAGTTGAAGATTCGAGCATCTGATATTCCAAAGACAGCTTTCACTACCAGGTATGGGTTGTACGAGTATACAGTCATGTCATTTGGATTGACCAATGCACCTGCCTACTTTATGTATTTGATGAACAAGGTGTTCATGGAATATCTCGACAAGTTCGTAGTTGTGTTTATTGATGATATCCTGGTATACTCTAAGAACAAGGAAGATCATGCTAAACATCTGAGGTTAGTGCTACAGAAGCTCAGAGAGCACAAGTTGTATGCCAAGCGCAGCAAGTGTGAGTTTTGGTTAAAGGAAGTCTCTTTCCTTGGACATGTTATCTCTAATGGAGGCATCTCAGTAGATCCGGGCAAGGTTGAAGATGTGTTGAATTGGAATCCACCAACAGATGTGACCGAGATTCGTAGTTTCCTTGGATTGGCCGGTTACTACAGAAGGTTCATTGAAGGATTCTCCAAACTTGCTAAGCCAATGACAGCTCTGCTAGAGAAGAATGCTAAGTTTGTCTGGTCCGATAAATGTCAAGCTAATTTCGAGGAGTTGAAGAAACGTCTGACTACAGCTCCAGTGTTAATTCTGCCAGATCTGAGTAAGGATTTCTCTATTTATTGTGATGCATCCCGTCAAGGTTTGGGTTGTGTTCTTATGCAAGAAGGCAGAGTGGTAGCATATGCATCGAGGCAGTTGAGAAAGCATGAGCTGAACTATCCCACTCATGATTTAGAATTGGCAGCTGTTGTCCATGCATTGAAGATTTGGAGACACTATCTAGTGGGTCACAAGACGGACATCTATACCGATCATAAGAGCTTGAAGTACATTTTCACTCAGTCTGATCTGAATTTGAGACAACGCAGATGGTTGGAATTGATTAAAGATTATGATTTGGAAATACACTATCATCCCGGGAAGGCTAATGTTGTAGCAGATGCCTTGAGTAGAAAGAGCCATGCCAATGAGGTCAGAATTGCTTCTATGCCAGATGAGTTGTGTGCTGAATTTGCACATCTAAATTTGGGAATTGTGATCAACAGAATAGAGTTAGAACTTGAACCGGTATTGATGCAAGAGATACGAAAGGGTCAGATGTCCGATGAGAAGTTGAAGCAGATAGCCGATAATATTGTTCTTGGCAAAGCGTCAGGTTTCCGGTTAGATGATGATGGCACATTATGGCATCGAAATAGATTATGTGTACCTGCAATCAAGGAGATACGTGAGTCTATACTGCGAGAAGTACATGAGTCAGCTTACTCCATTCATCCTGGAAGCACTAAGATGTACCTTGACCTGAAGAAAAAGTATTGGTGGGATGGACTGAAGCGAGATGTAGCCGAGTACGTCGCTTTGTGTGATACATGTCAGAGGGTGAAGGCAAAGCATCAAAGACCCGCTGGTTTGTTACAGCCGATGAAGATACCTGAATGGAAGTGGGAAGAAGTCGGTATGGACTTCATAGTTGGGTTACCTCGTACTCAGAGAGGTTACGACTCCATATGGGTAATAGTTGATCGATTGACCAAAGTTGCTCACTTTATACCGGTCAAAACTACCTATACGGGAGCTAGATTGGCAGAATTGTACATAGAACGGATAGTATGTTTGCATGGAGTGCCTCGAAAGATTGTGTCAGATCGTGGTACTCAGTTCACCTCTCACTTTTGGCAGATGATACATCGATCATTAGGCACAAGGTTGAACTTCAGTACTGCTTATCATCCACAGACTGATGGACAGACGGAAAGAACCAATCAGATTCTGGAAGACATGTTGAGAGCTTGTGCATTGCAATATGGCACCAGTTGGGACAAGAATTTGTGTTATGCAGAGTTCTCATACAACAACAGTTATCAGGAGAGTCTTAAGATGGCACCGTTTGAAGCCTTGTATGGAAGATCGTGTAGAACACCGTTGTTCTGGGATCAGACAGGTGAAAGTCAAGTGTTTGGACCTGATGTGTTAAGGAATGCCGAGGAGCATGTCAGGATAATCAGAGATAACTTGAGAGCCGCTCAGTCTCGGCAAAAGAGTTATGCAAACAACCGTCGTCGAGATCTATCTTTTGCAATAGGTGATTATGTCTACCTAAAGGTGTCACCGATGAGAGGTGTGAAAAGGTTCAATAAGAAAGGAAAGCTAGCACCTAGGTATATTGGACCGTTCAAAATCCTTGAAAGACGTGGCGAAGTGGCATATCAGTTAGAGTTGCCTGAAAGCTTGTCAGGAGTGCATAATGTGTTTCATGTTTCTCAGTTGAAAAAGTGCCTGCGAGTACCCGAAGAGCAGATACCGTTGGAGGAGCTCACAGTTAAGGAAGATTTGACTTATGATGAGTACCCAACGAGAATTCTAGAAACCGCTGAAAGAGTTACCCGGAGCAGAGTAATAAAGATGTGCAAGGTTCAGTGGAATCGGTACTCAGAAGCAGAGGCAACTTGGGAAAGAGAAGAGGATTTGAGAAAGTCATACCCACAGTTGTTTGAGTAAGCATCGCTGGAATCTCGAGGACGAGATTCTTTAAGGGGGGTAGAATTGTAACATCCCAAAATTTGCATCAATTTAAAAATAGGCAATATGATTTAATTATGCATTTTGTGTGTTGCATAGAACCTAGTTAATAAATTATTTACAAAAGCTAAAATGAATCCTAGGCCAAAGATCATGTTGATGCATACATGCTGGTGCATATTTTATTTTTGTGATGTGTGGTTTTAGTTCAAAAGTTGTTTGAATTCAAAAAGGATTTGAAAATGCTTTGGAAAAATCAAATCTGATTTTGGAAAACAATTTTCCTTCTCTCCCTCCCCCTCTCTCCCTTTTCGGCCCGAGCAGCCTGGACGGCCTGCTCCTCCCCTTGCGCCGGCCCGCTTCCCCTCTCCCCTCTCTCTCCGTCGCTCGCGTGGGCCGTCGCCCGGCCCAGCAGCCTTGCGCAGCGCCGCAGCCCCGCCCTGAGCCGAGGGTCCAGCCTCGGCGCTGCATTCGCGTGCGCGTCTCCGTCTCGCCCGAGGCTCCAGCCTCGCGTGCGTGCAGCCGTCTCCGTCTCGCCCGAGGCTCCAGCCTCGCGTGCGTGCAGCCTTCTCCGTCTCGCCCGAGGGTCCAGCCTCGCCCGAGGGTCGCTGCTTCCGCCTCGCCCGAGGCTCGCCGTCCGCCCGCGCGCGTTCTCCTCGCTCTCCCGTCGCTGACAGCTCGACCCCTCCTGTCAGCGTCCCATCGCTCCTTCTCCCTCTCGTATCCGGCTCGGACTCCATGACCGGAACCGAGTCCATCCTCGCTACGCGTCCTCGCTTGCCAAATCGACCGGACCGACCCTCTTATAAGATCCCCGAGAGCCCGCCGCCTCTCCCCACGCAAACAGCTCGAGCTCCCGTGCCCTAGCCTGCACCCGCGACAAGTTCCGCACGCCGCAAGATCTCCGCCGCCATCAACCCGACGATTCGTCGAGTTTCCGAGCTTGTAAGTGGTACCTCGAGTTTCCCCTTGATCTTTCGAAGCTAACCGAGTGTGTTCCCCTCTTTTTCCCCCTCGCCTTGGTGCTCTAATCGCTCGCCGTCGCTCTGCAGAGGCCGCTGTCCGCCAAACTGTGCAACCCGCCGTCACCGAGACCTCTCCGACGCCATTAACACCACTGGTGAGTTCGCCTCGAGCTCCTCTTTCGATTGGATCCTTTCCCGAGGCCTCTACCGCTCTGTAGCGGAATCTCGAGCCGTGCCGCCGCCTTCCGGCCGTGGAACCGCCGCGTCCTTCTTTCTCTCCGGCGAAAAGCGCCACCGGTCTCTCCTTGATCTAATCCCGAGCGTCCATCTCAGATCCGACGCACACCAGAGCTCGATACCCCTTCGTTGCCTGTTTTACAAAAAGAACCTTACACCTTTTTAGGTCTAAACCCGCGGTCCCAATGGCCCTGTTCATTGAGTCTGCAAATTCTTCCGTTTGAACCCCTGCGCTTTGTCCTATTTGAGGCGCAGTCCATCCGATCTGATAATTTGTTTAAATCGATTTTAAATACAAATTCAATTTCAGTTTATTTACAGTTTTGCCACTGATTTCAAATGCTTATAACTTCTACGTTTTTAGTCCGATTTAGTCCGTTCAAGTTGCGTTAGATTCGTTTTGAAAAGATCTATCTATCTGTACCAGAACATCTACTGTTTTCAGTAATTAAAATTGGAGTTAAGTTTAATCTACTAATTAAGGTTTTGTAACTTGTTTAGTTCATAACTTTCGCGTTATAATTCCGTTTTTCGTGATCTTCGCGTTTATGTGATCGTAGTAGATCGTACTTTCTGTTTTCAAACCTTTTATTTTATTTTCCTGCTGATTGGTGTAATGTTCTAATTATAGCTTGTTTGCTTTGTATGGTTGTTGTTCCGATGGTTGTGTGTTGATGTGGTAATCGAGTATAGACGGTGAGACATACGCCGGTGATCAGGAGCCCTACTTCGACAACCAGGAGCAACCAGAGTACTCTGAATCAGGCAAGTATAGCATGGGATCATCCTTGTTGACCTATTCACCATGAAGCATCTAAATTCATATGCATGTGTCTAATCTTGATCTCCTATCTAGTTATCCTAGATTTTTGACCTGTTACCTTGTTAACCTTGGGATGCTATGCATATGGGTAGAGTTTTGCTAGAGCTTTACTTAAACCAAACATGATCTAATAATGGTGAATAAAACTTGATCTTTTTAGCAACATGGTTTAGGACCCCTGTCAGCAAAAGCTGGGACATACAGTGCAACCATGAGGGTTATATGGCTCTGACCTTAGCTCAGTAAAAGGACCTTTTCTAGCTTGTTAGTGGTTACCCGAAAGGGCGCATAAGGCGCTTGACGAGCTGGATTTAGGGCGGCTACTTTCACCTTGCCTGCGTTGCCGTAAGGTTGGGAGACCCTTCTTCCCCTTGCCTTAAGACCTAGCGGCCCTAACTTGTTAGACGAACCTTTGAAAGGCTTTGCGTGTATCCTGCCCACTCACCTCGGAAGTGTTATGGGAGTAATTAACCCGGGCATCTGGATATCACGACTCATCGGGTAAAGTGTACACCTCTGCGCAGAGTTTAATAAACTGTTATAACAGCCGTGCTCACGGATACGAGCGGCCCGGAAAACTCACAGATTAGTTGTTATATGTTGTTTATTTATGTTGCTCATGTTGGTTACCTTATTGCTATGTTTCAGTTATTATGATCATGTGGGTTGGGTTTAAGCCTTCATATATGTTCACCTTAATGTTAAAATGTTGCCAAATAAAAGCTACTGCAGTTTAACCAGAGTCAGACTTTTTGAGCCTCATGAACCCCATGTTACACTTGTTAAGTACGAGATGTACTTATGCTTGTTTATTTTCTTTCTACTTGGATATAAATCCCGGATGGGTAACAGATTGCTATGGTAATGACGACTTCCCTGAAGAGTTCTAGTCTTGCTGTCAACCAGTCATCTTCCCTGTGGTGGAGCTACCGCGAGAGATACTTTATTTATCCGCTGCTATGTAAAGACTTTGAATATTATTCGTTATGTAATAAACATATGTGATGGTACTCCTTAATTTGTGGCTTATGTGTGTGATTGATCTCTGGGCACACATGAGTTATTGCATTCAATTTTGTTCTTAAAATTGGGTGTGACAGACGGCCATATGGGGGCTAGAGCCCCAACCGCCCTATCGCTAGATCCGCCCCTGCCTTGTCTAGTGGGGACCCTAAGGCTTGTTTGGTACAGTTTCTAAGCTGAGAAACTGTGCTTATATATGGTCCAAATAAGCATTTTTTTTCCTGTTTGCCCTTCTCACGTACCATAGGCCGTCCCTATTTTTATACTAAAATGTGTAAGGCTGTGTGTTTAGTTCCACGAAATTTTTAGAAAAAGTCTCGTAGCACTTTCGTTGTTATTTGACAAACTTTGTTCAAACATAGACTAACTAGGCTCAAAAGATTCATCTCGACATGTACATACTAAAAGTATAATTATTATTATTTTTACCTACATTTAATGCTCCATATATGCATCTAAAGATTTGGGGAAACTAAATAGGACCTAAGCTAGCTAGGTCAGACTAGGTTATCCTTTGTAGTGTTTTTTCTTCCACTTATACAATTTCTCAAGAAAGCCCTTTTCAGAAAACTCTACCAAACAGAGCCTTTATGAGTACTAGTTTATTGCCCGTGCTTACGCTACGGTAACATTTTAAAAAATAAATTATAATACTAAAATAATTATCTAGATCTTACAACAAAGAAACTAAAAAAGTAAAGATTAAAAAGATACCTCAGAATTACATCAGTCACCAGTTAGCCATCCCTTCTGTTTTCAGATATTGTCAAAGACACTGTTGATGCAAGACAAGTCTTGGGATTAGTTTTATTAAAGGGCAAGGACATAAGAAGAGTACAATGGAGTGCTAAATTTTGGTATTTTTGTGATTATTCCATGTGCAAACGTGCCTTTAAGCCTAGCCTGATGCTCTCCCCCTGACATGCGGCGGCTGCTCCCGCCCACCGAGCTTCAGGAGGCCTTCACCAGGGCGAAGCTAGAGCGCAATGTCAGGGGGTGCACCACTTAGCACTGATTTGGATGATGTTCAAATAATTAGCAGTGGGTGCCTATTTTTAGATATAGGAGGTGCACAAAGGGTAAAAAATTGATAGTAACAAGAAAATTTTGTTTAACTCGTGGGTGCCTAGGCATCCAGTGACTTCAACATGCCTTCGCCCCTGCCAGGTCATCGTCGTGGAGCAGCGCGGGTGTCGAGCGGCTGTTGACCCATCCATGTCTCGTGCGCGGCGCATGCTCGAATAACCACGTCCACCCCTCTGCCACATACAGATACAACTGTCTGCTGCTGTCCTACCATAACGCGCCGCGTCAGAGTCAGAGAATTGGATCGATGTTGCACGCTTTCTCAGTTAGACTATCCGCACTCATCGTCCTCTAAATTCATCCTCTATCCATCCTAGTCATCAAGATTCTTTTCTCTATACATCTTTTTTCCACATTTATCATTCTCTATATCTCATACTCTATACCAACTAACAATAATAGGGTCTACTTATCACTGTACCTAAATATATCCATGTGAGATCTTATTTTAAAGGATTTATTGAAATAAAATTAATGGTGCAGTCAAAATTTAATTTGGTTTGTTGGTTTGCAAGTTATAATATTTTTTAATTAGTAGCAGCAGTGGGGCCCATGTATGCACTCTCTCTCCTATTTTGTGCAAAACAGCAGCCCCAGCAGAGGCCTTTCGTGTGGACTTGCTCCACAGAAAAGCAAAAAAAAAAGTGCATGCGCGGCTTGAGAATCGAACCTTGGGTGATGGCGGCTTGGACGCGAACGTGGGGAGATAGTGGAACATACCTTACATTTAACGTGGATCGTTAGATTTGAGTGAGCAAGGAGACAGAAGACTGAGAGGTAATCTGGATGGTTGATTTATATGAAATTGTTTTTCTGTGTATATTTTCTGGGGTGTGCCGAGGGTGACTATCTCAACGGAGGAGATTTCTTTGGTACACCAAGTAAAGAAAAGGGTTGGTGCTTTAGTAGGGTAGATTTTTTCTAAAGTAGTTGAGAAAATGAGAGATTATATATGCTGTATGTACCTAACTTATTTACACCACTGGACTGGGTAGGGGATCTTTAAAACTAAATCACTTACACAGGATTTCACTGAGACAAATAGAGACAATGTTTACCAAGCTAAGATGGCAAGATGAGCTCTAAATCATTCAGCCCGTACTTTAGCAAAACAAGCTCATGCATACATCTGTCCGGCAATGTTCTTGCCATCTTTCGAAAAAAACGACAATTTGTTGGAACAGGAGCGTTGTTATTTGGTACGTACAACGTGTACTATAATTTTTACTTCTACATTCACCGAGTGAACGCCGCGCGGGGAGAAGGGACACGTCGCCCGTAATTCTTTCATTGGTCCACCTCGGAGAGAGCCTGGCATTGCTGCTTAGGAATTTGCTTGGCTCTCGTTGCGACACGTCGCTCCTCCTCTCCGTCGCGGCGACGCAAAGAAAAGGGAAAAACACGTACTCGCACATGTCTCCTCGCACGACTCCGCCTCTGTTGTTCGCGGGATCCCGCTGCTCGCGCTACGTGCTCCCTCGGCTGCCCCGCCGCCTCCTCCCTCTCCCTCCTCCTCCTCCCTCTCTTCCGGTGTGCCGGGCGGCCGTGCGCCCCGGCAGTGCCCGTTCGTAGGCACGGCGCCGCCTGGTGTCAACCCCTCCCGGCGGGCCCTGCCCTCGGCGAAGCACCGCCCCTGCTCGGGCGCGCCCTCGTCGCCCCCCTCCCTCCCGGCAACGTGGCCGTCGTCCACCGTCGCAGTCGCCTCTTTGACCCCAAGCCACGACGTCGTCCTGGGCGGATGGGCCTTAGCGTACCGGTCACAGCAGCTGCCCTAGGGTTTCAGTCTGCATCTACTGTTCTCCCCTCCGGTGGCGCACTGGTACGGCTCCCGGTCCGCAGCCTCCTGCGTGGCGGCGCACCACAGCACAGCGGCAGGTATCCCCCTGTGCACCTCTATCCCTCCCTCCCTCCTCACTCTCCCCCTCGCTCGCACGACCTCCTGCAGGTGGTTGAGCAGGCCCCATGGCCCCTGGCCACCGCCGCTGCCCTGTCTGGCCGGCCTGGCCACGTGGCGCTTATTATCGGCATATGGTAAGGTGCTCTCTCTCGCTCCCTCTCTCTTCCTGCTCGGTCTTCCTTCATGGCGGAGGCTCCCGCCCATGGATCCGGTTCCTCCATGGATGGATCTGTCCCACCTCCCATCAGATCTGTAAATACCGAGGCCATCGTTGGTCAACGACGGCGGTGGCTATGTCCCCGCTCTCTCCCTCACTCACACGGCCTCCTACAGGTGGTTCAGCAGACCCCATGACCCCCGACCATCGCCGCTGCCCTGTCCGGCCGGCCTGGCCGCGCGGCGCGGCAACCGCCACTGCCCTGTTCAGCTGGCCTGACCGCGCGGCGCTTACTGCAAGCATAGGGTAAGGTTCTCTCTATTCCTTCAGCATCACTATAGTCATTTGGACCCTTTCCATTGCATAGTTCATCATGCTATCACGGTGTCACCCTTCTTAGGTACATATCATACCTATTATTTATACATAACAACCATAAATCATGTTTTACAGGTAGCAAGCAACGTGTTCGTTCTTCTCATATAATAGCTTATAATAAAGGTAATGGATGTTTCCCTTGTATCAATTGTGGTGGCCTCCCTCTCTCTCCCTCCTGCCCTCATGTGGCAGCACGCTGGCTGGTGGTGCTTGATTAACCGCTATCTCCTCCCCTCCCCTGCAAGCCTCTCCCCCCCTCTTTCGATGTGGTTGATTTTCCTTCTTTAGCCTGTGATGAAAATTAGATGCTTATTGCTCCACAATATGATCTGATGTTTAATCACCTGTGAGGTACTAGGCATGATCTGTAACTTTTGTTATGCAACTCTTGAGAATAAATGATTTATCAGCATGCTTTGAAGCTCCAGGTTGATGAACAAAAGATCACTAGCATCTTTCTGAGGCCTCTAAAAATCCTTTTTCTAAACAAAAAAATCCTTACCTTTTCCAGTGGTACGATAGGAATTTTACATACCTTCAAAACAACATGTTGGTTTGGAAGCAAAAGTGTCACTGGAACTTACTATTATTTATCTCAAAGTTTAGTCTAATCTATATAACCACTCCAGTTGTAGATTCTACATGTTGGTTTCCAAACAGAAGAGTCACTCACAATTGCTATTATTTATCTTAGAGTTTACTCTGATTTATATAGGCGCTCTAATTATATATAATATTTCTATTCCACCTTTATTCAGCTAAGGTATTTGATATATGAAGTGTCGCGGAACATTACATGTATGGTCCTTTTGGGTTGGCTTAATGGACTGAGGGGCTTGGGCATATGCAATGCTGAGCTAATTTTCGTGCCAACAATACAGCCTTGTTTTGTGCAGCTCACTGCTATCTGAAAAAAAGAGAACTGTCCAGGCTTCATGCTTGGGTTGCAGCTGTGTTATACTATTGTTGTGTGCTCCAACAGCCTTTGTTTTTGTTTTTTTCTGATTTGGTCTACCCTTACTATTACTTATTTTCTATAATGCATGTTACCGGGGACATGAAAGAGGGTTAGGCATTTTCCAAAAAGAGGGTTAGACCTGTCTAGCTTAGCATAACCATAGTGGTTTTCTTATCTTCTGTGTGGACATAGAAACATATGATTATCCGTCTTCAACATAAATCCTTGTCTTGTGTTATGATTTTATTATCTTCTCATATTCCATCAGGTCCAAATTGATTAGGTTTTAAGTTTAATGCCTTAGATACATCCATCTTTTTGCTAGGTTTCTCAATCTGTTTGTGGAGATAAAGTTATATAATTATCGATGACCAACATAAATCATTACCTTGTGTTCTCACTTCCTTGTATTCTCATATTTCATCAAGTCTAGATCGATTTAATTTTAAATTTGATGGCTCAAATACATTAATCGTTTTGCTACTACCAATATTGACATTTTATAGTAACCAATCAATGAGAGGTTCAATATTGTAATTTAGAATGCCTTTGGACCAATTGCTGATGCTGGTGCACATGTGTACAGTTGTCACACCTAATTTTTTAAACAAAATTGAATGTATAAACTTATGTGCATCCAGGAAACAGTCGCACACATAAGGGACAAATTACAACGAAAGGCATCATCACTGTGCTTATTACATAGCGGTATTATTATTACAACTCATCAAATAAATCTAAACATAATCAAGCGGAAGATAAATAACTCTCGACGGTAGCTCCACTCCACAGGGACGTCGACTAGTGAACCGCAAGTTTAGTAATCCTCTGGAAACTTATCTTGCTCGTACTCATATTCATCTGTTACCTATCTGGGATTTTTATCCAAAATAAGAAAAATATAACAAGCGTAAGTACATCTCGTACTCAGCAAGCAACATGGGGTTATGCAGCTCAAAAGGCTTGACACAGGTTTACTGCAGTTAGCATTTTTAGTTGGTCAAGATTTTAGCTTTAAGTAGTCATCAAGTTGTGCTTGCAAACCCAATTATACCACATTAATAATAATATGAGCAACATCATCAGAATAACAAATATGGTAGTAACGTGAACAAAAAGTAAATTTTGTTTAAGTGATTAGCCTGCAAGTTTTCTGAGCTACTCGTGACCGTGAGCATGACTGATATATCAGTTTTAATACTCTCCAGAGTTTGTACAACTTTACCCGTGAGCCGTGATCCCAATGTGTCAGGGGTTGCAAAGCCCATATCACCTCTACCAAGGAAGTGCGGCAGGGTACACTATAAAGTCTTTCGAAGTTCCCCTAACAAGATAGTGGCCACTAGGTTTCCAATCGACAAGCAGATATAGGAACCCCTTTCCGATGGCATATTCCTTCCCGGCTATTCACATGAGATCAGAGGCTGTCCTATACCCGTCTCGTCAAGCCCCTTTTATGCCCTTTCAGGTAACCACCATCAAGCGAGGAGAGGTCCTCGAACTAACTAAAACCAGAGCCATGTAGCCCTCATGGTTGTACTGTATGTCCCAGCTTTTGCCCGCAGAAGATCATTTAGGAGGGCCAAGAGCACGAAGACTCCCACGCCCGAGGTTCACATTACCAAGAGCAAGATAAGATCAGAAGTTGCGCATATCATTAGTCATTCTATTAGATCTTAGTTGTAGGTTTACAGCACTAGCAGATCTACCCAAATGCACATAACCCACGGTAATAAGGTTCATGTCGAAAATCTAGGTATATCCTATGATTATCATTTAGACACATGCACATGTTTGGTAGATTAAAGTGCGTAGGTAACAAGGATGATCCCATATATACTTGCCTTGATCCGCGTACTCTTGGTTCTCCTGCTGGTGGTAGTAGATCTGATCCAGCTCGCCCACGTACTGCTCACCGTCTGAACTCGCATACACGCAACATACAAGCATCCACATACACACATGCATTGCAAACAAGTCTAAGATTAGAATAGTACACCAACAGATTTAAATAAATAATAAAAGGTTATAAAACAGATCTATATGTCACTACGATCACATAGACGTTTCGATAACCGAAATCGGATTTAAAACGCGGAAGATACGGCCTAAACAAGATTGACTTAAACATGAAATTAAACCTTTGCAAACCTAATCAACAGTGGTACTACTGCATCGAGTACGAAATTACCAATCCAACGCAATTTGAATGGATCAAAACGAAGTTAAAATGAGCAAGTTATGGACAAAATGGTGTAGTGGCAAACCTATAATTAGATCATACTATTTTCGAATTAAAACAAATCCGGAAAATCAATTAATCCGCGCTGACCAGGGATCGCGGGTTAATTCGGAGAAAGGCGGGGGAAGCTTAGGCAAAATCGCCAATGAAAGGGTATGGTGCGTTCTCGTCCATCCGATCGGATCTGGATGGTCCAGATTAGCTCTGGGGGAGACGGGTGGCGCCGCCGGCTTGCTGAGGGCCGACGCGGCGGAGCGCCATGTCCGCGGTGGCGGAAACTCGTCGGCGAACGTCAATTCGGCCATTCCGGCCACCAATCATGACGGGAAAATGATCAGAAGAGAGAGGAAGGAAAAGCGAGCTCACCGAGGCTCGCACCGAAGGCAAGGGACGAACGGAGACGGCGCACGACGAGATTTGGCGGTCAGCGGTGTTATGCAAGTTCGGCGAGATCTTGTGAGTAGATGGAGAGGGGAAAAACAGAAGAAAAAGAGCTCTTGAGCTTCCATACGGCACGGCGAAACTCCTTGGAGCCTCAAATTCGACGGCCGAGCAAAGGAGCGGCGAGGGGAACTCGGCGGCTATCACTGTTAGGGTTCAGAGGTGGCGCGATTCGAAAGAGCGAGAGCGGCTCGTAGATGGGAAGGGAGAGACGACTGCGATGGCAAAGCTGTTTATAGGGGCCAAGCAAATCGCGGATAGGCACGGGCACCGCGAAAACGGACGCGGTGCGCCGGGCAGCTTGCAGCGGAGACTTCGGGCGGAGGTTGGGGACGCCTCTGACAGGTGGGTCCCACCCGTCAGTGACAGAGCGACGCGGGACCGGCTGTCAGCAAAAGTGAGCTGGAGCGGCGGCGGTAGCGCTGTGGCTGGTTGCTGGGCCGACCTGGCTGCTTGGGCCGCGTGGGAAGGCAAGCGCGTGTGGGCCGAATGCGGGGAGTGGGGAAAATGCAGGTAGGCCGGAAAGGTGGCCTTGGGCCAAATGGAGAAAGGAGGGAGAGATGAGTGATTTTTCCCCTTTTTCTTTTATTTCAAAGCAAATTTCAAAACCTTTTCAAAACTGAATCTGAATTCTAGATTTCAAATTTGAAACTTCACTCAATCAAAAGAGTGCAGCAGCATGAATGCATCAACTTGTCGCTAGGCTAGGATAAATTTTATTTCCCCAACATTTATTAATTTCCTATGTTTTAATGCCCATAACAAGATAAAATAAATCATATTATTCTATTTTGAATAGAAAGGAAATTTAGGGTGTTACAAACCTACCCCCCTTAACATGAATCTCGTCCTCGAGATTCGGCTGGTGCTTACTCGAACAACTGTGGGTATGCCTTTCTAAGATCATCCTCTCTTTCCCAAGTAGCCTCTTCTGCGGTATACTGATTCCACTGCACTTTACACATCTTAATAGCTCGGCTCCTGGTAATCCTTTCAGCTGTCTCCAAAATTTTCACTGGGTACTCCTCATAAGTCAGATCTTCCTTTAGAGTCAGTTCCTCCAACGGTATCTGTTCCTCTGGAACCCGTAAACACTTTTTCAACTGGGAGACATGGAACACATCATGTACCCTAGACAAACTTGCCGGTAACTCCAACTGGTATGCCACTTCCCCACGCCTTTCTAGGATCTTGAATGGTCCCACATATCTGGGTGCTAGCTTGCCCTTCATGTTAAACCTCTTTACACTTCGCATAGGAGATACTTTTAGGTACACAAAATCTCCTACCTTAAAGGTTAGGTCCCTTCTACGAGTGTCAGCGTAGCACTTCTGATGAGACTGGGCTATCCTCAAATTATCCCTGATTTTCCTCACATGTTCCTCGGCATCCCTGAGCACATCCGGTCCGAAAACTTGACTCTCCCCTGTTTGATTCCAGAATAACGGGGTCCTACATTTCCGTCCATACAAAGCTTCAAATGGTGCCATTTTAAGACTCTTTTGGTAACTATTGTTGTAGGAGAACTCTGCATACAACAAACTTTTGTCCCAACTGGTCCCATACTGCAGAGCATAGGCTCTCAACATATCCTCAAGAATCTGATTGGTACGTTTGGTCCGTCCATCTGTATGAGGGTGATAAGCTATACTAAAAGTCAACTATATCCCAAACGATTCGTGGACCTTTCTCTAGAAGTGTGATGTGAACTGAGTGCCTCTGTCAGACACAATCTTCTTAGGGACTCCATGCAAACAGACTATTCTTTCCATATATAGCTCTGCCAATCTCGCCCCTAAGTAAGTGGTTTTGACTAGTAGGAAATGAGCATCCTTAGTAAGTCGATCCACGATCACCCAAATTGAGTCATACCCTCGTTGGGTGCGAGGTAATCCAATTATGAAGTCCATACCCACTTCTTCCCATTTCCACTCTGGTACTTTCATGGGTTGCAATAATCCGGCAGGTCGCTGATGCTCAGCCTTGACCCTTTGACAGGTGTCACATATTGCCACATATTCTGCTACATCTCTTTTCAGACCATACCACCAATACTTCTCTTTCAGGTCCAAATACATCTTGGTGCTACCCAGGTGAATAGAGTAAGCTGACTCATGCGCCTCTCTTAAGATAGCCTCCTTAATCGCCTTTACATCTGGTACACAGATTCTCTTGCCAAACCACAAGGTGCTATCGTCATCTAACCTGAAACCAGGTGCCTTCCCAATTACTATATTCTTAGATATCTCCTTTAGCTTTTCATCTTGCAACTGAGCCTGACGTATCTCCTTCTCAAGTGTTGGCATTACTTGGATCTCCACTGCATTAGTGACAAAATCCAGATTCAGATATGCCATCTCCTCACATAATTTCTCAGACCACTCTGGGACTAGAATCTCATTGACATGACTCTTCCTACTCAGTGCGTCTGCTACGACATTTTCCATCCCTGGATGATAATGCACCTCTAGGTCATAGTCCTTAATTAAATCTAGCCATCGGCGTTGCCTCAGGTTCAGTTCTGGCTGAGTGAAGATACATTTCAGACTCTTATGATCTGTGTAGATATCACTCAGATGCCCTATAAGGTAGTGCCTCCAAATCTTCAATGCATGAACCACTGCTGCTAACTCAAGATCATGAGTAGGATAATTCAACTCATGCTTCCTCAACTGCCTAGATGCATATGCAACCACTCTACCTTCTTGCATCAGAACACATCCCAGGCCCATACGAGAAGCATCATAGTAGATAGAGAACTTCTTACTCAGATCAGGTAAGATTAGAACTGGAGCTGTAGTCAACCTCTTCTTCAACTCTTCAAAGCTGGCTTGGCACTTATCAGTCCATAGAAATTTGGCATTCTTCTCTAATAGGGCGGTCAGAGGCTTAGCTATTTTAGAAAACCCTTCAATGAACCGTCGATAGTATCCTGCCATCCCCAGGAAACTACGAACCTCACTTACATCCATGGGCGGGTCCCAATCCAACACGTCCTTGACCTTGCTTGGGTCCACAATTATTCCTCCATTAGAGATAACATGACCCAGGAAAGAGACCTCTCTCAACCAGAACTCACACTTACTCCGCTTCGCATACAACTTATGCTCACGAAGTTTCTGCAAAACCAATCTTAGGTGTTCTACATGTTCCTCCTCATTCTTGGAGTATACTAAAATATCATCGATGAACACTACCATGAACAGGTCTAGGTACTCCATGAAAACCTTATTCATCATGTACATAAAGTGTGCAGGGGCATTAGTCAAGCCAAAAGACATAACAGTATACTCATATAGCCCGTATCTAGTAACAAAGGTTGTCTTAGGGATGTCTGTAGCTCGAATCTTGATCTGGTGATACCCCGATCGAAGATCGATCTTAGAGAATACACAAGCACCTTTTAACTGGTCAAATAGGTCATCAATTCTAGGTAGGGGATACTTGTTCTTAATCGTAACCCTATTCAAGGTTCGGTAATCAACACACATCCGTTGACCCCCATCTTTCTTGTCAACAAAGATAACTGGTGACCTCCAAGGTGAGGAACTAGGACGAATGAAACCCTTTTCTTGTAACTCTTTTAATTGTTTCTTAAGTTCTTCTAGTTCATTTACCCCCATTCTATATGGACTTTGAGCTATAGGTGCAGTACCAGGCAATAACTCAATAATAAACTCAACATCTCGGTCAGGCGGCATACCTCATAGATCATCGGGGAACACATCCTGGAATTCTTCCAACAGTCGATCTTGTGGTTGGTTATCTTTCTCTAACTGGTTCACCACAGCTGTCGGCTGCTCCTTCATGACCACATCAACTCTGATTATGTCCCCACTAGGAGTTGTCAACGTCACTACCTTCTCCTAGCACCGAATCACTGCCTGATTTTGCATCATCCAGTCCATACCGAGAATTATATCTATTCCCGTTGTTCTTAACAAAATGGGTCTCACTTGGAACTCTACCCCCCTTAGACTCACGCTAGCTGAAGGGCACTGATATGCAGCCCTCATATAACCCCCAGGTGAATTTACTGCTATAGGGGTGTTCATGGCACACAAGGGCACACTATGTATTCTAACAAAATCTTGCGAGATGAAAGAATGCGAAGCACCAGAATCAAAAAGAACTGTAGCAGGGATGGAGTTGATACTGAACGTACCCATCATTACTTCCAGCGCCTCCTGTGCAGTTTCAGCAGCCACGTGATTCACCCACCCAACATTAGGTGCTGGCTTTGGGTAGTTCCCCTTCTGGTTGTTGTTCTGCCCTTGGGGTGCGGGTTGGTTCTGCTTACGGGGACAATGGTTGGCATAATGTCCCTGCTCTCCACAACGGAAGCACACATTGGGGTTATTCGGCGCTCCCCCTTTTGCTGGGTTATTAGCAAGGACTCCTTGATGAGGCGCCTGCTGACCTCCCTACATCTGTTTCTGCTGACGTTGCTGTTGGAACTAATTTTTGAAGGACCGAAAGTGCTACCAGAAAGCGACCAGAGGGGGGGTGAATGGGAGCTTCAAAATTTCTTTCGAAATGTTTAGACCTTTGTCCCAGAAAATCACCCCAAAAGCGAAGCTGACACGCGTGATGTCCACGACCCAAGAGAATGGGTGGATGTTTCCTAGGAACACAGCGGGACACCACAAAAGTTTCCTCACCAAAATCCACGCAAGTCAACTAGTGACCAGATGGACTTTGGGTTACCTCAACCTCCTCCGAGCAACGCGAGGGGGATTCAGGCTATTTTTTAAAGCGGGAAACCCAATTTCTGTAGAGACGGAAATCGGGAATCCAACGCAAAAACCGGAACTCAAATCCAAAGTCAAACGGACGAGCTACAGACAAAACAGCGCGGAACCAGCTGCATCGGACGCTGGGGAGCGTTCGATGTGAACAGGACTTTCCTGGAACCTTACTGAGTTGACATCGGATGCTACTACAGTACCAACTCAGCGTCCGATGCGAGCGTCCGATGTAGGGTAGGCGCGTCCGATGCCCAGACACCTAACGCGTCCGATGCAAAATGAGGGTTTCTGGAACCTCACTGCATGACCATCGGACGCTGCACTGTAGTGTCCGATGCCAGCGTCCGATGCCCCTTCAAAAGCACAAAAACTGACATGTGGCAACGGCGCGTCTGATGCTACTCGGGTCAGCGTCCGATGCCAAGAACACGAGCGTCTGATGCCCTCGAAACTGAGCTATTCTTCCAC